>OZ059835.1:1271852-2531204 GCA_964057195.1 Orthosia cruda | reverse complement strand
GTTGGTAGAGAGGAGAATAAACTAGACTGAGTTTGTTTATTTCAAGGGCAAAGGCTTCTTCTTACATAGAGAAGAAACGTGCTTTAAACAAGCTCGCTACTTTCAGACCATTAAGGAATTGCGAAGAAAAACATTTCATCGATATAAGTCAATACAATTATTCATATTTGAAATAGAATAGCAATGTAAAATTATGTTATTGGTAGGATTTTAGTCTTCATTAGAGAGAGACAATAAGAATAAGCTCTCCGTTCACAATTCACCGTTCTCAAAGCAATTCACCGTTCTCAAGCATTCCCGAAGCCTGAATGGTTAACCATCAGCAAGATTACTACAGCAAGGAGCAACCTTACAGATCGACTCGCATGGCAAAGCGACATGACTCCACAAATCGATTTACTTGTGCAGTTATTGTTAAGCCATGTGTCTTTGAACTACAAGGCAAAGTATGTATTATGTAAAACTGTTTATCTCCCAAACCTAATCACACGTAACCTCGATCTGAACCATTGTGCTAAGAATATACCTACATACTTCCCCAAGATTACAACACCGTCTAAATTTTCATTAAAAAGGCATCATTCTTTACGAAAGAAATATGATAATCTATTGAACCGCGGGTCGAGTCGTGATCTCGATATAATCGCGATAGGTACATCGCTAGATCGTATCGATTTAAAGAATCGATTCGAAATCGTTCGACCTTGATATTGATGAGTCGTAAAGATCCCGATTCTAGATTAATGGTTAACAATACTGTTTTTAGGCGCATTAAAATTCTTTTGTAGTTTTTAAATTATGCTTTTGGGACAGTACCTACCTAATGATCAGCCGATCTGTTACTACGTTAATAATATTAAAGATCAAGTTATTTGGAATCTTCCTTGCTTTATTAATACAGACATCATCGCAATCGAAGGACAGCGATGGTGTCAATCAATGTCAATCGTGGTGGTGGTAGCAAATTTTCCTTTAGCAGTTTTTTTTAGAAGTGAGCGGATAACCTACGTAAGATAAGTCTAGCTTTAAACATCCATCTTGGCGGTCTACCTGACTAAAAGCTCGAAGGCCATATTGGTTGTGTATTCATTTGGCTGGTTACAACTAGTGGACGCTAGAAATTGATATTCTTTAACAGTTAAATCAGTACCAGTGCTTTTATTTGAAAAGACCTCCAGGTGCAACTTCTGACTCAATTCAAATTCGCAAATATAATCTAAAATTCTAAACCTAAACAATACACAGAGTATCATACTTGCCTCAAACTACAAGAAAGCTTAAAACGTTAGAATATCTTCAGCCCCTAATCAACAAAACACGATTACTAACGAGGAAACGTTTAAACTAATCAAAGTTGAAAAGTAAAAAAGTTTCTCCTCAAGCGGTACGGTACAATTAGCGGGTGTATGTAATTATCTAAAAAAAGGAGGCATAAAGATGACCATTACAATGGTAGGTCGTGACACGCGTTCGAGTACGGACACGACTCGCGACGCGACACGCTGCCTCGCTGCCTCGGGACCGGCACAACACACAGGTACGGATTGTGAACGTAAAAAAGGAAAGAGGAGAAAATAAAATGATGTACTTAAGTTTAGTTCCAAAAGAAACGCTAGACGCTCAAGACCGGTAGATGAGGCGTCACTTGGGGGGTTGTGGAACGCCTATAGTGGACTTTTTTCGGCTGAAATGATGATGATCAAAATGAATGATGACTAGATATCGTAGGTCTGTGATCAAAATTAGTAACAATCAATACGAAATTAAGAGTACGAAAATAATACTCTTGAAATTTAAGCTAAGATGAGACAAATGACTACACCCGAAACGAGACGAAAATATATAGTGCAAGTGAGATTAATGATGACGTAACTTAAATAATAAACGAAAATAAAAACAGAAAGGGCTCAGGAAACCAAAAAGCATTCTTGTCGCAGTGTTTCGGCTGGTATCGGTTACGTGTCAAACGTATCAAACCCTTAATGCCAAAGTTTTACCAGTTTTCTGGGTAAATTAGAGTTTGACAAATATATATAAAATAAATAAAATAGCCTTTAGTAGTTTATTAAATAAATAAAAATCTTAATTCTATAGAATATCTGAGTATTATTTCTTTGACATAGGCCACCCCTATTTTCTTCCACTCAACCATGTGACGAATATACTCAACTTCAAAATCATAATTCCAAAATTGGGGGATTCTAGAAAAAAGACACAAAAGACAAACAAAAACGAATCTAAGGTACTAGAGAATGCTAAGAGGATTAACCACTCTCGCAAGAGAGCAAAACCCATGAACAAATCAACAGCATTTTCCATTGGAACTAATTTCAGACCAAAAGCAGAAAAGATAATAAAAGAAAATAGACCCAAATCCATACCTATGACTGACCTCCTAATTTGCAAACACAGTACAGTCACAAACAATATACACAAAAATTACAGCAAAAATTCGTGAGTCCGGTCCACAATCCATTTAGAGAGATAGCATCGACCAGAGAATTATTAAGTCATTATAAGTACGCAAAGGTCACAACTTTGTATTATCTAAGACTTGGATCGTAAATGAAGCATTGTACTCAGTAATGTGTGTCGCTATGCGGGACGTTGCCGGGTTAGTGTGACTTTCGTATCTATTTGTACCATAATTGATAAGTTGTGTGGAGATAATGGTGGCTTTGTCACAACATTTTGATGTTGACAGTCTAGATCATAATGAAGTATCTATCTGCTTTTGAGTTGACAAAAATTGAGTATATGTTTGTAGATATATTTATTTACACAATTTCGTTTAAACTATTATTTTGCCATGTGTTTAATTACTTTTTAGAAGCCTAAATCCTTTGATTTTTATGGCTATTATACAAGGATTTAGGCTTCTTTCTTGTAAGTCAAATACAGTCCATAGTTTTTTGTCACTTTCATAAACCACTTCCTAGTTGCTCCAAATTGTCTTTGACTGTCGTTGAGGATGACTTACTAAAATATAACTACCTAATCGTTTTCAACTTACTAATAAAACTACTACCTAACTTCCTAATAGTAGAGTACAAAAAATTAAAAAAATCTGTACTGCCTGCTGATATTGTCAAAATTGTCAAAACAGCGATCGTTGCAGATACTTAGTTCAACAGTAACCTTAACTTACGGACTGATGACAATCTTGATGAATAAGTAATCGATTAGCAAAATAACATTTTCAAAGTGTCCATCAAAATTTGAACATCTTCAGACCAAATCAGGATCTTTGAGTTTTATGCCTCATAAAAATCTCGAGGGTTTCTATACATTTTTAATGAAGAGGATTTAAGTACGCATACAAATAGTACATTTTTAATTAATAGCCGTCTGAGAGCCTAATAAATTATTCAATTAGGTAATACGATTAATGGGCTTCCCAGTCTAATGTATGGAAGTGTTTACATTTTGGTATGTATTAGTAGAGAGGAGATTAATTTTAAGAATGTTCAATATTTTTCACGTGGTGGCTCATACTGGGCCTCATCATCCTTGCGTGATCGCATCAAAAATGTAGATATCCGCTAGAGCACCAAGGTTACTTTAAGGGAGTACGAAAAATTTCCAAACTAAAGTTGCAGTGGGATTGCTGCAAAACGGATGTTCGATGGAGCCGAAAAGTTCTGGAGAAGCGGCCGCATACCGGAAGACGCAGACTTGAAAAACCTTCCAAAAGGAGGACCGATGATCTGGTAAAGGCTGCTGGAATCCGCAGGATGCGAGACGCACTGGGTCGGTCGATGTGGTGACCCTTTGTATGCAGCAGTACGTCCACTGGCAGTATTGATAATGAGTTAAAAATAAAATAAGGCAGGTTCAAACTGTCAGTCCACACAATCATCATTATATAGCCATTTAATATACGAGAATATTAAAATTAATTGCAAAGTTAATTATAATTACGTAGTAATGCGGGCCTAATGAATTGTGTAAAGCTGTCTATGAATAAATTAATATAGTCTTTGAATTTTTTATCGGTATTAAGTTACATGCCCTTATATTATTCATAATGGAATCACAGATGTTATCAGCAGGCTATTACTCCATTTAAGAAGTAAAAGTCAATCAATCAAATCAATAGTAAAAGCTAATAACCATATATTTATGAGTAAATATATGGTTATTAGCTACCGATTGAATGGGTTCTGGACATAGCTTTTGCATTACAATAAATTGTGCTTAGCGGCTGTATCGTCTTCATAAAATGTTCCATTAAATATTTTTTTTGCAATATAATAAATAATGGTATCCTCTTTTACCTTTTTTTGTAGGTTCTAAAGCAGGAATTCCTTTTTTGCATTACTTCAAAATACGTTCAGTAGTTTTGTGTTCATAAGTATTTGTGAAACATAGATAGAACATGAATATACATATTTAGAAGGGCTGTGTAAAACTTACTTGTACGACTTTTATTCATCTCATAAAACTTGTTATCAGTTTAGATATCAAACACAAATTATACATACTAAAGTCACCATACCACCAAGCTCGTGGCTAAATAATAACAGCCGCACGGGTCGATCTTCAAGGTTAAGCAACGCTTGAGGAGGTCGGGCCGTGGATGGGTGACCATTTCAACATACCGAGTTTCCTCCGTGCCTCGGAAAGCACGTTAAGCCGTTGGTCCCGGCTGTCATTTGAAGATCTTTGACAGTCGTTACGAGTAGTCAGAAGCTTGAGATCTGACACCAGTCTAGCCAAGGGGTACCGCTGTTACCCAGTTACTGGGTTGTGGAGGTCAGATAGGCAGTCGCTCCATGTAAAAACACTGGTACTCAGCTGAATCCGGTTAGACTGGAAGCCGACCCCAATATAGTTGGGAAAAAGGCTAGGAGATGATGATGATGATGATGTAATTGGTGGCTTTAGCTTTGAGCACTCCACAACAAAAATGTAGCACTTAAAAAGCGTTCGTATTTGTTCGTATTAAATATTTTAAAACACAATGCATTTTTGTGATTTTACAAAGCCCAAAAGACTCATCGCCAAAGGACAGTCTACAAAAAAACGTAAAGATTGACGGGAAAATCGTGCCGGATTCCACTGACAATGCCTCAATTTAAGATTCTCTTTCATAAATATAAACCGTTACAATTTTTGTGGAATTTTAAACGAAACCCAGTACACAGTGTTTCGGTCGAAAAAAAACCAGCCAAAAAAAAACAGTTAAATTTGCATGAATTACGTAATTTATATCTTTTCCGCGTTCATTGTCATTCGGATGTTGTACGATTTTAACAATCACGGCCTTTTGGTGTGAAGAATTTCTTTGCTTTACATTTATTTTTGCTAAACCAAGAGCAGTACTTAACATTTTTGGCAATTTTCGTTCGAATTTTATTGAATTACTGTAAATACGTATGTTGTTCTCGAAATCATTTAAAAGCCCACGAGCAAACTAAATGAGACGACATTTTGAATATAAAATAGAGAAAAATACCAACTTTCGCTCATTATAATCACAATTTAAGATCGCTTGTCGTTAGAAAATAATAATACTTCATTAGTACCGAAAGACGTTTATTCAAACATTGAAATATCTTACGAAATATTAGATTTTGCTTTCGTAAATTTTGTATTGAAATCAAAAGGAAATTATCATAATGTTTATGGTAACAATAGTTTTAATTTAACTTTTATTAAAGAATCGTTTGAATAGGACTAGTTTTAATAACAAGTTATTGTAAAAAAATATTTTTCATCACACTTGCACGTAAAAAGTATCTAAATATACAGGTTAACTTGGCCGTAAAGCCCCATATAAAACCCTCGGGCTTTCTTTTTGTCATGAAACCCTAGGGCGGTAAGTAATATTTTTTAATTTATGGCACAGCACACAGGTCATGCAAGTTCAAGCAAGGAGTTTACACGCAATTGAAAAATTGTCTTAAAATGTTATCTAAACAGGAATTTCTTTGCAATCTCGCTACATGTTACTTAAATACTCAACTAATGTTCTTAATAATCGATTTTAATAGTTATAGTATGAAAACGTCGAAATTATTTAATTCTTTTTACACTCCGTCATGGTTGTATACCTACGTAAGTATTTGCCCTTAAAGTTTCTGAACGAAACACTGTATAAACTGTAGTATGGGCAAAAATTCGCCAACCGCTTAAAAAAAAGTTCACGTATTTCGTAATAACAGCTGTGCTGACTGAATTGTGTATTAAAGCTATAATTTATAATTATTACTCGCAAATGTGATGAAAACATTGTATGTATCACGGGCGGTACGGGAATTACGAACCTCGACTCAGAAAGCCTTCTACTAGAGCCTCGATCGTAATTCCTTACCTACCGCCCTTAATACACAATGTACTATAATATCCAGTAGTGCTTTTTTTACAACAAGCTTATTAAGGTGAATGGACTAGCTATTGTAGTGGCTTTATTATTTTACATAAATACCGAAGTTTGACCACAAAACGGTTTAACTGCTGGACCACAAACGAACACCGAGTTTAACAAACTGTTCGAGTGTATCAAGCCGACTAATGAGTGCGGGGACACTTTGGAGCTAAACAAAATTATTATGGGACGGCTAGGTAGCCAATATGACTTTTAATTTGTTAATTTAAAGATGCAATTGCAAGTAGAGAAGGGGTGAATTCACAAGAAATGTAATTTTTAATAAACCACAGATGTTTGTGAAGTTAAGGCTGTAATGATAGTCATAAAATAAATTTATAAAAATTACCAAAAGATGACTAACCCCCAGTCTCATCGTCAATCTGACAAATAATTGTAAACGTAAAAACTTCGTGAAACTGGAAGTTAGCCGAAGATTTGTCACTCAGATGATATGAAGTTTAGAATTTTTCAGTTAAAGTTCCCCTTCAAATTCACTATTTGCGACAAACAGAGACATACTAACTAGAGGAAATTATATTAAATCATGATATAACGATTTTAAACAAACCAAACTGTGCGGTTTCCGCCTCAATGGACCACCATGCTTGTTCCCATCGATGTCAACAGATGATTGAAGCACCGTCAAATGGTACAGACAGCAACAGAAAATGTATTCCGTGTGGTCCAAATGTAGAAACACGGTGAGTTCCCGGTTCCGGTATATAGCAAACGGTTCGTGGCTATATGTACTGTGCAAAAGGACATTTTTTTCGCTGCGAAACTTCAAAAGACGCTTGGATTTGGTTGAGTGTACTGCAGGTAAAAGTACCTTGTCCATAAATCTTACCAATATTTGGTGATTCTTAAAAGAGGTAAGTACAGAAAAATACTCTGTTGAGGAAAAGTGGAAGCGTGTGGAAACAATTCTTCTAGGTACGGATATTTCATAAATATATCAAGCTCAAAAAACAATATTTCATCAGTACGAACTTACAAGTGCCTTATTTCAGCCAATTACGGAGGAAATTGTTTTTTTTATTTTTATTGTTTATAGACTTGCGCTTGACCACTATCTCACCTGATGGAAAGTGATGATGTGGTCGACGGTGTAGCACGCTTGCCTAGAAGTAACCTATTCAAAAGATTAAAGAGAAAGATTCCGAGATTGTAGCTATCGGAAAACAACACAATTACTTAGTAATTCATTATTCCAAGTTCAATATCTCTAATTTTAGACTGTTAGTTGGGTAATCGGCTAGTGCCCCAACCCGGCTACTCATTCATTTATTTAGAAAATCACCGTTTAAATAATTACATAAGTATCAATCTAATTTATACGTTTCGGGTTTTTTTTCTGGGTTCGACCCCAAGCAGGCACTGGAAACCGGCTAAGATTATGAATTCGAAGATGACAGTAACATCCACGCACCTGATCTGGGTCTAGATGGTGGATTATGGCCCACTTTCTCTCATACAGAATTGGCCTCTATCTGAGTCTAAGCAGTGGGAACATCATCTTCATTATAATATGCTCTGTTTTTTATATGCTTCATCGAATTCAAAACTTACTTTAATTGCCAGTAATATAAATGTTTTAATAAAGTAATAACTTTATGTAAATATGAATAAAAACAATAAACCTAGCATACAAAACGTCTTAGGTATAAAAGATTACAATAGCGCTAGTAATGATAGGCTGCAGACCCGCTCTACTTACGTGCAATATGTATTTATATCGAGTGACTGGCGTGGGAAAATATAGCGTACGGCCACACTGTCACGATGCTAGAATACAAGCGGTTTGATGTAGCGGAAAATTTCTTGAGGACTATCTGGAGTTCATGGTCAAAAATCGCAAACAACCAGAGCGATATCCAACGATTGTCAAAAAAACCTAAATGTATGATGATACCAAGAATTTAAGACTATTGACAATCATTATATTGGTGATCGAATGTCGATCCACCAGAGGCTCTAGACAAGTCATTTTTATCGAAGGCGAAGGTCGAAATGCTGAAATGCAAGGGATTGATCACGTGACATTTCGATAGCATTTAACATTCCCATAATTTTTTGACGGTTTACAATCGCTATCGCCACGCTTTCGTTGTCTGTTGTCTATGGCATCTGGGTCTAGAAAACGTGACATTCTGTCAGCAATACTTTTTGGACTTTTGAGATTGTCATGCACTATCGGCACTTTCTGTGGTTTATCCCAAATTTCCCAAAAACTGTACCGATGATCTGCTAG
Source organism: Orthosia cruda (assembly GCA_964057195.1). Lineage (NCBI taxonomy): Eukaryota > Metazoa > Arthropoda > Insecta > Lepidoptera > Noctuidae > Orthosia > Orthosia cruda. The sequence goes on along the minus strand of OZ059835.1, from coordinate 2,522,580 downwards.
AGGCCGCGGGTAAATTCTAGGTACGAGACGCACACGCGCAATCGTTATGGCGACGCGACGCCTGGGGGAGACAGCTGTGGACTTCCTTCAGCTGATATGATGATGATAAAATCTCAGACATTTTAAGACCACACAAAATGTCACATTTCCAGCACCCTAGGTGATCAATGCACTTTTCTTTTCTATCATTATCGTCATCTCCATAGCCATTTCTCAACTTTGGTATTGTTCATTCCCTGTATGAGAAAGTTTCTGTTAGCTATGCAGTTACTACCTTTATTTATACTGAAATGGATAATAAATAAATATTGTATGTGTCCTACGTAAAATTACGAGACAATTTTATGACATAAAAAGGGTTACAGCAAAGATGTATTATCCTTTCGTCATAATAAACAGCTCGCAAAAGGTTGGCAAAATATGAACTATTCCATGGACTTATAAATGTAAGCTGAAAAGGAAAATGTTTGCAAATGGCAATGTGTTGCAGTTAGTATATAAGCCCGAAAAAGAAAAATTAAAAAAACTCGTGTTTTTCTAATTTTGGTAATGCATTATTTTATTATTTATAGTTGAGACATCCAACGAGGAACTGCAAGAATTGATCGTAAATATGAAAATGAAAGTTACAAACCTCCTTCCAAAATTAGCAGTAACGATTTACACGCTTAAAAACATCGCACTCAGACGCCTCAATCATTCGAGATCCCTACCATGCAAGGACAATAAAAATAATTTTAAACGCCTCATAAAACTGAAATCGAATTTCAAAGAACTTTTCAAATACATACGGTGCAGAACAAAGATTCCGAAAATATTATTTTTATGAGTACAAAAGTATAATACAAGTTTATACTGCGTATTCTCCTGTCGCTCATAAGGCGGTATTAGCGTGATAATTTACGATAATTTTTGGCATTTATCGTTCTATGTCAACTGTGGGTCGATGAGTTTTTATGCGCGAGCGCAACAGTGAATCATTCGCGGGGCACAGAGTAGTAATGTAGAAGTGACACTGTATTTTTGTAAGCTGAGATAAATTAAATATTTTATTTGTAAGGAAATCATTTAAATAGGTAACGATAAGGTACATTATTATAAAATGGGTTTCAAAATTTGTCTTGTCTACAGAATGTTCAAGGCATTTCAATTCTTCACATAATCATTTTATTTTATTTCATTTCATTTTCTTGTGTGTTCTACAATAAAGTCTTTTAGTAATTACAGAGTTCTAAGAAATTAATGATATAAAAATAAGGCTTTGACACTTTAATTTACTTGGGCGACGAGAAAAGTAATATTATTTAGAATTCTGCCACATTCATTTCTAAGATAGGTAATTAATAAATTATGAAACTCAAATAGTTTCTAAGATACTGTTTCACATTTACGATGGCTGATTTATTTTTTTGATATTGACATTGCGCATATCAAAAAAAAAATATAGTGGACTAAATTATGTTCTAATAAGTGCATAATATTAGCTTATTTTTTTTTTAGTATTAAGTTTATTTTTTCTTGTTTATTATTGTGTACAATAAAGTGTATATAAATAAATCATATTTTGAGAACCTTTATTTGTATATAATATACATATTTTTTAAGGGTTCCGTACCCAAAGGATAAAAACGGGACCCTATTACTAAGACTCCGGGATCCATCTGTCTGTATGTCTGTCACCAGGCTGTATCTCATGAACCGTGATAGCTAGACAGTTGAAATTTTCACAGACGATGTATTTCTGTTGCCGCTATAATAACAAATACTAAACAAAGAATAAAATAAATATTTAAGTGGGGCTACCATACAACAAACGTGATTTTTTTGCCGTTTTTTGCGATAATGGTACGGAACCCATCGTGCTCGAGTCCGACTCGCACTTGACCGGTTTTTGCTTAGTTGTTACTACGCAAAATAATTCGCGACACATCTGCAAAAAAATTTCTCACTCTTTGCCATAAGCTTTCAAAAACATGAGATTAATCTATGTCAGTATAACCTCTACAATGTATCCCGAGGAAACTTTACGACATACCACATGTTGGTAAAAAGTCGAATTTATTCCTTAAAATCCCTAATTTATTCGAAAAAAGGTGAATTTATTCGACTTTTATGCCTAACCGTTTCTGTAAGGAGTGTACTCAAATTGCTGAGGAATCCCTTTTGTTGGAGACGTTAAGTGTGAGTGTGAAATGTAACAGCTGTCATACGTACCGAAAGAAAAGTCTTAAAAATGCAGTCATTTGGTATTTAAACCGAAAAAGTGGGTTATTGTGATAAAATCGTGCGGAAAGTTCTGCCATGCCGGGATATGAACGAAATGGGAGTTACGAGCAGTGATGGCGTTACAGGACTGGACGGTATGGAAGAAAAAAACGTGGTGCACCGACCCCAAGTAACACTGGGCAAGGACAGGAAGATAAAAAATGCTGACGATGATGAAAAGTTCTGTCAGCATTTTAGGCAAACACTACGCTAACCAAATTAATCTATTCACGCACTGTTATATTTACAAAACTAGGCCCTAAACTCAGCTTAGGTTATGCTTTCATTTAGGTGAGTGTAGTGTTAGCGAAAACGGTTACTCGTTTGTGAATGACAATGTAATGTATTAGGCAGAAGTAAAGAAATATGGTAATTCCTTCCAATATTAAGAGAAGAATCTTTACAATCGATTAGACAATTAACCAATTTGCTCCTGTTTCATTTACCCCACCAATCAAAAGAACCATAGTAACCACAAGCACCTCCCATTCACATCTCACACTCATAACTTTCCTTCATTCCCCATTATCACTTCACGGTCGTAAACAGACTTATCCATTGTAACGTTATCTAATTGTACGATCTTTAATGTTTACATTTTTATTGTAACACACTGTACAATTTATGATGGTGGCTTATCATTACGGTTTGTTGGCAGTTCTATGGTTGTCGTAAATTAGAAGCTTTGTGAACTTGGTTAAGGGTAGGTTTGGAGAGAGATGGGTGGGCATTGGAAGTGTGGAGTTATGACGGTTTTGTGACAGTGGTAATGTTAAAGGCTTTTTGAATCAAAATATATATAATAATAATATATACCAGACTGTTACTGTCCTACTTCAGAGCAAAGGCCTCTTCGCATACAGAGAAAAATTTGAATTAGTCTTAGATTTAGATATAAACTAAACTTATATTAATGTAGAGGTAAAATTATTTGTAGAAGATAATCTCTTAAAATAAATGATACGATATTGAAAATTCTTTTACTTATAGAAAGGTGCCTACATTATCGTACCTATATTAAAAATCTACTTGTAAAACAATAATTGGGACCTGCAAAGGAGTCATGAGAGATAAGAAAAAACAATAATAAAAATTCCCGTGCGAGACCAAAAAGGCTCCTATATTATTCTCCTAGTATTATAAGGTCATTCACTATTCTTAGTAATGCTAAATTGACTTATAATATAGTGGTGCCATTTAAATTAAATCTACACTGACCTAGTTTCCTATGTCACCGTTTTCCTTCGTCGTAGACGTTTATTGTTCCAAAGCATTGGGCGCAATGGAAATGCAAACGAAATCTTCTCAACTAAGCTCAGGCTTCAGAAACCGTTTCTCTATTTGTATACGCGCTCAATTTCATCATTAAACATAATAGACCCTAAATGTTAATGTATGGTTCTTCGTCGCCCTTCGGTTCATGGTTACTAACTATACAAACAAACGATCATATACTTGAATCAATCCAAGTTCAACTCAATTGCAACAACTTAAGAGTTATAGCAACCGCAGTAAAATTTTGCGTAAGTACATGGATACAAAGTTATCACTTATCTCTATTTTATGCAATTTCAAGCTTTGGACTGTTATGATAAGGGTGTGACTGACGGTAAGTGTAAGCTGGTAAATCAAGCAAGGACATCGGTATTGGCAACAGAGGTATATAACAAAATAATTGTTAGATAGTTTGTACTATATACATAATGTGAATCTGCGGATTATTTCTATATTACTAGTATAAACGCAGTTTGGTTTATATTATCTTTTATTGGTAATCGTTTACATGTTAATTGGGCATTTGGGAAGGAAATTGGAACAAAATATTAGCTATTTACAAACTATAGGCAAAATGTATGTGAGGAAGCAATAAATATCTTTCAGATACTTGCTAGTGCTCCAGTACTTTTAGGCCTGCCCTGCCCACTGTCACTTAAGTTTGTCAATTCTTTGGGCTATGTCGGTAACCTTGGTTCTCTTGCGGATGTCTTCATTTCTCTTGTGGCGACCGCGTACCGGCAGACGCAGCGTTGGCAGGCCTCCCTCTAGAGTCTAGCTAGGAGGAGGACGATCTGGTCAAAGCCGGTCAAGTCCGGTGGACTGGAAACGCACAGGACCAATCTGTGTGGCGATGCTTGGGGGATGCCTATGTCCAGCAGTGGACGTCTTTCAGCTGAAATGATGATGATGACTCCTACTATTTATTTATTTATTGGAACACCAACTACACGTTTACAGAAAAACTTACACATAATTATACATAACACATCATTCCGTGCAAACATGTCACTTATAGGTGAACACAACATATTTAAAATATATTGAATTAGATTTATGACTGATAAATTAATAAAAACAAACTACTATACTACTAACACGATCTAAACTAATATTAAAATATGAAGAATTATTGTTTACATATTTGTAATCTCAAAAAGCAAGTAAGGTTTTAACACGTTTCCGTGAAAACCTGTTATAATATTATTATAGCCAATGCCCGAGGGCCACTAAAATAAAACCTTTAGAAAATTTACAGAGAACTTACAAAAACGTATCACTGTAAAAATTCAATTTAAATCAAAGCTGTAATATAACAAACCGAACAGATACACATCAACACAAATATTTGCTTTAACCGTTATTAGTTTGTTTAAACACATTATTTTATTAGCTTCAGTGAAAACACAGACAAAATTGTTTATGGAAATCAAACATGGATGGCTAAATATTACTGTTTTGATAAATAAACATAAAGTAAACTCAGTTTAGTTGTCAATTAGTTTATTTTTATTGATTTTTTTGAAAATAAATCCTAACTAAAATGTTTCGAATTTATATTAACTAATGGTAATATCAAATTGGGATTGGGGGAAAAATTGGGAAAAGGTTAGGACTATTGAGCTGGTCAACTAGTTTTTTTCTAAGGGCTAATACTACAAAGTATTTTCTTTGAGGAGTAGCGCAGTTCAAAAACCTGCATAACTAACACATTAACGGTATGGGACTCTAATATAATCTTAGTTTTAAGCTGGAAATAGGCATTTCCTTAGTCAGAACTTTGACGTCTACCTTGGAATGTATGTGAATCTTTTCTCATCAAGGTACGTACGTTAGGGTCGACTTCCAGTCCAACTAAATTAAATGAATACTGCATTTTTTATAAACTTGTGCATCGTATCTGACCTAACTAGGATTTAAGACTCTCCTTGGTAAGACTAGTTGTCAGACTTTCGGACTTCAGACTATTCGTAACGACAATCAAATGACAGTTCAGACAAAAGACTAGACCAAGGCGCATACTGGGCTCGTTATGTACCATCCAAGTGCTGACCTCGACAATCGCAGTTCAACCTTCACCGATCGACCCGTGCAGTTGAAAAAGAGCCACACATCCTTCCAAACTCATACAAGTTTAACATACATACCATCACGCTTGTATTACCCGAAGGGCTAGGCAGAGGTGCACCCATATTACACCAACTTTTCGCTAGTTATGTCTAAGTCCCATGTAATAGGGGCGAGCCTATTGCCATCAATCGGGCTCAAGTTCAAACTCCAGGCTACTACTGAGTAATTCCAGAAGGAAAAACCACTTAAAACTTTGCCAGACTCGGTAATCGAACTCAAGACCTCGCTCAACAGTAGTAGAAAAGTTACAGAAAATATAAATATAGGAAACATTGCATAGGTTGACACAATCAGCCCTTTCAAGTTTAAATAAATAATGAATTGAATTCATCATGTCGTTTGTAAAACCACATTACTAAGTCATAGGTCAATTAGGAGCTGAGCATTATGAATGCAGACTAATTCAATAATCACACACCGGCAAACAATCGAGTGCTCGTTAATATTCATGATACATTAATTATTAGTATGTTGTGTTGCAACAGCTCTGTGGTCTGAGCTGAGTAATAATAAGCCTTTTCTTGTATTTGGTGATAGGTCTTTCATCATCATCATTAAAACCGAAAGACGTCCACTAGTGAACATAGGCCTCCATCAAGTATCGCCACAGTCACCAGTTTTGTGCGTCTCGCATCCAGTAGATTCATGTACCCTTAATCAGGTCATCGGTCCACATAGTGGGAGGCCTTCCAATGCTGCTTCTTCAGGTACGCGGTCGTCACGCAGAGCCCTGTTCACTGTCATTTAAGTTTGGCAATTCTTCGGACTATATCAGTAACCTTTGTCCTCCTGCAGGTACTTGCGAACTGGTTTTGTTAGTGTGTTATTTTAATTAAGGTACTTTAATTCTCATCTATCTATCGCCATTAGTGTGATTTTTGACTCTCACTTCTTCAACCCGTCTTGGCCTTCTTCATACAATAGGTACAATTCTTCTTTGCCACTTTGATGTCCGCTGTTATTATGATAAAATTATGTAAGGAAGCTTTAGCTTTAGTACCTAACTGTTTAGCGTGATAGGGACCTAGTTAGTTTTATCAGTAAAAGTGAAGGAAAACATTTTAAGAAACCTGGATTCAAGACCCAAAAGTCGAAAATATGATTCAAAACTCGATCCTTCTCTGCAGTAAAAGATGTTGTAAGACAGCTAATACATTTGTGCAACCAATAAACTATGTAGCTGTAACCTTTCGTTATCCAATTACGATTATTGACAGGTTGCACGCCCAATCCAAAGGTAACCTGTTCCCAATAAAGTTGTATAGAAATAAGTTAACAATCTACAGTTCGAGTTATATGTAAATGATACTAACCGTTACTGTAGTGTTGACTTGCAGTTGGCAGTTCAGAGAATATTTTGTGCTTAGCAGTAGAAAGGACACTGGGATTTGATCTGTAAAGTTGTTGTATTAGAAAAGAGAGCAGTGAAGGCGATTTGGTAAATAACTTTTCCAGCATGTTTTCCAATAAGAACACTGCTTGTCTTTGATACTGTGTCCAATAGATAAAGAAGGAGTTATTATTCTTAGGGCCCTTCTCGATGGCGCGACGCAATGAGGACTACCGTTTTAGTGCTCACAAGTTGGCGCCACTGGCGGGTAAAGGTCCCTAAATATAGTTAGTAAAAGTTGTTATTACGCGCACGGAAACAAAGTTTCGATTATAATCATTTGTAATACCATAAAAATGCGATTGAATATAATTTCAAGCATTGCTGAGCAGTCCCGTTTTGTTCGGAAAAAGTAACACTTAAGAAAGACAAACCACTTAAAATCGAAGCGTACCTTATTCGCCGTAATTAATCAAATTTTCACAACATAAATGAAAAAATTGGAAATAAAACCCGCGTTAAAAGCCCACAAACAGTTACGTTTGACTCTTCGAGAAAAAAGTGAAAAGTCCTAAAATTTCGTAGCTTTTCGCGTGGTACGATGCGCACAAAGCGCGCGAAAAGCTACGAAATTTTTCGAACGAACGCACAAGTTTTTCGAAGTTGCTAATTTGGATTCACACTACCCAACTGGTCCATACAATATACCAATAAATCAAAACTATATTATGCTTTACGATTTTAGCCTTGTTTAGTGTCGATTTCTACTGGGCTAACAGAAATGAGAAAGTTTTGTGGAAAGCAGAACATAGCATAAACGCCAAAGTTGACAAACAAAACCACACTTTTTCACTGAATTTTATTTTTATTCCTGTCCTATTCAACAGGACATAATAACAACAGTCATAAACCCCTTACATAAGCCCTCGAAGAAACCATAGCAACCAAAGCTGAAAAAAATAAAAACTGCAAACCAGACAGAAAACGCTTTTATGCAATTGGAAAAATACTAGGAGCGCAGCGCATAACGCGGAGTAAAAACCCGCTGAAATAAATATTGGAAAATAATTCCAGGAATTCGGTTTGGCACGGCAGCTATTGAAAATATTAAAATTATTGTCTCGTTCATAAAAGTTTTCAGGATTCTGGTTACATTGCAGCAATGCGTGTGTTTTTGGCATTTCAAATGGAATGGGTTTTTGTTTTTTTTTTGTGTTTGATGGATTTTGAGGCTTGAACTCAAAATAACATGAGACGTGTATTTTATCGATTTTACGCCTAAGTTTCATCGGCTACCGAACTTTAGAGCTGTTCTGTAAAAATCTCAACGTGATGACTATGGTGAAGTCAGAAGGGAACAAGTCGAGTTCCTAGTAACCCTGTATATGCTGTAGTTTAAAGGACCTACCACAGTAATACAAATGCTTCTTCACATTCAGGAAAGAACAAGTACGGGTCAATAAAAAAATAAAAATAACTAAGGAAATATGACTAATGCCTGATTAGGCGCTATGCAAGAATCAAGATGAGATATCATCCCAAAAGACACGTAAAGAAGCCTGCCCTCCAAGAACTGACCACCCAAACACCACCTCACTATCATGTTTAACCTTTCAACCACGTTCAAGAGTCTCCTCTACCCCTGATTTCGCATCAATGTCAAAATCACATTGATCTCTACCTTCATAAAATTAAGGTTGCTTATGTTTTTCTGTCAGTAACTTCCGCAACACCTCTGCCATATTTCCGTAACCTACGTGCAGATCGCACGGTCAGCAATAACAACACGTGTAATATCAATAATATAGAACATGTCACAACATGCGCACGCGTCGATATGGCCACACCTGGCCGCGCAATCGTCACGTCTTGATAGCATATTCATTCAGACGTATGTTGTGATTAGGTATTGTTTTAATTAGGTTGACACGTTTAATTGGGTTAGCAGATTTTATAATAATATTGACTTGTACTATATGCATTTTTGTTTGAACTGATACTTAGAGAAAACGGCCTTTAAACTTATATTAACCTGGGTTTCTTTCGTTATACTTAAATGAGACCCAAGGTGGATGTAGATGATAAAAAAGTCTACTTTCTTAAGCTTCGTAGTTATCGCAAGTAATCTATGGTATGATGGAACTACTTTACTCTTCATGCACAATTTCCTAGTCTATGGTTAGGAATTGATGCCAAGGTCGGCTAAGCTTGCGTATCTTGTAAACTTGGAACTTTCTAACTCGAAGCTGCGTCGCGTGTTGCCAACCTTATACTATTGTTTTTATTTTGTTCATAATACCTTCTACTGTTTTAATGGATTTCATCTTTATGTTTATGCTTTATGTCGTGGTGAACAAGTGGCTTATACCTAGCCTCTCGCGCTTGAGATGCGGGTTCAAATCCAGCAAATACCAATGTGACTTTTGCAATTTATATGTACGTAATTTCTAAGTTTATCTTGGACATCACTGACAACGGTGAAGGAAAACACCGAGGGGAAAACTGGACTTATAGTTAGTTTATTTTACGTATGTTAGTGTTCCATTGGTGTAATTGCTGCAATGCATCTTAGTGCGAGGATAAACGAATAATTAATGTAATCTTCAAAGCCACCTTAGCCAGACAGATTCTCATAATTTTTGAGAATCTGATAACTGAATTTTGCTTTTTTTATAAGGTTTCCAGATAATACTTCATTTTCCCTGTCACCATGGGTAATCGGGTATCCTTAAGGCTATTAAGGGATTAAAACAATGGGATAAACACCAAGCAGTGTGGGTATGCTTTTACACCTTTAATACCGCATTATTTACTTTTTCGTGAACTATGTGAGAGTTTTTTCATTTATTATGAATGCGGAGCTAAAAATATATTCTAACAAGTCAGAAGGTTGAAAATGGGGTTCACTGTCTAGGTTGCACCATTAGTAAAACACTTATTTATTACAACCAAGTTGTATTTCAAAACTTCAGTAATTTTAATAGTGCTTTAAAAAACCTGTTTACTGGTAAATTATTGTTTTAATAACATGCCAAAAATTTTTGCAACGCTTATCATACTTGGACTAATCATCAGACAATAATGAGTTTATCTCCTATTCTTTTACATTACCAGGCACAAGACTATGACCTTAGATCACAGCTTCTAATCACCCCACGCAGGTAGCAAACTGGTTATCATTCGTGGGTGGAACCCAGCACCTGCCAGCATTATGCCTGATTAGCATCGTGAACTCTGGCCTTCGAATGCTTTGGTCGTGTTGCTACAAACACGAAAATAGACTTGTCCATTTCCTTTTATGAGTTCGTGGATAGTGAGTAAATGATTACACGTGTCACTTGCTTCCGGGTTTTCTGCCCTGCTACCAACTCACTTTTATGGGAGTAATTAGTCTATTCCATAATATTCGAAGATTCTCTGATCACGCATATGCTATAGGAACTTCCCTCTCAGGTTTAATATTCTCAGGTTGATTGAATACTTACTAGGAACACGTACATATATACATTCACTATAGGCATAGGCAGAAACTACAGAACGGTAACTTATTTTAATTTTTTTTTACTTGGAGAAATGCTCATGCATACTATGTCTATATACTTTTCCTACTTTATCTTTTGCCTCGTTTACTTTGATACATCTGTAACAAAATTAGTCAAATTTGAAATTGCTTTAGATATAAACTTATTCCTAACTTGCCGGGGAATACAATCGTGATGTGTTAATATATTCTATCAAGAATAACGGTGATGGTGTCTTAATAAAGTTTATCATCGTGGCTCTTGGCTTTGAATAAGATCACTTCACGTATATTCAAAACTAATTAGTCATGATTCTGGTTCATTTCTGTTAAATCCACGAATATGAACAGCGTAAAACCTTCGGGACTTCGCTAGAAAAATGCGAAACAAAAATGTTCATTAAATTTTACAGCCAATGAAAGTTTCGTACGAAATTCCTGTCGGTACCTGCGTTGAGGTAGTTTAGTGCTGAAATACATATTTCTAGTAAAGCGCCCGGGGCCGCAAAACGGTGAACTATTCAAATATGAGCCAGCGAGGGATATTTAAGCGTTCGTTTTTTCATTGAGTATGACGTTAGGGTTTTGGTTCCGCGGAGCGAGCTCGGTGCGACTCGTGTTAGTTGGTTTTGAGGGGTGGGCAGAGATTAAGCGGGTTTTGGGAGTGTGAAATATGAGTTTTGACGGGCAGTAACCAGAGTACGTATCACGTACGTACGTATGTACGTATTATAGAATAGTAATAGCAGTTTTTTAGGTATTATTATAATTAACTCTGAGGAATCTATTTAAAGTCTTCTGACTTTAACTATGACTGGTTTTCGCACGCAGCTTTACTATTTGGATAAAACGTATTGCATGTGTTAATTCAGATTATAAATACTATGTTTGCAACATTTATTCGAAATCCTGTCCAGCCGTTATTGCCTGAAAGAGTAACAAACATTCACCCTCACAAATTTTTGTGATTAAAATAGAAATTTGCTGTAGAAGTTTGCATTTATTATTTATCTAAACATTTTAATCTTATTTACCGTATTGAAATCTAAGAACTTATTAAATTAATCTATCTGACGAATGACGAATTTTTTTATGCATAATGAGCCCTTTTCTCTCTCCCCTTTGTATATAGGTGTATAGGTGGTGTATATAGGTTTTTTTAAATAATATTAAATTGTATATGTTATTTTTATGTATATAAATAAATATAATTATTGGTGTACACATCTATCTGACTGATATAATCCATATAAAATAATTCCCAGAAGCTTCTCGACGACTGGTCGCAATCGTAACCTATACAGTTCCCTGCTCAACAATGCCCCACGGAAGCCTACAGTAGAACTAGTAACTAATTCAGTTCTGTTTCAATAACTGCCGACCTTTAATTGAAACTGTTCGCTTGTTTTACAATTTTCAATTATGACTTCTGGATTCGTGATGGGATTTTGTTTTATGGAAGGGAGAATTAATTTGACTTTATGAAATGGACCGTGGTGGTTGAGCTAATTTGAAACTTCAAATCCCTGTAGCTGAAATTGGACCTAACTTCATACTGAATGATTTTAGGTACTATACTCTGGGCTGCCAGCCCTACAGCTGTTATGATAGTTCGTTGAGACCTGAAAGAAAACTGAAAAAAAAAATAGATTTCGAAATGTGTCTTGGATAGCAACAAAGGAAAGTGCTAATTTAAAATTCCCGTAGCGAGTAGGTCAAAAATGATCTAGACAGTAATATTACTGATTGTGATTTACCTAAACCTTTTGTTTTTTCGTGTGGAAGTCCCCATGGATGTCCTCCACACCTCCACTCTAGGTCGGGTGGAGCGGTTTGACAAACTCTTACTGACAGTTACCACACGTTCTTCTGCAGCTACATCCCTTTGCCAGCGCCCTGTGCGCTTTACAGGCGGTTTACCTATGTCTAAGAAGAAATTAATAATAATACCCATCAGCCCGGAGCAACTTGTCATTCAAAAAACATACAAAGTAAACTTAAAAATAATTGCTTACACATTATTGTAATTGCTGTTTGAGTCTTTTTTTTTATTCTAAAGAAGAAAATTCAAAGTTAAAACAAACAACCACTTTTAATTACAAACATGGACCAGGTTTGAAGTTTCAGAGCATTTTACAAGTTAAATAAGTTTCAGTACATTTTTATGTTTAGTACTTAAGAAACTGTAACGACACGACATGGCCACAATATCTAAACTTTGTACAGTTTTTGTTTCGTTTACGTTGAGCTGCCTCGTGGCCAGATTGACATGGTTACAAGTTAATAGGGTTGACAGATAGGAAAATATTAATATTCATATATTTTATGAGTAAACAGTAAAAAAAAAAGTCCGTGATTAGACCTGTCGTACTGTAGGGATCAGAATGTTGGGCTGTGAAAAAGATGGATAAAAAGAGATTTCATGTAGCAGAGATGAGAATGTTGAGATGGATATGCGGAGTGACGAGAATGGATAAAGTGAGAAATGAGTATATTAGAGGAAGTTTGAAAGTGGCGCCAGTGACAGAAAAGTTGAAAGGAAACCGTTTGTCCTGGTTTTGTCATGTGATGATGAGGGATGAAACACATGTTACTAAAAGAGTTATGAATATAAATGTGGATGGATGGAGAGGGAGGGGACGGACAAAGAAAAGATGGATAGACTGTTTGAGGAGTGATATGAAAGAAAAGGGTGTCAGTGATGCCGTGACGGGGGACAGGACGGTATGGAAGAAGAAAACGTGTTGCGCTGACACCAAGTAACATGGGATAGGGGCAGGGAGATGATGATGATGATGATATGTGTATCTATTTGGCTCCTCTGCCTAATCCTGCTTGGAATACAAGCATTATATATCATTATGAGTAGGTAGTACTTATATAAAAAGGTTTTGCATTTAGTCAAGTATAAATAATAATAAACTGAACCTGAAATGCTACACTAAATTATTTTTAAATATACTACTACTCTACTGAGCAAATTTTCCAAAAAACCTAAGTTCTAAGATCATAAAACAAATGAAAATATTACCAAACAAAAAAGGATTAAACGAAAATCATCGTTATCGTTTTAGCCGATAGACGTCCACTGTGGAACATAAGCCTCACCCACAAGTGTCGCTTCATCAGCCAGTCCTGTGCGTCTCGAAAATATCATATAGGACATAGGTATTATTTTGAAGCGAGTTCTTTAAGTCCTACTTCGCTATAAATGAATACAGAATACCTCGATGCTAGAAACACCAGAAACAATACCTATGTACAAAATAAATATCAAAACCCAATACGGCAAATCGTGAACCTTTCACACCTCGCCATTTAAGTGTAAAAATCATGAATCAGGAATACCTCACCTTTCCATTTAAGTAGATTCACGGAAACAAAACAAAACATACTTCTCAGTAAATGTCCTCACTAATTCTCTTTAAACTGCGATTCTAACTCACAACCGTGTTAACAAACTCTTTTCACTATTTCGTACCATCCTTAATGCTCTTAGTTTGTTCGACAAAGCTCCGGGCCATGTACCATTGGCAACAAAAAAACATGGACACAACATCGACGAAAAAAATATTTTTTCCAGTACCAATGCTGGAAACAAATCCCTTGCTGGAAACACATAGAGTGTCTCCGTATTGCGATTTTTCGGGGATTTAACTTTGGTATAAAATTCTGTTAGTGATAGTATTGTTTTACATATAGATAGTTTTGTGGAGATCATGTTGAGTTTATGTTATGCTTGGTTGTGTATGTGATTTGTGTTTTGGGTGTTGTCTGTTAAAGGTTGGGTGAAGTCTGATGATATCTTGTCTTAGAGAGCTAAACAAACTATCTCAAAAAGATGAAAGGAACGTCCTCACTGAGAGCATTCAGGTGTAATGAGCATTCGACGTCGAATATTCGAGTGGTGTGAACGTTGAGCCGAGTGTTACAAAGTTTACACACAAGCGCGAACTTCGGCCGGTGTGGACGTCGCAACGATTTTCGCGGAAACGGCTCGCATTGGAATGTGCACGCTCGAAAGCAAGTACTCAGACAATGAAATCGATGTGTATGTATTTAGGCTACTTGTCAAGGAACAGTTCCTTGTTCGCTTGCTCGTCATCTAATCATTACCATAGTAAAATTCCAATTATCTATATTTCAAAGACTCTGTACAAAACGTACACTAAAAAGGACCAATTACAAACCCGGCTGCCCATTTATAAAGACGTAATAAACGGACCGACAGACACACTAATTAGTGGCGACCAATCGGCTCATTTACCGCCCATAAACGGACGAGAACTTACGAAGGCCATATTAAGGGTCAAAGCACACCTAGAAAAAGTCGAAGCGAAGCGACGCAAAGGTCTAAAAATATAACATACGCCTCTTTTTCAGGAAGGGAAAAGCTGAGGTACACCTTTAGCAAGCCCACAGTTCGTCAGTCATGTTCAAGTCTTATTTAAAACTGGGCACAACCCAAAAACACATTGCACGACACGAGAATCGAACCCAGCAGTAACGTTTGCGACCACAATTCCAACGACTGCCAACGAGTCAGCAAAACTACGCGGCGGCGGTCTGAAAACGTACATAGCATAATAACCCCTATCTCTATCACGTAATTGACACATTCCTTTCAAGATAAGCGAATTCGATCGGATATTAGCGATGACGCGCGATGTCATGCGTATATCCTAGAGAATATGAAGCGCTGCTTCGACTCGACTTTACGTTGTGGATGCTCAATAGGTGGTGTGGGTCAATACATTAGCATCTTCCTATCCTGGTTCCATGATACTTGGGGTCGGGGCAAGTTTTTCTTCCATTCCATCCTGTCAAATGTCATACTATCACTGGCTCTCTTTCCTTTCGTATCACTCCTTACACAACGTATCCATATTTTCCTTAGTCTCCCTCTCCCACTTCATCCATCCTTATTCCTGATTTATTTTCATATCTTTCAGATAGCGGTCCATTTGCTATGTGCAAGGTAATGTTTAAGACCGATGCATCGCTTCGGTTCTTTCTCAAAGTCTCAATGTGCTTCGGCCCTTAGCGAACTAACCAATAGTTTATTGGACAAGGCATAAATTGATGATGCACTCATTTAATTCGTAGTATTTTTCGAAAAAAGCTATAATTCTTGTCAGTTGGGCGGCGACTAAGTTGAACTCCCGATAGTTAAATGTTAAGTAAATAGCTGTAGGCTTGTTCGGGGATGTTTCTTAGTGACAGACGGGTTATAAGTGACTAGCTCATGCCCGTGGCTTCGATCGCGTGTTAAGTTGATAAACAGTATTCAATGTCCCTCTCCGGCCCCTAGGCTATATCATCATCTTCCCTACCCTTGTCCCATGTTACTTGAGGTTGGCACAACACTTTTTCCTGTTTAATCGTTAGGATCCTACCCCATCCCGTCATGGATCTAACTCCATTTTATTTCATATCGTTTCAGAAGAAATTATAGAAATTGATGGTGACCTAGCTATATCATTAGTAGCGGCTAAGGCGTAAAAACGTAGCCAACAGAGAGAAATGCGTTCGCATTGATAATGTTAGTATGGATGAATCAAACATGTACATGACCAATTTAACAGCCTATATTTGATTGCAGTACGGATGGTTTTCGTGTTACGGTCGAAACCACAGACATAAATGACGCGATTGTATGTACTTCGCGTGCCAAAAAACGGAGTAAAGTTACGACAAATGATACGATCATTTGTCATCTGAGCTTTTCATTTAGCATAATCGGCACCGGAAATCTAGAAAAATGCCTTTTTATGCCATATTGAGCTGTAAATAATGTATAGAAAAATGTTGGCCGAGGCATAGGAAATGGTTTTCTTTCATTGGTAAGTAAATTTGTTTTTAAATTGTTTGTGTAAAATTGGCACGCTTGGTTTTCATACTGATGGAAGGACTTGCGTTATCTATTCAGATTTATATCTGTGGTCGAAACCAATAACGTATCTGTCATTAGATTTGCCTACTAGAGATATGATTTTGACATAACGTAGATCAAGTAATGCCTATATCTCTATAGTTCAAATATAGTGACAGATGCATTATTGGGTTCGGACGTTAGAGTATTATCTATGAACATTTGCGCCCACCCTACATGGTGTCGGATTTACTTATTCCTTTTTAACCCCCGACGGAAAACCAGGGGTGTTATAAGTTTGACGTGTGTATCTGTGTGTTTGTGTATAAGTGTATCTGTCTGTGGCATCATAGCTCCTAAACCGATGAACCGATTTTGATTTCGTTTTTTGTTTGAAAGGTGACTTTATCGAGAGTGTTCTTAGCTATGTTTGACGAAAATAGGTTCAGCCGTTCAAAAGATACGGGCGTTTTACTGTTTGTATCGGGATATTTTCGCAAGATATCGTGTTCGATAGATTGTCGATCGAAGCGTGTCTACTATTAGATAAATTATGTAGCTTAAAAAGCATGAAATAAAAATTTGTTTATATTTTATACGTTTACTTGTCGCATACATACCTACTTTATTAATGATTTGTAATTATAATCACATAAATATTACTTCACGCCTGTATTCCCGAAGGTAAAAGCAGAAGTGACATCCAAATTTCGCCAGTTATGTTTAGATCCCAAGTAATAGTTATACTCCGAAACATATTTATACTCCGGGTTGCTCCTGATAAATTTCAGATAGAAAACCCAATAACAAATCCCGGGTCGGGCGAAGACCCGGGCATCGAACCCGAACCTCATGCTCAACTGTAACGCTTGTGACCACTAGACCGACGAGGCAGTCGTCGTAACTATATCGATTATTAACAAGATCACATATGGTCAGCTGTGCTCAAAAGTCTATAAATAAAAGCTTACCTGCACGGGCACCGGGCCACTTACAACTTGTACAACGTTTAGAATTTCTTCGTTATTTTCACAACAGGTGAAACATGGCTATATTTTAGTATTTAATACTATCGTTAATCTAGACTGTCAAACTCATTAAGCTTGAAAGAGATAGTATTTACAAATGATTAGTAAGCCGTATATTTTTAATTTTAGTTTATGGCAATCAAGAATGCCACCTGATAGTCTGTGGATATCTGCGGTGCCAGGTTTTCGCAGGTGCTTTGTGGTCCCGGAGATAAAGGTGAAATGTTCTATGGGCATATAGATGTAAATTGAAGAATTTAAGTATTAAGGCCTTGTCCAGAGTGATCGCACGATGACAAGAGCGGCTGCAGGCACGTTTCGCGGCTTAGCATCCGCGCATTCTTCTCACCCTGGCCGAGGCATAAACCTGCTCGGACGCAGAAATAGGTATGATGGTATACTTTCCCAGCCAAACTTCTTTGCACAGAACTCCAAAACGGTTTCAAATAATTGAGCCACTTCCTTTTATATAAAATATATAACTAAGTACGAGTAGTTCTTCTTTGGTGTCGATTAACTCTAACTATACCAGCCATTCAGATTTTGTCAGACCTGTATGTAGCTACTCGGACAGCTCTATCATTTGCTACGTTCAAATCCCGTAAGGTGCAGGTGGTGGGGCATGAAGGGCAGACAAGGAGGTGAGCCATATCTTGCGAAGGGGCCCCACACTGGCACTGTGTTTTGGATGGGTCTATGATATTCCATTTGGCCAGGTTGTTTTTACAGCGGCCAACCTGGGTCCGCAATCGGTTTAGGGATTTCCAGATTGCCCACTGCAGTTCGTTTCCAGAGGGCAATTTCTCTGCCGGAATGATGAAGTGTGGAGGAGTAGGATGTTTCCATAATTCACATCTCTCGTCAGTTGCGCTGGCTTTCGAGGGGGTCGTATGTCTCAAGAAGCTCTTACGACTCTTCAGGCGCGCAGGTTGGAGTTGATGCTCATATAGCGGGTGCCGGCTGTCCCGTTCCTGTTTGTCCTTCTCGATGCGGCTGGCTACTTCTTTTTTAATGTTAACTGTGTGAAAGGTCCACGAAAACAACACCTGTGACATTGTTCGCCTCAAAGCCGTCCTCCATGAATTGCGTAAGTTTGAGGGTCTGGTTGGTGTACTAAGTAGTTGTTAATTAATAATGTTAATTTAAAAAACCAAAAAACCCGACTGTTTAAAAGGTGAACTACGAACAAAACAAAAAGAAAATTATGCTGCGCAGTCGGTGGATACATATGGTTTTGGTCAGTCAGCTCGGGATTATAGATCCTCCGACTGCACAGCGTAATTTTTTTCTTGTTTACGTCTTTTTGGTTTTTAAATTAACATTTTTATTTATAACTTCTTAACTTCTTTTTCTACCTATATATTATTTTTCAAATGACCTTTGAACATATAAGTGGTGTATATTTTTGTAATCACCTATAAAAGCCCTTCATTTTGATACCCCACTTGATTGGATTGGAAGAAAAATTTGAACCCCCACAATATAGCGCCCAAAACCGCCATGTTTCTTTTTTTTTTGTAACGTCACTTATCTAAGAACACTTGCGCGATCAAGACCTATCTAACGATGTCTTAATTATAAAAAATCCGTCTAGCGGTTTGAAAGATATGAGGTAATAAAGAATATTAGATACATACAAACATACATACGCCCGAAAAACACAACCCTCCTTGCAGACGGGTAATAAATTATCTAGCAAGTCTGTTCCTAATTACAACTACGTTGGGGTCGGCTGCCCGGTCTTTTCTGATACAGCTGAAAACCTTCTACCCAGTAACTGGGTAACATTAAAACTATAAGTCATTCTATCTCCACATTATTCCATAAATTATTTCTCTTAGATAAACTTTATAATCTCCTTTACGAGATAACACAAGCAAATCTTAGCCAAGAGATTACAACACCTTAGAAAAATATCCCAATATATAACAATTACCTATTAGAAAGAAACCTTATTCTTAACTAGCAGCATTACATAAGGTAATTACCATACAATTGGTTATGCAAGTAACTACTGGAGAGAAACTTGTTATAATTACTGACCACAATGTTTTAGCCGGTCATTTTGACCTGGGTGACCGAGCGGTTGTTTGCGTGTAAAGTATGGAGTTTTGCTTGTACTTAGTAGATACTATATTTAAAATAACATCAAGCCTTTATTCGACAAAGGATGAGGTTAGAACTATGTAAAACTTGGGTGTCTAATACACTTACATTTTGCACAGGCTCATGGAATAGGGGGGCGAGACTTTAAATCATCAACCGGGCACCAAACTTCAGACTTCTACTTTGAAGTTGCAGGTGTGGATAACCGAATAACCCTTTTTCCAGTCCTGGAATTGACAGAATCTCATGATTCGTTGTAGTAGAATTAAGTATACCTGATAGAAAGATATTTTTCTAGGCTCAGGGTCGGTCTGCGGTCTGGATCTTGAATAGGTTAATGGTAATAGTCTCTCGAAGTTTCTGGATAAAACTCTGGCGCTCTGCAATTCACCTTTGGTAATTAACTTGGTAATGAAACCAAGAACTTCATACTTTTCATCTACACTACATTAGACCGATAAAACACGTATAGACATGAAGAACCTACATAGAAACATGATTTCATAGCTAAATAAGCATCTATTTTTTCTTCCAAACCAATCGATGTTTCCCCCATATTAGGAGCAGTCTAACGTCAAAAATATTCAAATTCAAATAATTAATTACTTCAAAATGTTTCCTACAACTTGTCTTTACCAATATAGACATATTAAAAACAGGAGTGTGTCTGTCCATATATGCCATATTGAAATCACTCGAACCTTGAGTTGATAAGCTGTCAAAAGTGGTTCTGCCCACACAATACATGGTTAATTTTAATAGCCGTACAAAGTAGAATATTCTATGCCTTATTTGGTTGCTTTTTTTGTGTGTGTATATTAATGGTTAAATGATCAGTTTTAACTACCGAGACGGATGGAATATAGCCGTCATTTTAATTTCTGTCCTTGTTTTGAGGGTTTACACCTTTCACAGATAATTCCTGCCTATCCCTCTCCAAATAGGCTGAGATGAATATTTGAAGAGCTCGTGGCTAAAGAATAGCGGCAGCATGGGTTGATCTTCAGTATTAAGCAACGCTTGCCGATATCGGTCCGTTAAAAGCGTCACGCATAGCCCTGTTTCCTTGCGTGATCGAATCAGCAATGTAGAATCCACAAGAGAAACAAGGTTACCGACATAGCCCGAAGAATTGCCAAATTTAAGTGGCAGAGGGCAGGGCATATTACTCGCAGAACGGATGCAGTTATAGAGTGACGACCGCGAACCGGAAGACGTTGCAGGCCTTCCAGGCCTCTGACTAGGTGGACCGATGACTTGGGGAAGGTTGCGGGTATCCACTGGATGCGAGACGCACGGAACCGGTCAATTTGGTGACATTTGGGAGTGGTCTATGTCCAGTAGTGGACGTCTTTGGACTGAAATAATGATGACAAATAGCCAGAAGCCAGACAATTTGACACCAGTCTTTCCAAGGTGTAACTATCGTGGAATTCAGGTACTGGGTTGTGGAGGTCAGATAGGCAGTCGCTAGTAACAGGATTCCAATCCAAACTGGAAGTAGACCCAGTTGGGAAAAGGCAGACTACATTGACACTACTGACTACATCGATACTATTGACAGTAGTTTTCTCAAAGTTCGACAATTGGATGATTTAGCAGGTAAAGGAAACCTATTGGGCAATCGAAATCTGTATGATAATACCAAAACAAATGAAGTGTTTTTTACTTCTTTTTTTCCTGATGGTAAGAAATGTGGTGCACGATGGAGCATGCTTGCCTAGAAATAACCTATTTATTAGATAATCTCTAAACAAGTGACATTTTACCAACGAAAGCTTTGTGATAGCGATTAGAAAAATGACAAATATGTATAGGATTTTAAAGTTCTATCGAGATGTTACGTGGTCAATCCCTTATATTTAGGCATTCTAACCATCACCATCGCTGTGTCTAGACCCTCAAATTGTAGGTATCAGGCAACAGAATCCAGCAAGGAAATCCACTCTTTAGCTGTACCCACAATGAAATTAAGTAAAGATCAACAGAGACATAAAAAATATACTACTATACAGTTAATGACAGGAATAAAAGTGGTCTAATTAAAAGATCCGCGTTCGTTCGTGACTGCGGTAAATACAAACATCACTCAACTTTGGCTCAACATTACTCAACATTGCTCAACGAGTTCAGGCTCAACTTGTCTCGAGTGCCTGTTCATGGGAAAAAAGTTCCCTTTTGTTTTTAATTTTTAAATACTTAACGTTAAGGGGACTTGTCGGAGTGCTGTGTGTCTTTCTAGATGTAGGGAGGAGATTTAAATATACTAGAAGGGATTCGACTCTTTTGAACTCAATTCTCATGAGGTGATGCATAAGTTAATTCTAAAAACGGTAAAGATGAGAAGTATAGAATCTACATCGTCCTTGTCTTCTCAAATAGTGACCACCAATCTATTTTCCAAACGTGGTGATTACAGTTTCTTTATTTCAAATCAAATAGTACCCCTCTCGTGATGTTGTACATGTTCCTTTTTTTTGGGTGGGAAATCAACCAATGACTTTTACTGACTAAAACCCACCCGCGTTCCTTCAGTTGCTTGTGCCAGGGCCGCGGTAACTCTCTTTCTCTAGCTGCCCAACGAGGCGGTCTGCAATAACTCTTTCAAGAGCTTGCCCACTTCATCGAGCAGCACAATGGGCCGGTAAGCGGACGGAGAATCCGCTGGGCGCCCCGGCTTCTTAATGAGGACCAGTTTCCCCGTCTTCCAGCGAAGTGGAAACTGGCCCCTCTCCAAGCATGCGCTAAGGAGCCCCCTTAGTCGAGGCTCGAGAGCCTCCAAGGCCAGAACCCAGGCTTTCCCAGGTAAGCCGTCGAGTCCTGGGGCGGTATTTTTGGCATTCAGCCTAAGTACCGCCACTCTCAGTTCTACCTCGGTCACCTCCGGAGCATTGTCGTCGTCGTCGGCGGTGTGGTCCGCATCGGGCACACAAGAGAGACACGCAAGAGGTGGAGTCATGGGCGGAGGAGTGTGTACTCCTTGCGAAGGGAATAGAGTGCTTACCACGCCCTCCACGAGCTGCGGCCAGAGACTCTGCGTCAGCGGAGGCGCCCATGGGCGGAGTTTATCCCCCACCATTTTATAAGGGCACCCCCACGGATCCCTGTTTAGAGTCCCCAGCGACTCCTCGCAGGCCAAACCCTTGGCCCGCTTATGCTCTGTACCCCTCGTACAGCTCCACCTCAATGGTCTCCGTATCCGGAGGACGGTTACGGAGGCTGCGGTGCCTGGTGTACCGGCGTCGCGCAGCAACGCACGCCTGGCGCACAGCCGTAAGCTCCAGCGACCACCAGTACACCTGGCGCCAGGCGCATCCTGGCTGGACCCGGGGCATTGCCACGTCACACATATCTCGGACATGGCATCTCGGAACCACTTCGCCTCGTCGGCCTGCACGATCGGGGCTTCCAGGAGGAGCTCCCGGTCCAGCTGTTTCAGCGCCCACCGCGGACCACTCGGGGTCTGTCGGACCGGCGCGCTCGAGGTATGGGTGGAGACGTCGAACCGGATATACCGGTGGAATAAGTCTGTACCTCCTCCATTATGACGCGCCAATCGATCACACGCGGTGACAGAGCGGGGTTGGCGAACGGAATATCCACCACTGATTCGAATTGCATCCGTACACACGTGGGGACAAAACCCCGGTTGAGGACGACTAGGCCCGTCTCCAGAGCCCAGTCCTCAATCATCCTGCCCCGTGTGTCCGTATACCGGGAACCCTAAGCCACATTCTTGGCAATAAAGTCTCTGAGGACGAGCACAGGGAGGGAGCGGTATCCGACGACTACGATTTTCTACTCCGCAAGGGAGTTGTGGAACACCGCGAGAGTTCGACATCTCCCCGAACCGTCATCATCATCATCATCATTTCAGCCGAAAGACGTCCACTGCTGGACATAGGCCTCCCCCAGGCGTCGCCACATTGACCGATCCCGTGCGTCTCGCATCCAGCGCCTTCCCGCAACCTTAACCAGGTCATCAGTCCACCTAGTGGGAGGCCTTCAAGCGTATCGTCTTCCGGTTCGCGGTCGCCATTCCAGAACTTTTCGGCCCCATCGGCCATCCGTTCTGCGAGCAATGTGTCCTGCCCACTGCCACTTAAGTTTGGCAATTCTTCGGGCTATGTCGGTAACTTTGGTTCTCCTGCGGATATCATCATTTCTGACGTGATCACGCAAGGAAATTCCGAGCATAGCCCTCTCCATTGCCCTTTGGGTGACTTTGAGCTTTTTGATAAGGCCCATTGTGAGCGACCACGTCTCGATTCCATAGGTGATCACTGGCAACACACACTGGTCATAGACTTTTGTCTTGAGACACTGCGGTAAATTGGACGAGAAGATACCACGCAACTTCCCGAACGCCGCCCAGCCGAGTCGGATTCGACGGTTGATCTCTTTCTCGAAATTGGACCTACCCAACTGGACCGTTTCTCCCAGGTAGACATAATGGTCTACAACTTCGAGTGTAGAGTCTCCGACCTTGATAGGAGTGGGTGTTACATGGGCATTCACCATGATCTTGGTTTTGTCCATGTTCATTTTAAGACCCACTCTTTTGGAAGCTCTACTGAGGTCATCGAGCATTTTACTGAGGCTCTCCATGGTCTCAGCCATGACCACTATGTCGTCGGCAAACCGAAGGTGAGTAATGTACTCGCCATTAACGTTGATGCCCAGCCCCCTCCAGTCCAGAACCTTGAAGACATCCTCCAGCGCAGCAGTGAATAGTTTCGGAGAAATGACGTCTCCCTGTCTCACGCCGCGCTGGAGAAGGATTGGTTTCGAGGTCTGATCCTGAAGACGGACTGACATGGTGGCGTTTTTGTACAAACACTTCAACACCTCAATGTACCGGTAGTCAATCTGGCACCGTTGGAGAGACTGCAGTACAGCCCAAGTCTCGATCGAATCGAAGGCTTTCTCGTAGTCCACAAACGCTAAACATAGAGGCAGGTTATACTCTTCGGTCTTCTGTATAACCTGCCGCAGCGTATGTATGTGGTCTACGGTGCTAAAGCCTTTTCGGAATCCGGCTTGTTCGGGGGGCTGGAAATCGTCTAACCTGCGCGCGAGACGAGTCGTGATGACTCTTGAAAACAACTTGTAGACATGGCTAAGAAGTGAGATGGGCCTATAGTTCTTCAGCCGGGCATTGTCGCCCTTCTTGAAGAAGAGTACCACCACACCCCTGCACCATGCCTGTGGCGTTTTGCCCTCGAGTATGACGGAATCAAACAGCTTCTGAAGGGCCCTAAGGACCGGTTTGCCACCCGCCTTCAGGAGTTCGGCCGTAATTCCGTCATCACCCGGCGCCTTGTTGTTTTTGAGCTGTTTCAGAGCCATCCTAATCTCGTACAGGCTGACGTCCGGGATACCTTCGGTATAGTGCCGGGTCAATCTAGCTCTTGGGTCGTTTGCTAGACTCGCAACGGGCTTGCTGATCGATGTGTACAACTGCCCATAGAATGTCTCGATCTCCCTTAGAAGCTCCGGGTTGGCGGATACGATCCTGCCATCGTGGGTCTTCAGTTTCGTGAGTTGGCTCTGCCCAATAGCCAGATCCCTTGAAAACACCTTGGAGCCTTTATTTCGCTCGATCGCGTCTTTAATACGCTCGGTATTGAAGCGGCGGAGGTCTCTTTTCAAGGATATAGAGATCTGTCTATTGAGACACGGTATCGTAGTCGTATTTGCACGCCTCATCTGAAGACTGCAGGAACATCTCACGCCTCTCCTTCATAAGCTTGAGGGTATGATCAGAGAGCTTTTTGTTTCTATCTGTACGACGGGTCTTGAAAAACTTAGACCCGACCGTATGGACAGCTTCCACGAACCCGTTGCTGTATTCATCCACGGAGCTCCCTAGGCATTCAAAACGATTCTGGAGTTCGAGCTGAAAGCTCTCGGGGTTTTGGACCTGGATCTGCGCTGGTCGGAGCGTGGACTTCATCAGTCGAGACCTTTCAAGCTTAATATTAATGTTCAATGTGCCTCTTACCATGCGGTGATCGCTCCCGGTTTTTACCGAATTGATCACAGAGACATCATTGAACATTTGCTTCTTGGTTGACATGATGAAGTCGATCTCATTTTTTGTTGCACCATCGGGGCTCTGCCAGGTCCACTTCCTGTGTTCACGCTTTTTGAAGAAGGAGTTCATCATATAGAGGCCCTTCTTCTACATAAAACTGGCCAGTAGGTGACCCCGGTGGTTCCGTTGTCCAACTCCAAATTGCCCCACTTGCAGCTCATCCTCGTCTCATTTGCCCAGTTTCGCGTTGAAGTCCCCCATGACAACGGCGAAGTGAGTTTTGAAACCATGCATGGCTCTGGAGATATCCTCATACATGGTATCTACCTCATCGTCGGGGTGTGCCGAGGTTGGGGCGTAGACCTGTATGAACTTCAGCGAATATCTTGAGGATATTCTGAGTATAAGGTACGCCACCCTGGTCGACACACTCTCGATCTTCACCACGTTGTTCACAAGGGACTTGTGGACGATAAACCCGACACCACCCTGGGACTGCCGGTCACCCTCTCGGAAATAGAGCAGGTTACCGGATTTGAGGATTATCGAGTCCTCCCCCTCTCTTCGGACCTCAGATAACCCTATAATACTCCATCGCAACCTGCTCAATTCTTCCTCGAGTTCGGTGACCTTCTCGTCGGTCCGAAGTGTGCGCGTGTTGTACGTTGCCAGGTGCAGTCGTCGGTGATTGTTGGGGTAGCCGGATCTCGTCCGGAGATTCTTAGCACCCCTTGCCATGCCGTAGCCTCGACCGCTACCGTAGTCGGGGGTAGGCAAGCTGCCGGGTACTAAGGGCCATTTTTTATTTGTGCTATTCATTGGGAACCGTTCCCCGAACCGTGCTGCCACGCAACTCTGACCTGTCTTGATACCCTCGAGGGATGGGGTGCCGGCGATGGCCGTTGAAATTAGGGTCACTGAGCCGCTCAGATCCTTCACCCAGTCATCCCTGGGCGGGACAAAATACGGCTCAGTGACCACGGCAATGTTAATCGACCAGTGCGCCATGCTCTGGAGCAATAGATCCTGAGCAGCGGCGCAGTGGTTGATGTTCGCCTGGAGGAGGCGTAATGGGTCCGTTATTGGCACTCCATCTCAGCCCCCTCCCGAACCCCTGGTGAGGGTCCTGCCGCGGTGGTTTGACGACGACGACGGCTGTGGAGGCGGCAGCGGCGGCGTAAGTGGCGGCGGCTGCGGTGGTGACGGCGGTGGCCCTGCGCCTGGCCTTGGCGGATGGATCGCAGGCCTTGCTCCCGGCCTGGTCCTCCGGTGATCGGCCGGCTTGCCAGCTGCTGCACACACGACGCACTGCGGCGTGGCATTGCGCGTACCAGCCTTGTGACCGGGCTGACCACAGCGGAAGCAATGGTCACTGCGGTCCACCTCCGAGGTGCATTGAGCTGGCGGCCACGTGTCCACTGCCCACGTGTTTGCCTACATGGCAGTGGAAGCACCTCAGAGGTCTGGGCTCCAGCACTTTTACTTGCGTGGAAACCCAGCCCACCAAGAGCCTTCGGCCCTCTCCGGCTATTTTTTGGGCTGCCGAGACGGGACAGCTCACCGTTACGGCTCGCATCCTCGTGGCATCAGGACATTTCCTGCCCTGATCTGCTCGGCAGAGCATCCCCCAGTCTTGGCAACGGCGGCCCTACCACCTCTTCTTTCGTCACAAAATCGTCCAGGTCCAGAGTACGCATGTCAGCGCACTTGGTGGGCCTAGACACTCGAGCCTCGACCGCATTTAGGGACGCCCTGAGCCTATCGGCCAGAGCGTCGGCGGTCGGGCCGCTGGCTGCACCGGGGACTTCCAGCATCTGAGCCCCAGTCGCGGTAACTCTAACTCGAATACCCTCGGTGACGCCGAGCTTCTCCAGGTTTACCGTCGCCCTCGCTTTGGCGAGCACTTCGCGGTAGGACACGCCCTTCTTTTCCGGTTCCGGCTGTAGTGTAATCACTACAGCTGCAGACTTCGGAGCGTGGCGCCTAGCCGCGACGCTTCGCTCCTTGCGTAACTTTCGCCTCTCCTTCCTTTTGGCCACCCTTGCTGCCTTGTTTGCCTTCTTCTTCTCCCCGGCCACTTGCCGTTCGGCGTCGGCCGCAGGAGTTTCAGGAGGTGGATGAGATTGGGGTAGCTGACACGCAGCCCGGGATGGGGCCCTCGCTGCCTGTAAAGCCGCTTCGCTCCCTTTGGGTGCTGATTTGCCCGGTTTCGCTGGGGTCGACCACGCAGTTTCCGGCATGGCCTTGCGATTGGCTTGTCCCGATGAGCCCGGTTTGGCCGCGGCGGCAGCAAATGAGGCCGCCTTCCGTTGGCCCAGGGCTGCCTGGCTCATAGTTAGCGGCGGACGCAGGACGATGGCCTCCAGAGCAGACAACCGACTCTGGAAGGCAGCCAGCTCCTGCCACACCAGGTTCAGAACCCGGTCTTCTGCAGGCACGGGCTGACCTTGCCCATGCTGCGCCCCACCCTGTGGCATCTCCCGGGGGCCGGCTCCTAGGAGCCCGGCCAGTTCTGCTTGGAACTTCTCGTTCTCCTTTTGTAAAAGCTACATGGCCGCTTTCAAGCGGTCGATCTCCGCCCGCATTTCGGATATTCCATCCGACGGAGGCCCGTCATGATTTGCCTCCGCCACCGCCATATTGGAGGCCGTGGCCGCTGATATGGCATTGTCTTTAGAGGCCTTATTCTTCTTCGAGTCCACATCTCGGATTGCGGCTCCCACGACCTCTGCGAACCTGGCCGTTCGCTCTGAATCTAGATCCAGCTCCGAATCTAGCTCACCACCAGAAGACCCCGAGAGGACATTCCTGCGGCTGGTTGATCCGGGGTGGCGCCCCTCCGCAGCAAGCCTCTCGGCTCGCTGGGCAGCGGTGAGCCCCCTCCTTACTCCTCTGTCTCGGCCCCCACCCCGCATACTGGTAGGGATCTTCCGGGCCGAGGCCAGCTCGTCATCGGAGAATGACTCCAGGCCATCCCCCGATTTCGGGCGCTTCCGGAAGAACCTTCGGTTCTTTGCAGCAGCCCCCAACTCTTCGCACTCCAAGCTCATCATTCCTCACCACTTCGTCGATAATATTTTTATTAAAAGTGTCCATATTTGTTCCCACGAGTAGTAAAGGAATAGATGTCCACCTGGGCAGAGCCTTTTACCCAGGTAAGCCTAGGTACTGCAGAGTGCGGCAGGTGCTCTACAGCTGAAGCGCTAACGACTGAAGTCCCTCCAGCCATTCATCCTCTCGCCGCGCCTCAAGCTTAGGATTAGGTGGTTTTTTATCTTAGATGTGTCCTTCCTCTGGGCCAGGCGGTTAAGCCAAGCCCCCGACGGCGGCATTAGTCATGCCTCACTCTAGGTGGGGGAGATGTTGTACCTACTGGCGGGTATAGCTCCACCAGATGTTCGCCGCAAAGTAGCCTGTCGCGTTGAGAAGGGGAAAAAAGAACGATACAGTCGCCATCCCCTATATGAACATCAACTTCAACCTGCACGCCTTAAAACCCGCAAAAGCTTTCTGAGACATACGACCTCCCCGGAAGCCAGCGAATCTGATGATAGATGTAAGCTGTGGAAAAACACACACCCTGACCCTCGACACTTCATAACTCCGAGAGAGTATCTGCCCCGTGGACACGATCTGCAGTGGCCAATCTGGCAATCCCTAAACCGATTGCAGGTCTAGGTTGTTCGCTGTAGAAAAATCCTGGCCAAATAGAGTCTCGTAGACCCATCTCAAACACAGTGCCATTGTGGGGCCCCTCGCACGATATGCCACACCTCCTTGTCAGCTCTTCATGCCGAGCCGCCTGCACCTTTCAGGATCTAAACGTGACGAATGACAGAATTTGGTTAGACAAAATTTGAGAATAGTTGAGACAAAATTTGATTTTATCGATACGAGAAGACCACCTGACACAAAGAAGGCACGAGCATCACGCTTGCTCAAGGCAGGAAGTTGTTACAGGTTTTTCAACTCCAAATTCCCTAGAACTCACAAATTGACAGAACAGAATTGAAATCCTCAAATTTTCAAAATTAAAATTAATAATAAACACCTTAAAACCCGATTCCCTGCTTTCAGCCTTCTTTTTATTTAAAATATTTTACATAAAAATAAATGTTTAATTCTTTTTTGATAAGCATTAATCCTCGCTCTCAGAGTATCTTTTTATCTTTATGTAACTTGCTTAAGCCTCTCATTTGCATATTTCATTGAAACAAGTATTTTTCCTCCGTTTATTTTTCTCTACTCATTTTTCCGTTATTTTAAAAGCTTTCAACATTGTCTGGTGGGGATGTAGACATGCTTCGTAATGATACGGAAAGTATTTCCGAAATATTTTTCCTAAACAAGGATTATTATTTTTCGGATATTAAATGAAAGCACATATTTATCGCAAAAAAGCGGAAATTATTTTGTAACTTTAGTATTCGATGGCTATTTAATTTGCTCTTAATTTAAGTATAATATTTAGTTTTTGTTGAATTTTAATTGCATTTGGATGACCTATTAATTACTATTACACTTTTTTTGTTGACGCAGGTGTAATTAAAATAATCCATGAATATTTGTCTCTCTTAAAACGCCTTATATAATAAGCTACAAGTAAGTGATCTAACGATCCAATTTTCTGAAAGCATGTAAATATGCCCAACATAGAAAACCCCTATCTAATCCACACTCAGAATACCACGTTAAAATTCCCCAATAAAAAGCAATAAGGCTCGTGGTAAACCAAAAAACCGTGCCATTCTCGGTTTTTGCAAAAGCGCAGCATCAAGCCATTTTCTAAGCCAACTTTTACGCGCGAATAATGCACCGCCATGCTCTATTTTCACCCTCACAAAAACCAACACAATGCGAATATTAAATATTGTTCACAATCGATTTAATACACTCTTTCATTTTGTCCATATCCGGGCGCAGATCCGGATAAAAAATGTTATCCGTGTACAAAACAATATGTGTTTTTTTTTGTTTTGCGTGCAGTACAAAGTATTGATTAACGCCCAGCTCTCAACGGAGCCGGGCATAAAAATAAAAAATCAACAGGACTGCATCGCCTCCGGTTATGCACTCGTGACCGTTCAAACATAGTACGGACATAATATGTACTGGAAGCGGCTAGCTTACCCTGACCCACCGAGTTTCCTCCACTTGTACCAGAACCGGGTATAATGGTACAGAGCTGACAGAATAGCCGGGTTTTTCCAAAATTGGTACCTTTACATGGCCAGGAGGCATGGTAAATGGATTTTTTATTTCCATTCAACGAATCATATGTGTTTACGTTTTTTATTTGTTGGGTCAACGGTACAGAGGATCTATATTTGGCAACAATTTGTTGAGTGTATTCAGTTTTCATTTTTAGTTAATATTGAATTTAAAATTGATAACTTGTATTGTGTTTTCCATTATTGTTTAACTTTGTAACCGATAATTGATAAATTGATTTCGGTTGTAAAATCGTACTGTAAATGCGCTGAATACATTTGCTTTTCCGTGGTATATCATTATCTTTCTGCTATTTGTATTTTCCGAGTACAGTGGTTTCGCGAATTCATTTTATATTAAAGTGATAATAAATCTGTCAATACCTGGCATGAATACAGTATCATTGGAAATTTCATTTGCACGGAATCACAGACACTCTTTTGAATTCTCTATATATCGTATAGCACCTATATTGTTCTGTTCATTTCAATGTTGCGTGGGTTTCATTTCTACGAAAAACAGAACATTCTTTTTTAATAAAATCTCTGCAGTAAAAACCAAAACATGCAACGCGTTATTTTTGTAAATATGCATGATTGGTTTAAATACTGATTAGTGGATTCCTTATTCAAATTATTGTCCATTTAATTAGGGATCTACTAAATTTGAACAATTATTATAAATATATAATTCTCTTGCCTTTTGGAATCGGTATTCCATGGTCATTTTTATCTATACTTCTTGGTTAGTCGCAATCTCAACAGTCACCCTCTTTCAAGATGTCTTCTTACAGGATGTATCATAATTACTGTCTGGTTTATCTTTTTATACAAACTTCTTATCCAAATCATTATCATCAGCTTGTCCTTGTTCCTTATTACTTGAAGTTGGTGAAATATGTCTTCTTCATCCAATATTTTTCTGTTAGGTCGTCGTAAATATTATTACACTCATCACCTCATTTTAGACATTTAAACTTCCCATAGATACGTTCTTATTTAATTCCTGATAACCTCGATCTCGCCAACTCGTAACTGATAAACGTGGGTTACATTTCTTAAGTCTTCCTTTACCCTTATCTTATCTTGTGGAGGGGACCAAGAGACAACTCGGACACTTCGACCCATTGGGATCTATTGTGGTCCCCTAGATAACTTACTCCTCCCCATCTCGTTGAAAACTCTTTTCATGAGTTTTACAACGAGACTGGGAGATATATTGAGCCTATAGTCTTCTGGTCTTGGATATCCAACCCCTAAGAGACTCATTCGCTTACCAGCCAGTGCATTGCATGTGCAAAGAAGATGCTCCATGCGTTCCGTATGTTCCCCACACAACCTGCACATGGGTGTCGCGGTTAGACCCATCTTCATGAGCATGTCGTTGGTTCCAAAGTGCCAAGCAGGTAGCGGATTTGCCCCCTGTTCATGTTCCAAATGCATTCCCGGGCTTTGAACGTAGAGCCTAGGTATTTCTTGGAGTGTTGTAGACCGGTGCTAGACAGCCAATGAGTTCGCTGTCTGTTATCTGCAAACTCCCCAAATGCGGCTTTTACGAGACACGTCGAGGTGCCTACACATGGTTCTGGACCCACAAAATCATTTGCTGAGCCCTCTCTTGCCAGTTCATCTGCCATTTCGTTACCATGGTTTCCTTTGTGCCCAGGGACCCACATCAGTCTTACCCTGTTGTGCTTACCAAGCCTGTTTAGGTTTGGACAGCATTCAGATTAAGTCCGGAGTCCACTTTGTAGGATGCCATGGCTTTGATTGCAGCCTGACTGTCACTAAGAATATATATGGATTTACCTCTGGTTCCTCTATCTATATTCTCTTCAGCACAGCATATTTTTCTGCTTGGAATACAGTTGCCATCTTCCCTAGGCTTTTGCTACATTTGTAACCTTCTGCGTATATTCCCGCCTCTGTACCTGATTCCATTTTGGATCCATCAGTGTACCACACCGGACTATCTTGTTCTGGTGGATCGATTCCCTTCGTCTTGTCCTCTATTGCAGAGATTTGGACCTTGAAAGACCTTTCAAACACAAACATAGTTAGCATTTTATCGGATAATATGCTTGTTACCCGATCCAGGCCTTCATTCCCATCGTACTTTGTATAGTTGGTCCTTGGCTTAGAGGCATCCCATAGTCTAGCTACAGCAAGTCGACGTAATGTCTTCCTTGCCTCGAATTCAACCATCATATGCAGACCGCTGCCGTAGGTGTTGTCCTGAAAGCACCCGTGATGCCTAGACACACTGTTCTTTGTAATCTGGTGAGTAACGCTTTGCACGAGGCAAGCTTTGTTCTTGGCCACCACACTATGCTGCCGTATGTGATAATATATTATCATTGTCCGGTACAGCCATCGTATCACTTTGGGCTTTAACCCCCAAGTTTTATCGTAGATGGAACGACACATGCCAAACATCCGTAGGGTTTTCGTCGTAATAAAAGACTTTACCCTTACAGCCATGCACATGCATACCTTATTCAAATGTTTCTCACGAGTATTTCTTTCATATTATCTACGTTCTAATTCAAATATTTTAACCTCAAACCGTCACAATACAAACACAGTACGTATAGATCCACTCATTAGGGTTGTCGCGTGATTTTAATATATAAACCGTCGGTGGTGGGATTGCAATTAAGCGGAATGGCTTCCTCGACGGTAGCTCAATTTACATACTTTTATTGTTGCCGGAAAGCGGCGTGTCCTCACGAAATGTCTGAAACGACCCCGCTGAATATTTTCTACGCATTTCATTTAAGTATTGTGTGGTAACATCGGAGGAACTAGTGGATAAGTAATAACTGCCGCACGGGTCAATCTCCAAGGTTAAGTAATGCTTGCTAAAGTCAGTTCGTAAATGGGACTATCCCACCACCCCGCCATTATCTATGGAGACTTCTCCTTGCCTCGGAGAGCACGATAAATCGTTGGTCTCGGCTGGAGACTTTTGACAGTAAAAAAAAACAATAAATTCAGTATTCAGTTCAGTAATCGTGTTATCCAGTTACTGGGTTGTGTTATTTGACCTCCACTTGTGGAGGTCAAATAGAAAGTCGCTCCATGTGAAATACTGACCCCAACATACATAGTTAGAAGAAGGAAAGAGTTCAATTTCTAGGAGTTCTTAGAGGTTTCACGTCAATTATGATTTTACGAGAATTGTGAGTGGGCGCGTCGGCATCATGTGCAGTGTGGAACTTTTCGTTACGTGAGAGAGAAGATAAATAAAACTCCTTCCTGCTCTCACATTTCATCATTATCATCAGCCTATTAGTGTTGTCGGTTTGGCGGCAAGGTTGGCACAGAGGTTGAGCGATTGACTGCTGCGCTGCGTGTCGCAGGTTCGATGCCTGCACGGAACAAATATTTGTATGACCTACAGATAGTTGTTCCGGCTCTGGGTGTTTGTGTATATGAGTTTATATGTTTGTAAACGCACCCACGATACAGGAGAAATTCCTAGTGTGGGGATTCCTCTCTGTGACAGGAAATGGGCTGTGAATTCTTGATCTACCACACGGGCCCGGGCGGATATGGTGGACATCACTGTCTTCGATTTTTTGGTTTTAGGACATACCGGTTTCACTTCTACCACGTGTATGGTAGTGCAAGCGCAAC
Source organism: Orthosia cruda (assembly GCA_964057195.1). NCBI lineage: Eukaryota > Metazoa > Arthropoda > Insecta > Lepidoptera > Noctuidae > Orthosia > Orthosia cruda. Next base: position 2,488,168 of record OZ059835.1, on the reverse strand, counting down.
TTTGTATCTAAAAGTTTTTCAAAGTCGATTGAAAAGTGTTTAATCGCTTATAAATAGGTCATCAGAGTCGGAAAACCTTGATGTTGCAGGTGCAATAACAAGGTTTGCCGAAGTTATAATGGCTTGGACACGTAACGTGACAATTTTCATAATAGGCTTGTTATTTCATCGATACTAATCAAGTTAGAAACACGGAGTCGCTGTTATGTCGTAGAAAAAGTTATGGCAGCAAAAGTAGCTTAGTCAAAATCGTACTATTGTTGCTATTGTTAATATTAGTCTGTATATTTGGAAGAAAATTGAAAAACGGATAGGCCATGGCCTGGATTAGGACATAGGAATCGTAATATCCCCTAGAACGTTACCGTGGTATACCTAATTTTAAAAATTCAACCGGGCGAATCTAATGGCAAGAACGTTGGTACATACAATGTATAATAACTAGGTATAAAGTGTCTTCTACACAGAACTCTACAATACATAAAATTGTAGTTTTGTATTATGCTGTTAGTGGGAGATTAGAGCTTGGAAGTAAAGTGGTTTTCTGAAAGTAAAGTACCACCTGAACTGCTTAGCATACAATTATGTAAAGATGCTCTTATCATATTTAATGTCTGTTTTATGTAGACTTAATTAATATAAATTGCAATGACATTATTATTGTGAAAGCTATTCCAGTCACTTACAAAATGTTGTCAAGCCAGCATTTGATTTTTTTTAATGTTATGGGTGATACTTGATGCCAATAAGCACTTTATCTTTCTTCTATATTTTTCTTCAAGCCAATCCTCTTTCTAGATTCGTCTTCTGGTTAATAGTCATTAAGGTGGCCCTGTATTACTTGTAACACACATACATCTAACTAGATAACGCAAGTCCCTCCATCTGTATGAAAACCAAGCGTGCCACTTTTCCACACACAGTTTAAGAACAAATTCACTTACCAATAAAATAAAACATTTCCATTGCCTCGGCCAACTTCTTTCTGTACAGTATTTACAGCATAATTAGGTACTTTTCTTGATTTCGGTAGAAGTCCGGTGCCAATAAATGAAAAAGCTCAAAGTACGATTATTGATCGTACTTTTACTCCCTCTTTTGATACGCAAAGTACAATTGCGTCATCTAGTTAGATTTTTTTTTTATTGCTTGGGAGTTAAAGATAACTGGCAAATGGTTAGTATAATATAGGTAAGTATAGTGCTCGCCAAACTTCTGGGCCACCCTGAAGTTGGTTTTGCGATGCGCAAGGCACGTAACGGTTCTGCTTTTGTATGAGATTTACTACTGCGCAGCCATTGTAGCCAGCTTCAGGGTGGCCAAGAAGTTTGGCGAGAACTAACCTAACACTGCAAGAAATACAAGCGTGATGTTATAAGTTAGGTTTTATTGATCTTTAATATTACGAAAGCCGGTATACAGAATTCAATAATCAGCTTTCAGAACCTTTGATCCTTCAGCACAATTCTCCTTTGATCATTTAGGAACTGCAGTATTATGCAATGGTCGAAGGCAAGATCCTTTAACCCATCAGCTAACGCAGCCAGCCCACTTCTACTACTAACGTAGCAACTGCAAAGTCTTACGTAATCAAAAATACTGCTGTCCAATGGCGGACTAAGGTTTTACGCTGCATCGATTATAGTTTTTCAACTTAAGCAGAAAAAAAGGAATACAGGAAGCAAGAGCGAACAAAGAAGGCATGTAATTTTGGCTCCCTGCGTTTTTATTTTGCACACGTAGGGGCCCCCCTACTGCAAACTGCACCTTGCATATTGAACATATTTTGGACTTGTTTGGGATATGAAAAGATTCTCCAAAGTTAAACACATAATTTTAAACACAGAAGCGCTCATCCACCTCTGGTTCGGCGCGCGGATATGCTGAAATAATATTTATTAATAATGGCAATTGTAAATTATTATGGATGCACAAAGTCTAGGCTGGGACCCTTCTGTAACTTCTCAGCAGTTGGTAAATACCAGTTGAATAGACATACGGGCATAAGGGCATACACATTGAAACCAGGAAGCCTGCGACGATCTGCCAGCGTGAACCGTACCGATAAAAGCTGATAGATTGGCTATTATAATATTAAAAAACTGTTAAACAAAAAAAATTAACCGACTTCCAAAGCAAAACACTACAAAGCGAAAAATAACATTATTTACCGAAGTCAGTGTCATTGTTACCTATTGTTTTTTTGACACTGACTTCGGAAAAGAAAGTTATTTTTCGCTTTGTAGTGTTTTGCTTTGGAAGCCGTTTTATGTTTTTTGGTAAAATGTTTTTTATTTTTCTCTCTTTGGTTTTGGTAGGTACCTCAAATTACCAAGTAAATCATTATCGACAAAGTACATCACACGAAGATTCCAATAAGCCTAAACACGATTAGGATACATTGTTTTATTTCGGAGTTCCAGTGCCTACCTTCCGACTTCATCGTCAGATCAGCTCGATGGTACCATTTTCATAAGTACCAATTATTTATAAGTACTTGTTTCATCATAATCGGTTAACTATTCGAGATATCTTATACCCGTGACATACTAATCACTAAGGAGTTCCAGTGACCCTCTGTGGTTTTCTTCATCAGTTCTAATTCACCAAATGATACTTTCTGAGTGCGTATGCTTGCATTGTTGATGAAACTACCAAAATCGCTATACGTATGCCTATAATATTTGAGGAGTTCCTTCGATTTCTCCAGGATTTCATCATCAAATCCTGTCTTGATAACCATGGGACTACCAAGGGAGTATACCCTTTCAAACAAAAGAAAAAATTTCCAAATCCGTCCAGGTGTCTTTGAGTAATCGGGTAACATACCTAAAAATAAATAAAAATAAAGATTCCGACGAATTGAGAACCTCCCCTTTTTTCTGAAGTCGTTTAAAAAAGTCGATTTTCATTTGGATCTATTTGGCCTCAAACTGCAATGGGGGCTCCACTGCGGGCTCTGGCCCCCCCCAAGCCCCGAGGCTCTGGGCAGACCGCCCCCTCGCCTCTCCCCCTTAGTCCGCCAGTGCTGCTACCATTACATAAGGTATGATTATCCCTTCAAGACTGACTGAACGATCCACAATTATCAATGTATCGTCCTTCACTCCTTTGTAAACTCATTCGTTCCCCAATCACGGCCAATGATCGTGAGTCTGTCAATTGGTCCTCAATTCTGTAATGATACGGAGTTGTGTAACACGAAGAATTGGTGTAGGTGGTGTTAACTAGGTGTTACAGATGGGTTAATATACTGGAGTACCTATCGTGTTACTATGTCAATGCTCTACTGTTTATTTGCGACAAGCGGCTTCAGCCGTGTGAAAGTCAGCAATTGCTACAAGGGAACATACTCCTGGGGTAAAAGCTACCCTTAGATTTCATCCAAATCCGAAGAGTCGTTAACACGTGAATATGTAACAAACAGACGGACAGAAAGTGCGACAGGCAGACGGTAACTCCGTCAGTCTGTGTTTCGTAACTAGGGCTTTTGTTTCTTCAAAATTGGAGTAAGGAACTAAATTATAAGGAGCTAGAAAAGTGATTTTCTAAAAGTGAAATAGGTGGCTCTGGAAAAAACTAGTAGATGAAATTGGGAGAGCCGATGCCAAGCAAAGCAATGTTCCACGTATTTTGTATCTACGCATCTGTATCTACTATCTGTATCTACGCATTTTATCCCTACTTCGTAATTGCAACTTCAGTCATGTGTCTATGGGTCTAGGTAGGTTTGTTCTAGATAGAAGCATAAAAGCAGTACCAAAAAAGCTTTCCAAAGTCACATGCACACTAAACACCATCTTTAATCCACCCCATTCAACCTCCACAGTTTCGTAAATATCAATTTAGTTAAAAGCAATAGAAAATTGTAGGCGAACTTTATATTGTTTTGTTTTATGCTCGTAAACGCGTAGTAAACGCACAGTATTTAACGTTAGCCGTCAGCGAATAGGACACAGTGACAGATATGGGATTATATCACGCTAGCACCGGTGGCTGCCGAAACTTTGAACCTGGGACACTTGATTGATGAACAGTCAAACCTGGTTTGGCGAATCAATTTTGCGTTTGAGTGAAAAATTCATCCATCTACCTAGCTTTATTCTAACTGTGTTACAGTCGGGTTATAGTCTATCCAGTATTTTTTATGGAGCTAACGTGAAAACCTTTACACTCATAAATTCACGCCTTTTACTCCCAAATGGGGTAGGTAAAAACTGCCAAACGCCTCTGGCTACGATATGTATATCCTAAAAAACATCCTCCTAACAATTTAGTGTTCCAAATATTTTCTGTTCGAGAACTTTTGTGACACTTAATATAATTGCCAAAAATTTATTATGATTTACCTAAAGAGCATTCCTAACTAAAAAGACACAATAAATTAAAAGTCTCCTTATCAAATTCCTGGTAGTTTGATAACACGTAAAATAACCAGCTGAATACATAACAAAATTCACAGTTAAATTTCCAGGAAATTCTGATTGTGTGCTCGAAACGTGATACTCCATGAAAACCTTGAAATTCACTGGAATACGGGGCTTTGTTAAATATTTTTCTGTTGTGCTGAAGTTACGTAAGGATTTTTGCTTTCGTGGGTTTTGTATTGGAAGAGCTTAAAGATAGGGTTAGGGAATCTTTTTAAAGTAAAACGAATATCAAGGATTTTATTTTTAAGGCGACTAAGTTTTCTGTTGTCGGGTAAGAACACAAATTAGACCGCTGTTGGTTTCCTATGAAATCGAAACATATTGTTTTTATGTTGAATTCAGTTAATGAAATGGAAACTACCATTTGAAAAAGGATAACCGGTGGCCCAAGACAAAGCGAAATTTCTATGAGCGGTAAGGATTGCCAAAAAGTTCAAAATGTGCAGGATTAACATACGCTACCGAAAAGTTACCACTTCTATAGATACTCGTAGCGCTTATACAATGTCACTTAGTCCCTTGGTATCTTTTTCCTAAAACTATAGTATACTCTTAATACGAAAATCCCAACCTGACGCACTCACTGAAGTCCCTATTCTATTGAGTAGCAGTGTCAAGCAGATACATTAAAAAGTTTAACTGCTAATTTCGGGGCCACACCGTCATTCGTGACTGGATTGATGTGGAAATGGATTTCCTCCACTATTTCCACACAACTTGTTGTTTATACTTTGTATTTATATTGTAAAGGCCTGTGAAGCTTTATGAGAAAATAAATAATGCATCTTTCAGCGCGTAGCGTTTTTATAAATAGACTGAATTGATATTTTAAATGTTTTTGTGCCAAATTGTAGTAATTCAAGTTTATATAGATATAATATGCATTATTGATAAAAGTATAGTATAATAATATTACCTGCTTCTTTTTACTGTTTTCCAGATCTTATAGTGAAGAGATGACCCATTTAAGCCCGGGGCAGCCTGTCTATCTATTTTGATTGATTTACATACTTAAGTGTAATAAATGGAGTTGCATCTTCAGATATTATTATCAGGTAATGTTTTGATACTTATCTGCTAACTCTAAATAACCTTAGACTTTTATCACGGCTTTTATGAATACTTTCATCAGACACTTTTGTTTTTAACATGTAATGGTAAATTGAATACCACGGACAACCATCTGAAACAAGAAATAGATGTACGGGTACACTTGTAGGAACAAACCGAGATTAGTTTAGTATATTTTACGAGGTTTCCTATAAACCGTGAACTATTAAACTTATAACTTCCGCGAGAATTGTTCAGGTGAGAGACAAGAGTTTATGAGTTTTTAAAGACTATATTTTGCCATTGGTGTCGCATTTGTGGAGGTTGGATTTAGAAAATTACAATGAAATGAAAACAAAAGAAAGTATAGGTATGCCCTAATCAAGGTTACGATCTACTGGTTGTCAAGTTACTTCCAAATTCGTTTAGTTGTTAGGGCATGATTGGTTTGTCAATAACTTTCTTGTTTATAATGTTACTACAATAGAATTAGTGGGACTGGTTAAAGGCACCTAGTCTAGAAACACCAAATCAGTGTTTTAATTAAACTTAGTCAAGTGCGTAATATAAAATTATTTGTTACTATTTTTGTACGTTATGCAAATGGTTCATCTATAAGATACATGTTTTACTCAGAATGGAATAAGAAATAGGTACAAAAGTAACGTCCACCCGAAGTTGTGGATGATTATGTCTACCTGGGACAAACGGTCCAGTTAGGTAGGTCCAACTTCGAGAAAGACGCCAACCGTCGTCGAACGTCTCGTCCAACTTACCACAGTGTCTCAAGATGAAAGTCTATGACCAGTTTGTATTGTCAGTGATAACGTGTGGAACCGAAACGTAATCGCTCACAATGGCCCTCATCTGAAGGCTTAAATTCACCCAAAGGGCAATGGAGCGCGCTCTGCTCGGTGTTTCCTTGCATGATCGAATCAGAAATGAAGACATCTGTAAGAGAACCAAGGTTAACGACATAGCCCGAAGAATTGCCAAACTTTATGGCAGTGGGCAGGTCACTATGCTCACAGAACGGATGGCCATTAGAGCCAACCGGAAGATGTTGCGTTGGAAGGCCTCCCTACTAGGACTAGGTGGAGCGATGACCTGGTCAAGGCTGTGGGAATCCGGTGGATGCGAGACGCACAGGACCGATCAGCGTGGCGACGCTTGGGGGAGGCATATGTCCAGCAGTGGACATCTTTTCGCTGAAATGATGATGATGACAAAAGTTAATGGATGAAAATGGTTTTACCTTTCATTTTCATGATAATTGAAATATAACCCACCCAATAGGACTTGCATCATTTCTGTAATTATTCTAATAAAGACCATTCAAATATTTATCATTTGAATCTATTAATGTGACAAACTACATCCATCTGAACACAACACAATTCCCAATAAACGAACCACACATATAATTCTAGAATAATTTTATTTATTAACCCTTAACCCATTTTATGGTTAACGGTTAAACTTGTGTTAATTGCGCGATATATATTAGGATATATTGTAAATTATATAGGCTTTTGTTTATGCCCTCGAGTAGTGTTCTCGCATCAATTTTGAGTAATTGTAACTCTGATTCACGGATACAAATAACGAATTCATAGATGTACTTCAATTAATTGTGGGAGTACCAAATGCATATATTAATTCTGTTGCCATTATTTCAACTTGTTGAAAATTGCCAGCTACGCTAAATTCGGATTCGTGACTATAATTTTTTTAATGATTGAAAGTAATTTCTTGATAAATAAACCTACGAGGATCTCGTAGATCTGATGTTCGTAAGCGCTACTACTGAGAGGTCCTGTGTTCGGTTCCTGGCAAGTGTTGTTAGGTTCTTTCAGCCCGGAGTCTAGATGGAAATAGGCTCTTTATGGGAATTGAACAAAGCCAGCAAAATAAGGATGTACTATAGCAACAGACGTAGGGTTCGTGCGAGGAAAAGAGCTTTTAATTCTGCCACCAAGTTCTGCAAGCGGGTTTTGCGTCGGGCACGTTTTGACCATATTGGACGTATTGGGGCCAAGCTGGCATCACACCCTCCGGGTAGTAAACAGTTTTGGTCCCTGTCTAAGGCTGTTGAATCGAATTTCTGTCGTCCCACTTTACCTCCAATGCTGAAACCTGATGGGTCGCTGGCTCACTCTGCAAGTGAGAAAGCAAATTTATTTGCATCTCTGTTTGCTAGCAATTCACGTCTGGACGCTGGATCCAAGCAACCACCTACTATCCCTCATTGTGACTCTTCGATGCCGGAGATCGCTGTGCACACCAAAGAGGTCCGAAGAGTATTGTGCAGTCTAGACGTGAACAAGGCCAGCGGGCCTGACGGCATTCCAGCAAGAGTACTGAGGCTGTGTGCGCCCGAACTTTCTCCTGTCTTAACACGCTTGTTCCGCCTCTCTCTTGTAAAAAGAACGGTACCAAAGTCCTGGAAGCTTGCAAATGTGCAACCAGTGCCCAAAAAAGGCAACCGTGCAGACCCTGTCAATTACCGTCCAATCGCCATTACCTCCATTCTGTGTAAAGTTATGGAAAGGGTACTGAACAGTAAGTTGCTGACCTACCTTGAAGACAATAATCTCCTCAGTGACCGTCAATATGGCTTTCGCCGGGGACGGTCTACTGGTGATCTTCTTGTGTATGTCACGCACTGCTGGGGCGAAGCCATCGAGAGACACGGCGAATTGGTTATTATTGGATTAATAATAGTATATTTACATTTATTATTGTGCAAATGCACTAAAGTCTTCAATATCCTCGGCTACACTCACTGCTAAATAAGTTCTCCTCTCACCTTCACCTGACCTGCTCAAAATAGGAATAAGTAATGGACCTATACGCTAAGCTGTCTAGCTGCATGGAGGATCTTTCTGTAACTTTTGCCACGCGCATGGAGACCTACGAGAAGGATCTGAAGAATGTCAGTGGTAATGAAGCTACCCACAAGACAATAGCCAGCCTATCCCGAGACTTCATAGAATTCAAGTGTCTTATTTGGAAAACTATGGCGCATTCATTGAAGACGCAGATGGAGTTGCTGACGGTAGGGTTGGATCGTCACGATATGGCATCTCGCAGGCAGGCCTTACTCCTCCATGGCCTTCCTGAGCGGAGGGATGAGGATTGCACCACCCGGGCTGTGTCAACACTGACAGAAAAACTGAAGATTTCAGATGCCTCTTCTTCAGACATCACGTCGTGTCATCGCTTGGGTGTGGACACAGGCAAGCCACGTCCTCTTCTGATCAGGTTTGCCAATTATAACTTGCGTAGTGAGGTATGGCGCAGCAAGACTATGCTAAAGGGTTCTGGTTTGGTCTTCTCGGAGTTCCTAACCAAGCCGAGACACGACGTGTTCCTAAGTGCTCGCAAACACTTTAGTGTTAAACAGTGCTGGACTTCCGAGGGCAAGATTATCATCCTGCTACCAGACAAGTCGCGCCGGAAAATTGAGACGGCGGCTGAGCTTAAGCAACTCATTGCGCAGTTCCCGCTGGCTACATCTACTAATGTTTCATCGGATAAGACATCACGTAGGCAAGCAAAATAATTACATCCACTACTTATAATAGTCTCTTTGTGTGTCTAATTATTATGTATATTAATTATGTCGGTCACTGAACATTTTGCTACAATTCTTTGTTTTGTTTTGACTTTTGTGATTTTGATTTGACACTTTGACAGCACTGATTATAGACTGTATACTTCAAAAATTATTTTCGTTCGGAAACTTTTCCAAGAGATTGTATTTTAGTTTACTAATTTGGGGCATAGTCTTTTGGCTTCTGTTTAAATGGCGAGTGTATCGAGGTTTTATTGCTCTTAGATCTAGGTGCACTTAACATTTACTTTAGTATAATAATTTTATTATATTATTTTATATTTATACATGTGTCATGTTGGGTCATATTGATAATAGTTTTGTTTCCTGTTCTTCGTCTTGCTCGTCTGATGAGAGTTATGCTAGTGCGTTCAGTGATGATTCTATTCACCTGCGCGATCAACTGTTTTTAGCCTTTTCTTGCTTCAGTAAATTTTTCAACGTAGTCCATATAATTGCTCAAAGCGTTCCTGCTCATCACGCCGACTTATTGTCATCATTCGATTCTGATCTTATTCATGCGGTACTCGTGTCAGAGACTTTTCTCAAACCAGCACTTCCTTCAGCGCAGTATTCACTACCCGGCTACAAGCTTCTGCGTAATGACAGGACAGGCAAGGGATGCGGAGGAGTCGCCATCTATCTCCGTGGAGATATTACATACAATGTCGTTGATCAGTCGCCGAGTCATTATTCAAAATTTGCTGAACACCTCTTTATTTGTAGTTAACTTTAACCACACAAAATTACTTGTAGGTGTATATTATAGCCCCTCTTGTCATATAGATTTTTTTCCTTCATTTGAAACAAAACTTGAATATTTTTCTTCGTTATATGACCATACGATAATACTCGGCGACTTCAACACCTGTTTAATCAAGGATGATGTGCGCAGCCGTAAGCTCCGGTCCCTGGTCTCTTCTGTCAACATGCATATCCTTCAGCTTGACGCCACTCATCATGCTCCCCACTGTAACCCCTCACTTCTGGATCTTATTCTAGTGTCTGATCCAAGTAAAGTAGCCACTCACGGGCAATTTTCTGCCTCCTTTTCTTACCATGATCTTATTTTTCTTTCTTACAAAGTTCGCCCTCCAAAACGTAAATCTAAATTTCTCTTCCTTCGCAGTTTCAAGAACATTGACCTGGATCGCCTGAGAGATGATGCGAGCAACATTGATTGGTCTCCTGTTTATGAATGCAATGTTTTGGACATTAAGGTAGCAGAGTTTAACAAGATAGTGTTGCAACTCTTTGATGAACATGCGCCGCTCAAAAGGGTCAGAGTAAAGCATTTTCCTGGTTGTCTGACAACATCAAGGGCGCAATGGCGAAAAGAGATAAGGCTAAAAGGCGGTACAAAAAGGATCCTACGGATGCGAACTGGTCTCTGTACAAGAAACTGCGCAATCGTTGCGGTCGTATGTGTAGGGATGCTAAAAGGCGTCACATCCACTACTCTGTTCAAAACTTCAACACAGCACAAGTATGGCAATTTCTCAAATCCCTTGGTATCGGCAAAACTGCAGATGACAGCACGCCTGATATTGACCTCAACACAATTAATCTTAATTTTTCTAAATCACCTGTTATTCTTGACGACAACGTTAAAGCTTCCACTCTGAACAATCTCTCTAAACTTCCTCTGACATTGTGTACTCCATTCTCTTTTCAACCAGTTACAGAAGGGGATATAAAGCGGGCCGTCAAATCTATATCCACAAAGGCGGTGGGTGATGATGGTCTGCAACTCCAGATGCTCCTTCCAATCCTGAATGAACTCGCTCCTGTCATCCTGCACACTATCAACTACTCCCTCTTTTCTGGCTGCTTTCCTTCTGCATGGAAGAAAGCCCATGTTCTGCCTCTACCCAAAGTCCCTAAACCCTCGTCAGTTACCCAGTTCCGTCCAATCTCCATACTTCCAATCCTATCTAAAGTCCTAGAAAGTGTTGTTAATAATCAGCTATCTCATTACCTTTCCTCTAATAGCCTGCTAAGTCCTTATCAATCTGGATTCCGTCCTGGCCACAGCACTGTATCGGCCTTAGTTAAAATAACTGACGACATCCGACTGGCCATGGAAAATAGGTTCCTTACAGTTTTGATTTTATTGGACTTTAGCAGTGCTTTTAACTCAGTTGATTTTGACATCCTCTTAGGTATCCTTTCCTCTCTAAACATGTCTCCTTCTGTGATTGCATGGTTTAATTCTTATCTTCGGGGCCGCTCGCAGTCGGTTCGCTCAGAGGATGCTTCCTCTGACTGGTGCGATCTCGCGGCGGGTGTTCCTCAGGGTGGCGTCCTTTCTCCTCTTCTTTTCTCGGTTTTTATAAATGCTATCACGAAGGTCTTATCTTCACACTTTCATCTCTATGCAGACGACCTGCAGCTTTATCGTCACTTTAAAATCGAAGAGCTCACTGAAACTATCGATGCCATCAATAATGATCTTGGAAACATCTGCCAATGGGCTAAAAGTTTTGGACTCCTAGTGAACCCAGCAAAATCACAAGCTCTTATTATTGGTGGCAGATACTTCATAAATCTGTTAAATAGCCAGTCTCTTCCCCCTGTTTTGTACGATGCCGTCGCTATAGAATATTCCAAAAAAGTTAAAAACTTAGGGGTTTTCCTTGACTGCCACTTATCTTGGAATGTTCACATTGCAGAAGTAAGCAGGAGGGTGTTTTGCTCGTTTCGGTCCCTGAAGCGTCTCCAGAAGTTCCTGCCTTTTCCGACTAAAGTTACACTTGCTCAGTCTCTCCTTCTTCCTCTTCTTGACTATGCTGATGTCAGCTTTCTTGATGCGACTGAGGAACTTCTTGATAAGCTCGAACGTCTACAGAATTTGTGCATCCGTTTCATATTTGGCCTTCGAAAATACGACCATGTGTCGGAATTTCGGAGGCGGTTGAAATGGCTGCCTATTCGACAGCGCCGAGATGCTCACACTCTTTCATTACTCTTTTCTGTACTTCATAATCCTAATTCTCCTTTGTATCTTCGAGAACGCTTTGAGTATCTTGTTCCGAGAGGAAAACCCTGTCGTCTGTCATCATCTCTTCTCCTTCGTTTTCCTTCCCACTCTTCAAGTCGTTACGGTGGATCTTTTACTGTTCGCGCTGTGCGCCTCTGGAATACTCTGCCACACTCTATACGGGATAGCCCTTCATTGGAGGTTTTCAAGAGAAGAATAAAGGAATATTTCCTATCAACATGACTCATTAATTTATGTATTTACAATTGTAATATTTTAGTTTTGTAATAAATAGGTATATGTATATTATGTTTATGTATTGTGTGTTGCACACGTATTTGTTTAGTTTATTTAGTGAGTAAGTATTTAAAATTGTTACGAGTTTTTAATAAGCTTTTGTTGTGCACATGGATGTACTATCCTCAATTGCATATTTCTCTACGCAACTGAGGTTTGCTGTTAGAGAACCCAACTATGGGTTAAGCTCGCCTTTGTACATAAACTGTCCTATTGTATTTGTATGTTTCTATGTTTTGTGTACAATAAAGAATAAGAATAATAAAGAATAAGCACTTGCTGTTTCGCTGGATATCTCGAAGGCCTTTGACAGGGTCTGGCACGCAAGTCTACTCAGTAAGCTTCCTGCGTATGGCATCCCCGCTGGTTTTTGTAGCTGGATATCAGATTTCCTTTGCGAACGGTCGATCCGAGTAGTCATAGACGGCTGCTCCTCTGACCTTATGGCTATTGATTCCGGAGTTCCGCAGGGGTCTGTTCTCTCTGCAACTCTTTTCCTGCTGCACATCAATGACCTTCTTCAGCTTGGTATTGTTGGGTACGCAGATGACAGTACCGTTTCAGAGAGATACCTGTCCAGCGCAAGAACCAGCGTGGATGAAGTTCGTTCCTTGAGAGAGACTATGGTAGAGCGGATAGATTTGACCTTAAGCCTTGTCTCCCAGTGGGGTGATGACAATCTGGTCTCCTTTTACGCCACCAAAACACAGGCGTGTCTTTTTACCGCTAAAAGGAGTCTTTTCGATCGGGCGCCTATTTTTCGTGGTGCGTCTGTTCCAGTGACTGATCGGATTGAGCTCCTAGGCATGGAGTTGACATCCAGTCTTAACTTCGGCGCCTCCATTGAGTACAAAGCCCAAATTGCGGCCAAAAAACTGGGCATCCTAAATAAGGTGAAGCGATACTTTACGCCTGGACAGCTTCTAACCCTGTACAAAGCGCAAGTCCGATCCTGCATGGAGTATTGCAGCCACCTTTGGGATGGCTCAGCAAAGTATCAGCTTGCCGCGCTTGACTCGGTGGAACGCAGAGCTAAGAGGCTCATCGGCGACATTGAACTGGTGGATACCAAGCTTCACAGCTTGGCTCATCGCCGCAAGGTTGCCTGCTTGTCGGTCTTCTACAGACTATATTTCGGTGAGTGTGCTCAAGAACTCCACGACCTCATCCCACCAGCCCCCTTCTACCATCGGACATCTAGACGCACTGCAAGTTACCATCCTTACCTTGTTGCCATTCCACCAATTCGCACCAAGCGCTTCCAAACATCCTTCATAATGCGCACAGCGAATGAATGGAACTCACTACCTGCATCTGTGTTTCCGAACGCATTCAACCCGAATCTCTTCAAAGTTAGAGTAAACAGGCTCCTTCTGGGTAAGCTCACTCCATCGTCGACTCTGTCTCTGTCACCTATGACTTAGACTAGAGTCAAGAGCAAACCCATATCAAATAAAAAATAAAATAAAAAAAAAAGATCTGTTTAAGCCTTTGCTTTGGGGACAAGCAGGCGTATTGTAATAGGACATTCTACAAATCTTGACAGAACGAGGAAATCAGCACAACTTTTACTGGACAATCAGCCGCACTACCAACCTGCTGATCCTTCTTATCACCACCGCAGCCTGCGCTCGTAGAAGAGAAGTTACCTACAAGTATAAAAGAAAAGAAGAAGAATTTTTGCAAATGGGATGCATACTCCCTATTTTTAGGGTTCCGTACCCAAAGGGTAAAAACGGGACCCTATTACTAAGACTCCGCGGTCCGTCTGTCTGTCTGTCTGTCTGTCACCAGGCTGTATTTCATGAACCTTAATAGCCAGACAGTTGAAATTTTCACAGATGATTTTCTGTTGCCGCTATAGCAACAAATACTAAAAACAGAATAAAATAAATATTTAAGTAGGACTCCCATACAAAAAACGTGATTTTATTGGCGTTTTTTTGCGATAATGGTACGGAACCCTGCGTGCGCGAATTTGCAATTCTATAGTTTTGTTTTTTTTTTGTAACGTCATACCTGGCGCTAATAAAATTATTATATTTCTTTCTTTTCGTTTTAATTTTCAACAACTTACCTCCTTATAAAGTGCAAAGGTCTAACAGCAGTTGTTGGCACACCTAAGATAGCTCCTTTGAAATATAGCAGGCATTTGTCACGAAACTATTCGACACAGCGCCTATGAAACTGATTTCACGGGACATTGGGACTTCACTTGTAGATTTGTACGGATTGTTTGTTGTTTGATATTTTAACGTTTAGCTTTTTTTATTTGCTTGGCTTTGTTTTTATTGGCAAATTAGCTTTTTGTCTGATGATATGGTATTTCCACACCCACTTTCTTCCTGCAAAATCCTTTCTTAGTGCAGACCCAGCAGTTTAACTTATGCGTCATCCGTCATTAAATTTAAAATTGTCATTAAATAAATTGTTTTCTATTTTAAATTTATATCTGCAATTACACTCTGGGCTTTAATCAGATCAGTTGTTTCTTCATTTGACAGTACGAGATTCGATCTCGCAAGAAAACTCCGTACATAGCCCTGTACATTCTTTCAATATTTTTCTTAGTTCATGAAATACATAGACAAGGTTTTTGTTAGATATTTCTAACAACCGTTCTTTGATAACAGCTGCTTTTCATAATTATTTTAACTGCACCACAAAGAAGGGTGGGTTATAGCCATCGACTAATTAAAATGTTTTCATGGAAATAAAAATATAGCCTTCATAGAAAAATCCCACTTACAATGCTTATTGCTTTAAACAACCCTATACTTTTAGATCTCCTAGAAAACTATTTTTGCAATAAGCTTTCTTTTCACTCTGTTCTGCATAGCACTTTCCTAATCCATGTTGTTCATTGTTGCCATCGCTTCTATGTTCACTATTTCGTCATTACACCTTCAAATGTAATATTTTTGTATCCAAGAAATAGGAAAAGAAAACGAGGTGTACACTTTAGACGGGAAGACGAAATAAAGGCTATTTTCTATTACCACTCGACAAATTACTAAACCTCTAATTTAGATCTGAACGCAGATTGTATTAAGTAAAGGGCCCGATTAAACTGTCTGTCTTCGGGTGCTATCTCATCACTATGAGGACTGCGGGTTAGGTGCTTGAGCGGAGCGGGTAGCGGATTGCAAGTCAGAGGTTTGGTTGAGATACGCTTTAGGTATTGAAAGAAACTAGCTTGTTTGTAAGGTACACGCACACATTATGAATACACACAATATAAGTAGATACCCACACATAAAAATCTTTAATTTTTTAATTTAATTTATTGATGGCGAGAGATAAAGTGCCACTGCTTACAATTGTATTATGATGTCACGTAAATCAAATATGCCGCAGATATAATTCTTGAATTTAATTTTGTTATAAATTTGCCTTTCAGAAGCCAAGAAGTTAACGTCCTGATAAATTTGCCGTAAGTCATGCCTGATGATGTGAAACTTTGAGAAATCTAGTCTAATATAACCACAGTACTTAAGAAAGGACAGTTATAATTTTTGTTGATTATTTTTCTAGCAAAAACTTATAAAGAAATTACTTATGGACGGTACAGCTCGCTGGGGCCGGCGCAAAAAGAGGTACCGCAAGGGCCACACCTTGCAGTAAGTAATCAAGGTCGTCTCACCACCTTCTTCGAAGTTCAAGGCTCAGGAAAAGAATACCAAGAAAGGTTTGGAGGAGGCATTTGCCCAGTAGTGGTACAGTGTAGTCTTATATAAAAAACTACAGTCTCTTACACAATATTTTTTGATATGAAAACATTTTCAAAACAGTTTTACATAAACTAAAATACTAAACAGCAATAGACAATATTGTAAATCGTTTTTTTCGCTACTCTGTGTCAACCCTACGTTGAATTTGATGTATCTACCTGACCGCTTAGAATTTAACGGAGTGCTGGTTTGGTTTACTTTGGTAATTAAACATGGCTACCGTATGCAGCCACTCGTGATTGTTGCTTCTAAATGACTTGCTTTTAGCTGCTGCCTCCTGGCTACAATTTTTTGTTGCAATCGTGAAGAAACTAATATAAAGAAGTGTAACATTGTCAGTTTATATGTTTGTAAGCGGTAATTTCTAAGGATACGATTTTTTTTTAGTGATATAAAGTTTTTCTATCGAGTGTTATAGGCTACTTTTTAGGGTTCCGTAGTCAACAAGGAACCCTTAATGTTTCGCCATAACCGTCTGTCCGTTTGTCCGCAGTTTAGCTCAGAGACTCTTAGTACTAGAAAGTTATAATTTGGCATGGATATACATATTAAACACGCCGACAAAATAGTAAGAGAAAATCATGAAAAAAAATTTTTTAGTGTAACCTGCTGTACACAGAAAGTGGAGATGTTATTTTTTTTTCCTTGTTTATCCCACAGGGTATCTTTGGATAGGCCAGTTAAAAATATAACGGGTCTGTGTAAGGAATGCGTTTGCGTAAAATTAAGTTTTATATTGTAAATTTTTGTTAAAGTCAAGTGCTAAATGGTTGCTTTTGGATATGTGAAAAAAATCACGGCAGTAGTACATATAACGAAATTAAAAAGAAAACTATGACAGCTAAGAAGCCTTTACAAGCTTACGAGTAATAGTCGACCAACTTATAAAATGTACTTGTAAAAAAAAAACAATCTTTTCATTATAGCAATGTTCGGTGCTTTCATTGTTTATGAACTTCACTATTTTACCTAAATATGTTCGTGAATAAAGTTGTTTGTATGAAACTCTCGGTTCGCGAGTCCGACTCGCATATGGCCGGATTTTATTTAAAAAAAAGCATGATCTCTGCGGGCAATGAAGCTATGGGTAAAAGCTAGTTTGTAATATAATAGAGATTAGTAAAGTCCTTTGCTGCATTTTCGACTATTAAATTTATAAATTTCTTTTATTATAGTTTTCAAGTGCCGTAATGCATCCGAATCTTAGCACAAACTGTTCCTTAACTATCTTAAGCTGATAAAATTTTCCTAAATTATCCTATACCTAAGTATAGGATAATTTACGAAAATTATGCATGTAAGAGTCTCTTGACCCATCATTATGCATTGCCATCATCAACGTACATTTTTAATTTTACTTTACTCTTAATTACAAAACAAGTTGTATAATGACCCCAATAATTATTAATAATTTTGTCGATGTTTTTCTCTAGGTACATTGTTTTTGTCTGACAAGACAAAAGAAATGCCATAACACCATTATAAAAAAGGACCCGTCATAATATTTCCTTTAAGTAGCAAACTACACTTTGCCACAGTTCTAGTCCAGAACTTAGAAACACTGCAGTATGAATAAGGAATCTAAGGGAAACGTCGGTAATTACAGACATACTAACTACTGGTTGCCGGCCTATTACCTGATCGAATATTTATAAAGTCGCTTCCACAAGCATGAATCTTACTAGATAACGCACCATGCCCATCCCTCCATCTGTATGAAAACCAAACATGCCACTTTTTCACGGACAATTTAAGAACAAAACTTACCGATGAATGAAAATGTTTTCACTGTCCCGGCTTACTTTTTTTGTAGAGTTGGTTAGGCATTTTTCTAGTCTATTTCAGTTGATATCTTGCGAAGATAACGCTAAATGAAACAACTCAAAGTAAGAGAGCATTCGCGTCATCTAGTTAGATTTATGTCTGAGGCCGCTTCAGTTTAGAGCTGGAAAAGTAAGGCCCCCACCTCACGCTATAATTTAGCTACTTTAATAGTAACTGAATTATAGCGTGAGGTGGACTAAAAATTGCAAGGCTGTCATGTTTTGTCACATATTGCAATATAAGGGCGTGCTAGTGGAACGTTACTTAGCACGAAGACAAATAAAATCAATAATGATGAAAATAGGTTCATTGTATTTAATGCATTGAACTGCCTTACGTAACGTAAGGTACCTACGTTATATCCGTACGTAGGTAAGGGTAACAAAAATATGTTATAAGAGACTACATTTTCTTGTAGACTTCATCCATGGTTTGGCACTAGGCGAGATTGAGATGGCTCACATTTCATTATCATCTGTTGAGCTTTTTTACAATGATGTTGTTGCTGGTTTCCAAGCTAACTGGATGCTAAACAGAACCACCGTTTTACATGGAGCGACTATCATACTGACCTCCAGGTTTAATTGACTAATACACCGTGAAATTTAAATGGTTGTTTTCCCGCAGCGAAATGGTTTTTTCTATGTAATACAATCGTTTCGTAGTTATGTAAAATATTAGAAACAAAAACTGGCATATTTAACATTGTGAAAAACTTAACTCGAAAGCGATCACGAACCAATAGTAATACCTCCCGATATCTATGGCCGAACGACAGCGGGGCGTTGACCCGGGTGCTAAGTAGGTCAGGATCACTGTCAAAAGGATTAGGTTCGAAGGCGGCTCCGTTTGATAATGTTGCGCGCGGGCTAGTTTATGCCGTATTACTACACGCGAGAGCTAATTTCACTTTGAACATTTCTAAATCGGGCTTTTCTTTGTCGGTTTCGCGGCGATTTTTTGTATTGTTCCTTGCAAACTATTTTATGACGTATCACTACGTGCGAGAGTTTATTTTGGTTTGAACATTATCTTGTGCATCGCTTTTCTTTGCCGGTGGTGACGCGAGTAGTACCTAGTACCTACAAGTTACTATTGTAACTCACTTTTTCGAGTTGATGAATATTTTTTAAATTAATTTAAAACAAAAACATCGTTATTTTTTTACTTTAACTCTATGCTTCGAAAGTACTCCTTAAGGCAAGTCGTTCTGCCGCGGGAAAACAACCAATTAAATTTCACGGTGTATAGATAATACAATCGCTGCGTAATATTGATATTTTAATATTTCCATGCTAGAAATATTTTACCAGTATTTTATCTGGAGAAACTGCCATACGGATTTCAATGTTACAGGATAATACGATATGGAGATTTCTGAAAAACATATGATTTCTCAAAAGCAGTCTAACAACACAGACTTATAAAGCTGTAGACGTTTACGAACTAAAAATATGATGATGATACAATAAGTGCAACACAAGTGCGGTAGCAGGCGTAATTAGCGCCGAGCTAACTACCGGCCATCCCTCTATTACCCACTTAATTATTTATAGCAGCCTTCAGCTTTGAGTGGAATAAGTCGAGCATGGAACTTCAATTTTGTTGGAGGAATATCGCTTTTATGTCAATGGTAATAACACGTTTGAATGAAAGGAAAGAAATCATGCAAATGAGATATTTGTACACAATTGCTGAATGCATATATGAATAGACACGATGACATTCAAATTATTTCATTTTCGGGTTTATGAAAGTCTAGTCTATTTCAGCCAGCAAATTTTGTTCTCCATCATCAGATTTCATCAAAGATGACCATTTATTACCGTCTAAATTTTAAATATTTACTCAAACAGCAAACAGAAAATAGGTGGCAGTCCGAACATAGATACCAATTCAGTCCGTTTGTGCATCTAATACGGATTCTGGGCTAATATAACCATCCTAAAGAACTATACCAATATATAATATACCCTAAAGAATTTGCCTGTAAGTTACAACTAAAAAGTGAAAAAAAAACGTTTTTAGAACCATAACCTTAACGAAATAAAAAAACTTTTTGCAAAAAATACTACCGACTTCCAAATACAAACTACAAAGTGTAAAATAACTTAATTTTTTGAAGTCGGTGTCTTTCGTAGGTACCATTTTTTTGCGTTATGGACACCGACTTTAAAAAATTAAGTTATTTTACACTTTGTAGTTTGTATTTGGAAGTCGGTAGTATTTTTTGCAAAAAGTTTTTTTATTTTTCACTTTTTAGTTGTACGTACCTAATAGGCAAGTTAGTAAGGGAACTATTTCGCCAGAATAGATTTCATGAAACTTAAAGATAACCGGTGAAATGAGAGGTCTGCTTACCCCTTAAGAGCAAACTGGCGTGATGTTATGTTATGAAATGTTATAAACAACAAACAGACATGCGATTGCAGCGATCCCGTGAGATTTGCCGTTATTTTTTGAAGAGTTCTGTTGTATATCTCCGAAGTTCTTCATCAGATCTTCACCAAATTAAAATGGGACCAATTTCGGAACATACTTTTTCAAACAAAAAAAGAATTTTCAAAATCGGTCCACAATTGACGGAGTAATCGGTGAACATACACAAAAAAAAAAAAAAAAAAAAAAAAACAAACATGAAGTCGAACATAGAACCTCCTCCTTTTTGGGAAGTCGGTTAAAAAATTGGTACCTACCAAAGACCTACCTACCTAACTTCCAAAAAGAAAGTAATTTTTCACTCTGTAGTGTTTTTATTTGGAAGTCGGTAGTATTTTTTATGTTTTTTGTATGAAGTGGATATTCTTCTCCCTAGAGTAAATAGTATTATGTACAATGAACGCTCGATCTAGTTATGCAGAAAGGCAAGTAAGGTAGGTAGGTCTAGGTTAGAAGGGTAGATACAGGTAGGTAAGTATGTAGATTGGATAGGCAGTTAACGGGAGCGCAGCCGCGGGCACAGATAGTAAATAAAACCATTACTACTCATAAAAAGCCTGATTCACACGAAAGAAGTCGCGCTAAAAACCAGTGCTTTAATAATAATAATATGAAGCTTCAGCTTGGAAACAAAATTAAATGTTGACTAGTCAAACTGAGAGGATATTAAACGTTACATATTAAAATTGTACTTTATTGCATCAGCTGTGCCCTTTGACGTAAAGAACTCGCAGTTGAAGGGCTCAAGCGGGCTGAGCTGTTTTATTATGTCAATAATGTTGGGTAACAGTGTTCAACACAGCAGTCTTATTACGCGTTTAGTTCTAAATGTTACGCATTTTGAATATTAATCATAAGATTATAAACAGTTCTTGGTTAGAATTATTTACGAGTCTTTAATTTTCTCTAAATAGATATATAGGACACATTCTTCTCTTCTCTCTCTTCTTCGCTTAGTAACCATAAAATGCTGACTGGTAGCTCTCTTCAAGTACACTTTCCCTGCATTTGGGCCTCCTGCTTTTAATCCTTGCCTGCTTCCTATACTCGAAAGGCCAGATCTGGGTCTTTCCACTCGTATCTAACATCCTTCGTTAGTTTTAAAGAAGTAGGCTCTGGGAAGTATTGCCAAAAGTAATTGGTAAACATTGGTTGAGCTCTCAACAACCAATAATTACTTCATCATCATCAATTCAGCCGAAAGACGTCCACTCCTGGACATAGGCCTCCCCCAAGCGTCGCCACTTTAACCGGTCCCGTGCGTTTCACAACCTTCACCAGGTCATCGGTCCACCTGGTGGGAGGCCTTCAAACGCAACGTCTTCCGGTTCGCGGTCGGTACTCCAAAACCTCCAGAATAATTATTTGTGATAAAATAATTCCAATAGTTCAAAAATAAAGCAATGGCAATGAAACCTAAATTGCCAAATACAGCAGATATATATGTCATAACAGAATCTATTTTTTAAGGCTAAGAATAGACTCAGTAGTGTAGTAGGTGCCAGTGTTAGTTTATTATCTATCTTTATTCAGCTCATCACTCCGCACTACAATAGAAATCACAAGTTACTAATCACTTATCACACGTAAGCCTCCAAAGCACGTCAACTCCCTGCGTCCACGCCAACAGCCATCTGCGACAGTACCATTACTATAAACAGCGTATTGACGCGGACAGGCGGCAACAGAAGTGATTCATGCCGTGATAAACCACGTCGCACTTGCGTAACGACTGGGCCGCGTACACTCGCGCACAAAGTACGGAGACAGCTGATTATGTTATTGTGGCAGTTATTGTTTTGTGTACCGCTGATAATTTTGTTACGGGTGTGGTTTGGCTGTTATCAGAGACCCAGTTTCTAAATTGAGTATTTGGACCCAACCCAACTTTAATGTCATGTGACAAATAATCAACTTCAAATTCCTAATTCAGAAATCAGAGGATAATATACTGCAGGACAAACTTAGTAAAGTCTGTGGTAACTAAGCTAATACATACTTCACCTTTAGAATAAGTTACTCGTCATTAATTTTCCAACAAGAACAATCGAATAGTGACTGCTGACTATCTAATGTCTATGATACCCTATCTACCTGCCCATTATACTAAATTTAGACATTGCATGTTGTGTAGTGTTATTCAACCCAGGCTTACATAGGCATAAAATCAAAAACCATGGTAAAAAACTCTTGTAATTTAATTCAAAACAACATCAAAACTCCTGGCATGGCAAAAAATTGTGTTCCACCAGAAAACAGCATTTTTCCCCAATATTTTCATACATGTTACATCTTTATTTCCCCCACGTTGCCGCAGCCGAGGAAATCTACATTTAGCGGCTACCTAATATTTTTTTCACACCACCGAAGGTGTTTTCCCCTAAAAACAAAAAAGTTGGTAAAACGCACCGCTTGTGACGTGAAAAAACCGGATCGCGCCGGATTAGACCAGTTCTAACCGCCATGTTTATTTTTTAATAACATAAATGGGACGCGAGAGGTGAAAGAATAGATATTGTTGTTCACTTGCTGTTTTATTAAATGAGTAATGAAATGTATGCTCTTCATTATTGTACAAAAGAAATAACCCGTGTTTTCAGCAAATTAGAGTGGAGCTCGCTTTTGTCTGTACAAATGAGTAATAAAGGAGAGGGTTTTATGCTTTGCCATCATAATGTTTAATATCTGTTTTTGTTAATTTTAACTAATTATAGGTAGGTAAATGTTGAGTATGTTGGCACCTATATTACCTAGACTAGATTTTTATTGCAGGTGCAGAACACAGGCGCAGCAACGTGGGAAGCTCGTCCTTTTAGTAAGGTTTCAGATATTCATAAAAGATAAGCCGTCTAACCAATTTTCTATTCATCTTGCGTACCTATTCTTTTCCATCTTTTCAGAGCACAACAGTTTTCCAACGGTATAGTTAAGTTTGTACGGAACCCTCGTTGCGCGATTCCGACTCGTACTTGGCCGGATTTTTTTATTGAATTCATCATGATGATGACGCATAAGATCGATCAGTGTGGCGATGCTTGGGAGAGGCATATGTCCAGCAGTGGACCCCTTTCGGCTGAAACGATGATGAAAATTAATCATGATGATTACTGATCTTCCCCTTTCATTCTGTCCAACAGAGTTTACCACTGAACAGATTAGATTAGAAAACTGACCGGCGTACGGCGCAACTCGGTCTGGAATAGGAACATAATTGTTATCAACATGACTCACGGCTCCACTATCGAGAAATCACATAAATGCCTTTATTGCAACAGCTTTAAGTTTCAATTTGTTGGGTTGCTAATCAGGATTGTGGGGTTTGAGAGTTGAGAAATTAGCGTGGTTTAGAAATAATCAGGATTTTGGTAAGTGTCTCGGAAGACAGGAATTTCACACACTCAAAGGTCTAAAAGATATCAATTTATTCTGCTGGTGCACTGAAGTCCAAAGGTGACTGTTTGCCTTAGGGCCGGTTTCTGAGGACGTTCATGTAACATTATTTTGTCTGAATGACTCTTAGTAAACAATTTTAGGAAAGCTTTATTATGTTTTTCTTCTATTCGAAAGATGAACCTCATAAAGCAGACTGTTAATAAAGGCAGAAGTTAAAGCTACATAAACCAACTTGAATTAAATGGTAAGCGCCTATGAGGCGTTGTCGTAATACAACGCGAATACGCGATCATCGCAAGTTCGTGCGAATTTTGGTGGTACGAATCCGCTATCTCGAAAAATTTGCATTCAAAAATGACAATTTTTCGCAACTAAAATGTTTGATAATCTATTCGCGCGAACCAAGTTCGTATTAACGCGCGATCATACATATTGATGTCGAATAGGTGTCCTAATTGAATCCGCGCGATAATCGCGTCGCGCGTTTTGGGGTCTTTTGTTGTTCGTAACCATGTAGTTGTAATCGTCTCTGATTATGTTGCAAATGTAGTCAAATGATCTGTGAGATAGACCTACAGGTAATCATAAAACGCAGACCCATCTCTTCGTATGTCAAAATATTGATTGTGAAATTCATTACGTAGTACGTCTCGTTTTCGACAAAGCACTTTGCTTCCTTCCCATCTCTTTTTTTTCATTTTTATTGAGACCCGTAAAATAGGTCATCACACATTTCCCGAAAGTAAAAACTGAGTGATTTCGTTGCCCTGTACCTGGATTCGCGATCGCTCGCGTCGTTAATTCGTGCGATGGTCACGTATTAGCGTTTTATTGAGACACCCATATTTTGTGATATCGTGACCACGCGATGGTCGCATCACTTATTCGCATGAGAATCGCGTATTCACGTTGTATTAGAACAATACCTGATAGATTACTTTCTTGTATTATATCTTGTACGCTCAATCTCAGATAGCTCATAAATGTAAGCATGTCTTAAAATTTGCTGCAAGTTTTCCAAATAAAATAAATAAAGCTACAAAAAATAACAGAATGATGTGCTGTCCATCTAAATTCTATTTCCAAATTCAAATAGCCCAAATCTCTAAGCCCCAACCTTGCGCCACCAGCTAACGGTCTCAGAGTTAGTCATATTGGCTTATCGGCACGTACGGAGTAACCTTATCAAATGTGGGCCACAGATCTGTTCCCTGGACTAGGGCTATCGCGGTCGTACGGTGTTAGACCAGGTGAAGTGTGCTGGTAGAAAGTTCGGGAGGGGTATATAAGTGAGATGGCGTAGATGAGGCAGATGTTATTAAATTGTGTATAAAAGTGTTTTGATTCTCGACTATGGCATATACAAATAAAAAATGGCACATGGTAATATGAAATAAAATATAGGTAAAATAATACTATATAATATATATGCAGGTAAACACAAACGGAACAGTAAAATCAAAAAATAATATATACCTCACAACAGATTCAATATATCTAGTAATCCAGTTCAGTAAATTCTAGACAAATTGTGGCTGATGCTGGTTTTTCTAAACACTACTGATAGCCTTTTAATTGTCATCCTTCAATGATAGCAAATGTCAGAGGATATGCAATAGCTTATTTTTGTTTTCTTATACAAGTGTTATGTTGAATACAGCTTTTATCATTATAGACTGTATGTTCAATATTTGGCCTATTAAACCTCTTACCACTTACTTCATAACTTTCCCGAAATAATAATTTATGTGTATTATGTTATTACACTAAACCTTCAATGACTGGTATATCAAGATTTATGAATTTTAAAAGGCTCCTGAGTATCATTTCCAATTCCAGGTCTCCCGCAAGTGGTGAATCAAATCCTGAATCTGGCAGGAGGCGTTAAAACCACTGTAACCATGAAGCGTCTTCATCGAAATTCCAATTTTCTACCGTGTAAAATATTAACTGTCTAACATTTAGAAAAGGGTTGTTGGAGTAGGCAGGGTTGCCACATGTACAACATTTATCTTGAGTTGAATTGTTAGTGCAGATTTTTGAAGAGATTGGTTAAGATCTTGAAATTTTAAAAGCTACTTATATTTGGTTCTGTACCCAGTGTTTAATCTGGGAGATTCTTATTTTTACATAATATATTTGGATTCAGACTATTTTAAAAGATAACCTTGCCCGACCCAACCTAGTTAAACTCTTCGTTAAATCCAGCAGTGGTATTATTGTGTATAATCATGTTTTGTGTTTTTACTGGCAAAACCTTGTAGAGAACGAAGCGATCATTAATGCTATCGATAATACAGCACCTGTAGTGTCTGTGCAAACTTTATATAGAGCGAAGCGATCATTAATACTATCGATAATACAGCACCTGTAGTTTCTGTGCAAACTTTATATAGAATGTAGCGATCATTAATGCTATCGATAATACAGCACCTGTAGTTTCTGTGCAAACTTTATATAGAACGAAACGATCATTAATGCTATCGATAATACAGCACCTGTAGTGTCTGTGCAAACATTATATAGAGCGAAGCGATCATTAATACTATCGATAATACAGCACCTGTAGTTTCTGTGCAAACTTTATATAGAACGAAGCGATCATTAATGCTATCGATAATACAGCACCTGTAGTTTCTGTGCAAACTTTATATAGAACGAAGCGATCATTAATGCTATCGATAATACAGCACCTGTAGTTTCTGTGCAAACTTTATATACAGCGAAGCGATCATTTATACTATCGATAATACAGCACCTATAGTTTCTGTACAAACTTTATATAGAGCTAAGCGACCATTAATACTATTGATAATACAGCAACTGTAGTTTCTTTGATTGGGAAGACGTCTTCTCTTCACAAACTGAATTAGATGTCTAAATGAAGGAAAAGAGAAATTTAAAAGTGCTAAAGAGGAAACCAAAGATATGTTAAGGATTCGTAACACTACGCTTTGAAAGAAATCGTCTTTTCTTCCTCCTCACAAAATACACACAACACAACTACACCAATTGCGCTACTCCAATCTCATTCACTTATCCAAAGTCCAAACTGACATGGAAATAACAGCATTAGAAATAATATTGAGTTTCATCCCCAACCCCTGCGAGCCCTCGTTACGCAACCCCGGACGAATTTCATATATTATGTACAACAGTGGTATTTCACTGACAAGTTTTCACGCCACTCTTGACACTAATTATACGTATCTACGAAAATGTTTCTGAGTTGTGCGGCTTATTTTTTTTTGGAGAAAACCTTTTGATTTTGTATGTTTTAAACTATTAAGTTGAAGGTTTCAAGTAGCTTAAAAGTTGGTCTTTACAGAACATTTCAAGACTGTTGATGTAGATATTTGACAAACGTATGCTTGGTCCCACTCCTTCGTCATTTTCTCACTGCTGAAGTTCGCGACCACAGTCATACGACGCGTCTCCAAGTTATGCATCTTCTACACATCACTCAGTACATGTTAGCTCCAAAAGTCGTATCATCTGACCATCTTGCCGGTGTTCTGCCTTGAGCGCGTTTTCCTTGGTCCTTCTTGGTCATAATTTAGAAAATAAAACTCTATACCTGCATACTAGACCCTTTTATACAATGTTTATATGGACCACTCTTATTCCAACCATAGTTTCCTGCAATGTTAAGTCTCCGGCTTTTGATTCCCCATATAAATTACACAACATAAGTTAACATAAGGACACATGGAGACCATACACGAAATAAATCATATTAGGGGTTATTTTGGTCCACATTAGGAAACGTGTCCTTCGTCATATTATTATGCAGGACGGCTTACGAGGACTTGTTAGGTAATTGTATAATGGGCATATAAGTTTACCCCGCACACGTAGTCAAAGATCTATGGGGAAACGAATATCACACCTTTCTAGCAGGGTTTGGCAGAAAACATAACAGTTACTTAATACGTAGATGGTTTTTGTACTTAGAGATTTTTTGTTGCTTAGTGAGGGAGGTAGCAGAAAACACAGTGTGGAAAAAGAACAACCTTGTTGTTGGATAATATAGGCTAGATAGATGGATATATTGATGATGGCTACACGAAATGAGTTGGACCGAAAAAATTATACAACCGACTTCCAAATAAAAGCACTAAAAAGTGAACTTCAATTTCGGAAGTTGGTGTTCCTGTTTTCGTTTTATGACACCTACTTCTAAAATTGAAGATTTTTCACTTTTTAGTGATACATAATGGTCAATTTCTATCGCAAGTTACGAGTACCTATAATGCCCACAGTGACGCTAGGATAGATTTACCGAATAACATGTAATTTGAACATAACTGGTGGAATGAGAGAAAACCAGGGTGAACTGTACGCATCTCCGTACCCGTTTAGAGCGTACCTGGCGTGATTTTATGTTATGAAATGGTGTGAAAAATAAACAAACATGCGATTGCAGCCATCCCGAGAGATTAGCCGTCATTTATTGAAGAGTACTGTTGTATATCTTGCAAGTTCTGCATCAGATCTTTACCAAATTTAAATAGGGCCATTTCAGAATAAACTTATTTCAAACAAAAAAAGATTTTTGAAAATCCGTTTATGTATTATATAAACGGATTTGACGGACTTATACCCGAAAATACATTTAAAAAAAACATCGGAATTGAGAACCTCCTCCTTTTTTGGAAGTCACTTAAAAAGAAGCATAGATGGAGTCAAAAATGTAAGAAAACTTTAATAAAGCTAATAAAGATAAAGCGTCATAGATTGAAGAAAAAAGTAACTATTACCTTTAACCTAATCAACATGATAGTAGTCAAGGACAGCATCAATCTTGATAATGGTCAACTAACATAAATTCACTACTAAATCATATAAATAGACTAAAGTCATATAACCTTAGAGCACTAGTTGAACTAATACTAACGATGCACGATAACTATTCCAAGTCCTATTGACAATAAGCAGTGTCAGCTTCTCTTTAAAACTTACTGTTGACTGTCGTTGGTAGAGATTACGAGTACTAAAGTTTGTAACTCGTACGTAAGTGTAATGGCGAATCTATCTCAAGTGTTGTAAGTGAACAGGCCATTTCTGTTGTTTATGTGGATGCCGTAAAAGGGATTATGTCATCAGGAAGGCCTGTATCTCCTGAGTCACAGAAATAGCTTACCGTTCAGTAAAATTATTTTTTGTAAAAGGGACAGTGCTATTCAACTTGTATGGCTCCGTCTTTCTCACACCAGAATCGTGATGATTTTAAGATGTCATAATAGGCCCCTGTGCATCTAAACTGACTTACATATACCCATGTCTATATTAACAGCTGTCATTTTCATAATTTCCATGGAATATTTGTCTGTGGTCTTGAACTCGGGTAGATCGCGTTTAGTTTCATTAATGAAATAAGCCCTGAATAGGTATATCTTCGATGCATTCCAGAATCCTACTACGATTATAAACGTGAAAGTTTGTGAGGATGGTTGTTTGTTAATCTTTCACGCAAAAACTACTGAACGGATTTTGATGAAACTTTACTGAAATATAGCTTATACATCAGAATAACACATAGGCTATTATTTATAATGATATTGGGTGAAGTACTAACCGTTTTAGTAGTTACCATACTTTTTATATCCCAGTCAAGGCTATGCTGTTAACCCCGGTGCCAGGTTCTGCGCTGTTATATAGATAGCTGAGGTATTTTTTCATACTTCTCACATATTTTGCGGTCTACACACTACGAGTAGTATGAAGAACTACTTTATGCGTTTAGCTTAGGTCTTGGTCTGCAAATGGCTTCTAACATTGCACTTAGGTCTTAACCCACCCTCTATAGACAAGTCTCAAAACAAAATCCGGAAAACTCTTCGGACCCCTAACTCCACGGAACCCCACAAAATCTAAAACTCCCTACCACAACCACGACACGAGTCACACCTACCCAAGTAACGCCGGGTGACACGTAACAGTGCTGAATGTTTTACGAGCTGGCCATCGATGGCATCGTAAATGGCCGGGCAGGGGCGGAATAATTGAGGGTAGATGAGGAGTCGAACTATCAGGTGGGTAGTTATTACATTTAATTTTGATAACGTAAATGGTTTGGTTGGAGTTTTGTTTGCGGATTGGTGTTATTGTGATGTGGAAGAAGCCGTCTGCTTAGAGGGGAATATTGAAACTACTATTTCCACCAAACAAAACTGCTTTGGTTCTATTGGATGAATATGGTTGTTGGTGATGTTCAAATTGTTTTTCTATGGTAGACCTCACAAAGACCTCTAGACCTCAAATTAGGAGTCAGTTTGGTAGCAGTATTTAGAAGATCAACAAGGATTTTCTTTAAGGAGATCCGAAAGCTACTTAAATATTAAAGACATTATTTTGTTACAAAGGGATTAATTTCATAAATGATGAGTGTTTTAATGATTATGAACTACGTATCAAATCAAAACGTGTAAAGGCAACTTTAAATACAAAATTACAATAATCTTTGTCCAATAACAAATCACAAAGAGATCTTTTAAAAACATCCTGGTAACACAATACTACCAAGTATTTACAAACTTTTATAAATTACGTCGAAAAATCGGTTTGCGGTAAAACAATACGAATCAAAGTGCGTGTAAAGATAAACTAAGTGCTGGTAGTTAGACGCAAAAACATTAACTAAACATGTGGAGACAATGGATTATTGCACGATGGGATATCAACAATAAGTAGGTAGAAGAAAGCTTTTGCAGTACTAAAAGAAGTCGATAGTATAGAATGATTAGATAGTGAGAAACTAAAACTATACTACTGAGTATCTGGACGAACCCAAAATGTCCAATAATATAAAAAAGAAGCATCGCATTAAATTATAAGTTTAAGCTATTCCTTTTTGGAAAGCACTATTCATTTTTGAGCGTCTTCTTTCTAGAAAAAAAAAACAATATTCCTTCCAGCCGAATTTCGGCCACGGCGGCTAATCACTGGAGACAAGGCACCGGCACGGGAGATATTAAGCTCTTAATTTCTTTGAATTACGTTTTTAAACAACGAAACATACATTAATTGTCAATCAATCTGCCTAGACTTTTCCCATAAAGTAAAAAAATACCAAGACCAACGGCTTAGCGTGTTTTCTAAGGCACAGAAGAGTCTCGGCAAGTATATGTTTATAACCTTGAAGATCAACCCTTGCTGCTGCTACAATTTTGCCGCGAGTTTTCATATTACGTCATCGTAGAATTAGTATAACTGGTTCTTTTGAAACAAAGCCATAGTAAGGGTCACAGTATCACAACAACGTCACTTGTGCGCAGTTGAGCATCGTGTCGGGTTCCTATCGCAATATCACTGTGTTACTGTAAACATAGCTATTTGTGTTCAAATCAGTTTTTTGTTCAGTTATAACTTAACAGCTGGCCAGTGTCGGGTTTACAAAACAGTAGTATTTTTGTTTGTTAATGTTAAGCTTTTTGGTAATGTATTAAATAGTTCTGATGTTAGAAATTTTCTGTTTCTTTTTTTCAATATGTTTACAACCATGTATTTTTTTTGTTTTTATCTTTTTATTGCGTCGTCGTTTTGCATAGTAACGGGTGTTTTTTTTTTTGTCACTTCGTGCCCTCTATAGGACGCCATATTCAATTTAATATGACTTCACATAGCTTATAACTTCGAACAAACAAGACGCTTCCAACGACACCTCATTTGTCAAATTATGACAAGCAGTTTAGAAGTTATGTGGGAACAGATGAACTCCCATACATAGACATATACCGGTCAAAAACATAACACTTCCTTTTGCTTCACCGTAGTCGGGTAAAAAGGCAAAGCTAAAGATTGCTTAGGCTCTTAGCTAATAATACGCGCACGTACATAATTGTATTTTCAATGTCTATTCTATATGCGAGAACCCACCGATTCCCAAACATCAATTTCACAATCAAACCAAAAAGATAATACAATAACATTTCACATCCTAAAAAAGATTACCATCAAAAGAATCGCACACAATATAAATAGAATAAAAAAATCTAAATTTATGATTCCACTAACACTGCACAAATGTGGACTGCCCAAACGCGGTTTGTGGTTCTACACTACGCCTCACCCCCCAGAATAACATGATCTACCTCCCCTCCCTTAACACGAGCCAAGCTCAAAGGATCAGGGGCATTTGCATGTGTACAAAAGGGCCAAGGTATTCTAGCTGCAAGTCAGACTTTGACGATTTAGTACCCACTTTGATTTACTTTTAATGGGACTGAAGTAAATTTACACGTGATATAAATCAATACGGTACGGTAACGTTTAAAAAAACTATTGCCCTTTGAATTTAATTGAGAACATTTTTATTTCAGGTTTCCGGTTCCGACTTTTATTCGTGTTATGAAATTTTAATGGTAAAGGATTACAAAACGGCGGACCACCTTATAAGAAGAACATATTCGGGGCATACAAACTAACAGCACAATGATAACCAACTACTAAATTAAATGTATTGTCACTTTTACTTAATTTTTTGCGATGATTTTTGTTCCGATTTTGGAACGAAAATTATCGCAAAAAATTGTGACAAATTGTCAAAAGCGAGTTGCTGTGGTTGGTTGAATGATTGCTCTATATATAGCCAATCGCATCAGTTGACTAGCGTCTGTATAATTTCTTTCCAAAAATCAGGATATTATATCAAGGAGATAGTCAAAATGTTCCTGAAATATTGCATCCGTTCCGTTTTCCTTAGTTAATGATTCATAAACTCCTTATTGTTATTTGTCAAAAACTAACACCAAAAAGCATATGTCGCTCTACGCCGCAGTAACTCGTTATAAATCAGGCATTTAACAATAAAACGCAATCAACACTGCGATAACGGCGCTTTAATTGAAAATTGACCTGTCCGGAGCAGAGCGTGTGTCTTGTTCCACTGTCTGCCGTAAACGAAGACATGTTTGTTTCCTTCGAGTAGTCTGGATGCCGAGCAGTTGGGTTTTGTTGGTTCAATATAGTTAGAGTATTTCTCTAGCCTGGAGAAACGTAATTAGGAATGTTGTCTGGGCGGTTTGAACTTTGTCTGATTTTGTACTTGTACGTCATGATAGAGAGGTTAATATAACAAATGTAAACTTATATTTTGGTTTGTTTGTTTATTAACCGACTGCAAGGAAAGGGGTATTTTTTTCGCGCGAATCTGTTTGTACATGTATTTATATAATATTCTTTATTACCGCATATCTTAAAAACCAGTGAACGGATTTATCTAATTACGACATCGATAGATAGGTCTTGATCACCCAAGTGTTCTTAAATAAGTGACGATAAAAAAACAATCATGGTGCACTTTGGGCACCATATTGTAGGGGTCCCATTTTTTTTGTCATCCAAATGCACCGAATGAGGTATCAAAATAAAGTGTTTTTAGACGTGATTACAAAAATATATACCACTTATACGTTTAAAAAATGATAACTAAAAATTTGTAAATAATATAATCAAAAAGCTCAACTAAAAAGATGTAAACAAGAAGAAAATCATGCTGTGCTGTCGGAGGATACATATATGATTTTGGTCAGCCAGCTCGTGAATATTGTATCCTCCGACTGCACCGCATGATTTTCTTCTTGATTACATCTTTTTAGTTCGCTTCTTAAGCTGTCGTGTTTTTTGAGTTTATTAACTATTTCCATATGTTTGTATGAGTACTTATGGCTGTGTGTCTTAGGCTACTTATGGCTGTGTGTCTTAGGCCACTTTTGGCTGTGTGTCTTAGGCTACTTATGGTTGTGTGTCTTAGGCTACTTATGGTGTGTGTCTTAGGTTTCTTATGGAGTGTGTCTTAGGCTACTTATGGCTGTGTGTCTTAGGCTACTTATGGCTGTGTGTCTTAGGCCACTTTTGGCTGTGTGTCTTAGGCTACTTATGGTTGTGTGTCTTAGGCTACTTATGGTGTGTGTCTTAGGCTACTTATGGCTGTGTGTCTTAGGCTACTTATGGCTGTGTGTCTTAGGTTTCTTATGGAGTGTGTCTTAGGCTACTTATGGCTGTGTGTCTTAGGCTACTTATGGCTGTGTGTCTTAGGCCACTTTTGGCTGTGTGTCTTAGGCTACTTATGGTTGTGTGTCTTAGGCTACTTATGGTGTGTGTCTTAGGCTACTTATGGCTGTGTGTCTTAGGCTACTTATGGCTGTGTGTCTTAGGCTACTTATGGCTGTGTGTCTTAGGTTTCTTATAGTGTGTGTCTTAGGCTACTTATGGCTGTGTGTCTTAGGTTTCTTATGGCTGTGTGTCTTAGGCTACTTATGGCTGTGTGTCTTAGGCTACTTATGGCTGTGTGTCTTAGGGTACTTATGGGTGTGTTTCTTAGGATAAAAATAACAGGTTCTGCGAGATAGATTACGATTAGTTAGTCAATTATTCACACAATTTTAGATACTAGATTGTAATATGTGACTATATTTTAATACCTAAGCTATATCTTCTTATTAAAATTAAACAGTTTAGCATTTACCGTTCTCCATGTGAAAAGAGGTTTTTTTTTTCTTGATAATAGACACTTACCTTAAAAGACGTCAGTATTCCGACACTAAAATAGAATCGTAATTAAATACTTCTCGCGTTAACAAACAGTAAAGTTTAAGAGTGCTAGTTAACGCGATGAGCCGTAAATTGAACACTTTACACGGTTTAACTAGGACGCAGCATCCAGCCGTGTACTGACGGCACGTGTTTCTAGAAGATAAGATTTTTCTTTAGATGTTATTTGATTGGTTGAAAATTGTTCTACCAAGGAACGTGCTAAACGCTTGTATAGAAGAAAGATAATTTTCATAAAAAGCTGTATCTAAAGCTTAAATTATTTAATTACATAACATACATAATTATGGATAATAGTGATATTCAGTCAACAAAGACCACTACAGGTTTGTAACCAGAAACAATAACGATCCTTTACGGCAGTACTACTTCAAAAATTTTTTCATCATTATCTTCTGTGCTTCTTGCAACCAGCGAATTCCCGCGAACCAAACCAGGACATAAGTTCATCTTGCAGTAAGCCTTCCAACGCTGGGTCTTCGATATACGGTCACCGCTTACAGAACCATTGAACACTCAAAAATTTCTTTTTGTCTATTGTGGTGTTTATTCTAAGGCTTAGTTGCAAAAACCAAGATGAAATAAAAAAAGTTCTTTCCTTCATTGGCCGTCCGGAAAAGTTCAAGTAGATATGGATTCTACCTGTCTGAAAAGATAGTCTACGAGTATTACAATCATTATCATTGCAGAATCCTTGAAACCTTAACCAATGCATTTTCAAAAACTGTATCAACAAAAAAAAAACTCTTCAACTTAAAATCTTACACCTCGAAAAATCTCTTAATTTCTAGGTATAATATGATGTTATTGTTAATTTAGCTGAAAATACAATTGAAAACTTGGCACTAATTAGTTGGTATTCGGAGTTAATTGCAAATAGCTGTCAAGTGGTATTCCTGCCGGCTGTGAGTCAGGAAGCTTCTCAGTGCTTCACGTGTAATTTGAATTGTTCTGGTGTAGGCAAAGGGTGCAGGTAATTTGTGAAGAGCTATTAATAAAATTTAATGTGGTATTTTTTTTATTACCTAAGTCACATTTAGGTGTCGTCACTCTTGGAGTTAATAGTGAAAACCATAGTAAAATAGTTTTCAACAATAAAATATAGCTTTACGTGTTTGGGGGCATGTGGAACAGGGTGTAAAGTCCCACAAACCTCCATAGAAAAGGGAGGATCCTCCGACCAGACGGGTGTTGTGTCTGGTCCGGGCAACTACCCAACGGTTGTTGTCGGACTGTTGTATGTGTTCTTATCGCGCCGAAAACTTTACTTGCGCGATGCAGGATTTGTGTGACGTCATGTCATTAGTTCGTAAGTGGCGGCATTGGTGCCGCTACATCACTCCCCTCCGGAGACCGGAGGTCGATAGCAGGTTAAGTCGTCCGTACATCTCGTGATGTGTGCCTGGCCAGTGGAAGGTTGGTTCCCGTGAGTCGGAACCGGAAGTCGCAGAGTTCGCGGTGAGTCGGAACTGTATGCGGTTGTGCCCCAGTGAGTCGGGGTGATGAAATCCCAGTGAGTCGGGATAGTGTTGCTTGCTCCAGTAGTTCGGAGCGGTGATGATGTCCCAGTGAGTTGGGACAGAGCTGCTGGCTCCAGTGGGTCGGAGCGGTGATGAAAGAAGCTGGGGGTGATGACCAGGAATGCGCGTCCGCTGCATGCTGGTGGTCAGGATACCCCCGTAGATGCCGTGGGTACTGGCTGGCTGTGTGACTCGCTGCTCGAAAGCTTGAGAAAGTGATGATGACGTCACGACGAAGTAACTCTGCACGAAGGCTGCGCTGACGTTCATACTCGGGGTCACCAGTTTGGGGGTATGTGGAACAGGGTGTAAAGTCCCACAAACCTCCGTAGAAAAGGGAGGATCCTCCGACCAGACGGGTGTTGTGTCTGGTCCGGGCAACTGCCCGACGGTTGTTGTCGGACTGTTGTATGTGTTCTTATCGCGCCGAAAACTTTACTTGCGCGATGCAGGATTTGTGTGACGTCATGTCATTAGTTCGTAAGTGGCGGCGTTAGTGCCGCTACACGTGCATTGTCATCGAAACCAAACGTGTATGCAAAAACTGCAAGATATGACCCTCACATACTAGCAAGGCAGGTTAAATAAAAGCTTGTAAAAAATCAATGTTCAAATTCAAATATAATTTTATGTTTTTTTGTTATAAAGACCTCATGAAACCACGCTTAAAGGCCCACCATTAACAACGCCAAAAAAAAACGGCTCAAAACACTAAAGACCAAAAAACGAACATCATCAAAAACAATCTACCAGCAAAAAAGAAACCCTTTAAAATCCAGCTTAAAAACATTCTACCATTGAAAGATTTTCAACTGGAAAACGCCAAGTTTATTAAAATTCAGGCTGCGTCAGAAACTTACATCTGCAAACGTCGTGTTTCACCGTGTTTTAAAACATGATAAGACCTCGTAATTTCCGGAATTACGTTAGATCCTATCTGGTTGTAGCACTTGCTGCAACTTTAACATCTCTATGTGCTTTTTGGGGAGCATGTGACGTCATAACTTATGTTGTCTAGACGGTGAAAAAATATTTATGCGAATGCTGAATTTAAAGAACATTTTGTACATTCTTAAAATAATGAGGTTGGTTTTTTTATTATATAATTATGTAGATAGGCTTGCGTTTTTCTATTGTCTCATCTGATGATACATGATGATGTAGTTGACAATGGAGCGTCGTTGGCTTGGCTAGAAGTATTCTATTCACTTTCGACTTACCTATATGTACTTCCGAACCCAATGACTTGATTGTCAGTAGATTACTCGATCTACTAGAGATAGGGCTTAGACAGAAAATACGAAGTAATATCAAATACCTGTCTCTAGTAGGCAAATCTGTTGACAAAAATGTTATTGGGTTTGGGCGTTAAATACCCCCAGGTTGCACATTTCCACAGGTTATTACTGTATATATGTAGATACCACACAGTCTATAATTAGTTGACAATCTCGTTGGACTATTGGTTGCAATAATTAAGCTACTGCTCAGCATGAGGTCCGGGTTCCGATGCCCGGGTTGGGCAGAGAGATAAGAGATCATTATAGGAGTTATAATTATAAAATTAAAAATCACGTTTAATAATCTATTTGAGACGAATCATCATCATCATCAGCCTTTTAATGTTCCCACTGCTGGGAAACACACCTCCTTTCTGTGAGAGAAAATGGACCAAAATCCATCACGCGGGCCTATTGTGGGTATGTCTTCGATTTTTTGGTTATAGGACGTACCGTTTCCTCACGACGTTTTTCTGCACCGTTTTGAGAGCAATTTTCATGAAATAATGAACGTCGTTTTTTTTTGTATATTTTTATTTGTATGAAGTCAAATCAGAAGGCTGATTGTTATTTAACCTGGAATATCTACTGTGATTTATGGGATTGTGGCTAAATGTCAGAAAAAAAAAAAAAAAAAAAAATTCAGATGATTGTAAACCCAAACCTTCTTTTGTTTAATGTTAGGTTGCTTATAATATGTGGCATTACTTTTAAGAATTAATATAGTAAATTCTATGGAGGACAAACAGGAATAAAAATATTTATCTGTCCCGCTATCACTGTTAAGGGAGAAGATAGGAACGAGTAAAGTTCGAACTGTCCCCTCGTTGCTAATAGGGGAACAGCCCAACCCTTTTTTTGGATCTGGCCCCCTATGGGGACTAAGCAGGGTGACATATCGGAATATTTCATTTTTCTTACAACCCAATCACTCTTCCTGTACTCCAACCAAGTTATCACCCTTCCATAAGTATCTCGTACCAATATTAATTCCTCTCCGATCTCCATTACAAAATCTTCGACGTATCACTCACCCCTTTGATCGCACGCAAACTTCATAACCTGGATGTTGCAAACATTTGCTGGGGGTAGGGCTGGCGCTCCAAAGTTATTGGCTGTTTGTTGGTCTTAGATTTGTTATAAAAAAATACTCAGTTACATCTAGTCAGATTGAAAACTGACTCCAACATACATAGATTGGAAAAGGCCGGCCTGGCCTTTCCCCAAGCAAATGCTTGCAACATACAGATTATGAAGTTTGCGTGCGATCAAAGGGGTGAGTGATGCATCGAAGGTTTTGATATAGAGATCGGAGAGGAATTAATATTGGTACGAGATACCTATGGAGGGGTGATAACATGGTTGAAGTACAAGCAGAGTGATTGGGTTCTTAGGAAATGATATATTCCGATCTGTCACCCTGCTTAGACCCCTTAGGGGGACTGGTTGGAAAAAAACATTTGGTATGTCCCTCTGTTAGCAACAAGGGGACAGTTTGAACTACGTTCACTCCTATCTGTCCCCCTATCAGTGATAAGGGGACAGATGTATCTTTTTATTCCTGTTTGTCCCTCATATAATATATTAATTCTTGATGATGATAATCTGTAAGAGTGTGAGAGGCATAATAATTAGTACTGAAAATATCTACGCTAGTTTATAATAGTTATTTATGCTCCAAGTGCGGAAGGTAGGTGATTCCCGATGAGTGGTATTTTTAACCGACTTCGCAAAAAAGGAGGAGGTTATCAATTCGACTGTATTTCTTTTTTATATGTTTTATCTCAGAACTTGTTACTGGGTTGAACCGATTTTGATGATTATTTTTTAATTTGAAAGCTGGTGCTTGTCATGTGGTCACATTTAAATTGGATCGATTGATATTGATATCTTTGATTTTTAAAGCGGTTTGACATTATATTGAAATCTGTTTGACATTGTATTTTAGTACTGTTTTGACATTATTATTTTTTATAACTGTTAGAGATTATTTTTAAAACTGGATATTATATCTAAAACTGTTTGGCACTTTATTGAATTTCACTTGAATTGACATTATATTGAGATCTGTTGGACATTATATTTTAATCCTGTTTTGACATTATTATGTTTCATAACTGTAAGACATTGTTTTTAAAACTGTTTTGGCACTTTATTGAATTTCACTTGAAATAATAATTTATAGTATTTGTATGTAAACTGCATGTGTATATATTCAACGCAATGTGAATTGTTTTATGAATAAATAAAATGAAATGAAATGAATTGATCTAGATCTGATGAAGACATTTGGAGATATACATCAGAACTCTTCAATAAATGACAGCAAATCACTCGGGATAGCTGCAATCGGATGTCTGTTTATTATTTACATCATTTCATAACATAACATCACACTAGCACGCTCTAAAGGGGTACGCACCCGCGTGCACAGTTCACCCTGGTATACTCTAAATCCACCGTTTTTGTTTAAGTTTAATGTTTCTGGTTAATCTATTCTGGCTTCACTTTGGAGAATTGTTCCGTTATGTACCCACAACTAAAAAGTGACAAAATAAAAAATCTTTTTAACAAAAAATACAACCGAATTCCAAATAAAAAACACTTCCGAAATTGAAGTTATTTTTCTCTTTGTAGTGTTTTTATTTGGAAGTCGTTTGTATTTATTGTTAAAAAGTTTTTATTCACGAGTGACCGAAACGAGTGAGCGAAACGAGTGAGTGAAACGAGTGAACGAAACGAGTGAGTGAATACATTGAAACGAGTCGGGAATCATCTTACGTACGTGTGTCATACAACATTTTACGAAGAAACAAAAAAAATATCTGAACCAAGCAAGAAATTAATAAAATGGCGGGCTAATTCAAGCGCGCTCAGCATATCCACAGATAAACTAATAGTTCCTCGGGCATATCTACTGCGCATGTGCAAATAGCTGTCACGTCGTAACGCAAAAAGGCACGAGCAAAATATACGCTCTTCCAAATATATTTAATGAATATTTCAAATTAATTTATTGATCAAATCTAAATCTAGAGTAATTAAAATCGCCTTTAATTAAGTATTTGTTATATTTTACTTTTTATATCAATGATAATCTGTACTTAACAAATTTTTAAAACTTTTCTAAAATAATATAAACTCCATGCATCTGGCTGACGACGGAATTAAAAATTAAAAAAATACAGAAAAATAAAAAGCTCTTGTGAAGAAAGTGACACTTTCCGCACAGTTTGGCTGCTTGTAAAACGCTCTTTTTGAGGACATGCATTATAAAACATTTTTTGCATTCAGTTCTAGATTACCAAGGTTTTTAAGGTTATATTTTTTTTCTTAAGGACATGTATACCATTTGTAACTTTATTACCTAACAGAAATTGGCAAATACTTTGTAAATATATCGCAATATAGAGAAACAAACGGTTTCAGGAATTCTAATTACTAAGAGGTCAATGACTAAGAGCCTAAAATAACATTTCTAACTTAAATGAGACAACCCTACAGAGAACCAAGTTTGCGGAAACGATATCAGTACACACACGCAGCTATCAAAGAGATGAACAGACCAACAGGTAAACATCATATTTATACATAGCTTTTGATCTAGAAGCGTACACAGAGTATTTATTTTATTCATTACCGTATATTTTTAATAGTAAATGTTTATACTAGACTTGTATGGGGATGAAAAAACGAGGTCTGTGTATTTTCCCGGGCTAAAATAATATGTATTTATTCACCTTCTTTTTATTCATAAAACGTTTTATATATGAAAACACGTTTTTGGTATTTTATGGTAAAATCGGATGACAATAAAGTTATACCCCATTTATTTTTAAATACAAAATGCGGTATATAAATAATACATAAACTTTGTCAATTATGTCAAATGTAAGAAACCCCCTAAATGCGCAGGTGCACTGATATTTAGGTATTCAGCTAGATGTTGCTTAGTGTTAGTAAAAGAAATACAACTGACTTCCAAATAAAAACACTACAAAGTAAAAAAAAAACTTAAATTTCTGAAGTCGCTGTTGTTGTTTCTTTCTTTTTTAGACACATACTGCCGAAATTGAAGTTATTTTTCACTTTATAGTGTTTTTATTTAAAATTCGGTTGTATTTTTTTTTGTAACAAAGATTTTATTTTTTTGTTGTGGTACATAATGGACAAGGTTACCTAAATAACAAGAAACTTGAACATAACTGCTGAAATGAGAGTGTACCAGGGTGAACTGTACACATCTGCGTACCCCTTTAAGTTTATTGCCGTGATATTATGTTATGAAATGGTATAAATAATAAACAGACATGTGATTGTAGCAATTCCGAGAGATTTGCCGTCATTTATTGAAGAGTTCTATTCCATATCTCCGAAGGTCTTCTCAGATCTATAAAATACTCTTTCAAAAAAAAATATTATTTAGAAAATCGGTCCCCAATTGACGGACTCATCGGTGAACATAAACAAAAAAAAAGAATTAAGTACAAATATATAGCCGAACATAGAACCTCCTTCTTTTTGGGCAAGTTGCTTAAAAACAGAAATGATTATGACCCATGCAATAGTGGACGTGTAGCAACCCGGAGTGTAGATTTGTCCCATCATCAGGTACAAATCATCTGCTGCTGAGAATTTACTGATGAAGAAATCCAATCACACTTTAATAGACCCAGGCATCCAATCAAGGACTAAATGCTCCGAGCATCTTTTAAGCACATGCGACCGCTAGACCAACAAAGCAATCAATTTTAAAATAAATGGTGCAAGAGAAGACAGCACCAAATTCCTGATGGATTATTTTAGGTACTCAGTAAGTAGTACAGCAATAATTTCCCAACGTTTTTACTATTATATCAATGATCGATTACAACGGAAAAGCCACCACTACCCCCGAAAACCTTATTAAAATTAATGGTCCTCACAAACTTGGGCAGGACCACTCCCCCCTCAGTTCTTGTGGAGTGATGATTAACGCAGGGAGATGAAAGATCACAAGTGATTGTAATTACTTTGAGGCAGGAGCTACTTACAGATTGCTCTGCCATTACTTGCAATATTATTTAAGAAGTAATGGGTTTGGTCCGGGAAGTTACCGCTGAACTAATTTCTACCGTTTAGTAGCATTGCTGTGTTTGGGTTTGAGCGAATTGGTTCTGGTGAAAATACACCGCGACCGGTTATCGACTGAAGAATTTTTACTGAAAACCGCAATCATTAAAGAAGAACTTTTGCTATGGCAATAACACTAAAATATAATTAGAAAGAAGGTAATTCATATGTTTGTTAGTTTTTGATATTTTATTGTTGTTACCAATGTGTACTTTTTTTAATCTAATATAGTCTCGCGCTTGACCACTATCCCACCTGATAGTAAGCGATGATGTGGTCGACGGTGGAGCACGCTAGCCTAGAAGTAACCTATTCACTCTTGACTTAAAGACTCCTAGATTGTAGCTATCGGGAAACACAGCCTCCGGCAGGGAATTCCACTCCTTAGTAAAAGTATTCTCAAAACATTTAGTGCGTATGGGTGGGATGTCCACCATGTACCGATCACGCAACGCCGTACGTCTGGTAGTCCGCTGATGGAACGGGCTGGGTGGAATTTAATCATGCAATTCCATCGCACACTCCCCGAAATGTAACCGATAAAAAACCGACAAGCTGGCAATTCGGGGACGATGTTTAAGGCCTTGGAGCTTTGACTTAACCAGTGCCTCATCGCCGATGAGCCTCTTGGCCCGCTTTTCAATCGACTCTAGTGCATCAAGCTGGTATTTGGCAGATCCGTCCCAGAGATGAGAACAGTACTCCATGCATGATCGAACTTGCGCTTGATACAAGCTAAACAGCTGTTCTGGCGTGAAGTACCTTCTCACCTTTGCAAGGATCCCCAGCTTTATGGCAGTCAGCTGAGCCTTTGCCTCAATGTATGGGCCAAAATTGAGATTCGATGTCAAATTGTCAACGTAACGCCAATAAGCTCAAGGTGGTCAGTTATTGGCACGGTCACATCTTGGAAAGTTGGAGCCGGGTGAAATTGACTCTTACTACACCCACTCTACACACTATACACTCTTAGAATACTATGATCTATAAAAGTGTGTATGATCAATATGATAGGTAGGTATAGCACCTGTATGAAAAAAGAAAAAGAAAAAAAGAAGCAGGAAATAAAGAAAGCTTTTATTCAAGCTCTGGAGCCTTGGCTCGACCAGTGCCACAATGCCGATGAGCCTATTGGCTCGTCCTTTAATCGACTCTAGTTCATCAAGCTGGTATTATATTGGTAAATATTTATATAAATGAGAATTCCTTTGCTATCAAAGCAGGTAAGCTTGAATGCAGATCCAATCAACGGAATTCCTAGCTCAAACTACAATAAAAAAGGCAACAATAATAAAAGAAAGTCAGCGAAAGACTTAATCAAAAGGCTGTATTCAGCAACCTATTTGCGTAAGTGAATTCTGCAAGGCAAAGGGTTTTGACCCCAACAATCGACCAATCACATGCGAGATGAAAGACGCGATGTAGAGTTCCGTCTATGTGATTGGTCGATTAATGGGGTCAAAACGCCTTACCTTGCCGAATTCAATTAAGCATTTAGGCTGCAGGTCTCACAAATACAGACAGTCTGACATCAAAGGCTAAAAACGCCGGTCCCCAAA
Source organism: Orthosia cruda (assembly GCA_964057195.1). Classification (NCBI taxonomy): domain Eukaryota; kingdom Metazoa; phylum Arthropoda; class Insecta; order Lepidoptera; family Noctuidae; genus Orthosia; species Orthosia cruda. Next base: position 2,444,383 of record OZ059835.1, on the reverse strand, counting down.
CAGAGGAGCAATCTGTCCAAAGCGCATATTCCTAAGAGCATTGGAAGCCGAAGCCGAAGTCGTCAAAGAAGAAGCCTGCTCGAAGCCGGAATGGCACGGAAGCCGATATGGCATTTGTTTATTAGACAGGATTGGGTCAGAAGCAATTTCACTATACTAATTGTGCAGACGGAGGCATTCTATTGTAAGCGGTATTGTTTTACACGAGCGGTATCTAACCCTGTGTTTGGGGCTGTGGTGTAAATTATAATAAGGCAGCGGATTAATTAAATATAATATTTACATTTTAACCTGCAAAAAATCTCTTCTTTGCTACTACTATTCATTCAATCATTTTGAGGCGCAATTTCCTGTTTTCATACAGACCAGGTCAATTCAAGTCAGTCTATATAGCGTACCTTAAAATCATTTTCTAAAATCAATCATTGCTTATACACAAGAACTGATTTTTGGTTGATGCCATTCCGTTACAGTTTCTTCAAAATCTTTTGTTTAATATTTTAATTTATACTGTAAGTCAAGAGGAACACTAACTAAATAAACCAGCAATAACCGGAACACTAAAAGTTATCCTTATCCGCTATTTCTCTTTACTTGTCCCCAATAACAATACGGGTTCATTATCATTTCATGGCATGTGTCGGCATGAATATTTCTGTGTGATTAATTTGCATGGCTACGACGCTCAGCGTTTATTAGCCGTCATAGGTGAGCGTATATCGAGCGTACAAGCTGCGTACATATGGCGTACATTGGGCGTACACTGAGCGTACATGCGCCGTTAATCTTTGAACTAATTAAGCAATACAGGTGCTGTTTTGTTGTTCAATTTGTATATTGAATTCGAAGCAGGTGTGGGTTATATTTTTGTGTGTTGTAAAGATTTATGTTTTGAGCAGAAAATATAGTATGTCTCCTATAGTATTTTACAAAATCAGTGTCTGTTTACACGACATTATTGAATTAGCATAATTCACTGATTATAACCAGTAAAGGAATCCAAAGGCAGTTCCTAAAAGGATCCGTAGTTCTTAGTAAGCAGATGTGCTATGCTCAAACTTTTTAAATTAAATTTATGTAGATAGGTATGTTTGATCACTATCTCATATGATGGTAAGCGATGATGTAGTCGATGGTGAAGCACGTTTGTCCAAAAGTTCCTAACCTCGAACCACTCTTGATTTAATAACCCCAAGATACAACTTAACATAATATTGTTTTCGACATGAAAATCGTCGTGTCGTCACAAAAATTCTTAAAATAAACACTATAAAACACAAAACGCAGTACATAAACCACCTTCACTGTCTACCCCCGCTCATCTTAACGGCGGAAACAATCTCAGCATGACACGCCTCCATCGGATCATAATTCATCATCATTATCCGCACATTTGGCATCTCTGCCCTCTCCAGAATTCATTTAGCTACAATATGTTTTTATATTGTGAGGATAACAGATGGAGTTTCTTTAATTTACGGAGTGTTATTTGCCTTTCTGTTTTAGTTATAGTTATGAGAGATATAACAGTTGTTTCATGCATTGTTCTTTATTACAGCTTTATCAATCTGCCGAACCCTTTCCCAATTCCCTATGTTGGTTCGGCTTCCAATCAACTAGATACAGCTGAGTATAGTAGTCACAGCGGATCTTTGTGTCTCTGAAGTTGGGTTCTGGGAACCATTGCGCTTGGAACAGTTTGTCATCGAGTATACTGCATGAGTAAGTGAGTTAGGAGGATGCGACAACGTAAACGAGTGAAAGAGGCAGTTATACAATGCTATCTCCTACTTCAACATTGACACAAAAATAGCAATTACGCAGGGTCTTGCAGCCAACTTCAGAGACACAAAGATCCACTGTGTCTAATAACCAGTATGTTATATAGAGAGACTGTCTATCTAACCTACACAACCAAGTAACATGCTTTCTGAGGAACAAATTCATCTCTGTATGTTGAGATGGTTACCGATCCACTGACCGACCTCGGCAACCTCGGCTTAACCGTAAAGATCGACCCGTACGGCAGTAATGCCTTAGCTCCTCCAATTATAGCTTTATAATAAGACATATATTTTTTACTTACCAATAGCTTTCGAACTTCAATAGTTGAGATGAAATTGAGAAATAAGTTCTGCAATAGATCCTTATTAACATTACAAAGGGATAAATTGGATTCTGGAGCATAGTTGTATAGATGTAAGTGCTGGAACATGGCAGCTCATATTCTTCTGTCAATCAATACAATCATACTAAACAATATAGTAGTGCCGTAGTGTGTGTACGATGTGTACCTAATTATAAAATCAAAGTTTTGGGAGATGTTATGTGGCTATACCTAAACGCATAACATTACGCCAGTAATCCCCAAAAGGTTAGACAGAGTTGCCTATAGGACACCCACATTTCGCCAATTATGTGTAAGTCCCATGTTATAGAGGGCTAGCCTATTGCCATCAGCTGAGCACGACTCCACAACTCCTGAGAAAAACTAGAAGGAAAAATCCATGTGTACTTTTTACCCGGGAAACTCAGGACCACATGCCAAGGTAATCTGCAACTCTTGTTATTAAACAAATATAAATTAAAAAAAAAACCCACGAGGCTTATTAACTTATGTTTTGTAGGGTTCCGTACCCAAAGGATAAAAACGGGACACTATTACTAAGACTCCGCGGTCCGGCTGTCTGTCTGTCTGTCCCTCTGTCACCAGGCTGTATCTCATGAACTGTAATAGCTAGACAGTTGAATGCTAGACAGCTGATGATGTATTTCTGTTGCCGCTATAACAACAAATAATAAAAACAGAAAAAAAATATATTTAAGTGGGGCTCCCATTCAACAAACGTGATTTTTATGCCGTTTTTTGCGATAATGGTACGGAACCATTTTGTGCGCGCCAACTTTGTGCGCGAGTCCTACTCGCACTTAGCCGGTTTTTTATTAAACTACATAATTTATATATTAGTAGACACGCTTCGATCGGCAATCCGTGGAAACACGTAATTATAACACGATATCTTGCGAAAATACCCCACTTCAAAGAGTAAAATGCGCATAACTTTTGAACGGCTGAACCGATTTTTATCAAATATAGGTAACTCGATACAAACACATCTCAAACAAAAAAAATATAGGCTTGGTGTAGGAGCTACTATGCCACAGACATACACACAAATATACAGTAACACAAGTCAAATTAAAAAAATCCCCTCATTTTCAGTCGGGGGTTAAATACTGTCTAGGCATTTGAAAATGCAGCAACATAAACGGGTTATTTCCAACCAAACCATCTTCTTAACACTAACTAACAATCAACTAAAACTATCTTAATTAAAATAAAATTATACCAGAATTTCCACTAGGAACCAGCTCGGTCCCCAATTGACTCTTCCGATAACGCTAAATTTATATCCCAGAATAAAGGCAACCACATAAAAACGGTACATAAATACGAAGAGCAGTTAAAACTCAGCAATTAGATAAGAGACAACGACAAATAGCTAACGCAGCAACAAATCTAAACAACAACTGGTAACAAATGGCCGTATTTCAGAGCACCACTAATTTACAATTAATGTTCGGTTTAAGATGCAGTTTAGACCAGTTAAGGAGACCTTAACTAATGGCACACTCGATGCTAAAGTAAAATGGATTGGATGGGACTGTACAGCGTGGTACCGTTCTCTCTTGGTGTGTTACCAGACTTCTACGGCTTGAAAGTCTCGGTCTCGAATTTGGAAAGTTGGAATTATTAATATAAGACTGTCTTTGTTTTTCTACAAGATAGGGAAGCGTGTCCAGTGCAAGAAGATCTCTATAGATTTCCTCACCTAGCCTCCTTGGTCTAGTGGTCGCAAGTGCTCCAGGTGAGCGTGAAGACCTGCGTTCCATTGTCTGATCGAGCAAAGTGTTATTAGATTTTTGCATCTAGAATTTCTCAGCAGCAGCCGGGAATCTAAAAAAAAATTAACTGATTTCCAGAACAAACACTGAAAACACTAAAAAGTGAAAACGAATTTTCTTTTCGGCAGTCGGTACCTTTGATAGCTATCAATTTTTTTTTCGTTTTTGTCATCGACTTCTAAAAAGAAAACTATTTTTCGCTTTGTAGTGTTTTGATTTGGAAGTCGAATTATTTTTTATCCTTTTAAACAAAACGACAATTTTCAAAATCGGTCCTTAACTGACGGAGTAATCGGTGAACACACACAAAAAATAAGCAACCATACAGCTGAACATAGAACTTCCTCCTTTTTGGAAAGTCGGTTAAATATAGGTGTAGATACTGAAGGTGAACCTCTGTCTAACCCTTTGGAAAATACAGGCGTGATAATACCTTTATGTGTTATTTCAAATTCTACAACAAGTTGTAATTTGAATTTTGTGCCGTGTATCTCCTGACTACACGTTTGAGTGATTTACAAGGTCTACATTCAGCTGCCGAATCATGGTAATTTGATTAGGATGAAGCGATTATGCAGATATCACTACCCATTGTACACACCAAACATTTGCCTGCACAAACAGCTCTATTTGACTGCCCAAATAATTTATCCAGTTCCAAAACAGTATAACACGTACAGGTAATTAACAACCAATACACTTAAACATTCAAAGACAACTCGAAGCATTAATAAGCCACAATGCACAGTTCTGTGCAAATTGTGCAATTAAGCCAGAGTGCACAAGCGGCGTACTGCGTCGTTAAGTTGACAATAATTTAAATTGGTTCTTACAGTCGATATGTACTTGTAAATGAGCTAGAGTACAAGTACACAGAGTTGTAAAGCAGTTTTACTCTAGACATCAGTTGTGGGAGCTACGAATGGAATAGAGTGGCTATTGGAGAATATTATTCGTTCAGATCTTATTATGATTTCGCGGCAGAAAAACATGGTGGGATTAAACAAGGATTAGCCTTAGACAGCATCGGAGAGAGCCCAATTTAAAGCAAGGACATCTATATCCTGCAAATGATCACAATAATAGATAATTTATGCTCTTGACAATAAAATCAAAACGGTTTGGCCGAAAGATATATTTTCGGAATGGACCTTATCTCACACTTCGCGTTAAGTGGTCCTCAAAACTAAAAAGATCCTTGACCAGAAAAGTTTGTGAAGTGAATCTGTCAGAGAGCAAGCCCATAACTTGACTGAAAGTTGTGCTTCACATGTAAAGAAGCGTTTTTAATAGTCTAATCAACTTAGAAGTACTACATTTATTATTATTTTGCCTTGGACCAAAATCAAAAAGATGATCCTTACCATCCTAAAAATTTGGCTTTCTCTTATCTTGCAGTGCATTGTGTTGTATGAACCTTAGCAAAAAAAAAATAGGAAATTCCTATCACTACAGTATTGTATGGTATGTGATATCGAGTTTTAGGAAAAACATTGGCTTGTGGCATTCAAAGCCTTGTGACAATTTCTTTCTAAAACTCGGATCCACAATCGGTTGCTGTACCTTGTTCAGCTATATCTACTGCAAGTTGGCAATATTCCTCCTCGACTTGTCATTCTTCGCCTTTCCTCACTATAGTTGGAGTTGAGGATCTGCCAGGTTCACGCTGACGAGTCGTCTCTCCTTATTTCACGGCGTCAAGACGTTCTGATGGTCAGGTCAGGTCAATTTCTTCTTAGTAAATACTCTATCCAGAAACATTACAAATTATTCTTCGAATAAATGATAAGAGCATATCTCCTCACAATTCGTAGCTCCTGGTCCCGCGACACTACTGCTTGCCCCGGAAAGTCCCTTCAATTAATTGGCGTACCGTTTCCCCGATTTAACTTGTAAACGAGTGCAGCACACAGTGCCAGCGCTGCAAGCTTCGCGCCAATTATAGGGTAGGTAGATTAATTGTTAATGTGACTGATTTGTTCACCTACGTAGAACGTGGGAAGGTAGTGCGTAAAAGAACTTGTGATTATCTAGAATGTTTAATATTTGGGTGGAACATGGAGTGTACTGTTAATAAAATAGTGGTAATGTTTTTTTGGAGTAGTACGTGTTTATAGTTACTGAATACTAGATTTTACCCGTGGCTTTGCCCCTGTAATCTTTCTCACACAAAACGGTCATGTGTTTGGTATCAAAAGTAGCCAATCAGCATAGATGGCATTCTGATAGTTTTTAAACAAGTTTTGATTGCCAGCTTAGAAATATGTAAAGTTCAGTCAAGTGGCGCCATCTATCACTATTCCAATGACATTAAAACGCAACAGATTGTATTGCAAGTTCTTTTAACAATCCCTGTTGTTAGCTATTAAACCATGGTGCCATGGGTAACAAAACCATTAAAACCGTCTTTACACTCAACTGACTTTCAATTCTTGTGACAAAACTTGCTGACATTCTCATATAGTTTCATTTCATTCCCAGATCATTAAAATAACTCCAACATTTTAATAAAAGGATTAAACGTCCAAAATTATTCATTCCCATTCAGACTCATACCCCTTTATTTTTATGAACAAGCTCTAGCCGGAGTACAAAACCAACGCAAACCGGACCATATCTCAACCATGGCAAACAAAGGAAATACGACTGTATGACTTGGGGATAGAGTTAGTGGAGACTGCAGAAGTAAGTTTGCCCGGCTGTCCATACAACAGATGTTACAAACACTTTATAGAAGACTAGTTGAAGAAGTTGGCTCAACTTTCCCAGTTCGTGAGATGAAATTTTATTTGGCAAACCTTTTTTGAATATTCTCAAAAGTTTGGAGCTCTCAGTGGCTCTACGAAGCGTCTGATTTGGTCCAAGTTTTGCAACTCGACTGAATTTTTGGCAGTCAATGACTTTTATTGGTTTCCGAGATCTATTTGTCTGACTTGTTGTGTTTAATGCTGCGGGTTTCCATAGGGTTTCTGTTTGTTTAGCTGTGATGTGTAGTAATGATACTGATGCAAGGTTATTAATTTGGGATATTTGTTTTCTTAAAGCGTAAGAAAATTAAGTTCGTGTTTCAGTTGAGACGTAATAAACAGTAACCGAGACTGCGTCAGATAGTGAAACTCAGCAGAAGTTATGAGTATCTACGTCTAATGAGGAAAAACAAAAGAAAATCTCATAATTAGTAAGTAATTTTAAACTACTACCAGCGGCTATTGCACCCGTAGGCAGCTGTTACTTACTTGAAAAGAATAGTTAGTTTTATAAACATAGTCAATATCGATGCCCGTCACTTCTACGGAGTTTTGCGTACTAATTTCATTTGATCCCGTATAAATTTAATCAACCCAGATCAATCAAGTGCAAGGTGTGGAGACCAGATGACAAATACTTCTCACAAAACCACAAGAATCACCAATTTCAAGAATGAAAAACCTAGTCATCCACTTTCTCAAGATCACTTTGAAGTAGAAACAGATGTGTCAGCTGTTTACATCATCCTTGAAGGAAGTCAAACCACTTCTAAGGAACTATGCTATTCACTTTATTTCGGCTCTTTTACTTTATTTGCACCTGTATTCCTACTTCCTTTCTTTTCACGTGGTTTTTGTACCTTCATTTTGGGGTAGCCTTTTCTGGCTTCTTCGGATATCAATTGATTAGCTTCTACCAGCGGCTTCACTCGCATAAGGATTGGCAATTATCGCAACTAACATACTCCCGGGACAAAAGGTCCTATTTTCTAATTCACCATGTGGTCTACCCACCTGTGTTGTGCCAACCAAGTTTCATCCAATTCGTTCAGCCGTTAAGACGTGAAAAGTTATCAAACAGACAGACAGAGTTTTCTCGCATTTATAATAATTATGTTATTATTGGCTAAAGGTATCATGTACATTAATTTGCCTTGTACTTACTTATGTAAGATAGATATGCTCGTAAGAATTCTAAAATCTGTTCATAAGATTCTTAGGTTACTGGGAATCAGATTGATACATTCTGCTACATTCTACAGAATATATGCACCATTTGAGTTTTAGTTTCGTTTTCCTGTTTCCTTGTTACATGAAATAAAATCTCCCAGTAACTTATTCAAACATATTGATATAACTGAAGCTTCCACCTCTTAACGTTTATACATTTCTCATCCTACTCTAGATTACAAAAAATGATTTTAAAGATCATTTTGTACCAAAATCGCCTGCAGCATTAGTACGCAGCATCCATCTTACAAAAAAAACGTTATTTAAGTGTCTATGGCTATTCGATTCCTTATTGATTTATGGAGCCCTCAAGCCCCGTGATCTTTACTTTTGTTTCATTTCTTTCCTTAATTTTTTCATCCTCACCCCTATCATTTACCATTCCCAAACTTATAACTGTTCTATATTAAACTTTAACACTTTGGGATAAGGGTTTGCAAGTTGTTTCAGAGTTGCAGAGTGATCATGGTATAAGCAAAATAGTAACATAAAAACACTTTTGAGTATTAGCAGGTAGTTCCAAGAAATTCTCGGTCGTTTCTTGGAAGTTTTTAAGAGAGGATTTCCTTGTACCTGTTTTTATATAGTTTTTGGAATATATTATTTTTGTACAGGTGTTACTTTTGAAGTTAGTAATGTCAAGAAGTTTCTAGTGATAATATTTGTAAAAGCTACCCTTAAGCTTCCTAACATGAACTTTTTACTTGTGTTAATTCATCTATGAGCATCCTACCTCTTTTAATTAAATAATGTTACTATAGTAATATACTATCATCCATATCTAACTTTGTGCTGAAGCAAGATTAGGATCACTTCACCAATACTGTGTAGAGGCAACTGAACTTGATGACAGGAAACTTAATATTATTACAGAAATTCTGTCTCACTGGTCTAGTGTTCGCAAGCGCTACTGCTGAGTATGCGATCTTGGGTTTGAGTCTCGGATCGGGCAAAATGTTAATTTATTTTTCCATCTGTAATATCTAAGTAGTAGCCCGGAGCATGGATTTATGCCCAATCGATGTCAAAAGGCTCATCTCCCATAGTATGTAGGTGTACTATTAAGTGCACCAGTGCGTAACGTTGCTGGGAATACAGGGTTGATGTTATGTGCTACACTCTGATTTTCTAAATATGGCTTTAATCTTTACAATACATATCTAACACAGTATCATAAAGTCAAATTGATTGAACAAAAAGTTCAATGAAGCTCTTAACTTCGTAAGCTGTAACAAACACACGCCTGAACCACTTAAAACTTTTCTTCTTATTTCCAAATTTTTACGACCGTGACCCGCAGATTTCTTCGCTTCTTCAAAACTGTGGTCAAATGAACTTGATAACAATCTCGTCTGTCATCCAAAAGTATTAACTAGGTTGTAAAAAACTTAATTCCTTTTTTAGAGATCCTCAGTTTGATAGAAAACCTCGAAAACCTTTTGCCACTAGTCGGTTTGAGCTGTCCGTGATCACTGTTTTTTTCAATCATCTAGTCCTCAATCGAATATCGATTCAATTGTAGTTCTTTCAATAATATAAATGTCTCAAGTTTGTAAAGGTCATTTAGTGGTTTATTTAGTGTCCAGCATTCATGAAGGAAAACATTATGAGGGAACCGGCATGTCCAAAAACAAATAAATCGAAGACATCTACCAACCCGCACTTGGCCCACGTGGCAGATTATGGCCAATTCCCTCTCACAGGAGGCTTGTGTCCCAGCAGCAGTAGCAACATTAAAGGTTGATTTTGCTATGTAATTTTACTACAATTAGCTAAGTAACTCAACTATTAAATATCGCAATATTGGCAAGATACGGAACCCTCCTTTCGTTCTTCAACACCTGACATATTTGTTAATGCCAGTGTCAACAAAAAGAACCAACATATTGTAGGTTTTCGTTTAAACTTCTTTGCTTGTTTAATAATCACAATCCAAAATCATTTGTTTGGTAGGTGTTGTATTACCGGAGTAACGTTATTTGTCCGACTTTGCCCAACAGTTCGGTTGTTTTATGGCCACGGCGCGTATTTAACACGTGATGGCTGCACGTGGTATAAAGGCTGGAATGGTTTACGCGAGCATTTTGAAATGTTCGCTGGGGAGAAATGTTTCTTAAAGTTGGTGGAAAAAATATTTCATTCGCCGCCTTGAAGTAACTTATTTTTAATCTATATTGATAAAAACTAAAGTTCTTAATAACAGATAACAATCTAACCTAAACAGACAAATAAGCAATTTAACTTTAACTTATTATTATATTGTATGTTATGACTAAGAATAGTGTCAATTTGCACTTTTATATGGTTTGGTAACACTTTAAGTAAGTGTTTTTAACGTATCTAACTCTAAGTCTGATACGTTAAAACACTTAATTCACCTGTTACATTGGTTGCTATTATTTTTCACTATTTATATACTACAGTCTACACTAACGAAGGACAAATGATTTACAAAGAAGAATAAACTTAATAATGTTACAGTCGTTTCTTGTAGTTTGAATTTTTCGAAGATAAAAAAAAACATATCGGAAACGTTGGATTCGCAATAATGTAATTTGTTTATTTTCAATATCTGATCCAAAAGGGTTGAGCTTTTTTTAATTACTTACTAGCCACTTAGCACAAGTTAATGTAAGTAAGCAGAAAACGCTCGTAGTCACTGTGAGCTAGGGCAAGAATACTTATTAACATGTCACACAGTTTACTTCTGATGAAATAACCATGGCCACGGCGGAAAAACCCATAGGCTACGGTAGGAGCTTTATTCCTGAGCAGGTTTCTCACCGAAAAATCCCCGTCCATTCGCCGCAAACACTGCCGTCCTTACAAAACACGTGGCCACTGCTCCCTCCCGAATAACAGAGCAAAGCTAAACAATAGCCCTTTAATACTCGGCTCGCACCATACGCCATTATTCGTGACAGTCTCCAGTATGACCAGTATACCCTGTACCACGCAGAGTTGATTGTACCGGTCGGCAACTTATGCAAATGGTCGACCACTCTCTGATCCATACTCTTTGGTCAAACACAATAGTATAATGTATAATGCTCACTATAATAATCCCTATACGAGAAATACAATAGCCTGTTCTTTAAAGGAATTAATGGTGTGCACTGGTGGAGTAGGTCAGTTTGGACATAAATTAGAATTTTTATTTCCTTAGGGTGGTACCCCTGTTGTTGATATAGTGATTGGTATTAGTATTGTATTGTAAGTAAAAGCTTTGAATTCTTGTGCCCTTTTTGTAAATAAGTCTTTTGAAATTATACCCGATGATATCTTAGAGATTGCTAAAATAGAAGATCTAGGCGCTATGGAGCAGTGACTAAAGGCTAGGCACAAAAGATATAACTGAGTATATGTGTGTAGCTAGACCGAATGCATTACCTGAATAATATTATTTTTTACATTCCAAAGCAGTCTTACCTACCAAGTGTTGTATTCGTGATACCTGTACAATTTCGGAGAGTGATTCAGAGCTGTATCTTGAAATCAATGGTCAAAGTAACAAGAGAGTATTTTAAACTGGTTCCACTTTTTATCTTTTTTCAATCGTGCCTCAGATCCACCCTAATCGTCTACCTACACACATAGCTGGTCAATTATAAGAGACGGGGTATTACAATAGAAGATTCAAAACCAGACCCACAATAGGACCATAATAAAATCCAAGACGGATTGTCCAAAAAAGTACAAAACGTACAAATCAAAACAATACATCTAACTTATGCAAGTAATGCGTTGTAGTATTTGTATGCCCACCCTTTCTTAGAGGACTGGTAAGGCCAGAAAATAGAAAAAGCGAAGGGCGAACGCACACATGCAAACATCTCACACGTGAGAGAGCAAAAAATAAACGTTGCTGGGTTGTTTGCGACCGCGTAAGAGAATACAAACCCTGACGTTTTATGAATAGAGTTGAAGTTTCAGTGAGGTAGTAAATATTGTTTATGATAAAACATCAGCTGTTTAGAGTAGCTGCAAAGGGAATATGGTGCAGATAAATTTGTGTGCACATTTGGTAACTGTCACGTCTATTACGGGGATAATATTGCTGGAAACGGGCGATGAAGTACTGCTTATGTGTTTAGCTAAATTGTATTATATTCATACTGTTTTTACATTAAGGGGAGTAGAATTCCCTGTTGTAATTATGTGAGAAGCGTTAGAGGCAGTTACGCACCCCGACGATCGAGGATCGCAAATTGTCTGCACACTTTATTATTTCTGTTCTCGCATATTTATTTCATAAAAAGAAATTCTCATCTGTTTGTATATGTCTATCTATAGCGTCGATAGTATCTCTCTATGTATTTGTATCTATCTCTAAAGCCTCTAGATAGATTTACATTTTAGATAGTTTTTTGAAGTCAGTTTAATCTAAGTTTTGAGACAGATTTGCGTCAGTGAAATGTGATTTTGTCTTATTATTACAGTCTTCTGAGAATAGATATTGCTTCATTATATCGTTTTCTTGGATTCTTATTTCCCTTTTTCTTTAAGGTACGAACAACATAATAGTGAGCTCAATTATTATCTTTCCTGATTCTAAAGGGTGATAAGCATATTATACAAGTCTCTATCGTCTTATAACTGATCCTTATTCTATATCTTTAAAGTTCACAATACATTACCAAGTTTTTCAATATCTTCTGTATAAAAAAATCTACCTGTCCCTTCTGCTTTATGTTGCAAGTTTCTTCATAAACGTCTTGAGCTTTTTTTTGCAATATATCTTAAAGTTTCTTTCACATGTTCTGCTACGTTATTCATGGTGTACTAAGTTTTTGCAATTCCTCAAAGATTGTATACAGAAATTGAGGTTCGTTCGTCAGCTGATCAGTTTAACCGTCTTTTTGGATCTAAAATAAGAAAGATTTTATAAATAAACGTTCTCGTTTCTATAGATATTAACTGTTAGTATTTGGTTCAAAACTAGTACCACTAACAATATATTGTATCTATATATATTATTATTTATACTCGTAGGTACAGTAAAACAAGAAAGATTAAGTACATATCTTAAAACGATGTTACAGATTATTGTAAATTTTGGACCGACTTAACTCATAGTTTATTAAACTTTAATGTTAGCACAGCTAAGCACAGTATCTAAGTAGGTATAGGAATATATGTTTTAAATACGCTGCATTTTTTTTCCGTGATGCAAATATACCAGTATAGCTCGTTGTGTTGCGGAAGTCAGATAGTAACTGCCTTGAGACGCATGTGGTTATACTGGAACTGGAAGCCGGGCCACTCGGGAATAGGATTGGATAACGATGATGTCATAGACATAATTTATTGATATCGGTGGTGTATTGTAACTAGATGGAGATATAACAGTCTGAATCTCGGCTGGTATAGCAATAATACAAATTATAAATTAGGCCCTTAGAGAGTCTTGAGTCAAAATTTGAATTACTTTTTTAGCTTTAGCATCTACATTAGCCTATGCTAGAAAGCATTAAAAATCCCAGCCCAGAAAAAGGTGAAATGAAGACAGAATTAATGCTTTTTCAAAGTGATTTATTAAGCCGAGCCCTCATATAATTATGAGAGTCGTCTATGCTAGATTACTCAGCAAAGCACGATTTGTTTTAATTTCTACCCCCACTTGAGCAGAAACAAATGATGTGTAAAATGAAACAGTTAGTGTGACTTCAACCCCTTCACTAACTTGACTTTAACAAATGAACAAGCAGCTGACAATTTTTTTATGTATACATATATATATCCCAATTGTAGAAATGAATTCTCTATACAGGATTTTTGACAAAATATTTAAGTTTGAAGAGAAAACGTCGCGTCATCCCACAGTTGGCGTATTGTAACTACATTTTGACTGATTACAGTTTCTCGGTCCGTGGGTCCCTATTGGGTGATTAATTTGAAGCAATTATTCTGTAGATACTTGTTATTGGCTTCAATGGAAACTTTATGGTATTGACACTTTTTATTATGAGAAAAAATTGTGTGTCAATTATGTTTGAGTGAAATTGTATTACTGTTTGTGAGAATGTGTTCATGGTTGTGACAGGACACAAATCATTGGGTCTCAGCATTTTTGAAAATCCGATGGTTTTAAATACAAGGCTAATTTTTGAGACATGTTCCAGAGGGTATAGACAAGTGTCATGCTACCAATGGTGGCAATTGTGGACCTGTAAGGGAATTACCACGTGACCATAAATATTTTACATTCTATTAATCGCTACCGTCACGCTTTTGTACTTAGAATGTCACTTGTCTAGGGCTACAGGTATTATAAAATAGATTGCTCATTCAACACTGAGATATCCATTACGTAATACCTATATCCTTTGAGTTAAATCACATATTTGTCTGACTTCTCGTGGTATTTCAACAAATTGTTTGGCATTGGCCTTAGGATCAACTCTCGATTTCTAAGATATGTGTAACTAATACAACTTTAGTAAGCTCCTAGAACACATCCGAAAACTATTAAATTCTTCAAAAGTTATCTGTTGAAGCTTCTCACGCACACACACACACTCTTATCACTACCCTAACGTAGGTATTAAAAACACAAACAAAGAAGTACCACTCCAGAATGATTCAAAAAAGTCAATGCTTACATAATTGTAGCTTCCTGTACCAAGGGACCTGTATCTCATTATAATAAAAATATCCCATCATATTGCTTTGTCATAGAACCTCCTGCTTTTTAGAATGTCGGTTGACTTTTCAAAAAGAAGGAGTTTCTATGTTCAGTATAATTATATGTTTTTTTTTTTGGTTACGTTCACCGATTTCTCTGTCAAGTGTGGATTGATTTTGAAAATTCTTTTTTGTATGGAAGGTTATACTTCCATACAAAAAAGAATTTTCAAAATCAATCCAAAAAGAATTAATAAAAAAGCAGGACTTACTTGACTGACTAGATATCGGAGTGCCTGTAGCTCTTTCTTCTTTACAATATCGATGCTTATTGTCGTATAGTTCCTGTATGGATAGTAGAAATACGTTATGAACCTTCTGGTACTCTTTACTCCCTATTATTTAAAATGTTCTTCGAAAATTATCTGGTAGACCGTCCCACGCATACACCCTCCGGTTCCTATGGCAGTATGGGTGTATTGCGTGTGTGTGCGTGCCGTCAGTGTCAGGTAACATCAGCTGTTGCGCCCGCGCCGCCCATATGACTTCAAGGACATCTTGTGGTACCTTTTTTTTCGAATTCTCTAGAAATATGCCGATATAGATAAGTTGTTTGATGGTAATTGTAGAGCATGGTATGGTGGAGTGTGTGGTATTTTTATAACGTTGGTAATTAGGGTTTTGATTTGAGTAGAATTCTAACATTTTATGAAATATAAAAAGCTCCTTAGAAAACTTTAACTTAACGAATCAACGAGAGGCTTTTTCTTTTAGTAGGATCCGATCGTTTATTCTTATGATTGAACGCGTTAGAAGTGCCTCCTTAAACCTCGAAAAATGTATGCTAATTTGGAGATTATAATGGTTGTCACTTTCCTCTGCGTTTATTAACAAGGGGGTTTTTCAGCATATTCATGCTTATGGCATACCTAGTCATGTTCTCATGGTATAGTAGACCATCCCATGGAAGTATGCAGATAAAATAACTATCAGAATGTACTCAAAAATCCGACTATTTTAATAAGGCTTTAAATAAATAACGCTTGCGATTGATAAGTTGGTAAAAATGTATCTCAAAATTACAGCATGTATGTTGTATTATTGTGTGGTTATAAATTGCTCAGTAGGTTATTAGGTAAGAATATAACTATAGGATGATGACCAGACACTCAAGTAACCGTTTACCTCAATACTCAAGTTATCAAATGGACATTTACACACTAGTTATAATGATTGATAAATAGCTGGCTCGGTATTAAAAACTACTAAACTTACATTTTAAATGTTAAGTTATTTATCTGAAGCGTCAATTATTTTCTTTGAAAATAATAATTCAATGAACACAGCCAATAATTATGTCACGCGAACTTATAATAAACAGACGCGTAAATGAAATGTCAATTACACAAGACATTTGAGACATAAAAAGGAGCCAATTAATATTTACTATATTGAATTTATGTTAACCTAGTTCACTAATGAGAAAATGGCTTTTATTTTGGTCTAGTTTTAATCTGTAACATTAACAACCCCTAGTTTTAAAATTGAGAATTCGAAGAAGAAGAGTACATTAGCATGAAAACCTGTTTTAAATTTCGAGTTATAAACGTATCAAATCCTACTCTAATGCCAATCTTTGACAAAATCCTTAATTTATAAATCGGCAGTTAGTTGAAATTCCTTGAAAAATATAATTATCAATTTTTCTAGAAGCTTTTATCGGTGTTCGTTACGTATTTCCATATTTCTCACACAGTGGGTTTCTTTCTATAAATGGAAATACAGGATTATTATTAGGATTACCGCAAACAAATGCCTTTTAAAAGCCCAAACTTCAAAAGCTCAAAGATCCTATGAAAAATCATCTAAAATTACATCTCCCATCCTGTACACTTCGACACCTAAACAAAACGCACACACGCACACATACAAAACACGTGTTGCTTCAAGGATTTACTCAGCTGACTACCCACACATACACACAACACAACACAAATAAACAGACACCCTGTGTTTACACAACTCGACTCAGCCTGTAGTGTGTGTAGTCGTATAGTAACGAGAGGGTTTCGAAAAAAGTACAAGAGATATGGGGTGGAGTGACAGAGACAGGTCAAACATGAGATATGGACAGTTCTAATGTATCAGAAAGAGATGGAGCAGTTTTATTTGTGCGCCGTCAAAACGTTCCTTTTTTGTAAAGCTCGCCGGGAGGCAAGGTGCACGAATGCATTCGATTTTTAAATTGTGACCTGAGTGATGTGTGACGTTCAGTTATTTCGGACTATGTTCAAAAGGAGTACTAGGAATGCAGAAATATGTAGGTAGTTGCCGGTAGGCTTATCTTCTTCCAGTGAGGAAATGAGTAAAAGATAATTGCAGAGCTTTTAAGTTCATAATTATCGTTTAAACCGTTCAAGAAATATGATTTCCTGGTTGCTCTTGAGATGAAAGTAGTTATTTTCGATATTAGTTGGTTAGTAAAAAAGTAGCCAGGCATATTCTGGGTAAAAGTAAATTACCAAAGTTACAAGTATTTTACTTTCCTAACGAAACCTAAACTATTTATTTCTAACATCATTCTAGTCTTTGCCTAGCCATGTCGGGATGACCGATCACTGCTGGTATACAAGACTTTCCTGAGTTGGATATTCCTACGCCATGATCAGCTGTTACCTGTCATTTACTTGAAAAGGCCCGAGTATTCTTTATAATTTGAAGCTAACATTACAACAGGAATTTATTTGGTTAAATTATCTAAAATACTAAATACCTGACTGTAAACATACAGGTTCTAGTTAGATGGAGTTAGTTAAACTAACTTAAGTTTAGTGTATTTAACTGGCTGACCGCTACGGAATACTAAGTCGCGCTATCAAAGCTTGCCGAGGTTTTAGTGGTAAAAGCTTGATAAAATAAACATACATCCTCTGAAATAAATGGATGTTTATCGTGGTAACTGTAATATATTCAGAAAGTTTGCCATAAGGTGAATTCCACTAATGAAACGAGATGAACAGAACACAGCTAAACTATGCTTAGTTTTTGATGAAATCCGTACTTAGATTCTAAGAACCTAGTATATGCTATCTCATTTTCATTCTTGTAATTGATTAATGAAATAATGATCATCAGTCAATTAATAAATCTAAAGGGATTGAAAAACAGTTCGAAATGAAAAAAAACAGAAACGTGTCTACAAACTAGATCATGGGACAATTTAAAACTTCGGCCTTTTTCTTTTCGCTAATCTGACGACCTAGGCAGTTATAACCTAAATTTAACATATATAGAAAGAAAGAAAGAAAAGTGTTTAATTGTTACAAAACTACATACAATATAATAACATGCTTATGCAAAACCCTTAAAAATAGTAACTATCAGTAGTACTTTAATTAAGTTAGTAAAAACTAAAAATAAATCAAACAATAATAACATATACTATCTACATCTTATATAAAATAGAAAACAAATATGGTGAAAAAGATGTCAGGCAGATGCATGTCGTGATTGTGGCAAGAGGACCCATTCAGCATAATGCTGTGCCCTGGGGGACCCTTAGCACGGCGCTGATGTTCAGGGACGTGACGTACGGCACCCAAATCTGTTGTGTATGTTAAAATAGATACAAAGAACATACAATAAATACAATAAGATAAAAATAAACCACCTAAAATTAGGAAAAACAGTCCTATATTTATTTTATTATCTTTTGGCTAATTTATTAGTGACCACCCTTAGGAAGACCTATCTTAATACTTATGATTCATGAACATCTGTAAATACTTTAAAAGCAAATCCTTGTAATACCATTAAGTTCATAACTTAGGTAAAGTATGAACTCAACCCTTTACACATTTAAGTTTTACACATTTTTTTACTTTAACAAACTTACGACAGTGTTCAAAGTAATAAAATTAATCGAGTATTAATTCCAGCTATTCAGTTACAAGCCATATTTAATATATGAACAGTTTTCACCTTTCGCTGTGCATTTGCAGAAACTATCACCTGCTAACCAGCTTGTTCAAGTCAATGAAATTGATAACTTTTGTATTTTTAACAATAAACTACTACTTTTGTAAATATATTTCTATTACTTACACTCTAAACTAATATGCGAACTTGAAAGTTAAATTAGTTAACTTTCAAAAATAATATGTACGTAAAGTAGCGCCATCTATCGCGGAGACAAGGAATTTATTTTTGTGTGTTTTTGTTTAAAAAAGCGTTTATTTAGAAGTTAAAGTGGCTATATTAATAAAAAGACTTAAATTAGAAAGGGTAAGCTAAAAAAATATTAGGTAAGTTTCTGTAAGTGAGTTCGTTATTCAACTTGATATCAGCTAGGCTTAACCTGGACTTCTCAGTAATTTCCTCCACTCAACTCAATCAAATTGACAGTTAAAGATTCTTATTTAAGTATTGAAATTAATCAAGGTACTTTTGCCGCTGTCGATTGAGGTGGAGGTAGTTTGCATCAAAAGGACTAGGAGAATATAGGCCTTAGTTGTTTTGGAGTCGAGAGTTATAAAATAAAGGTGAAAAATGAGCTACTCAGAAATTTTGATTTTGAGACCTACTGCCACGTGAGAAGAATGCTTCCTAAACTTATTTAAAATTGCTCTTGATAAGTATTTAAGGATGTTAAAGATTGTGAAGTTCTAATGAATAATGATTACTAAATCTATTTCTAAATTGTAAATGAGAAAGTAAAGATCAGTTTGTCACGAGTTCACGCCTAATGAACCAATTTTGCTTAATTTTGGAATAGAGATAAACTGGACCTTGGAAAAAGACAGGGGATAATTCCCTTGGGATAATTTTCGACTTTCATGTAGCCGAATCTTTTGGTAGACTAGTACATGCCTTAGGTTAAACGAAAATAGTTACCCAAGGATGCGATGGATGAGTTCACAGACATGTTATCAACAAGCCGTTTCATTTTTTGTGAGATACTTCCTCTTAAATCAGTTCGTATTACTTAAAATAAAATAAAATTAGTATTACTAGTACTTTAATAAACTGAATTTCCAAGCATAATTAGTCAATGCAGTGCCTACGTCAAAAATTCCATTGTTTAATAAATTCATATTATGACGTAATTCCACCACTGCAGGCCGAGTTCCAAATGCAGCAAACACCTGGCATTTCATACCCGCCTGGTACTTTCGTACCTGGTTCCAGGAATGGAGTCCTAAACTGTTCATTGGTTAGTCGTAAAAGTGTAAGTTATTACGACTTGATGGCGGCAATACTGTAGCCTTTATAATAAGGGTAATAACTCGGCAGTTATTGTGCTTAACTGCCTAATATAAGATATTGGTGTGAGAATAAAAATTTGGATTTTAATTTTTCGGGACAGAAAATTTACTTTTGTTGGCATATGCTTTAAAATTAAGTTTATCTCCAAACCAACGCAACGCTAGAAAAACATTTATTCGTCACAGACAAAACACACGTTATTTTGGTATTAAAAACCTTTAACCCTTAGCAGAAACTACAGAACGCCACCTGATACAGATCGTATATATATACACTCATTTTGCTGAATAAAAGTTTACATCTTACTAATACTAATGTTATCTTACTAATATTAGAAATGCGAAAGTTTGGATGGATGTGTGTATGTTTTTTACTCAATCACGCCAGAACGGATGAACGAATCTAGATGAAATTTGGCACAAAGTTAAGATTATTATATATCCCGGCAGTATATTCCCTGGGGATGGGATTTATACGGGCAAAGCCACTGGCAGAAGCTAGTAACAACATAACATTATTTATTATTTTTGCTGGCTACGCATGATTGCCATTATTATTTACTACATAATATACCTTTTGCTCGTCGTAACGCACCTAAACCAAAAATTCGATAACCCGGCTTACCAAAAGAACCACAACATCAATTAAACATCGAAATTCCATCAATCCCTCGTTCCCTTGGGCATAGCTCAGCATTTCCTCGCATACCGGCATTACGTACAAACCGATTGATCACACCACAGCTGTTCCATCAGCTGATCACGCACACACGCACGAGTCACGCACACCTTGCACGCGTCTGTGTGCGTGGGTCCGAGGCCGTAGGGACAAAAAAAGTGGGAACCAGTTTGACGGGCCCGCTTTTGTGCATCCGCTGGTTAGGGCATAGAGTAGGATGCAGATCGGACGTTTTTATTAATAAAAAGGGGCGATGCCTTTTCGTAAAATGAATGGGTGGTAGAGGACAGACGTGTGTGAAAAAGAGAGAGGGAGGTCTTAGCAGAGAAGTAGGTCATGACGGGCTAGGTAGATTAGAAAAGCTTAATGTTTTACACTTTCAAAATATTTTAACCCTGAAACCCAAAAATCCCTTGTCCTGGTAGGATTTTCGCATTGAACTTTCAATAACAGAACACGAACAGAAGAATAACTAATACTTGGAAACGGTTCTGGTCTCTTAGAGAAATAATGAAGGATAAAGATATGCCAATGAAAGGGAAAAAGAAAGTATACGAAATATGCATTATGCCATGCTTACTATACGGGTGCCAGACATGGGCGTTAACAGAACTACAAGAGAGTAAATTGAAAGTCTGCCAGAATGCAAAAGAAAGGAGTATTTTAGGTATAAGAAGAAGGGATAGAGTGAAATTACAAGATATTAAAAAGAAAACAAAATTTAAAAGTGCACACACAGCCCACAGACAGCTCAAATGGCGTTGGAGGGGACATATGTTGAGAGAAAGTATAGAGAAATGGACTAAGTTAGTAACAGAATGGTATCCAAGAGATAGCAAAAGAAAAAGAGGCAGACAAACCAAAAGATGGGAAGATGACCTGAAGAAGATAGCTGGTCCGATGTGGACCCGTTTAGCAAGAGACAGGAATACGTGGAAATCTTTAGAAGAGGCCTTTGTCGATAGACAAGCTGTTTCACATAAACACCCAGTTGCCGATCAAGCAAATGCAAGTCAGAATAGATTAAATCAATTTAGTTTTAGTAAGTAGGCATGTAATAATTAATTGTAAGATAGAAACAGCAATAAAGGCTATTTTATTTTTATTTTATTTATTATTTTTAACAGAACTCGCACTTAATCTTTGACGGTGCACCATTTTTTTCGTTTCCATGCCCTCTGTGAATGTTTTACAACGTACTACGTCCGAGGTATAGTGATTTCGGGTACCTGCCCCGGCAGGCCGGCACCCGAACGATGAAGCGTGAAGTTCACCCAAGTGCGACTGTGCGAAATAACTGACCTAACCGTGCTACGTTTGAAAACTAGTTAGTTTCTGATCGTACACAAAATAGAAGAAATAAGAATTGTCAAAAAATAACTATATTTCTGACTTGGTGCTACCCTGGTATCTGTGTGCGAGTCTCATGCACACAGATACCAGGGTAGTATGGCACATAAGGTGATCTATACTCTTAGTAATAGAAACTTCTGAAAACTAGATAGTTTCACGCAATCAAATGACAGGATTAAGTCTCTCACATACCAGGGTAACATGGCATAAGAATGGCCTATACTCGACAAAGGTTGGCACAAGATTGCCAATGGAGATGATGATGAACTATATTTTCCTTTAACTAATAAAGTGACATTATTTTCTTAACACCATTAGCAGCCAGATACTGCTATAATCTAATCCTTCCGGTAATACACGCATGTTATGTTCGTATTTTAGCACTCATTGAACGGAAGTTGGTTTCGCATGCATGAAAGCAACTTCCGTATGGATTATATATCCATAAAATAATTTCTTAGTTGATTCCCTGACTTCCCATAGTGATTAAATCTTCCGATTTTCATGTTTCTATCTTCAATAGCTTGTCTGTTTAGTAATAATACTCAAGCAAGTCTTGTAAACTCTTACCTGCCAAGCCTATCCCGGAGCAACAGAGAAAAAAACGACGGGAATCAGCTGTTTACTATCGCGAGCACGTCGTAAAATTCTTAAGAAAAGATATTCTGTTACGCTAAGAAATAGTGTCTTAAACAGGGAATCTATCACTACGGTTGGTACGTAGATTTATCGACTTATAGACTTGAAGATTAGGTCTATGTATAGCAGTGGACTGCTGTAGAATGATGAAACTGATTCTGAATGGTTTTATGATACCTAAGGAGCTCGTGGCTAAGTAATATCAGTTGTAAAGGATAAGCAAGCAATTCAAGGTTAAGAAACGCTTGCCGAGGACGTGGGTCATCTATTGCATTCTTAGAGATTGCGCGCACGAGCAACTTTTGTCTCCGCAACTAATTTGTTTCTCACCTCAAACCTATGGTTTTATATGAAAAGTCACCTGTCTGTCGCGTAGCTACATGCGCGCACTTTCTATATATAATATGTTAGTATTATAATATCTGTACCATAGACTTGATGTGAGACAAATTAGTTGCGAAGACAAAAGTTGCTCGTGAGCGCTATCTCTTAGACTGCTCAAATCCTCAAATAGCACGTTGAGTCGACATAAATCATAGAACACCAGTAATGCCAGTCAAAGTATATCGTGTAACCCAGTTACTGAGTGGATTTAACTGTTTGTTAAATACTGGTATTCAGCTGCACTCGGTTACAATGGAAGTATTTTTGGGAAAAGGCTAGGCTGATTGATTTTTAATTTAACAAAATATTCCATTTGAGACTACGATATTTCGAAATGATAATATTTGTGAATATTGTATAAGCCAATAAATTAAGCTTCACAAATTCAGTTGATTTACCTTAAGAGTATACTGAAGCCCGTATAATTATTATTTACGAAATGAAATAATATGATGAAAATTGAAATAATTTTAACGAAACTCATTTCATTCGTCTCCTATATTAAAATCTCATTTCATTTCAATAGCTGATGTGATTGGAGTAAATATACGAAATTAACATCCAATTATTTATGTACGTAATTTTGACTTTCGACGATTTCATAAATTCTCGGTAGCGAATTTTAAAATAAGTCCTCTTGAACCTGCTTACTTTCGTATTCACAAACACTGATTTTCGTTAATGAAGCATTTTGTTTCGATTCATTAAGACTATCCATAGAATACGATGGTATAGGCCAAATTAAAAGTATGTATAGTAGCCTAGTTACATAATTATCATCAAAAGACGACTGATAAATATCAGAAAGATCGCTTAGGTGCAAATTGATATATGCGATAATAAATAACCTAACCTAACTCCAGTTTAACATATATTTTTTACCCTTATAAGCTATTTAAATGTAGTTCATGCTGCCACGTCAAAGAGAAAAAGACCTACATATTCATTACATTCGTATTCAATAGAAGTTATTTATTTCAGCACCTGCCAATATGACTTGCAAATTGACTATTCAAGTCACGCTAATGACTCATTACGGTAATCGACGTCTATTTAGTGTGGCGGTTAATGTAACCTCGTCTTAACCGAATCATCCTACTATCTCCATCACAGAACACGGAAGCGTATAGAGGCATCGACCAATCTGCCTAGCATTTTCCCAAGGTGGCGGCTTCTAGTCCAGTTGGATTCAGCTATTTTATGTGAAGCGACTGCCTTTCTGACATACACATTTTAGATATTTTGGCTTCTGACGACCTGTAAAATATCTAGTAAAAACAGCCGGGAGCAAGAGCTTGACGTGGTATCCGAGACGAGTAAAGTGTGGTCACTTATCCACAGACCGACCTCGGTAAGTGTTGTTTAACCTTGAATTTCTACCCGTGGGGCTGTTATTATTTAGCCACGGGTTCCTAAAACCACCATGACTTCTATATTCGGGGCGCCCTAAGCGGAAACATCGGCCACTCAGCACTAAGAAACAAAATTTGGTTCAAATAAATCTCACTAGATGGCGCGATATGCACCAATTTGTTATTGAATTTGTGTAAAATTAACATTTTCTGGAATTAAAACATAAAAATTGTATGTTTTTGTTTAATCAACTCTCCTAAGCATAAAATTATGGAATATTAGGCTCTTAATTCACATTTCAAAGATTATTTGAACGGATAATTTAAAATTGATGCCAATAGATGGCGCGGTTTTAAATTTCTAAGGCATTCCATTCGATTATTTAAATTTGTATTGTAACACATTTTGGTACAAAGAAACTGTAAAAATGTGCAAAAAAATACTTTAAAACAAACCTTCACTGTATTTAATAAAAAAAATATTCACGAACCGAGTAAATCCTTTTACTTGCTGCTAACACCATCTACCTATCTATCGCCGTGGAACGGAACCGAACACGATTGATGGACTAAAAATAATCGGTTTAATCAGACGAAAACGTTAGTTACGTCGGCATGGTTTCTTTGTATGGGATGAGGCATCTGTATGCTAGTATTATATTATCTGTGCTTCGGCTGTCATAGACACTCTCAGAAGATCTATAAGTAAACAATCACAATTACTGACACGTTAGATTTGTTTGAAAACTTTTGACAATGCCATCTCTAGTATTGGCCGCCTCGTTACTCTGTGGTTGTCTGCATCATACATTTCTATTTAGCCCTAATACGTGTCACATCAAAGGCATTCGATAGACATTCTGATGTCAAACGAGTTTAAATTGAACTAGAGGCCCAATTACTAGATGGAGGCAAATTGTTATCGTATTACTTAATAATGCCTTGAATGGAGCTGTAATCGCTTCTTGCTGACATTTTAATCCTGGCTAATCCATGGAGACTGATGTTGGAACGATGTAGTGCTGTTCAGGGGAAAGTTCAATGGACTAATGATAATTAATAGAAAAAGTGTTTGGAATTTGAAAATGATGATAAAGTGCAGTTTAGTAGAAGGTTTGAAGCAATTTAGAAGACTGTGAAGTTTTCACTGGCTATTCTTTTAAACCAAAACTGTGGTTAGCTAAGATATTGTGATTGGCAAGTTAACACATAATCTGTAAATTCAAATCCTAATTAAATTAATTACGTCCATAATATATATACAGGTAGTAAATGTAAGTTACAGAAACAATTATGGACCCAGTCGGGCACGGCAACATTCTAGATACAGTCAGTGTCTAGGAGAGAGGAATAACGCCTAATAATTTTCTTCATTAATTAACATTTCAGTTATGTATTTGCCATCTATCTGCTTTTATGTGGTTAAATGTACTTATATGTGTGTGTATGATTGTATGATTGCTATGTAATTTGGACTTTAAATGTATTCTTTTTTGGATGGTATTAAGCAGTTGTACTGTTGGTGTGCTTAACAAAATAAAATAAATAAGTGCAATGGGTGTCTATTCATGAACGCACTCTACGTCGTCGGGGAGATTCGCTGCAACTTCACGGCGGACTTCACTTCACTTGAGATAGCCTTCTTTGGAATCCAACGCACCGACATATTTTTTGCCGCGTCACGGTATATTTTGATTTCTGCATATTATATTGTTGAAGGAGAATAAACCATCATAAGAAGAGGTCGGTCTTACATTGTATGGCTCACAATGGGCCTGTACCGTATTTCTGTATATGTAATGCCTCCAGTTGTAAGTACCTGCAGAGTGCCATATCCTGCCAATTTTTATGACTGACTTATGACACTAGTGGCATAAGCTATTCTTGAACATCTTTTACAAAGAAAAAAAGGGATAATAGAATATTTTTGAAAGTACCGATATGGTTGTGTTCAAATACTGCTCGTGCATTAAGTAAATTAAAGAACCTACAAAATCTACCACATCCATGTTTTCCCACATCCTCGCTCACGGCGACACACGTGCGCTTACATATTTCATAGTCCCATAGCGCACGCGAACATATCATTGCTAAGTATAAAAGTGTACACTCATTGTGAATGCTGATCGATTTTGTACTTTTAAGCACTACGAACTTGCGAACTGCAAGCGGTTGTACATTTGTGATCAAAGAAATCGAGCCAAGTGCAAGAACAAACATATTCTTTTCAAAGTCTTAAAAACCCACTTGCACGTAAAACTTAACTCAGAGTTACTTGCTAACACGAGGTTAAATAACAAATATGACATACATTATTGGCCGGTCATAACCCAGGGTCATCATCAGCCTTATAATGTTCCCACTGCTGGGACACAGGCATCCTCTCTGTGAGAGAGGTACTACCTAATCTCTATGAGAGAGGCAGGCGCTTTACTTGCTTTACGATGTGGTCGACGGTCTAACACGCTTGCCTAGAAGTAACCTTTTCACTCTGGACTTAAAGACACCGAAATTGTAGCTATCGGGAAACACACACTGCGGCAGGGCATTGCACTCCTTAGCTGTACGCATAATGGAAGTATTTCCAAAACGTTAAGTGCGTATGGGTGGGATGTCCACCATGTACCGATGGTACATTTCACAATTCTTCTCTAAAACCTCCAACGAAGGGCTATCCCGTATAGAGTGTGGTTTTTTAGGTTTAGTGCTTTGTAGTGGTTATTTTGACATTTATTATAGTCCTCTGTAAAACGTACATGTTGTTGTAAATGTTGTACAACATAGTTTTATAGGTGTGATCACCATAATTTTCGTCGTTAGTTCGTAACCAGAGATTAGTAGATTTTCAAATGGTCTAGGTTACTGCAATAAATGCTTTAACAGTGGTCTTATTTGTGCACAAGTATTTCTCTTAAAAACGAAGAATTAACAAGTTAAACGTTTTGAGAATACTTTTATTATGCGAACAGCTAAGGAGTGGAATTCCCTGCCGGAGTCTGTGTTTCCCGATAACTTCAATCTAGGGGTATTTAAGTCAAGAGTGAGTAGGTTACTTCTAGGCAACCATGCTTCACCGTAGGCCAGATCATCGCTTACCATCAGGCGAGGTAGTGGTCAAACGCGAGCCTATATTAGATAAAAAAAAGTTAAAAATACTAACTAATTGAAAATATTGAGACGTTAATATCATCATAACTTACAAGATTAACGTACAGCATTAATTCCCATACGGTGCTCCACCATGATGTACAAACCTCACCATCAATAAATTAAAAACATGAACATCATAATTAATAAAAATACACCATCTTTACACCTCCCGATGGTATCTGCCACCATAAATATGGTTCACAAAGCCATACTAGCCCGGCAGAGCTAGCTTCCTGCTTAACCCATTCAGAAAAATTATAACAATTAAAAATATGATAAGTTTGAACAATACATTAGGTACAGTTATCACTAGCTACGTTATTCTAAACGCCGGTGTAATTAGATTTTATTTTTAATTAGGTGGTGTGTTGCTATATTTCAAAAAAATGGTTTAACAAATACTTTAAAATGTTCATATTATAAAAAGTTATGTTACAGCCTATTTTTCGGTGGAAACGTTTCTTGTAATTACTTGTAGAAGTTTCGTTTTGTATTGTTGCTGGTTCGCTTGGGAATTAAAATAGATTGTTAGTAGTTTTACTGAGGATTAAATAGTAGTATTTTTAGTTTTACGAGGTAATTAGTACTTAATAGTAGCAGGTAATTTAGTTACCGTTTTGGCAACTGTGTTTTCTCGTACAGAGAAGCGTTGATCACCCCTCGTTTGATCACACACAAGAAAAAAGGTAACTTTTCTTTATAAGTTTTCCTTTTTCGAAATTCAGTCATCATCATCATATCTGTCCTGCCTTTTCTCCACTATGTTGGAGTCGGCTTCCAGTTCTTTTTATTTTCTTATCTTCAGAAAACGTTGCCCCACAATAGGAATTTCTTCCTGTATCGTGAGTGTGTTTAGAAATATATAAACTCTCATACAAAAAACACCCAGATCCGAGCAACTATCTGTAGGCCATAAAAATTTTTGTTCCGTGCGGGATTCGACGCCGCGACACGCAGCGCAGCAGCCGATCGCTCAACCACTACGCCAAACCTGTCGTCAACTTTAACGGGATGAAGCTGAAAACCAAAGAAAAAAAAACACGTGGAGCAAATGCGTATCTGCACTCCTGTACCCAGGTACAGTCGATATCAGTAAGTAATCTGATAAAATGTGTCATTGAAATAACGTTTTTCGCGAAAACTGGTCATCGTACTTATCATTTAAAAACTTTTATGTAGGGAACAAACCTGAAATTACACAAAAAATCTATTGTTCAGTACATTTGTTGATGGAAACATACCTACAACCTACTTAGTAGTTGATTTTTATACGGTTCTTCAATTTGTTTGTATAACCTGGCACTAAGTGACATTAAAAAAGTCTCATTGGTAAAAACCGGGTTGACTGCTGGTCAGTAAAGAAAAATAGCCAAAAAAATTAATGAATAAAACAAATACATCAAGTTTCCTACCCTATTTATGTCACTATAATTATTTACAACTGTCAAGTCTGTTTTGATTATGTTATTTAGGTCCGTTTCGCGTGTTTCACCTCTCATAAATTTATTATTATTTATATTTACACTAGAGCGACTATGTAGCTAAATACGAATTTATCAACAAACATAAATTATTCTTACTTGATTGTTTTTTCGGTTTATGTTCGTTTGTTTATTAAGAAGTTAATTATCTCTAAGCAAGAGAGTGATTGAGAACTTACGAATTACCTAGTTGCTATATTTTCGTGTAAAAATAGGTGCAACACATTCAGCGTGAAATGTACTAATTAAATATTTCAGTTTGTGAATTAAATAGATAGGGTAACCTCCTGAAAAGGTAACAACAACAACATTTTAGAAATCTAAGCCACCAAAGGAAGCATCTCTAGGATAGGATAGGATAGGATAGACGGAGCTCCTTTTCCGCACTTAGACTCCCATTTGGTCCGTCGTGCGTGCAGGCCTCGTAATCCGCCACACGGGCGCAGTGCAGGTTGGTGGATGTCACATGTCTTCGATTCTAGGACATGCCGGTTTCCTCACGATGTTTTCATGCACCGTTTTGAGAGTAGTGGTGATTATAGTACATTGTGTATTAAGGGCGGTAAGTAAGGAATTACGATCGAGACTCTAGTAGAAGCCCGAAGTCGAAGACTGAGGGCTTTCTGAGTCGAGGTTCGTAATTCCCGTACCGCCCGTGATACATACAATGTTTTTCATCACATTTGCGAGTAATAATTATGAATTATAGCTTTAATACACAAGTCAGCACAGCTGTTATTACGAAATACGTGAACTTTTTTTTAAGCGGTTGGCGAATTTTGCCCACAACACAGATTATACAGTGTTTCATTCAGAAACTTTAAGGGCAAATACTTACGTAGGTATACAGCCATGACGGAGTGTAAAAAGAATTAAATAATTACGACGTTTTCATACTATAACTATTAAAATCGATTATTAAGAACATTAGTTAAGTATTTAAGTAACATGTAGCGAGATTGCAAAAAAAATCCTGTTTAGATAACATTTTAAGACAATTTTTCAATTGCGTGTAAACTCCTGACTGTGTGCTGTGCCATAAATTAAAAAATATTACTTACCGCCCTAGGGTTTCATGACAAAAAGAAAGCCCGAGGGTTTTATATGGGGCATTACGGCCAAGTTAACCTGTATGTTTAGATACATTTTACGTGCAAGTGTGATGAAAAATAATTTACACAAAGTAAAACGCCTGCCTGGAAACGAACCCACGACCTGACAACTTGCAAGTCACGGTCGTTACATACTGAGCTACCACTGTCCTGGTAGCAACTCTTATTAAAATTTAGGCACACAACTTCCGACAGCTACCTACATTAAACTTACAAGTCGTTTAATCTGATGTTACATCCAATGATAAGCTTCTATCTTCCATATTATTCATATATCTAGCATATTTGGGCCCATGCTACCAGAACATATGGGTTTTAAGAGGTAGAGGAAGGCCTTTGCCAGGCAGGGAGACACAATAGTCGGCGTTAACCGATTGATGAAACCAGTAGTCACTAAAATCTCTTGACAATAATATGACCGCAATGAGTATGGGTTACGGGAGTATGGGGTCCCTACCTACTATAAATGCACCACTGCCCAACACTGGGTAACCAGGCGTAAGTTTTATGTTTCATTTAATGAATTATAACACTTTAAAAAACAATAGGTACCTAAATACTAACACCTACCATTATCCATGTATATTGCACAAAACACCAGCAATCTACAGCAAAACACAGGTGGAGCCGCGTGCAGGGCTAGTGTAATTAAAAGTAAGGTAAACGTGCCAGTCGTCACGCGATGTGCATAAAAACGTAAATTATTAATGAACGCTTGAAGGCGATGTCATTAATCCTGGGGCTTTAGCGGTGTGGCCATGGAGATAGCGATTTGAAAGTGTATTAATGTATTTTAAACCATCAGAAGTTATTTTTAATTCATATTCTGGTTATATGTAGGTAATTTGTGAATGAAATAGGTGGTTCGTTCGTTAGTTACAAAACTGCTAATTATTTCCCTGCTTTGACGTGAATTGCTATATTCGATTATCAGGCGCTTTTCGATGTAACTGCAAGACTTATATTTATTATTATTTTATTTTATTACTTTTAAGAAGGCTTAAAGTCTAATTATTAATAATAATAGGTAACTACAACACATTCTCAAGTTGCTAATAACAAGCCTCCACAGATATATAACATAACTATTAATTCAGGCTATTATGTTGCTACATATTAGTCAAAGAACCACTAGCCGGTGCATTATTCACAAAAAATGATTTGGCTAAGAGCGTCCTTGCTGTGCTTATTTTAGTGCAAAATAAGTCAATATCTTGCTCAGAATACACATCACTGAAGCTTCTAGATGTAACAGTTAAATAGGTAAGTATTTTAGGAACCACAGTCTGAATGACTACTGTCAAATGTTTGTTCATCTAAAGGCGTAGGATATCTATTCTCAGGTTTTATCACAATATGATATATGCCTTTTAATTAACATGAAGAAACTGTGACTTTGTACTTCAAAAACCCTTAAAAATCATAAATCCAGTAATTAATAGACTTCATTTCTTTGCCTTTCAAAAAAACTGCAATTTGTTAGAATTACGTAATATTGCTATTATTGTAACTGTATTTGAGACTATAAGCAGATGATGTACTAACCTCTGCTAAGCTAAGCTAGCTCCAAACTCGCGTACTCCGTGGCCTCAAGTCGACAAAGCTAAAAATCAGTTAAGATGAGGTGAGCGATAGCGCGCGATGACTGGGACGAGCGACGAGCGCCGAGCGAGACCCGCGGAATTATACCGCATTTATCAACTTATTAATGACCCTACTTAGGTACCTAGCAAGCAGGAGCGATAGAAGAAACACTATTTTATTTCCTTCTGGGTTTATACTTACTTCGTGCATACGTGTATTGTAATAGGAGATACAAGTTGGGTGAGCAACCATATCATATATGGCCCACTCCACAGGATAAAAAAATTGCGTATGTCACTCCGGATTAATGTAGCTTTCAATAAGTGAAAGAATTTTTTGAATCGGTTTAGTGCTTTTTGAATTTATCTATATATATAAATATATAGATAAATTCAAAAAGCACTATACACAAGCAAGTATATTGAAATCTACAAATCCCCTATTCAGAAGAAGATTAATTGAGCATTGGCTATATAAAATCCTAAACCAATCTAAATATCTAGCAGTTTTCAAAACTCAGGATATGAACCCAAATTTCTCGCATTGAAAAATGTATAATCTTTAGGTGCCCACTTATTTTTGTTGACGGTACAACTCAACACTTGGTGTAATATTGAGTCATTTACTTGATATCTTTAACGGCCAGTCATTACCTGCTTCTGATTTGTGTATTTTACAAGAAAACATGTTCCAGGCATGACACAGCCTATTAGTCTGGATTCCGGATTTGCTAAGGCTCCTACTAAAGGCCTGGTCGAGCTCAGTCATCGGTAGTGAGATTCTTGTCAATGAGTTTTTGACCTTAGAGATCTGTAGTTTTTCAAACTGACAAAAGGGGCAATGCTGCTTGCCAGAATTTAGTGTAAAACATTGCATGCCTCCATACCTAATTTCGGTAATTAGGCGTGGTTGTAGTATTTTCTCCGTAAAAGTAAGTTTAATGAAAAATATAAAGTATTCACAGGAACTTACTTCCTTTCTTTATGTTTTGCTAGTGGACAAGATAGCTTATTATAAAGATGTCTTTAACAAACCTGCCGTCAAGATGTTAAAGAAAATTATATTCTGAAACTTTCATACGCCGTCGATTTTTTAAGAAAATATTACGATCTAAAACTTTATGGTCTCGAGAAACGAGCTTCCTCTCTCTCTCTCTCGTTCTCAAGAACCTATTCTTGCAGCAAGTTCATTTTATGGCAGTAACCAGGAAAATGTCAACCAGAGAACCTGAAAAGAATCTTAAAATCTTAATTACTATTCCTAACAAACTTTAAAGATCACTATCGCATCAAAAACTAGTTTTTAACAGTCCTCATTAACTAAACTTCAAGACCTTAAAAACTAAACGTACACTGTATCGAAGAAAATCTCGTGTAAAAAGACATAAAAGCTTACAGGGTAAAAGTACCAACTATCGTCCCTAGCATATTTACTTTCGCGCTAACACGAACCTTCCCCATAAACACGATACTCTGTTTACGTACAGACAAACAAATTAACTACTAACAATATGTTAGTAGCAACGTGTCGCTATTATTAACAATCTCATTTTTTTTCTTTTATTCTCGTTCGGTAATCTGAGACATGTGGCTTACCGAAAATAGGTCGAATATGTTCTGAGGGTGACGACACCTATTATGAGATACTAGTTTTTTATGGTAATTTCAGATAAGTGTAGGAATGAATACGCTTGTTATTCAAATACGGAGGAAAGTATGTCGCTTTTATTTCGCATTTTACCGATGTTATAGAGGTGAATCGTGTGCGTTTAAGAGATACTATCGAACAATGATACTTAGAAAGATGAGAAGGATATATAATAACTCTTGAAATTGCTTGCAAATTCATCTCAAATTATAACAAATTACTTACTAGACATATGAGATCTCATAACCCTTCATTATCTAACCCTATCTCCGTACTCATACTCAAATCTAATCTGTGAACGCAATCATAAATCACTCACCATATTTAATCACAAATGAATCCCAAACTAACTTCAAAGCGAAACTTAATTAAAAACAAATCACGGCCGACAACTGTCCCGCGTACCCCACATCTCCTCGCTTAGGGTCAAAGCCCTTAGCTGTTTTGTCAGAGTTAACCAGATTAGGTTATTTTTTTACTGTTTACTGTAACGAGGTTACGCGATAGTTACTTTAACTATAGTTTAACGGTGACTGTAGTGATTTAACTATGGTCTACGATACGGCTTCATCATTTCTATGTAAATTTTGGAATTCAGTGAGAATGTCAATCACGGGCACTTACTTAATTTCCGATTTGATTAATGTTTTAAACTAGTTTATAGAATTGAGTCTCCAAATGTTATTGATACAGGTTGTTTAGCCGGTCTATGAAGATAAAGTTAGATTATAAGCTGATCGCCCTAATTGAAGTAAGAAAATATTAAGCCTCACTATTATCAGTTATTTACCACATTTTAATGTTCTGGTGGTCCAGTGACTAAGACTTCTCCTCTCGTGCTTGAGGTCGTGGGTACCAATGTGACATTTTGAAATTCATATATACGTCGTGGGAAAACCTGGTCTTATATAGTTAATGTATAAGTTTGCAATAGCCAAGTCAGAGGCCTGTGGGGTTTCGCAAAGGCGGTTTAATTAACTCTGACACCAGAGGTGGCCACATCCTCACAAGAAAACGAAAGAAAGACCACATTTTTACACAATAATTTTAGAAAGAGATCGAAAATCAACGACTACTTTTTGTTACTGACGAAATGTAGGTGTACGGTAGGATAGAAGTAACTCTGCCCAATCCTTCGTGGAATGTGGTCGTGATATTTTGTCAGTTTTACCAATAGGTTTTAAAAATTATCATCATCATCATCTTTCTGCCCTTATGCGTTACTTGTGTTCGGCGCAACACATTTCTTCCCCAATTCCTACCTGATAACCGATTTAAAATAACCACTTTATAAAACAAGGATTTAAATTGACGTCCAAAAGCGCAAACATACAAAATGACAAAAACACATCTATAAACTTGCTATACCTAGACCCGATACCCAATTTCAACCCAAATAAGGCTTATTTATAAAGAAAAATCAATTTTGGACTTTTAAAGGACAGGGGAGGATTCTTGGCGCACGTTGGCATGGCAATGGGCCGATCACGTCTACACAGTGGCCCACTAATGTCCCCTGTGCGAAAAGGCTTTGTGTCGAATGGGGGATGGGGGCATTGGCCTTTGATAGTAGGGACGATGGGGGAAGATGAAGGTATGAATGCGATAAGTCAGCTGTTGTGAGATACGGAGAGGGACTGTATCTTTGGAGAATCACACTTCACACTATATAAATAATAAACACACACTCACAAATCTTCGCCCTTATATAATATTATATATATCACACTAATATTATAAAGTCGAAAGTTTGTGAGTGTGTGTTTGTTACTATTTCAAACAAAAACTACTGAACGGATCTGGATAAAATTTGGCACAGAGAAGATTATAGTCTGGAATAGCATAAAGGATACTTTTTGTTCCGGTTTTATGTCCGGATAATTTTCTACATTCATGCGGGTGACGCCGCTGGCAGAAGCTAGTCACACTAACATAATAAAAGCGAAAAGTTGTGAGTGTGTGTGGAAGTAACAAACTTCTTCAAGCTCAAACGGCTGACCAGATCTGGATGAAACTTGGCACATAGATAGATTATAGTCTGGAATAGCACATAGGATACTTTTTATTCCGGGATTATGTTCCCTTGGGATATGAAAACACTTGAAACTGGAGAAATTCGAAAACCACAGTTCTCATTACACGGCCCAGATAATCCCTAATCCCATTCAACAGGACATGGAAAGAAACTATTTTTATTAAAGATGTAATTATTTTGTCAGATAATTGAGGAAATCTTACCTATTGTGTCGGGCAGTCTGACCATAGATACTACTGTTACAAACTATAACTTCACTTATGGTGCAATTCTCTCTTTGCTTGAACTCTCTATAATTTATTTCATTGGAGAATTAAACCTGTTTTACGTATAACTACACTATTATCGGTAACATACTATACGAGTATATCACCATAAAACACCATACAAGATAATCCAATTCCGTAAGTTGACAGAAACAGTGTTATTGTTTAATAACAACATCGTATTGTTTGATATACGCTTTACAAACAGAGATAATGGCGCGCAGGCGTAATATAAACACCCAGTATGTGCCCATCAATGTTATGGCAGAATATATACTCTCTGTAAACGGTCTTTGGCGTAATGTCATAATCACTGTGAATGATATTAAAATACTAGCTTCTGCCAGCGGCTTCGCTCCAGTTAACTGCCTATCCTTCCCCTTCTTACCTACCTACCTGTACCTACACTACTTACCTAGACCTACCTAGCTTACTTACCTTTCTAACTACCTAGATCGAACGTTCGCTGCACAGAATACTATTTACTCTATCGACTTCATACAAAAGTAACGACAGATTTGCTGCAAGCCATCTAGTAGCACTCCAGAACACCACACCGAAACACTACAAAGTGAAATATAACTGTCTTTTTGGCAGTCGGTGTCTTTGGTAGGTAACAATTTTTGATAAAAGTCAACTTGCACAGATCAAAAAATTACTCTTTTATGTAGAAAATATTATTATTATATCAATTGCTGACCAGTTGTATATACATATAGAGGCACCGAAAAATAATATCCAATGTTTTCAAACAGGTAATTTAAAATGGTACCTACCTCCAACCCTTTCGAAGCACAAAATTCCGAAACACCTACAATTTTCAACTCTTTACAACAGCGAACAACCTCATTCAAAGCATGATTAATTTTTCGGGGTGTATCTTAAAAATTTCGGGGGTAGTTAAATCATAACTCAGATTTAATTGCCCCATATTTCATGGGGCACAATAGTGGGGGCTGACAGCGAATGACTGTAGGCTCGGAGCCGGAGCCCTAACAATACTGTCTCAGAAACAATTAGGAGATTTAGATGATTTTACAGTGGAATTTATGAATGTATTGGATTGCGTTTACGTGGTGTTTTGTTTTTGAACTCGGTGCGTTGATGGGGTTATTAAATTGGGAATTTTCGGTAAAAGAAACTCAAAACATACACCTTG
Source organism: Orthosia cruda (assembly GCA_964057195.1). NCBI lineage: Eukaryota > Metazoa > Arthropoda > Insecta > Lepidoptera > Noctuidae > Orthosia > Orthosia cruda. The sequence continues at coordinate 2,407,771 of OZ059835.1, read as the reverse complement.
TAGGTAATAATTACAAGAACTAACTTTCCACCTATCACTAACAATAATCACTAAAAAAATAGACAAAAACAGATTAATAACATACAAAAATCTTTCAGCATTTGGTATTTTTTTTACTCAAAAGTGTCGTCACAAGGCCTCTTTAGAACTTTGATGCGCTATTTTTAACCAGCTATCATCACTATTGCTGGAGTATAAACATCTGTAGGTATATCATTTTTAGAGCTTATAAGAGTGCAAAGAATCAAAAAAATAACCACACTCTAACCACCCCATTTCCAGATATTTTACTAAAAACACGACACACAGACGACGGCCCATACTATTATTATGTAAGATATTTTAGTTCAAATCTTGAAAAACGAGTGCGAAAATGTAAGGATCGAAGGTCGAAGGGAATCAGGGCCAATCTATCACGATCAAATGGGTGGGGACCGTGAGTGCCTGGGCCTTTACAAATAACGTGTTTATTCATGTAAGCACCCATTTTACCTAGGTGCTAGTGCCTGACTCAGCTTCGGTTCGGCTTTCTTCGGCCAAAAAACCATCTTGCGGATTTGGCCAAATTAGGCCGAAGTTTTGGCGGAAGCAGAAGGTTTCTAACAAGTGCCGAAATTCAACGATCTATTACGAATCTGCGAGAGTGCGTCCGAAGAGGCAAAGAGCAGGGGCAGGGGTTATAGTCCGTTACGTTCGGTCAGTCACCATCGCCAGAAAGTAGCCACATCATAAAAGGTTGTCAATCTTGAACTGAATTTCTCGGGGTTATTTAACTTTCGGCTTCGGCTTCGGCCAGAAATCTACCTTCAGTTGGACATTACTAGGTTCTGAAAAAGTAAAAGGAAAGATCCTGGAGACCTAACGTATTACAATTTACGCCAAAGGTCAGAGAGACGTAAAACCGTGTTCGCGATTAGATTTTGTCTGAGATTCCGTAAATCTGAATATTAAAATATCTTTGAAAATACAGACTTAATTGCTTTCTGTTGACTGTATTGAATATTGTTTTGCAAAAAAGGAAAAAAAATAACATCAAAGGCGCCTACCACGAAAATGGTCCAACTACTAGAACCACAAATGACAAACTGCCTAATTACGCGAAAAATCAATTAAGCCAACAGGAAATTATCTAATCTCCCTAAAATTGATCATTTAGCGGTGTACCACGAAAACTAATTATTAATTAAATGTGTTTAAACGGTTTTATACACAGTTCGACATCAAAACAAACAGAGTGCGGGGATAGCGGATAAATCGATACGCCTCGATATTATTGGTAGCGGAAAAGCGGAAATCAGTGATTGCCGACCCGTGGCAATATCCGCTTAGTACAGCTTTTATCCGCCGCGCCTCTGTAGGCACTGGGCCTACAACTGTGTGTTCTACCCTACTATTTTATTTATAGATATTCCTCAGTAATTAGGATGGAGCTTTGCTGCCGGCTTTATTTGTACTCGTGTTTGAAATGGCGCTGATATGAAAATAAATCGCTCTGGTGGCTGCTTATGTGTGCGGGATGGTATATTAATCCATTTCGGATAGCAGTTATTGGAATTTCTTAGAGTGAAGAGATTTATTAGATCGACGAATTATTTGGAGAAATAATAACATTCGCTCAGTCTGCTCACAATGGGCCTTAAAGTCACCGAAAGAGCAATGGAGAGGGCTATACTTGGAGTTTCCTTGCGTGATCGCATCAAAAATGAGGATATGCGCGAGAGAACCAAAGTTACCGATATAGTCCGAAGAAATGCGAAACTTAAGTGGCAGTGGCCAGGGCACATTGTTCAAGAATGGGGACCGCAAACCCTAAGACGATGTGTTGGAAGGCCTGAATTAAGTGATTGACACTTGAGTAGTTTAAAAATAAACTTTATTTAGACGAACAGCGTTACAGTAATTAAGATAGTAATGTCTATTCTAATAAGGAGACATGTATTTATATTTAATTATTGCTAAGTTAACAATATTCTTATACACTACTTATTTGCTACTTTGAGGTGGAGGGGGATTTGCTGATAAAGCGAATAGCGTTAGGGTCGTCACACTTAACTCCTGCCACTACGTGGACCGATGACCTGGTTATGGTTGCGGGAAAGAGCTGAATGCGAGACGCACGGGATCGGTCAATGTGGCGACGTTCTTCGACTAAAATGATGATGATTATGATGAGTTCAAACTAGCCGAGAAAGTTCTGTAAATGGGAAACCCTCCATTGAACACCGAAACCAATGCGAAGTGCGTTAAGCTGTCAGCCCCGGCTGTAATTTTTTGTTTTTTGACAGTACTTATGGGTAGTCAGAAGCCCTGAAGCCTGGCAACCAGTTTGCCTGGGGTATCGTATCACCCAGTCACTGCAGCATTCACTGCAGATAAAATAGATACTAGTAGCTGCATCCGGCTAGACTGGCAGCAAACCCGACAAAGTTAGAAAAAGACTGGACAGATTTAATGATATAATTTAATAGGTTTTTGTCTATAATTTTCTTAATTTCCTTTCAGGGCCAATACATACTTAGGCAATTAACAGGCTTTAGTCCAGTTCTCCAGTCCGATTCTATCAAAACTGTAGCGCTAACCAATCAGCATATTTTAACACAATGTCGAACAGGTTCCTATTTATATTTCTGCGCTATCTAAGTAATAATATGTATCCAACGTTACCGGCCTTAGGCAGCAGTTATCACCTGAGTTATTAAGTTCAGAGATCAACTGCAGTAGCTGATACTGACTCGTTTCTAAAGTTCCAGTTTGACACAGAATAGCGAGTTCATGGAGTGATTCTTCTTCTTTTCTAGTCGATATATTTTGGGCACAGTAGGTGGCCACGTTAATTGCAGTGTCAGTGGCGTTCATTAGGTCCTTTAAAGTGTATATCAGCATTTGCGGCACTTAAACATGTGTATCATACTCTGAACGGGAGCACTCACATTGAGTATCAGACGGGTCTAATGGAGTGACAACAATACAATAATTGAGACACATGTACAAAATACTCGTCTCGAAAACCATGCAAATGACATCTGGTTGTGGCAGACGGATAAACAGATATACGAGTGATCTTACAAGGGTTCCGTCTATTCATTCAGTCTAACATACAGTAGTCAACTAGTTGCGTTAATTTTATTACAATAGATTGTTGAAACTATTGTAAGAAAATTAACACTATAATTTTGAGGTATTTTTCAATCGATTCAAACTTTTAGATTGTGATGAAACTAGAATTTTTGGAGTTTTATTGGATACATTGTTTTCTTTACTTACCGTTTCTTTAAAATTCAGCTAAATCTTTGGCATGCATTTGAGCACTCCATCTACTCCCTACTCTAACCAAGCATAAAGCATAATTTTATTAATAGTATCGAATGGTTCTCGCTATCGATACAGAGGTACAGACAGACGTGTAACTATTGAGTTATTTGTTATAACCGAGCCAGATCTATTAGATAATCGCCACCTGCCCTAGGCTGGAGTTACGCCTTGTTGAAGAGCAATTACACTCAGTGCCTAGTAGTCATTACTTTTAAAATAAACCCAGGGAAATTGCCAAGTAAAAAAGTTCATTTTTTACACGAGTCTTTATCGAATTATTTTTATTAACACATAATGATGTATGTAGTAAGTCGTAAATAGAGAGTTTATTCAAATAAAAAGTGAGTTGGATTCTATTAGATCTTGTTAATTTTTCAGTATATAATTGTATGACTACTCAAACCCATTTATGAGCAAAAAATTATTAGATCAAAGTCCTCTTCACAATAATTAATTGCGTAATCTTTTTAAACTTCATGGATCAAGGACAAACCATGCCATATGTCATTTGTAACAGAACACCCAATGACAAGGCCAGATTGTACTGAGATTGTTCACAATGACATCATGTTTTTTTTATTATGTTTGAATTTCGAACTCTAATATAAACCCTTATCTATCTATAGGGAAAAACTAAACTTACTGTTGATTGCAACCTTCAGACAGTGGTCTGAAGGTTGCGATGTACACAGTAAGGTCGATTTTTGCTTGATGGATTTATACATAGGTGATTTATTAAACAATTTCTCTTTATACTAGTAAACATGACGTTCACTACACAATTTCATGATGGCAAACATTACAATTTGAATAAAATATGTGCGTTTAAAACACTACAGTAACGGACAGTTAGTTTCTTCAGATAAGCCTTTTACAGCATTAAATAAACTAGCTCTATATTTTACCACCTATGGTAAAAGTACGAAAGCATAAATTAAATTAGAATATTTCTAGGTGTACTTGCATTTCTTATCTTGATCAGATGGATATAAAAGTAAACGCAAATTGCATTTAGAATCAGAAGTAAAACATTTTTTCAGACCTGATCTTTAGATAAGGCTTATAGACTTAATTATATGGTATGCGTATGCATGATAAACTAAACAAAATTAAATAGCCATTTATTCATCATTATCACATCTATCATTACAGGATTCCCCAATGCTATATATAATGAGGCACCGAATAATAAGTTTTTATTACGGTTGTTCAATCAGACTACAATAAATTACTCTTACACCAAAATGTAAAACAAATGACTATCCGGCCCACTAGGTAAAGTTGCCTAGTTTTGGCATGGCAACACCAGTGATAGGCCTTTCCCTAATACCTCTTCATAGAAACCCACTAAGTTAGTTTTGTTTATACTTAGTCATCTGTCTAGCCTTTTCCAACTATATTGGGAACGGCTTCCAGTCTAACCGGATTTAGCTGCGTACCAGTATTTCACATGGAGTGACTGCCTATCTGACCTCCACAACCCTACTACTGGGTAATACAATACCCCTTTTGACGCTTGACTATCCCGCGGGATTGCCGCGCGGGCGCATGAGTGGCTGTGCTGTCAGATTTTCTGCTTTCTGACTATCCGTAACGACTGTCTAAGATGTACAAAAATTTATTTTACAATAAAGTACAACCACCTTCCAGATAAAAACACTACAAAGTAAAAAATAACTTCAATTTCGGTAGTCGGTGTTCTTCCTTTCCTTCGTTTTTAGACAACGACTTCCGAAATTGAAGTTACTTTTTACTTTGTAGTGTTTTCATTTGGAAGTCGGAGAAGCAACAGCTTTCAAATTATAAAAGAATAATCAAAATCGATTCACCTAGTAAAAAGTTCTGAGGTAAAACACATAAAAAACAGTCGAATTGAGAACGTCCTCCTTTTGAAGTCGGTTAAAAACGAGTATGAAATCCGATCTTCATCAGCCCTTAACAAAAATGTTGTCTCAATGTACTTCGCCACTCTTTCAAAACAAAATAATAATCACAAAAGCTTGGCAAAAATCGATATTCTTTCAATTTCGCATCTAATAGACCTTTTTCAAAAAGCGATTTAAAATAAAATAGGCCTTAATCTCCGTACGAAGGGCTGAGCATTACATGTTAAGTATTATGCCACGCCAGGGTACGAAGGACCAACTTATTAATATCGCCTCCCTTGAATAGAAATGTCGGGATCATTATTGAGGGTTGTGTACATCGGGTTTGGATGTTCACATTGGGGGGTTAAGTTATTTTTTTGTAGTAGTTAGTAACTTGGACTTTGTAGTTTTAACTGCATATACAGAATTTGTGATTTAGAACATCTTGTTGATAATCCAATTCAATGCACCAAGTCATATTATCTTTGAAAGCTTTGATAAAGTGTCTTTATAAAAGTACTTGCCATATCGGTAGCGCATAACAAACAGCCGGTCTATTCGCTTCACTGGCACCGCTGGATCACTCCACATAACACCAATCCCTGCAGCACATTTGTCTCTAGAGGCAACGCTTGAGTGCTATTTAGCAGACACAATAGAAAAATAATTGTTTTAAGCACCATATATCCCTTTTAGCGCTCAAGCGGCTAGACAAGTGACATTTTATCTACGAAAGCGTCACGATAGCGATTGGAAAAAGTCAAAAACTAATGGAATTGCCAAGGCGCTCATTTGGCATTACGACCATCGTCGTCGCTTATGCAAAGGCATTTTGTCTAGAGTCATTTCTATCAGCCATAGAGCGGTCACGCGGTCAAGCGTTCAACAGGTCAGTTTTGCGTTCGTTGTGTTTTATCACGTTACATAGATATACACACACAGTAGGCATTCTGACCGCGTCGGTCAACCAGAACACACGCGTCTTGAGTTCACTGCTGTTTCGGAGATCAAATTGGAAGTAAGATGGATACTGAAAAGCTGATTATGTTAGTACGTGAAAGGCGTTTTTTATACGATGCGAAAGATAACTAATATAAAAGCCGAGAAAAAGTAGCAGAAGCATGGTTGGAAATCGTTGTTGGAATTTCTTTCATCTTTAACCCATGTAGAAAAAAGTCTATGCAATTCTTCATCTTGTTGTCTATTCTTATTTACTGGGCGTACGCAGTATTTACTTTTCCGTCTTGATGCTGATAATGATCACAAAATCAATAATTCGTCTTCCGATGAATAACTATCATCAAAAAACATAGACAATGTGGTAATACATATACCGTCCAACAGCAGGGTTTGTGACCAACTGTACGCTCGAACGCAAAACTGACCTCTTGAACGCTTGACCGCCTGACCGCTCTCCGTCTAAAAGAAACCTTAGATGTTCTGAATTGAAATTCACTTAGAAAACAATGGTTTTTTTATTCGACACACGTAAGTTTATGTATTGTGTATTTATGTGTACTAAAGTAGCAATGTCTTAGCAATTGACTATATACAGATCCAAATGAACTTACTGTTTCTGTCGAAGTTTCGGGCTTCTTACGCATATTAATATCAAGCCACATACTCCTATTAGTTTTCTATTACAATAACAAGTCGCACATGTTGGGAGCGAGCCACTGTTTCTCTTTGATGCTCGGATTACAATTACTCACACATATTGTAGTAAATGTAGCATGTTTAGCACCATCTGATCGGCAGCTGGCCGGCTTTTAATTATTATAATTAAATCAGCGTGGCATATAATGTTTGGGATGAATCATAAGAGATTATAAAACGGAGCTTATAAAAAAATTGATACTTACTGGTAAATATGAATATATAGCAATATCGGTCTTATTGCTCTATAACTTGACTCATTGTGAGAGTATAAGATCGACGACAAGTATGGCTTTTTAAAAGCTCAGTTAGATAATTACATAAAATCACACGATAACATTTTGCAAGATTTGTGTGTATGTATGGTTATGATAATGGACAAGATCTCGAGGTCTAGCCCTCTCAAAACATCTAAATTGCTGCAATTTTTCTGAATGGTTTCTACCAAACAAACAAGGCTATTCACGTGTATATATAATAGAAACATTTCATTTATTGAGGATTTGTAATTGGCTTTATTTTGAATATGGTTTCCTTATTTATCTGTATTTATTAGTTGTAAGTCCTCCATGTACATAACTAAATTAGCAAAAAATCGTACCTATTAAAAATGGCTTTGCAGATTACTTTTTGTTTTTGCATTTGGTACTGTCATCAAATGATGAAAATAGGAAAGGTTCCTTGTGAATAGTGTGTTTGATTGTTTGTAGTTAAAGATAGTGGTCAAGCGCGAGACTATAGATTATAAAAAAAAAATATGTACTCAAACTATGTAACCAAGTACCCAGTCTCACAATCTGAACACGTCAAACTAAAGTCACGTTACAAATCCGAGTGTGAAAGCGGACGGAGGCTCGAGCCACGAGCCACGAGCCCGAGCCCTTCAATTTGTGATCGATGAGTCCATCGCTCTTGCGTCTCACAGGACCGCCCCGCGCTCGCGTGTGGCTGGGGTCAGCAGGGCCTATCTGTGAATGTGGGTAGTTGTGAGTTGTAACGCTACCTATGTTACAAGAAGACATTGAAGCCATAGAAAATAGAAGAAGAAATAGAAATAAGAACCTGAATGAAAGTTCTATCTTCAAAGAAGAGTCACTAAAAAAACTTTAGTTTCTTTATTGGTAGGTTTGAGTTGGACCACTATTTCAAGCGATGATGTGGTCGACAATGGAGCACACTTAACTAGGAAGTCTTTTCTCTGAAGCTGATGATCCCGAGGTTAGGTAAGCTATACCTATATATCAGGAGGATTGCTTTAAAATTAAAATAAAACCGTAGAAAAGATTAAAATTCACGATTGAAAAGAAAACAGCAGCCTAATTACGTAAGTGAATTCAGCAAGGTAAAAGGTTCATGAAAGCGTATGAAAATTCTTTTTAAATAATTAGATATTGCCAAAAATTATTGGACGCTTTCATTGGTGAAGATACTCGTTTCGGAAGAGTCCAATATTTTTTGGCAATACCTAATTATTTAAAGAGTATTTGTCATACTCTTTTATGGCAAACCCTTTGCCTTGCCGAAAATACTTACGCAATTAGGCTACAGGAAGCAGCTAAATTAAGAAGTCACATTCGACTGTTTCCAAAAGATTAACACGTTGAAGACCCTGTGGTCTGATTCAGTATTGATCTTTTGGATCGGTTTTAATATAAATGATCCTGTGGTCTAAGGCAAAACAGTATAGTTTCACATTCTTTAAATCGATCACACAGTTTACTATGACAAGAAACATAACGCAGACGCCTTACACCTTGCAAACCTTATTAAAATATCTAAAAATACGCAGCCCAACTAATACTTACTAAATAGGGATAAAATCATAAACGTAAACATACGCCTAGCCTTTTCTAGACCCTTTTTCGTCCTAAGAAGACCCTTAACTATACCTCGCGGTATCTAATACGTACTCATTAGCATGAAGAGATGGGTAGAGGTCTATGTAGATAATAGATGAGCTAGACATACTGACCACCTGTCCGTCTTGAGACAGTGTTGTAGGCAAATCGATGGTTGTGTAATATAAACACTAGGTTAGCTGACGGAATGGGATGATATCGGTTGATATTTGTGCTGTTTTGTTGATAATGTTTTTTTTTATTCGGTTATAAGAATCTATTCTTTATGTTAACACAACTACACAAATGGAACACGATTGAAACTGCATTTCAACTGTGGTGATCAATTCCATATCTTTAAGATTTGTGGCAAAAATGTACTACTTTAAACACATTCCATCATGAGCATGGCTTCATTTTTAGTTATATCCGAAGACACGGTAGTGCCTTGCGCCCTACGCTTTTTTATATATATTTTTTGTTGATAATCACACTATTCTTAATTTTAATTTAATGTAAATTATTTTCTACTTTTTTTTGGTTTTCTTTTAAAGCTTGTTTTTAGTTTTTTTATGTAACAATATGGTTTGCTAATTATAAATTCTTGCATCTGTTCGTCAATCATTATTTAATATCTAATTTACATTTACTTTGATACAAGCCACACCTGATCAGCTAAGGGCTTATGCATACTGCAGTAAATTATATCTACATAGTTAACGAACAGACTTATGAGAGAAGCCTCATGTGCCTGACACCAAGAATAGCTCTCATTATGCCTCTTGTAATGCATACTACGGCGTTGACTAAACATCAGGATGTCAACTAGGTACTATGTAGTTTATACTGACGTGCTATAGTGTCTGACACTGACGCACGACGTCATAGCATCTGAAACTCACTGACATGCAACTCCATATTTCATGTACCTTATTGTAACAATGTCTGTAATGTTTATTGTGGTGTGAAAATAAATAAATAAAATAAAATAAATTAAATAAAAATATTAATTGGCTAACACCATTTGACGTGCTACGCCGTAGTGACTGACAATATCTGATGTGCTATATCGTAGTGACCGACACTCTCTAAAGCTTCGGTATCTTGGTCAGAACGCACAACGCTGCGGTTTGCGGTGTCGGACACTTTGGTACCAGTCTGCTAATGTCCCACTGCAGAGGAAAGGCACGAGTATTGATCTCAACGAATGATTGCAGCAGACTCATATTATCTATACGGAAATGTTTTTCCTTCACCGATGTCAGCAGTGTACAGATAAACTTATAAAGATCATATTATTATAAAATGAAGAACTCACATTGGTACTTGCTCGGATTTGAACCCACGACTTCAAGCACGAGAGGTCACGTCTTAGCCACTGGGCCACCACAACATGAAAATCTTCTAGAATGGTATTGTGTTCCGTCGCAATATGCATCAGCGGTGAGAAGGACTATTTGTCCGGCATCGCATATCGCAGCGTCATGCGTTTCGACGGTTAGCATACGAACTTGAAGGTCTGCTAACCCATCAAGGAATATTACCGAGATGCTTAACTTGTAGTAGTTATGCTTTAGTACATTATGGTACAAGTGTGTAATGTTGGTGATTACCGCTGAGGCGCCATTGAGATCCGAGCCGTTAGGTGAGGGTCTTAAGAGAGCCGAGGACGGTAATCATCAATACACACGTGTATCATACGACGTTTTTCAACACACTTGTGAAGAAAATAATACTAAAAAATCATTTCCAAGAGTGAAAACGAGTTGTGAAATTTGTTTCGTAATGGCGAGCAAAATAAATCAGTTTTCCTATGCGTGCGCATCTAACAATGGTGATCGGCCATAGACTAAAAATAATGAGTCATCTTTTTTTGGGTTTTCGCGGATAACGATTTAGCCACGTTCAAAAAGGGAAATTTCAAGTTTTTTTATTACAGACAAAAACAAGAGTTATATTTAAGTAAAAGTTTTATTTATTAAACACGTACAAGTTGAAATAATCTATTTAAATACGAAGTTGCATGAAATGTGTTGCATTTGTACTATTGAGCACGATCTTTTTTGTATCGAAACTTTTTTAAGAACAAAGCAACTCAACCAATAAATTAAAAAAAAAAACTCTTTATCTCACTTGTGAATAATAGTAATGAAAAAGTCACAGTTTGATAACAGGTGTCATTATATGCCTAATTGCGGTGAAATAAGAGCCACTTTATGAACAAATGTGTTGAAAATATATTTAAATGGCTAAGCTTTACGTTATTTCAACAGGCAGGTGGGTGTTAGAAATAGATTATACGATTAGAAGTATCCCGGATTGTAGAAATATTGTTAAAGTAGGTAGATATAGAGATAAAACGATATTTTTTTCTGGAATAAATTATAGTATTTAGGTAAATGCTTTTTTGTATACAACCATTGGGTGTTTTCAATTAAGTCTGTTTGAGGTTTACACTACATAAATGCATACATTATTATTCGTTTCAGTTGTTGTTTGCTTATCAACAAACGAATAGTTTTTCAAATCTACTATGTAAACTAAATTCCAATTACTAACTACAAAATACTCAAGTAGTGAACCGTTTTTAAAAAGTAACTTATTTTAGTTAACTTTTCTACTAACTCAATTTTAAAACAAATATTAAACTTACTTTTAAAATTAGATTATTTGTAAGTTTCGACAGATGACTATATCGAACTACGGAAATAAGGGCACGGTGTTCTAGGGTTTATTTACAAGTATCATTCTGTGATAATGCTCGCAAAGAAAAAACTCAGTACATTTTACACTTGGCTACTTTTTATAGCGTTTTAATGGCCCGCATAAAATGTGATATTATCTAGTCACATCTGACAGAGAAGGAACTATCTGCTTAGCCAATCATCGTTAAGCTAGATAAATTGTACACATTGTAGATAAAAATAAAAAAAAACTATGCAGGACTAAATGATTGATGTTAGAAGGGTTTAATGGTCACAGACGCAGCCGACAAACCTGGGCTCCAATCTTTAAGTCAAGCAAAAACATATTGAATTGTTCAATGGGTTCAGGCAATTTAAAGATCTGTTGCGTCTATCCCAACTGGCTGTCCCAATCCTCGAGATACATGGAACTTTTTATACACATCCCAACATCTGAATTTTTGATTTGTTTTTATACAGAAAATCTGATTAACATATTTAAAACAAAATAAATAAGATTGACTTCTTTTTATTAAAAAAAGTTAATTAATGAAAAATGATTTTCCCTCAAAACTGTACTTTAGCTATGTTGGGCAGAGTGGAAAAATAAATTCATGTATCCTAAGTGATTGGGATAGCCAGATGAGATTGATGGAACAGATCAATTTACATTATATCAGATGACCTATGTTTTAGCTATACCTGTTGACGTTATGACCTATTATATTCTTAATATTTACAAAAAATCCGACGCTGTTTTTAATTCAAATTTTCTACACAGAATAATTGTATGTATGTATTTTATAGTTGCTAAACCCCTCAAGATTTTTATGCCTCTAACTCTCCCATAAATGTTATAACGACTTCTATATAATGAACGTCTAATTATAATAAAGTATTTATCTACTTCGGTTTCGTTATATTCGAATTACAAAATTGACAGCGGTTTCATTATGATACCCATAACGACATCGGGTTGCATTATGCGAATCGTCATAAATTCTAAAACACAAGCCAAGACATGCTGAACATACAGCCAGATGCCTATAATATTACTTCGAAATCAAGACAATGTAAATGATGTTTTTAAAAATGGAACAAGTTTAGAACAAAAGTATCGTATACTATTTGACTGTTGCGGCTACAAGATCTTTGCCTTATATCTAATAAAGACTAAATAAAAATAAAGTGGACGCGGGCAAAATTTTCTGAGTGAAATTTTATTCCAAATTTTATTAAAAATGTCTTCAATATTAAGTGATATTGAAAATACTCCACCAGATCAAGACATGTATAAGAGAAATGAAATACTTAAACACACTTCCTAAAATACTTATTTGTCTATATCTGTGTTTTATTCCTTCCTTCGTAGATAAAATCTTGTATGCAAAATGCAATGTACGTTATTGGTCTTTTAATAACTCGTGCCCTGCACTCGTATTAAAAGACCGTCCATAACGTAACAGTTGCATAAATGGCTATAATGCAATAACAAAATTATCTGGTTGGTGGCCATAGAAGTCAAGTCCACGTGTTGGCAGTAGTCGAAGACCAAATCTGTCTCTATTGCACAACGACGTGGATGGTTTGCGAGCGAGGTGTGACCAGGCACAAGAGTGGAAGAATACAATATTTGAATAATTTATAAATTTAATCTAACTTATGATTCGTCCGCGTAAATGTCGAAAATTATTCCACGAGAATGTACTTCTGGGATAGTATCTTATGTTCTAACCTAAGCCATGGTCTAACTGACCATTTCCGTTCAACACTAAAGCGTAATTGATCAACAAACATCCAAAACTATGATCTTTCGCATTTATTTATTCTTGGCTAGCAGCTCCTGTGGTCTATGTACAGCAGTGGTAGATTTTCCTGAAACGATGATGATGATGATGAAACAAAGAATGTGGATTCGTACCTTCTTTGTAGACGTACCTATTCATATTTCAATATTTGCGTTAATTTGAATAAACACTGACTATGTTTCATTAAAATAACAACGAATTAAATAGTTTAAGAATATGAGTCAGAAATTAGCCATTGTTTCCATTTTGAGACTTAAAATTATAGCTACTCGTACAAAATATAGTTCAGACATTACATTTACGAGCATTCTCAACCGATGACACCCATTCTTGAACATGACTCACGCATCAAATCTCACGTATCCAGAAATATCACCTAACTAATTAGGCGTACTCTGGTAGTACTACGCCGCGGATATGTAGTGGAGTGGAGTGTAGAGTACGCTCGGTTTACCTAAACTGGTCGTGAGTCATCGGGATGCGTCAGCGCAACGAAATAAACACCATGTATCATGTAGGGATGTCTGTTAAGAATTACGCATCATTCGTTTCACTTATTTTCATTTAATGGCTAGTATTTCTATTTGAGATGACAACAAGGCTGGGACAGTAGAAATGGGTCCCAAAGTGTAATTTTGATAACCTTAATTTCTTCCTTGGTTAAAAGTTGTTCATTCGCCAGGATACTTAGTAAAAGGGCTGAAAGACTTTTTCTCCTAGTGACTCCAATAAATAATGCACACAATGAACGCACCTTTTTCAACCAAGGTAAGAAGAAATGAATACCCAATTACCAGTGTATGTTACCTAACGGTATCTTTAGCGTACTTCATATCATTCAAATTGTAAAATATGTTAAAAAGGAATATGTGACCCAATTTTATGTCAACAAAAACAAACTTATGAAAACAACAAATCCTTATCAAAGTTTCACAACTTGTCATGTTCCTTATGGGCAAAAGCCACGAAAAACTATTTCCACCGGTTGGCAACCCTGAAATATGTCACGCACTATCACTCGACATCTATGTTCTGAAGCCGAATATTTTCCTACCTCGTCACCTCTAGATTTGAACAAAATACCTTAACACATACAACGAAAAATCATCTTTATTACTTCCAGATAGAGTCCACGAAAACTGCTCTAAATACATTACGTTCGAAATACAAAATTCGAAATGCAGTTGCCATAAACAATTTTACTTTTAAACTGTTGAGATTTCGAATGTTCCGGCCAGTAATATAAAGTTGGCCACTCATAAGTTATTAGGCTACATATTTTATAGTGATGCATCGATCTTGAGCCGTCAGCTTTGAATAGGACATTTTAAATTGAAAGAGTAACACATTTCTTTTTATAATCCACGCGTGATATATTGTAGTAGGACGCAACGCTTTTGTTCCATTGTAAGTCCATACATTTTTGTATGGATTTTGAGGGGAAGAAATGTTTTGCAATGTTGACTTAAAATAAAGACATAAAACATAACTTCACACTTGTGTTGTCCGACAGGCTAGGCAGAGGTGCACCTAAAATTTCAGACGGCAGTACCTAATAACACTTCGTCCGTCCAAGGGAGTCGAACGCAGGTCCTCATGCTCACCAGTAGCGCGACCATTACACTAACGAGGCAGTTCTAAAGACAGAGCTGTCTTTAAAGTATTAATTTAAAACGATATGCTAAACTGATGATAGAAAAATGTAGAGTAAAAAAAAATTGATAAGCAAACCGCGCAATAAAACTGTAGTGTTATTCGTGTAGTATAACTCGATATTTCAGTAAATTAATGGGCTAACATAATTACGAGCAGCGACTTCGATTAGATGTCTATAGTTCTGATGCACCTGACACTAATAGGGTAAATAATGGCTTTGAAGTCTATAATATAACGACAGGTCTTTGAAAAATACCTAATGGTTTGAGCAGAAAATTGTTTGCTCATTTTATAAAGAGAATGCGAAATAATATGAGTTGAATTGATTTTACTTTGAAGTCAGTTTAGTACCCTTCAAACGCAGAAAGCCGTTCGCACCTCGTCTCAAAATTATGACAGTTGAGTTTAAGTACAAGCCTATCCCTAATAGTAGGGCTGTCTCGTCTTATCAACACATATGTATCCAAATTATTCAGAAACTTACCTTGCGTACAATAAAATTGTTTGAACAAATTGTCGGTCAATATCACTTGTAGGCTATTACGGTTGAGGAACCACTTAAAAACCAACAAAACTCGAATGAAACGCTCGAAAAAACATTATTAACATCAAATCTGATCTCGTTATCGACCAAAACGTGGTTGCTGACACGGAACCACGAACCGCGTAGCAACCAAACGATACACGAACAAAACAGTGTAATCTGCATTTCAACTATTTCCTAACATTACGTATACACAATTAAATGTTTCCAGCATTTTGAATAAAAACAATCGGATGTGGGCATCTCATTTTGAAAAAATGCCAACCCTATTGCATACTTCATGCACCCAACACACACCATTCCCACACTTATCACCCCTCGCCTAAGGTTCAATTTTCACTAGCCATTAATGTAGGGATGGCAAATAAAGTTGGTTGATATATTTATGTAGATCATTTGACACGCGTCGACAAACGCGTGCGCAGGGTTAGCGACCTCCGAATCTGTGACCTCAGTATTGTAATGTAAAAGTATTTATCTACTCTCATATCGTAATATTCGAATTACAAAATTCAAAACGAGTTTATATTGGCATACTTTATAAACACAATACCGAAATTTAAAAATAGAATCTTATTATAACACTATTTCTCTAACAAAATAATGCTATAAAACAATTTTTTTTCTATTACGATACAGGACAAATCCAAGAAGTTAATCACTAAGGAGTTTCCATCAATATTTTTTTTTAATGCCATTTTATAGTACCTATTAAAAAAAGATTTGATTCAAATTTTAAATTGTCTATGACAATGCCCGCTTTAGACTTAGCACGCACTGCGATTTTTATTCGCGCGAATTTTATTTCCTTCTACCTGTTCATAGAGCTCAAAATATTCGGGCGAATAAAATTCGCGCCGTGGTGCGGTGGATTCTGTGGCAAAACACGGATTTCTTGCGGTATTATTTCCGCACGATTTCTTTACCGCAATGCGAACAACCTCATACAATTCCATGGGCATAAAAAAATCGCGCGTATAAAGATCGCAGTGCGTGCCAAGCCTTAGCGCATGCGCGGTTAATGCGGTGATGTGCTGGTTTTTGGCGCCATTCATACGTTTTGCAAGTTTTGCTGTACTGAATTTTATGAGTTTTTTAAATTATTGTTTAAAAATGTCTGATAAGAATGTATGTGTGAATGTGAAGAAAATTTGACTCTGCCCGATATTTTAGATGTGGCGAAGGAAATTACTCTTAATTTATTACTAGCAAAGTTGAGAAAGTATATGACAAATGCTATCACGATTTTATGGCATGGAAAATGCAAAAAGAGGTATTTAGTAGGTTCAATCCCAATTTATGAGTGTAGATAAAGTAGTGTATGAAACTGCACATAACTAGGTATTAAAACATTCGTGTGAAAACTATTAAAAACCTCGCCTACGGCTCGGTTTTTAAACACACACTCATGTTTTAATACCCCTCATTATGCAACAGTTTCATAAACTACTATTATTAGTTAATGGCTTAATGATTTGATGGTGGCATTATGTTAATTTGTTTGTTAAGATCGGTTTTGTATTTGTCATCAACTGTGATTCCAATCTGGTTAAATGTATTGTTTTTTTTTGTTACGGAACTGAGATATTATGCTCTATGCAATTGTTGGATTGGAGTTTTCGGAGATTTTGTTTTTGAAGTGATAGTTTACAGAAGTTTTCTGAATTAAGGGATTGTATTTGAGTTTCTGTCTAACACTACTAAGCTTGAAAACCTCTCAAAATTTGGTATTATTTCGTTTGGTTTAACATAATCTTAACTCCTAATATTCAATATAGAAACCGACCTTATGTCCTTTAAATCGAGTCTAGTTTGTTATGTCATAACGGTATATTAAAGTAGATATATCTTCATACATTATTAAAAGATATCTTCGGCAGCTCATCCCTCTGATGTAAATCTTGACTTTAAAGAAAACACACATGCGTACTGCTAAGGAGTGGCATACCATGCCGGTGTCTGTATTTCCCGATAGCTATAACCTCGGGGTCTTCAATTCAAGAGTGAATAGGTTACTTCTAGGCACGTGTGCAACACCGTCGACCACACCATTGCATACCATCAGGTGAGATAGTGGTCAAGCGCGAGCCTACTTTTAATAAAAGAGACACTTATATTGATGCAACAATTGATAGTTCCACTACTGAACAAGAGACTTTCAATAAACCGTTACAATTCACGGTACCTAAGCTGCACATATAACCTTAATCACCAAGAAAATATGCGGAACTTTCGGACACAAAGATAATTACGTATGAAAGAAAAGAAAAATCACCTGTCTTCAAAAAAAGTTGTAAGTTAATAAATTCTTCATAATTATCTTCTATCTCTGCTTACCCCAATACCTCCAGCGCGAAGTTATGTCCATAATTAGCGCCACAGACTATAAAACATCTCAAATCTTAATTAACTATGTAAGTGAGCGTAATAACAACTTGTGTACTAATTTACGTTATATGTATATAACTTATAATAACTTAGTTAAAGTCATCAGTTAGTGATAACAATACGAGTGTTAAACAAAACTGGTAATTAGGTAAATGTTAGCAGTGTAGGCTGAGTGCACAAGCACGACTTAATTTCTATGGCCGGCGACTTAATTGTATAATGTGGACGGATTTGATTCGAGGGGCCATTTTCAGATAGTGCAGTGTGTAATTTTTTCGAACATTAGCTGAGCTTAATGGTAAATTTTCTGTTAATAGCTTGATAATTAAGGATTTTTGATCTCTTTTTTATCTACGACTATATTGAAACCAAAGCTACTTTGATTACTTTTTATCCCCCGGCGGAAAAAGAGGGGTGGTAAAAGTTTGACGTGTGTATCTGCGTGTTTGTCTGTGGCATCGTAGCTCTTAAACGGGTGAAACGATAATGTTTTTTGTTTGTGTAATATAACTTTATCGAGAGTGTGCTTAGCTATGTTTGATGAAGATCGGCTCAGCCGTTCAAAAGTTATGGGCATTTTACTGTTTGGATCGAACTGTTTTCGGCAGATATCGTGTCATAATTACGTGTTCAATAGATTGTCGATCGAAGCGTGTTACTACTAGAGAAATTATTGTTTTTTTATAATTTTATTTGTTTGTCTATCTTTTTAAAAGTGAATGGTGTCGAAGTCATACTGACTGTATCATCTACATGTCGCATCAAGGCTGGCCGATAGGTGCAAACCATCGGGAAGTCAGGATGTATTCCCTTATGTTATGACATCGTGTGTGGGCAGGTAGGTGGGTACAATCGTAAGAATGAAATCACACAAGTTATTCGATACACTGGATCTATTAAAATAGTCACAAAACTCACAATTACAATCTTGCTTACAAATATTACGGATCGACACTGATTCTACGTCGTCTTAGCTCTAAGGCTGTCAGTACTCAACTGCTATATTCTGCTGTCACCACCAAGCAAGTGGTTGGAAAAAGCGTGCCAATACGTGGTTGTTCCTGCTTTGCCGCCAGATGGCGTGCTTGCGATTTGTTTTGACGTCCGTACTATTGATTAAACCCGACATACATAATATAATTGGATAGCTATAGGTCTGTCTGCCTTTCGCACCAACGACTCTATCCTCCGCGAACTGAACTTAAAGGTCAGACTGTCCACGACCTGCCTTTGCAGAATTTTGGAGTTCTTTGGTCACTTTGCCAGAAAGGATGAACATAACCTGGAAAAACTGATGGTTATTGGCAAGATTGTTACTAATAGAATGTAGAAGCAGTCCAATAAGATGGTCAGCGATGAGGCACTGGTTAAGTCAAAGCTCCAGAGCCTTGAACATCGTCGCCGAGTTGTCAGCTTGTCGGTTTTTTATCGGTTACATTTCGGGAGTGTGCGATGGAATTGCATGATTTAATTCCACCCAGCCCGTTCCATCATCGGACTACCAGACGTACGGCGATGCGTCATCGATATATGGTGGACATCCCACCCATACGCACTAAATGTTATGAGAATACTTTTATTATGCGTACAGCTAAGGAGTGGAATTCCCTACCGGAGTCTGTGTTTCCCGATAGCTACAATCTATAGGGGTCTTTAAGTCAAGAGTGAATAGGTTACTTCTAGGCAAGCGTGCTCCACCGTCGACCACATCATCGCTTACTATCAGGTGAGATATTGGTCAAGCGCAAGCCTATATTAGACAAAAAAAAAAAAAATGGTCAGACCGAATCCGCAAATCGTTACAACACTAAACTGCACGATGCTCTCTCTCCACAACGCAAAAGACAGGCATAGATAGCGCAAATTAGTGAAGGTAAAGTTGTTGCCACGACAACAGGGGAATCACGAACCTCAGTAATGAGGAACGCGACGTGAGAAGGAAGAGTATAGGTATGTGTGCACTAATTATATTCTTATAGTATCACATCCTCTATCATGATAACCACACAAAATACTATTATGATATAGGTACATCTTACTTTACTAAATTAGCTAAGCTATGGAGCTTTGTATGGACATAAATGTGCTGGTCGTGGTCACAGCATCACAAATAAAAAGCAAAAAACAAACAGAACATCATGACTCCCACCTCCCACCTAGGTACCCCAGCCAGCCTAAGCCCTATCAAAATATAAACAAATAAGAAATTTCTCACTTATAATTATGTAATGAAGTTGACAACTCAAATGCAAAAGTGCGTGGCGAGCTATTATCGTTGTTGCCCGGTCATCGGGCCACATCTGTCTGGGCTAACTGACCCTGTGGTTAATTGGTCAGGCTATTTTAGGAAGAGCGTTGCAGAAATATACCCATTAAAACCAGGGAAAACGGGTTAAGACAAGATAAACTATGTAATTGGTTTTTTGTCAAAAACTTAACGGTTTATTTGAACTACATCACACCTGAGTACAAGGAAACCTACTAGCACCGTTTGGCAAGTTAAATGATATAGTCTGTATACCAAGGGAGATATTTAGTTAGATTTAGTGATCATAAACTTCTATAAATCTCGATTTCAGACTATTCTTTTTGCTATACTATTCTGTCCTAGGAAAAGATCTCCCTTCACTCCTTCCAAGTTTAGGAAGACCGCGCTTCCTCCTTCCTGTATTGAAAGAATATTTGAGAAAAATACGTTTGGCGACCTGGGTTTTCTAACCAAAAGATCTCATGCTTAGCAGTCGGACGGTAGAATCAATTATTAATATTTATAAATATAAATTTTTGACGTTCAAAAATGCGGCCACCAAGCGGCATTTTTGAACGTCAAAAATTTATATTAGAAAATTTATTAATTGAAGTAAAGAAATTTGACTTGACTTTCGAGTCACAGAGATAATATTGGGATATTATGTGCGATTTGAAAGTTCCACCTTAGGTTCTATACATGTGATATTCATTAGCAATGGCTTGGTGATAGTGATCGTCAAAATGTATATATTTTTTTTGTTGTAGATAGGCTCGCGCTTGACCACTATCTCACTTGATCGTAAGCTATGATGTGGTTGACAGTGGAGCTCGCTTGCCTAGCATACCCTATTCACTCTTGACTTAAAGACAAGCGACAAGTGCTATTGTCATAAGCATGATTCATATCTTATTTATCTTACACTTTGGCATTTAATATTTCCACTATCGCTGTTAGTTTAACACTTCGTCTACAGTCTCTGTACCCACACAATCAGCTACACTGTAACTTAATAACAATCTCTTCTTATATATCTACAGATGCAGCACACAGGAAATTGTTTCTTAAAACGTGATCAGAAACCGCTCATCAACATCGGATGTACAATAATAGGACTAAATGATTGGAATCCTAATCATGAAATATTGTGGGGAATAGGAGAGATTGATTGAGTAAAAGCTGTGTTATATTTCAGGGTTTCCAATGATTGTAGTTGCTATTATATTAATACCAGCCTGTAACTGTCCCACTGCAGGGCAAAGCCTTCTTCTCATACAGAGAAGACACGAGCATTGATCACTACGCTTGCTCAAGACGGGTTGATGATTTTATAAGTCCACGTTTCCTCACGATGTTTTTCTTCACCGTTGTTAGTGATGTCCAAGATAACCTTAGAAAGTCCTGATTTGAACCACTGAGGCCACCACGACTATTTCATTTAAATTAAAATATATATTAAAGCCAATGATATTCAAATAAACAGATACGTTATACACTCACAAAACAATTGAATAGTGTTCCGTGCAGCAGCGGCAGCACACATACACACTTTTCATTCATCTGACATTTCACTACAAGTCGATAGGGATGGCTTAATAAAACCAACAAGAAAAAAAGAGACAGCTAGTGTTTGTCACTTGCGTGTGAATGTAAACAAACATTATTCTGACCACCAATGTTGTTATCTTTTTCTAACTTCCAAATTTCAGAATATTAGGAAAAAAAAATAATAAATTAGTAAATTGAGACGTATTGCGTACTTATATATGGTATGAGATCCCTTCTGTTTTATGTACTTTGGTATCATAATTGGTACAATCTCTAAATACACACGATGGCATTTTTTTATTTTGTTTTTGTTTCAACAAAGCCTATCGCTATTCGCCATGCGTGACATAAACTAAAGACTAAAGGTTACAATTGTGACCTATTTGAGTCTTCACAATGCGCGCGCTCATAACATATCTGTTTATTTGAATATCATTGATTAAAGCACTATATTGGTGTTCTTATTTTTGTTATCGAATAAAACATTTTATTTTTATTTCTCTCATATAAACTTCAATTTACGTGAGGTTAGTTCCTATCATGTGTACTTTTGATATCATATAAAAGATATATATTATTTATTATTATTTCTCTTATATACACTTAAATTTTCGTAAGGCCTGCTCCCATTTTGAATTTCTTCGTTAGTAGTCTGGTAGCTAAATCCTCAAATGAGCAAACCTATATTCATGTTTCTATGTTCGTGATAATTATGTGCATTCAAAGACTTTAGATTGTGTTTTATCTGTCAGTCAGTCACAAATGACTGAACAGTAAGTTTCCTAAATAAGAACATGCAACTGAACTAAATTCTGTATTCATCATCATCTTCGTCATCCACAGCCCGACTTTGCCCACTGCTGAGCGTAGTCCTCTCTTTTCTGATGCACCCTTTCATAAAATCACGCCTGTGTTCACCTAAGGGTTGGGCGAGGTGCACCTACACACAACACATTTCACATTTCACCAGTTATGTTTATGTCCCATGTAACAGGGGACGCACCTATTGCCATCAAACCGGGCAGAAAGCCAGATTCCGGCTGCTACTGAGAAATTCCAGAATTAAACACCCCGTAACATTTTGCCTGACCCGGGCATCGAACCCAAGACCTCATGTTCAGCAGTTGCGCTTGCGACCACCGATCAATGAGGCATACTTTCAATAATTGTAATAAATTGTACGGTAATAATTTAACTAATAACAAAAGCCATTATCGACGATACAAGTAATAATTTCTCCAAGAATGCACCCATTGTCTACAAGGACCATAAAATGGCCACTATTTGGTATTTCAAAATATTTGGTATTTTGTCCGTTACTGCCGCATAATTCGCCGTCGCCCTTTAGAAGTTTATTAAAAAGGAAATTACGATTCGATGCGAGTAGATAAGTGCTTCGGTGAAAGTGCGAAATGTAACCGTCAATTTCCGAAGAGTTTTTGCTACGGTTAATAATAATTGGCAATTTTTCATGGCAGTAATTTTCGTAGTGAGAACGGTCTATCTTGCAGGGCTCTCGATAAAGTTGTAATTAAACAACAAAAAACATTGTTCAAAGGTTAAAATGTTTGGGGTTTGACTGTGGTAGAAATTTAGGTACTATATGTCCATTCCATATAATTTTGGACTGTTTGATAATCACTAACGGTGATACAATGTCATTTTGTCTAGAGCCTGTCGGAAACTACTTATTCCGGTAGAAAATTGACTGACCATCCATGACTAGGAAGCACACAGACCACCCCTGTGATCACCATCAGCACGTAGGAGGGGACCTCTTAAAATACCACCCCGGTATCCATCTGTGCAACGCCTGTTGGGGCACATCCCTGCACACCCCTGGAGTTTTGCTTGCAACTGCTTTTGATACGGTTTTCAATGAAGTAAGAGCTATAAACGAGGAAGGTTTATGTTTATAATTTGTCTCGTGTGAAGCCGGGACGGGTCGCTAGTATGCTAATAACGAGCAATCGCCTCCGGTTTCGCCTATAGCCACTGCTTAAAGTTCAGAGCGGTTTTATCGACAAGTTATAAAGCTAAAGTTTTTTTTTTTATCTTGTATAGAAATGCCCTGAGGAAGTTAAGTGCGCATGATTAAGCTTAAAGAGTAACAAACTTACTATGATAACTATCTAAGACTGAGAGCTAACCTTATCATGCTAAACTTTTGCTAGATTTGGCGTTTGTTAGATTGCCACTCAATAAATAACCTCATATTTTTAGAAGTCGGTATAAAGAGTACAAATTTAATCATATTTTATCTAATAGGTCTTACAATATCATAGAGTCTTACCTTCTGAGGACCACAATTATTCAATCGTCCGATAACTTTATGGCGGTTTGACATATTTTCCATACACAAGCTATCAAAATGCAATTTTTATTACAAAGTTTACTTAATGAACATAAATTGGCCCTTAATTAGCCAAAAATATTGGTGAATTAAGTAAACAAAAAAAGAAAATCTTGTTGCTAGAATCTCCAGATAGAAAACCATTTCTAAACTTGGATTCAGACTTAGACCATAAAATAATAAGTACTTAAATTATATTTTAAATAGACTATTAATCTTTCCATCCCTGTCTGGAAAGCAGCTGGTACTCTGAATAACTAGGAAATAAACACTGAACGAACACATGTCAAAGGTGTGCAATAAACCTCTCTAAACATCAAAACTATCTACCAACTGCTGCCACTTAAATTTTTTTTTTGCCACTCATACAACTCCATGCATTTATCTGAACTCTACAATTAATTTGCAACCCTTATCTTTCTCTGCAAACTATTCGAAATTCAAAATTGCCATTCATAATTTTAAACCGGGATCATTCAACTGACAATGTCATCCATACGTCAAAATCAGCTGTTTAATGCCAGATGCAAGAACCGTTACATTACTATACTAGCATCTTGCTCATTCAAAAAATTCGAATTTAAAAATTTCGTGAATGCGCTGCCGTGGGTCGGCGGCTGCGTGTGGGCGATTACGCATCGTAGGTAAGGGTGGGGTAGGGTAGAATGGGCACGTTGGATTTTGAAATATTGTCAGCATTGTATTTAAATGACAATTAAACCATAGTGCATAGTGGCTTGTAATTTATTGATTTCAAGAATGCTATTTTTCAAAGGGTTAATTAACTATTTTAGACTTTCTAAACGAAGGGTTTAAAGACAGAACTTCAACCTAAAGTGAACGCATACAATGGGCAGCTAAGTTTTATTTTATTTTGAGTGGTTTACGACAAAATAATCAAGTTAGTCATGGGGTTTAAAAACAACAAGACAGTGAATCAGCCTTTTATGTCAGGAGGTCGCCCGTAACTATTCAAGTATTCATTGTTAGGAGTGTTTGCAGCAACAAAATGTATTATCCTTATTTATTTCTTTCAAAAATAATAATATTATATCAAAAAACAATATACTACAATAACTAGAAAATAAGAAAAGGAGCGAGTCAACCGTAACACAAGTAACTGTTCTTAATTACTTACTGGAGCTTTTTCAATTTAAATTATAATAATAATGTATAATATCAGACACATCTTACTAAACATTAATATTAGGATACTTTTTATCCCGGGAATATTTACCCTCGGGATACTTCGGGGACTTTCACGCGGGCGAAGCCGCTGGCAGAAGCTAGTAAGTTATAATTTCAGACACAGCACAATATTTTATGGATCTGTTATACGCATTGCGGTTATAAAATCCCTAATTAAATAAAGAAGTAAAAAGCCAAAAATTAAAACAAGTGTGCAAATATCAAGATAAGACAGAAAGAACTAAGCAATCTAACATAATAATTTTGTAACAGTAATCCTTAAATAAACTCGATAGCATCTAAAACAGTAATATAATTTAATTACGACTAATAAACAGTAAAAAGAAATGCCCACCATTGCCAACCACGGCGCGTCTCCTCTTCTCTACTCACACACATACAAATTGCACTTGTCAATCGACGCACGCGCACCTGGGGCAGGTGGAGGCTTATGTCAGCCATCAGCTGTGCGACCGGCTTGTGCCAAACTACTATACCTACCGCATATTTGTGCGGCAAGTCGGTTAAATGACCTAGTTCTTGATTTATGATTTTTGGAAATGTAGATAGGTAATCATTAATGTTTTCCCGAGGAGTCCGCTAGGTGCGAGAAGCATAGGAGTATATTAAGAGACGCTAGAGCGAGGCCTATGTCCAGCAGTGGATGTCTTCTGGCTGAAACGGTGATGATGATTTCTGTCATTCGATGGTTGTTAGACTTTAAAACTTTTGACTATCTGAAAAGACGACTGACTATTTTACGAGTATGACGTGCTCGAGTTGGAATTATCTTAGAAACTCTTAGGCACAGAAATTGAGATATATGTACAAAGAATAAAGCAACCAAAAATGTTCTTCTGACTGGTAGTACCAACCATACGGCGAGCATCTTGCTCCAAACACTAAAAAATAAAGACCGAATGAAACCTAAAGTGTCAGACAAACACTAACAAAGTTTTAAAACTATCAGTGTGACAGGCACACGCGTCTAATAACTAACTAGAAACATGCCATAAAAATTCTAATCTAAAGTAACATATTAAAAGCGACATCTGCTAGCCCTAGGTTCGATTCCCGACGGCAAATTACATAGGCCTAGCAACTAGCCAGCTGCTTCCAAAGGATAATTGTTTTAATTTATTGCAAGCACTTTCTTCTATAATAATGTTTAAATTGTGAAACACAATTTTTCGTTTTGAAGTAGCCTTTTATTAGTAGATAGGCTGTGTGCTTATAAACTGAAGTGCTAAGAGTTACACAGGTATTTACTTAATTTATATTGAAAGTTTGGTAATTAATTGAGAATAAGCAACCATTCGATAAGTGTGTACCATTCGATAAATACCAAACACAGTACCGAACGGATAAAATTTACGGAAAAGTATACCTCAATAATATTCATAAAATGATAATGAAATCCACGGGATTCGCAGGAAAACCAAGGCAACCGTTATATTCTTATTCTTTATTGTACACAAAACATACAAATACAATGGTACAGTTTATGTTCAAAGGCGACCATAACCCATAGTTGGGTTCTCTAACAGCGAAGCGAAATTTCAAAAGCTTCGAATTGACTGAGTGACCGCTTCCTTGACAGTGCCAGAGTACATATTTAGGCACTTCTCTAACCTATTCCATGTATTTGACCAAGACTATATTTTTTCCAACTTGCAATTTTATAGCGTGGCACTAAAGGCGCCAGACACAAAATGCCCCGTGGTAAACACTGACTAAATGACAGGATAATAGTAGTGAGTGGATGATTGACATGCTGATGCATCGCGTGACGGTTGGCAATGATGGCAATAGTGTCACTACTTCCACCATTACAGACTTAATTGCCCTGTAGATAAGTGTGAAGGGGTGGTGTGGAGTTTTATTTTATTTTAAAGGGTTTTTTTTATCTAAATGGATTACCTAATTTCAAAAGTTATATCTTAAATCGTAATAGTTTTTGTAAATGTTGATTGTTGACAGAAATGGCAGAAGTGCCTTGTTTATGTCAAGTGGCTCAAGATTTTACTTACCACAAATTTCGCCAGTTTCTGAATTGAGTATTTGACGTTAAGAACATTGGCAAACCCTACTTCAAAGCCAAAATTTGACAGACTTTTATTACTGTTTTAGAACCTGAATGAGGTTGGTTTGCAAAAGAACATGGGGATTGGGCAAGAAAGAAAACACCTCTGCCCAGCAGTGGACGAAGGCAAGGTGTGGATGATCGTACGTACAACCATAAGTGACTTGACACAAATCAATTTAAAATGGGCTGGAATGCCTTAAATTAAAATAAGCCGGCTGTGGGGGATGAAAGTTGTCACTAAATCAATTAAGTTGGTTAGATTGGTCAATAAATTACAAAAAATTTAGAAAGAACCAATCGAATAAAGTTGGTATGTTTAAAGTTATTAGTACTAATCCTCCTAATATTATATATTTGAAAGTTTGTACGTTTGTATTTCCATCACGCAAAAACGGCTGAGCGGATTTGGATGAAATATTGGACACAGATTGTTTTTACCCCTATAAACTCGGTATACTAATCCCTTGGGATAACTTAAAATTTACAAAACAGTATCGCTTACGTTATAGGGTCATGTAACAAATAAACACCTATTCTATGCAGAACTCATTACAAATTAATCAAACTCTTCTCCCAGCCCTTAATCTATGTCAAAATGATAAATGACCCTCATCGAAGCGGCGATAGTTCAAACAGTCAACTTGCGAACTTGATCGGAAGGTTACAAGTTCGATCCCGACCCGAACTGTTGAACCCTTTAGCACATTTAACTTGAGGGTTAAACGCTATTAGTGATGCATCACGGGTTAACAGCGATTTTTATCTTTTGTCTTTAATTACTTTAGTTAAAATTCTTAGCAGATAGTTACTCATGAAGTTTTAAAAAAAGGAGGTTTATTTGAATATGAATTGGTATATTAATGAAGACAAGTGGGCCAAGTGCCAAACAGTTTTGATGATTAGATAAATAAAACATTGAAGTAATCTATACTTATATTATAAAAGCGAAAGTAATACTGTTTGTTTGTGTTTCTAAGTTTGTTCCGATTTCACGCCTAAATTGCTTTCGCATTTTGCTGATTTTTTGTATAGGTTGCACCTTGGAGAAGGACATAAGATACTATACTAATAGTTTCCTAGTGATGATATACACGCGGGCGATGCCGCTGGCAGAAAC
Source organism: Orthosia cruda (assembly GCA_964057195.1). NCBI lineage: Eukaryota > Metazoa > Arthropoda > Insecta > Lepidoptera > Noctuidae > Orthosia > Orthosia cruda. The sequence goes on along the minus strand of OZ059835.1, from coordinate 2,379,477 downwards.
TGGTCTGGTAGTCTATGATTACAATATAATTATTTGATACAAAGACTACATTCCTTATATTGAAAAATTACAGGGAGGGTTCTTTTGGGGTCTTATGTTGACATGAGCTTAATTTAATAAAGAAATCAATACAAACAAAATATTGAAAGCAATTAGTGCAAACAGGCCGGGGGAGAAAAAAATAGGGCCATGAAACACACAATATTCATAAAGAAGGAAGATTTATTTGAAATTGCTTTAGATTCCTTTCAGCTCAAGTCATCATCACTGCTCTTGTCTCATGTTACTTGGGATCGGCGCAATATTTGTTCTTTGTTTTCCATGTGGAGTTAAAGTTACGTCAGATCTAACAATGATAAGTTGTTTTAGAACCCAATGGCTTGGCACGCGGCGATGGTAAGAGGCTAGACGGGATGAACATAATGCCTTGGAAGTTAGGTAGGCCCCATGTTCTAAGCACGGCGGGCTGTGATGGGGCTTCTGCTGCTGGTGCTCAATCGGCGCAAATACAACAACCTTAATGGAAGCTGTATGTTTGAGCCGTTGGGAATTAAAAAATTAGGATCATGGGGTCCGAGTGCTCATCGAGTGTTTCGAGATATAAGTAAACCGTTAGTCGTCTTTTTACGTGACCAGAGGGCTGGGCTTTTCTTCGGCCAGAGAATCGAATCGTTCCTTGAGAGAGACTATGGTAGCGCGGACAGATTTGACCTTAAGGATTATCTCACAGTGGGGTGATGACAATCTGGTCTCTTTCAACGCCACCAAAACACAGGCGTGTCTTTTTACCGCTAAAAGGAGTCTTTTCGATCAGGCGCCTACTTTTCGGGGTGCGTCTGTTCCAGTGACTGATCGGCTCGAGCTCCTAGGCATGGAGTTGACATCCAGTCTCAACATCGGCGCCTCCATTGAGTACAAAGCCCAAACTGCGGCCAAAAAACTGGGCATCCTAAATGAGGTGAAGCGATACTTTACGCCTGGACAGCTTTTAACCCTGTACAAAGCGCAAGTCCGATCCTGCATGGAGTATTGCAGCCACCTTTGGGATGGCTCAGCAAAGTATCTTGCCGCGCTTGACTCGGTGGAACGCAGAGCCAAGAGGCTCATCGGTGACATTGAACTGGTGGATACCAAGCTTCACAGCTTGGCTCATCGCCGCAAGGTTGCCTGCTTGTCGGTCTTCTATAGACTGTATTTCGGTGAGTGTGCTCAAGAACTCCACGACCTCATCCCACCAGCCCCCTTCTACCATCAGACATCTAGACGCACTGCAAGTTACCATCCTTACCTTGTTGCCATTCCACCAATTCGCACCAAGCGCTTCCAAACATCTTTCATAATGCGCACAGCGAATGAATGGAACTCACTACATGCGTCTGTGTTTCCGAACGCATATTTTTTTTTATTTTTTTTTATTATCAATAGGCTCGCGCTTGACCACTATCTCACCTGATGGAAAGCGATGATGTGGTCGACGGTGAAGCACGCTTGCCTAGAAAAAACCCATTCACTCTTGACTTAAAGACCCCTAGATTGTAGCTATCGGGAAACACAGACTCCGGCAGGGAATTCCACTCCTTAGCTGTACGCATTATAAAAGTGTCCCCAAAACGTTTTGTGCGTATGGGTGGGATGTCCACCATGTATCGATGACGCATCACCGTGCTTCTGGTTGTCCGATGATGGAACGGGCTGGGCGGAATTAAATCATGCAATTCCATCGCACACTCCCCGAAATGTAACCGATAAAATACCGACAAGCTGGCAACTCGGCGACGATGTTCAAGGCTCTGGAGCTTTGATTTGACCAGTGCTTCATCGCCGATGAGTCTCTTGGCCCGCTTTTCGATCGACTCTAGTGCATCTAGCTGATATTTGGCAGATCCGTCCCAGAGATGAGAACAGTACTCCATGCACGATCGAACTTGCGCTTGATACAAGTTGAGCAGCTGTTCCGGCGTGAAGTACTTTCGCACCTTCGCAAGGATCCCCAACTTTTTGGCAGCCAGCTGAGCCTTTGCCTCAATGTATGGCCCAAAATTGTGAGTTGATGTCAGCGTAACGCCAAGAAGCTCAAGATGATCCGTTATTGGCACGGTTACATCACGGAAAGTTGGAGCCGGGTGAAATTGGCTCTTTTTAGCGGAAAAAAGACACGCCTGGGTTTTAGCAGCATTAAACTTGACCAGATTGGCATCACCCCAATCGGAGACTGCCTGCAAGGACAAGTTTAAACGCTCCACCATGGCCTCACGGAGAGACCGGATCAGTGGCCCGGTAGCACGTGCGTTGGACAAGTATCTCTCAGCAACAGTGCTGTCGTCTGCATACCCAAAGGTGCCGGGTTTTAGCAGATCGTTGATGTGCAACAAGAACAATGTTGCCGAGAGTACCGACCCCTGAGGGACGCCGGCATTAATATCCAATTGGTCCGACGAGCAGCCATCCATAACCACTCGAATGGACCGATCCCTCAGGAAGTCTGCAATCCAATCACACAGACCACCGGGCAGACCGAATGAAGGAAGCTTACCAATAAGGCTTTCGTGCCAGACCCTATCGAAAGCCTTCGAGATGTCGAGGGAGACGGCAAGCGCTTCCCCGTGCCTCTCAATGGCCTCACTCCATATGTGAATGGCATACGCTAGAAGATCCACAGTAGACCGATTTCGGCGGAAGCCGTATTGGCGGTCGCTAAGGATATCATTAGTTTCTAGGTATGCCAGGAGCTTAGTGTTTAGTATACGCTCCATACTCTTACAGAGTATGGAGGTTACAGAGATGGGTCTGTAATTAGCCGGGTCAGCTCGACTGCCCTTCTTGGGCACGGGCTGTACGTTGGCTTGCTTCCAAGCATTCGGCACTTTTCCAGTCTCATATGAAAGGCGGAATAGGCGTGTCAAGATCGGAGACAGTTCAGGCGCACAGGTTCTAAGAACTATAGCTGGTATTCCGTCAGGGCCACTAGCCTTATTCACGTCGAGGTTTCGCAGCACCCTACGGACGTCCTTTTGATGGATGCGAATGTCCGACATACTCGTCTCGCATCCATCAGGAGAAGGAGGGGGCCGCGAATCACCAGGATTCAGACGCGAAGATTCCGCAAAAAGGGAGGCAAATAAATTTGCCTTCTCTTCAGCGGAGTGGGCCAGTGACCCATCAGGTTTCAGCAGTGGTGATAGTGAGGGACGGCAGAAGTTCGATTCGACCGACTTAGCCAGGGACCAAAACGCTTTACTACCTGCTGGGTAAGAAGCAAGTTTGGTGCCTATTCGGCTAATGTGGTCGAACCAAGCCCTTCGCAACACCTTCTTGCAGGACTTGGCAGCCCTGTTGTAGGCTCTCTTCTTCTGATCCACGTCACTCGCCTTGCGCGATCGTGCGTCGGCCCATGCCAGGTATGCCTCATGCTTAAGGGCATCGGCGCAATGACATTCGGCGCCAAACCATGGCCGGTCAACGCTGGACACCGTTACGTCAGAGAACGGAATGTAGTACTCCATCCCCTGACGCAACACATCTGTCACTGCGTCAGCGCATGACGATGGGTCATCCGAAGAGAAGCAAGTGGGCTGCCAAGGATAGCATGCGAAGAAAGATCGCATGCCATCCCAATCTGCTGACCTGTACCGCCAAACCCGCCGGGTGCCTCTTGGGCTGGGATCGGGCGGGGAGTAGACGGACACAGACATCACCAGACAGTGGTCTGAATGCATTCAACCCGAATCTCTTCAAAGTTAGAGTAAACAGGCTTCTTCTGGGTAAGCTCACTCCATCGTCGACTCTGTCTCTGTCACCTATGACTTAGACTAGAGTCAAGAGCTAACCCATACCAAATAAAAAAAAAAAAGGATCAGCATTGCTATCCAACGTGGCAATGCTACCAGCGTTCTGGCAAGTTTCCCGTTGACATCGATGTGGACGAATTTTTTGACGCCCAATGAAAAAAAAAATCGTTTTTAAAACCGCCCATTTCATGGCCACAATAAAGATTCGTTCCGGAAATTATTTCATCGAGATTACCACTTATTCTCAAGTACCATCGAAGAGCTCTCCTCATTCTGTTTGCTTCATTTTCTCCTCATCGTATTAATTTCTTAGATTTTTTTATATACACTCATTGAGATTATTCTGTTGTGTTGTCTACTCCCACTCTATGTGAATGAATATTGGATTTTAAAAGCCTATTTTAATAATTACGATAAGTACTTGGGCTTTTATTTTGATGGCTGATTGTTCTTTCAGTAAAAAAATAATCTATATCGAAGTCTACAAGTAAAGTCAAAACAGTGAGTGTAATTATTAATTGAAAGTATTTTTTTTACGGGGAAGTGGTGGCCCAGTGGTAACAGCCGCGGCTTACAAGTTGAAGGTCGTCGGTTCGAACCCAGGCAGGCACTTTACTTCGTGTAAAATTATTTCATCACCACTGCTCTCAAAACGGTGAAGGAAAACATCCTGAGAAAATGAACAGGAGGAGGAGGAAATGAAAAATTAAATGTCCTAGAACCAAAAATTCGAAGACATGTGGATTATGGCCATTCCCTCTCACAGAGAGGAGGCTTGTGTCCCAGCAGTGGGAACATTAATAGACTGATGATGATGATTTTTTTCTATTATCATAATAATAAATCTATCATCATCCTAACAAACAACGTACCTACTGATCAAATACTAGCTGAGCATAACCATATTATATTATCTGTGGCATAAAATTTACGTACCGAGTTCATTATATTTCTTTACAGTGTAAATATTAAATGTAATGAACTCTTACATTTATTTTAATTAGAACAATATTAATTAGGCATCATTTTTATTGTCAATTTTAATCTTCCACCAAAATCCATTTGTAAGACCTTTACTGCCATCTGTGACATACCCTGCGAACTAAAAATGTAAACAAAGATAATTTTACCGTCAAAAATCGCTGAATTATAACTATACCCTACGCAAATTAAATACTTTGTATTCTTTATAAGCTCTAAGTACTATGACATGTTTTTAATATAATAAAATTAATGTTCTTGTTTTAGTATGACACGTCCGACCGATAAGCAGCGCCATCTGTTATATTATCAAGACAACTTTGTGTCCTAACCTAACTTTATCGAATAAATAAATTCATAGCAAGCAAAGCATGAAGAGGGCAGTACCGTAAATGCCTTGACTATGTATTTGCCAATACTCTGGTAAAAGGAATAAAATAGAAAATACGTAGGTTAGTATAATTTCCTTCTAGTAATCGCTCATAGGATCTCAAACCTAGATATAGAAGCTTCAGTAAAAGTAATAATTATCGCCAGTAATGCAGGAAGTAATTTAATAGTCTAGGACTAATTACCTGGTTTACAAGTTTACAAGCGTTATTACGAACCATTTCCTTTAGTTCACGTTAAAGGGGTTGCCATATTGGATTGAGTTTGATTCTTGGGTTGTGAAAATGTATGTAACTGGCATTTTAATTGTGTTATTACTATTGGACAGTAGAAATTACTCCTGCTGTGCATAAAATTGTAACTGCTTTATTATATTTCCTACTGTAAAGAGATAGGTACCTAAATGAACCTACACTATCTACTTTACACCACGCCTGGTGTACTCCTTGCAGGGATAGGAACGAGTATAATGTCATAAATCTCAAGGCTAGAAGATGCAATATAGTACATTGTGTATTAAGGGCGGTAAGTAAGGAATTACGATCGAGACTCTAGTAGAAGCCCGAAGTCGAAGACTGAGGGCTTTCTGAGTCGAGGTTCATAATTCCCGTTCCGCCCGTGATACATACAATGTTTTTCATCACATTTGCGAGTAATAATTATGAATTATAGCTTTAATACACAAGTCAGCTCAGCTGTTATTACGAAATACGTCAACTTTTTTTTAAGCGGTTGGCGAATTTTTGCCCACACCACAGATTATACAGTGTTTCGTTCTGTTTATTAAACTTTAAGGGCAAATACTTACGTAGGTATACAGCCATGACGGAGTGTAAAAATAATTAAATGTTTTCGTCGTTTTCATACTATAACTATTAAAATCGATTATTAAGAACATCAGTTGAGTATTTAAGTAACATGTAGCGAGATTGCAAGGAAATTCCTGTTTAGATAACATTTTAAGACAATTTTCCAATTGCGTGTAAAATCCTTTCTTGAACTTGCATGACCTGTGTGCTGTGCCATAAATTTAAAAAAAAATACTTACCGCCCTAGGGTTTCATGACAAAAAGAAAGCCCGAGGGTTTTATATGGGGCATTACGGCCAAGTTAACCTGTATGTTTAGATACTTTTTACGTGCAAGTGTGATGAAAATACTTTTACCGACCTCAGAATCATAACCAGGATCTCACATTCAGCTATCACAGTTCTTGCGAGCACTAGACTACTTTAGTTTTATATTACCAGTAACTATACCAATGAGGTAATCAATTTATCTACTATTGCCTCTATTCATTTTTGATATATATCATCATCATTTCAATGGAGAGACGTCCACAGCTGGACATAGACCTCCCCCAAGCGTGGGCACCTCGACCGGTCCAATGCTTCTCGGTTCCAGCAAATTTATCGCAACCTTATACAACCATCAGTTGAATAGTTGATAACTAAACCAATTTCAAAACTATGTCTATCATTAGAAGGACACATTACGACACAAATCAAAGGCTTCATTCACAAGATTACAAAGAGCAGCTTCATCGGCTATTTCTCTCACAACAAACTGTTTATTAAACTGCATAGTTCGAGTTATGATAATTCGCCTATTCATCGACGTCGGCTATAGAAACACACGCGGCTTCGTTTCAATCAACTCGCGCATTCGACACGCTTATCAATCTGTCACGTTTAGGGGCCACACACTTATTGCCAGTAGGGTTGCCACGGGAACTGAAGACATGTAATTCTGTTTTGGCAATCTTAGATGAGAAATAAATCCGCGACCTCAGTAAATGCGCAAAAACAACACAGCGTAAATAAAGTCTAGCGCAGAAGACAAATTAAATAGAACTTAAAAAGATCTTTTGAGAGTGGTATTTACAGGTACTGTCAACCTCACATCATTGGTAACAACTTGACGTTTAAGGCGGAAACATACTTACGTGTCGTGGCGTGGCATGGTGCGGGATCGAACAATCAAACGACTATGTTCCAGCCTCCGTCATAACACATCGAGTTTTGTAGCCAGTCAACTGCTTCAGAAGGCGCCACGCCACGCCACGACATGTAAGTGTTTGTCCGCCTTTACAGCGCTTCTATAATTTAAAATAAGAGCAATTTTCTTAGTGAAAGTGCTACCACTGATGTGTCGTTGACTGTTGATGACAATAAGATCTAAGCTTTTCGATTTCTGTTGACTTCGTAAAATTAGATTCAAGTATTTCTATATTAAAAACAAACCTTTTCATAGACGTTTTGTCGGTCAAAATATACAAAATGGCTCATTTATTTGGTTTCTAGAATGTTGCCTGAAAAGAAGTAAGGCTCCTAATTAGAAAACCCAAGCTTTTAAAACACCCTGGAAGTTGCATATATCCGACTCCACACATCATTTTTAGTTCACACATATTACTGAGATAGCAACACACAAACAGACACACATACACAAGCACACTTCCAAACAGTCCAGTCCTTTCGACAGCCCTACTCATTAGGCACGCTACTCGACGCAAAACGATGTACAAGCGTGAGTAGCGTGACACACAACCGGTCGGTTATGGGGTGAGCAGGGCTCTAGGGTGCCTCACAAAGAGTGTGAAATGCGGTGGTAGCACTTCAAGATATAATAACGTATTGTGCATGTATTCTTTGGGCTTTATTCTGATTTGTATAGTATAGTGCCCCCGCTGACCGGTTTTGGATTAGGTGAGGGAAAATATGGGGTGATGGTGAGATGGTCTCGTTACAATCGGTTAAGAGCGACAGATCTCAACAGTATTTTAATTCATGTTCGTAAAATTACTAAATTGTGATTTTTTATTTCGTAGTATAAACTAACAGCTTCCAATTGCCTTATTTTTTTAAATGTTGCTAGCGCGGAGCATGGTGCTGTAGGTAAGGCTCAATTATAAGTGATTCATCGAATCGATGTGACATGACTCCTCAATTTAATTTTACTAATTGGTGTAAATAAATGTTCATTATGAATAAGAAGGAATAGCTAAATAATCAGTCCATCCAAAGGTTGTCTGTAAGAGATTGCCTCGTGCGAAAAGACCGCCCATTGTACACTTGTATATTTGAACGTCTTGTATATTTTTTGTGGTGTACAATAAAGTATATAATATTAATAATAACAGCCGCACGGGTCGATCTTCAAGGTTAAGCAACGCTTGCCGAGGTCGGTCCGTGGATGGGTGAGCATCTTTACATAGCAAGTTTTTCTGTGCCTCGGAAAGCACGTTAAGGCATTGGTCCCGGCTGTCATTTGAAGATCTTTAACAGTCGTTACGGGTAGTCAGATATCTGACACCAGTCTAGCCAAGGAATACCGTCTTACCCAGTTACTGGGTTGTGGAGGTCAGATAGGCGATAAACCTTGAAGATCGACCCATAAATAATAAATTACCCATCAGAAAGTGATGGGTCCTCGGAGAAAACAAAAAATCTAAACCTATTTAACTCACAAGAAATATGACAAAACCTTCCGACTTTTGGCTTATTGGTAACCATGGTGTAAAGGATGTTTCAGAAGTAGATTCATAAATAGCCATACAATGGCTTTCTTTCCAGCTTGTGCCATAGTCATAAACACATCCATAGCAATACGTAGACCGGTAGGCGCTATTATATCGACTTATTATTAATGACAGACTTCAAATTAGCTAAGAAATCAACTGAAGTAGGTATCAATCTCTTACATAAACACTAGAACATAAACCAACAGTAAATATTCCCGATCGAGCACAATAAACATTGTTATTCCACGCGGCGCCTCCTTAAAAGCTGCCTCTCGGTTTACCGCGGCAAACTGCCGTAAAATGTTATCTTGACACATTTGTCTGGACTGGAATAGTAGGTAAATGTTTAGAGTGATAGTAGAGTCAATAAGGGTGTTTATTTGTTGGTTAGATATATTTGCTGATTACATCAAAGAGAGCTAAAGCAATTTATTGTAAATTAATACGATAAAGGCATCGTTATAGCGATTTAAGAGTTAAGTCAAAAGGATTAGCTGTATACCAACGAACTTCAGGCCATGTGGCATCATCTTCTTTTCTTTTCCCATGCTACTTGGGGTTAACGTTTTGTGTTTAAGCAACTGTACTGTTGTAAGCCGTCACTCTTTATTTTCATATTATTTTGCAGGGTAAATAGCTCGGACTTTTGTGACGTGGTTTTGTCTGATCCTACAATCTCAAAACCTAGAAAAAATAACAATGCAGTTATAAAAAACAGAACGATATAGCATTGATTGTTCACTGCTTGCATTTCTGACTTGGGTAATCCGGTGTTCTTCGCGGATTTTGACGTAGGTGCCTTAGTCATATTTTATGTACTTACCCATTTCCTCTCACAGAGAGGAGGCCGGTGCCTCAGCATTGGGATCACTAAAAAGCTGATGATGATGGCGTACTTAAAAGTTATTTTACTAGCTCAAATGTCACATAAAAAACTCCAAAAGCAGGTAAAAAAACCACTAAAGCGTTTTGACGCAAGTCGAAATAATCACAGTTTAAAGTTACCCGTTTTATAAAGCGGCAATTTCATAAGTAAAGACCTAATAGATAAACTAGTAGTCTAATAAAGTCAGCGCGCAGAGCCCAATCGAGGCGATTCACGCTCACTCATATGAAAACCCACTTCCTCTCACTAGAACAATTACCAACATTTTATATTTACCTTTACAATACATGATACCTGTAAAAACTCCACAAATAATTAATCCGAGTGGGTAGGAGTGCAGTCGTTAGCGTCGGGCCGCAGGCTACGTCTGACGACCAAAGACAAGTCCTCTAGTTCCTCCCAACTTTGTACAAGTGCTACACCGAGACGTTTTGTTGCTTCTTTTATTTTATTTTTTTGTAATATAACACTGGTATTTTTCTGGTGTAAAATGTATTATTTGTGGGTATTTATTGTATAATTAGTGCCGGGAAAGAATTGATCATCCCTGTTAAAATGGCATCGAGGTATTAAAGACAGAGGATTGGCAGTTGATTAGCAATCTCGCACTGGGCCCGCGTGGTGGATTATAGCCCATTCCCTCTAACAGAGAGGAGGCCTGTGGCCCACCAGTGGGAGCATTATAGCCTGATTATGCTATACAGCGATCTCTAGACCATATAGAATATTCCTGCCCTTGCTACTTGATGTCGATGTGATATTTTCTTCTAGTATTCTAATCAGCTAGTCGTCAGTTTATCCTTCACTCTCTTCTTTCATATCATTCTTCATACAATTATTCATCCCTCTTTTCTTGGTCTCCTCCCTCTCCGTATATTCACATTTACATCAATTTCGTATTTTTTTTTATTTTGATGTTTTCAAACAAACACTTTATCTCTTAGTTAATGTAAGGGACACATTAATTCATGAGGTGGTTGACGTTAATTTATCTGATACACATTAAGCTCTTGCTTAGATTTCTTATAATGATTACCGTAGCACAGAACTTACACAACTTCCTTTGACACTGCTAGCCGTGACCGTCATAAAATACCTCAGATATTATTTGTCCCACTGTGGCTCAAAGAAGACTTCCACACATACAGAGAAAATACAAGCAAAGCATTGAAACACCACGCTTGCTGACTGCAATAGACTCATTGGTGCAGTATATTTAGTCTTTGAATCCTCTCCTATTGACAACATGCTCCTTTCTACTATTGGACATCTAGACGCACTGCAAGTTACCATCCTTACCGAGTTGCCATTCCACCAATTCGCAACAAGCGCTTCCAAACATGACGTGTCGGTCTAAAAATGAACATAACATATAGACCCCTATCTCCACAACGTAAAGTCGAATCGAACCTCCGTCTCAATTCCTGTAGAATATGCGCGAATTCTTTTGTTTTTCTTGATAGAAATTTGTGCATTACATGGTGGAGATAGGGGATAATAATATGCTATTTACATTTCAGATCGACACGTCGCTTCGCTTCAACTCGGTCGCAATGTGCTTTGACCCTAATGGCCGATTTCACCAATTAAACTAATCGCGATTAGTTCAGCTAAAATCAATTTATGTAAATATAGCCTTCATATTTGTTGAGACCGCTGAGAAACTACCAATTAGAACGCTGTATTTGAATAAAATAAGTTTAGTTGAACTAATCGCCATTAGTATCGTTCCCTAAGTCGGCCCTAAGTCACCGTGCGTAGCTTAGCCATGGGCTGCTGTGGAACCGTGCATCTATCATTGGTCTAATATTTATGTGGTCGTTACATGTTATTGGATACGTCTGACACGGGAATATCACTTCAAAGCCTGATTCGGCGAACTAATGTGTATACTGTGCCTTATGTACTGAATGCATGTGCAAACAAGCGTGTCGGATGTAATTGGAAATACCTGGAATATTACCGTTTAGTAATAGTAGATGCTTGTAAATCATGTTGGATGCCAATCGGGCGGCAACCTTGTAATACAGGACTGTAAACAGGATTGATACATATATTTATGTTGTAAATTATTCTGGTTTGTTTTACCAAAGATCGATCGAAGAGTGCATCTGAAGTTCGCTAGCTGTCCTTTCGGACCTCTACTTAAGCAGGAAAAGACCTATTTCTAATGATAGGTATGTAGTGGCACCAAAGCCACCACTTACGAACTAATGCCATGACGTCACACAAATCCTGCATCGCGCAAGCAAAGTTTTCGGCGCGATTTGAACACATACAACAGTCCGACAATAACCGTTAGGCAGTTGCCCGGACCAGACACAACACCCATCTGGTTGGAGGATCCTCCCTTTTCTATGGTGGTTTGTGGGATTTATACATCCTGTTCCACATACCCCCAAACTGGTGACCCTCGAAAATGAACATCAGCGCAACCTTCGTGCAGATCTACTTCGTCGTGACGTCATCATCACTTCCTCAAGCTTTCGAGCAGCGAGTCACACAGCCAGCCAGTACCCACGGCATCTACGGGGGAATCTAGACCACCAGCATGCAGCGGACGCGCATTCCTGGTCAGCACCCTCAGCTTCTATCATCATCGCACCGACCCACTGGAGCCCGCAACTCTATCCCGACTCACTGGGATATCATCACCCCGATTCACTGGGGCACAACCGCATACAGTTCTGACTCACCGCGAACTCTGCGACTTCCGGTTCCGACTCACGGGAACCAACCTTTTACTGGCCTGGGACGCATCACGAGATGCACGGACGACACAACCTGCTATCGACTTCCGATCTCCGGAGGGGAGTGATGTAGAGCACCAACGCAGCACTTATGAACTAAATGACATGCCGTCACACAAATCCTGCATCGCGCAAACAAAGTTTTCGGCGCGATTTGAACACATACAACAGTCCGACAATAACCGTTGGGCAGTTGCCCGGACCAGACACAACAACCGTCTGTCTGGTCGGAAGATACTCTCTTTTCTATGGAGGTTTGTGGGACTTTACACCCTATTCCACATACCCCCAAAGATACACGTTAGTATATTAAATGATAGAAGTCTTAGATTCTCCCAAACAAACCGTCAATTTAATCAATACTTATCAGTAAATCCACCCCGAACTTATACCTACTGAGTGCCTCAATACAAGCATTACTGAGTGCGGTAAGTTATACACTTACTGCCAGTTTCCCACGTCTCAATTATCGGGCTGTTAACGTAATCGACGATTAATCGCCTGTTAATTCTACTTTCAGTTTCTCAACACCCAACTGTGACAAGCGTTTAACAATTTGTCACATTTGAGAAAAATCTCGAATTAACCACATGTTACAGCAGTTTTGGGTTTCTGAGAACCATTTTCAATGTTAATCTCTTGTCAACGAGCCTAATTTATAATTGTTGGAAATTGGTCGATTATTCGCAGATTAAAATTAATATTATGATTTTAAAGGCTTATATTACGATAAAAAAGATAATAGGGGTCGTCGAAAACTGTGGTATGGGTTGAGTTATAAAAAATATGTTAATTTAGATCAATTATTAATTTGCAAGATTTAAAAAAAATAGGATGTTACAAACTTTTTAAATTAATTACATTATAAAAACTTGACACAATTATCAAAAATAGTTATTTTGTATTTAGGTAAATAAAAATAAAATAAATTACTGACCTGGGAATCGAACCTTCCTCACGCGCATTAATTTTAACTGTACCCTGTATTTAGTACTTATCGAGGTCAGTTTCTGGATAGATTTGTGTTTAGCTTGAAGCGGCTGGGGTGGTGACCGCGCCAGGGTAAGCAACACTTGCCAAGGTCAGTCTTGGGATGGGTGACCACTTTTTTTTTGGATCGCTTGTTTATGGATAGGTGACTCCGCCAGGGTAAGCAACACTAACCAAGGTCAGTGTTTGGATGGGTGACCATCACCACAAAAATTTAATTATTAATTAACATTACCAAGGTCACCCAACCAAAAACAAGCGAACCCAAAAAAAGTGGTCACCCATCCAAACACTGACCTTGCTAAGTGTTGCTTGCCCTGGCATGGTCACCCATCCAAAAACAAGCGAACCCAAAAAAAGTGGTCACCCATCCAAACACTGACCTTGGTAAGTGTTGCTTACCCTGGCGGGGTCAGCCATCCAAAACAAACGAACCAAAAAAAAGCAGTCACCCATCCAAAAAAAACCTTGGTAAGTGTTGCTTAACCTGTGTGGGGTCACCTATCCAAAAAAAAGCATACCAAAAAAAAACGTGGTTACCCATCCAAAAATCGTCCCTGGTAAGGTTTGCTTAACTTGCGGGCTACACCAACCCAGCCGCTCAAGATAAAATACTATTACGTTATAGTAGTGAAGGAATTGAATGAATACTAGCTAGGGTAGCCAACCGAAATAAATTATTAAATGTAACAAGCGATTACGTAATTTCTCGATGATGCAGAGTTGAGAAACTCACTGACAACTGACGGCTGGTTAATTTGTGACAAATTGTCAGCTGATTTGAGATGTGACGTCGACTTCAGAAACTCGCCCTTTTAGCATAGTTAAACTAATTACAACAGATATGCTCCTCCTTGGATGCTTATTATTATTATATTCTTTATTGTACACCTTTAAAAAATACATACAGAACAAACATTTTCAAGCACTGTGTACAATGGGCGGTCTTATCGCACAGGGCAATCTCTTACAGACAACCTTTGGATGGACTGAACGGCAGGAGAATTAAGGGCTGTCAGTGTACAATAGATGATAAATAATATAACTTACTTATACATAATAACATAAAATACATACATACTATACTACATATTTACCAGAGAAAGGAAAAGACTAAACATTATAGTGAAAGGTAATGCTCCTTTACCATTTTTTTAAACGCTGGCAGTGTTTGAGCGCGTCTTATTTCTATAGGTAATACATTCCACAATCGAACTGCTTGAATCGTAAAAGATTTGTCAAAGAACGAAGTGGAATGTATACGAACACTCAATTTTAAATTCTCCGATGATCTCAAGGACTTAGAATGGGTGTCACAGAGGAACTGAAAACGTTCTTTAAGATAAAAAGGAGTAAAAGGATTAAAGAGCACATTATATAGCAAAGAGAGTATGTGGGCATTCCGGCGAAGGCGAATAGGAAGCCATTTGAGCTTAGTACGAAATTCAGAAACGTGATCATATTTGCGCAAGCCAAATATAAATCTGATACAGAGATTTTGAAGTCGCTCAAGCTTATCCAATTGGTCTTGGGTGATATCAAGATAGCTGGCATCAGCATAATCCAGGATAGGGAGAAGAAGAGATTGTGCTATCGCAATTTTAGTGGCGATGGGAAGTAAATTACGAAGACGTCTCAGGGAGCCCGCTGAAGCAAACAGTTTACGACTGACTTACTGCAGTTGTTTGGTCCAGGCAAGAGTTCTGTCGATATAAATCCCCAAGTTCTTTACAGTGTTAGCTATAGGAATAATGGTGTTGTTGAAAGAAACCTGGGGAAGCGTCGACCAATCAATCCTAGAAACAGTCCGGGAACTACCAACAACAGTCACCTGAGTCTTCGTTGGATTAATCTTCAGCCCAAACTCAGCACTCCAGTCACCTATTCGAGCCAGGTCTATATTAATCGTCTCAATGGCATCAGGTAACTCTCCAAGAGGGGCTTGGGTATAAATCAGGAGATCATCAGCATACAGGTGGTAGAAAGAAGAAAGTCGTTGGGTGATAGCATTAATAAAGAGTGCGAAGAGAAGAGGAGATAAAACGCCACCCTGCGGCACACCGGCAGAGGTGTGACACCAAGAAGAGAAAGATTCATCAGTGCAAATACGCTGCCGGCGGCCAAACAGGTAACTATGAAACCAGTCAATTACCGGAGGAGATATGTTAAAAGAGCTTAGGACGCCAAGCAAAATGACGAAGTCAACGGTATTGAAGGCATTGCTAAAATCAAGCAGAGCAAGTACCGTTAACTTGCCCACTTCCATGCCTGACCTGATATCATCCGTAATGTGTACAAGTGCTGAGGTAGTGCTGTGTCCGCGTCGAAAACCAGATTGGAAAGGATTTAGCAGATTGTGTTTGGTAAGGAACGTGCTGAGTTGATGGTGGACAAGTTTTTCAAGGACTTTAGATAGGAAAGGAAGAATAGAAATGGGACGATAGTCAGAAAAAGATGCAGGATGCTTCTGCTTTGAAGCTGTTCCTTGGTTGCTGTTGATTGTTTGCTATTGCTTGGTTGATGTTGCTTGCTTCCTTAGTTTGGATACCTTCAGGTTTTTGTGATGTGTTTGTAATAACAATTGCAATCATGATCGCGGTCGTATAATTCCACAGATTGCCTGTGCTGTTGGTAGTATTGACGGTTTTGAGCCGGAAAAATTAAATTATTTTCATCCCGTGCCGTCACGAAGAGGAAGAAGACGGTGTGATTTAAGTGTAATACCTATAATTATACAGGATCTAAATCTTTGTCCTACCTAGTCAAAGTAGCCAAAGATTTCTTAGAAATCCTAACTCTTGCGTAGGCAAACAAAATAATTGGCATAATTGGCCAGCCCATGAATCAGTTATCTATAAATTCAAATACGAGCCAAAAGCTACCGGGAGCAGTCCCTCAATATTAAGTATGGTAAGTTGTAGGTACACGAAGATTAGTAACTAAATACAATGCAAGTGCTCTTCCTTGCTGTTCTCTTGCTCCTTCTTTGGTGTTCTTCCTTTGTAGCTATGGCTTGGTTATTCTTGCTTGGATGATGTTGCTTGCTTCTTAGTTTGGGTATCTTCGAGTTTTCGGGTTGTGCTTGTAGTTACAAGCAATAGATTTGTCTCCAGCTCAATTTCCGGTTAAAATCGATGATCGCGACCGTTTACTTCAGGCTGGTGGTGTATGTGTGTTATATAGGCCCTATAGAGATATGGGATCTTAGTCTTCATAAGGCAATTAGAGATCCTAATTATCTAAGCAAACTAACTGATTAGCAAAGACCGTACTGGCCTTTATCAATTAGTTATATTATTGATCCACCCCAAACTTATATCTACAGAGTCCCTCAATATTGAGTGCGGTAAGTTGTACACGTAGCTTAGTTAAACTAATTACAATACAGGTGGCAGCGGCACGGCGGCGGCGGCACGGCGGTACGGCGGCATCAAAACACACGCTAAAGAGCACACGCGCCGCCAACTTGCTCCACAACAACTTTGGATCGCTACGGGTTTTTGGGTGGTACAAGGAAGGAGATTTGACGAGTGTGGATCCCCACCTCCAATTGAAGCTGGGGATTAAGTCATGATGAAAAATCATCATCATCATCTGCCTAGCCTTTTCCCAACTATATTGGGGTCGGCTTCCAGTCTAACCGGATTCAGCTGAGTACCAGTGTTTTACATGGAGCGACTGCCTATCTGACCTCCACAACCCAGTAACTGGGTAACAGCGGTACCCCTTGGTTAGACTGGTGTCAGATCTCAAGTTTCTGACTACTCGTAACGACTGTCAAAGATCTTCAAATGACAGCCGGGACCAACGGCTTAACGTGCATGAAAAATATTGCTTAGTTAATGAAGAATTTTTTTTTTTTACTTTTTTTTTCAGATATTTAAAATACTATTTGGATCACATACGAGTTTAAGAGAGCTTTTTAACTATTATCGGCAGATTCCGTAGATTGATGAATAGGCTGAGGTTTCCAAAAATAATAATTACTGCTGCTTTAGCTGGTAACGCAATCCAGTGATAAAGCAGAAGTAGAAACCCATTCATAAAACCATTATTTTTTAACGGCGTCAAATTAGTAAAGTATTTTTTTTTTTTTCAATAATAAAATAGGATCAGACTGATGTTTTTCTAGCCTTCATTTCTTTCTTGATTAATCTAAAAATAAAAAATAATATTTGAGTTTCTATTAGTAACCATATTTTAGCCTCAGTTTTAATTTAATAGCATATTTTCTTTATTTACCGTAATGGGGCGGAAAATTGGGGTGAATTCGAAACGAAATCTTACCGAAATGAAAGTGCCATTTAAATCGCTTTGTCTTCCTTTTTACACCATCAATTAACCTAACATATTATTTAAGCTAATATGAAAATTGGCGAACTAATATCAGAGGCCGCTCACGTGTGGATCCGTTCGTCCGTCCCACGGAGCCCTAATTAAACTTACAAACGACATCCCGAATGTTTTACAGAGATTGCGACGCGATTCTAATACCATTCTTAGTTTGTAAACGGCTTTATTTTGGAGTTCGGAATTGGTTTTACGTGAGTTCTGAAGTAGGGAGAAGTAAAGAGTTTCTTTGCTTAGTGCCGTGAAGTGATTAAGGGTGGATTATGTTATTTGAATTTTAATTCGTATGGTGGAAATGACTTGATTTTGGAATGAGCTCTATTTGAAAATGTCCTATTTCCTTTTCATCCTTAGGATATTTTCAAGGTAACCAATTATTTGCCGACTTTAAAAAAGTAGGTAATCAATTCGGCATGTCTACACTAATAATAATCTACACTAATAAATCAATATTTTAAGGAGTGAACATTCTCGTGAACATACACAAAAATCACAGCTCCCTAAATGTTGCCAGGTTTTGCGAATATTTACTTGAAATCTCTTACAGAGCAGGCAATTTTATATTTCAGAGTTTATTTCATCGTAGTAAAGGTAGTAAAGAGATTTATGAATGAATAGTAGGTGTGGGCTTTTTCGTCGGTAAACTCTTGGCAGAGCGGTCCTGTTCTTCATTTTGCAGCGAGACTTCGCACTGACATGATTCGTCTCATTATGCGACGCCATCTGTCAGCTGTTACTCGTGTACACTCATGCAATAGACCGCCTTCTGCAGACTTGATATGGTCGGTCCAAGGCGACCTGCCGCGCGCTCTCAAACTCATCATCATTTTATCTGAAAGACGTCTACTCCTACATAGATCTCCCCCAAGCGTCCCCATACTGATCGGTCATGTGAGTCTCGCATCCATCAGATTGCCGCAACCTTAACCTGACCAGCCAGACCTAGGTCATCGGTCCACCTAGAGGGAGGCCTTCCAACACTTCGTATTCCGATTCGCGGTCACTCCAGAACTTTTCGGTTCCAACGACTATCCGTCTCTTGAAGTGTTAAATAGTAGTAGTACAAATTCAACAACGGAACGACCTAGTACATAATGTACACAAGTAAGCTGTGTTAAGTGACCACATGTATTAGCATAGCCTCCGGCTCCGCTTGTAGAGCGATACCTTGATTAATAATTAATACCCTCTAGCGTAATGGTCTTCCATGAATATTTGCTCATACTCAGCAAACAGTGATTAGACGTTTAATTAGTTTGTCCTTAATTATATAGGCTGGATATTGGAGACGGCTAATGTTGTGATGGTCATGTTATGAAGTCATGGGAGGATTTGATGAAGAATTATGTGAATGAAAAGGAAAGTATGACAGCTATAGGCTACGACCGTGTTTCATCAAAGTTTTTTTTATTATACGTAGAACAATTTTTATGAAAAATCATCGTCTGTGAAGGCCTTAAAAAGGAGGAATACAAGAGATAAGCAATTTTTCACCGACTCTAGGTAACAATATGAGACAAGGACAGCAAAAGAAGGTTATTAAGCAGTCGGGTTTTTTGTTTTTTTTAATTAAGTTTTTTTATTTATAATTTTTAGTTATTTTTTTTTAATTAGTTATATTGTAACATATAAGTGGTATACATTTTTGAAATCACCTCTTAAAATCCTTTATTTTGATGCCCCACACGATGGGTATGGAAGAAAAAAAAATTGGTCTCCCACAATATGGCGCCCAAAAGCCGCCATTTCTCTATTTTCCAATTTTAATGTAGCCAGTGACATTTGTAGGGTTAAGACGAATCGATTGAGGTAAGACTCATCAAAATCGGCCAACGATTTTAGTTTCTAGAACGCCACATAGAAACATACATACATAGACTGATAAACACATTACCCTCCTTCGGCAGTCGGATAAAAAGCTATCACTGTACGTTGGATCTAAAGACATGGTACAATCTGTGGTACATTTTGGACATGGTCAAGCACTATGAGGAGATACCTAACTCTGGATTCCTTAACTACCACTTAAAACTACTGCTCCATCAGCTTTTCATAAAGGTACACCCGCTGTCTTTCAAGCAGAAACCTGAGTGGGGAATTCAATAGATTGACTTGTCCGCGGTTATACCTGCACCACACCTCGCTACTCGCTAGAATGTTCCTAATTCTGTTTAGTGTGTAATTAGCACAGAAAGATAAACTTATAGCAGTGAGCGCTGGTGGACGTGACCCGCAGCCATGCTCATTATTGCCCATGAGTCTGTCATGAATATTCAACTTTATACTTCAAAGTACAAATAGAAGTAGAAATATGTATAACAAACAAAACTTGTGAAAAGTCGTGTCGCGTCAAGGATGCTCCTACCTGAACCTGACGCATTTTCGCGTCAACGTCAACGTCGCATCATTAAAACTTAACAAATTTTGTGTATCTGAGCCCTGGCTGTATACTAGTGATGTTTCGCGAAAGCAGTCGAAACACAACGTTATTTTTTGTGTGCTTGACATTAGTCCCATTATATACCAGCTGTAAATTTAATTTAAATTTATAATACGTTGCAATGGTCATAAAAATAAAAACTTGTCATTGATTTCCACGCGTTATTCTTGCCAGTTGGTCTCTAGTGAACACTTTTTCACTTCTTACGGCTGTTTGATGCTGTGGGCAGCGATCTAATTCGTCTGGCGATCTTCACCTGGGTCTTTCACGTCGTAGCTTTCTGTATTTTAAGGACATAATGCAATTCAACCTATTAAGTTAAACATCCATGTTCAGACTCCTGACCTGGAGCTAATGACGAGGATTTTCAGATTAAACTCCAATAAACAATGAACAAACATCCCTCTGCTATTAGTAGGTACCTATCACGGAAGTAGATGGCGTGTCCCTAATACCAGTCAAAATATTACTTTACTAATTTACCAAGTTGTGACATTAAACGTTACTTAAAACTTGGGAACTTAAAGGTTTGTTCTAATTTAAGTATTATCGCGACACAGATCCTTGGGGGTTTAGTAGATGTATGTAGCTATCGTTTTGTAGCTTTTGATTAGAGGGTTTCATGGATATTAAAAGTGCAATATTGGCTTTCAACTTACAATTACACTTCACTTTCTAGGCCGATGGTTATGGTGGATGGTTTTGAACCACTTATTGAAAAATTATAAAAGCGTAACCCGTCGGAAGACAGATAACAAGATAACAATAACAACAAAGCCTAAAGAACACCCAAATTTCGACAATTATTTTTAAGTCTCATGTACCCAATCAATACCCGGGCGAGGCTATGCCATCAACCGAACACAAAAATCTATACTCCATGCTGTTTAGAAATTCCATACAGAAACCTTCTAATTTGGCTTTGTCAAATGTATTCTTATAAATAATTTTCTTTAATTTAATTTACGATTCAAATACAAAAATTGTAAAAATACTTAATTTATTCGTTATTCAAAATTTTCCTGTGATCTTCTCCACAACTCAAAGTATTTTTTTCCATTTTCCCTAATAAACAAACCAAGTCGATGGTAAACATTAATAATGTACTATATCAAAGACCCCATAAAAAGACATGACGCCACATTATCATTAAACACATGCACTCTTTTATATCCAACATCTCTTCGAGCAAAAAATTTCAACTTCAAAGAAAGGGGCGACCAATAAAATTATCATTACGTGTATTTTTTTTGTGTCTGTTTCTATTGCGGAATACATAGAGAATGGAGTGATATCATTTCTTTAATCCCTTGAGTGCCCAAAACGTGTATCCATGCGAGACACAATGACTTTTCTGTTGTTTCGGTAATCATGGATTCAACTGGTTAATAGAAATATTTTCAGTGTACTAATAATTATCATCTTTGAGACAGTAATCTTCTTTGTCTGTCAAATTAAAATTATTTATTTGTAAAAACATAGGTACACTATAATAAGATCTAATTCTAATGTTATGCATTGTATTATTTAAAGTATAGTATTTGAACGAGCGAAAAAAATTCAAATTAAAGCTGTAAAAAATACGGAATATAGCTTACTGAAATACTAAGTGGGCGACTTGAAAATAAAAGTTTGTCGACGGAGCCCCCGCTGAGTGGGGCTCCTTTTTCTGTCTGCAGGGTCTAAAGTAACCTAACATGAAGGAGATGATGGGAGTTAAGTTCGCTCGCTTTGTTCGCTCACTTCAGCTCCCGTCATCCCCTTCGAACCTAACCTATCCGTGTCGGGGTGCCCTAAGTTCCCGAGCTCGCTTCGCTCACTCTTGGACTAATTCGTTAAAAACACGAATACATCCGAACTCCCGCGCTGCACAGCGATGTCGCCTCGTCGGTTCTTCTGCTATTTTCGAAATAATCATATGCTAAAATAGCAAAATATAACCCCATATACAATTAAAGTATGTATCAATATTATTACCGCTGCTCACAGAAACCTCCTAGAAGATACTAACAATATATAGTACAGTATAATAGTCGCCCATTCAGTATATTTTTCACCCAGTTAATAATTTCCCTTATTTAAAATATTATTAAAAATTAAATTAGATACTAATAATTTCTATCATTAAATCGAAATGAGCATAAATAAATCGGATATTTAATTCACACAACGACATACCTACCTATTATTATTTATTTGAGTTGTCTGTTAAGAATTCACCAATGGAACAGTACGCTTTTTACCCATAAAATCTGTTAGCATTATTTTGAACTTATTAATATCATTCTCAGCTCTTATAGTCGTGGGTATCTTATTATAATTATTTGGAGCCATTACCAGAAAGCTTTTTGCGTATAATGTTGTTTTATGAGGCATAACGTGAATTTTGTCCCGGTGACGTTTACTAGTCAGGGTTTCAAATAAATTGAAATGTTTTTTAACGAACATTGTTACTCCAAATGTATATAGAGAAGAAAATGTCATTATTTTTAGCTCAATAAAGTGTGGTCTACAACTATCAGTAGCTTTTATTCGGCATACTGCTCTTAAACACTTTTTTTGTGCCTGAAACACTAGCTCCCTATCTGATGAATTTCCCCAGAAATGGATGAATGCCATAACGTAATGTAGAAGACACGTATGCATGGTATGCAGTTAGTACGGCTTCGCGACTTGCTATTTTACTGAGATTATGTAGAGCATACTGAAACTGATTTAGTTTTTTTATTATTATGTTCAATATGTTTACTCCATTTCATATAACTCCGTATTCGTGTCATCTTGACATAGCGTTCGTGATCTCACAAACTCTGTAAGCACTGTAACACTAGGATGCACCGAAATGTCAACCAAAAGATAGAAATGGTGAATGATCTCGGATGAATCAGATCTACCCCAACAAACTGCTACATTCACAGTGATGAAATAATTATCAAAGAAAACCACTAAAAGTATGTTTTCTTTTGCTGAAAAACATGTAGAGAATCCCCTACTAAGGTAAATACTTATCGATATAGTGAAACTTAATATTGTTAAACTAAATAATTTGGTGTCCATAATTGATGTTAATTTACAATTAATATTCGTGGTAATGATGACTCAGTGAATTTTCACAATTGTCACAACCAGTTTGCTTGACTATCACTCCATGTGCTACCTACTCCATGCCCCCCATACAAAACCCTCGTAGCCAGGGTAACGCAGGGTAACTCCAGGGTACGGGACGGGTACAGCTACAATAACGGTTGATAAGGAAAAATCCACTAAATTTGAGTAATGACGCAGACACAATTATAATGGTCGTCTAACGAGCCCGCTTGATACCATTCTACTGTACAATGGAGAGCGAAAAAAGTGTACGGTTTTAAGTTTATAAGTTGAAGGAAGTGTATTAATATTAATAATAGAGTTCTGGAGCGTGTTAAGGTGACTTTTTTGTGTTAAATTGCTGGCCATTCAGTATTTTTTTTTGTAAATGAAGGATTTTTTCATGATTCCTTTAACCTTGACTTTGCTTAACGACTCTTTCATGACTATTCTTTGTATCCGACTGCTCAATAGCAAATTAACGTTTTCAAATCATGTTTCCGATTCTTGCCATCAAATTGCAAAGTTTGGCGAGTCAAAAAGTTCGTAAATTTTTAATTTATATTAAGTTTCAGACTGATAAGACGCCTAAGTGTACCTTTATTTTTTATATAGTGTAAGTAGTTAGTTTAAGTATAATTTTGTATAGTTTACTTTTGTTTAGTGTTTAAGTATGTAGGTACATATTTAAACCTTTGTTAAAAATAAATAGTTTCACACCAAAAAAAAATATCCAAAACAGAAGTTCATCCAAACTAATATTATAAATGCGAAAGTAACTCTGTCTGTCTGTCTGTCTGTCTTTCTGTCTGTCTGTCTGTCTGTCTGTCTTTGCTTCACGCCTAAACTACTGAACCGATTTGTGTGAAATTTGGTACAGACATAGTTTGGAACTTGAGAATGGACATAGGATAGTTTTTATTACAAAAAATAAAATATAAAATAAAATTTATACCGGACATACAGCGCCATCTATTGGTCAAGGGTCGGCATCAATTCAGTACTGAAAATTCATCGGAAAAATGTAAATAAATAGTAAAAAGGTATGAAAATATAATATAATATAATACAACTTTTAGTACAAAGAAAATGCTCTAACGGAGTATATAGATAATTCTATTAGTACTATATGTCGAGTTGGTGATCGCGCAATGGTGTCGATCGTTACACGAGTTCGGTTCATGTTATTGTTTTAATTCATCGGAAAAAAGTAAATAAATAGTAAAAAGGTATGAAAAAATAATATCAATATATTAAAACTTTTAGTACAAAGAAAATGCCCGAACGGAGTATAGATAAATAATCCGAGTTGTCACTATGCTCGATAGATGGCGTTGGGATCGAAATAGATCGCGCTATGGTTTCGTTACACGCATTTGGTTGGGTATCGGCCGAGCGCTTCGGTACTGTCGTGGAATTGTGGATTGATCGTTTCGTAAATTTAAAATTGGCTCCGTTGTATTAGTAGATTAAAAGGTTAATTTGTTGGGTTGTCTGGTGGTTGTTTCCAATTTTTTTTTTTTTTTTTGAGATATCCCGTGAGATCAGGAACTATGTGGGTAAAACCAAAAATCTGCCGGAAGTCACTATTCCACGCGAACGAAGTCGCGGGCAAAAGCTAGTATTATTATAAATAGTGACACTCCCAGAAACAAAAATCTAAAAATAATAACATTACCTTAATCCAACTAGCCTATTTTACCCTGCTAATAACCATAAAAATTAAATCAAATTTTTCCCATTTAATTTTCCACCGTGGCCTTTTCCCTGTGCCGAGCCACAGGGCTGATAATGTAAATCTAATAAGGCTTGTATCGTCCACAGACATAAATCTAACTAGATAACGCAATTTCCACCATTTGTATGGTAACCAAGCGGGCCCCTTTTTCACTAACAATTAAGGTACTAAACTTTCCGATAAAAGAAAATGTTTGTTTTGGCCAACTTTTTTTGTAGAGTTTTTACAGCTTAGTGGGCAAAGTGGATGGAAAAGCCACGCAGACACACTCGGTGGTCAGACCAGATCAGGGCGATTACGATACTCACGGTGACCACTGCCCTAAGAAGAGCCAAAGACAGAGTGGCTTGGAACCAGCTCGTCAATGAGTCCGTCAAAACTTTCCAAGGCGGGCACGACCTTCGGTTATGAAGACAGCGAATAAGAAGAAGAATACAAATTCGCGTCATCTAGTTAGATTCATGTCTGTGGTATCGTCGTAGGGCATAGGCTTGTTTTCGTACAACAGATCCCTCCGCGTGCCTGCTTCTACAAAACAGCTCTGACTTTTTATCAACAATTATGTTCGGGGCCTATCTTTCATGGAGGTCACTGTAAGGTTGGAAGGTGTACTGTAAACTCATGTTTTAATCTTTGGTTAACTGGTGCTTTTTTGTGGCTAAGGTTTGCCACTTGTGAGTCGGATAATATTTTGAAACTAGGTAAAATATTATTAAATAACTTTAATTATATATATAATAACTTAAATTTGTTAGTAGTTTTTAGATTATTTTGTCTATTTTTTACTACAGTAAAATTATAACAAAAACCTAAAAATACACTTTTCAAAAGCAGAATGAACTAATTTAGGAGTCCCTCTGAAATTAATTATAAAACTAATAAAGACTTCATCGCCCTGGAAAAACAAACAGCCTGAAAAAAGCCGACGGAAAATAAAATATCTAACATGAGAAGAATAAAAATAACAAGATAAAAATCTTTTTAGCTAACATAGGTTGATGGTACAAAGGTCGTTAAATATTTCTTTATATTATCTCGTAAACCGGGAGCCCTATACTGTACTGTCAGTGTGTCTGTGTATGTATATTCCACGTTCTGCCGTCCGCTAGAGTGCCGCTATCTGTCAATTGGCCGATTTTAGCTTTTTGATGCCATTGCAATAAAAAAAAATACTGTATCGACCTGCCTAAAAAATATTTTTCATGCCGGATATTAAATAAAAAACGCTCCAAATTGCTATATTTACAAACCTATTTAAGTAATTGATTTAAACTAACAATGTGCCTATTTGAAAGTGGGCAATTAGATCTATGTTTGACACCGGAAACACTCGCATATGATTTATAGTTCACTAGCTTCTGCCAGCGGCTTCGCCCATTTGAAAAGTGTTTTCTCATCCCAAGGGAAAATTATGCCAGGATGAAGCCTATGTGCTATTCTAGACTATACAACATTTGAACCAGATCCGTTCAGCCGTTCTGGCGTGATTGAGTAACAAACATACATCCACACATCTATCCAAACTTTCACATTTATAATATTAATAAGATATAAGATATATTAAGATAATATTAGTACTCGTAAAGAGTACGATAATTTAAACAACGTTGAATTTTTATTAAGCGATTTTTTTTTCGCCTATAACTTAATACGATTTTGTTGGTTTTTAGCGACACGCTAGCTATAGGACGGCAGCGTATATCCTGAAACTCTGCGAGATACCAATAAGTTGATTTTAGCTAGCTTACTCGCGAACATAATTTTGTTTGGATGCTATAAAGTATACATCCTGTATGTTTTAGGGTTCTGTTTAAAATTATGGGGCGTTAAACTGTTCCTGGCTGAGTTTATCATAGATTGTTTTTTTTTATTGTAAGCGATGATTGTTTTTTTGCTTTTCCTTCATAAGTGTGTTTAAAGTGGTGTATGTACAGGAAAAGCACAGCTCAATGGCTTGTATCGTGGAAATGGATAAATTGTGAAGAAACAAAAATAAGAACACGAAAAGCTTAACATTAGTACTTTAAACATCTCAGTTAAATGTGACACAATGTGGTAATGAAATATATCTTACTAATATTATCAGAAAGTTTGGATGGATGTATGTTTGTTACTCAATCACGCTAAAACGGGTAAACGGATCTGTATGAAATTTTACACAGAGACAGATTGTAATCTGGCATAGCAAACATGCTACTTTTTATGCGGTATAATGTTGGCTTGGGATAATAAAACACTTTTCAGGCGGGCTAAGACATCATAAAAGATATTCCAAAATTCCAATTCCAAAATACATAATTTTTTTCAAAATTTTTCTTCATCTTCATTGTTTCGTTTTTAATAGCTATTGCAAAAATAAATTAATATTTAACTGTGTAGCAAAATAAAATGTTTCACGTCATGGGTTATATATAGTTTTTCTGTTGCTCAAATTACAATGAAAAACAAAACATGACAAAAATATTATAACAAGAGACCAATTTAAACTTAAAAGATAAAAATTTAAATGCTCTAAGCGGTATTTATTCAACAAGCATTTTCATCTCATTCTAAGCCAGCAGAAATACAAATAACATTTCTATTATTCTTTAAAAATATATCACGGTTTCTCACCGCGGCTTCCATTTCGCGCTTGCCAACAATTTTTATGATTTCACGTTGAAAGTGTACAAAGCGGGATCCATTAGACATAGCGAGCGACTTCCATCGACTTCCACAATACGTCGTTATGCTGTTATTAGTATGTTACATCCTGTAAATGTTGTTTTTATTATACAGCCTGTATACACGCTGATCGGAGAAGTAAATGTTTAGATTTTAATTTTAGGACACTTGAATTGGTTGGTTTGGTTTATGAGTCGCCTTTTTTAAAGGACTTGAATAGGAACTCGTGCAAGAGTCAAGCACAATAAAAATAAGTTTCGAAAATTCATCCCTTAAACGGTCAATAAGGATCCCGTTGGTTAAGTGGTCGCAAACATTATTGTTGAGCATGAGGTCTTGGGTTCGATGCCCGGTTCGGGCAAAAGGTCAAAAAAGGCCATCTGGAATTTCTCACTAGTAGCCCTTTGGCTGGATTTGCGTACATGGGACATAAAATTTGTTGGTGTTAGGTGCTCCGCCCAAACCCTCAGGGAATACATGCGTGATCCTTTACCATGTTTAGTTCTTGGAAGTTCGTAATTTTTGGCGAGGGAAAACATTACCTCATATTTTTGTTCGTCTAGGGCCCACTTATGCCGTGATGACTACCTACCAAGAAGCGAGCCATCAAGGTCTGCTTGATTAACCCAATAAAATGATAAACTGTATCCACGAGAACACTGCCAACAAACCGTATTGCAGTTTCGCAGAAAAGTGTAATAACTATTTGTGTATCTTTTCTTGAACCATATTCTTCCTGCGCTTGACCCAAGTTACTTGGGGTCGCCGACCACGTTTACGCATATTACTTTTCTTAAACAAAAAGAACTGGCCAAGTGCGCAAGACTTTGCACATTTAGGGTTCCATACCAAACAGCAAAATCAAGTTGGTTGTAAGAGGAAAAATGAGGGAATTTCAAAAAATCTGATTTATCATTATGTAATATTTGTTAGTAACATACACGTAATTATAAACATTATCACCTAATTTCAAGTTCATAGGTCAATGGGAAGTTAAAAAAATTTGAAACATTTTTTTTTGAAAACCTTACTTTGGTGGCTTCTCTTTCCTTTGTTTTCCAATATTTTTTTAAAACAAAAAATAGAATATTAACTTATACTAATTGATGAGCTCTAAACAAGGATATCCCACTCGATGGGGCAGGTCAAAATTTTTTTCGCGCCCCCTTTTGCTTTATGGGCGCCCCCCTTCATCCATTCATTTGAAGACTTTAGCTCCAACCGTTTGGCTGTAAAATTTGTGTGACATATGATGGACAAACAGACAGACGGACAGACAGACGGACGGCCAGACGGACAGATGGACAGACGGAGACGGACAGACAGACGGACGGCCAGACGGACAGACGGAGACGGACAGACCGACAGTAAATGACATGGTGCTGCTGGGCCCGTCGGCGGGAGCAATCAGAGACCTACTTAAGACGTGTGAAGCCTACGCTGCCGCACATGGCTTCAAATATAATGTAAAGAAATGTGAATACGTGGTCTTCAAGGTCGGTGGCAACGCCGTGGAGAAGGACCAGAGTTGCTCGTGAACGGGTTATCAATTAATAGGTTGTCCACTTTTAAATACCTGGGGCATTTTCTTGCCGCCGACCTCAGGGACGATGTGGACATTGAGAGGGAGCGTAGGGCTCTAGCGGTCCGGAGCAATATGACGTCCCGTAGATTTGCGCGGTGTACGGACCTAGTAAAAGTAACACTTTTCAAGCCTTATTGCCAAAGTCTGTACACGGGCCATCTATGTTTAGACTGCCCCGTTACTGTAGCGCGTCGGAGATGTTTGTGCAAGCCCGTACAGACGGCATCCTGTAAACAGTAGCTGAGAGCTTCGGCTCTCCGATTGTGCAGCAGTTTAGTAATATAAGTTTTTCTATGTTACTAACACTCTATGGATTTTTGAGTCCGAAATAAAGATATTCTATTATATTTATTTATTATATACTTTATTGTACACCACAAAACATACAGGACAAACGTTCAAATATACAAGTGTACAATGGGCGGTCTTATCGCACTAGGCAATCTCTTACAGACAACCTTTGGATGGACTGAGTGATAGTAGAAGAATTTAGGGCTGTCAGTGTACAAAATATCAAAAATAATATTACTTAGACTTAATAACATACCATACATACACACAATATTACTTAATATACTAATACATATCAAATATATAACAGAGAAAGGAGAAGAATAAAAATCATAGTGAAAGGTAATGCTCCTTCACCATTCTATTCTAATAGGGCCCCTTCGGGCACGGGACCCTGAAAAGATTAAATATTTTTACAATTTTTGACTTATAATTATATAATAGTTTTGAATTGATAAGTGGCCAATTATGCTTATTTTTCTTTATTTCTTGTCTTTTTATTTTCGCAGATAAACTACTAGATATCTTAGTAACCTCATCCTCAAACAAAGGGATTATCTGGAGTATTTATATTTTTCGGGTAAAATTAACAGTGACTTCATCGTTAATACAGTGATCTCACTGATAAGACCGCTGAGCACCGCTGCTTCCAGTCTATTGATAACAATTGTTTTTGTCATCGTTATTTGCCTGATTATCTACTATTATAATATATATTGGATGATCAATGCCTTAAGCCTTACGGGGGAGTCATGAGTGGAGGTATCAAAATAAATAACATAGACAATATATGTAATTGATAATAAACGTTATATCTAATTTATTTAGTAAATACTTTAAGTTATTTTTAAACGACACGTTATTAGTAACACTTTTGCTGGCCAAACGCAGTACGGAGTTTCAATAAAATTTGAGACCAGCTTATACTTTTTATTGTAATACTGACGTGTCGCCTGCTGTACCTATGTGTACTAGTCTTATGAAATTTCACCTTGGACTGGAAAACTCTTCCTTAAGCTCACCAAGGTATGGGGTGATTTGAACTACACGTACATTAATTTTCAAACCACCAAATCCGTCGACAATGATTCTAGGTCTGATGTCTGCTCCGGCCTTGATGGATTGCTGTCCAATTGAACTATGATTGTGAGGGAACAGAGTAAACATATTTTTGCGGTATACGAAAATACTTCTAGACTATAACATCTCCCGTGATGATGGCTAGTCTCCACTCAGATTTTCTGCCATGATAGAGAAATAGTCAAGATGACCTTTACATTAGAGTTATAAGTTACATTATAATTACTTCATATTTGTATCTTAAATAAAGACCAGGGTTAGAAATAACACTAATCTGACGCTACCAGTCATTAGCTTACTGTCTATGAAGCTACACAATTATTT
Organism: Orthosia cruda; assembly: GCA_964057195.1. Taxonomy (NCBI): domain Eukaryota; kingdom Metazoa; phylum Arthropoda; class Insecta; order Lepidoptera; family Noctuidae; genus Orthosia; species Orthosia cruda. Next base: position 2,348,611 of record OZ059835.1, on the reverse strand, counting down.
TAATCATCATCATAATCATCAGCCTTATAATCTTCCCACTGCTGGGACACAGACAACCTCTTTGTGAGAGAGATAAAGGGCGATAATCCACCACGCGGGCCCAGTGCATGTTGGTGGTTGTTACATGTCTTCGATTTTTTGGTTCTAGGACATGCCGGTTTTCTCACGATAATTTCCTTCTGATGAAATAATTTACACAAAGTAAAGCGCCTGCCTGGGTTCGAACTCACGACACCATGGCTCACGAAAGTTGGAGCCGTTACCACTGGGACACCACTGCTCTTCATTATTTTAATCGACACCTTTTATCTAAAACAAACATAGCGAACCTCTCTCCCCAAAGCTAGCCATACACTTTTACAGCCAAACAACCCACCGCTTGATAGTCATACAAAAACACTTTTATTTCGGTCTCTGCCGTTATCCCGTAGCTAAAAAGCGTGATACATGGTAAACGGCCTTAACAGCTATATCGAAATCCAGCTTTGAGGGTGTACCTGGTCGTAATCGGGTGACTGGGTGTGGCACAAAATGGAGGAGGAAGCAAAATTCACCTTACCCTTGTTGCACGGAGAAACATCCCGTCTGTATTACCTTTACGCCGCAGTGTTGCCAACTTAAATACTTTAGAGCTAGATCTAGCTATTTTACATGCGCATCGGGTACAACATAGAAAAATTGTAGTTAAACTATTTAGCTACCTCTATAGATTAAATATTTCGTTACCACATCATATGAAGGTACCCTAAACACTATACCTGATCTTTGACAAGAGTATTTTTCTAAATTGTTTAAAAATTAGGTAATCTTTGTCACAGATTTGTTTTTATTTTTCGTTCGTACGTATGCAATTTTTTTTTTTCGAATTCCCCCTTTTATCACCTTGCATGATAGACAGGCAATTTCATATTCTAATATTTTTTATATAAAATCTGTAAATTATAATAGAATGTTATTAATTAATGTACAATAATGGCGAACGTGTTATATTATAACACGTTTCTCGCCTATCATTCGATCAAACTTGCTTTTCGATCAACAATACGGCTTTATTTTAAATCTTCAAACATCTGTTGTTTGCTACACCATCACGGTGACTTAGCTATTTTGTTTGAGTCTCTCACTTAATTGAAATTATGTCATCCATTATTTAATTTGGCCACGAAAATAACCGTTTGTATTTTATCACATAGCTTGCACTTCTTTCCGATGACACTTTATCGTTAGAAATGTGTACCGCACAATAATTTTATGACTGAAATAGTGTTTTGGATTCTTAATTACATAATTGAGCATCGTTTGAAGTTAAAGAAAAACATGACATTTTGTTTGTTACATAATTATAAAAAACTCAACACTTTTTAGCAACTATTTAGCAGATGTTTATTTCGAATTTTCTATACAGAATTTAAATTCATTCCGAATCTTTTTTATCAATTGCTAAGCAACGTCGAAACTTTAATAAATAAGGTTCTTCAAATACAGCCATAGCCATTTCCACACTTCCTAAGTACAAACCCGCTGTCTCCTATCACTTGCACCCCAACAAAGGTCCAGCCGAAATGGGCTCTCACAGTTTTCAGCGCACATTTGAATGGGAACGACTTTATTCAGATAACTACCCGTGATTTTATCTTGCTATATTTCATGCTCAGATTACGTGCTTGCCTCCCTTCGGCTTTGTTTTTCACCGTCAAAACGCCACCGTTGAAACGATATTAATTGCTTCGATTTTTGAATGTATCTGGTAATTGGATGGGGTTATGTAAGAAGAGTGGCCTTTTTTACCCGACTGCCGAAGGAGGGTAATGTGTTTATCAGTCTATGTATGTATGTGTATATGTTTGTTCCTATGTGGCGTTCTAGAGACCAAACGCGTTGGCAGATTTTGATGATTCTTACGTCAATCGATTTGTCTTAACACTGCGAGTGTCACTGGCTACATTAAAATAGAAAAAGAAAAAATGGCGGTTTTTGGGCGCCATTTTGTGGGGGAAATTTTTTGTTTTTCCTTCCAAACCCGTCGTGTGGGGTATCAAAATAAAAGGTTTTAAGGGGTGATTTCAAAAATATATAACACTTTTATGTTTCAATGTACTTAACTCAAAAAAAAAATAACTGAAAAGTTGTAAATAAAAAAAGGTAATTAAAAAAATCAAAAAACGTATTTGCGAGCTGGCTGACCAAAACCAGATGTATCCTCCGACTGCACAGCATGAATTTCTTCTTGTTTACGTCTTTTTAGTTCGCTTTTTAAGCAGTCGGGTTTTTTGATTCTTTTAATTACCTTTTTTTTACGGTTAAATTTATATTTATCTACAGTCACAACTTAATGTTCCAAATATGAATTCAAAAAATGTTGTATAAACAAGTACTTTATATTCGTGGAAAGGTTAAATTAAAAAACAAAAATATTACAGTGCAACATTTTCCTATGATTTTCAAACAACTGCAACATAAAATAACTTTTTAATTTCATAGCACACTTTTACTTTTTAATTTATTGGTGCATATGGGCTCATTGACTTAATGTAGAAAAATAGTGTCATTGTCTATGGATGCGCGCGCTGCGCACTCATGCGCAATGAGAATCTATATTATGCGCAATGAGAATCTATATTGACCGCATACCACTTATTTTTTCCGTTTCCACTTTTGTTTTATTTCAACTGTATGAGTGCAGGTAAAATAGTGTATGCAACGGCATATAATTAGGTATTAAAACACTCGCGTAATATTATTATTATATATATATAGATAAACCTACGCTCATGTTTTAATAACCCATATTATATGACTGTTGCATAAACTACTATTCGGTATGTGGACAAATAGAAAGAAGGAAGCCGCCCTAGAACAACAAAATAATATCTAAACTAATTTTATTCGTGATCTTCTTCAGTAAATGAAGCTATGGGAGTATTTTAGGATTGTAGCCAATGACGATCTGCAATTTCTACCTACCCCAATGAGAAGAAGGAGTAAGTTTATATACATAGGTATATTTAAAAATAGAAAGACTAACTGGATGAAAATTTTAAACTTCTTTAATTGCAGTTTCCAAGAAAACAACATAATAATTATTTTCGTATTGCCAAGATATATTTATCTAAATGAACTTGAAAACCTCCATGTATATGCGTGGTCATCGTTATTGCTACAAAAGGGGAAAAATCCGTTGGTGTCAACAACATTCATCAGTTTCAGGCAAACGTGATCACGCAATCAACATCACAATTAAAAATATAGGAAAATCGACGCCAGTCCGCCGGTTCGGGCCTTCCTAATGACAGCAGAACTACTCAATCTGACATTCGAGCAACAAGAAGTGAACATGAGGGCTGGAGAACACATGTCACCAGAACATTTGGAGAAAATTCCTCTACACTCCGTCCCCTTAATGGATGATGATGACTTCCTCCTCTCAGACAGCCACGCAATCATCGCACATATAGTGGCGAATCAAGTAAAATTGTACCCTAAAGAGTTAAATTTAAGAGCGACAGTAAACCAGCGGCTGTTCTTTGATACTTCGATACTCTTTTCAGCCATCATGTTCATCTTGTTCGCCGACTTTTGGATAAAGGATTAACTCGTGCTACTACTAACAAACTATATATATCAGACCAAGGCCTATATTGTAAACCCTTCTAGAGGACAGTGCCTCCGCTCCAGTCGACTAAGCTACCATAACAACCGAAAAAAGCACTCAATTTCTGTCAATAAACATCATACTTTAAATTTGATTGAGTCAAGCGGAGAATTTACTTATAATATACGGATATCTAATAATTAATGTGACAGTTATGCTTCATACACATTTAATTAGTCTAATGTTCGCAAGCGCTACTTCTGAGCGGCAGGTCAGACAAAGTTTTATTGTAATACTTCACCTGAGATTTCTCAGAAACAGCTGTCTGGACTTTGTGTCCGGTTAACGGTAAGAGGCTCGAGCCTCCACCCTCTTATACATGGCACTTAAACATAACTCGAGAAATGTGGGTGTTTTTTTAGTTGTATCTTTGTCTAAATGCTCAAGGAAAACTGTCGTGATGTTATGTAATGTTTAAAAAAAAACCCACACGCAAATAAGCTGTGGTGTTATGACTATCTAAAAGTTTCAGAAGTAGTGAACAGGTTATCACGGCATTATCTCTACTTATCTCGCTTACTATCAAGCGCAGAGTCATCTAATTTATCGCTACTAAATACATATATGCCGTTAATCTTATGGCTAAACCTTAGTTAAGTCCTGATACTGAAACAGTTAACATGCCGATCAAGATATACAAAATCAACCTTAGTCCTCCGTCTCGGGGTGTCCTGATGATGGCCGAACTCCTCAAACTAAACTATATGACCCAAGACGTGGACCTCATTGCTGGAGAACACAAGTCACCGGAATACTTGGAGAAGAATCCTATGCACACCGTCCCAGTTTTACAAGATGGCGATTTTCTTCTCTCTGATAGCCACGCCATAATCATCTATCTGATTTCCAAATATGGTGGTGGACAACAATCAAGGCGGCATTCTTTCTCCTCTTCTTTTTTCTATTTTCATAAATCTCATTACTTTCGAACTTCAGTGTGCGTATCATCTGTATGCAGATGACCTTCAGTTGTACTGTCAGGGGAGTGTTGACGAAATATCTGACGTTATCAGTAAATTGAACAGGGACTTATCTGCTATAAAAACTTGGTCCGATAGATTCGGTGTGGCAGTAAACCCCAATAAATGTCAGGCGATCATCATTGGGAGTCACCGAAGCATCGCTAAAGTGGATGGTACAACTTTGCCACCTGTATTGTTTGACAATAAAATTGTTCCTTTCAGCACTGATGTAAAGAACTTGGGCTTGCACATCGATAATACCCTTACCTGGCGTACTCAAGTCGCTAGTGTGAGTCGGAAGGTCACTGGAACGCTGCGGGCTCTGTATCGTATGAAAAACTTATTACCATCGAACACCAAGGCAATGCTTGTGCAGGCCCTAATTTTTCCTATCATCGATTATGGTGACGTGTGCTACTATGACCTGAATGCAGATCTTCTCAACAAACTTGACCGTCTTCTAAATTACTGCATTCGATTCGTTTTCAATTTGCGTAAATATGATCATGTCTCTGCGCATCGATCGCTTCTAAAGTGGTTGCCTATACGCCAGCGCAGAGAGCAAAGGGCACTAACTACGTTGTTCTCATTTCTCGCCTCTTCTAATTCCCCTAGTTATCTGTCACCTCACTTTAACTACATTTGCGCCAACCACAATAAAAATCTACGGTCATCCCATAACCGCCTTCTTCAATGTCCCACTCACCGCACTGACTTCATTCACTGTTCTTTCTTCGTTCAGTCTATTTCTCTGTGGAATGCGCTCCCCCAGGAAATCAGGATGGCAACCAACCGGTTAACATTCAAAGTTAAAGTTCGTGAGCACATTCGCAAGAAGTTGGCAGTAGTATCGTCACAACTCTAATGTTTTTCAATTGTTAATCTAATATTACTAATGTTTAAGTATATCTTTATATTTAGTTTATTCTTTTGAGTATATATGGTATAATTTTCTTGATTATATTGTATTTATAATTTATATATATTTTTTGCATAAATCTGTTTCGTTTAATTGTTAACATTGCACCTACCACTAGTTGTCTCTGCACCACCCAAAGGTCGACTGGTAGAAAATGCCTAAGGCATTAAGTCCGCCTCTGTACGTTTGTGTGCATGAAGTATTAAATAAATAAATAAATAAATAAACAATCGAAATTGTACCCTAACTGTTTGAAATTACGTGCGACAGTCAACCAGAGGTTGTTCTTCGAGACTTCGAATGTCGCTGGTGCAGCAAGGGAGGTGGTGGTTGGCATCATGACTGATGGTAGTGCCCCTACTGCGAAACAGATTTAAAATGTGAACGATGCTTATGGAATCTTGGATAAATACTTGCAGAAGACGAAGTACGTGGCAGCAGACCACTTGACGATAGCAGATGTGTCGCTAGTTGCTGGTATCTCTTCAATCAATGTGTTAGTCCCGGTGGATGCAAAATATACCAGGGTGCATGCGTGGTGGAATTTGCTGAAAGAGGAAGAATGGTACAAGAAGGCAAATATACCTGGACTGGCGCAGTATGAAGAGCTTATGAAATCTAAGTTGAAGTAAAACTGTGAAGTGGTGGTGGTATAATTAGTGTTAACTTTAGCTGATTCTTCATGAATATTACAACACTTTGACAAATAAAACCTACTTATGTTTTGAAAATGATGAAAACCAAAAAATATTTTTAAACATTTGTATAATCATACACATTCCTCTTTATGGTATTCCTATGCTATTGGTTCACAACCATTTCAAGGTAATATTTTTTCTATCATCATAATAACAAACATAGAAAACATAATTGTCTAGTCATGTCAATATTGTTATCTCACTTATGCTCTATCTCACCACTTCGATCAATCAGGTATATAATTGACATCATTTATGCATTATAGACCAACGTTCTCTAATACTGGCATGTCATGCAGAAGCTTTTTGTTTGTTTGAACGCGCTATTCTCTAGAACCAGTCGGTTTTGAAAATTTTGTTTGTATATGATAGCCACGATCATGAGAAAACATTACGCTAAAGTTCTTGGTTAGCCTTAAATATTGATATTTGTAAAGGAAGTCGGAAGAAAAAACACTATCTAACTGCGTTATCCGCGTGCGCTGGTGTAGTGGCTAATAATACGTATAAGTAATATGCACTACAAAGTATTGGTTTTTAGTAGATCTTAAATAAGTCGACGACTCTCTATATCTATCTCTTATAAATAAGCCACATTAGGACATTCTCGGTCAAGTAATTTATTGAAAACAATGGATGGTTTTTGAGCATTATTAATAGGTAGGCATATTATTAATGCTATTATTTATTATTACGAGCGAAAATTACTTCATCATTAAGACAATTTTATGAAGATAAACTTTGGCGGTTGAAACCGCGGGGCCCAGCTGGTCTTACTAATATTAAAAATGTGAAAGTTTGGATGGATGTATGGTTGTATGTTTGTTACTCAACGGATCTAGGTAAAATTTGGCACAGAGATAGATTATTATAGTCAGGCATAGCACATAGGATACTTTTTATCTCGGAAATATGTTTCCTCTTCTTTTTTCAATGTATTCCTTTTTACCCATCTGCCGAAGGAGGGTAATGTGTTTACCAGTCTATGTATGTATGTATGTAAGTACGTTTGTTCCTATGTGGCGTTCTAGAGACCAAACGCTTTGGCCGATTTTGATGATTCTTACGTCAATCGTTTCGTCTTAACCCTGCGAGTGTCACTGGCTACATAAAAATTGAAAAAGAAAAAAATGGCGGATTTTGGGCGCCATTTTGTGGGGGCAAATATTTTTTTTCCTTCCTATCCCATCGTGTGGTGTATCAAAATAAAGGGTTTTAAGAGGTGATTTCAAAAATATATAACACTTATATGTTTGAAAGTACCTAATTAAAAAAAAATAACAAAAATATTGTAAATAAAAAAAAGCTTATAAAAATATAAAAAATCCCGACTGTTTAAAAGCGAACTAAAAAGACGTAAACAAGAAGAACGTCATGCTGTGCAGTCGGAGGATACATCTGGTTTTGGTCAGCCAGCTCGCGAATATGTATCCTCCGACTGCAAAGCATGATTTTCTTCTTGTCTATATTTAATAAACTATAAATATTTTTAATAAACTTTTTTCTATTTCTTTTTCTTTCTGACACAATTGTTTATAATCGGTATTCGTAGCGGTCGCCTCTGCAGTGTAAACCTGCTCTCAATAACTTCACAATTTTCTATCGCGCGCTTTCTGCATCCAGTCTGGTCCACAACGTTAGATAAATATGTCTCACCATCTTAACCTTTGTTCCCCTGTTTATTTTATCTTCTAATGGGATCCGTTTCCTCTTCGTTCAACTATTACTCTCCAATCTACACAGATGGATAGATTAGATTAAGATTTTGATTACGTTTAGATAGAATCAAAGTAAAATCAAAGACACTGTGAATGGATTAAAAAAGTAGCAACTGTGTCAAGAAAGAGGTTATACACTGATATGAAAGGTAAGAAAGAAAAAGAAAAGCTGCAACGACTCCACATAAATCAGATTATGGCCAGATTATAACGATGCTAATCAATATGCAATGCATGTCTAACTAATGACCGCAAAACATTATAATTCTACTTTATTATCCCCTCTTATCTCGCTCATTTAGACGTGATTTTAGTTTCTACTAGATGTCAAATAATTGTTGTAATAATCAAAGGATGACACGCAAAATCGTGAAGCGTTCCACATTTTTCGTTAAGCGTTCAAAATTAAGTCACTCTGTATCTCATTATAAGTGAACTATTATTTATAAGTTATTATGGGAAATAAATATCTTTAAACCTAAATACTAATAATAGATTATATTCGTAGTTCTGTCTAAACATCGGAATAGTCAAAATGGCGCTTAAAATATACAAAATCGAAAAGTGCGCCGCGCCGGTCCGAGCCATTCTGATGACGGCTGAGCTGCTCAAGCTAGACTACGTGCAGCAAAAACTGGATCTGTAAGCCGGAGAGAACATAACACCGGAATTCTTGGAGAAAAATCTTCTATATCCCGTCCTACTGCTAGAAGATGGAGATTTCTACCTCGCTGATAGCCACGCAATCATCACGTACCTGGTCTCCAAATATGGCGCAGACCAAGGAGCGATATTATACCCATCGATCTAACATTAAAAGGGACAATTGACCAAAGGCTGTTTTTCGACACTTCTATCCTGTTTCCAGTTAGCAAAAGAATAGTGAAGGCAATAATGCACAACGGTATAGCGACTCCTACTTAACAGCAACATGAACAAATCAATGATGCTTACGGGATTATGGAGAAATACTTGGAGAGGACCAAGTTCATCGCAGCAAACCATCTGACGGTAGCTGATGTGTCATGTGTTGGCACCATGTCTTCTGCTGCTGTGCTGCTTCCTGTAGATGATACATACCCGAAATTGAAAGCTTGCACTGGAAGAAGAAAATTGGTACGAAAAAGAATATCTATATGTTAGTTTTTGAAATCGATCGGGATAGGTACTAGTTTAGACAGAAACTTGTAAAAAATGTAAGCATTATTTTATATCATGCATATTTTTGCTTGTTACTTCTATAATATTGTTTCTTGTCATATTTACTTATCTTAACTATCCCATTCTCAAGCTTGTAATCGTGTCAAGTCCGATTTGAAGTTTCTCATTTTACATTCCGCGTTAACTTTGTATGAACGTCTACGTAAGATATTAAGAAATCTAATTCATCGCCATTGTTAATCTATGCGCGCGCATGGGAAAACTGATTAATTTTAATATTAACATTATAAGCGGGATATTTACCATGTTTACTGTTTGTAATGTTAATATTAGTGTTAGTGACCATGACAGTTTAAAAACTGATTAATTTTGCCCACCATTGCGAAAAACTTTTCACAACTCGTTTTCACTGTTGAAAATGATTTTACAATGCATGTCCTCGAAAAGAGCGTTTTCCTAGCGGCCAAACTGTGCGGAAAGTTTCACTTTTTTCACTAGTGTTTTTTACTTTTCTGTATTTTTTTAATTTTTAACTCCAACGTCAACCCGACGCATAGAGATTTTATTATTTGAAAAAAGTTTTAAAAATTAGTTAAGTACAGATTATCATTCATATAAAACGTAAAATAAAACTAATGCTTCATTAAAGGCGTTTTTAATTACTCTAGATTTAGATTTTGATCAATAAATTAATTTTTCTTCCAACTATGCTTTAATTTCATCACAATCACATTAAAAACTCAGTACAAAGAGAGTCTTTAATGCTCTAGAGCAATAAAAATGTATGAAATTTCATTATTGCACAGTTTATTTTTTAATCGCACCAAAAGGTGCCAATCTCAGTGGATTAGCTCTATTCAGCCAGCCGATATCAATTTTTTTTTTACCTACGTATTATTCGTTTCTATCCTACTTGTTCCAAATTTAAAAAATGATTGCTGCTAACTCTGATTTAAAATGAAACAAATTTAAAAAAGTGATTTGGCGGGAACTTTGTTAATTTTGATTGACAATATTTTTGGAAACGATAAAGTGTGATACTAACTGATTTTGAGTGCTTCGGTTTCGAATTAAAATGGAATCATCTAGCGACACATTAACTCTAGAAAACATTCTAAATGAAGCCGACAGTGTTATAGAAAATCTTTTAATTTCAATAATTAAACTTCTATTTTAACTGTTTGATATGAGTTTCTTTTATCTACTATTCCTATAGGTAATAGTTGAAAGAAAAGCAGATTATGCACCTCGCCTTAAGTAATTTATATTGCCCTCGTGCCTGTTAAATCAGGCACTCGGTGCATTAATAAATTACTTTGTGCTCGATGCAATAATCTACTATTAAATATTCATTAAATATGTTTGGCAGAACGTATATTTTGCTCGTGCCTTTTTGCGTTACGCCGTGACAGCTATTTGCACATGCGCAGTAGATATTTCCGAAGAACTATTAGTTATCTGTGGATATGCTGAGCGCGCTTGAATAAGCCCGCCATTTTATTAATTTCTTGCTTGGTTCTGTTTTTTTTTTTTATTTCCTCGCACAATGCATAGTATATTGTTGTATGATACACGTACGTAAGATGATTCCCGACTCGTGTCGATTTATTCACTCATCGGGAAACACCTACCTTCCGCACTTGTAGCATAAATAACTATTTCTTCCAAATACGTTGTAATGTTATCATTAATCACTACAAAACTGATCACAAAGGACATATTTTTTGCTTAGAACCAAAACAGTGCAGAAATGTTATATGAAATCTGATTGCTACACAGTTTTTCATTAATGCACTGTTTTGTATTTTTATCTATACTAATATTATAAAGCCGAAGAGTAGATAGGGTAGGTAGAGTAGGTAGAGTAGGTAGAGTAGGCAGGTTAGGCAGGGTAGGCAGGGTGTGCAGAATAAGCAGGGTAGGCAGGGTAGGTTAGGCGAAGCCGCGGAAGTCAGCTAGTTTAGATATAAATTTACCACAGAGGTTTAATGTCTCCCATTAAGTTTAATATAAAATGTATGCAGTAGATCAAAAAGATACTGGCTGAAAATAAAAATCAGCTGTATAAAACCAATTAGGTGAAAAAAAAATTCCCTGCATTTTGTACCATTGTAAAACTTTGATAGGTAGGTACTTCATATTTAGCAAGAAAAGTATTAAAAAATGGAAATAGATGAGAGGTAGTTGAAAGAATAGTACAAGGGCGGTAAGTATGGAATTACGATCGAGGCTCTAGTAGAACCCCGAAGTCTTATTTGAGTCGAGGTTCGTAATTCCCGTACCGCCCGTGAGACATACAATGTTTTTCATCACATTTGCGAGTATTAATTATGAATTATAGCTTATATACACAAGTCAACACAGCTATTATTACGAAATATGTGAACTTTTTTTTAAGCGGTTGGCGAGTTTTTGCCCAGACAACAGATTATACAAACGTTTTGTTCAGAAAAGTTGAGGGCAAATACGTAGTCAGCCATGATGGTGTAAAAAAAAAAACGACGTTTTGATACAAATAACTATTAAAATCGATTATTAAGAACATTAGTTGAGTATTTAAGTAACATGTAGCGAGATTGCAAAGAAATTCCTGTTTAGATAACATTTTAAGACAATTTCTCAATTGCGTGTAAACTCCTTGCTTGAACTTGCATGACCTGTGTGCTGTGCTATAAATTAAAAAAATATTACTTACCGCCCTTGGGTTTCATGACAAACAAAAAAGCTCAAGGGTTTTATATGGGGCATTACGGCCAAGTTAACCTGTATGTTTTGATACTGTTTACGTGCAAGTGTGATGAAAAAGTAGATTACGCAACTCGCTAAAGTGAGTAATTAATGCATTCGTTTTAATTCAGTGCCCCCGCGTGCGCTTGGGCACCAAATAACACCCGTGCATCAATAACTCACTTTGCGCTCGATGCAAAAATCTACTATTTTAGTATTATTTTCTTCACAAGTGTGTTGAAAAACGTCGTAAGATACACGTGTGTATTGATGATTACCGTCTTCGGTTCTCTTAAGACCCTCACCTGACGGCTCGGGTCTCAATGGTGCCTCAGCGGTAATCACCAACATTACACACTTGTACCATAATGAACTAAACCTTTGGTTTAAATAATAGGGTAAATTGATTTTAACATAAAATATGTCTGCCATGATTGTTTTTTTTTATAATTATTTTATTTTTCATTATAATAATATATAAGACTATCTTTTATTGAGGTTAGAGGTTAATTATTCATTTTCACAAGGAAAATGGATTGAAGCTTGACCAAAACACAATATTTGCTATTGTTTTATAAAATAAATAACATTTTTTTTTAAACGTTGCCGTGAGAGGCATTTCTTCCTGTATCGTGGGTGCGTTTACAAACATATAAACTCACATACACAACACCCAGAGCCGGAACAACTACCTGTAGGTCATACAAATATTTGTTCCATGCGGGAATCGAACCGGCGACACGCAGCGCAGCAGTCAATCGCTCAACCACAGCACCAACCGTGCACACGAATTGAATACCTATTGTAATACAATTAAATTTTTCTTACATAATTATTGAAATCAAAATCAAAATCAATTTTTTTTTATTTCACATAGGCCTACATGGGCACTTATAAAACGTCGACAAAAGGTGCACGGTTCGGGTTGGTCGTTTCCTATGGAGAAGAACCGGCAAGAAACTCCATGGTTACTCTTTTAAAAATGGTTTGGTTTTACAATATTTCCATGTTACAGCATTAGTACTTAGACATGGGGGGATAACGTAGGCCCGACTTATGACAATAAGTCATAAGAAACTAAAAAAATAAAATAAAAGGATTATATATTTTATAAAAAAGTTAACAAATGTTAACAAGCATCTAGAAGGCCTACAATGTTCACACATTCACAAAACAATCGGTAAAAGAATCTATACAAAGGTAAATAAAAATAGTATTACATGACTAAATTTAACATGTGGCACAAATTTTGTTATCAGTGCTGTAACTATTCTTAGCAAAGGGCTATAAAGATGTTTGAAAACCATTGTAAAAGTCTAATTAAAAGAAGGAAAGAAAAATGAGATTGAGAATAGTTAGAGACATCCACATATTTGTGCCGTTTACAAGTTACCAGGGAAGCTGCATGCGCAGAAGGAGCTAAGGCCAAATGTTTTTATCTTCAACGTAGTCCTTGATTTTATAATATGCTTTTTTAATAAGGATACGTTTGATGTAGTTTTTGAACCTTCCATCGGTCAGTTCTATAACTGACTTTGGCAACTTGTTATAAAAGCGTATACTGTTTATAAGAAAAGACTTGCTAGTTTTCGTTAATCTGAATTTGGGTATTACAATTTCGTGTTTACTGCGTGTATTTAAATTATGTTATGATTTTTACGGACCTACAAAATACATTCCAAAATATAAAGTGAAGGTAGAGTCAGTATATCGATCTCTTTAAATTTTTCTCTGAGGGACTCGCGAGGACCCATTTTATAGATTGCGCGGATTGCCCTCTTTTGTAGGATGAAAATTGAGTCAACGTCTGCTGCTGATCCCCACAGCAGAATGCCATAAGACATAATACTGTGGAAATAAGCATAGTATACTAACCTAGCTGTAGCTACATCGGTTAGCTGCCTTATTTTCCTTACTGCATATGCAGCCGAACTTAACCTACCCGAAAGAGTTCTAATGTGCGCGCCCCACTGCAATTTTGAATCGATAGTAATCCCCAAGAATACAGTTTCCGTTATAACTTCAAGATTTTTGCCGTCAAGATTTAAGTTTAGGTCATGTTGTGGTACATTTGGTAAAGAGAACTTTAGACATTTTGTTTTTTTCGCATTCAGTAAAAGATTGTTAGCTGCGAACCATTTTGAGAGAACAATTAGACTTTCGTTGACATTTAAAACATCCGTATCTTGCCTATCTATTTTAAAAATTAGCGAAGTATCATCAGCAAATAGAATTATATCCGATAATTTGGCCATCATAAAAGGGAGATCATTAATGTAAACAAGAAAAAGGAAAGGGCCGAGAATTGAACCTTGGGGCACGGCCATCTTGACTAGAGACCCGGAGGACGTCGCCCCATTAACATTTACTTTTTGCTGTCTGTTTGATAAATAGGAAAGCACGAGATCAGCAGATTTTCCACGAATTCCGTAGTGGTGTAATTTACAGATCAGTGTGTTGTGGTCGACGCAGTCGAAAGCTTTTGAGAGATCACAGAAAATGCCAATGGCATCCTGGGACCTCTCCCAAGCCTCCAAGATGTGGCTGATGAGTTTTACTCCCGCGTCTGTTGTCGACCTACGTTTCGTGAAACCAAACTGTTGACTATGCAGGATCCCATTTGAATTGAAGTGAGACACCATCTGTTCCAGCATGATTTTTTCATAGATTTTACTCAATGCTGGAAGCACGGATTGATTAATTAATATTAAATAGATTATTATAGCTTAAATATTATTTCGCACAGTGTTTAACATTATGTCGTTAATAACTTTAACATTAGGTACTTAGGAACTTGTCTACCCGCACATTTAATTCATACTTCTACCTGATACTATGGTTGGAATAATATTGTTTTCAGATCAAAGTGTAGGTATTATCTTCGCACCATAAATAAAGTCTTCCTTTTTCTTCTACTATATTTAGGGAATGCAGAACCGGTTCTGTTTAAAACAACCGGGATTTTCGAGACCTTCTAGCTGAAGAACCGGGATTCCCGGTACTTTCGATACTTTAAAAAGTGTACAGGGTGTTGCAAATATGTTAAAATGGATGTTTCCGGCAGTCGACGTGGTCTGTATCTGTTTTTTCAGCATCGTCAACATTTTGCGGCTATAATGTTATTTATGGTGGAAAATTTCTTTAATGCGAATTTTACAGCTATATCTGCAGTCAGTAGTATCGCATCTCGCTGGATAACGCATAACGCTTCCAAAATTGTTCTAATAATTAACAAAAAATAATAGAACTTTACGAGGTACTTGATACCTCGTAAAGTTCTATTATTTTTTGTTAATCTTCTTCTATGTATCTATATATATAAAAGCGAAAGGTCACTCACTCATCACGAAATTTCGAAAACCGCTTGACGTATAAAGATGAAATTTGGCAGAGAGGCTCCTCAAGTGACGTAAGTGCGCATTAGGAAAGGATTATTGGAAATTCTACCCCTAAGGAGTAAAAGGGTTGTATGAAGTTTGTATGAAATTTCTACAGTTTGTAAATTTGACACGTGAAATTTTAGATTTATGCTTTAAGTTGATAAAAAGAATTCAGGTGCTATTCTGCTTGCAGGCAGTCTCCGAATGGGGTGATGCCAATCTGGTCAAGTTTAATGCTGCTAAAACCCAGGCGTGTCTTTCTTCCGCTAAAAAGAGCCAATTTCACTCGGCTCCAACTTTCCGTGATGTAACCGTGCCAATAACGGACCATCTTGAGCTTCTTGGCGTTACGCTGACATCAACTCTCAATTTTGGGCCATACATTGAGGCAAAGGCTCAGCTGGCTGCCAAAAAGTTGGGGATCCTTGCGAAGGTGCGAAAGTACTTCACGCCGGAACAGCTGCTCAACTTGTATCAAGCGCAAGTTCGATCGTGCATGGAGTACTGTTCTCATCTCTGGGACGGATCTGCCAAATATCAGCTAGATGCACTAGAGTCGATCGAAAAGCGGGCCAAGAGACTCATCGGCGATGAAGCACTGGTCAAATCAAAGCTCCAGAGCCTTGAACATCGTCACCGAGTTGCCAGCTTGTCGGTATTGTGGTTACATTTTGGGGAGTGTGCGATGGAATTGCATGATTTAATTCCGCCCAGCCCGTTCCATCATCGGACAACCAGACGCACGGTGATGCGTCATCGGTACATGGTGGACATCCCACCCATACGCACAAAACGTTTTGGGGACACTTTTATTATGCGTACAGCTAAGGAGTGGAATTCCCTGCCGGAGTCTGTGTTTCCCGATAGCTACAATCTAGGGGTCTTTAAGTCAAGAGTGAATGGGTTTTTTCTAGGCAAGCGTGCTTCACCGTCGACCACATCATCGCTTTCCATCAGGTGAGATAGTGGTCAAGCGCGAGCGTATTGATAAAAAAAAAAAAGGTACTTATTGGTTTTTGGGAATTCCACCCCTGAGGGGGTAAAAGGGTGTTGAAAGTTTGTGTGAAATTTCTACGCTTTTGAGTGGGGCACGTGAAATTAAAGATTTACGCTCTTGGTTGATAAAAAGAATAAAAAGAAAATCTACTACTAAGGAGGTGAAAAGGTGGAAATTTGTTGGCCTTATCTATTTGAAACTTGGCACAAATACTAACCTAAGTAAATAGTAAAGGTTTTCATTACGATTTAGGGGGCGTTAATTATTTTTGATGTATTTCACTGTACGCCCGCTTCTTTTTATGATGCACTAGGAAGGGATTTTTGGAAATTCAACCTTTTAGGGGGTGAAACTTAAAAGTCATCCGTAGGATAAAATACGTACCAAGCGAACGAAGTCGCGGGCGAAGGGTTAGTAAAACAAATATCAGACTTCAATGAATGCTCTCACTATGTACGTTCAAAATTTCAGAAACCGCTCCAGAATATTTGCTTGACTCTCCCATTTCGTTTTCGAGTGGCTGCAAATTTTATTTTAGGGTTCCGTAGCTTAATGGCAAAAAACGAAACCCTTATGGATTCGCCATGTCTGTCTGTCTGTCCGACCGTATGTCACAGCCAATTTTTTCCGAATCTATAAGAACTATGCTGTTGAAACTTGTATTCTGCGAACCGCATTAAGATTTTCACACAAAAAATAGAAAAAAAAACAATAGATTTTGGGGGTTCCCCATACTTAGAACTGATACTCAATTTTATTTCCATCATACCCATACATGTGGGGTATCTATGGATAGGTCTTCAAAAATGATATTGAGGTTTCTAATTTTTTTTTTTTCTAACCTGATTAGTTTGCGCGAGAGACACTTCCAAAGTGGTAAAATGTGTGTCTTAATTACCATGTAAACTTCCACCGGAAATTGGTTCGAACGAGATCTAGTAAGTAGTTATTTTTTTAATACATCATAAATCGTAAACCGCAATTTACCAAGTACGGAACTTTTCGTGCGCGAGTCCGACTCGCACTTGGCCGGTTTTTTTTTAAATCAGTGATGACATATTTTTGCAGTATGTCGTTGTTTTTTGTTAGTGATTGCCTGAATAACTTGACAACGGTTCTAACCTTTGAAATAAGATTGTTTATTCCAATACCTCCACGGCATCCGAGCCGTCGTCAGAACCGTTGTTAGAAGCGACACATTCATTGGTGCTGATTTGCCGAGCTAATTCCTCGCGCAGCATGCTCTTGTACTACTAAGTAGCAAGTGCTATCAAATATTCTAAACGCGAAGTATCTTTTCCCGAAAGAACCAAGATTTGGTTATAACAATACCGGTTCCTAAAACGACCCAAATTTCCGAGATTTCCCGGTACTTTCGGTTCCAGGATTTCCCGGGACTATTCACTAACTATATTCCCCCAGTTAAATCTTACTATTGCCGAGCAAAACGTAAACGTTCCTTTTTAACCGACTGCCCACAAAGGTCTTCCTCCTGGTTTCTCAATTCGGAAGTTTTTTTTTGTCTCTTTTTGTCTTTATGCAATCATCTTTTGTCATGAAGTTCGCAATGAGGTATCTACAAATTCACTTGCAAAACTTCTTGTTAATTTGAATCGAAACCAATTCATATATAAGCGGTGTCCTTCCTCTTCTTACACGACCTGGACACTTCTTTCTTTCTCAAATCTCTTTATTTAACGATTCATGGTTATTCTCTAAAAAATAAAGAAAACTTATTAATATATATACACTTAAAATAGGTGATAAATTTGTTAACCAACTTGACAGGAGAACTGATGCACTTTATTTAATAGATCTAAACCTTATCTTCATTATTAAATTATTCCTCTTCATGTTCTTCATTAAATATATTTTAAAAACATACACAAAAAAAAGCAATTTACATTAAGTTTTGAAAATATATTAAGTCCATTCATCATTTTGCTTGTATTTCAATGTTCTAAAAAACAAACAAAACAAGTTAAACGCTCGTATCAAAATTCACGAACTATTGTAACCACGTCAAACTAACAAGTTATTCGTATTGTTTCAAATCCACCCTCACTTTTCATAATCATACCGAAGATAAAAACAAGTTTGGTATAAATGTTAAATTCTACCCACATTTACAGTAGTATTATATTATTTGTGCCTCATTTAAATGCAATGCATTTGTTTAAACCCAATTAAGCTGCTAAATACTTAAACGTAAATCTTTCTTACAACTGAATCCGGCCGCTAGATGCATTCTATAATTATTAGAAAGAAAATATCTAAGATTTATAATATTTAAATGATGAAATAGATATTCATATTCTTAAATAAGGTGTATTAAATTATAATAATAATTTAATAAAATATAAAATATAATAATTTGCTTATTTTCAAGGTAAAAATATATGAAGAAACATAAAATATTTTATCTACTTCGGTTTCGTTATATTCGAATTACAAAATTGACAGCGGTTTCATTATGATACCCATAACGACATCGGGTTACATTATGCGAGTCGTCATAAATTCTAAAACACAAGCAAATACATTCTGAACATACAGCCAGGTACCTATAATATTACTTCAAAATCGAGACAATGTAAATGATGTTTTTAAAAATGGAACAAGTTTAGGACAAAAGTATCGTATACTATTTGGCTATTGCGGCTACAAGATGTTTGCCTTATACCTAATAAAGAATAAATAAAAAAATAAAAAAAAGTGAACGCCCGAATTTTATTCTGAGAGACATTTTATTTCTTATTTTGTTAAAAATGTCTTCAACATCAAGTGAAAAGTGTGAAAATACTCCACCAGATATAACAAATAGAGCAGTTGCGGCTACAAATAATTTACTACCAGAAAAATCAAGACATGTAAGAGAAATGAAATACTTAAACACACTGCCTGAAATACTTATTTGTCTATATTTGTGTTTTATTCCTTCCTTCGTAGATAAAATCTTGTATGCAACTGTACGTTATTGGTCTTTTAATAACTCGTGCCCACCTATTTTGGTACGCGCTACGCTTGTACCGAAAAATGGCACTCGTATTAAAAGACCGTCCATAACGTAACAGTTGCATAAATAACTATTTTTTTATATGTTACGGGATTTGAACCAGGATCATTCAACGTTTATATTATATTATAATATCTACAGTTGAGGATGGATTTGAAACACCACCACCCACATGTTTTGTGATTTTCATAAATAGTATGACGTTGCGGCCATGTTGCGTTCTCATTGGTTAATTATGTCTGTAGTAGAAGGTCGTAAGTGCTACTGGTTAGCTATGCTATAACTTCGTGGCGTTGTGACTGCACTTCACAACCTGATAGTACCTACTTACTTTATTTCTTCAATAAAACCGTCACAATACTGAAAATACAAAATCACACAATTTTATGGACGGTTTTCGTATCAGAGACTTATGAAAATAAATTTGATACTTCAATATAGCAAGATTCAATATGGCAAGTCCAGCCGGCTGAGCACGGCCTCTGTGATAGGCTTGAGTCACGCATTTTAGCACGGTTTTTGCTCCCAACTGTAATTAAAATGTGTGACTCAAGCCTGTCACACTAGGCCGTGCTCGCCCGGCAGGGGCCTTATACGATGACATGTTACAACTGTCATAGTGCGACAGTTAAAAAGGGACAGCGCCATTTGTCTTGTAGAGCTCCATACTGCTCATATTTCTATGAATATATCTAACAATAAATATCTTTTTTTTCATCAAATACGATGTATTCATAGATATTTATATTATATTATACTCTTAGATCTAAGAGCCGAGATATATATGATAATGTAATACTCCCCTTAGGAACAGATAGGGCAACAAGAAGGCTGCAAATTAGGATTTCTTTTTTAAATAAAGACCCGACCTGGGTTCGAATTTTGTGCACAAATCCAGACAGAATCCATAGAGAGAGTGGCAAAAATCCTTCGTGGCAAACAGACGTGATGTTAAATTATGTTATGTTAATTAAGACAACGAGTCTCACAGCTTCAGTTTCAGTTTACAATAATCAACGACTGCAATAGACCATATATAGCAAGCCCGATGGAAACAGGTGATATGACATTCCTCTGATTGATTTAATTATAGAACAGTTTAACTGTTCTGTGGATTTAATCACCAAATAACACTAATCAAAATATTAATTAAAAAAAGTTATTACACAATTTACGACTTTTTTAATGATGAATCACTGACTGATTGACATGTAACCTTGATGACATTATTGTATTATTGTGACATTTTCACTGCAATTCAAACGATTGACATTATTTTGTTTTGTTTTATTCTCGATGTTATGTTATGTTATTTAAAGTAATCATTATATTTGTGTAAATTAAATAATAATATGACTATATTAAATATATAGTGTTCCGTATGGTGTCGGACGTAAAGAATCTCACCATCCCATATCTTCCCGTGGGTGACATAAAAGGCGACTAAGGGCAGCAGCGTTCTCTGTGCACTTTAACAACAAACTGCAATCGCCAACCCGCCTGCCAATCGTGGCGCTTAAGGCAAACCCCCCCAAACCAAAATGAAAAGCACAAGAAAAAAACGGCCCCGAGTGCCCGGCAGCCCGTCTACCCTCGACTACGGTAGCGGTCGAGGCGATGGCGTGGCAAGGGGTGCGAAGAATCCCCGGAGTGGACCCGGCTACCCTAATAAACACCGACGACTGGACCTGGCAACGTATAACACGCTAACACTCCGGACCGACCAGAAGATAGCCGAACTCGAAGAAGAATTGAGCAGGTTGCGAACAACGTGGTGAAGATCGGGTGTGTCGACCAGGGTGGCGTACCTTATACTCAGAATATCCTCGAGATATTCGCTGAAGGTTATACAGGTCTACGCTCCGACCTCGGCACACCCCGACGACGAGGTAGATACCATGTATGAGGTTCTAAGTTTTTCAAGACCCGCCGTAAAGATATAAACAAAAAGCTCTCTGATCCTACTCTCAAGCTCATGAAGGAGAGTCGTGAGATGATCCTGCAGTCTTCAGACGATGCGTTGAAATACCGACAACTCAATAGAAGGATCTCAAAGTCCTTGAAAAGCGATCTCCGCCGCTTTAATACCGAGCGTATTAAAGACGCGATTGAGCGGAATAAGGGTTCCAAGGTCTTTGCAAGAGATCTGACTATTGGGCAGCCAGCTCACGAAACTGAAGACCGACGATGGCAGGATCGTATCCGCCAAACCGGAGCTTTTGAGAGAGATTGAGAGATTCTATGGGCAGTTGTACACGTCAACCAGTAAACCCGTCGCGAATCTAGCAAAAGAACCTAGAGCTAGATTGACCCGACACTATACCGAAGACATTCCGGACGTCAGCCTGTATGAGATTAGGATGGCACTTAAACAGCTTAAAAATAACAAGGCGCCGGGTGAAGACGGAATTACAGCCGAACTCCTGAAGGCGGGTGGAAAACCGGTCCTTCAGGCCTTTCAGAAGCTGTTTGATACCGTCATACTCGAGGGCAAAACGCCACAGGCATGATGCATGGGTATGGTGATACTCTTCTTCAAGAAGGGCGACAATGCCCTACTGAAGAACTATAGGCCCATCTCACTTCTTAGCCATGTCTACAAGCTGTTTTCAAGAGTCATCACGAATCGTCGAGGTGTGAGGCAAGGAGATGTCATATCTCCGAAACTGTTCACCGCGGCACTGGAGGATATCTTCAAGGTTCTGGACTGGAGAGGGCTAGGCATCAACGTCAATGGCGAGTACATCACTGACCTTCGGTTTGCCGACGATATAGTGGTCATGGCTGAGACTATGTAGGTCCTCAATACAATGCTCGATGACCTCAGTAGAGCTTCCGATAGGGTGGGTCTTAGGATGAACATGGACAAAACCAAGGTGATGTTGAATGCCCATGTTACACCCACTCCTATCAGGGTCGGAGACTCTACACTCGAAGTTGTGGATGACTATGTCCACCTGGGACAAACGATACAGTTGGGTAGGGCCAACTTCGAGAAAGAGGTCAACCGTCGAATCCGACTCGGCTGGGCAGCGTTCGGGCAGTTGCGCGGTATCTTCACGTCCAACTTACCACAGTTCCTTCCTATGTCCAGCAGTGGACGTCTTTCGGCTGATATGATGATGATGATTAAATATGACTAAGTTATGACCATGTTTTGTATGTCCATGTAACGGTAGAGCATGAAGGGCTCTTATAATAAAACATCTATGTACTTATAGCTACCCATATTTGCATACCAATAAATGATTTGATATTTTAACCGACTTCGCAAAAAGGAGGTTATCAATTCGACTGTATTTTTTTTATGTGTGTTACCTCAGAACTTTTTATTGGCAGCCGATTTTGATGATTCTTTTTTTATTTGAACGCTGGTACTTGTCATGTGGTCCCATTTAATTTTCATCAAGATCTGATAAAGAACTTCGGAGATAACATCAGAACTCTTCAATAAATGACGGCAAAGCACTCGGGATAGCTGCAATCGCATATCTGTTTATTGTTTACACCATTTCGTAACATCACACCGGTACGCTGTAAAGGGGTACGCAGGTGTAAACAGTTCACCTTGGTATACTCTCATTCTACAGTTTTGTTTAAATTTCATGTTATTAGGTTAATCTATTCTGGTTTCTTTTTGGGCATTGTAGGTAGCCTATAGAACTGGTCCATTATGTATCACACCTAAAAAGTGAAAAATAAAAAAACATTTTTACAAAAATTACAATCGACAGAGGTAGCTCTGTCTGAAACTGTGACTGTCAAAAAACGAAGAAACGAAAACAGGAACACCGACATCCGAAATTGAAGTTATTTTTCACTTTGTAGTGTTTTTGTTTGGAAGTCGGTTGTAATTTTTGTAAAAATGTTTATTATTTTTCACTTTTTTTTATTTGATAAATAGCTATTGATTACTTACTGTGTGGTAAGCGATGATGTGGTCGACGGTGAAGTACGCTTGCCTATTGACTTAAAGACCCTAAGGTTGTAGCTATCAGGAAACAAAGACACCGACAGGGAATTTCACTCCTTAGCTGTGCGCACAATGAACGTATTTGCAAAACGTTTTGGGCGTATGTCTACATGTACCGATGTGGCATTGCTGTACGTCTTGTAGTCCGATGATGGAAAGGGTTAGGCGGAATCAAATACTGCAGTTCCATTCCATCGCACACTCCTCGATATGAAACCGATAAAAAACCGACAGGCTGGCAACTCAGCGTTGATTTTCGAGGCTCTGAAGCTTTGACGCGACCAGTGCATCGTTGCCAATAAGCCTCTTAGCCCGTCTGTCAATCGACCAAAGGGCATCTAGCTGGTATTTAGCATATAGAAGGCCTTTGACAGGGTCTGGCACGCAAGTCTACTCAGTAAGCTTCTTGCGTATGGCATCCCCGCTGGTTTTTGTAGCTGGATATCACACTTCCATTGCGAACGGTCGATCCGAGTAGTCATAGACGGCTGCTCCTCTGACCTTATGGCTATTGATTCCGAAGTTCCTTAGGGGTCTGCTCTCGCTGCAACTCTTTTCCTTCTGCACATCAATGACCTACTTCAGCTTGGTATTGTTGGGTCCGCAGATGACAGTACTGTTTCAGAGAGATACCTGTCTAGCGCAGGAACCAGCGTGGATGAAGTTTGTTCCTTGAGAGAGGCTATGGTAGAGCGGACAGATTTGACCTTAAGCCTTGTCTCTTAGTGGGGTGATGACAATCTGGTCTCCTTCAACGCCATCAAAACACAGGCGTGTCTTTTTACCGTTAAAAGGAGTCTTTTCGATCAGGCGCCTACTTTTCGGGGTGCGTCTGTTCCAGTAACTGATCGGCTCGAGCTCCTAGGCAAGGAGTTGACATCCAGTCTCAACATCGGCGCCTCCATTGAGTACAAAGCCCAAAGTGCGGCCAAAAAATTGAGTACAAAAGGCATGGAGTTGACATCCAGTCTCAACAACGGCTTTTGACAGAGGCTTTCGTGCCAGACCCTGTCGTAAACCTTCGAGATATCGAGGGAGACGGCAAGCGCTTTCCTGTATCTCTCGATGGCTTTACTCCAGATCTGAATGATTTCAATCTTTCAGTTTACGTAAATGATTTGACGCAGAATCTTTATAAGTTTCGAATAATTAACAGACGTGAGTGGAAAAGCCGGGAATTACCATGTCGAGCGGTCGACAAATGTACTTATTTCAAAATGATTTGATCAATACAGCCATTACAGTAGAGGTTTTAGTAGTAGGGGTTTTTAAATTTTAAATTAAAGTTTGATTTCATGTTTTTGAAACTATTTAGCTACCAACATATATGCTATCTATCGCAACACGAAATGATGAGAAGCTATCATGCTCAAAATCCCAAGACCAAAGTGTAAAGCGCGCATAACTTTTGAACGACTCAACCGATTTTCACCTAACATGGCTAAGAACACTCTATGAAGTCACCTTTCATACAAAAACAAACCAAATGAAAATCAGTTCCTCCGATTAGGTGAAATAATGGCACAGATACTGAGATACACAATTCAAACTTATAGAACCCCTTTTCTGCGTCGGGGTAAATAGTATGAATTCAATCTCAAGAAATTAAACGATAAATCTATTGACTTATTTCATTGTATCAACTTTGTATGAAACTATGGAATGAAGAATAACAATAATGCTTTTTCATACTTAATATTTCGCAATTAAACACAAAAAATAAAGTAAGTTTCATAAATAACTCATTTGTGTATCGTTAAGCAGTTTCACCCGTCTCCTTCCAATCATTTTCTTCACCAATGTCTAGATACCTACCTAGTTTTAAAGTAAAAGTAATTGTTCTGCCTTTTTACCATTTTCGAAGACGCATTTTGCACAAACTTAATGTGACATACATGTCAAAAACGTTACACTTGTGTAATTGAGAAAATAATCGAAGGTAATTTTAATGTAGTGAGACAAGTAGGAACCTGACCAGATTGTGGCAATTAACCCGAGGTTATTACCACTTACTTCGCTTGGTTCATAAGTGTACAATCATCGTATCATCGCTACTAGATAAAAAGCTGTTGCTGTGCCTGGCCTTCATTTGCTCGCAAGCATCGAAACGGTCAACATGACGATTAAAATATATAAAAACGATCTCAGTTCCCCGGCGCGATCCAGTGTCATCATCGCTAAACTGCTGGAACTCGACTACGCGACCCAAGATGTGTACCTCCAGGCTGGAGAACACATGACACCAGAATTCTTGGAGTTGAACCCCATGCACACCGTCCCTGTCTTAGAAGATGATGACTTTGTACTCGCTGATAGTCACGCCATCATTACTTACCTGGCCTCCAAATACGGAACGGCAGCACAACGAGAGAAACTGTACCCTAGTGACTTGAAAATACGTGCGACTATCAATCAGAGAATGTTTTTCGAGAGTAATCTTATGTGTCTAGCCAAATGGATAGTAAAGGATCTCATGGCTGGTAACACTCCCAATAAAAAACAAATTGAAAGTATGCACGATGGTTATTCAATTTTGGAGCAGTATTTGCAGAAGACTAAGTTCCTGGCTGGAGATCATTTCACGATAGCTGATCTGTCATTGGTTGTTGCTTTGTCTTCCATCGACGTGTATGTGCCTGTACGTGCTGAGTTCACCAACATACACGTATGGTGGAAATTGCTGAAGGATGAAGATTGGTATAAGAAGATGAATGAACCTGGAGTGGCTAAGTTCGAAAAGTGGATAAAGTCTATTACGAATCCAGACAGTGACAGTGATTAATGTTAAGAAAAATTATTATTTTTTCGTTTTAAGTAAATGATTGTTTAAACATAAAATATGTGTGTTTCAGTGATTATATAAAAATAAATTTGCTCTTCTTAAAATCGAACCAATTCCATGTCTCCGTTGAACACCCTCTTTTTAACAACGTCTAAATTACCAGTATCTTACCAATTTAATTTATGGAACCTTTATTGGTAGCGTAAAAACCTACAGATACTATTACTACTTAACTATGCTACCGTAACGTAACTACAAATACCATAACAAACAACTCGATACAATAAACAGTGAATATAAACAAATTCTTGTAAAGCTTGTATTGGACGTTTATCAGAATGTCACAAGAGATACGACTTTTTGATCCGGCCGTCTATCTATCTGTCACATCTGCTGTGACAGATTTTATAGCATCTAGTGTTGTCAAAGACCTTATAAATACGTATAAGGTCTTTGAGTGTTGTCGACTTGTAGATTATTTTTAAATATTTACGCTCATCTTAACTTCAAATGAAATAGTACGAAATGATAAGGTTTTCGCTTAAGCTTCCGAAAGAGTGGGTCTTAAAATGAACATGGACAAAACCAAGATCATGGTGAATGCCCATGTAACACCCACTCCTATCAAGGTCGAAGAGTCTACTCTCGAAGTTGTAGACGATTATGTCTACCTGGGACAAACGGTCCAGTTGGGTAGGTCCAATTTCGAGAAAGAGGTCAACCGTCGAATCCGACTAGGCTGGGCGGCGTTCGGGAAGTTGCGTGGTATCTTCTCGTCCAATTTACCGCAGTGTCTCAAGACAAAAGTCTATGACCAGTGTGTGTTGCCAGTGATCACCTATGGGATCGAGACGTGGTCGCTCACAATGGGCCTTATCAGAAAGCTCAAAGTCACCCAAAGGGCAATGGAGAGGGCTATGCTCGGAATTTCCTTGCGTGATCACGTCAGGAATGATGATATCCGCAGGAGAACCAAAGTTACCGACATAGCCCGAAGAATTGCCAAACTTAAGTGGCAGTGGGCAGGGCACATTGCTCGCAGAACGGATGGCCGATGGGGCCGAAAGGTTCTGGAATGGCGACCGCGAACCGGAAGACGATACGTTGGAAGGCCTCCCACTAGGTGGACTGATGACCTGGTTAAGGTTGCGGGAAGGCGCTGGATACGAGACGCACGGGATCGGTCAATGTGGCGACGCCTGGGGGAGGCCTATGTCCAGCAGTGGACGTCTTTCGGCTGAAATGATGATGTTGATGAGTATGTTTCCAAATTGGTCCCATTTTAATTTGGTGAAGATCTGATTTCGAACTTCGGAGATATAGAATATAACTCTTCAATAAATGACATTAACATCATGACGGTACCTTGTCAGTATATTTACGAAAAAATCATGTACGTTAGAAAGAATTTACATCTTTTTAGTAAAAACAGCGATAGACATAGTTATGTTACTAGAAATAGGGACCAATTAATTCAACCAGGTTTCAGGCTGGCTAAAGTAGCGTCATCTTTTAGGGGGTACTGTATAAAATGTTACAATAAAATACCGCCACACATTCTAGAATTGAATGAGACGAAATTTAAAACTTGTATAAAACGCACACTATGCAGGCAGGCATATTATAGGTTGGGGGATTACATCGCTGATAAAAATGCTTGGCCCAACGCTATTCCAGCTCCACAGCCACTAGGGCACAAAAACAAGTGATAAGCAGAAAAGTTCTGAAGTATTGTTGGACCTGCTGAAGACTGTACGAATAATTATAATGTATATTTGTGTTGTATAAACTCAATTTATTTTTTGGATTATATAACTGCACAGCACATATGTGAGTACTATGTACTAACTGTAAATCTACCATTTACTGTACCTATGTGTCGTTCGTTGACTTCAGTGTGCCCCGGCAGTTGAGTGTGTCATGCTCTCTCTAATGTCTCTCTGATGGTGGCACATGTGTTGGATCATTCGGTTCCCTTCATGATGGTTGAGCTGAGTGGTGCCGATCCATGTGTCATGTTCGTGAACGGGCGCCGTCAGTTGGGATTGGTCATATCTTAGCTGCCTCCGCATGTTTTTAATTACCTATTTATTGTATTTTTAATTGTTTGTTTTACTCTAGACGCTTTTAAGTGCGTTTTTTTTTTTTTACATCGTTCTCACATATATGTATTTTTCCTACAAGATTATTGTAACCAAATACTTGTAAAACACATTTATGTTTTTTTAAAAGAGTAAGTTTGGAGTTTCTTGTCCGTTCTTCTCCATAACAAGCTACATTTCCGAATGGACGGTAGAATCAATTATTATTACATTTAATTTTTATTTTTGACGTTCGAAAGTGCCGCTTAATGGCCTAATTGAATAAAGAAATTTTGATTTGATTTGATTTGACGGTAAATTTCTCGGAATTGCTGCAATCGCATGTCTGTTTATTGTTTATACCATTTCATAACATAACATCACGCCAGTATGTTCTAAAGTGGTACGCAGATGTGTACAGTTCAGCTTGGTACAACCTCATTTCACCGGTTATGTTCAAGTTTCATGATATTCGGGTAATCTATTCTGGCATTATAGGTACAACTAAAATGTCAATAAAAAAACTTTTTTGCAAAAAAATACTACCGACTTCCAAATACAAAACTACAAAGTGATAAATAACTTTATTTTTTGAAGTCGGTGTCCATAAGGCAAAGAAAATGGTACCTACAAAAGACACCGACTTCAATAAAGTTATTTATCACTTTGTAGTTTTGTATTTGGAAGTCGGTAGTATTTTTTTGCAAAAAAGTTTTTTATTTTTCACTTTTTAGTTGTCCTAACTAATAGGCAAGTTAGTAAGGTAACTATAACGCCAGAATAGATTTCATGAAATTTGAACATAATCGGTGAAATGAGAGATCTGCATACCCCTTAAGAGCGTACTGGCGTGATGTTATGTTATGAAATGGTATAAACAATAAACAGACATGCGATTGCAGCAATCCCGAGTGATTTGCCGTTATTTATTGAAGAGTTCTGTTATATATCTCCGAAGTTCTTCATCAGATCTTGACCAAATTAAAATGGGACCAATTTCGGAACATACTTTTTCAAACAAAAAAAGAATTTTCAAAATCGGTCCACAATTGATGGAGATATCGGTGAACATACACAAAAATTAAAATAAAAAAACAAACATAATGTCGAACATAGAACCTCCTCCTTTTTGGGAAGTCGGTTAAAAATAAAAATAGCTTACAAAAATACTGCCGACTTCCAAATAAAAATTGGTAGCTACCAAAGACAAAAACTACTTTTGAAGAGTATTTCTTCATTAACAGAGGTTGAATGAAAAAGAATCTACCAACTATCCAGTAGAATTTTTAGAAGCCCTCAGTGTTCCTGGACTGCCAGCTCATAAGATCAGAGTTTTCCAGGTCTGCCAAGGCAATGCGTGCCCAGGCGAAAGGTTCTCCGATGGCTCTAGGAAATCATCAGGGAGTTTAAATTTCTCTCGCCAAAGATCGCATCTTTCCGAGGAGACGTTTCCGGTAGAAGGACTTACGCAACCAAGAAAACTTTTTCGGCTTTTAAGCCTCTGGGGCACCGAGGTGTATTTGTGCATTGGGTGGCGCGAGTCACTTTCCTGCTTTGCCTTTTCTATACGGCTTCCCATAGTCCTACGCACTTCCGGGGCGCGATGCCAATAAGTGGATACAGCAATCGTACCGGAGTCGGTTTAAGGCAACCAGTGGATATTCGGCATGTCTCCAACATGAGAACAACAACATCAACATTCATGGTAACTCTGAACAGACTCCGCACTCAGGTCGGCCGCAGCAAAGACAATCTCCATAGATGGAGGTTTTTGGATGGTTCCGATCTTCGGTGCTTGTGCGGTGTCTCCCCACAGACCATGGCCCACCTTTCGTCTTGTGCCGCATGTCCTGTTGTCTGTTCACGTGAGGACCTTATGACTGCGTCGGCGGAGGGCGTTGCCGTGGCTGAATTCTGGGCCAGGCAAGGCATTTAACTAAAAAGAGTCTGTTTGTCATCGACACGCTAAGAAGAAGAAGCTCATAAGATAAATTAAAAAGTTGGCGTGCCTATAATGCTCCTAGAAATCTAAGCCCACCAAAACTTTGTATATTAAAAGTCCCCAATTTACAACGACACGTGATAGTTCAGAAGCAGAGATATTAACAGGGTGGTGAGCAGGTGATAGTGTTTTTTATTTAATACCTCGGATTTCTCTCATGCCAAACAATTTTTACCTCGGATTCCTCTCATGCCAAACAATTTTTACCTCGGATTCCTCTCATGCCAAACAATTTTTACCTCGGATTCCTTTCATGCCAAACAATTTTTCATTCAGTATGAGACGACACCAGTTTCCAGTGAGCCTATGTTACGCAATGACAATTAATAAAGCCCAAGGCCACACGCTGAAAGTTGCGGGTGTGGATCTAAGTATTAGCTGTTTTTCGCAGCTTTATGTGACTCTGTCGCGTGTTAGCAATCCTAGAAGACTTTATGCTTTGATCTCACGCTTCGGAAGTGTTCTGATCACATCCCCGAGCGAGGTTTCGACTGGAATTCTCAAGGGAAAAGAAAGTGTGGCTGTCCCGTCAAACCTAGCGTCGCACCGTGTTTGCAGAAGTGACGAGCAACGGAACAGAGACGTAGAATGAGGTGAACGTCAGAAGACTTCTACGGACGCCCTCTGCCCCATCTAGGGGCCACAAGTAGGACATTAAGTAAGTCAATTACCCCTGCAAAGGTAAAGATGGTGTTAATAAACTAAAGTCCACGTGAACGAAGTCACGGGCAGCAGCTAGTAGTAAATAAAAACCGGCCAAGTACGTGTCGGATTTCGCACATTTAGGGTTACATACCAGACCGTAAAATTAAGTTGGTTGTAATGGGAAAAAATTAAGGTATTTCAAAGAAATAATCTGATTTATCAATATATTGGTTGATTGGGTGTTTAGTAAAATATACGTAACAATAACCATTATCACCAAATTTTACGTTCTTAGGGCAATGGGAATTTTGTACAAAAAGCTGATTTTGGTGGCTTCTCATAACTCTATATGTTTTAAAACAAAATACACCGTATATAGAGAGTTAGAGTGAACAGACTTCTTCTGGGTAAGCTCACTCCATCGACTACTTTGTCTCTGTCACCTCTGACCTAGACTAGAGTCAAGAGCAAACCCATCATAAATAAAAAATATCTGCTCAAGTAGCTCTAAACAACGATACTCCACTCAATAGGGTATGTCAAATTATTTTCATCGCGTCCCTCTTTACTTGTATAGGAGCCCCTCTTAAAAACATTTAAAATTATTTTTATCAGTATTTATGGCTCATACTGTGAAAATTTGAAGACTATAACTCCAACCGTTTGGCTGTAAAAACCCGTGTGACAGACGACGGACAGACGGACAGACATACGGACACGTGAGTGCAACAATAGGGTTCTATTTGGACCCTTCGGCTACGGAACCCTTAAAACCCGAAATGGTGATAATGACGAAGAAATTTAAAAGTACCAAAAATCTAGCTGGCCAAGGCCATTCAAAGAATATTAAAAGTTTAATTAAGCACATTTCCATCGAAGAAAGTGAACCCTCGTTGTGCTAGTCCGACTTGCATTTTTTTGTTTAACAAAACATATCGGCGAACTTATCTCGCTGGCTAGCTCCGTTTTCGTCATACCTACGTATTTATTACATAGCTACCATAGACTAATATATTATATCGCTACGATCCTACGATATAAACAGACGTGGTGTGGAACAGACTTCAGTTTAATACTAACTTCGACACAAGTACCATGACGATATACAATTTATGTATTGATGTCCTCATGATAGCATGTGCCGTAAGGTTAGGGTTAGGAGAATATATATTATATAATAAAGGACAATAAGGGATAGACTGACGGCTGTCTGGACCGAAGAATCCGGCCGGCGTCCAACAGGCAGCACGTTTCCCGAAAAAGCACTTCGATGCGCGTGAAAATATACCCTAAACCCACTTTAGGGGCGCCCCACAACGCCGATTGCGAACGGCGGGCGCGATTAACAAATACAATGGGTGAAACACATCTCGATTCGATATGTTTCGACAAAAACCCGACTTCCGCGCGTTCACGTTACAAATTTTCTCTTTCGACTGTCAAGTGTCAGCTGTCAAATCGATAACCGCCCACCGTTACGGTGCTCAGAGCAAAGACTATTTATTCTAAAGCATAGAGGGAGCATACAAATTAGAGACAAATTACGATATATCTAAGCTCTTCTCTCTTATGACGCAGATTGTACACTTAAAAGAGACAAACGTATATGGATTTATCTATGCTTAAAGCTAAGTGGACATTCCGAAATTGTCAAACGGTCATACTTGGTCTCTTATTATACGACCAATTAAAAAGAGCACAATGGTTGCTTAGTATACGGTTAACCGTACAAACTATTTGTTTAGTCGTATATTACGTCGTGAAAGTAAGTACGTGTGCTGGGTCATTGTTTTATTAAAAACTAATAGATTTTTAACATAATTTTGTAAAAAAAACGGTGCGATGAACAGATCAATAAGCTGTTAACATGGCTTGTTTTGTGTTATCTTGTAAATCGCATTCGTCACGGAAAGAAAACAATAAATTTGTAAGCTTTCATCGGTAAGAGTTTTTTATTCAGTTTTCATATAAAATCACGCGAAATATTTGGATGTGATCACTTATAACATACATATTAGATTGATAATAATCCCTTCAAATTATCTTTATTAAAAATTATGTAGTAAAAACGAATTAATTTTCAAAAATAATATTTGTTTATTTATTAAGCTAGTGATGTAATACTTTTTATCGATACGATAACTTTATGCCCATAAATTGGAGAAGGTATCGTTTTTTTCAGTATGCCTCTAAATGAGAAAGATAATTGGTTTAAAGCGATTCCAAGAGCCAGAAATTATTGGACTAAGCATAGCTGAATATGTTTTAAACATTTTACGGACGACTGCTTTATAAGTAGCTATAAATGAAGAAGGCTTTAACCTGGCGCCATACCATCTCTATTATTGGTAAGTAAAGCCATCTGACAAAAATATTGATTTGTGAAGTATGTTTACAAAGCCTCGAAACCAGAGAAAGTAATTATTTTTTAGTTAATTGTTGTTAAGGATCGAGGTGGGTTAATAAAACCATCTTCCAGTACTGCCAAATTTTGTAGAGTGAGTGAAAAGATACTCCGCGAGTATGAATTAAAAAATGGAACAAGAATGTTAGGATTGCCGAAACACATGACCAATATGATTATAATAGTAAGCAATCTTCTATTACCTACAAACTTTATGAAGATATAATTGAGCACGGTTTGGAGAATGTCTTCACAGAAGATCACAGAGCACTGTTGATTAAAACGAATATGCAGAACGATTTAAATATTAGAATTCACTACATAACAAAGAAAACTGTGGATAATAAGAAAAAATAGGTCACATTTGACTAAAACTGTAATATTTAAAGGACAGTAGACTGGAAGAAAGCCGTTTAAATTATTCGATTTTCAATTTATTTTATTTTATACCCACAAATATTAAATAAAAATTCGTTTTGATCCGATTGTATCTATTTCATTTCATAAATTTTAGATATAAACACCATCACAAAGAATAATCCGACTTCCAAAGCAAAACACTAAAAAGCTAAAATAAATTTCGTTTCGGCAATCGGTGTCTTTACCTCCTTTATTTTTGTCGTATTGCGACACCGACTTCCGAAGTGAAAGTTATTTTCTTTTTAGTGTTATGCTTTTGAAGATGGTTTATTTTTTGTGATTTTTTTTTATTCTTATTTTTAACCACCATCACATTTGGTACACCATCATCAGCAAGGTCTATAGTAAGGTACGTAAAGGCTGGACAAAATATCAAACTTACTGATTTGTGATATTTGTCGTTAAGGAGTTCGGTTGTATGTTTCATATCTTGAAAACTGCTAAACCGATTTTGATGAAACTTATACCGTTTCCTAAGTTGAGAGATACTTAATCCAATAAAAAAGAATGATCATAATCCGATTACGAGGTTCAGAGAAATGCGTGAACAAACATACATACATACATACAAACAGAAATGAAATTTGGCACACGTATTCAGAAGCCCACATAACGTAAATTCTATGAATATTGTGCAAATCCAACAATATTACATACGTACGCATCGAATTGATAACCTTTTTTTTATTAGTCGTTAAAAAGAAAAGTAAGATGATTTCATGCTTCGGAAGGAACGATAAGCTGCGAACTAATGCTCGTTACTTACGTTGGAGATTGGAAAGCGGTAAAAAAAATCTGACATCAGTGTTTGGTTGATATGACTTTGCAGCTCACACGACAGGAAGAAGAATAGGATTATCATGTAAAAGCCTGTTGGAACCAGAGCGAGATTTTTTAAACAAACAATGTGCCCTTTGCTTTTATAATCCATGGAATTTATGACGTGACAATACATTCATTCCAATAAGTAAATTCAATGTCAAAAATAAATTTATATCGATACCTCTGCAAAATACCGCACATCACTACCGAGACAAAAAATGTGGACAGCATTGCCATAAGCAACCCTTATAACTATATACCCGTCCTTGTTATTCACACTGAATGTGTCATGAGTAAAAAGAGTATGACTAGACTGAAATTTCACGCTCCCTCTATGCTTTAGTCATTGCTCTGAGTTACGGTGTTGCATGTAAATACCACAATTCGGGACGATACACTTGGAGAAATCGAAGTATGTAGCTGGTGATCATGTGATGGTAGCTGATAATTTCTTTTATTTTTGCTATCTACAGTTTAACTATATGTTAGATATTTTTTCGTATCTTTTTATTCTCTTTTGTTTAATTAAATACGTGATCATGTACCGATTGACCACTTTTGTCTCTTAACCATCATTAGACTTTCCCTTTTATTCTGTACTCAAATGTTTTAAATTGTAGGAATCGTGATAAAATCATATGGATTTGCTGACTAATATTATATCCTCGTTGTAAATAAGTTTGAAAAATGGTAAATAACTCATTCAAATAATAGCAAATTCCAACGACAAAACATAGCTATAGTACCGATATTTTGATTCACACACACACAGCTAGACTGGACAGGTTCGAACTTTCAGTCGGAGACATGCACAAACATGAAAAAATGGTTTAAACTGCTAGAACTATTTGCTACACGATTGTCTGCTGAGCTTAAGGTCCTGGGGTCATTTCACAGGTTGGGCAAGATGATATTGGGTGGTTCCATCTGGTATTTCTCAGCTGCAGTCCGGATACTGGATGTGTGCCTGGTTCATCTATCTATAATATAAAAATGTATATATACGAGTATATAAATGAATCCCTATTTCCGTTGGTCACGGTATCACGCGTGAACCGCTGGACCGATTTTGCTTATTCTTTTTTTGTTGTGTTTGTTATTGTTAGAAGAAGGTTCTTATAAAATAAAAGTTACCTTACCTACATAGGTAGGGTAGGTAGGGTAGGTAGGGTAGGTAGGGTAGGTAGGGTAGGTAGGGTAGGTAGGGTAGGTAGGGTAGGTAGGGTAGGTAGGGTAGGTAGGGTAGGTAGGGTAGGTAGGGTAGGTAGGGTAGGTAGGGTAGGTAGGGTAGGTAGGGTAGGTAGGGTAGGTAGGGTAGGTAGGGTAGGTAGGGTAGGTAGGGTAGGTAGGGTAGGTAGGGTAGGTAGGGTAGGTAGGGTAGGTAGGGTAGGTAGGGTAGGTAGGGTAGGTAGGGTAGGTAGGGTAGGTAGGGTAGGTAGGGTAGGTAGGGTAGGTAGGGTAGGTAGGGTAGGTAGGGTAGGTAGGGTAGGTAGGGTAGGTAGGGTAGGTAGGGTAGGTAGGGTAGGTAGGGTAGGTAGGGTAGGTAGGGTAGGTAGGGTAGGTAGGGTAGGTAGGGTAGGTAGGGTAGGTAGGGTAGGTAGGGTAGGTAGGGTAGGTAGGGTAGGTAGGGTAGGTAGGGTAGGTAGGGTAGGTAGGGTAGGTAGGGTAGGTAGGGTAGGTAGGGTAGGTAGGGTAGGTAGGGTAGGTAGGGTAGGTAGGGTAGGTAGGGTAGGTAGGGTAGGTAGGGTAGGTAGGGTAGGTAGGGTAGGTAGGGTAGGTAGGGTAGGTAGGGTAGGTAGGGTAGGTAGGGTAGGTAGGGTAGGTAGGGTAGGTAGGGTAGGTAGGGTAGGTAGGGTAGGTAGGGTAGGTAGGGTAGGTAGGGTAGGTAGGGTAGGTAGGGTAGGTAGGGTAGGTAGGGTAGGTAGGGTAGGTAGGGTAGGTAGGGTAGGTAGGGTAGGTAGGGTAGGTAGGGTAGGTAGGGTAGGTAGGGTAGGTAGGGTAGGTAGGGTAGGTAGGGTAGGTAGGGTAGGTAGGGTAGGTAGGGTAGGTAGGGTAGGTAGGGTAGGTAGGGTAGGTAGGGTAGGTAGGGTAGGTAGGGTAGGTAGGGTAGGTAGGGTAGGTAGGGTAGGTAGGGTAGATGAATGTTTGGTGTTTTTATGGCAAAACAAAGTTTGCCGGGTCAGCTAGTCTATATACATAAAACAAGTAACGAATTGCCTGGCTGACTGATCCATCAACGCACGGCCAAAACCGTTACGCCTAGTAAGTTGAAAGGTTCCTCAAATGCCAAAAGTGAGCACTAAGAAAGGATTTTTGGAAATGCCGCCCCTAAGGGGGTAACAAGGGGGTTGAAAGTTTGAATTAAAAATCTAATACCTTTGGCTAATATTTTTGAAACTTGGCACAAATAGTAATCTAAGTAAATGATAAAGGTAGTCAAAATAAGTTTTTCGAAACTGGGTTTGTTTCGGAAAACTAGGATAATTTAGGGGGCGTTGATGGAATAATTTTATTTCTTGGTATATGGATAATTTTATTAAACATGAAACTGGACACAAATACTAAACTAAATAATCTTTATTCAAATAATAAAAAGGTAAAAACACTGTATGAATCTTAGATAACTAATGTAGGTATAATAAAGGAAGATGCCTGTACTAGGTAATCCTGTATCACAGGCAGTAAGGAGCTCTAAAAATATGCTTATGTTAGTTAGAACAACAGAATTAAAACAATATTTAACCCAAGAAATTCTTAAAATAGTAGCAAGACTAAATAAATTTGGAAAAATAAAAAACCTAGTTTACTTAAACACTATAAACATAGAACAAAATTACTAGGTCATAATTATTGATATAATTAAACAATAAAGGTTGGCATGTTTAGTTTTTCAAAACTTTCCCCAAAAGACGATTTAGCAAGATTTTTCGAAGAATCTTATTTCTTGGATTAATGAACTTGAAACTTTACATAAATACTAACCTAAGTAAATAATATCGAATAATGACCACCATTATTCGATTTTTAAAACTATACCCAAAAGACGATTTAAGGGGTGCTATAGATTTTTTGAATAATATTATTACACACAGTAACAGGCTCGTCTCTTATCAAAGAAAGGAAATAAAGAAAGAAGGTAGGAAAATAAGGAGAAGAATAGAAATAAATCAAGAGAGAAAAATAATTGAGAAAAAACATAAAATGTGACTGTACGGTAGAGGTACGTCTCTGCCAACATTTTAGGGAATATCTAATATGGTGATGATATCTTAAGTTATATAACGTAGTGCTTCTAGCTAGGTAGTGTTGTCGCACCAAAATGCCAGACACCGGTGACTCTTGGCCTAGAGGACAAACAAAAAAAAACACGGTTAGAATTATAACTTGATCTGAGTGATAACGTACACATAACAATTAAATACTATATAATAGTCTTTAATCAAACAACATTACAAGGTGTGGCTACTCATCATAACGAAAATCTTTTAAAATACACCAAAAAATAAAGTGTTACAGAAACTTTTGGGCGAACCCCACTTGCACCGCTTAAACTCGACCCGAAGAATGATATTTCTGAACCCCATGATATTTCTGTTTTGGTTGGCTTAAAAACGTCGATGTATAGTGTTAGGTTTTGATTCTTTTTAACTATTAATGGCTTATTTTAAATAAGAACGAATGAACTTATTGTTACGGCTTGGTTATTGGTTAAGGTTTTTGTTTTATATAAATACCTAAATGTCTTAATAATTCCGAAGGGCTGCTATGGAGGCGATAATTTTTTATGGTAATCACTCGCGAGTTTGTCGAGTGTGTCTAGCGAGTACGAAGAAGGTGGCTTGTGGTCATGCGGTCAATGGTAGTCGCCTGAGATGCTTGGTTAAAATATATTGCTCAAAGTCATAGACATCGTTTTAAAATTGTATTCCTTTGTTAACAGTTCTCCCAGATTTCAAAACTAAATGACCAGTATGAGTTTGATTTCATATACAGCCTAGTGACAGACAGACAGACGGACAGTTGAGTCTTAGTTATAGGGTCCTGTTTTTACCCTTTGGGTACGGAACCCTAAAAAAAGATTAAACAGGTAAGTTAAAATTATTCGCAAATTACAAAAACTTGCACATAAACCGAGCATTGTATAAAACACGTTATAAAAAACTGTATAAAAAGAAAATTTAATTTAAGAAGGTTTACTGTATAGAACAGGCTGAATTTCATTAAATTCAGCCTTTCCAGTATTCACAAGGTGTGTTAAAGTCTTCCACACAACATTATCTTTATCGGTTGATAATTTTAACGTTACAAAAGATAGTTTCCAACGCTCGTTTTGGTCAAGTTTTTCCACTTCGTCCGTATGATAGGTATTTTATTTAGTTATGAACCCTTCGCATCTAAGAAGAAATCGTACCAAACGAACGTGTGTGCATACTTGCGTACGTATGCCGCCTGGGCCTGCAGTCTCAACATTGTTAGCGATCGCTAAGTTAACTAACGATCGTTAACTCTTACCGAAAAAATACGCTTGCCGTAACGACGCTAACGATAAACGCAAGTCTCGACAGTCGAGATAGCGTGCAAAATCGGTCACTAACTTGACTTAGCGTTGTCGGTACGCTAACGATGTTCGTATTCATAGTGCGGTGATTTTATTGTAAAATTATGGCAGTTGAAAAAAATCCTTGTATCATCGGGAAAATAGGTAGACACGATATTCAAAAAAACTATTTTTCTTTGAAAATTGTACAGAAGGTAGGTAAACCTTATCATGTTAACAATTTTTTGCATCGAAACGTGTAAGTATCTTATGCCGTTTTTAAGAATACGCATAACAAACAAGAAAATAGTTCGCTTCCTTGCAACACAGACGTTGAACATGGGAAACAAACTGTCAATGTCAATGACTCAATCAATGTCAAGTTTGTTTGTATACAAAATGCGACAGTGAGATAAAATTGGAATTGATCGAAAAACTGGCAAAGAACCATATTTCTATGGTTCTTTCAGACCCTAGCTCGAGTGCCAGCAGCGCGAGCGTCAGGTAATTATAACCTACAACAATTTTCAATACCTATTTTTGGTACTAAATTGAATACTTTGCTGTTTACTTAATGAAGGGAAAACAATATATCACGGGAATTTAACGAGATGAAATTTCGATTTATTATTTACCTATTTCACCCGACGTTTCAGCCGTGTTGCAACGACCATGGTCCCAGGTAGACTGGTATCTCGGTGAAAGTTTCAAAGTTTTAAAGTTAATATACCTAATGAATATCTTAAATGATTCAGGCGTATTTCGGGGCATATTGATGCGCTTTTGGCGACTTTAGAAGCCCGTCCATATCTCCACACGGGCAAATTTTGATACAGGCTGGAAGGAGGTTGCCGAGGAGCTCAACAAACTCCCTCACAGATTCATCAAGTCGCCCGAGCAGTGCATGACGTTAAATATCAAGTTAAATGTAAGTACAAGCCACTATGTCAGTTTTATTTATATTTACTAGAATACATTAGGTATCCTAATTACAGGTTTGGAGAGACTTAAAAAGCTGCGCCTGCACTAAGACGGCAAAATTATAAAAATTAATCATTAAAACTGGCAACCGATACGTCATCACTGCTCCTTTGACTGAGGTGGAGAGACGCAATAACGTCCTTAATAAGTGTAGAGTACACATTTGACATTGACTGCCCGGACGCTATGCCTTTTAGTTTTTTATTATTAGCATCACTAGCACGCTAGAGCATTATGAGACATTATTAGTAAATCTAACTTTTTCACAGATGCTGGAAGCTGCAGCTTTGGGTCAAATAAATGGAGATGCCAATGAAATAGGTATAAAGATCTGTGGAAAATTATATGTTCTGCAAATATAGGTATACCTAATTAATAAATATAATATAGTAAAACATTAAATGAATACCTTAAAATAAATCATTTGATTTGGTATCTGTTACTTCTATGCCATCATCATGAACACTACCATCATTGTCCATTATTTGCATAGGTGAGGTGGCCTCTGGTTCATTTAATTTATATTTTATACGCTTGTTGTGTAACACTGCACATGCATTGAGTGGGATAGACACTGTAAAACAGACTTCAGCACACCAAACCATCTTTCAACGACGTTCCTGGCTGAACACTGAGCATTTGTTTATTAATACTCTGGTGTCACAGCGTTGATTTTTAAAGGAGCCATCTACCATGGTTCCAGAGGATATCCATCATCACCTAAAAGATAAAACATAGAAAGTACTTTCAGCAGTCTAATGGGCAACCTGTTCCAGACAGATTATAATGAATATTTATTATTTGTTACCAAGCAGCCATGTACGGTGGTCCCAATTGATAATTTATCTATATGTTCTATGGCTCCAATCGTAACTGGGAATGGCTGTGGAGTATTTTTGAACTTTGCTTTAACTGCACACCGTTCTTCTTGGGTCATGGGAGACTTCTTAAAAGGTTTTCATTGATAGCCAAAGTTACAGCATGTATGACTCGGCTTACTGACTTTTGACTTATGCTGCAGCCCCACTGCAAGCCAATGGGTAGTTGTTAGCACCCACTTGACTATTAAGAAAAAAATTATAAGTAAGTACATCTTGGTTATTAGAAAATAAATAGAAATATTAATTAGGCACGGTAGGTACCTACCCAACGCAAAGACACTTACTTGAGACTCCACAGAAAGTCCGTAAGGCCTTCGTCTTTGAATAGATGGCGAAGTTCACCAACGAGCTCATGAGACATGTCCTTGTTTATTCGGTAAAGATAGAGAAATTGGCCATCCTCTAAATCCATAGGATTTTCAACATCAAGGCGGTTTCGTGCAATTTTTCGCCGCATTATCACATCGCGTCTGTGTTCAAGCACGACCAAAGCCCACTATAAATACTATACAGCCATATTCCTCTAATTATTATTTATTTATTGTTATTGTAACCTTTACCACAAGAACCAGTTACCATAAACAACAGTTATATAGAATATGTAAACGAGTACACTTATCTAGGCCAAATTATATCACCAACCGACTTAATGTCAAAAGAACTGGAAATAAGGACAGCTAATGCGTGTAAAAGATACTGGTCTTTTAGGGAAATAATGAAAAACAAAGAAATACACATGTACATTAAAAGAAAACTTTATAATACTTCCATAATGCCAGTTCTTACATACGGGTGCCAGACTTGGGCTCTAACAAAAGCTCATACCAAAAAGTTAGAAGTCTGTCAAGCTGCCATGAAAAGAAGTATGCTCGGGAAAAGGAGACTGGATAAAATGAGAAACGAAACACTCAGAAGACGCACAAAAATAGAAAATGTTGCACTTATAGTAAAGAAATTAAAATGGAGATGGACAGGACACACAGTAAGGGGAAGGGAGAAATGGAGTAGAACATTGATGGATTGGTTCCCAAAATACAATAAACGAAAGAGGGGGAGACCGTTTAAAAGGTGGGAGGATGAACTAAAGGGTATCCCAGGAAAAACATGGACAAGGACGGCGAGAGATAGAGAGGGGTGGAAGAGGTTGGAGGAGGCCTTTGCCGAAAATGGGCAAACAGATATTATATGTGTCGATGTCATGTAAAATATTGTAATAATTAAGTCCTTTGGAATTATCTGAATAAAAAGGCTTAAAAAAAAACTTTAAAACCAATGATAACCGTTACGACACTTAGCGGGCTGTCAAAAATGCTCGCTAGGAAATTCGATAACATACCGATAAATCGTTAACTTAGCGACAATATACGTTATGTTTGCGATGACAAACGTCAAATGTCGATAGCTTTGACAGTCGAGACTACGAAAAATCGTTATCTACCGATCGTTAGGACTTAGCGACCGATCGCTACGAGTTAGCGATCGCTATCTATGTCAAGACTGCAGGCCCTGGGCCTGCAGTCTCGACATAGTTTGCGATCGTTACGTTAAGTAACGATCGTTATCTCTTACCGACAAAATACGCTTGCCGTAACGACGCTAACGATAAACGCAAGTCTCGACAGCCGAGTTAGCGTGCAAAATCTGTCACCATATTGACTTAACGTTGTCGGTAGGCTAGCGATGTTTGTATTCATAGTGCGGTGATTTTTTTGAAAAATTATGGCAGTTGAAAAAAATCCTTGTATCATAGGGAAAATTGGTAGACAAGATATTAAAAAAAAACTATTTTTCTTTGAAAATTGTGCAGAAGATAGGTAAACCTTATCATGTTAAAAATTGTTTGCATCGAAACTTGTAAGTAGCTTATGCCGTTTTTAAAAATACGCATAACAAAGAAGAAAATAGTTCGCTTCCTTGCAACACAGACGTTGAACATGGGAAACAAACTGTCAATGTCAATTGTCAAGTTTGTTTGTACACAAAATACGACAATCAGAATTGGAATTGATTAAAAACTGGAAAAGAACCGTATTTCTATAGTGGAGGACAATGACACAGGCGCAGGCCCTAGCCCGAGTGCTAGCAAGCAGCGTGAGCGTCAGGTAATAACAACCTACAACAATTTTCGATTCCTATTTTTGGTACTAAATTGAATACTTTGCATATGTTCGAAGTAGTTTGTGTTTACTTAATGAATATCTTAAATGTTTCAGGCGTACTTCGGGGCATATTGATGCGCATTTGGCAACTTTAGAAGCCCGTCCATATCTCCACACGGGCAAATTTTGAAACATGCTGGAAGGAGGTTCCCGAGGAACTCAACAAACTCCCAAACGGATCCAATAAGTCCCCCGAGCAGTGCATGACGTTAAATATCGAGTTGGTTTTTAAATGTAAGTATAAGCCACGTCAGTTTTATTTATATTTAGTAGAATACAATAGGTATCCTAATTACAGGTTTGGATAGACTTAAAAAGCTGCGCCTGCACTAAGGCAGCATAATTATAAAAATGAAATCATTCAAACTAGCAACCGAGGCGTCATCACTGCTTCTTTGACTGAAGTGGAGAGACGCATAACATCCTTAATTAGTGTAGAGTACACATTTGGCACAGACTGCCCGGATACTATCCCATTTTCTTTTTTATTATTAGAATCACTAGCACACTAGAGCATTAAGAGACATTTTTAGTACATCTAATTTTTTTACAGATGGTGGCAGCTGCAACTCAAGTGCAATCAGACGCTGCCAGAGGCAGGCAAGGTACAAGCCGAGGCGTGGATGCTATTTGCATAGGCTGCAAATTGAATAGCGGACAGTTTTACAACTTTTGTAAATAAAAATAATAAATGGTTTATATGTTTTTTATTTAAATCACAGAGGGTCAATAAAATAAAATTATGTAAAACTAGTATTATTGAGTCTTCTTATGTACTCTGCAACAGCTCACCCAGTGCACCACAAGTCCTGTATAACAAAAACAAGATTTTAGGAGAATTCATACAGTGATATACAACGGCATAAGTCGTACTTGATGCTTTAAGCCATTATATGTATATAGCCTTTGGGTCAAATAAATGGAGATGCTAATTAAATAGGTATAAAGATCTAGGGAAAATTATAAGTTATGCAAATATAGGTATACCTAATTAATAAATATAGTTGTCTGTACGAGATTGCCCTGTGCGATAAGACCGCCCATTGTACACTTGCTTTTATGATTTTTTGTCCTGTATATATATTTGTGTGGTTTACAATAAAGAATATAAATAAATATAATAAAATATTAAATAAATACCTTAAAATAAATCATTTGACCTGTAAATTCTAGGCCATCATCATGAACACTACCATCATTATCCACTATTTGCATGGGTGAGATGGCCTCCGGTTCATGTAATTTATATTTTATATGCTTGTTGTGTAACACTGCACATGCATTGAGTGGGACAGACCCCGTTAAACAGACTTCAGCACAGCAAAGCATCTTTCAACGACGTTCCTGGCTGAACAATGAGCATTTGTTTATTGATACTCCGGTGTCCCAGGGAGTTGATTTTTTAAAGGAGTCATCAAAGAGGATATCCATCTTCACCTAAAAGATAAAACATAGAAAGTACTTTCAGCATTTTAATGGG
This sequence comes from Orthosia cruda, assembly GCA_964057195.1. Classification (NCBI taxonomy): domain Eukaryota; kingdom Metazoa; phylum Arthropoda; class Insecta; order Lepidoptera; family Noctuidae; genus Orthosia; species Orthosia cruda. Next base: position 2,304,214 of record OZ059835.1, on the reverse strand, counting down.
CAACTGTTCAGACAGATTATAATGAACATTTGTTACCAAGCAGCCATGTACGGTGGTCCCAAATGATAATTTTTATGTTTTATGGCTCCAATCACAACTGGGAATGGCTGTGGAGTATTTCTAAACTTCTATTTAACTGCACACCATTCTTCTTGGATCATGGGAAATTTAACGTATCATCTTAAAAGGTTTTCATTGATAACCAAAGTTACGGCTTACTGACTTTTGGCTTATGCTGCAGCCCCACTGCAAGCCAATAGAAAGTTGGTAGCACCCACTTGACTATTAAGAATAAAATTATAAGTACATCTTGGATATTAGAAAACATAAATAGAAATATTATTTAGGCAGGGTAGGTACCCAACGCAAAGACACTCACTTGAGACTCCACAGAAAGTCCGTAAGACCCTCGTCTTTGAATAGTTGGCGAAGTTCACCAACGAGCTCATGAAACGTCCTTGTTTATTCGGTAAAGATAGAGAAATTGGCCATCCTCTAAATCCAAAGGATTTTTACCTTCACGCCGGTTTCGTGCATTATTCCGCCGCATTATTATATCGAGTCTGTGTTCTAGCACGACCAAAGCCCACGCTTAATACTATACAGCCATATTACTCTAATTATTATTTATTTATTGTTTTTGTAACCTCTAAAACCAATGCTAACGATCGTTACGACACTTATCGGGCTGTAAAAAAAGCTCGCTAGGAAATTCGATATCATACCGATAAATCGTTAACTTAGCGACAATATACGTTAAGTTTGCGATGACAAACGTCAAAAATCGATAGATTTGACTGTCGAGACTACCAAAAATCGTTATCTTCCGATCGTTAGGACTTAGCGACCGATCGTTACGAGATAACGATCGCTATCTATGTCGAGACTGCAGGCCCTGGCCGCGTCCGCCCGCTTCAACCGCAACCATTTTTTTTTTTTTTTAATACTTGGCGCGAGACCAAGTTCGACCAAAGTAGCCGTCTACTGCTTAACCGGACTAACCTGTGGCGACTAATCTGTTAGCCTCCGGCCAGGCTTCAAAATTCTAAACCTAAAGCGACAGCACTAAGGGCTACCCCAGTTGGGGTCGGACCTCGGCTCAGGGCGTCGCTGGGGGATGGCTAAGGCCGGATCTAATAACCGCAACCATTGTCTTTTATTCATTTATATATAGTTATCGTGCATGAAAAATTAATTAAGTTAATTTTGCTAGTTTTAGTTGAATAAAAAGAATCAACCACAAATCATTGAATTACTGAAAATGCAAGTAACAGATGTGACACAAAAAGCAAAAAAAAGCTACATAGGTACGACTATATCCTCAGGCAAAAATAAGCAACTTTAGAATTTTTTAAACTTATGACATCAAAATAGCCCAGCGCTGTCTGTCTATATCACATCCAAGTAATCGTAGCAGGCCTACTGACTTTTACAATAGTCAGACAGAAAAGTGTCGATTAAACGCTTGCATCACAGAGAGTGTAACATTTATATAATGTTTGGATAAATAAATCAATAAAGAAACAAGTAAGAAGGTAGTTACTTATTCTTTTTAACGTAGTATACGATTTGTACTTTGCAGTAAAATTACAGATTATTGTTAATTATCATTACAATCTTATACAAGTGGCACAGTGGTATTTATTGAATCAGTCTATTCACATGATATTGTTTTTTATACGTGTATTTGAAAATATATTAACATAAATATACAATTGAATACTATAAAAAAACCTATATACAAAGGGGAGAGGGAAAGGGGCTCATTGTGCATCAAAAAATTCGTACACATCGATGTCAATGGGAAACGTGCCCAGAACGCTGGCAGCATTGCTACGTTGGATGGCAAATTGGTCGATTATTTTTATTAAATTAACAAGTAAGTATTAACTGCCAAAATAAAAAGAATAATATCTTAAAGAAAACATAACTAGGTAGGAACAACACAATTAAAACCTTAAAGTTTTCAGCAATACAAAATAAAAATAAAAAATAAATAATTTTCTATAAATAATCAACATTCAAGTAAGAACAAAACAATTAAAAGATTACAGTTTTAAGTGATTTACTTGACTTAATGTCCTACGTCCCCTGTATGGGGCAAAGGGCGTCCACAGTAGTCCTCCATCGCGATCGGTCTTGAGATTCACGCTTCAGCTCGCTCACGTCATACCGATGCTCGTCGCTTCCGCCAACACGGTGCGACGCCAGGTTTGATGGAGACGGCCACGTTTTCTTTTGCCTTGGGGATTCCAATCCAGCGCTTGCTTCGATATATGATCAGAATCCCTTCGCAGCGTGTGGCCAATCCAACTCCACTTGCGACGCTTGATCTGGCGGTCGATCGGGCTCTCGTGGCATTGCTCCAACAGCTCTACGTTAGTGATGGTCTCGAGCCAGTAAATGCCGAGTATGCGACGAAGACAGCAGTTGACGACGATTGGATCTGGCGTGAGATGTGTTTTGTGACTTTCCACGTTTCGCAAGTGGCACGGATTTGACATTTGATCCGAAGATTTTGAGTTTAATCCTTCGGGGCAGTTTCCGCGATTGCCAAACGGGTCTCAGCTGCGCGAAGGTAGCTTGTGCTTTGGCTATCCTTAAAACGATGTCCTCTTCACTACCTCCCGTTTCCGACACGATGCTTCCGAGATACCTAAGTGAACTTGTGGACGCGTTCCACTGCGTCCGTGCCAATCAGCAACGGTGAAGTATTCTTCGCACCAGATCTCATCTCTTGGGTCTTCCGGGTGTTTATTTTTAGTACCGTTTCTGCCGCTTCCTGACTTAAATTTAGCTTGCATGGGTATGACTTAGCAGGCATAGGTCATCAGCGTAATCTAAGTCCTCTAAGACTTTGGATAATACCCACTCTATCCCGCGGCGCTTGTTGTCGAAAATGCGAAGCAAAATCCCGTCAAGAACAACTAAAAAGAGTTTTGATCAACTTTCTTTGAAATTATAGTTTACTAGCTTCTGCCAGCGGCTTCACCCGCGTGAAAGTGAGATGCTTCAATTGAGGCATCAGACATAAGACCATTAGAATGATGGTAAAACATTTTGTTATAGTATTTTTTCCTTAATGGAAGAAATCTACGTTAAAAACAATCTAGATCTATTTTCTTAGCCAACTGCCCCACTACTGTACAAAGGCCTTTCCTGTAGACTATCTAAATTTTCCACGATTGATTGATTATACAAACGATTTATAAAGATCTCTAGAAGAACTGACCGAAATATGAAAATTCTGCCACTGATGGCAAACTACACTATTAATGAGTAACAGAGGATACTTTTATCTCGGCAAATCCACAGTTTTCTGGGATTGGCTACGGAAGCAATGCCGTAGGAAACAGCTAGAAAACTTTTTTTAACAAAACTTCTTCTTTGTCATGTCAGTTTTCATCAACAAGAGCGACATACCAAATAAGTATCAATGAAACCTTGTTTGGTCTAAAAATACCGCTCAAAACAGTTGCTCAAAGTTGAAATCCGTTGACGTTCAAAAATAATAAACATCGCGTAAAAATTGTCATGTCGTTATTTTTCATCATTTAGTCCCGTCCGTATCTCTCTAGCTCGCAGTCATTATTTTATCATGGCTGAAGATAAGCAAGTTGTAGTGATTACCGGCCTTCAGTTTTGCACTGATATTGAAACAAGCAACATGACTATCAAAATTGACAATATCGACGCCAGTCCACCCGTACGGGGTGAGCTGATGATAGCACATATCCTCAAACTGAACTATGAACCGGTGGAAGTAGACTTAATGGGAGGAGAACACATGTCACCGGAGTACAGAGAGAGGACCCTCTAGACAGCGTCCCTTATATAGAATATGGTGATATTCCTCGTCGCTGATAGCCATGCGATCATCACGTACCTTGTCTCCATATACAATGGTGACATGAAAACGAAACTGTACCCTAAAGAGCTGCAAACAAGAGCAACAATCGATCAAAGGCTGTTCTTCGATACTGCGAACCCCCTCCCTTCCAAAATAGGGATTCTGGGGCATATCACGGGTGGAGAAAGAACGTCACTGTCGTCACCGCAGCAAATCAAATATGTAAAAGACGGTTATGACTTTGGAGAAATAATTGCAGAAGACCAAGTTTGTAGCAGGCGACCATCTGACAGTAGCTGATGTATCAATAGTTGCCACCCAACCAGCAAAGCAGTCCTATAATCTGAGCATATATCTCGAAAAAGACATATAAATGAGTTATAAAGGTTTTAGCGGTGACAGCGTGTTGTATAAAAGCGTTCGACAACACAATTTTGCTCTATAAGCTTACAGGACAAAAATGACCCATAAATAAAGGATGCAAACGTTTACTACACCATTTTACACAACCTTTATAGTACGTGCTATAGCAAGCGCTAATATCACTAGTACAGAATAATACTGCTGTATAAAATTGTTAAAAAATGCCTTTATTCATCTGATTTGCGTTATAAAGGTTACAAACGAGCTGCTATAATCGTTTCGTTTTAGCAGTGATGGACACTCAACTATAAGGAGACTTTGTCGTATTGAGGATATTCAGATCGTTGCTATAGTACTTAGTACGTTAGTAGTTACAAAAAACTCTGCAATAGAGCGATTTTGTGATGTAGCTTAGTTCCAGAGTATTACTATGTATTGTAACTGTACTTTATTGGTTTAGAGACGACTATTATAGTTTTACTAATAAGCATATCACACAAACACTTTTTTAGAGCGAAATTGTTGTGTAATAACTTTTCAGTTCCTATAATATGCTTGTTAGTATCATGACAGAGTATATGTTCTTTAATAACACAAAAACGACACGTAAAAGTGGATAAATGTTACTATTAAATAACAATAATGTCCTGAAAAAGATTTTTTTATCTCACTTTTAATACCATTTTCAGTCATTTTTATATGATGCTATAATGGCGCTTAAAACTCGAAGTCCCTTTATTTGTTTTTTTTTTTTGTGAAAACTCAACAATTCAAGGGGAGCACGTAAATTTTATGGTAAACCTAACCATAGTTTATCCGTAAAATTGCGGTCGCACATCATTTCACGCTATAAACAAATATAGGTAATAAAAAAAGTTATACAATATAAATTGCTTCAGTCCCTTTTTAAATATGAAATAAATATATTTTGTTAAGTCTTTACACTCTCATGATAGAAGAATACACGGTGAGTGAATAATGTGAGATAAAGGAAACATAAACTCTCGTATGGTATGAAAAAGTACTATAAAAGATCCTTAAAGGTGTTTATTAACCAGTACATCACTATATTGTGACCCGTGCACTGTTAAATAGCGTGTATATGACTGATTTGCCATGTGTAACATTGTTACTGGTTCGTTTTAACACTGAATGGAGAAATAAATGCGCCACTTTCGAATAAAATACACCTTCTTTGGGGTTTTAAAGGACCAAAAACAGTGTTGCCTAAAACGTTCTATGGCTTATTATACAACTAGTTTTTGTTACTTGGGCAAGATCTTAGCTAAGATTGTATCAATAGTTGCCAGGATCTTAGCTAAGATTGTGCCAGTCGATGAGAAATACGAAAAGATCTATGCATGGTGGAATCCACTAAAGGAGGCAGATTGGTTCAAGAAGGCTAACGTACCTGGACTATCTGAGAAAGAAGGTTTCATCAAATCTATGTTGAAGTGAAACAGTGGTAGTGTGTACTTCATGAAAAGTTAATAAATTAAAAATGAAAATACCGACTGCTTAAAAAGCGAACCAAATGACGTAAACAAGGAGAAAATCATGCTGTGCAAATGCAGGAAATCAGGATACATATTCGCGAGCTGGCTGACCAAAACCATACTTTATAAATATAATAAATAATAAAATCTTTATTTCGTTAATTTTTACACAGTACAATAGATAACCAATAATATATTACTAGTACCAATAGTACATTTTTGGTTAACATTTGTTTTTCGAATTAGTTACATTTAAAAATATGTGTTATATATTTTTTGAATCACCTCTTAAAACCCTTTATTTTGATACCCCACACGAAGGGACAGGAAGAAAAAATATTGGGCCGCCACAATATGGCGCCCAACATCCACCACTTTTCTATTTATCACTTTTACTGTGACACTCGCAAGGTTAAGACGAATCGATTGAAGTACGAATCATAAATCGAAGAATCGTATAACACACAACAAACATAATTGCATAGACTGATAAACACATTGCCCTCCTTCGGCAGTCGGGAAAAATGTAAGGTATATTTTGGCATTTAAATAAATGATTTTATTGAAATTGTAAGTTAAATGTATGACTGATTAAAGCAAACATTCGGTTTATATTAAAGTTTTAATATTTAAACCGTTTTTGTTTTATTATACTATAAAACAGCACCTTTACGTTGAAGCAGTAAGGGCAAGTCTTACGGCTCACTTGTTACCCTTTACAATACTGACAACTACAAAAATATACAAAAGAACACACCCCGAAATTACTGTAAGCTGATAGCGCCATTTAAAAATTAAAGTGATATAAGTTATATCGCTCTTATTTATCTCTGCCATGTTTAAGTTTCAAGTTTGTCTATATACGAACCCAGTGTGCAAGCTTACCATTTTGTAACTCGTCTTACTAAGGAAATTAATGATATGAAAAGAATTTTTTAATTATGACGCGCACACTAATGCTCAAAGTTCAATTCTATTGACCTTTGAAATAACAAATATTGAATAAAAAATAATCTAAGGAAGTAGTCAAGTCACTATATTTTATCACTTTAAATAGCATTATCTTGACTCATTGATCATACTTGTTCGATTCGTGCGCACCACAATTATCACTACGCCGATATAAGCCGTTACTGAGATATCGGCCTTTAGTTTAGTGCAAACAGTGACACAGAGAACATGCCGCTCAAGTTATACAAAATCGACGCCAGCCCGCCTGTCAGGGCAGTCTTGATGACGGCAGAAATCCTTAAACTGAACCTCGAGCCCCAGGAACTGAACATCCTGACTGGAGAAAACTTGACACCAGAATACTTGGAGAAGAACCCCCTACATTCCGTGCCTTTATTAGAAGATGGCGATTTTCTGTTACCTGACAGCCACGCAATCATCACGTACCTGGTATCTAAATATGGTGCAGACAAACGAGCGACTTTATACCCTAATGAATTGAGTGTAAGAGCCATAATTGATGCAAGGATGTATTTCGATACTTCGATTCTCTTTCCTAATGTTAGAGCGATAGTGAAGTCGATCCTGACAGGAGCAAAGGAGGTTACCCCACAACAAGCCCAGGAAGTGAATGCTGCTTATGATATTTTGGACAAATACTTGCAGAAGACGAAGTTCGTGGCAGGAAACCATCTGACGGTAGCTGACGTGTCATGCATTTCTACCATCTCTACTTTAAATGCATTAGTGCCATTGGGTGACAAGTATGAAAATGTGAAGGTGTGGTGGAGTTCACTACAGGAAGAAGATTGGTACCAAAAAGGAAATCTTCCGGGATTGGCTCAGTTTGAAGGTTTTGTGAAAGCAAAATTGGAATAGATAGTAACAGTGTTTAAAAAATAATGTGCGTATCGCTAGATTTTGAACTTTTAACATATTCCGCAAAACGTCTATTCTTTACCACTTTTAAATTCTATTTGCCATCATGTATTTTATCGTCGATGTTTAAATAAATTATTAATATAACCAGTACTATCATTCTTTATATTAATTTCCAATTTCATCTTCTTCTCTATTAATCTTGCGTTTTGTTTTTGCCTCGTACTTAATTGTCGGCACCCAGCAAATTTATATATGGACATTTCAACTCATAGCCGTACAAAACTGATAATCATTGATAAGTCAATGCGGTATTGTTATCAGGTACGTGTGTGAATCGATAGATTATTATCAGTGGTTACGTAAGTGAACCCCTTATGCTGTTTTGGTTGGCCCACATCATTCAATTGGTGGTAAAGTGCTGTAATCATTTACGCCATTTTTGTGGCCTTGTAACCATAATTATCAGAAGGATCAAGTTTTTCAGGCCGAATCAAACTGTTATGTTTTAATACGATCATGATTCCATTGCCAGAGATGAATGTAGCTTTACATGATCTAAAGCATCATCACCCAAATTCTGGAATCCAGTAATACAGCCCTGGTAGACAATCCTTGGTAAAAGAATAGTGTGTGCTATGTCCACTGACCAGCGGTGCTTGACTGAAGTCCCAGTTTACGTCCAAGACTGACACAGTAACAACAAGAAGATCTCTCGGGGCAGATCGGCCCGATACATTCTGCAAAACATAAACCAAATATGTGCCAGACATAGTTATCAAAAACTATGAGATAGTAGATACCAGCCTGTTTCGGTCCCACTTCATGGCAAAGGCCTCTTCTCATACAGAGAAGACCATTGACCGCAAAACTGCAAGACCGCATTGATCACCACGCTTGCTCAATGCGGGTGTACCAAATGACTAATAGAAAAATAAGCACTAAGGTAAATAGTAAATGATAGTTAATATTTACACAGCGATAATAATAAGTGAGGCACTTAAACAATATTTATTCGAAGAGTTTTCTTCTTAGTAGTATTGATACGTAAATAAAGATTTTTCAAAAGATATTATTTATTTTGCTAGTCATTTAAGATATGGTTAATCGACTAAAGATAGTAATAAAATGTCGTAAGCTAACGATAACGATGTTGTATAAATATAAATTAACTTAGTGCACTGATTTATCTTTATCAGTGTAATTATTGTTTAAGTTAATTTGTGTGTGTTATTAAATCTTTTATACTTTCATCATCATCAGCATTTTTATGTTCCCACTCCTGGGACACAGGCCTCCTCACTGTGAGATGGAATGTGCCATAATCTACTACGCGGGTGCAGTGCGGGTTGGTGGTTGACACATGTCTTGTCAACCACCAACCTGTCATGTCGAATTTTTTGGTCCTAAGACATGCCGAGCATGTTTAATCACGATGTTTTCCTTCACCGTTTTAAGAGCAGTGGTGATGAAATAATTTACAGAAAGTAAAGCGCCTGAGTTCGAACCCAAGACCTAGAACTTGTATGTCGCAGCCGCTACCACTGGGCCACCGCTGCTATAGTGTTATAGGCTTTATGTAAATTAAAATTAAAACTTTAATAGAAACCGAATTTAAATATGTGAGATCTAAACAGTCAAAATTATGTAATGAATACTTAAAAACTTACAATTTCATTTGGTTTAAATAAATCACTGTCACTCGTTAAATTAAATGCAAAATGATAATTTAGATTTTTATGATTTAAGCACAACCATTCATGTTTTTACTTCATCACTGATTTGACGAAGGCATCAAACTTGAACAGTCCAGGTCCGTTAGCCTTCTTGTACCAATTTTCCTCCTTTATTAGGTTCCACCATGCATTGACCTTGGCGTATTTCTCATCGACTGTTACCATCGTAGCTAAAGTAGAGATACTAGCAACGATTGACACATCAGCTACCGTCAGATGCTCACTTGCTACAAATTTGCTCTTCTGCAAGTATTTTGCCAAAATTTCATAACCGTCATTTGCATCTTTTATTTGCTGCGGAGACGGTAATGTTCCTTCTTCATGAGGACCTTCACAATATCTTTGATGGACGGAAAGAGGTTCGCAGTATCGAAAAACAGCCTTTGGTTGATTGCAGCTCTTGTTTGCAAGTCTTCAGGGTACAGTTTCGCTTTCTTGTCGCGTGGCTGTCAGCGAGCATGAAGTCCTCATCTTCTAGATAAGGGACGGAGTGTAGAGGGTTCTTCTCTCTGTACTCTGGTGACATGTGTTCTCCTTTCATGAAGTCGACTTCCACTCGTTCGTAGTTGAGTTTGAGGATCTCTGCCGTCATCAGCACACCCCGGACGGGTGGACTGCTGTGAATTTTTATAGTCATGTTGCTTGTTTCAATGTTAGTGCAGTACTAGAGGCAGGTTGCAATGTCAACGCCTTATATTCAGCGGTAATAAAATGATGACTGCGAGTGAGTAGACAGGTTTAAGTGATAAAAAAACACACACAGACATGACTTAACATTTTTTCCGCGATGTTTATTATATTTGAAGGTCAACGGATTTAATAGGAGAATAAGCAATAATTTTTTGTCCCCTATAGCGTTGAGATATGTGCCAATCTCTTCAACGAAAATATACATGGATAGAGGCCGGGAACTTAGGGCGCCCCGACACGGATACGTTAGATTGACAGAGGACTGTCATCCTCTAGGATCAAGGGCCTGATACATAAGGCAGTTCTCTTCGATACAGCTCGTATAGTGAGGAGGTTCCTGTAGCTTGAACCCGATATCGGTGAACCCCAACTTATTATATATATAACTTTATTGGCCTCCCTCTAGGTGGAGAAGGGAGGGAGGTCAATAAAAGGCCCTTACCTGGTCAAGGCTGTGGGAATCCGGTGGATGCAAAACACACAGGACTGATCAGTGTGGCAATGCCTGGGTGAGGCCTATGTCCAGTAGAGGACGTCTTTCGGCGGAAACGATGATGATAATGAATTTTATTTTTAATTAATTTAATTCGTTTAATAAACATTTACAATTGAAAAATAATTAGATGAGTTAGAATGACAAGTTTAAAAGGACGTAATCATGCAATACTACCAAACGTGCACCACAATTCAGGATTATACATTAAATTTAATTATCCATAATTAAAATAGAATAATACGACTATCAATAAGCAAGTAATATGGCTTGGTCTATAAGCGTTATGGCCAATCTCCAGCACATTTCCACTGCATTTGCCCACATTAGAAGTTAATTGAGGAAAATAGGGACAATGGTGGTCCTAAGACACACGTTGACAAAAACCGTAGCATAATTGGGAAGGGAATGACCGTATTAGGCATAGCTATTGTAAAAGAAAATGAGGATTGACTTTCTACGATAATACAGTTTCTGGGAATGAAAATAGGAAAGTTACAACTTGTTTGAATCCAACTTGCTTGATATTACAAGTTATATTCAAACATATTGTATCCGTATCTAATGTGCTTGGACTATATATATGGATACCTATTTAAAGAATGCAAATAAATAAATCTGATATTTGATAGTAAATTGATTAAATATTACTATTCTTCAGGTTAATCTTTTTATCAATCATACTAGACGAAGCCGGTGTTATCAAGCTGACTACTCTGAGAAGAAACATGGAAATAAGCTATCCTATCTCAGTCTATTTAAAGTCCATGCAAATAATTCAATAGTTGGATCACAATATGTGACCAATATATTAATGTCCGAGGGGATCTTTAGGTACCCCTAGCAAATTGGGTAAAAGGATCAAATTATACGGCAAAAAAGTAAAAGTCTAATAAAAATGGCTTAAGCAATAACTTGATTTAATTAATCTCGCAGCCCACCCGCTAATAAGCGTAAACAACAGAGCACCCCGAATTTAGGCACCACCCTACACCGGCCATCGCATATAAAGGGAAAAGGACCCAAATCGTAATGATATACGCAGTAGATTTATCCCGGGCGGTCCGTTTGTCAATGTTCACGGCAAAATTAATTACGGATCGGTCATGGGTTCGAATCCCGTGCCACGTATTTGAATGGTCATTTGGGATGGAAGTAATTAAGATAAAATATTGTTTTATTTGTCGGATTTGTATTGGAGAACGGTTACCGTTTTGAGGGGTTTTCTGTGCCGTTAATTTTTTTGGGCCAATATTGTTGATTTTATTTATGAGTTATTGAATGGGGCTTGACAAATTGATGGGGGCTCAGAGATTAGAGTGTGATCCAACGCGTTTGATGAGAGCCAAATGGATTGTTATTAAATGGCATCCAAATCCTATTTAATTATTGTTTTATTCGGCTGTTGTTAAAAAGGGGGTTAAGTCGAATTTACTTTACAAAAAATCACACTTCACACCTATAATAATATATCATATTATAAAGGCGAAAGTTTGTGTGTGTGTGTATGTTTGTTACTTCTTCACGCTCAAAGATCTGGATGCAATTTGGCACAGAGGTAGATTATAGTCTGGAATAGCACATAGGATACTTTTTATCCCGGCAATATGTGCCCTTGGGATAATTATCGCGATCATTAACGCGGGCGAAGCCGCTGGCAGAAGCTAGTACCTGACATAAATTCAACGATTAAAAATAAAAGTGTAAGTAAGTAAAAACCGGCAATATTAAAACAATAGAGTCACATTTTTATGAAGACTGGCAACTTCCTCAAAAATACCCACAAAGATATTGCTTAACAAGCCTACTCCCCCAATCGAAAGAAAACGTCCCCAGCCTAAAATAAAATGATTAAGTAACTTATTTTTGTTCATTCCCAAATTAGTACAAAGGCGGTCATAACAAGTTTTATAAAAAAAATAGTAATAAAAGTTGTAAAAACGGGGCGAACTCAATAAAAGGGATGTTTCTTTCTACCCCCGGCATTGGCACCCACCGGGATATTTTCAGAAACACAACCCCTAAAGGGAAAATCCTTAGGGAAAATCTAGTTGTCTATAAGTGGGGACACCATGTTACATTATTAAGAAAGATAAGTGTCGATTAATTCAATATTATTTGCATTATGATTAAGATGGTGCCTCGAAAAATAACTTGTCCTGACACGAATACATATAAAATGAAATAATCTGCATTAAAACGAATTCTTGTATGCCAGTGTGTAGCCAACTCACAGGATATGTCTTAACTTCTTTGCTGACTGGCGACCTGCACCTTCCAGGATTAAAATGAGGCGAAAAGCTGTACAGTTTGCATAATACTGATTGAACAAAATTTTATTTCGAGTCTGTGACACGAATAGAAGAAGAATTGAATATTCCAATTCTATTTCAAAATCCTAAGCCTATTACAACCAGTAGGCCTAATTTCAGCAGTGGACTACTTTATGTGACACTTAGTGCAGTAGCTCCATAGAACACCTCTAGCTCTCAGGGTTTGGTCAATGCGTAAGTGATAGCCCAGCATTGCGTAATGGCTAATGCTTACTGAAATAGTTCTTTCAATCACTGAAATAATGAAACAATTAGAGACCAAAGTTTTTCTTGAAAAAAAATCTAACCATACCCATCGTCACCCTACGTATAAGTAACAAATATATCGTGGCACCTTTCTTTGTTTTTCACGCAATCTCGGCCGTTGGCCTGAGTTATCGTCGTCTTACCTTCGACACCCCTCTGCACTCCTCCCCGGGGTAGTTCCACCCCCGGTCATTTGTCATGCCTGCATTTATGTTATGTTATTGATTGTTATGATTTGAGGACGCAAGAGTATCATGTCGCTAAGTGGTCAAGGTTCTAGTGGGTCGACCCAGTCGAGTACCGTTTTATTTAATGGGATGCTCGCGTTTGACCACTATCTTACCTGATGGTAAGCGATGATGTAGTCGAATCTATCAGTTTAATCAGTCGTTCCTACAAGTTAAATATTAGCAACTTCAGTTTAGTCACCAAGGGTCGGTTTCTGAATATTGAGTATTTTGAGTTAAACGTAACCCTACTTAAGTGCCAATTATGACAGGTTTTCAGGATAAAGTATAGTTTGACAAATACTGATCAACTTCGAATTCTCAATTCAGAAATCGGAGGTTAATCTTTCTTGTATATCTGAACCAACAAGTCATTGTCATAGAGCTAAAAAAAAAAATTCAGTGACAAGAATATCTCTGGTGTAATGGTACTAAGAGAGCAGTGGTTGCCCAGTGGTACCGGCCGCGACTTAAAAGTCGTAGGTTGTGGGTTCGAACCCAGACAGGATTAATTTTGTGTTAATTATTTCATCACCACTGCTCTCAAAATGGAGAAGGAAAACATCGTGAGAAAACCCGCATGTCCTAGATCCAAAAATTAAAAGTCATGTGACATCCACCAACCCGCACTGGGCCCGCGTGGTGGACTACTGCCCAATCTCTCTCACAAAGAGGAAGCCTGTGTCCCAGCAGTTGGAACATTTGGTGCAACCTTGAGACGCACGCCGCACTGTGTTTTGATTGTCAAAACGGGTCTGTAAAGATTATAATATTATTGTGTTACTGACTTTGACTTTTATTTCGTAAGTATGGTTTCCTTTTTCTTTTTATGTTGGTTATTGTTTTTAAACATACATGAAAATTTTAATAATTTAATTAAGATTTTGTGTATTGTGCTGTCTTTTGTGTGCACTAAATAAATGATTTATCTAAAAAGGCTGATGATGATCATGATGAATGGTATTAAACTATGGATATATTCTGACCTTTTGTGGAAAAGCATAATTTTTATTTCAGAGATTATACCTAGAAGTTGGGACAACTTCCTCGTACTTGAAGATCTAAACTGACCAATTTATTTATTAGTTTATCCTCGCACAGTAACGCCTTGCAGCAACTACACCAACGGAGCACAAACTACTTCAGACTCTGCTGCTTTCAAACATAGGATTCACGATGGAGTGGTGAACATCGAATGGATCTAATCAGGCGTAGACTGATCTAAATAACATAAGAAGCCAGCTGGCAACAAAACCAAACCTTACCTTGCAAAACAGCCAAAACGATTACCAGCACTTCCGTACTCGAGTCAACAAAACACAAATATGTTAGTCATAGTTATCCACGGGGGGCGGCACAGAAATAATTACCTAATAAAGATTTCTGATATGCCACTGTTACAGGGAAAAGCTATTATCTGGTCGGAGGAGGGAAGGACGGGGGGTGGCTGTCAGCTCCAGAAGTTTTGATGAACACATCCGGTAATGTGCGACTGATTGTTCCGAAGGCTGCTGCTGCGATTTCTTGGTAGTTGGACGTAAATATTATTGGTACTCGTGTTGGACGTTCGGCTTTTGTCGGTGGAAATAGATCTTGGCCAATAGTAGGTGTCAGTTATTTTACTCGTGTTCCACCACTGATATTTAATTTTCACAGGTACTGGTTACATTGGTCATTTTGTCTTTGCACTAGGTCAGTGATAACTTTGGTCATTGAATGCACGGCTTTAAGTGCAAAAACAAAAGTTAGTGGTAATTTAACACTTCCACAAATAGCCCCTGATGGGGTGTTAGTTAGGTTTAACTATTAAATTCTCAATTCAACAACCGACCCTAAGTTAAAATTAACTAAAGTTCGGAAGAATTTGAGTAAACCTTAATTCTAAATTTTACATGTTTTTAGGTTAAAACAAAGTTTGATTAATATTCAAATATATTTTTTTAGGTTTCAAACATCGAGGGTTGGTGACATATTTTCTAACAGTATAGAAACAATAATAATACCTACTTTGTCATACCGGGACCAGCTTTTGCCACTAAAGAACATAAGTTATACGGAGTTGATTGATTCTTAAATATCTTCCAGGTTTCAGTACATAATTGAGTATGTTTGAGTAATTGTTGTGAAGTTGCTGAAACCGTTAACAAAGCCTTTACATAGAACATGACCTTAATTTGATTTGTAGGGCCAGCAAAAGTGATTGGTTGAAGTTGATCGAACTTTGAACGTAAGTTCTTGTTGTTACGACTTTGTGTTCAGCACATTCACATATTTGTGTTAATCTGAACTAATACATACATATATGAAGATGTAATGCCTGTAGTCTGTCTGTAGGAGGTAACCTCTGAAAGTAATGATCTGATTCAGATAATTCACTAATAGGAAACAACAGTATCATTAAGAGCCATAGGCTATTTTTATCCCAAAAATTTAAGATTCAATCTTACTAATATTATAAACTAGCTGACCCCCGGGGTTTCGCTCCCGTCAACTGCCTCAACAGTCTGCCAACCCTACCTACCCTACCTACCTACCTACCCTACCTACCTACCCTACCTACCTACCTACCTACCCTACCTACCTACCTACCCTACCTACCTACCTACAAATTTTTATCTATCATCAATAGTTTTCTCAGCCCACGCCAAAGAATAAATTTGCGAAAAGGCAACATTTTGCTACCTTGGGTTACATTATTGCAATTTTCATTAGGACCTCTATTTTTTTTTTAAATATATTATGCCTATGATACTTAAGAATAAAGTAGCTTTCTACTGGTGAAAGAATTTTTAAAATCGGTTCAGTAGATCCAGAGATTACCCCTTACAACGTCACAAACTCACAGACCCACAAACTTTACCTCTTTACAATATTAGTATAGATGTGAAAGTTTGGATGAATACATGTGTATGGATGTATGTTTGTTACTCAATCACGCCAGAATGGCTGAACGGATTTGGATAAAATGTGGCGCAGTAGATTATAGTCAGGAATGGCACATAGGATACTTTTTATCCCGGGAATATGTTCCATCGGTATAATTTCCGACTTACACGCGGGCGAAGCCGCTGGCAGAAGGTGCTTTATAGTGTGTATGCATAAATGGTTAAATAAATAAATAAAATAATAATAGTCACTTAAGTACCTAAATCTAAACAATCAATCACACAAGAATCTCCATCGAATAAATCATTCCCATTTAATGACAAACAAAACCAGATAACATAAAAAAACAGAAGCTGAGACATCACAACAACACATGCCAGGGTGTCATATTTTACGCTCATTCCATTTTTTTCGTCATCACTACTCCTAGCCGTGCGGGCCATTTAAAACATATGGCCATAAACACTATAACTATTCATTAGAGCAGTAAACTTATAATAAAGCTGGTAATCACTGATCTGTACTAACTACTGTCGTTAAATATATCATGTGTTGATATTAAACAGTGGGCGGACTAAGTCTGTTTGTGAGTAAACCTATAGTACAGTTTTAAAAATTTTGGTCAGAAAATGACTTGTCAATTTTAAAGATTATTGAATTAAAAAGAAACTGTCACGGTTAAATAATATACCTATAACAGGCATCATATCATTGCGGCTAAAAGACCTCCACGGCTGGACATAGTCCCTCCCAAGTTTCGCCGCATCCATACGTCTCACATCTGATAATATCCGTATGTCACTAGCTGGGAAAAATCAGTGCTCAGAGACTGATACCCAACAAATGCTGAGTTGGTAATCCTTTCGGTATGGGCACGCACTGCGTAATTGGGTTGTTGAATTTAAAAAAAAATACGATTTTTTAAATTTATTTTGAAACTTTACATATCATTAATTATATTGTCGTTGCAAAAATCTCTTAATTTTTTTTTTTTTTCATTTTATTATAAGCAATTGAAAATCGATAAAATTTTCAAAAAAAACCACTTCACCACCACCACGTCTACGAACGGGCCATGATTGGTCGCCATGTTGGTGACGTCATAACTTTCAAGGAATTTTATACTACAGTGTCAACTACACGTGAATTGACTAAAATATCCGAAAATTTGTGCAAAAATATTATTTATAACAGCTTATTTTATTTAGTCATTTGTGATAAAGGATTCTTAAAGGCTGATTTTGATAATATACCCACCTGGAAGGACGATTTGGCAGTTTTGAGCATAAATAAAGTAGTGGTAATGAATATTACGTGTTAGTGGACCGGTGTTTGTTATTGTTCTTTACCAGGTACATTTAGAAACAGAATTGCCATAACGTAATCGTTTTCACATATGGGTAGGTGGTATTGGTGTAAAATAAAAAGTAAACAAACACGATTGGCGCGAAACTTCGACTTTGGATATCAAAAATCTTCATTAGATATCACTAAATATGATTCAACCCGAAATCTGTGCAGCCTTTAATTATATTTATTTGTTGCACAAAATCCTTAAAATGTTCGGTAATTACCATTATTTACATATCTCATAATAATACATCTTTTTAGTAAAAACAGCGATAGACATAGTTATGTTACTAGAAATAGGGACCAATTAATTCAACCAGGTTTCAGGCTGGCTAAAGTAGCGTCATCTTTTAGAGGGTACTGTATAAAATGTTACAATAAAATACCGCCACACATTCTAGAATTGAATGAGACGAAATTTAAAACTTGTATAAAACGCACACTATGCAGGCAGGCATATTATAGGTTGGGGGATTACATCGCTGATAAAAATGCTTGGCCCAACGCTATTCCAGCTCCACAGCCACTAGGGCACAAAAACAAGTGATAAGCAGAAAAGTTCTGAAGTATTGTTGGACCTGCTGAAGACTGTACGAATAATTATAATGTATATTTGTGTTGTATAAACTCAATTTATTTTTTGGATTATATAACTGCACAGCACATATGTGAGTACTATGTACCAACTGTAAATCTACCATTTACTGTACCTATGTGTCGTTCGTTGACTTCAGTGTGCCCTGGCAGTTGAGTGTGTCATGCTCTCTCTAATGTCTCTCTGATGGTGGCACATGTGTTGGATCATTCGGTTCCCTTCATGATGGTTGAGCTGAGTGGTGCCGATCCATGTGTCATGTTCGTGAACGGGCGCCGTCAGTTGGGATTGGTCATATCTTAGCTGCCTCCGCATGTTTTTAATTACCTATTTATTGTATTTTTAATTGTTTGTTTTACTCTAGACGCTTTTAAGTGCGTTTTTTTTTTTTTCATCGTTCTCACGTATATGTATTTTTCCTACAAGATTATTGTAACCAAATACTTGTAAAACACATTTTTGTTTTTTTAAAAGAGTAAGTTTGGAGTTTCTTGTCCGTTCTTCTCCATAACAAGCTACATTTCCGAATGGACGGTAGAATCAATTATTATTACATTTAATTTTTATTTTTGACGTTCGAAAGTGCCGCTTAATGGCCTAATTGAATAAAGAAATTTTGATTTGATTTGATTTGATTTGAATATTAAACACTATTATCTATTTAATTATATATTTACAAACACTAAAAAACTTTGTAGTACAAAAACGTGAAAATATTAACTTGGTAGATTTTTTTACACTAATTCTTCAGTAAATATCTCTTATATGCGTTGACCGATTTTCACAATTCAAACAGAAATATTAGTTTTACGCATATATCTATCATTTAAGAATAAAATAATGAATATATCTCCATAAACAAAAAATCATGTTTTCAAGTTACGTAATTATACAACAATGTCAACTTTTCACGAAAGTTCCCATAAAAATTGACTAATCTCAGTCTGTAATGATCAAAGTAATATATTAATACGAATCTAATACTAAATTAGAACAAGATAACATAATAATTAACACATCAACACGGTCTAGGGATATTTTAAAAGAAGCGAATTACTATCAATGTGTTAATTATTTATGTGACATGTATATATTTAAAAGATACGTTATTTAATATTCTACCATTTTTTAATAATGGTTAAGGTACTTCGATTAAAATTTCAGGATTTTATGGAAAAAAAATGAAGCATAGACGCAAACCGTATATGAATTAACATTTAATTTATGAGTAAAAACTGAAAAAAATAGAAAATCATTTAATTTGTGTTTATAAACTTGAAGTTAGTAGTCTGAGAAAGCGCCCATGATGTTCATAACACATCGGCAACGATTCGACATGCTCAGAACAAGGTTGTCAATGTCTTGCTGCGGAATATTGTCCCATGTCCTTCTGAGGTGCGCAAAAAGTTGATCTTCTGTAGCCAGATTTTCAGGAACTTTCTTCAGAGCTCTTCTTTGCAGCATATCCCACGCATGCTCAATGGGATTTAGATCTGGCGATTGAGCAGGCCAGTCTAAGGCCCTTACATTGTGTGTATGTAACCAAGCTGCTACCGTTCTCGCCGTGTGTGCCCGGGCATTGTCGTGCATGAGCAGGAAATCTTGCCCCATTTGTGTTCTGTGGGGCAAGATTACGGGCCCCAGCACCTGTTGGACGTATCGTTCTGCCATCATATTGCCCCGCACCCAAACGAGATCCGTCCGTCCTCCAAGACGAATTCCTGCCCAAACCATAATTGTTCCTCCTTGGTATGGGTGAACTTCCTGAGGGTTCTGAAGACGGCTCCATCGTCCAGGAACTCGCCAAACACGCGTCCTTCGTGAATCTGGATGGAAGCCGAACCTGGATTCATCCGTGAACAGCACATTGGACCATTGCTCACGGCCCCAGTCCACGTGGTTCCGAACCCATTCTAATCGTCGTCCACGATTGCCTCTCCGTATAGGTGGGACCCGGAGTGGTCTACGAGAGCGTAGATTGCTTTCATGCAGTCGCCTTCTTACAATTTGGTCACTCACAAGCACTTGGTGTTCCACTTGCAGCCTTTGGACCAATTGAGTCGCCGTTGCATTTGGTTGAGCTCGCGCAGTAATTTGCAAAAATCGGTCTTGTCTGGGAGTAGTGATGCGACTTGGCCCCCGGTGCCCCTCCGCTACTTCACCTGTGGCACGATAGCGTGTCCACAATCTTGAAATTACATTTTGGTGGGTCCCTATGGCCTCAGCAACATTACGCTGAACAGACCCAGCTTCCAGCATTCCCACAGCTCGTAACATCTCCGCCCTCGTCAAATGTTGGCGTTGCATGGCTACAATACCTCAATTTTAACTTTATCTTTCGTTTAAAAATAAAAATAAAACTGTAACTAAACGTAATTCGTATTGTTTTCTAAATTTCGCACAAATGAAAATTCCCTCTGCTACACATCAAGACATTTTTATGCCACCGAAACAAAAGAATTTTCAAAAATTTGAATTTGGAATTAGTCTGAGATAAATTACAAACAAATCGGTGTATAAAAGATTCCAATGCGGCCAGTACTTTTCGAGTTATTTAATTGAGTATGAAATATCCCTAGACCGTGTTGATGTGTGTATTTGGAATCTTGGAAGACATAGAACATTTCTCAAAACTTTAGTAGGTATAGATTGCTAGGTACTTGGCTATTGCGCGATTCACATATAATGGGGATTTTTTATAGTATTTGTACATAATGGTATGAAGCAAGCACGATAACATTTAAGGATCAATATTTTTTATCAATATATTTGATTTTCATCAATATATTGACGATAATAACAATATTGAATCGGTTAGAAGTCAAAACACCGTACCAGCTATGTGCTACAATGAGTAAAAATGAACGTTGTGACGTCACACGGGCTCGGGTTTGTTCGGGAACTGTCGAGGTGTTTTCGGTACTGGATTCAAGAAAAACTTTTTAATTTGATATTACTTTGTAATTACAGCGAATAAAAAAAAAACTAGAAATAGTTTTGTATGTAAACTTAAGTTATGATCTTTCCATTTTTAACAAAAAAAAAATTGGTTCAACAAATCAATTCTTGAATCTTTATTGTTCTTTTTTTAACCGACTTCCAAAAAAGGAGGAGGTTCTATGTTCGACTTCATGTTTTTTTTTTTTTTTTTTTTGTGTATGTTCACCGATTACTCCGTCAATTGTGGACCGATTTTGAAAATTCTTTTTGTGTTTGATAAAGTATGTTCCGAAATTGGTCCCATTTTAATTTGGTGAAGATCTGATGAAGAACTTCGGAGATATACAACAGAACTCTTCAATAAATAACGGCAAATCTCTCGGGATTGCTGCAATCGCATGTCTGTTTGTTGTTTATAACATTTCATAACATAACATCACGCCAGTTCGCCCTTAAGGGGTAAGCAGATCTAAGTTTCATGAAATCTATTCTGGCGAAATAGTTCCCTTACTAACTTGCCTATTAGGTACGTACAACTAAAAAGTGAAAAATAAAAAAACTTTTTGCAAAAAAATACTACCGACTTCCAAATACAAAACTACAAAGTGAGAAATAACTAAATTTTTTGAAGTCGGTGTCCATAACGCATAAAAATGGTACCTACTAAAGACACCGACTTCAAAAAATTTAGTTATTTCTCACTTTGTAGTTTTGTATTTGGAAGTCGGTAGTATTTTTTTGCAAAAAGTTTTTTTATTACATTTCTTCTTTGACACTTTGTCATTGATGATGTTGTGTTGTATCTTGTCTATGTCGAATAAATGTTTTCTATTTAATTCTGTCCATAACACTACGATAAGGCAATCCCACAAAATATTTTCATTAGTTAAAGATATTACCTACATTTAAGTAGAATGCCTACTCACTATGTTTTTCACACCTTCAATATTACCATAGAATTATAAATAGAGGTAAGCAAGTTATAACATTATTAACATAAGAAATTGACAGATTGTTGCATTAATCTTAGATTTCTATTAATTTATTTATGATCAACTGAACTAAGGTCGTACGATAGTGGCGCCATCAATGCGGGTCTTTATGCAAATCTTATGAAGAATATCATTATTAATATGTATAAGATTAATTTCTTGGTAATCTTGTGATCAATTGTTGGAAAGATTCAAGATGTCAATTAGGTACTTATATTGATAAAATGTTTTAACAGTAAACAGGCTTCTATTTTAGGTATATATTTGGCCTGCCAGTTTAATTATTCTCTTTACCATGTGCACTTATGCCTGAGTTTATAATTTAATTAACTTTCTTTCACGAAGACTGTTTCTGATAACGAAGGGGTTTTTTTTTAGAAAACTCTCTCATTCCCTCTCTCTTTTCACTTTTGAAGTCAAAGTATTTATTTAAATTACTTTTAAATTATCAAAGTATCGATCAGTCAGTCTGAATGTTGAAGCCAGTTGTTGGTAGTTGGAATAACAATCACTCCTCTTGCATCCAGCCTTAGGCCTCAGTACCTCGTCTCAAGCAATATGGCACCACAGCACAAAGGGCTTATTGTGATCATACTGCCACAGCCTAAGTACACACAGACCAGTAACGTACTAGTGCTACGGGTGCCACAGACTAACTTACTGCTCAAACACCGGTGGTGCTTTGGACCGAAGTCGCATTGGTCAGGGTGCACAATACACCGGCTTTTGATAAGGAGTACTAAAGCTATAACCTACTTCACTATTTTCTGGGTAGACTTATTAAGTTAGTATCTTAATAGTAAATGAGCCGTTTGTCATAAGTTGATCGGAACAAAGAGAATCAGGGCTGGTTTTAAATTGCAAATTTGGAGTATAGAACGTGTCAAAGTTTGACAGGCTTAAAGTTTGACAAATACTCAACTTGAAATTCTTAATTCAGAAGTCAGCGGTAAATCATGTGAATTGACACATAATTTGAGAACACCTTCTCATCATAACTATCTTGGACAAGCATGTGAGAGAGAATTATTTCCAGCAGAAGACTGCAGAGTAACCTCTGCAGTCTTCACTCTGCAGTCTTCTGCTGGTAATAATTCTCTCTTTACTCGTTACCTAAATTCACAAAAGAAATTAATTTAAATAAGCACCAGGTTAGGGCGTGTACATGCTTGGGTTTTGTGGAAAAAGTACAAACACCTGTCAATCCAATTTGTTAATCATAAAGAGCTCCATTTCTAAAGTACCAGCTAACGACGATGAATAATTAAAACTATAAATAAGGGGAAGACCACTTCAGCTGCGAGCTATTTCTAGCTCAGCTTTACACTATGATCTGTGCCCGTTTGTGTGTGATAATTGCCCTGACATTGCTTATCCTAGACACGTTTCAGAAATGATATGGAAAGCACCTTGCTACCACCATTATGCTAGATTACCACTATCTGAAATTGGCCGATTTTAGTTTTTTAGCTACCATCGAAATCAGCAAAAGTTCTGTAAGCAGTATTTTTCTACTATCAATATTTATTCCGGATAAAACGCCCCAAAATGGTACGTTTACAAATAATTTTCTTAAGATTAAGTCATTGATCACCCGAACAATACACTAACAACAACAACAATGTGCCAACAACAATGTGCACTAACATTGTACCCTTTTGAAAGTGCGCAATTGCATCTATTTTTGACACCGAAAACCCTCTCAAATGATTTATAGTCGATAAACAGCATCGATTTTTAAGACTTCGGTTTTTTTTTTCGATTAGGTATTCAAAATAATTTTTTTTCAGATATGGGCACCATAGCATGGCGGCGTGAGTTAATTGATATCGCAGTTAAATATAATAATTAATACATAACACAAATGATTTAAAACTTGATATGAATCTAGTTATTATTTTTATGGCAGCTCGCTTGTAGCTCGTGGTAACAAATCACCAACACGTGTTATTTGTTGATTTGAAACTCATTTCTAGGTGTTATTATCATAGCAGGTACTTACGTATAGAAGCAAAGACCATGATAGACATTATGTTTGTCAGTTATACCCTGGCAACAAGATGGATGGACGATTACTGGTTATAATTCAATTTAATACAAGATATTTTTTGATGACAAACGATTCTTCATATTTTTACAACCATAACCTAAATTACAATTGGCGATGAATAGGCAACTGCTATCTAAAGTCCATTTCACGAAACAAGTCCCGCAGACGCAGCGCTGTATTCGCGCGACATAATAAAAAAAAAAAAGATTAAATTAAAGAATAAGATATAATAAAATAATAATACTACAATAATATGAGACTAGACTATTATGAATATTACTACTATTGATTTTGCAGATTAAAAATTAGTTCCACAATTGTCCGCGGGATTGTTCTTTCGTGAACGCAGTTGCCGGGTAGCCGGTGCCGGGTAACCGGCGGCTAATATACTAGAGCGTTTGAAAAGGCACTAAGACTGCACTTTGACCATTGACTGTAGAACTTGTTTTTATCATTTTTCGACACCGACTGCCGAAACGAAAGTTATTTTTTCAATTTTCAGGTTTTCTTTTGAATTCGGTTAATGTATTTGTGAAAAAGTTTTCATTTCTCTCTTTTTAGTATCACTAAACATGAGCAATTTCTATAGTACGTTACCTAAAGGACTGACAAAATACCAGTAATAATTCAATTTACACATTCGTGATGTTTGTCGCTAAGGAGTTCGGTTGTATGCTCTATAATCTGAAAACTGCTTGACCGATTTTGATGAAACTTACACTATTTCCTAAGTTGAGAGATACTAGATCCAACACAAAAAGAATGAACACGATCCGATAAGTAATTTCGGAGGAATGCGTGGACAAACATAAAAACAAACATTCATACACTTATGAAATTTGGTACACGTGCTTAGAGCCCACATACACACACTGCACATATATCTGAAGAATATTGTGCAGTGCCAACAATATGACATACATACGTGTTGAATTTATTATACCCTTCTTTTTTAAGTCAGTAAAGATAGGTTTGGCATGATCTTAACACATCGTTGAAATAAATGCTAAATTCAAAATCCAGCCCCAATCAATCAGGTGGCATATATTTGATAGTTCACTTTTGGAGTTTATTTTAGATCAGTTTACGCGAATCAATGGATAATCATGCCTCCAACTTCACATTACAATACCAAATCTCCAATTTTATTTCAAAACAAAACCGATATAATAATAGTAAACAAAACAGCAATTACTTCAGATACTAATACAGTAATACACTACTTACACGAAATGGAAACATGATTTAAAGTCAGTTGTGTCATTCAGATAATGGAAGACCATCCCACTTTGAAACCAGAACATATTACAAGAACATCGACTAAATCGATATCCATTACTTGCTTTTAAGTTGATCAGTAGATGGTTCCTAGTTATAGGCCAGCAATGGATGCTAATGTGGGGGTTATGGTAGCGTGATGGTATGGTGGGTTAGGGATCTATTACGGCGCCAGATGGCAGCCAATCGACCGTCGATGTGCCACTGACGCTGCGTTTGCGCAACTGTAATTTGTTAGGAGATTTTATAGAGTTGTTAGAGCTTTTGTTTGGGTTATTAAAAGCTTCGTTAGTTTATCAATAAAAAAATGTATTTTCTCAAAAATGGTACGTAATGTTGTCATAACATCTCTAAAAAGTATCCAGAAAGTGAATTATACCGGAGACTTATTCACAACTGTCCAGGAAGAAGCGAGATTTTAAATTTGGAATCTCCTACAGTCCAGTAAGTAAGTATGTAATTTACTTACTGGACAGTAGTAGGGATGGGTCCGATATATAAAACGTAACTTATATCGGATATGTGTTAGATATCATATCATATCGATATCTATATCAAAATAACCGATATTACAAAAACTGTATCTAATAAAAACGTTACTAGCGTGAGAGAACGAATAAGTCAAAAATTAAAACCGTAACAATGCAAACACGTAAGAACTATGAACAAAACGCAAATTTTACAAACGATGGGAACCATATTATGCGCTACCACCTCTCTTTCTAAGTATTATTTCGCGTTCGTTGTTAGTAGCTCATCTAAATAACATGTTAACTTTTGCAAACTGTACTACTGACATCGATATCTGAAAACCGTTATCGATATCGATATGAAGCTGCACGCATTGCGGTAAAAAACTACAAAAATCCGCAGAGCGTGCTAAGCCTTAAAGTGTTCATTTGTTTTTTTTTTTCATTAAACAGCTTTCTATTTGCAAGCCAGTTCGAAATTTAAATAAAACCTTTGATAAGTTACCTCCTTGGTTGCCATGTTTCGGTGAAAAAGATACCTGCGGTTCGGTCCGGTTAACTCATACTTGGCCAGGAAGGCTTACTTACTGGATTCTGCAGTAATGTACTATTGCTATCTTTAATAATTTGTTCTTACTGCCCACTTCATCAGGTAAATTACTTCAACGACTGAATCGTCGGTCTAGTCATTGCTAACCCCACATATAGGTTGACCATGAGGTCTTGGGTTCGATGCCGGGCAAAGTTTGAGCATACTCTTGTGCACTATATTATTTGCTGCGTACTTGGCTAATCTCTGTTAAGATTGGTCACCGTTGCTGAAATTCGGTATGTTGTGTTGAGGGCAAGTGTGATATTGTGCACTTAGTTGCTTCTAGGTGCACAATATCACACTTGCTCTTAATCTCACCTACTTAGTTAGGTGTCCTAATCTGCCGTGGTATCATCATCTCTAGAGCATGTGCGCTCCGCCCGGCGCGGCCCAAAGCGTGACATTTAACACAACGAGTGTCTCAACTAAAACTCTAATAGCTAGCTACGTACTAACAGAGGTTAACTGTAGGGCTGGCACCTAAATAGATGGATATTTTTTTTAAATCTAGACTATTTAAACTTAATAACGTTAATGCTGATGTTCAGAGCGAAGATTCTGGGAAAAGTAATTGCTTTGATTTCGATTATAAAAAAAAAAATTACTCCTGAAATTCAGGGTGTACACTCTCGACTAAGGCTCTCGCATACAGGCGTGGCACAAAAATAAGACACTGATGCGACATTAAATGTAAGTCTGCAAGAGCCTTACAGAGACACATAATATAAATAAGAACCTACTCATGTCTAAAGATTAAATATATTTTTTATTGAGGACTTGGTTCCGTGACATATATTTTGGATCCTTGATAGAACATCTTTCCCATTCTATCGAATCTAAAATAATAAAAAACTTAGGGTAAGAAAATCCATAAAAAACTACTAACAACCTTTTAAGTAATGCATAGTTAACCCTGCCATGTACTCTAGATAGATTCTAGTACCGTCGTCTGGCCTAGTATTAGCTGTCTGAACTTAACCCTCCAGAGGCCCAACTTTGACGCCCCAACGAGATAATATTAGTACCATTACAAAATCCGTAGCTACTCCAAAAGCAATCCAACTGGTTTGTTTTAAAACCACTAGGGTTTTGTACGTACTTAGTTTAAAATAATAATTTGGATTAACCCTTGTAAAATGGAAGTCAAAACTAATGATTACATTGTACCCTGGATATGTTTAGAGAACTTGGTGGATGTGGAAGACCACAATTCCCCTGGTAACGTACGAGGAAACCAGATATCGCGAGAGTCCAAATTGTAACATAAGAACAAGCAGCTGATTTTGATTGGAAGTTGTATTAAACATTTCAGTGTGAAGTAGGCTGTGTTCCGGTTATTCCAAGTTTGCTTTGTACTTGCACATAACATCAGACCTGTATTCCCAAAGGGTTAGAAATCCAATAACATTTTGCATGACCCAGGAATTAAACCCATGACAACACAGATTTGCTTTGTTCCCTTATTAAATTGCGAAGAACAGAAAACATGAGAAATTATATTAAATGTAACGAATGCTAACCCTGTGTTGCAGGCTGCAGCAAGGAGTTTGATGCGCAATGAAATTGGTAATAAAAATGTTAAATGCAAGATGTGGTTCCATGTGCTTTGGCGCAGTTTATAAGTACTTACATCATTCAAAATGTATTGATATAGCCAACTGTGTATTTTGTTTGTTATTTATACTTATATAAAAACAAGTCTCTAATGAATCTCAAAACTCTATGTCTTTACTGAAAGTCTAACTTTATCCCCTCAAAACATCGGCACGATAAACTAACTTAATTTATGTATCTGAATCTCATTCTTTCTTTTTCGTCTGACGGTAAGCAATGACGTGGTCAATGAAGCAAAAATGGAGAACGCTTCCCTAGAAGTAACCTATTCACTCTGGACTTAAAGACCCCAGGTTGAAGCTATCAGAATACAAAGATAACGAATGGCATTCCACTCCTTGGCTGTACGCTTATTTAATACTTCTCACACTTTTCCATAATTACTGCATCCCAAAAACAGTGTCCAATGCAAAAGCAGCTTCCATTTGCAAAATGATAGCGTGTCAATATCTAATTACGGGGTTCTCATGTCCATAGTGTGATCGTGAAGCGTGGCAACCATAGATATTAATATTTCTGAGCTGGCAACCCTACGCGTGCGATCAATCATAATAACTAATGTGCAGCGGGGTTTAGTTCGGACAAGAGGTTACAGTTTGCACACCATTCATTACGGTGTTAATGATGTAATACTTAAAATTGGATGCGTAATTGATGTAGTGTAAGTAGTGTTGGTAATTAGGAGCTATCTGGTAGTTAAGAGGTTAGGAGAAAATAGAGTTACAAACAATGTACTTGCTAGGATTTATTTTCTAAAATAAAATATTGGAAACAACTTTTTTTACCTTTATATTACGATGATTGTATAGATCTTGTATCGTATGCAATAAAGAATTTAATTTTATTACTTTGATTTTTCTTCGCAATCTTATTTATCATTAAAGACAGCTGAATCAGTCATACTTAAACCACATAATTTTGTAAATCTAGTTTTTCTATAATTAATATGGTACCTAACCTATAAAACATGGTGAAGGATTAATTTGTTATAAGAAGTCAGTATTTAAAATTGATTAATCTCAAGGTACTTTAGAATCTATTTGCATATTACAAGTAAGTATGTACTACCTATTTAAAACAGACCCTAATTGACAATACAAAGCACTTGAATGAAAAATTACTTGAGAACTATTATATTGCACACTGCACCCTACTTACGACTATAAACAAATTACAAGCGATATTTCTTAACAAATGCCAATTTGCCTACAATTGGCATAAGATATATTTTACTCTTTTTCAACAATATAATATTGACACCTTCTAATGGGTTGTGCCTAAACATGTCCATCACTTCTAGCAATGTCCAATTACAACAAAAATCCAGCGCACCTCATTATGTCATTCCACACGATTAATAAACAACTGTAACAACTACGCTTAATACTTGTCTCAAATCTTAAAACTGTTGCTTTGTCACCCTCATACATCAAAACGACAAACTTAACCAACCACAAAACACTTAAAAACCAACCTTGTGTTGATATCATAGAGGATATAACACGTGAATGTATAATTTTGTCTTCTAATCCCCAAATGTGAAACTTCAAATAGGAATTAGGAACATTCGTGACGTAACATATTGTCTGGAGTCACGGTTTCTTGTCATTTGTAGGGAAATAAGTGTATTTATAGGTATCTACGCAGTTTAGAGAGCCAGTGTGATTAAGTTCGAGGTGATGGATGAACTAAAGATGGTGGAAGTAGAGCGGCACCTAACATGTCATTGGTGGTGTTTTACTGGTTCTGAATGGTATGTTAACTGCCGTGTTTCTTTGAAGAGGAAAGAGGTGATGATCAAAGCTTCGACACACTGGCGCTACAAGCAACAACGGATATAATAAAAAAAACAAATGCGAGTCGGACTCGCGCACTGAGGGTTCCGTGCAGACAGCTGCGTTCACCAAAATAATTAAATAATATTACTGAAGTTAATAAACTATGAAGGCACCAAACATTGCTCTAACGATAAGATAAACAGAATTGAGGGACAAAATTCACTTTGTCTTTGGAAAACTGTACTATAAAGTATATATAAATAAATAAATAAGTCGCGGTCAGTTTACCAACTGCAATTAAGATAATAATCGTGTTCTTAATGTAGTTACAGATTTACGGTATACGGAGATTTTCCTTTACTTGTGCTACAAGACATTGCTTCTTGCAAGACAGACGGAGAACAAAGTGATCCTATAAGGGGTCCGTTTTATCCTTTTGAGGTACGGAACCCTAAAAACAGTAACACAATTTTGAAGAGAGAGATAAACATTTTGTACGGATTTTTTATCATTTACAAGGTATATTTTAGCATCTACCAGAAAATCATTTGAAGATAGATATTCGTACAAAAATCATATTACATAAATAGTTATATACTTTTATTATTTAATAATTATAAAAGTATAATGTACTCATGTAGATGAAATGAAACTAATAATAATGAATATCAAAATTATAGCGAAACTAACTGACCCATTAATTTAACCCTAACCTTTTAATTTGTTTAGGTGTTTTGTTGTAGTTGAGGATTGGGCAGAGACGAAACGGGTAACAACCCAAATAAACATAGGTACAACAAAAACATACAACTTCTAAAAGCTTATCTTAAAAACCACAACAACAACATCTATCAACAACTGAAAGCGCCTGAAACTTCCAAACTCACGCCATGACATATTGACAAACACTTTCTATACAAACACATCACTCGATTGTTGTTTATTGTTTAAACAAATAACTCTAACAAAAGCCCACTCGTTAACGAGCAAACTTCTGTCTGAAATCGCCTGAATTTATTGGCTGATCAAAAGAAATTGTCCCAGTGATAATACTGATCAAAATTTAACCTTAAACTCTGTACCATAGGGTTGGAATTCCTTTGGGTAGGTATAAAATTAAAATGGCGTCGAAATATGCTAACTAATGGCACAGTCGGTGAAATAAAGTGCGAACGATAAATAAGTCATTGTAAAAACGTTTGCGTTTTTGTATTTTGTTATGTCAGTTGGGTTCCGTAACCGCTCATAAAAATATTATTTTTCTAGATTAACTAGAAATATATTAATAACTAGCCTTTTCATGGACAAATACCAGCGTAAAAAGAGGTGTTATGACACAAACGATAGTATAAGGCACTGGTCCTACCGCCAGCGACGAAGCGGTTAGCTATCGACTATTTCGAAACGAACAAAAGATACTGACCCTGTGTCAGTAAAAAAGACACAATATATTAATAGTTGATCGCTGGATGTTCCCAATGCCCGGCGAGTACTCTCTCGACTCTAATTTGTCGCAGCCACAAGAGCTATCAAAGATAATATTCGCTTAGCGATAGTCGCTCGGCAATGCTCGCTTGGCGGTCAGAACTTCACAGAGACCAAACAACCAACGCCGTGTGCAGGAATGACGACCCAAGCATGAGGTGCGAGTAATCGCCCGTCACACAAAAACACTCGCTCATAGCCGAGCGGTAAAACGATTGGAACTACACACTCGCTTCTCGCTGCTCGCCAACTCGTATCTAGGTTCCAGCTCCACTCGCTGCTCGCTGATCGTCGGCGGTGGGACAAGTGCCTAACTTTATGTATTTATTTAATTAATTATGTACACAAAACACACCATAGGGAGAATAATTATTATGGGTGGAATAGCACAAACGTGTTGCTTATTTCAAAATAATTTTCTTCCTGCAATCCTGCGACAGGAAGCTGCGGGGAATTCTATCAGAGAAAGTTTCGTAACCGGATCAAAGCTTTCAAAAATAAAATAAAACCTTTGAGTAACATAATAATATAAACAAAGAACCAACCAGTTTTATAATATTAGTTTAGATGATAAAACTTCTAAGCCAATAATAATAATGAATATATTATTCGTATCTACGAATGACGATTAATTTCAATAAAAAAACTTTCGACGAGAAAAAGCAACACAACATTTTATTTATATCAACGATTCAACGCTAAAGTCTTTGATCGAGATTAATCTCCATACACCATACACTAGCAGCCGAACAAAAACACCAGATGTCAGGACAACCACTTCTCGGCGCCATATAGGTCATGTTAAGCTTTCATCCTTGCACCATTATACACCACTACCAATGGTGTAGAACCATGCAGCCGTAAAGGTAAATGACTCATATGGCCCCATTCTTCTATGCTCTATAGAAAATAGAACCCCTTACTCAGCTCCCTAAAGATTGGGTGATGTCACCGGACAATACTTGGATCCTTTGTGATCGATATAGATTTTTGAAAACGTGTGTCATGACTAAATTTTGTTAAGATTATTACAACCGTACTCTTATGAAATAGGTGGTAAAGAAAAAAGAATATGTACATACATACTATAAAAATGTGTTGTTAGGTGATAAGGTACATATGCATAGTAAGACGCATGAGAAGCTACGGAAAAAGCAATGGAGTTGTGACACGATTGTAAAACGTTGAGTTATTTACTTATCTTCCTAAATGTAATATGCACCTGAATCTACATCGATAGAATAAAGTATATTTTTCATAATGTAGACGCATTATGAAAAATAAACTTTATTCTATCGATGAAGATTCAGGTGCATATAATATTTTAGTATTTCGTAGGATTTTAAAACGTTTCGTCGTTCTATTTTTTTTACCACAATTTCAGCCCAACGACACAAACAAATCCACCAATAATTCCCTTTATTCTAACTGAAAACAAATCACAGTAGGATCTCATTAAAAACCCGAAGACGTTGGCGAAGGCTTCTGCAAATTACCTTTCCCTCCATTTTACTGGCCACGCCAATTGGCACGAATTGGCATAATTTACATATAATCAGCTGTCACTGGCAACGGTAGACTCCAAAGGGAATCTATTATTTGAAGTCCATCTGTAAGGCGCTTTATGAATAATTTCTATACAAATTTTCTCATTCGGCCTCAGTAATGGGAACGTTGAGGCTATTTCTTTAAGCTACTTAAGATCGTCCATTTTGGGCCGGTGAATAAAATATGCTTTAGTATTTGTTGTCGTGTTTGCTCTGAATTGGCTCGTACTTAATCTTAATCGAAATAGGAGCTTTGAGCAATCTAAATTGACTGCCGATTTCTTGAATGTGTATTGAGGGACCGATGTAATCAAATTATGATTTTAATGAGGTTATTAGGTAAGACATTCAGAGACTATTGAAAATAAGAGCTGTACAAATGAACAGCAGATTCTGGGAAGGCCTACAGAGCTTAATTAGGAATTTGGTACAGATTAATGAATATTTCTTATTTTGAAGTTTTCAGCAATATATTATTTATTCCGGTATATATAATATTACTTATTAATAAAGTAGTCTCCGAATATATTCAAATGATGCTTTTTGCATATATTCGGAGACCACGCGACTTTATAATTTTTCCATTGTAGAATCATCAGAGGAATTCTAATCTTCATAGGTTAAAACGAATTAATTTTATAGATCATAATTAAAACTGAACTGCGTTCTCATTTGAAGAGGTTCGCGTAAATTTAGGGTAAATTTTGCCAGTAAAACTTACTGAAAACAGTAAAATATTGATCAAGCGCTCAAGATCAATTAAATATATTTGAGTTAGATCAACGTAATTTGGAGATTGATTTGCTTATATAGGAACAAATTTGTTGCCACAAACTATAGTGAACATTTCATTTAGTATTTAATAAAAACTACTACTTATCCCTTAACTGGCATCGTGGGCTAGATTTGTAGCCCATGCAGCCGGAAAAACATCCAAAATATTTCTTTGCCAGCGAATCTATCTGCTTTTCATTATAAGTACTCTCAGTATAGCGTGTGAGCTTAAACCTCAAAAACGCATGGTGCGTAGAAACCACCTGTTTTCACTATACAGCTACATGGGGTAAGTTTATATCACACGGTGTTAGTTACATCTGTATTTTTTTTTGGGCAACCTTGCTATATATATTTGGATGACACTGGAGCAAAATGGACAAGTTTTTTTCAAATGAACAAGTTGTCAATATCCTGGACGGCATTGAAAATGAAGAAGAGCCCGATTTAGTGGACCTTATGCGTAATTTTGAAGTTAAAAAAAAAGAATCTTGAAGTTAAAAAAAAAGAATAAATGAAGTTTCAGCAACATAACACAAATCATAACTCTGACATGGAAATCGACCTGAAAACTGGTGATGATAGTAATTTGAGCTCAGACGATGATGTACCACAAAAAGTTATGCAGATAAGAAGTGTTTTTAAACAATTTTATTTAGCTTGCCCTGTTTTTTGTTTAAACGGTTTTATTTAGCTTGTCCTGTTTTTTGTTCAAATTTAGTAATTGCAATTTTACCCCATTCCTGTCGACAGATTGATCTGATATTTGGTACAGACCTTTAGTTCTGATGACAATACAATTTAATATATTCAGTATCATTGTAAGTCCAAGATGGCCGCCACCATAAAATGGCGGCAGACATATTTTTTACAACCCTTTCAATATGGGTATCAAATGATAGGGCTTGAGTAGTAGAATACAGTACACTCTAACAAAACAAATCCAATACGGTCGCCTAAAAATGGCCCATTACATATTTTTTTCATAACCTCTTCAATATGGGTATCACATGTAAGGGTATGGAATAGAAGAATGAAAACTTCCAACTCTAAGATGGCCGACGGTACATTTGGCATTCAGCCGGCGGATTTCATATATTAGTATATAGTCAACATCATCATCATCATTTCAGCTGGAAGACGTTTACTGCTGAACATGGCCTACGTCCAAGCGTTGCCACATTGACCGATCCCGTGCGTCTCGCATCCAACGGATTACCGCAACCTTAATCAGGCCATCGGTCCACCTAGTGGGAGTTCTTCCAATGCATCATCTTCCGATTCGCGGTCGCCACTCCAGCACCTTTCGGCCATTCGACCATCCATTCTGCAAGCATTGTGTCCTTAAGTTTCACAATTCTTCGGGCTATGTCGGTAACTTTGTTTCTCCTGCGGATATTCCCATTTCTGATGCGATCGCGCATGGCAATTCCGAGCATAGCCCTCTCCTTTGCACTTTTGGGTCTGGGACTTTTTAAGCCTTTTTATGTGATCCATTGTGAGCGACCACGTCTCCGTCCCATAGGTAATCACTGGCAACCCATACACTGTTCATAGACTTTCGTCAAGAGACACTGTGTTAGACGAGAAGATACTACGCAACTTCCCGAACGCTACCCAGCCGAACTGGATTTGACAGTTGACTTATTTCTCGAAGTTAGACCTACCTTTCTTTTTTTCTTTTTTTCGGGTTGTAAAATTCTCGATGGATGTCTACCGCCCTGGGGGGGGGGGGGGGAGCGGAGGGGTTTGTCAGACTCCTACTGACTAAAAACCACCCCGGTGTTCCATCTCACAGCTACGCTGGGTATCCCGGGAACAACTATACTGGCGCAACCCCCAGCTAGCGGGCCTCGATCTCGGGTTGGGGGGGAGTGAGGTGTTGGACTCCCCCCGCGACGTCTTAGAGGGGCGCGCGTGGAACACTACGCGCCTCCACCTCGGGTCCTGATGTGTAGGGGGCGACGGACGTCCCCGAGTCCGTCGCTCCTGGACCCATTTAGGGGGTTGGAAGAGGGCGTTGTCCGTCCTCCGCCGACACCCGGCGCGTCTGCTGCGGGTCGGGTGAGCGGATGAAATCTACCTCTCCCTCTCCGCAGCCTCCTTCTGCGAGACGACTGTTTCGCAGAAAGATACCACCGCGTCCCAGGACTCTTCGCTGCTGACCATAGATTCGACTACCGAAAGTCGAAGTCGAAGTTAGACCTACCTAACTGAACCGTATATTCCAGGAAAATTAGTTTGAATTTGCATTGTACCGTAAGGTGTCGGAGGTAAAGTATAGCACCAGCCCTTCGATCAATAATACACGGTGGTGTATTATTGATCGAAGGGCTGGTGCTAGAAGAGCTCATATCTTTCCATAGGTGTCTTAAAATGCGATCAAGGGACTTACTAGAAAATGGGCAGCAGCAATATCTGTGCACTGTATTTATGTATGCACTGCAGTATGATAACTGCGATTGCCAATCCGCCTGCCAAGCATGGCGATTATGGCAAACCCCGAGATCGACTTTATCATATCAACCAAGAAGCAATTTTATTTATAACTTTTTAGGTAACATTTATTTTTGATTTAGGTACATTTAAGCATATATACAGGGTGTCCCAGAAATCGACGTCAAGCCGTAAATGGGTGATAGACCAAGTTATAACAGTTCTCAGAAAAATACGAAAAATGATTCTAAGGTGACTCTAAGGTAAGCTAAAGTCATTTTAAGGAAGTATGGACATTTTGGGTAAAAACCGATACTATTTACAAAAAAAAATTTGGCCAATTATTGAAAACGTAATCTAGCAAGTGTTACACCATTTTTGAATCCTTATTAAATGCGCCAATTTTTCATGTTACTTGCCAAACTAGCGTAGTACATTTTTTTTTCAGTACAGTCAGTTAAAGTTGGGCGAAACAGTAAATTTGAATAATTTGGTTTTGAAAAAGTTTAATTTTCTTCTAAGTAGGAGGAGTTGGCTTTAAATTTTAGGCTAAAATCTACACAAGCATTATTCAAGATTACATAATAATAAAAAAAAATGATAAATTATGGGATTTGTAGCAATTGGAGTTAAAGAACCATTACAGGGATTGTTTTTTTTTAGTAAATTTTTAAAGTGACCATAAATTTTAAAAACATGAGATAGATTTTTTTTCGTATTTTTCTGAGAACTGTTATAACTTGGTCTATCACCCATTTACGGCTTGACGTCGATTTCTGGGACACCCGTTAGTATTCGTTTTGTGATTCCTACTATTGTTTTAAGATTTTCATAGAGGACCATTTGTTAGATTCAGTCAAAATTGATGAAAGTTGTGTTTTTATGTTTTCAGTAAAGAAAGAAAGAAAATACCCTTATTATATTTCAGTAAAAAGATTAAGGCATTTATAATAATTACGTTTTTTATTTGTTCATTTTACCCCACGATGTTAGTTGTGTCACAATAAATAACGCTGTCAGTTAAAAGTTAAGTATATCTTGTACAGTTTCACAAAGTTTAAAAACGATTGTAAGTGCATTCTGCAATATTTATTTTAAGTAAGCCTTCAAGCCTTTCAAAGCTTGCCAATAATTTATAAATATGGTTCCTATTACACGGGTAAAAAGGAAAACATCTCCATAAATGTGAAAATGGAAGGTAGTTTCCTATTCCAGGTAGAGAAACCCACGTACATAGATGGTATTGTGAATTCTCCGAAGTGACATGTGAACTCACTCAATGAATAGCTCAATTCTGCGAAATATAAATTGAGGCAAACCCTACATAAATGTTTGATGTGGTAACCCGAAATAGCTGTTGAAAATAATAATATTATTATTCATGGAAGAAAATATTAACCTACAAAGCCTACTTAAATAATAAAATAAAATAATATCAAATAGATGTTTGCTCCTGTCTGCAAAACACTAAAAAATAATAAAATATGAGGTACCAAAGACACTGACTGCCGAAACGAAAGTAATTTTTTCACTTTTTAGTGTTTTGCTTTGGAAGTCGGTATATTTTTTGTGTTGTTTATTGTTTTTTAGTTTTGTCTTTACAAATCGATACTGTTTGATGTATGGGATCGACTCTCCACGGGATTTGAAAGACCAACATTTAACGGTGTATAGACTCGGATATACAAAACTTTTTAATCAAAATATTTTTTTATCAAATAGCATAGCTTGAAGCAGCCTAAAATTTTCCCACTACTGAGACACAGGGCTCCTCTCTTTGAGAGGGGGTTTGGGCCATTAATCCAACACGCGAGCCCAGTGCGGATTGGTAGATGTCATCTTGACTTCGAATTGTCTTTTTTATCAACTGAAGATCACTAAAAAGAGTTTAAGTAACTATCCCAAACAAACTTGCAACTCTTGAACTAAAAAACAAATTTAGTTCAAGAATTGTAAAGTTTGGTCTGAAATCAAAATGGCGGTAAAAAAGCTCTAGTATACAACCCAATAATCAACCCTATAATTGTTTCCAGGCCGGTTAATTGTCAATAGGCTTAGCATGCACTGCAGTTTTAATTGCAGGATTTTTTTTTCGGCACCTACTGCGACACATGGAATTGTATGAAGCTGCACGCATTGCGGTAAAAAAATCGCGCAAAATTAATACCGCAAGAAACGTTTTGCCACAGAATCCAACACACCGCGGCGCGGATTAAATTCGCACGAATACTTTGAGCTCTTTGAACAGGTAGAAAGAAACAAGAATCGCGCGGTATTTTATCCGCAGTGCGTGTTAGTTATGATTCAGTACGCGAATAAAAATTCGCATGTGTGTAATTCGCACGGCTGAAAACCGCAATGCGTGCTAAGCCTAATTATATTTCATAATGGAATTAGGCTGAGCACGCATTCAAATTCAAATTCATTTATTTGCCAGAATGTAGGTTTACAAAATATGATCTTAAATCTATGAAGGTCCCTTTACATTCTACCATTAAATATGGTGTGCAAATATTTACTTTTAGCTTGTACTATCATCTAAACGTATCTTTAATAAATTAAGTGAATAGACAGTAATAACAAAGATCTCATGCATTAGGATTTTTATGGAACAAATAAATTAATTGATGTCAGAGTTACATCATTATACCAATGTCAGTTCAAACAATGTCAAATTAAGAATACAATTATAAATTATTGTAAATTTAATTGATAATATCATAACTATTATAAGAATATTTTAAATTTAATTGTTAATGTCATAAACTGATATAAAAAATATTGTAAATTTAATTGATAATGTCATAAACAATTTTAAATAATAAAGTAAATTGGTAACATCACAACTATTTTATTTTCCGTACATTTTGAACATCAATTAATTATTATAAGGTATATACCAATATTATATATTTTAGTTTCTTTCACGGGGATCTGACATGTATTTGACATTGCGGTTTTGCACGCATGCGAATTTTTATTCGCGTTTGAAAGAGTTAGACAGGACTATATCATAGTCCTTTTCAAACACACGAACTGTCTATTCCCGAGAACGAAACTCTAACCATAAACCGTAAGGTTAATCAGGATTACACCGGACTAAACCCAGTCTAGGACGCTAAAGCATGCAAATGTTTTCCGTTAAATACCTAAAAACAACATTATCCACGCTAACGTTCACTCAACTTAAGAACAACAGGGTAACTCGACCAAAATACGGTAACCGCTAAAATACAAGAGAGATATACAAGGGAGTTCGTTCAGTGCTCGGGCAACTTCGTGATCCGAGTGAATAGCCACAAAATGTGCACTCGATACGAACGAAAACAATCCACCATTATGAAAACTCTACACTTGCTACCGGCCCACTACGGTGGAAAATATACGGGCGAGATTTTCGAGCGGGTGCGGCTGGAAGCTACTGAATAAAATTGCCAATTGAGTGTTCAAATCAACTATGAAGTAGGCAGTAAAAGTGGCAAAGACGTTTTGAAAAACGCACGTCTTTCGTAGGTACCATTTTTTTGCGTTATGGACACCGACTTTAAAAAAATAAGTTATTTTTCACTTTGTAGTTTTGTATTTGGAAGTCGATAGTATTTTTTTGCAAAAAGTTTTTTTTATTTTTCACTTTTTAGTTGTACGTACCTAATAGGCAAGTTAGTAAGGGAACTATTTCGCCAGAATAGATTTCATGAAACTTGAACATAACCGGTGAAATGAGAGGTCTGCTTACCCCTTAAGAGCGAACTGGCGTGATGTTATGTTATGAAATGTTATAAACAACAAACAGACATGCGATTGCAGCAATCCCGAGAAATTTGCCGTTATTTATTGAAGAGTTCTGTTGTATATCTCCGAAGTTCTTCATTAGATCTTATCCAAATTAAAATGGGACCAATTTCGGAACATACTTTTTCAAACAAAAAAAGATTTTATCTACTCTCATATCGTAATATTCGAATTATAAAATTCAAAACGAGTTTATATTGGCATACTTTATAAACACAATACCGAAATTTAAAAATAGAATCTTATTATAACACTATTTCTCTAACAAAATAATGCTATAAAACAATTTTTTTTCTATTACGATACAGGACAAGTCCAAGAAGTTAATCACTAAGGAGTTTCCATGTTTTTTTTTTTGTAATGCCATTTTATAGTACCTATTAAAAAAAGATTTGATTCCAATTTTAAATTGTCTATGACAATGCCCGCTTTAGACTTAGCACGCACTGCGATTTTTCTTCGCGCGAATTTTGTTTCCTTATACCTGTTCATAGAGCTCAAAATATTCGGGCGAATAAAATTCGCGCCGTAGTGCGGTGGATTCTGTGGGAAAACACGGATTTCTTGCGGTATTATTTCCGCACGATTTCTTTACCGCAATGCGAACAACTTCATACAATTCCATAGGTCGCAGAATGGGCGGAAAAATCGCGCGAATAAAGATCGCAGTGCGTGCTAAGCCTTAGCGCAGGCGCGGTTAATGCGGTGATGTGCTGGGTTTTGGCGCCATTCATACGTTTTGCAAGTTTTGTTGTATTCGATTTCATGAGTTATTTAAATTATTGTTTAAAAATGTCTGATATCAGTGAATGTGAAGAAAATTTGACTCCACCCGATATTTTAGATGCGGCGAAGGAAATTACTCTTAATTTATTACCAGCAAAGTCGAGAAAAGTATATGACAAATGCTATCACGATTTTATGGCATGGAAAATGCAAAAAGAGGTATTTTGTAGGTTCAATCCCAATTTATGAGTGTAGATAAAGTAGTGTATGAAACTGCACATAACTAGGTATTAAAACATTCGTGTGAAAACTATTAAAAACCTCGCCTACGGCTCGGTTTTTAAACACACACTCATGTTTTAATACCCCTCATTATGCAACAGTTTCATAAACTACTATTTCAAAATCGGTCCACAATTGACGGAGTAATCGGTGAACAAAAACAAAAAAAAAAAACATGAAGTCGAACATAGAACCTCCTCCTTTTTGGGAAGTCGGTTAAAAACGCACGTATACATGATCATTATTTAACAACTTGTGCTATACTTTTTAGGGGTCCGTAGCCAAATGGCAAAAAACGTAACCCTTATGGATTCGTAATATCTGTCTGTCTGTCTGTCCGTCCGTATGTCACAGCCACTTTTTTCCGAAACTATAAAAACTATGCTGTTGAAACTTGGTAATTAAAGGTATTCTGTGAACCGCATTAAGATTTTTACACAAAAATAGAAAAAGACAATAAATTTTGGGGGTTCCCCATACTTAGAACTGAAACTCAATTTTTTTTACGTATGTGGGGGACCTGTCCATAGATACAGGTCTTCAAAAATGATATTGAGGTTTCTAATTTTTTTTTCTAAATTGAATAGTATGCGCGAGAGGCACTTCCAATGTGGTAAAATGTGTCCCCCCCTGTCATCTACATCTAAAATAAGAGAATGATAAAACTAGAAAAATATATGATGCACATTACCATGTAAACTTCCACCGAAAATAAGTTTGAACGAGATCTAGTTAGTAGTTTTTTTTAATACGTCATAAATCGTAAACCACAATTTACCAAGTACGGAACCCTTCGTGCGCGAGTCCGACTCGCACTTGGCCGTTTTTTTTTGTCTAGCCATTGCTGTCTCACCGCAGGGCGAAGGCTTCCCCAAGTCCTTCCAAACATTTTAGATATTTGTATTTCTCTAAAGTCAACTTCACTCACGTAGCCAATCATAGAAAACTGACAAGCTTTTCTTCATAAAGTTACACCACAAAATTCTGTCCACTGCACATATAATCCAGTAAGTCCACACCCTATGTTTTCACAAGGTGCGCTTGCTTAAACATATTTTAAAACAGAAATAGGTACTTCAACTCATACGTCTTTATTCTCCTTATACATAACCATCTTACAATTAGTCATCCATCTATTTGATATATTTTCCTATGACCTCTATTTTATCTCCTTTTGCATCCTACCCATTTTCCCAGACGTTCTCACCTCGAGTTTTCGCCCCTATCTCCAGAGCATCCCCGATCCTGCACTAATTAACAGCATTTTCAACATCATGCGCTCACTGTGGAGCCTAAGGCTTATATTATTATAATGGGTCTCTCAATCCCGACCGCTACACTTCGCCAGTGGACTTGACGGGGCAATTGTTTCATTTCTTGTTAACAACTTTCTGTTGTAATTTAATTTTAAACTTTGAGCAAACAATTTTTAGGGGTTGGTTGGAACAAGATTTGTTATGTCTAATTAAAGTTCTGAGTATATTATGTGCCTGGTCGACTTTATATTAACCCTGTATTGTGTTCAGTCACTTGATTTCATTCGACATTCTTCTTCTTTTTTAGTTAGACAGAGATTATTCTAGAAACAGAGTTGTACATAAAAGTCTCCCACTAAGGGGTACTAACGATTTTATCTTTGAGTTTCACACAACACGATGTGGTAATGAAGAAGTGATGCAACTAAATTGTGGTAGGTGCACAGAAATAAATAGGGCGATGATAAGGGCGATATATATTTACACTAGCACTCCGCCCGCGACTTCGTTCGCATGATTTCGTATTTTATTCAACTAAATTATGTGCAGTTAGTGAAGGCGATCAAAAATAAGCTATTGTAAAATCAATAATAAATGAGATATCGTAGATATCTACGGTTTAAGTTAGGATTTAGAGGACAGAATACCTCCTCCTTTTTGGAAAGTCGGTTAAAAATCTTATTCATTGGACAATAATAAATTGCCATCATTAGTTTTTCAGAATTACCCCCAGAAGATGTTTTAGGTGTTTTTTGAAGAATCTTACGGTACTAAGATGACCTCTTCCTCGATTTGGAACTACCGAACTGGACCGTTTGTACAGTGTTGTTTGACGGAGATATAGGAGAACATACACAAAAAATAATTAAGTACCTTGTAAGGCAAATTGCCTATTAGGTCCACCTAAAAAGTGAAAAATAAAAAATCTATTTTACAAAAAAATACTACCGACATCCAAATAAAAACACTA
Organism: Orthosia cruda; assembly: GCA_964057195.1. Classification (NCBI taxonomy): domain Eukaryota; kingdom Metazoa; phylum Arthropoda; class Insecta; order Lepidoptera; family Noctuidae; genus Orthosia; species Orthosia cruda. Next base: position 2,261,137 of record OZ059835.1, on the reverse strand, counting down.
CAAAGTGAAAAATAACTTTCTTTTTCGAAGTCGGTGTCCATAACGAAAAAAAATGGTACCTACTAAAGACACCGACATCAAAAAAGAAATTTATTTTTCACTTTGTAGTGTTTTTAGTTGGAAGTCAGTATTATTTTTTTGTATAAAAGTTTTTATACAAATAAATGTCTCTTTAAAGGTTGAATTTCCAAAAGTCCCTCCTAAGTGCTCACCTACATCATTAAAAGAAGCTATATGTAATAAAATACTTCGAAAATCTTGATCACCACCTGAATAGTATTTTGGGGATAGTTCCGAAAAACGAATAACTAATCTCACATTATTTATTAAGGTTAGTATTTATGCCAAATTTCAAGTTTATTAAACCAAGAATTTCAACACCCCCTAATCATCTTTTAGGGGTAGTTTCGAAAAACTAATAATGATATCCTTTATTATTTAATTAGGTTAGTATTTGTCCCAAGTTTCAAGTTTATTAATCCAAGAAATGAGATTTTCCATACAAACTTTAACATCCCTTAAATCGTATTTTAGGAGTAGTTTTGAAAAACATGTTTTGACAACCTTTACTTTAAAATCATTAAAAAAAATATGAAATATTTGCTGTTAGTATTGATGCCAAGTTTCAAATATATAAGCCCAACAAATTGCCACCTTTTACCTCCATTAGGGGTAGAATTTTCGGAAATCAATAAACTCATTACTTTTTTTATTAATCAAGAGCGTAAACCTACTATTTTTGATATTTAACTTTCCAAACCGAAGAAATTTCATATAAAATTTGAACCCCTACTTTATTTCCCGTTAGGGGTAGAATTTCTAAAACCTAATAATTACATGAATTCTTTTTATCAACTCCAACTCAAACTTACAAACTAAAAAAATTACATACAAACTTTCAACCCCCTTTTTAGCCCCGTTAGGGGTGGCATTACCGGAAATAATTAAACTCATTGTTTTTTTATTAATCAGGAGCGAAAACCTAAAATTTTAGATGTTTTACCTTCCAAACCGAAGAAATTTCATATAACGTTAAAACCCCTATTTTATCCCCATAGGGGTAAAATTTCCAAAAACTAATAAATACATGGTTTTTTTTATCTACATAGAGATTAAATCTAAAATGTCACGTGTCCAACTTTCAAACTGTAGAAATTACATACAAACTTTCAACCCCCTTTTTACCCCCTTAGGGGTGGAATTTCCAAAAATCCTTTCTTAGTGCTCACTTACGCCACATGAGGAACCTTTCTGCCAAATTTCATTTTTCTAGGCCGAGCGGTTTAGGCTGTGCGTTGATCGATCAGTCAGTCAGTCAGTCAGTCAGTCAGTTTCTTCTTTTATATATATATATATAGATATAGATAGAAGATAAACATAATAATCGTATTGAATGAAAAATCACGTCGTGGTTCAATTCAGTCAAGTGGTCAGTGGTTATAGAGATGCCGCAATTAGTTGTTATAGCGAATAGTCGAATACCGAATAATCGCCATTGCCTATGGCGAATAGTCGAATACTCGCCATTATTACCCGACGTAAAAAAGGAATATATAAAATAATTTATTTTTTATCAAATAATAATACTTACAGTCTTGTATGCGCTATGATATTTATACACACATCAACACGGTCTAGGGATATTTCATACTCAATTAAATAACTCGAAAAGTACTGGCCGCATTGGAATATTTTATACACCGATTTGTTTGTAATTTATCTCAGACTAATTCCAAATTCAAATTTAAAAAAATTCTTTTGTTTCGGTGGCATAAAAATGTCATGATGTGTAGGAGAGGGAATTTTCATTCAAAGACAAAGACAAAGACAAAGATATTTTATTTCAACTAGGCCACAAAGTGGCACTTTTGAACGTTAGTTACATTAAAATTTACAAGGAATAAAAATTGATTCTACCGTGCATTCGGAAAGTAGCTTGTTATGGAGAAGAACGCACAAGAAACTCCATACTTACTCTTTTAAAAAAAAATATGTTTTTTTTACAATATTTAGGTACATAAGTACATACATTAATAAATTTATATGTGTGAGGACAATGCACCCAGAATCACTACATACTATACTACGTACAGGTACAAAGTATTAAAAGTACTCACACATGTACTGTGCAGTTACATAATAAGCGCTAGAAAAACACTAGCATCCGAAGCAGTTAAGTTAAGACCAATCCCAACTGACGGCGCCCGTTCACGAACATGACGCATGAATCGGCACCACCCAGCTCAACCATCATGAAGGGAACCGAATGATCCAACACACACGCCACCATCAGAGAGACATTTGAGAGAGCATGACACACTCAACTGCCAGGGCAAACACAAGTCAACGAACGACACCGAGGTACAGCAAATGGTAGATTTACAGTTGGGTACATAGTACTCACACACGTGCTGCGCAGTTATACTATACTAAAAGAAATTGAGTCTATATAATACAAATATATTCATACAGTCTTCAGCAGGTCCAACAATTCTACAAAACAATAATGTTCTGCATATCACTTGTTTTTGCGCCCTAGTGGTTGTGGAGCAAGAGTAGCATTGAGCCAAGCATTTTTATCAGTGATGTAATCCCCCAACTTATAATATGCCTGCCTGCATAGTGTGCGTTTTATACAAGTTTTAAATTTCGTCTCATTCAGTTCTAGAATGTGGGGAGGAATTTTATTGTAACATTTTGTACAGTACCCCATGAAAGAAGAGGCTACTTTAGTCAGTCTGAAACCTGGTTGAACTAATTGGTCCCTATTTCTAGTAATGTAATTATGTCTATCTCCGTTTTTACTAAAAAGATGTAAAATTTTTCTCACGTACATGATATTTTCATAAATATATTGACAAGGAACCGTCATGATGTTAATGCCCTTAAACAGTTCCCTTAGAGAATCGCGCCGGCGAAGATTGTATATCGCTCTGATGGCTCGTTTTTGCAGAATAAAAATTGACTCAATGTCTGCAGCCCTTCCCCATAGTAAAATACCGTAAGACATTATACTATGAAAGTAACTAAAATAGACCAGCCTCGCGGTATCTACATCACTAAATTGACGAATCTTTCTAACAGCATAAGCTGCCGAACTTAGCCGCCCTGCAAGTGATATTAAATGAGGGCCCCATTGTAACGTTGAGTCTAGCGTGATCCCCAGGAAAACCGTTTTATCGACGAATTCTAACTTCTCCTTGTTTAAGATAATGTCACAATCAGTACTTTTTACATTCGGCAAGGAAAATTTTACGCACTTGGTTTTTTTACCATTTAAAACTAAATTATTTGCAGTGAACCAATCCTGAACCTGCCGTAGCGCGTTATTTACGTCGTCAACCTGACAAGTACGTCTATTTATTTTAAAAATTAAAGATGTGTCATCAGCAAATAACACCATGTTTAGTTTGTTTTCCAATAAACGGGGTAAATCGTTTATGTATATTAAAAATAAGAAAGGACCTAATATTGAGCCCTGGGGTACCCCCATTTTCACGTTTAACCCCGACGAATTCACACCGTTTATCTGAACTAATTGCTGTCTATCACTTAAATAAGATTCAACCAAACTTAACGCTGATTGACCTAGCCCGTAATGCTCAAGTTTCAGAAGTAATGTTTCATGATTAACGCAATCAAACGCCTTCGACAGGTCGCAGAAGATACCTATGGCATCCTGCGACTCTTCCCACGCATTAAAGATGTGTTTTAATAGGGTGACACCAGCGTCAGTTGTACAACGTCCTTTGGTGAAACCATACTGTTTATCATGCAAGATTTTATTCTTATTAAAATGAATGAGCATTTGATTAAGCATTATCTTCTCAAATACCTTGCTGAAAACCGGCAACACGGATACTGGTCTATAATTATTTGTGCCTTTACTGTCCCCGGATTTAAAAAGTGGTATAACCTTACTATATTTCATTAGATCCGGAAAGACTCCTTGATCCACACACAAATTAAAAATTACAGCTAAGTACGGCGCTATAGTCTCATTCGTGCGAAATTTAGAAAACAATACGAATTACGTTTAGTTACAGTTTTTTTTCATTTTTAAACGAAAGATAAAGTTAAAATTGAGGTATTGTAGCCATGCAACGCCAACATTTGACGAGGGCGGAGATGTTACGAGCTGTGGGAATGCTGGAAGCTGGGTCTGTTCAGCGTAATATTGCTGAGGCCATAGGGACCCACCAAAATGTAATTTCAAGATTGTGGACACGCTATCGTACCACAGGTGAAGTAGCGGAGAGGCACCGGGGGCCAAGTCGCATCACTACCCCCAGACAAGACTGATTTTTGCAAATTACTGCGCGAGCTCAACCAAATGCAACGGCGACTCAATTGGTCCAAAGGCTGCGAGTGGAACACCAAGTGCTTGTGAGTGACCAAACTGTAAGAAGGCGACTGCATGAAAGCAATCTACGCTCTCGTAGACCACTCCGGGTCCCACCTTTACGGAGAGGCAGTCGTGGACGACGATTAGAATGGTTTCGGTTGGACTGGGGCCGTGAGCAATGGTCCAATGTGCTGTTCACGGATGAATCCAGGTTCGGCTTCCATCCAGATTCACGAAGGACGCGTGTTTGGCGAGTTCCTTGACGATGGAGCCGTCTTCAGAACCCTCAGGAAGTTCACCCATACCAAGGAGGAACAATTATGGTTTGGGCAGGAATTCGTCTTGGAGGACGGACGGATCTCGTTTGGGTGCGGGCAATATGACGGCAGTACGATACATCCAACAGGTGCTGGGGCCCGTAATCTTGCCCCACAGAACACAAATGGGGCAAGATTTCCTGCTCATGCACGACAATGCCCGGGCATACACGGCGAGAACGGTAGCAGCTTGGTTACATACACAATTACACACAGTGTTAGGGCCTTAGACTGGCCTGCTCAATCGCCAGATCTAAATCCCATCGAGCATGCGTGGGATATGCTGCAAAGAAGAGCTCTGAAGGAAGTTCCTGAAAATCTGGCTACAGAAGATCAACTTTTTGCGCACCTCAGAAGGACATGGGACAATATTCCGCAGCAAGACATTGACAACCTTGTTCTGAGCATGCCTAATCGTTGCCGATGTGTTATGAACATCATGGGCGCTTTCTCAGACTACTAACTTCAAGTTTATAAACACAAATTAAATGATTTTTCTATTTTTTTCAGTTTTTACTCATAAATTAAAAGTTAATTCATATATTCAATACGGTTTCCGTCTATGCTTCATTGTTTTCCATAAAATCCTGAAATTTTAATCGAAGTACCTTAACCATTATTAAAAAATGGTAGAATATTAAATAACGTATCTTTTAAATATATACATGTCATATAAATAATTAACACATTGATAGTAATTCGCTTTTTTAAAAATATCCCTAGACCGTGTTGATGTGTTTAGTATAACACTATAGCATAGCGCAGTACAAATTGACATTAAAATTGCAAAGCTTGATGTAGTCCTGGATTTTTACTATTTTGCATGGACCAAGGGTTGTGTTTATCCAAATTTGCAACATCCATAAACGTGTGCTCGCTGCGCACCACGCGAAAATCTGCGAATTTTTCTATCTTTTTCACCTTTTGCTCTAAAAGTCATAAACCATGCATTTTTCGGCAACAACCATCCGTCCTTTTTCCGTTCATTAAATTTGCAACAATAAGCCCAACCGCAGCTCCATAAATTCTAAAGGTACCAAGCTATAGCAGTAAGCAAGTTTACTGGTGAACAAAGCATATTACGGTATCTCGGAATTTTTATCAGACAATAATCTAATGACAGAATGAATGCTAATGAAATACACGACTGTTTGTGCCTACAAATAAATTTTGTATATTGACATTAGTATTGTATATTGATACCTGTATTGTATATTGACATTAGAATTGTATATTGACATTAGAATTGTATATTGACATTGGAATTGTATATTGACTTTAAAATTGTATATTATCATTAATATTGTATATTGACATTTGTACATATATTGACATAGTCTTATTATCTGTTTTTCAGTCTGTGCATTGACATGTACTTTAATGACATTTTGTTTTTTAAGTTATTATTATTGTTTTTCTTTTTTATTGACATTGATTTATATTGATATTTACATTGACATTGATTTCATTGATTTGTATTATGCAATTCTTTATAATTGTTGTTTTATGTATATATAGACATATATGTATGTCCAGGCTTAATTTATTTGATTATTGAGATTTAGCTGGCTTGATTTTTATTTTTTATTACCTACTTGCAAACATTTGTACGCCCTCTAGCATAACATAGCGCACTCTTTATTACCTGTATATACCAATTATTTTACCTATGTTAAACAAATGAATAAATGACTTATGACTTATGGCTATGGTCCCTTGAAGATGGTCCATTTTTTCCGAAATTTTTGTATATTTAGTTTTCCTCACTCCTCATCGGATTAAGATATTTGCAAAATCACTCGTCCTATGAGAAAAGTCATCACACTAATATTATTAAGGCGAAAGCTTGTGAGTGTGTGTGTTTGTATGATTGTTACTGTTCGCGGCAACACGGCTGAACAGATCTGGATGAAATTTGCCACAGAGATGGATTATGTCAAATAACACATAGGTTACTTTTTATCCCGGGAATATGATCTTTCGGGATAATTTTTGACTTTCACGCGGGCGAAGCCGCTGGCAAAAGCTAGTTAAAATAAAGTTGTAATACATTTAATTTGCTTTCATTAAAGCCCAGAACAAAGTCTGATAGTTCACTCACAATCACAAAAAAAGAAAAGAAAGCAAAATGGATTTTTGAAGAATTGAGACGAAGCCGAATGTATTCAGAAATACCTATTTGTGTCCATAGTGTCAAAGAAAAAGGCATAAAATCATGTAAAAAGGCATAAAATTTATTTCAGCCCAGCTCTCGGGCGAGCATTCGCGCCCCCGCATCCCTTCTTAAATTTGCAGGCGATCATTTTGAGAAGGTCATAGCTTGGTCCCTAAAGAGTTTGGGCTTAAATGCTTGTAAATTTAATGAACTTTAAAAAAGTGCAGATATTTGTTTGTCAAAAATCGCATAGCTTACGACATATGAAGCAAAAAGTGAAAAAATACTCAAAATTTCCCTGTTTGGACAAGTTTTTCGAAGTTGTGTGATTCACACTACCGTAAATATTTCAATAAATCAGAACTACATCATGCTTTGCGATATTAGCCTTTTTCGTGTCGATTTCTACTGGGCTTCCATATGTGTGGGCTTTGAGTACCAATAAGAATCAATGCCCTATTTTATGTAAACTTGCTAAACTATACCTAATCACACCAGCAAGCTATGTTTATTCAGAGAAACTATTTTCAGAGGCAGGTGATTTATTAAATGAAAAAAGTGCAACCGTCTTGATCCCAATCGTGCAGCCTAAATCTGCCCCTGATGGACACTTGAACATGACTACTAAATAAACATAATAATAAAAAAAAACGAGTAATGCCGAATACCGAATAATAGCTATTATCCGCGGCATCTAGAATGGCGTTGCGATGTAAACTCTTATTTTGGGTAGCCTACACCTTTATCAACTTTAGCTAACCAATTATTGCGATAATTCTTGGATAGACTCCTGAAAAGGTCTTCATTCAAAGCTCTCACGATATTTTAATAAAACAACCGCAATAAATTCAGCCAACAAGTTGCTGTAACACTAAACTGCATGCCCAGATACAAGGTCCTTAAAATAAGTACCAATAAATTACTTAAATAGGCCGCTTCCCAAAACTTGGCAGTAACATGTACTTGAGGGGGTGTTTTTAAATGATCAGAACGTCATATCCGCTGGAGATTGCGAACGGGCACCGATCCAGCATGGTGGCCGGAAATTGACAACTCTATATAATGAATGAATCGTAATGGAAGGAACGCGGGAGTTTTTTTTTTAAGTATTTTCCAAGTTTGGCAACGGGAGGAAGGGAAATTGAAAGTCGATGTTGCTGTACGTTTTATATATTTAAATCGGGCCATTTGCTATTTAAGCCCTTCGGTTGAGAATGATTCTCTGAGTGTTTTTATGGGGTGAAACAGAAAAAATTGATATCCATGATTATAAATGCATAGATATCTGATTTATTTAAGGTTTATAATTGGATTTAATAATGCCTAATAACATTTATTATTTTTCCTAGAGAACTATTGAAGCACGAAGGTTGGGGTGTTTTTAGATAGCTGGTAGATATTTAATTGTGACAGCAATTAAATACCTACCAGCTATCTAAAAACATTGCCAAAGCTAATTAAGTAGATATTCGTATATTACTAATTGATGACTATCACTTAATACCTTTAAGTAATCGTATACATTGTCTTTAAGTTGTTAGTCTATTTAGATAAATAATAGAATAGTTATTTTAAAATCAGTAGTGAAATAGCAACTAAAAACATATGTTTTTGTTCGACTGGAATAAAAAAGTATTTCCTAATAGCATATCTCCCGCTTCAGGTCGAGAGTAAATAGGTAATCCTTAGGATAGCGTGATTCATCGTCGATCACATCATCGCTTGCCATTAGCTGAGAGAAGCGTCAAAAGCGAGCCTACGCCTGCTAATACTATGAAATATTTAATTGTTTGTTAATCAATCACGCCATTTCAAATAATTAGTCGACAATCTTCCCACGCGTGGGACACAAACCTACTCTCTGTGAGAGAGTGTTGGCAGCTTCCTACCACGCGGGCCCAGTGCGGATAGTTATATGTGAGAGAGTGTTGGCAGCTTCCTACCACGCGGGCCCAGTGCGGATTGTTATATGTGGGAGAGTGTTGGCAGCTTCCTACCACGCGGGCCCAGTGCGGATTGTTATATGTGAGAGAGTGTTGGCAGCTTCCTACCACGCGGGCCCAGTGCGGATTGTTATAATGTCATGCCTTTGAACTTTATATTTTGTTGTTGATCCATAAATAGACAGAGTCAATGAGATTAATATTCGGTCCTACATAATTATGTGTGCAATAACAAATTAGATTAATCGCAATTGGTCGCAAGTAGTGTAAGGTCGCAGTCACCAGCCCATTGCCTATGAGCACCAGTGACCTAATTCCCCAATTGAATCAAGTCAGGCGACCCATATAATCTGATATTGGATTTCAAACTCTGATACATGTTACATGTGTATTTTAATGGCGTAGGCTACCAAACAGGGTGACGCCCTTCTGATAGAAATTGGTTTTGATCAACCTTGTAAAGTTAATTTTGTAGACGGAAATAAAATTCAGGGGTTTGCCAAATACTTCTAATTTTTTCATCATAATTCTTGCCTAAACGGCACAGAGCGATTTAATGGTAGACTAACACAAATATTGGGCCAGAATTAATCTGCTTAGCCTTAAACAACTATAATGGGGTCAGCTTCCAGTCTAACTGGATGCAGGTATTTTAAATGAAACGACTACCTATCTGACCTTCACAACTTAGTAACTGGGTAACACGATACCCCGTGACAAGACTGGTGGCGTGACTTTGCACAAATATTTGGTCATCATCATCAGCCTTTTAAATGTTCCCACTGCTGGGAATAGAAGGGGAGGAGAGAATGGGAATGGACCTACAACTTATAAGGCGCGGCCGCTACCACTGGGCCACCACTGCTCATAACTAATATTTGGTATTATAATAAATAAATATTTGGTATTCTTACAAGATATTTAAATAACAGTCCCGAAAGCAGGCACATAACTTTACCGAAACTAATTTCCACCTACATAATGATTACTAAAACATTATATTAACGTAATAATATAGCAACTACTATATCTAAAGGACAGCAGAGTCACGCAAACTTTGCAACTACCATTTTTAATTAGTGGATATTGTGAATCCAAAACATGGTTGACGTTTAGCGGCACGCGACCCGTGACTGATGAGTAAGTGTGCGATCCCGACAGGTTATCATAGACTACGCGCTGGTGGTACGCACTGGGTAGGGAAAACGCTGCGCGCCAAGAGGCAGATCATTTTGATTTGCGGACCGCAGGATCTGTTTAGTTGTGTTTGAACTGGGTTTTAAAGGGTACCGAACAATTATTTGCACAGTTACAATACAATAGCATAAATACAGTATTATAACCCAATAAGGTGTGCAAAGGCATACAATAGAATACTCACTTATTACATATAAGATAGGTGTCAGAGACGCTTTATGTACCACAAAAATCGCTCAAAACTAACATTCGTTTCAGAAATATTTCATCATCATCATCATCATTTCAGCCGAAAGAAACCCACTGCTGGAAAAAGGCCGCCCCTAAGCGCTGCCGACTTATTTAGAAAGAACATGTTACATTGTATATGTGCCAGTGTTTGGGCCCGTAATCTATGTATTTCATAAAAAGTGAACAAAAATAACAAATCGGCGGCAGTTGTACGAGATCACTTGTGAAAGTACTGATACTGATACCGATTACGAAAATTCTTTGCTATCGTTGAGTGCCACAGGCTATTATTTATTGCGAGAATGAAAACCAAACACTTTCACAATGACTTAATCCACATCACCTGTCGCATTTAAAACAGCCAGTGTGTCGACTAACATTTAGTTCCTACTCAGTATACGAGTGAAACTTTTACGTGTCGCTTTCGGAAAATTGCTCGCTTTTTCACGGCGACATTAGCTCTGTAATAGCACGTCAGGGAACGAATTAACATTGCTAATAACTGATACTGGGTTTAATTAATTTTTGAAGTTGTTATTGAAATTATTATGAAGAAATTGAACTGAATTTGGAAAAAAATATTTTGTATTCATATTGAAGCTTGTTGTTTTGGACGGCAAAGTACAAAAAAATAGCATAACATCACACATTTTGGCTGACTGAGGTTTGCAGTAGTTTGCACTTTTTGTTGAAGTCCATACGTAGCATATATTGGTGGAGGCGCCCCACACACACTATACTACCCAATATGCTAAATGTCCTATGTCTCCTGAATGGGACAGATGGCCTCCAAAGTAGTCCTCCATCGCGATCGATCTTGAGCTGCATGCTTCCACCTTGCTACACGTCATTCCAATGCTCTTCGCTTTTGCCAACACGATGTGACGTCAATCCATCGCTTGCTTGGCTACATGATCAGACTTATGATCAGTGTTCCACTGCCTCTGTGCCAATCAGCAACGGTGAAGTATTCTTCAAACCAAATCTCAGCTCTTGGCTCTTCCGGATGTTTATTTATTGTCCCGTTTCTGCCGCTTCCTAACGAAAATCGTTCAATTTTGCTTGCATGTTAGCATGGATATGATTAAACAAACATAAATCATCGGCGTAATCCAAGACTTCCAAGACGTCGGAGAAAATCCTGTCAATAACACCTAGAAAGAGGAGTGATGAAAGGAGGTAGCCTTGGCGGATACCTGCGTGTATAGTTCTCGCCAAACTTTTCAAAGCCAACTTCGCCCTGAAGTTGGCTTTCCGATGCGCAAGGCACGGATGCTATTTTTGTACGACATTTACTACTGCGCAGCCATTGTAGCCACCTTTAGGGCGGCCCAGAAATTTGGCGAGGACTATACTGCTATCCGAGATGAGGCCGTCGTATTAAAGAATAATTCGGATAAAGTAACACAATATAACTAAGTAATATTATTGCAAGAGTTTAACAGTTTTCTACAGGTGCCTGTAAAATGTAATTTTTAACCGACTTCAAAAAGGAGGCGGTTATCAATTTGACTGTTTTTGGGGTTCCGTACCTCAAAAGGTAAAAAAAGGAACCCTTATAAGATCAATTTCATGTCCGTCTATCCGTCTGTCCGTCTGTCCGTCTGCCCGTCTGTCTGTCTGTCTGTCCGTGTGTCACCACCGATTTTCTCAGGAACGGGTCTACCTAGCAAGTTGAAATTTATACCAGATACTGAGGTCTATAGAAAAAAAAAAACAAGGTCCTGAGTCAACACGATAAAAAGATATAAGCAAATTTAGATTTTCGCGAAAACTTGTAAGTACCAAAATTTACCTTAATTTCCAACTATTTTTATTTTTCGGAATTTGCCCTGTACTTGTGCTGTAAGACCTTGCTTTTAACCAAAATTGACAATTCTAGGTCAACCGGAAGTACCCTATAGGTTTTGGGTCGAAAACCTATATGGTAGTTCCCGTCGACCTAGAATCACAAAATTTGGCAAAAAAAGGAAAGGCTTACAGCGCAAACAAAGGAAAAATTCTAAAAAATTAAAAAAGTTAAATTTTAAGATAAATTATGGTACTTTCAAGATTTCGCGGAAATCTAGATTTGCACATATCTTTAAAACTTAGCCACCAATAAAAATGATACCAATTTTATTATGGAGGTATAATTTAAATCCAAAAGCTTTATTTCGATCTAAGACTCTTATAGGGTTAGTAACAATGAGCATTAAAACTAAGAATTAGTAAACAACACGATACCACAAAATAGAAAGTATACAGAAGGGCCACTCCCGCCTTTTCGAAAATTGACAGCTAAACTTGACAGACTCACTAAGGTTGCTACTATATTGATACCGAATTTAAAAAAAAGAGTAGGTTGTATAAGTTACAAACATAAATACATCGATTCGACTAAACATACATCATATCATGCTTACATGATTTAGAGGGTAGACAGAGCATCAAATATCCATTAAAGATACCACGACACCACATACGACAAAGATTGGATGGTAAAAAGACGTAACAATGCTGTAATAATGATCCCACCAAAAACATAAAAATGTAAAAGAACCAAGCTAGACAAAAATATAAATGAGATTTTTTTTAAATTAAATCAAAAAACCCGACTGCTTAAGAAGCGAACTAAAAAGATGTAGGTACTTAAACAAGAAGAAAATTATGCTTTGCAATCAGAGGAAGCATATTTATGAGCTAGATGACTTAAACTTGAACCATATTAATATGACAAGTTTCATACCCTTTCCAATTTCGTCTATGGACTTAAAATAATTTATTATTTTCCTAGATATTTAATTTCTAACTAATCATCTTGTAAAATGTAATGACCTTTATAACTATAAATGAATTAAAGAACGAATTTAAATTATATTGAATTAATTGAAAGTATATTCGGACTGTAACAATTAATATTGGTAACCCAGCCAATGCAACCTCTTTACAGTACCTACTTTAAGTATGAATGACGTGACAAACGCCCGCACAAAGCATTCGTGACAATCGCGACTGAGTTCGATCCAATATTGCCCATTATTCCCTGTAAAATCGACATGTCAATGTGTGCATTCAAAATGGCACTTTGTTCGTAGTGGACTCTCTGTCTGCGGAGCGCCGCCGCTTATGTACTTTGTGACGATACAGTGACACATGTAACTGACAGCAGAGAACTATATACGGACAGTCCACTCTATCAACAAACATTTTCAGAACCCTGTTAGGATTGTCCATAACTCGGGCCATCATTGATGTTGCGCGCTTGCGCATTATCGCATAAAATCAATCCACAAACATCCCTGACGCACTACAACACCAAGGCAACCCCATCAGTTTTCAGAACGCGTTATTATACTGGACACGAAAGGCTACATACGACACCCGCGAATACTTCGCCCACAGGTTGCAAGTGTAGAAGGTAGTACAGTATGTTCTAAAGAGCGTCTCCTTTACTTCTGCAGTACAACGTGCAAACCTGCGAGCTATCATATTCGCACGCACGGAAAAGCCCTCCGTTCCGTTCCGTTTTCAATATCAGCATTGTCCTTTAAAGCTTATTATTGACACATACACCGTCAATATGACAACCGAAATATTGACTGCTTAGCGCCTCAATCAGGGCATTCATATACAAATTGAAGGCAGGGGAGGTCATCCCCCCTGCCCTCTCTGTCGAAAGTCCTGGCCGAAACTCGAACTGATTGTCGTGTAGCACAAGATGTTCCTTTAGCTGTGTATCAAGCAGACCATCAAGCACCTTAGCGACTATGGTAGCTAGAGAAATAGGTCTATAGTTTCCCCTATCCAAAAGATCAGGTGATCTGCCGGATAGGATTTACTTTTAACAATGGGAACCACAATCGTCCTCATTAGATCAGAGGCTAGCCACATCTTTGGTACTGAAACGTGTGCCCACCTTGCCACAACGGGGCTTAGCATCCAGCATCTCACAAGAGCTCCCTAGCGGTGACTTTAAAACAAACTGTTTTCCAAAAAGGTTCGCAAAATCCTTCGCATCACTCACACCATTCAAACTAACTGGTAGGCCTGGCCGAACGTGTGTATGTAAACCTGTTAGTGTGAATGAATTCGGTTTGAATGCTTAAAGGCAATTATGTCCATCTTTATCTGTATCTTTGCATGTATAATGGGTAGGTACGGAACCCTCAGCGCACGAGTTCGACTCGCACTTGGCCGGTTTTTTTTATGTGTGTTACCTCAGAACCGATTAAAATGATCCTTTTTTTATTTGTAAGCTGGTGCTTGACATGTGGTCCCATTTAAATTTGATTAAAATCTGATGGAGAACTTCGGAGATATATAACAGAACTCCTCAATAAACAACGAACGGCAAATATCTCGGGATTGCTATAATCGCATGTCTGTTTATTGTTTACGCCATTTTATAACATAACATCACGCCGGTACGCTCTAAAGGGGTATGCAGATATGTACAGTTCACTATGGTACACTCTCATTTCACCAGTTATGTTCAAGTTTTATGTTATTCGGGTAATCTATTCAGGCAACATTATAAGTACCGGTGCTATTGTACTTGCTTATTATGTTATATAAAATATTTGCTTGCATATTATTTATTACAAATTATTTTACATTTTTTTTGTAAAAAGTGTTTTAGAATTACTGATCTATTTGCGAAAATTATTTCAGTAATTTTACTTTTCTCTGAAAATGCTCGTTTCCTGTAGGATGGGCATTGGGAATAAAGCTAATAAATAGATCAAAATAACTACAGTTTAACTTATTTTTCCTTTTCCAGTTATCTATAAAACAAACACACAGTTTCCTACAATAATAATCCGAATTTTCATTGGGGGATATATATAAAATTATACGTACGTCTGAGTGCATTGTAAAGGCGTTCCGACCGGTGATATATTGTCGCTAGCTTTATCCCGCGGCATCGCCCGCCCGGGTGTTTTAAATTATCTTATGGACTAGTTTATGGGCTGCTTTAAAGTCAACAGGGGTGGGTAGAGCTAAGAAAATGTCCCCATAAAGCATAGAAATAAGTACCTTTGTTGCTAGTTTGTTTCGCAATTTTGGTTTAGACTTGAGTTAGTAGTTAGTTCGTCGTGTTTACTGATCAAGATGTGTTTTGGAGGTATTTTTGAGCTTCAACCATCTAATTCAAGCTAACAATATGTACAAGCAGCTATAAAAAGCGGAGAGGTCTTATTGGGCATAAAAAAATCGTTCACCCAAGAGGCTGCGTGGCAACATTACTATATCAAATGGCAATGCTAATTCTTTAGCCGTAAAAAGGCTAACCTTCTGGTTATATGTAAAGTCGACTAACTGCTGCTGACATCCCGAAAAATTCTAAGAGCCCATCTCGGACCCCTGGCCCTAGTGTTTCAACCACAAATGGCTTAATCAAAAATCAAATATAATAATAATAGCCCTTATTTTCTGTAACCTGTTTAACAAAACTTTTCTAAAATTATAATCTTATAACTAATCTATAATCATAATAACTTATTATAATAATCTAAATTTAAAGTTTATTAACTAACTCTATCAGCTACCAGGCCAGGTTGTCTTTTGACGTAGACTTCCTCTAATTCCCTCCCCTTGTTTCGGTCCAGTACCATAATATTGTTCTCCACTCCTTAGGCAAGTCATTCTCCCATCTGGCCTAATTATATAACTTCAATTGTCTTATATGATTTTGGGGTTTAACGACCTACATTTGCACCGTTCATTGTACCACAGAGTGTCAAAAGGATTTTTTGTATTTTCGTTCGTTACGAGTTGTGAGAATTTTTAACAAAACCTCTCAACTCGTCTCGTCTGTTAAATATCTGTAATATAGGTCTGTCACAGACAATTTTTGTGAAAAATCTGCATGTTATCCGTTATTCAGAAACTAAACTCGTATTTTATGAGAGACCGGTAAGTAAAACCTTGTTGTAATGCAGTGAAAATTAATGTTAATGTTCTACTCTCTAATGTTCTACTCTATAATATCCTACATATCTTAACAGTGTACAATTGAAACAAATCATGACCATTTCCTACCTTAAGGTTAATCAGCCCGTCGTCATCCAGGCCAGACGCGTAACATTGAAGTGTAATCAATGACTCATGAACTCACTTACCTCGCATTGGACAGCATGCTCTATTAACCGCTGAGCCGTTGCGACACGCCGTGATTATGTGATTTAAAGGGCTCGGCAGGGATAGTAGTAAAGTGTACACGTGGAAGGCAAATTGGACGAAGATTTTTAGGTTCCATTTATGTGCCATGGCGTGTGTATGTGTTTAGGCGGGTAAATGATGATATATAAAGGGGCGGCTACTGAGAGAAGTATGATGAACGTAATGTTGCACTGACGCCAAAAAAATCGGTATAATGGTAAAAGAATAATGAATGTTGACCAAGTTAAAGTTTTCGCTTTAACTGCAGATAAATGATGCAATATGATTACAAATAACTAAGCAAGCAGTTTTATTTTAGTGTTCTCATGTGAAGTATATGATAAAGGCTACACCAACTAAGATAATTCTACTAAGTAAACAGTTTGGAAATGATAGTGGCCTTCATCCAGTAGAGGACACAGCATTAAAAAAAATAGTTACGTTTATCTCTCGCCACATTTACCAGCGGGTGTACCGTTCATACTCGTACCGCGGTCATTACTCGGAATTGGCCATTATTGTTTGCCCAGCCCAGCCAACGAAAATACTCATTTACCTGCGACATTGTGCCCAAATGGAAGCCACGATTTATGGAGGAACTTCATTGTTGTATTCTGATATAAGTTATTGGATCTTGGGCCTCGGAATTATTTTATCGTAGCAATTGTGATGTGGACCTTCCAATATGTAATAGGGAACTATCCTATAATAATCGGACGAATATGTAGTTCACAGAGTGGAGGTTAACCTTGACATCTGGTCAAGGTTTTATTAGTAAAATCGATTTGGGCTAGGGCGGTTGGTGTAAACCTGGGGTTACACCTAATCAAACTAGGTTGAAATTAGTCAAACTTATGTGGCATTGCTCGTCGGAACAACGGATGGCGATGAAAGCCTATTTCCAGCAGTGGTCGTCCACCCGTTATCCCTCAGATATCTTTTACGAAATTCACGATCTGCAAATTCTGAATAGGTAACCCTTTCGGCATGAGTACACTCAGCGCAATTTTACTGTATTAAATTTAACAATAATCTTTACTTTATGTTTGTTGCTATTGTGTTGTCCATTTCGAATAAATGTTTTATTTTACTTTATTGAAAGTTTTTCAAAGTTACTTTGCTAAGAAAACAGAATTATGCATACTTCTTAACAAAACTCCACTTTCTTCAATTAAGTAAAACACTAAAACTCCGGAAAAGCCTCAAGTCTGTCCTTCGAGAAATCATCTCGTAGAAATCCCCGGAGTTAGCACAATAAAGTCCGGACTCCGGAGCCGTCCGAACGGGGCATAGTTAAGAAACTCTATTGCACTACACTGTACCGACAGTTACCACTTATGTTACTCGTGTGTTGTGGCGGACAAATAAATGACCCACTTTTATGGGACGTCATGTTTTTATGTCTAAAGTTTTAAGTGTGGCATTGAAAAGTAACAAGCGTCTCATTTGTGATATTTTGGAGTCTCTGTTGTACCTCTTGAGGACTACAAAAAGTAATGTACCCCCCGTTTTCTGAAGGCAGTAGGTAGGATATATTGTACAGTTTATCCCCTATAATCAATCGCATTTTTCCAATCCATATACGAACCGAGGACTTCACTTTTAGTGGCTCTTAACTGCTTCTTGTAGAAGTTTCAAAAGTTTTAACTTTTTCTATTCATCATTTCTTGGTACCTCAGCTTAATTGCTACTAAACTGACAGTGAGACTATAAACGGTTGGGACAATCCCACCGCACTATTCCCAAACCACTGCAACTCCTGAAAGCCAGAATAAACAATGGCGACCACCAGAAAAGCGCCGAGGCAATGAAGCTCGACGAAGTCCCGGAGAATCAATTTAACTGTCTTGGATCCCGCAACGAAATTAATCAGAAAAGAAAAATGGAGGAGTAAGAAAAAATACAAATTTCCACTTCCCTCCATATCAAGCAGGAGACAGAACAAACAAGACCAATAGGCACAAAGTGTCGTTTACAACTGGGATAAGCCCAGTTGCCTAGCACCACGGATAAAAATTTGCATTAATATTAATGGGTCCTAAGATTGTGAGCTGTTATATTTGATTCCAATAATAGGTATGGCAAAAACGCTTGAACGCACGGAAATTTGT
Source organism: Orthosia cruda (assembly GCA_964057195.1). Classification (NCBI taxonomy): domain Eukaryota; kingdom Metazoa; phylum Arthropoda; class Insecta; order Lepidoptera; family Noctuidae; genus Orthosia; species Orthosia cruda. The sequence continues at coordinate 2,242,694 of OZ059835.1, read as the reverse complement.
TCTAGTTTCCACAAGGTCCGTATAGTAAACAGCTCCTGATACAGCCTGTACATTATTCAACATAGTATTGCGTTCATTCTGCCAAAGAATACACTCCCATAAGATATGATATTAGTACATATTCGCAGTCAGATGTAGAACACTGACATAAAGGCGAGGCAACAAGCTTGAAGGAAAATAATTTACTTTTAAAGTTACCATGCCCTGTGAGAAATTGGGCAACACAGTGATCCACCTCCAGCCACGTCCTGGCCAGCCGCACGCGAACGGATGGAAAGAATTGGTGGAGGTGTCGGCCCTTGATGGAATTTTAATATAATAATAATATATATTTATTTATCTCCCACAAAGTACAATTTTGTTTCTATTTTATGTTACAAATATTGGACGTACAATGGTTTGTGGGAGTCAGGAATCCAAACTAGGATACCCTGTGCTATGGACTCCTGGCCCCCCTCGCCGAGATTGGGATTTACACAAATTAATGTAGAACTTAGGCATGTAGGACTAATGTAAGAAACAATGACAAAAAAAAGGCTATCAAATTTTTTGTTTTTTTTTAAACAATAATAAATCAAAAATTAAAAATTAAAAACGCTTGTGTCTGTTTGTTAGTATGCGAAGTGTGAAGTGGAAGGTGTCGTGTGTGTGGTGTGGTGTTGTGTGTGTGTGTGTGTGTGTGACAGAGAGATAATAGGATGGTGTTTTGTGTGAGTACGTATAAAGATGGATGTGTGCATGAATGTGTGCGTAAAAAGATGACGGTATGTGTTTATGAAAAAAACGCTAAACTAGGATAGGATTGAAAGCAGTTTTTCCGTTTCCTCGTAATCGAGTTCTAAAAGCCACTTTGTAAGCTTCTTTCTACATTCTACACTAGACAATTTAACAATTTCAAGAACTTTGTTAATCTTATTATATAGTCTGCTTGCTCTGAAATTGAAGAAATTCTGGGCAAAAGATGTTCTTACCGGAGTTGTTTCACAGACTTCATAGAATCGCCTAGTATTAACCTTCTGTTTAGCTGTAGCTGTAGGACCGTCTATAGAGGAGTGTTTTTTTACAACTGTTAGCAGTATATAAAGCTGCCTGACCGTTAATACATTTGCTTCGTTATAGAGGGTAGTTGTTGCACACAAACGTGGTTTGAAGAGAGCAACTTTTAGAAGAAGTCGTTGAGCTCTTTCAACATTTAAGATATTCGTTTTAAACGAGCCGCCCCAGGTGGAAATAGATGGCAAAGAGATTCATACACAGTTTTAACCAATTTCCAACTCGCTACATGCCTAAGATTTTTAAAAACATGAATGAGTTTTCTTGTTTTCTGGACCAGATGTGAAATGTGCTGTCTGAAAGATAAGTTTTCATCGATTATTATGCCTAAGTATCTTATTGATTCTGCTTTTGATATTATTGGGCACATGGTACAGTTTGTGGTTATAGGATTACATGTGTGTGCATAAATATTTAAATTATTGGTATGTGATGCTACATTGTGTATTTTAAACTCTATATATTTAGTTTTACTGGCATTTAAGGTCAGTTTGTTAAGTGCAAGCCAATGAGTCACTATATTAAAGCCTTCCTGAGCCGCAACAAAAACTTCATCCCATGAGTTTCCATAAAATGTTAAGGTAGTGTCGTCTGCATAAGACATTACATGACAGTTTCTAATGTTTAGCTGGCAAAGGTCATTTATGTAGCAAAGGAAGAGGGGGGGTCCTAAGATACCTCCTTGTGGGATTCCAATATTTATCGGTCTTTCTTTACTCAGCGTATTGCCTATCCGAACTGACTGATTTCGATCTTGTAAATAGTTCTGGAATAGTTTTAATTGCGTGTTCCTTATTCCCATATGTTCTAGTTTGGAAATTAGTATACGTGGGCACACAGTATCAAAAGCTTTCTGAAGGTCTAGAAAGATAGTCAAGCATTTTTTCTTATTATCTAATTTACTCACAATATGCTCAGTGAATGTATGAATACAGTCGGTTGTAGATTTTCCTTTTCTGAAGCCATACTGGTTAGGTGACAATATGTTTTTCTCTTCCAAGAATTTCACAAATCTGCTATTAATAATCCTTTCAAACACCTTTGAAATAGAGGTGAGCAAGGAAATTGGCCGATAGTTTGCCACTTCTTCCTTGCTACCACTCTTAAAAATAGGGATGACAATTGATTTTTTGAGGGATTCTGGAAAAATGCCCTCTGCCAAACATCTATTAAGGATATAAGTAAGGGGAGGGACTATATGGCTTTTTAAATTCTTAAGGACCGTTGACGTTATATTGTCCCACCCTGCTCCACAATCTGAGCGGAGGCTGCTGATGACCCCTTCAACTTCCTCCTCAGTCGTCTCCAAAAGCACAAAAGAGTTACAAGAAGACTTGACAAAATTCGTTGCGTTCGTTGGGAGTGGAGAAAGACCATTTGGAATTTTACTTTTCAACTCCATGCCCACGTTTGCAAAGTAGGAATTTACTAAGTTAACTGAATCCTGTGGGGATGATCTAACATGCAAAAGTTCCAACGGAGGTGAATTTGATTTTTTTAGATTGGTAATACTTTTAATAGCGGACCAAAGTTTTTTGTTATCACTTCCAGCCGAAGCAAGCATATTACTGTCATATTGTCTCTTACATTTTTTTATTATGTCATTACAAAAGTTTCTATATCTTTTGTAGGATATTTTTAAGGTATTATTGTCAGGATTGTGTTTTAGTTTATAATGCATTCTGTCTCTTGTTCTTATGCACCTCAGGAGGCCAGGAGTAATCCATGGTTTTATGGCAATTTTATTTCTGGGAATTTTAATATTAATTGTGTTATTTATTATGATTTTTTGTAATTTTTGAATTAAATAAGTCATGAGGTCATTAGGATTTATGCTATTATCGTATAGATTATCAAAGTCAATATTATTGCAGTCATTTTTCAGATTCTCAAAATCAATTTTGTTCATAAATTTTGCTTTGGGGTTTTGTCCACTTAAGCGCAGACAGAATAGGGTAGCCTCATGATCAGTAACTGCAGACTGAAGAATAAAAGTAAGAGAAGACATTTTAGTGTTAATCATCACATGGTCCAGACAACTAGACCCTCTAGTTTGTTCATAATGTACTGGTATCATACCAAAGAAAGAAAGCAGGTCGAGATAGCTTGATGTAGTTACATTTGACTCCTTGATATTTATATTAATGTCTCCCATCAAAATTACATTTTTAAAACCGGATAGTTTTAATAGCAGTTTCTGTAAAGTGCGTAAAAAAATATCTAATGTGTGAAAACTAGGCGGTCTGTATATAGCAATTATGGCGGTCTTTTCATTTATTTCAATGAGTAGGCAGTTGGCTTCTGAGATATCTGGTTCTTGTATATTGAAGTTAATGTCGTTATTTATGTAAGCGACCACACCGTCATTTTGGTTATAGTTACGCGTAGTTGCAAAAGCAGAGTACCCAGGCACAAGTGGTAAGTTGTTAACGGACGAAAGCCAACACTCAGACAAAATTATAACATCACAACTCAGTTGCAATCGTTTCAGTAAAGTATTCAGGCTGAGAAAATTTTTGTTTATACTTCTAATATTTTGCTGCAATATTTTTAAAAATGAATTGGGTTTTGCTATAGTAGCTTTACAAGATTCAGGTTCACAGCTATACAATTCCGTCAGAACTAAATTTTCTAAATTGTTTACATTGTTTAGATCAGCGAATTTTGTTTTCCATAAATTTTTGGTGTTTGGGTTTGCGATTTCGGAGTGATTGTATGTTGAGCGTTTTTCGTTTTGGGTGTGTGTGAATTATCCCACCTACATTGCCATTCGGATAAAAGTTCCTCCCAGACGTCAATATGTGGTTTAAATAATCTAGAGATTTTCTCACGGTCACTCCGCGTCAAAAAGTCCGCGTCCATGGTCTCTTTTGCGGAATAGTACATTGCAGCACGTCGCTGTACTTCAAGGTCGACCGAAAGTACGCCAGTAAGTACCGGTAAGGTCTCAGTACTATCCGTCCTGTATGCTTTGCACAAGAATATCAAAGCCAAACGCAGACTCTGAAGTAATTTACGTCGTACCGCCCCATATTGTGGCCCTATTAGCCCAAATAGGCGCCCCATAGCAGATACAACACAAGTAAGTAGCCCCATAAATAGTCTTTAAAGTCAAAAAGGACTTCTATGCCTTAACGGCATAGAAGTTCTTTTTTGCTTTTTCACCGACTATTTTAATATGATCTATAAATGTAAAATTCCTCTCTAACACTAGACCAAGATAGCACACGGACTGCTTCCTTTTTACCGGAACGTTATTAAATTTAATAGTAGGACACGATTTAAGATTATCTTTAAAAATTTCAAGTTTTATGCGGAGCAAAGGTCAGGCGGTTCCGATCGCCCCACTGAGATATTAATCGTAGGTAAGTGTCAGCCAAGTTCTCTCGTTCTCGAGTAGTTGATTGAATGAGCAGAAGACCGTCCTCTGCGTAACCGGTTAATGAACAGCCGCTTGGAAGCGAAATCGCGAGGAAATCCTCAAAGCCTAAATTCCATAAAGGTGGACCAATAACCGAACCATGAGGACATCCCATAGTGAGAGACTTCGACATGGAATGATGGCCGAGTTTGAGTTTCGCGGAACCATTTAAAAAGTAAGAGTAAACTAAATTGTATATATTTCTATAGCAGCCTCGAGTTTTCATTTTAAGTAAGAACATTGGCCACCATGCGTTATCAAAAGCCCCAGAAATATCAAGAAAAATCCCAATTACATACTTATGTTCAGATGTATTAACTTTTTCCTAACAGTAAGGGCCGCGTCTACGGTAGATTTGCCAACAGTGAAACCGAATTGATTATTATGAAATTTTGGTCCGTCCGGTAGCAACCGTGGAACGATAAGGCGCTCCAGGTGTTTTCCCAAAGATGGAAGTAATGTTATGGGCCGGTACGACTTCGGGTCGTCCGGGGGTTTGTCGCCATTTTTCGGGATGATTCGTATAAATCCGCGTCGCCAAATACGAGGTAATACGCCCTCCGCAATATAACTGTTGTAAACGGTTAAAATCGCATCACCGGCTGTTTTACACGCTTCTATAATCATCCGATTAGATATTTTATCTTCACCTGATGACTTGTTGAGTGGTAACCTCTTGACAACGTTAATAAATTCGTCAGTGGATGGAAGGTCTGACGCTGGTGATTCAGGTGGTACAGCTGCCCACGCTCTGATCTATTGATGGTATTCGTTGTCATTAGCTAGTAAGTCATCAGGTATAAGAGTATTCAGCAAAACTTCAGTTGTTACCTCAATGCCGGTGGCGTGTTTATTATTTACTTTAATATTCTGAACAAACGCGAGGTCGACTGATCGATTGGCTTTAAACTCATGATATAAAGGAGACCACGGACCTTCTTTATCTAATTTTTCTACTATTTTACGCAATAAATTACCCTTTGATTTTTCCACCGATGCTCTGTAGCGGGACCAACTCTTAACGTATTTAACGCAATGGAAAGAGGGTCACCGGTAACCTTACGTTTTTTAAGCTTGTTAAGGTACGCGCTCGGCGATAATTTTTACGCTGTTCAGTTAGGTAGTCACACCACCAATCACACCTACGTATATTGGTCATAGATCCACGACCAATGGCAATGTCAGCACAGTAAGTGAAGGTCTCTGACATAATTTCAGCACTTTCTTCAGCTGAAAGCCCATCACGAGTGAAGACTTTGGCGTGAGACGCAACAAGCGTGCTAAAGAATTCGCACCCTTACATTTATACCTAAAGTTACCAATGACATGTGACGTACCCTGAGTAAAAATTGGAACAAATTCGTACACGATCAAGCGATGATCACTACAAGACGCGTCCGTTAGGACACGCCACCTATCCAAGCGTACGTCTGCACTAGAACGTGTGACGTCAATACAAGATTCGCCCATTTAGATGCAAAAAGTTGGTGGTGCGTCAGGGGTATTATGAATAGTCAGATTCATTTGACTATTCATAATACCTCCGACGCACCACTATAAACGGTTATTTCTCATGTTTAACAAAAAATACATAACCAAACTGCACAAATAATAACCGTGAATAAAACGGTTCCGGCACAATTTTCCCGTCCGGCAGTGTTCGCAGAAACTAGCCTAGGAATTGTGTAACTATTCCGTTGAACATCGGACTCGTACGAACCGATCCGGTAACTATTGTACAATTGTATGCGCTATTACTGCTCGGGATCGTTTGAACTTGGTTTGGGACCATTACCATAATATCGTTGAATAGTTGGGACTTTTGTAACTGGGTATTATCAAATCAGTCCTTAGGCTTAACGACTTAGTTTCTTCATAGTAATGCAACCCAATAACTTTCACACTGCAAAAACCTCTTCGCATACAGATAAATTCATTACAACAAAAAAATTAAACTGACTTCCAACACAAAAAAACTACATAGCGAAAAATAACTTTCTTTTCGGAAGTCGGTGTCTTTGGTACCATTATTTTTTCCTTTATGACACCTACTTCTGTAAGTTATTATTCGCTTTGTAGTGTTTTGTTTTGGAAGTCGGTTTAATTTCTTTGTTATTTTTTTTCTCTTTATAATTTTGGTACCTTATATTACCATGAAAAAACGCATTATTAAGAAAAAGAATAACTTAATAACTACTCGTCAGATCTTGATCAAATTTAAATGAGACCATGAGAAGCATCAGCATTCAAATAAAGTATCAACAAAATCGGTTGGTTGGTAAAATAATCGCATATCAAACATACAAAAACATACAGTCGAATTGAGAACCTCCTCTTTTTTGAAGTCGGTTGAAAAATATACTTGTCACGTTTACTCATCAACAAGCGTTAGAGATTTCGGACATACGAGTATATTAACAGATAATAATTATAAGTTTTGGTACAATGTCTGGATCTCAAGCAAGGCCTTCACAACTGTGACATCACAGTTCACACAGCTTGATCGTACCGACACATTAAAGGCGCAAAAAGCATAAGTTTTGCCAATAATGATATTGCCATCAACCGAGCATAACTCTAGAGTTATAGCAGTCAGGAGTCCATTAGACTCTGGGCTCCTGTAACTCAGAACTCTGAAAGAACTTCCAGATTGAAAAATCCATTGCCACAGCACCACTAAATGCTGCAAAAGTATACATAAACTAATAACCTTTTTGTTTTGAATCCTCAAGTCTAAGTCAAATAAGAATGTTCCCAAAAAACCGCAATAAGTAGCATCATTTCGAAATTCTCTTAACTAAGTACAATCTGCTCTCAATCAGTGCATGCGTAATAAACATCGTGCTGGTCTATAAATCGTAATTTTAATGTGTCCCAATGAATAGCTTCTTTCAGCTAACGAGGTCGAGTACACCGCTAATCGCTCGCGACACAACGAGTGTGCCGGGGAAAAGGTTCACTCATGCTATTTTATAAAAAAAATATAACCATATAATCACTGATTCTTAATTCAATTATTCCTTGGCGAATTTGAATTTAGAATCTGCCAATCAATGTAACTAATCTTAATGGTTAGTGAGTTTTTTTTTTATAAATAAGGCTGATAATCTTAGATATGATTTATTCAGTTCCTCACTTTTTGAGTAAGCTCTTTGTTAGGGCGTTTACGCACTACATCCGATCCGCGTACGTGAAATTTCGGTACGAAATAGCCGTAGTACTTCTTGTAGGGAAGTTTACGCACTACATCTGAACACTATCCGTCATAATCTGTAATAATTCAGAACATTTTGACTCGGAACTCAAGTCATGGACACGGACGTGTATTGCGTAACCGCGTTTAGTTTGTAACACACTGACTATTCATCAACATATCCTGTCATAGATCTGTTGGTAGAAATTTCCCTGCGGATTTCACATCGGTAAAAATGACGAATATCTAAACAAACTGCTGTCAAGTGTTCTTAATGCACACCTTTGTTACATACTCAAGAAACCCATGTTAAAGATTTCATTTATTCTAGATCCAGCAGCTTCAGCTGTTATCTGTCAGAACATTTATTAATTTTAAGATTTGTACAATATAGTTAAGTAGATTAACCAAAAGTAAAAATATAAAAAAAACCGACTCATTTTTATTTCATGCTTTATAATTCATCTAGTAGTAGACACCCTTCGATCGTCAATCTATTGAACACGTAATTATGACACGATATCTATCTTGCGAAAAAACCCCGATTCAAACAGTAAAACGCCCATAACTTTGGAACGGCTGGACCGATTTTCATCAAACATAGCTACGAACACCGTCGTTAAAGACACCTATCAAACAAAAAAAATAAAATTGAAGTCAGATCATTCGTTTAGGAAATATGATGCCACAGACAGATACACAAATACAGAGATACAGACGTCAAACTTATAACAACCCTCTACTTCCGTCAGGGGTTATAAAGTACCGTTGTACAATATCCTTATAGGATTTTCTTAAGCTATAGGTAGTTGATCATAAAAAAACTAAATATAATGAACAAGGCGAGCCCAAAACTTGAAAGATATACGACATTTTATGCATACTGCATTTGAAGATACAGCCAGAAAATCTAACATTTTCATGATGACTTCACATTAAATGAGGAGATAATTATCGGTTAAAATGAGATAAATACCACAAGTCGTGGCATGACGAGAACAGTTCTGTTTTTATCTTGTTTTCCCTAAACTGCTTTAAGAATTGCACCGTCATGGTTTGTATGGACTTTTTAATTCACTCATTGATTAATAGGACGTTACCATACGCCATGATGTACTTTTTGCAATATTGCACCATTTGGTTGCTTATATGACTAAGGCAGAGAATAATACTACTAATACTATTACTGCGTGAGCGTGAGATGGGCAAAAAATATCGTCGAGCCACGTAAAAACCTATCTTATGAAGTTGATAAATACTAGCTGATCCCCGCGGCTTCGCTCCTGTCAACTGGCTATCTACCTACCTACACTACCTACCTACCCTATCCTACATACATACCTACCCTACCCTACATACCTATCCTATCCTACCCACCCACCTACATAGCAATTTGTTTAACTATTAATTTGAATAATAATTAATACTACAATACGAATGTAACCAACTTTTGTTTCTACCGGCGATTTAATTAAATTTAAGAACACAAAAGCTGCTATTGTGACTTAACTATGATAGTGAAACATATACTCACGTAGACTTTTTTGTAGGTAATAATGAGTACTTTAAACATGTACTACATAATTATTATGTATCATCAATAGTTTTCTCAGCGCACTCAAAATAATGAAAGTTATAGGCAAAATTATGCTACTCTGGGTTACATTATTGAAATTTTCATAAGCATCTCTAATTTTTTTTAAATTAAATTATAGGCTATGTTACTCAGAATAATCTAGCTTTCAATAGGTCAAAGAATTGTTAAAATAAATCGGTCCAGTAGTTTCGGTGCCTATTCGGTACAAACAAACAAAAATAGATTGGAAGCAATTTTCACGTTTTATGGTTTTCCTTTAAGTTTATTTTAGTGTACCGTGTTTCCCAAATAAAATTAAATGTTGTTTTCGTTATTTTTTAAATATCGCCACACTGTTCTAAAATATCCTGTGTTACACGAAGGGGTAGGGAGATGCGGTACTCTTCATCGATAGAATAATAATTAATATATCATCGCTATAATTAAGCCTATTGCCACCAACTGGGCACAAATCCAGAATCCATTCCAATAGAACCAAAAAAACATAGTGACATCTACCTATACGAATACGAAATTACGAACTACAAAAATGTAGTTATTCTATGGAGAGGAACTTTTCTGACTTTCAAAGCGTGAAGAATATGAAGAACCGCAAAACAGCGTGAATGCAGAGGTGAATTGAATTTTTTTTATAAGGGCCTTTTTACTTTAATATAATATACTTACCATATTTGCAGTGGTGAATTAAAACAAAGTTTTGATACGGGCTTTTTACTTTAATATCTACTTGCCATATATTATGATTGGTTTTTAACAAGCCATCTTTTTTATTTTTAACTTATTTGTATAATTTATTGAATCCATTAATAAATTAAATTGATGTCGTTAAATGCTGCACACAATATTAAAAGGATATGAAGATCTCCTTCAAAGTATTGATTTGAATACCCCATAGTACAGTTCTAACCTTCTGCTCCTCTCTCCGCTCATCCAGATATCTGGACGCTGATCTAAATGTGCGTACGTGTGAGCCAACCTCGGGAACTGATCGACCGATATAGATTAAATTTAATGTTTGCCAACTCAATTCTGTGGTTAATCACCAGATTATTTGATCGTATTACATTTTTTGTGCTATGATTGTTGTGGGTTGTTTACTTTTTTACAACGGGAAGTCTTTGCAGAGTGGTAGTGTGTTTTATTACCAACAGGATGATTCGATTCTTGCTTTTCTTGAGTACTTTTCTTTTTAGTGCTTCTTATGAGCTATCTTCTCGGCTATCACCATACTATTTTGTACCAAGCACTTAGAAAACATTCAGATGTAAAAAGTTATCTCAGCAATAGTTACCGTAATCCTAAGGTTTATGACAAAGGGCCATTCTATCAGCGAAAGCTATGGTTGAAATGCCAAAATGTAAGAGATTGATCATTTGATAGTATTTGACAATCCCCAATCCCTTACATTTCTTACTTTTTTCCAATGGCAAAAGCGACGCTTTCGTTGATAAAATGTCACACATACACACACACATATACATGTCTAGAGCCTCTAGTGGGTCCCGACCTAAGAAAGAAAATTTGGTATCGCGCCATCTAGTGAAATTTATTATTTCACTAGATGGCGCGATATGCATCGATTTGTTATTGAATTTTGTGTAAAATTAACATTTTCTAGAATCACATCACATGGCGAAAGTTTGTGAGTTTTTGTTACTTCTTCACGCCATACGGGCATATGTTCCCTCGGCATAATATTCGACTTTTACGCGGGCGAAGCCGCTGGCAGAAGCTCAACTAGCTTCTCTATCATAAAAATTGTATGTTCAAATTCATGTTTAATCAAAGGCACACAATTATGGCATATCAGGCTCTTATTTCACATTTCAAAGATTATTTGAACAGATAATTAAATTTTAATAAAAATTAATTCCGAGATGGCGCGGTTTTAAATTTGTATTGTAATAGATTTTGTTACAATGAAAATGTAAAAAAAACAAAAAACATATCGTCACTGTATTTAAAGAAATAAATATTCACGATCCGAGTAAACCCTTTCACTTGCAAGTCACTGCTAACACCATCTATCGCTTGGGGTAGAACCGGCCTGCGTTTGATGTAAATAATCCAGGGACTGAAAGCGGTTACGGTTAAAGGTTAAGATACCTCAAAAAAATATCGGTACCGCTTTAAAATAAAGGTAGAGCTATACCGATACCTTTATAAATAAAGGTTGGGCTAAATAACGGTTTAACCTTAAAACGATTTCGGTACCGAAAAATATGCGAGGGGCGCGGCGTGGGTGCGCGGGGATGTCGAACACGTTAGAACTGTCTACAATTTGTTTGCTGAACCTACTCTTTTACTCAACTCTATGTTCGTTGCCGACTGTGTACCGCGCAATACGTTTTTATTTTGTCGATCTGCTACAACCCTTATTACAAGGCAATAAAGCCGACTTTTGCATTCTCTAGTTAAAGTCTCAGTTTTCATTGCAAAGCCAATGCTGAATTACAGTTATCGCACATTAGCGGAATTTTAATATTAATTTAGTTAGTTAGATTCTGGAAGCCGTCGCGTAAACCCAAATCTCTCGAGAGATACAAGAGATTATAGAAAGTCGTTATTTCGGTTGGTGTATTTTCGTATACTAATAAATAGAACTTTAATCAAAAGTGTAATTGTGGGTTTTTGTGAATAAATAAGTGGTTTGGTAGAAAATAGTTTTTTCTAATCTACGGGGTCGGCCGTGTAACTGATCGCTGATACTCTGATAGTTCATCAACTTAAATCAGCGTTGGACTGGGACCCAAAAAACTACCGGGACTTTTTTTAAACTGCGCTCTCTGCGAGTGTGGTCCGCCACAATAGGCTAAGGCAGAAAATAGGATTAATAATTATCGAAGGCTATGTTTGAGTTAAATTAAATTATTATTTAATTATTTTTACTGACATGAAATCAATCAGGGTCTGAAATGAGAGCCTTATTGGCAAACTTCCTTCCTTCGGTCTGCCTAGTGGTCTGTGTGACTGGATTGCTGACTTCCTGAGGAATCGGTCCATCCGAGTGGTTATCGATGGCTGCTCGTCTGGTCAGTTAGGTATTAGGAGGAGGAGTCCCTCAGGAGTTGCTGAGAGATACGTGTCCGGCGCACGGGCTACTGGGGAGGCCATGGTTGAGCGCTTGAACTTGTCTTTGGAGGCAGTCTCCGAATGGGGCGATGCCAAACCAGACAGTTTCAATGCTGATTGGACTCAGGTGTGTCTTTTTGCCGCAAAAAAGAGCCTATTCCACCCGAATCCATCTTTCCGTGGTGTAAGCATGCCGATAACGGACCTTCTCGACTTTCTTGGTGTTACGTTAACATCAACCCTCAATTTTGGTCCATTCATTGAGGCAAAAGCTCAGTTGGCTCCAAAAAAGTTGGGGATCCTTGTATAGGTGAGACGGTACTTCACGCCTGAACAGCTGCTCATCTTTTATAAAGCGCAAGTTCGGTCATGCATGGAGTACTGCTCTCACCTCTGCGACGGATCTGCCAAATATCAACTTGATGCACTTGAGTCGATTGACAAACGGGCCAAAAGGCTTATCGGCAACGATGCACTGGTCGCCTCAAAGCTCCAGAGGATTGAACATCGACGCCGAGTGGCCAGTCTGTCAATTTTATAGCGGTTATATTTCGGGTAGTGTGCGACGGAGCTGTACAATTTGATTCCGCCTGGCCCTTTACATCATCGGACAACAAGACGTACGGCAATGCGCCACCGGTACATGGTGGACATCCTACCATTCCCAACCATACGTACAAAGCGTTTTGCGAATACTTTCATCATTGCGCATAGCTAAGAAGTGGAATTCCCTGCCGGAGTCTTTGTTTCCTGACAGCTGCAATCTTGGGGTCTTTAAGTTAATTTTAGGCAAGCGTTTTTCACCGTCGACCACATCTTAGCTTGCCATCAGGCGAGATGAAAAAAGCCTTGTTCCCAACTAAATAGAAAGAAAGAAGAGGTTGGGCTCTTCTTTCAGTGTAACTTGATACAGCTGAGTACTAGTATTTTACATGAAAGACTGCCTATCTGACATCCATAACCCAGTAACTGGGTAATACGATACCCCTATATCAAGACTGGTCACCATCTAACCACCGATCTGATCTGTCCGCTGAATGCGAGATGCACGGAACCGGTCAATGTGGCTGAAACGCTTGGGGGAAGCCTATGTCCGGCAGTGGACGTCTTGCGGCTGAAATGATGATGACGATGACTATCTTGCATACGATTTTATCCTTAGTGTGGACCCACCCGGCCGGCGTTAATATCGTTATTTACGCAGACAACACCCTGGTGTTAGCCGGCGGGGACACCTTCGACGAGACCATCCAGTTTGCCGAGCTCGAGGTGGCAACAGTCGTGGCGTCGATCTGCGAGCTGGGTTTGTAGATAGCGCCTCATAAAACTGAGGCTATGTTTCCATAAACTGGAGAGGGACAGATAGCCGCCTAGCTTGTCAGTGACAGTTGGAGATGCGCAAGCCCAGTTGGGTTGATACATTAACTGTCTTGGCCTAACCCTGGATAGTTAGTGGGACTTCGAAGAGCATTTCGAGCGCCTGCAAGTCCCTCGCGTTGAAAAGGCAGTGGGTGCTTTGCATACGCGACACTACTACTCAACTTCGCGGGACCATGAGAAGAAGTTCGCCGCCTCTACGCAGTGTCATGCGATCGATGGCCCTTAATGGGACGCCTGTTTGGTCAAGCAGACTATCAGGTGTCCGACGCTGCAGGACTAAATAGTCTACAGCGGAAAATGGTCATTCGTATCGCATGAGGTTACGGAACGATATCCTTTGAGGCGGCAACACTCCTGGCACGCTTTCCTCTGCTAGATATTCTGGCGGATATGGAAGCGAGGGTTTACAAACGAATATGCGGCATCCGCCAGAATGGTGATAGCGTGCCAGAAATCGCTGTATTTAGGCAGAGACGGCAGGAACGGTGACACGCGCTGCTCGAGCGGTGGCGCGAGCGGCTACAGCAGCCGCAATTTTTACACAAGCACTTTGTCGAAGCCGTCCTGCCACACTTTTAAGCATGGCTGAAAAGAGAGGGACGCATCTCCTACAGGCTTAGCCAGGTACTGCCCGGGCACGGCTGCTTCGGTGAGTATCTGAATAGGATTGGGCGAGACACCATGGCAAATTGACACCACTGTGGAAACGACCTTGCACAGCACATGTTCGAGGAGTGCCCAGTGGGCCTCTGAGCTGCAGTTCTTAGTCGTCAGGATAGACGAGACCTGTCTTTTCTAGCAGTGGTGTGGGCTGGCAGAGATAGAAAACTGAAGGAAAATGGCCACTTTCGATGAGACCGTGATGGTCCAGAAGAAGGCCGCCGAGCGGGGTCGTGATAGGGCCGATCCCACTCGGAGCCGGAAAGCCAATCGCCCCGATGCCTAAAACGTCGAAATCCTCCCTGCATTATAAGCAGGCGGAATTCCGGGGTCATGGGTGCTCAGACTGGAGACTCTGTCCACCCACCAAGTGAATCCAGGAAAGACGGTGGCACAGTGATCACGTGCTGCCGTGCACAGCGAGGCTCAGGAGAGACGCTCTTTTAGTCTCCCCACGGATGTGTGCCGGGGTGGTTTATTGAGTTAAAAAGACCACATTCTCTAGTCTTTTCCTCAAAAGTCCTGGCGCCTTTTGAAGGTTAACAAAAAAGGGCAGAGGGCGTCCACAAATATCCACCATCGCGATTGGTCTTGAGCTTCACGCTTCTTTATTATTTATTGTATACTAAAAACAACATTACATACATGTGATAACAAAGTACATGTACAAAGGCTACATCCCCGCACTTCACCTCGCTCCACGTCATTCCGATGCTCGTTGCTTCTGCCAACATGGTGCGACGCCAGGTTTGATGGGGACGGCCAAGTTTTATTTTCCCTTGGGGATTCCAGTCCAAAGTTTGTTTAGGTATGTGATCGAGACCCCTTTGGAGCTTGTGGCCAATCTATCTCCACTTGCGATGCTTGATCTAGTGGTCGATCGGGCTTTCGTGGCATTTCTCCAAAATCTCTACGTTGGAGATAGTCGCGGGCCAGTAAATACCGAGAATGCGACCATGCGACCAAGACAGTGGTTGAAAAACGAAAATTTTGAATTGGCGTTAGATGTTTTGTTTTGTATCCTTTGTGACCTTTCACGTTTCGCACCCATATAGCAGCACTCAACCGGTTTCGCACCTAGCTAGGCCTAGCTTGGCGTGTCCACCTACTGGGCCCAAAATATTTAAAGATGTAAAAATTAAGGGATATGTAAGGCGCTCCGCGGGCCTGTCATGCATGTTGTGACCTTCGTAAGATAAATGTACCTACCTACATTATATACCTACCTACTAAACCACATGCCACGCCAACGTTCGCAAATTGCCAGTAGGTAAGCTTGCTTATAGGTCCTCTTAGTTAGGTACCTAGTCGAAATCAACTACCTACCGACGTGGTTACTAGAGTATGGATAAAAATACACATACCTGTATCTGGCATAAATATGTGCAAGTAGCTTGCATATATGCCAATATGACATTAACCAATCAGAAGTTATTATGGCACATTAATGATTAATAGTACATTATGGTACAAATGTGTAATGTTGGTGATTACCGCTGAGGCGCCATTGAGACCAGAGCCGTTAGGTGAGGTCTTAAGAGAGCCGAGGACGGTAATCATCAATACACACGTGTATCATACGACGTTTTTCAACACACTTGTGAAGAAAATAATACTAAAAAATCATTTCCAACAGTGAAAACGAGTTGTGAATTTTTTTTTGCAATGGCGGGCAAAATTAATCAGTTTTCCTATGCGCGCGCATCTAACAATGGCGATCGGCCATAGACTAAAAATAATGAGTTATCTTTTTTTTGGCTTTTCGCGGATAGCGTTTTAGCCACGTACAAAATGGGGAATTTCAAGTTTTCTTTATTACAGACACAAAAACAAAAGTTATATTTAAGTGAAAGTTTTATTTATTAAACACGTACAAGTTGAAATTATCTATTTAAATACGAAGTTGCATGAAATGTGTTGCATTTGTACTATTGAGCACGATCTTTTTTGTATCGAAACTTTTTTAAGAACAAAGCAACTCAATCAATAAATAAAAAAATAAAAACTCTTTATCTCACTTGTGAATAATAGTAATGAAAAAGTCACAGTTGATAACAGGTGTCATTATGTGCCTAATTGCGGTGAAATTAGAGCCACTTTATGAGCAAGAGTGTTGAAATCGAACTTACCTGTATGTGAAATTCTATCATAATTAAGCGAAGGCTTCGTCCGAAGTTACAGGCATGTAACTGTCATGTATGCCAATATTGTAATGTTGCTAAATTAACCTATTAGAGGGACGTAGGTAGTGTAGGTATGTAATTAATATGCATTTTAGAAAATAGCATAGAAACCAATCGAAAGAAAGCAGAGGAACGTAAGAAAACCTTAGGTAGGCACTCGGCTTAGTCCGGCCACAGTCGTGTCCTTCCGATCGGAAATAAAACCAATACCGACTGAGTTATAATAACACGACAGGTCGACAGACAGAGTGGCGAGGCAGTGCGTCAAAGAAAACCCCTATTTATTAAGGTAAGGTACCGCTACCAAAATATTTATAAAAGTTTATAGTACTTCTACCGAAATATACCGGTATGCATTTCAAACCTCAAAATTCAGATACTGAAAAAAATAACGATATCAAAATATTTCGGTAACCCTTATTTAACGGTATGACGTCATACCGAAATTTTAAGGTACCTTAATTTTTGGGTAATTCAGTCCCTGAAATAATCGGTTTAGTGCGTCAAAAACTATAGTTACATCGGCACGCGGTTTCTTTGTATGGCATGCGGCATCTGTATGATAATATTATATTGTCTGTGCCCAGAGTAAGTAGTTATTGAAGCCAATTGTAGTTATCTTAACCAACATAGTTCCAACTTTAACCATTGTTAAAGTTATAGATTGGCAGTACATTCTCCTGGGATATATCCGTTTTAAACGCGAGCGAAGCCGATAACAGAAGCTATTTCTGAATATGTTTCTTACATTTTTCATGTTAACAACATCATGCTAACGAGAATCGATCCCACGTTAAAAATCTTTGCTCCAATTTAAGGCCGACAACACACTCGCAGTACGAAACGCAGCGACCACGTTCATAATATATCTTTCCACAGTATTCATAACAACGTGTATGCGACACACAGATGTGCGTCCGTTAATTGGGTCACAGACTCACAGCGGTGCTGCGTGTGACGCGCAAATACACCGCCTTTAGACTCAACTCGTACGCTGGAGCACGTCGCGTTTGCGAATAGTGTGGATGTGCCCTTAGATTTTCTTTACGCTCGTGTTAGCAAGGTAGCGACTTACAAGTTGTAGGTCATGGTTTCAAACCCAGGAAGGCGCTTTACTTTGTGCAAATTATTTTATCACCACTGCTCTCAAAACGTTGAAGGAAAATATAGTGAAGGAAATATAGAAAGGCATGTCCTAGAATCGAAAATTCGAAGACATGTGACATCCACCAACCCGCATTGTGCCCACGTGGTGGTTTACGGCCCATTCCCTGTCACAAAGAGGAGACCTGCATGCACAACGGACCAAATGGGACCTAAGTGCGGCAAAGCGGTCTATGTATCCTATCCTAGCAAGGTAGAAGCGAGGAAGAAAAGCTCAGTAGGCTGAGAGGAACATTATGTATTAATTAGTGATTTATTATTGTTCTATATCCGATTCGGTGGCTAACCGAGAAGCACGTGGTGTATAATAATAGGTGCAGATATGTTCAAGGTTAAGGCTTGTATAAGTCAATCCTTTCATAGATACCCATGCATTGAATACCGAGACCAGTGCGTGCCTCAGTAAGGACGCTTTAAAGCCTGCGCCTATCACTTGTGGATCTTGTAGTCTTAATAACTAGTCAGAAGCCATAATTTCCGGTTAATCCCGCTATGCTCAACTCGAAAAATACCTGCTAAAAAGTCCCGCCATGCAAGAATATCTTCGATGCTAGGTAAACAATAGAAAGTACAGTTGGAAAGAAAAGTGTTTGAATTCAATTACACTGAGCAGGAAGCTGACAAATATTGAAATTAAACAAAAAATATCGAAATCCTAGTTTGTTATATTTTTAGGTTAAGTTTCTCTTTTACGGCAATAAGTTGCGTTTTTCACAGTTCTATGGAATAGATGGAAACTTTGTTTTTAAAATGAATGACGCGACGTATTGACTAGCGGAGAGGCGAGTGTGCGTTAGTATGATGAAACGGAACATATACTCGTATTAACATATTTTTTTCGTGAAATTAACGGTATTTACACGCTAGGTTTTCTTAATTTACTTTTTAAATGGTTAAATAAAATATTAAATTGTAAACCCTTTTCTTAATCACTGCTCGCGAGTTTGATTCCGTGCATTTTTGGTAGGTATTTTTCGAGTCGAGCATAGCGGGACTAGAGCACAGCGGAACTAACCGAGAATTCTAGACAGTCAGTCTTACCAATGGACCTTGCGTTTTACCCAGTAACTGAATGGCGTTTAGTCAGTCAGCTAGCATGATAACTGGCTTGACTACCCTGAATTGTAGAGATCAATACCTACATATTTGTCTTAAACTAATAATAGCCAAGTATTTGTTACTTTCCTTGTATTTCAGAAGGCTTTCTTTTGTTTAATAAAAGATAATATTTTTGTGTTAATGTTTCTCAAACGGCATGATCTCTTCTCAGAATGCATCGAGACTAGAGATAGAAACTCTATAAATGGCAAAATAACTAAAAAGCTTCATTTGTCACATCCATACTAAGCCAACGTCCCACAAACGTGCGTTCGATAGCCGCTAGCCATGACGGCGATTAAGGAAATCTACATGTCTATGCTCTATGGCCGCTAAAATAATTTATAGCCTCTGTGTACAGCCAGTGTTTGTCTATAGCGATCGTTAAACCCGATTGAGTAATTTTACTGCTTAGTAAAATACGAGTACAAAATAGCAAGCCGTAAAATGAGGATCAAGAGTTGAAGATCTTTGTAGCTTTTAAAATAGTTAAGAAGTTGAGTGGAGTATTGAAAAAGGCAATAAAATGCTTCCTTTTAGTCAGGATCTGCAAAATAGCCTATAACATCGGACTGGCAAGCGTCTGACTAATAGTTCAAGCCAAAAAACTGTGTAGATTGCAATGGTTGTTAATCCAATTTGATTTTTTGTAAAAAACTTCATTGGTCTGATAATGAATCGGTCAAAGACTATTCTCATTACTTATGACGACTAGCACAAAAAGAAGGGTTGAGGTAGATGGCCAAGAAATTCACTATGTCGATGAGCACATTTACTTGGGCCAGCTTCAGGTATCCTTTGAAAACAGACAGGACAAAGAAAGCGCCGTGTCGAGAACGCCTGAAAGAGTTACTGGTCCATGAAGTCGCTAATGAAGGGTGATCTATCTTTATCCCTGAAGAACAAGCTCATCGACATTTGCACCTACGGTGCTTAAACTTTGTTTCTGAACTGTTTCAGAAGTCCAAACTCAAGGTTTGCCAAGGGGCGATGGAGCGTAGTGTATTGGGTATTAAGCTCAGCGACCGAATACGTAATATCGCCGATTTCGATCTGCTAGACTGAAATGGGATTGGTAGGCTTTGGGGGGGTACCTTTCTCCCAGCAGTGGGACAAACAGGGAAAAAAAAACCTACTATTAGTTATGGAAACCGCATAATTACTAAATCCTAATCTCCTAGAAATATTTTTAGTTCTGCCCCCTTAACAAACATCTTTTTAATACAAGCGCCACAGACAGCCCACTTTGCAGCCGAAGAATCAGCCACCCACGTCATTCTGGAATGCAAGGCCATGGCTTATCAACGCAAAGAAATCCTCGGAGCAGTGAGGTCGCTCCGCGAAACCAGCGAAGTCCCAGCTTCTGTGCTTCTGGACGGATTTAGGCGGGTTGTGTTAGCCCTACGCACAACGGACCAAACTGGAGAAAGGGAGTCCCTATAATCATCATCATAGATAGTTCTGCAGATATGATTATTACCTACCTAAGTATTTGTTAGCCGAATGGTAGAGCAGAATTGCTGAATCTGATATGCCGTTATGTATAGATATTAAGTTGATACCTATTTTTAGTTTGTTAACAATTTAATATCTCGTTATTCAAGGTACACGATTAGCACATCACGTTAGGTACTTCTACTAACTTCTGACTGACTGCAGAGTCGTCTCAATCTCCTTTCTATTAATTTATATATGTATATATATATTTAAAGGTATTTATTATAGTAAATATATATGTATGTTTATTTTAACTACAATATATATATATATATATTGTTATTCAAGTTAACTTCTCAATTTTTATGCACCTGCCATGTTATCTCTCCACCACCCTTGGTTGACTGGTAGAGAATGCCTCAGGCATTAAGTCCGCCTATGTATCTTTATGCTGCATGAAGTTTTAAATAAATAAATAACTGCGGCTTCGCCCGCGTATATAGTGTGTTTTTATCCCAAGGGAACACTCTGCCGGGATCAGAAGTAGGATAGTCCTAATACAGGAATATCCGATCTACCTGTGTCAAGTTTCATCCTAAGATGCGAAAATTTACCAGACAGACAGACTTACTTTCGAATTTATAAGGATTTAATTGGTTATTTACATTTGAAACTCAATCACATCCATCCCGCTACAATTTTACAAGTAATTCAAGCTCCTCCAAACATACTGAAGATACTTAACAACTCAAAATCACAACAAAACAGAATACATCGTTACACATCCCGATCAATTAGTCACATTTTTGCTACAATGCGCATTTCCTTCAATAATTAGGGGAGCAAGTGATGGACGACCGGCAGTGGATACTAAATCAATCTATAGCGTGGTGTCGAGTGATTTACTGCCTCGTTATATTGATAGTATAGGTTAATGAGAGCAGCTAATGAGAAGGATGTGCGCTTCAACTAATTCTTGGGACTCCTTAATATGTTGCCATGGTCTGTAACGTTACCGGGTGAAATAGGTCGTGCGTTTTACTATTGATGTTGTGTAAGTCAACAGGGTTTCAAACTTGGTCCCTCACAAAAAGAATAAAAAAAAATAGAACTTGTCAGAGATGCATAGTTCGTAGTTATATGAATATAAAACTGAGATACCGAGTGAAAACCTCGTGGATAAAGAAAGTCAGATACTCAAATTTAAATGGAGATGGTCAGGACATTTACATAGGCTGGATCCACAACGATGGGCCTATATCATAACAAACTGTACCCCCAGAACCTTTAAAAGATGAAGAGGTAGGCCTTTTAAACGATGGAAAGACGACATAGTCTAATCTTTGAGCCAGATCAGAGAACTTAGAGACTAAGAGAAGAATGGAAGCATTTGGAGGAGACCTTTACTGCCTGAGGCGGTCCTTACACGGAAATCAATTAAATTACAGATAGAGGTCAAGCGCGGTCCTATAAACTATAGAAAAATCACAGACAGCGCCAAAACTAGCACAGAACACTAATAAATATTAAGTTAAGTTTATTTATTTATTTTACTAACATAATTTAAAGAGAGATTTGTCACAGATTTTGTCTTTAACCATGATTTCAATATTTATACTTTGTTGTAAGGAATCAATAAAAGCTTTTTTATTTTATTTATTTTTATAAGTCAACAGGATGCGCAGCTTGTCTATAAGTAACAAAAGTTAGTAAGTATTCTTGACCTGGGCTCTAAAACAGTCACATTCTATCGAAGGTATTAATAGTACAAAAAGTACTCGTGAAATTTCGGTAGCGCATGTCATTTCAAATGACAATTTTGACAATCAATAAAGCTGATAGAGTCTGACTAGAGGCTCTTGCCCATACTTAATTCATATAACACCTTATTCAATTAAACTATTTCTTAAATTCAACCGAGAAGTATCATGTCTTTCATCATCATCATCAGCTGAAAGACGTCCACAGCTGGACGTAGACCTCCCGCAAGTTTCACCACATCGATCGGTCCTGTGCGTGTCGCATTCAGCGGATTGCCGCAGCTTTGACCAGGTCATCATCAGGTCTTTCAACTTAATCAAACGTCATAGCCAAGCCGTCTCTCAAGTGTTACTTCCACCTTGCCCATGAGCCACTTTTAGTTTCACCTTCTCATAAAACGTGTTACAGATTCGGAAAATAATTTTGCTGAGGTAGAAAGACTACATCACCTTCAATTTTCAATCCTTACTCGTGTGTAAATAATCTCATTTCGTCCCAGAAATTCGACACACTTGAAAGTCTGCCCACCCACCAATTACATCCACGATCTACGTTATAATTACTCACCCGGCTTTGCCCTCCAAGCAAACATGTACTCACATAATAATACTCTAATTACACCGCTCAACAAACCGACAAACATACTTTACTACTAATACGCTTTTAATAGACGGATACTTCAGCACCTTAAAACGAATTACTTAATTATAAAGGTTCGTATGTGTTAATTTAGAAGCGATGTTTTTTGGTCTAATATGGTTGAAGTTAAGTTGGAAAAAATGGCTAAATAATTATTAGTTACGTCTTTTGGAAACAATTAGTTGTTTAATTTGGTGTTAATTTTCCGTTAAATTGATGTTACAATTGAGACGTATATGAATATCTAGCGGTAAGTAACTTCTATCCATCGCCCAGATATTTATGGAGTTCGCATGATCACAGCCCAGAGTGCTTTAATAAATAACACTTTCATCATCACTGGCATCCACAGAACAACTTCACCCACTGATGGGAATTTTTATGTTAGCCTACACTGACCCACTGCTTTGCAGAGGCCTTCCTCAAATCAGTTCAGGTATTCCTATCTTGAGACACCTCGAATCAGCCCATGAAGTAGCTCTTTATTTTCTTTAGTGCTCTTTCTACCACTGATTAGCATGGGACTATCTTGTCTTGTGCCAATTTACACAGATTAATCCAGGTTCTTAAAATGTTTGGACATATCATTCGCAACCAAATCGTTGAATAACAACGCATAATGGAATGATTAGCGGTACAAAAAAGAGTACAAAACCAACGTTCTCGCGGCACTCATTAAATCGTCTACGAAGTGTACTCGCAGTACCACGAATAAAGAGAGGTGGAAAAGTCTCGCAAAAGCCACAACGAATTTATCAGACGGTCCATGACCATGACCACTCCGCCATAAGTATACGGCTAAGAAGAAGAGAATCCAGGCTCTACCCGGCATGGCAACAATTTCGTCTGCCCATCTCACCGCCGAACGACTAACACAAATGTAGTTTATTCAAAGATTATACAATAAAGTTGGAACAGCCACACCATACAAGTTTTGAACGAAACTCATTAACCTGTCCGAACAGCAATTTAGCTAACACAATTCAAACAATTTTTGAGGAAAACATTATGATTTGGCTCCACCCAAGCCATGTAACGCTACAGCCTAACCACAGCATAGAGGCATTGACACACAGATTGACAGACATCGCATTACCGAATTAGTGATAATTGTACACTATGTCTTATTGGTGCGTGAAATATTGCACAGAGTAGTGTTGAGGCAGAGAGTTTGACCGACTGGGCGGAGGGGAGAAGTGATGAGACTTGGTCTCAAGACGATATTGACGATAGAGTCATTAGATAACATTATAGATTGAAGAGGCAGTGTATTTATGGATGAGAAAATCATCATTATGTGAGGGCAATAATGGTAGAGGTAGTAATACTTCTATAAAACAAACAGAGAACTGGATTCTTTTCAAGAAATCACACTAGTTGGAGATCACAATTATTATATTACTAGCTGTCCCACGCGGCTTCGCTCCCGTCAACTGGCTATCTACCCTACCTACCCTACGTACATGATTGTTGCGTAAGTTAAACCATTTTACGCAGCGCACGCAACGGAACGGAAGCTCTCAAAAAGGAATATTTGTTCCCGTTTTTGCAACATTTTTCATTTATGCGCCGCTCCTATTGGTCGTAGCGTGATGTTATATAGCCTATAACCTTCCTCGACAAATGGAATATCAATGAATTTTTCAATTCCAACCAGTAGTTCCTGATATTAGCGTGTTCAAACAAACAAACAAACTCTTTAGCTTTATAATATTATTTAAGTATAAATTTCATTCATGGTGTTAGTCACTAAAGATAACAACCTATGAATTCTTTAAGTAAACTGTGATTTGTTACAGGAAAGATATTCACATGAAAAGTAACCACATTGTAATTTTAATGACTTCCTAAAGCCCGTGTTGTCAAGGATACACAAGATCTGAATTTAATTTCATTTGGCCCAAATTCATACGAATGTCTTTTGTTTTTATTTTTTTTCAAACAACACATTACCCTTACAGGGCTATACGCGTGGTGATATCCCACGTACAATGACCTGTGTGCTCCCTACTCTGTGCTTCTCTATGCGGTGAGTACCGCGTATGTATGTTTGTACATAAACTGTGTTTTCCTGGCCACACCCTCCCAATTACCATTACGCGCGCGCCGCGTTCAAGAAACTCAAATAATTTTTGGGCATGTTCTGTATTTTGTTAAAAGATACTTGTGATATATTCAAGCTATAATTTGCCTGAAAACGTGTCATGAATGTCCGCATCGAAGGTCATTTCTTGTTTGGATTAGATCACAACTGGTTTAATTAATTTTATATCTACTTTCTTGTGCATTTGATTCTATTTTTCATGAAGATCAGCGTCGAGTCAAACTGTTCGTCAGGAAACTATTCTTAGCTTAGCTTTCTCTGCTTCGCAGTCTTTACGATTCCTAGTCAACGTAAGTTATTTAACGCGAATACTCACGACGAGTCACGATTTCGAATGGGAGAGAGACAGATTTTTGTAATTATGAATTTAGTAGATTGTAAAGTAAAAATGAGAGAGAGAGTGAAGAAGAGGCGTGAGATAATCCTGCAGTCTTCAGACGATGCGTTGAAATACCGGCAGCTCAATAGACGGATCTCAAAGTCGTTGAAAAGCGATCTCCACCGCTTTAATACCGAGCGTATTAAAGACGCGATTGAGCGGAATAAGGGTTGCAAGGTCTTTGCAAGAGATCTTACTATTGGGCAGAGTCAGCTCACGAAACTGAAGACTGACGATGGCAGGATCGTATCCACCAAACCGGAGCTTTTGAGAGAGATCGAGAGATTCTATGGGCAGTTGTACATGTCAACCAGTAAACCCGTCGCGAATCTAGCAAAAGACCCTAGAGCTAGATTGACCCGACACTATACCGAAGACATTCCGGACGTCAGCCTGTATGAGATTAGGATGTCTCTTAAACAGCTTAAAAACAACATGGCGCCGGTTGAAAACGGAATTACAGCCGAACGCCTAAAGGCGTGGAAAACCGGTCCTTAAGGCCCTTCAAAAGCTGTTTGATTCCGTCATACTCGAGGGCAAAACGCCACAGGCATGGTGCAGGGGTGTGGTGGTACTCTTCTTCAAGAAGGGCGACGATTCCCTACTGAAGAACTGTAGGCCCATCTCACTTCTTAGCCATGTCTACAAGCTGTTTTCAGGAGTCATCACGAATCGTCTCGCGCGCAGCTTTGACGATTTCCAGCCTCCTGAACAAGCCGGTTTCCGTAAAGGCTTTAATACCGTAGACCATATACATACGCTGCGGCAGGTTATACAGAAGACCGAAGAGTACAACCTGCCTCTCTGCTTAGCGTTTGTGGACGACGAGAAAGCCTTTGATTCGATCGAGACTTGGGCTGTGCTGCAGTCTCTCCAACGGTGCCAAATTGACTACCGGTACATCGAGGTGTTGAAGTGTTTGTACAAAAACGCCACCATGTCAGTTCGACTTCAAGATCAGACCTCGGAACCTGTCTTTCTGCAGCGAGGTGTGAGGCAGGCAGATGTCATATCTCCGAAACTGTTCACCGCTGCACTGATCCTCCAGTCTTCAAGATTTGGGTAGGGCCAACTTAGAGAAAGAGGTCAACCGTCGTATCCGACTCGGCTGGGCAGCGTTCGGGAAGTTGCGCGTTATCTTAACGTCCAACTTACCACAGTGTCTCAAGACGAAAGTCTATGACCAGTGCGTGTTGCCAGTTATGACCTATGGCTCTGAGACGTGGTCGCTCACAATGGGCCTCATCAGAAAGCTTACAGTCACCCAAAGGGCAATGGAGAGGGCTATGCTCGGAGTTTCCTTGCGTGATCGAATCAGAAATGTAGAGATCCGCAAGAGAACCAGGGTTACCAATATAGCCTGAAGAATTGCCAAACTTAAGTGGCAGTGGGCAGGGCACATTTCTCGCAGAACGGATGGACGATGGGGCAGAAAGGTTCTGGAGTGGCGACCGCGAACCGGAAGACGTTGCGTTGGAAGGCCTCCTACCAGGTGGACCGATGACCTGGTGAAGGTTGCGGGGATCCGCTGCATGCGGGACGCACGGGACCGATCAATGTGGCGACGCTTGGGGGAGGCCTATGTCCAGCAGTGGACGTCTTTCGGCCGATATGATGATGATGATGACGAAAGTAAAAAAATTATAAGTAAGTTGGAATAGTCATAGATACCCTATGTATGACTATTCCAACTAACTTATAATTTCAGCAAGTATGTTCTCGCTGAAAACAAAATGTAGATAAGACTATACATAGACGTAAACAGTCTCATCTTCATTTAGTTCCATTCTTTGATAGTCATTGTTTGTTTTCGATACACTTAAAACACTACCAACATAGATAAACCTGTTAAAAGAACTTCAATCAAATCAGCCAATCACTAACTTCTCAAAATCTCCAACCACCTCAAAAAGAAACCACCACTCAACAAACTCTCTAACACCCGTTAATCCAGACAGAACCCCACATAAACCCGCGCACACACAGACGGACAATTCATTACAACAAACCAATTTACGCTAGTTGTAAAAATAGTTGAACGGCAACACGTAACATTCGTTCACAATCCAATCCACGCTGCGCTCGCAGATTTTAATCGGGTTAAACCGGGTCTGATGTAATTCAATTTATCCATCGGGTGAGGCTAACTGTGTGTGCTATGCCTTACGTTATAGTTCATTTGGTTCATGTTAATGCTGAAAACTGGTTTGTTGGTTAAACAGTGGCGTTTGGTGTATATCGAAGCAGTGGCTTGGTTTTTAAAGATATTTATATTGCAAAAAAGTTGGGCATCCTTGCAAACTTGAGACGGTACTTCGCGCCTGAACAGCTGCTATACTTGTATAAAGCGCAATTTCGGTCATGCATGGAGTACTGCTCTCACATCTGGGACGGATCTGCCAAATATCAACTTGATGCACTTGAGTCGATTGACAAACGGGCCAAGAGGCTTATTGGCAACGATGCACTGGTCGCCTCAAAGCTCCAGAGCCTTAAACATCGACGCCGAGTTGCCAGCCTTTCGGTTTTGTTCTATTTTAGCCTGTAATCCTGCCAAAGTTATGTATATAATACTCAATTCAGAAATCGGACCTAAGACGCAGTTTCTGAAACCACACAACCACAGTTTAGCATACGAAAAATAGAAAAATTGCGTCTGTCGCATTAGCTACTAATAATCTAATAATAATCAGCAACCAGTCGCATCCCTTGGTTTGCGTTTAATTTGTTCCAGAAACCGACGGTAAGCCAATGAATTCTATACTGCAATATAATACAGCCAGTTAATTCCATTAATACAATATTAACGCTCCGCTCGGTCACAAATTCGATTCCCGAGTCAGTTTAATGGGCGCTATTGAAATGTCAGCGCGCGATCATTTCGTAGATCAACGACTATGCTATGCGTGGCGGAACTGATTGCTATTATTTGATAATGACTCTATGGTATAAAGCTTAAGTACCTACCTACTAGGCAATATACTGTTTGTATGGAATATAGATCTATGGGTAGATATTGAACTAACTTATCAAGGTTTAATTTGATTAGAGAGGATATTGCTATTGTTTTTATTGGCTCGCCTTCTTTTACCTATATGAGACCAAAAATCACCGTAATGTCAGCTGAAAGACGTACACTGTTAGATATAGGGCTCCCCAAACATCGGTATATCGAGTGGTTCCGTGCTTCTCGCACAGAACCACTCTTTCTGTGACAAGAGGCTCTAGCCAAGTGACATTCAATAAACGATAGAGCCGTTTTAACGCCGAAGAATCAGCCGCCCATGTAAACCTGGAATGCGAGGCCATGGCATCTCAACGTGAAGAACGCCCGACGAAGTCCCGGAGAATGAATTTAACTGTCTTGGATCCCGCAACGAAATTAATCAGAAAATAATGAAGAATGAGTAGGAAAAATAAATATGTCTACTTTCCTCCATACCAAGCAGGAGACAGAACAAAAAAGGCGAATAGGCACAAAGGGTCGTTTACAACTGGGATAAGCCCAGTTTCCTAGCACCACGGATAAAATTCAGCATTAATATTGATGGGTCCTAACAACGGAGCTAGGCTGGCTATGTTAGCCAGTACCCCCACCGACCGAATGGGAATCTAAGTGCGGAAACGGAAGTCCCTATTATTAGTACTACTACGAACGCAAGTGTTGCCAAAGCGATTGGAGAAAAGAAGAAAATTCAAAAATGTAGGAAGACCAAGCACTGGCGAAATGCCACGATCATCCTTACATTTTACATTTTAACCATCGCCATCTAGAATGACACTTTATCTAGGGCCATGGGTAATCGATCCATCTCGACGAACTTAAAATAAAACTGGTGAAATGAAGTCCACCTCTATACGTGGGCTTCATTTCCCAATAGACCCCAGCAGGAACAACAAGCGTGTTGTTACGTAATATTCGGACGCAGAGTACGGGCACAGTACGGTTGATGTAATTTCACTTGAAGCGTTTTTCGGGTGCAGGGCAATATTTTTTGTAGAGTTTCGATATCGAAACACAACGCTTCACGTTGCTGGCAGAAAATATTTTTAAAAGTACGAAACGGTGTAGTATGGTAGAACCTGCTTGTAATATCGATGGCCAGGTAGATATCGAGGAAAAAGAAAATATTACGTAGCCAGATTTTGACCCAAAAAATGAAAAAAAAATGAGTACTCCGTAATAGCCATGAATAGCAGTAATTGAACTCAGAGTCAATTTATCTGGTCGTCACATCAGACTGGAATCATTGCCCTAATGAGCATTATCGGGACTACTATGGGCCATGTAGGCAGCGGGAATATAGCATTACTATAACGCGTAAGAGATAAAAGATTTTTTTAACATGTTGTGCACCATGTCTCACGTCAAATGTTGCCTAGTGGATACGTGGCTTTAGATACCAAGTTGACTTTGTCTCTTAAACGAGCAACATTATTATCATCACCATTCTCTCGACCATAATAAGGATGTTAACTGAAAGTTAATTTTTTGTCAGTCAGGTAGATTAATAAAATATATTTTTTCTTTTGACACGTAAATATAAAGTGACGACGATATAATGCGTTGAAATATCGTGTGACGTCACGTTGTTAGTACCCTTTATACGGGCATAGTGCTGTGACAAGCTCCCACTCCTGTACTTTGATGCGCTTTATCTTTGTAAATTTTTATTGATTTGGTAAAGCAAAAAATACGTGTCCAATATTGTTTCTAATTTCACTGACGGACTAAATAGAATCTCCATTTTTCTACCAGGAAACTAGGAACTTCCCTATTCTTGGGGTTGACGTAGCATGTATTATTCTTCTTCTATGTTTCTCTTTATTTATAGTTATCTTCGTACTCACCCCTTTTCTAGTCATATTATTATAGTCTTACTCTTGGTTCATCCACCGTTTCTTTGTTCTTCACGGCTGAAGTGAGAATATTTGACAACAACATAAATTCATTAGCATAATAAATTGCCAAACTATTCCAAGGCAAATCGTTTTCTGTCAGATTTACACGTACAGTTTCATGAAGCTATGACAACCATCTATAGGTACATTGTGCGTAAAGTCTATGACTATACTACATCATACGAAAAAACTAAGAGCCAATTCATCAGGCCAATTTGTCATATCAAAATAGCTTAATGAGTAGTATCGGGACTACTGGAGGTCATGAACGTGGCAGAAGCTAGGAAAAAATAACTATCTTATTTTAAGAGTATTTCTTCTTGTTAGAATGTGCAAAAAACAATGCTTGACTTATTCTAGAACTGCTAAAGCTGGAAAATGTGTAATTCTTAAAGTTTTATGATAGTATTGTTAAACGTTACAAAAACAATAGTATTTTTTTTTCGCTGCCATTAAGCGGCACTTTTGAACGTCAAAAATTTATTAAAAAGTAATAATTATTGATTCTACCGTCCATTTGGAAAAGTAGCTTGTTATGGAGAACAACGGACAAGAAACTCCTTATTCACTCTTTTAAAAGAAAAAGTGTTTTACAACATTTACATACATTTATATGAATTGTGTGAACGATGCACCCAGACAAACACTACTATACTACGTATAGGTATAAAGTATT
This sequence comes from Orthosia cruda, assembly GCA_964057195.1. NCBI lineage: Eukaryota > Metazoa > Arthropoda > Insecta > Lepidoptera > Noctuidae > Orthosia > Orthosia cruda. The sequence continues at coordinate 2,211,975 of OZ059835.1, read as the reverse complement.
ACAAGCACTAACAGGTAAATTCATTCATGTGATAAATAGGAACATGGTTCTCACATAGTTAAAATATTGCAAAAATAGGTAAATTACCTAATTCAACAACAACGGAACAGTGTGTGAGTCAATTTCTTAAACAAAAAGAGAAAAAAGCAATAAGTACTATAATTATGAAAATATCAATTAACCAGTTTGATTTTGTCTACACCAAAGATGGCCCTATGGAGCAGGACCAGCATGTTGCCAAGAATTCTTATATTGAATATAATCGTCTCATTTGTAATAAGCTTGTTTACAATGTATTGTTTGCCGCAATTGCTTACTCTCCTCACGTACCAACACCCGCTAGTTGCCTAGCCCCAGCTTAACAATTAATACGTTTCCGATGATTTTCAAATTTAATTACGCGGGTACAACCCTCCCCGCAGAGGCAACCGTTAAATACAACGTTTTGTTTTGTCACAGAGTGAAATTATTGGTTCGGTTGTACACCAGATATTGGAAGTAATATAGTGTAAAATATTTTTTTGTTTCTGTTTGCGTTTTAAATGAATTCATTAAACTTGGATATGGTTTTAATTTGGGTTAATAGCCGTATTGATTCTGATTGTGTATTAATTTTCGTTCCGTGCTGTAATTGTGTCGCTTGGTGTGTATTTGATGGTATATGAAGTTTGTAGGTATGTAATTTTACAATAATTTATAAGTTAGTGATTTAAATGTTGTGTTTTAAATCAAAAGTACGTAGTACAAAAGTACGTAAACAAAATATGACAGCTGTTTCCATTTAAACACTATTTAACCGACTTCGCAAAAAGGAGGAAGTATTCAATTCAGCTGTATTTTTTTTTTTATTCTTGTTACCTCAGAACTTTTTACTGGGTGGACCGATTTTGATGTTTTTTTTTTCATTTGGAAGCTGGTGCTTGTCATGTGGTCCCATTTAAATCATTCATCAAGACCTGATGAAGAACTTCGGAGATACACATCAGAACTCTTCAATAAATGACGGCAAATTACTCGGGATAGCTGCAATCGGATGTCTGTTTATTATTTACATCATTTCATAACATAATATCACACTAGCACGCTCTAAAGGGGTACGCAGGTGTGAACAGTTCACCCTGGTATACTCTTATTCCACCGTTTTTGTTTAAGTTTCATGTTTCTGGGTTAATCTATTCTGGTTTCACTTTGGACCACAACTAAAAAGTAAAAATAAAAAGTTTTTAACAAAAAATACAACCGACTTCAAAATGAAAACACTACAAAGTGAAAAATAACTTCAATTTCGGAAGTCGGTGTCAAAAAACGAAGAAACCGAAACAGGAACACCGACTTCCGAAATTGAAGTTATTTTTCACTTTGTAGTGTTTTCATTTTGAAGTCGGTTGTATTTTTTGTTGAAAAGCTTTTTATTTACTCTCATGTTGTAAATGAATTACTCGAAATATTGTGTTTATTTTGTCAAAATATATTGCCTTTATCTATTTAAACTATGAGTAATTACATTGAAATATGTCTTGTTTTAACATTGAATTTAAATGTACTCATATTTTTTAACTTTGTCTGTAATCCATTTAGTTCAAATAATATCTTCCGACTCGACTCCACCTTGAATCATCAAATTGAGACTTATAGCTTTGATAGATATTGACACAAGGCTTTTTCCGTTGTCGAGCGGTGGTTTTCCAAACTAACTTGATGGCCTAACCCCTTGAGTGCATCTTGGGAACTTTGGATTCCAAAACAATTGTTTTTCTATTGTGTATGCTAATTGGCAATCAAGGGGCAAAGTTTTAACGCAGTATATAAGCAGCTATACTCAAAACTCTCAAGCACACTCAAAACCAACTGTTGCATAACCACATCCCGTAACCCCAGTCCACTCAACCCTAGCCCATTGTTTAAAGATCTAAATCAACCCCTAACAAAAATCCACTGGACTATATCCCCGCAAAATTCATTATAACTATCTCTGAGGCCCGGATGATCATAACTCACAAGGGATATAAAAATGCCTATCTATACTCGTAGATAAATGCCCAGCTGAAACTACCCGCTAGCCGTTGAAAATATCGAACGACTGTATAAGCTGAAAACTGCGATATTTCATAAAGCACACCCACTCTATCTAGTTTAGTTGAGTTTTTAGAAAAAATATGCGTTGCTACATTTTTCAGAGGTTTTCGGGAACGTTTTGCTAGGTTGTTGATTGAGATGTGCGAGGAGATAATCAATCTGGAGTTGTTTTTGGGTATAGAATAAAATTATGGAGTCAGTTAGCGGATGCATTTAAAAATTTAAGGCTCATGGCTTAATAACGATTGAAACTAAAAATATACCGGCAACATTGTTAAGGAGGTAGCTAATATCTGCAAATATAGATATGATTTGAGAAAATGTTAATCTATACCAATATTATAAAGAGTAAAGCTTTTTTGTACCGAATAGGCTCCGAAACTACTGGACCGATTTTCAAAATACTTGCAACTATTGAAAGCTACACTATTCCCGAGTAATTTGTTACTCGGGAATAGTGTAGCTTTAAATTTTTCAAGCTATAATTTATTTTCAAAAAAAATTGATATCCTTATGAAAATTGCAATAATAAATCCCAAAGTACCAAAATTTTGCCTTTGAAATTCATTATTTGGCGTGCGCTGAGAAAACTATTGATGATAATAAAAGTATGTACTACGTAATTAAATTACTCAATCTTACCTACAAAACAGTCAGCAAGTAATAATTATCTTACTTTCATAGTTAAGTCACAATAGCAGCTTTTGTGTTCTAAAATTTAATTAGATCGCCGGTAGAAACGAAAGTTGGTTACATTCGTATTGTAGTATTAATTCTTATTCAAATTAATAGTTAAACAAATTGGTAGGCAGATAGGTATAGTAGGTGGGTAGGTAGATAGGGTAGGTACAGGTAGATAGGGTAAATATGTAGGTGGTAGGTAGGTAGATAGTCAGTTGACGGGAGCGAAGCCGTCGGTGGGGCTATCATGTGGGCATATCAGCTAGTGACTGATAAAAGACTTTACTTTTATCCAGAAAACATGCAATGGTTCCTGTTGAATATGCTTCGTGATTTGTTCACGAAACCACAGTAAAAGCTGGTAAAATATAATTTGCCATGGTCAACGACTAATCATACAGTTCTCGCCAAACTTCTTGGCCGCCCTGAAGTTGGCTTTCCGATGCGCAAGGCACGGCGTGGTGCTGTTTTTGTATGACATTTAATACTGCGCAGCCATTGTAGCCAACTTCAGGGTGGCCAAGAAGTTTGTCCAGAACTGTACCTACATTAGAATATTGCTTTTCCTAGTGTCAGAGTTACGGAAAACAATAGCACAAAAACACAGTCGTTTTAAAATACGTTTTGGTGTTTAAGGCCAGTTTGCTTTTTAAAAGCTTCTTTTGTCAAGGTTCACCTACATGAAATAATAGTTAGCAAAATAATTTCGACCACAGTACATTTTCACATGTTTACTTATGTAGGTGACTTCCGCAGTTGAATCCAGGGTTCCGTACGGATATAAATAATTATGCACTTAAAATACTATTCTAAGAAATAGAGAAATTATTTGTATGCTTTGTAACCTGGCAGGAAAGCGAGCACAGGACAAAAGATACGCCACGTAAACCTATCTGCATAATAATAACGATAGTATGTTTATAATCAAAACTTATTATGCAGAACTTTCAAACGACTACAGTCGAAAGCAAGTATTTCATAAAAATTGTACCAACTTCAATAAAAAAGGTACCTAATCAATGCGACACGTATGTATGTAATATTGTTGGAATTGCACAATATTCACATACGTTATTCTGTATGAGCTTCTAAACACATGTGCCACATTTCATAAGTGTATGTATGTTTGTTTGTATGTATGTATGTGTTTGTCCACGCATTTCTCCGAAACTACTTATCGGATCGTGATTATATTTTTTTTATTGGAAAGTAACTTAGGACACAGTGCAAGTTTCATCAAAATCGGTTCAGCAGTTTTCAAGATATGGAACATACAACAGAACTCCTTAGCGACAAACAGCACGAATGTGTGAATTATGTTATTATAGGTATTTTGTAAATTCTTTAGTTACATTATTATAGACTTTGCTTATTTTTAAGTGATATAGGATACTAAAACTAAAAAGAGAGAAAAACAATTTTACAAAAAATAAAAATTAATTAATAATTAATTTAATTTTCTAAATCAAAACTCTAAAAAGAGCAAAAATAACTTTTGTTTAGGAAATCGGTGTTGAAAAACGATAAAAACAAGAGGTACCAAAGACACCGACTTCCGAAACGAAAGTTATATTTGCACATTTTAGTATTTTGCTTTAGAAGTCAGTTTATTATTTGTGAAAAAGTATTTCCCCAAATATTCTGAATCAAGTTGAAAAAGTATAAATGAATGACTTTTTATCCGACTACTGTTAAGCCAAAAGAAAGGGCTATATATTTTAGCTATCTAACCTGTTCATACTTTAAAATCAAGGTAATTATGGGCAATTTCATTCAGTCTAATTAATAACTAAAATAGTAATAATTCAAATTCACAGAATGTATGTTCGTTTGTATTTATTGATTCCTGATCCTCTTGACCTCGGTCTCGCCTGATGGCAAGCTATGGAGCGCTCTATCGTAGCGCCTATTCTAAACTAGCAATATTTTTCATAGTTCTGTGTATAGGGAAGTAGGCTTTGAAGTCGGGTAAAAATATACTGATATCAGATTCAGAATCATAAATTTCGATACATGAAGCAAATTATTTTAAAATCAAGCCTGCCTGAAAGTTTATAAATATGTCCCATCAACTTTGCATTTTAATTCAATAAAAAGTTTTAAAGCGATTTAAACTGCCATCCAGCGATCCCTAAGCCGCTGAAAAATCTGTAAAGCGACTGCGAAGCGCGGTCGGCTTACTCGTGATTTAAAAAGAGGCTTACTTTTACCCGACTGTGCTGAATGGCAGTGCCGTTAAATAAACGGGCTGCGCTCACATGTGGATGCGGCAACATGCAGATTATTGAAATAAAACTGATTTATATACAGCACTAGCTGTGCCCGCGGCTTCGCTCCCGTCGCCTGCCTACCCTACCCTCCCTGCTTACCTTCCTGCCTATCATACATACCTTCCTTCTTCCTTTCGCGGAGAATCTTAACATCGCCATTCAGAAAATGCCTTCAAATGCACAACGCTATCTATCGAATATCGAGTTCAACTGTCCGAGTATCTCAATTGCGTGTGTTGTGTTTTTTTTAATTGGTCGCACGGTTGGCGCAGTGGTTGAGCGATAGACTGCTGCGCTGCTAATAAATATTTGTATGACCTACAGATAGTTTTTGGACAAAGTTTTCGTAAAAATAAGATTTTACTTCTTGAACACTTAAAATTCATGTAACTTTTGATAACATTCACAGATTGCCATGAAACAAAAACAAAGTAATACTTTAAGTTACGCACGTATAAAAGTTATCTACACTGGTTTCGTATATTATACGGGATGCGTGCACAAATAAACATATATACAGACAAATCGACAAACACAAAAATGCCAAAGATGCTGGAAATTGGTTCTGTTGGTTATCATCGTGGTTTCAATGTTATCCTGCATGCACGGATTATTTATTCTTGCATGTATACACGTGTTTTAGCTAATAAATATATCTTTATCTCTTATCTTTATCCGTTACCACCCTGGCTATGTTTTTGGAAATATTTTCGATGTACAAAAACGACTTTTCTACAGATTTATTATATGTATTTATTTACAAGGACTTCAGACAGATGATGTAATGATGATGATAAGGGTCCAGCATCAACACTTATTCATCCGATGTGCTTGAATGTATTGGAGAAACTTACATTCAAGTTAAGATCTTACATCAAACTTACTTTGCGTAAACCATTGCGAGCCTAGCTTGAGACAAAATGCGAAAATCGTCAATTTGAATATATTTCGGATGGATGTGTGTTAAACTAAAATGGAGCCTCATCGAAAGAAACGGAGAACTTAGGTAACAGGCATAAAAAGCTTAGTAATCTCAAAACTGAACCTAAACGTTTTAACAAAACCACTGTATCAGTTTTCAGAAAAAATTAACACTTTAAAATACATTCTTAATTAAATACGAAGTAAAAACACGTTCACACTACCCAAAAATAAACACAATAACAGCTTACCATTTAGAACACCAAAAAAAAACAAAAATTTGTATAAAAATGTTAGGCGTCGTACACACGACAGACTTACGCGAACATCTCCGTTCGACTCGCCAATTTCCAAAGCACGTGAGATCAGAGCGGAATGCTGTACGTGAGTAGCTTTCCTAATGTAAAGAACCAGCGTTACCTGACCTGTCCAGTCCGCATATTGAAAGAACGAAGGTTAAGTTCTAGGGGTCGACGAGTTCTGGTTTGTGGTAAAGAAATGAGTTTCAAACCCACCTAGGTTGGTGTCGGGTAAGCACTCAAATTGAGCGGAAACTCTGTCGCTTTAGATTAGTGAAGCTATTGTTTTTTAAGTGCGTCAGTGGTTTTGTTTTGTAATATTAAAAAATGTGGCAATTGACAGAAAAAATATATTGTAGTAGGTTGTGGTAGAGCAGTGGTGGTACAAGCTGTTGCACTTACAACCCACGACGGTTCGAACCCAGAGAGGCGCTTTACTTTGAATAAACTATTTCATCACCACTGCTCTTAAAACGGCGAAGGAAAACATAGTGAGGAAACCGGCATGTCCTAAAACCAAAAATTCGAAGACATGGACATCCATCAATCCGCGTTCAGCCCGCTTGGTGGATTACGGCCAATTCCCTCTCACAGAGAGGAGGCCTGTGTCCCAGCAGTGGGAACATTACAAATGCTGATGGTGATGATGTCCGTTTTTAGAGCGGTGGTGATGAAATAATTTACACAAAGTAATGTGCCTGCCTGGGTTTGAACCCACTACCTATATATACACCTAAGTCGGGGCCGTTACCATTGGGCCACCACTGCTTATTGACATTGCAATAATGCCTACTAATTTTCTGTGAGGACTGTACTGATGCACTTTTCACTATTTAGTTTTAACTCCTCATCATCATCATCATTTCAGCCGAAAGACGTCCACTGCTGGACATAGGCCTCCCCCAGGCGTCGCCACATTGACCGATACCGTGCGTCTCGCATCCAGCGCCTTCCCGCAACCTTAACCAGGTCATCAGTCCACCTAGTGGGAGGCCTTCCAACGTATCGTCTTCCGGTTCGCGGTCGCCATTCCAGAACTTTCCGGCCCCATCGGCCATCCGTTGTGCGAGCAATGTGCAGCCCTGTCCACTGCCACTTAAGTTTGGCAATTCTTCGGGCTATGTCGGTAACTTTGGTTATCCTGCGGATATCATCGTTTCTGACGTGATCACGCAAGGAAATTCCGAGCATAGCCCTCTCCGTTACCCTTTGGGTGACTTTGAGCTTTCTAATAAGGCCCATTGTGAGCGACCACGTCTCGGTCCCATACGTGATCACTGGCAACACACACTGGTCATAGACTTTTGTCTTGAGACACTGCGGTAAATTGGACGAGAAGATACCACGCAACTTCCCGAACGCCGCCCAGCCGAATCGGATTCGACGGTTGATCTCTTTTTGAAATTGGACGTACCCAACTGCACCGTTTTATCCAGGTAGACATAACCGTCTACAACTTCGAGTGTAGAGTCTCCGACCTTGATAGGAGTGGGTGTTACATGGGCATTCACCATGACCTTGGTTTTGTCCATATTAATTTTAAGACCCACTCTTTCGGAAGTTCTACTGAGGTCTTCGAGTATTTTACTGAGACTCTCCATGGTCTCAGCCATGACCACTATATTGTCGTTTTAACTCTTAATATAATAAAATACATATGAAAAGGGAACAATAATTAAAATTAGGTTTCCGTTACAGTAATAACGCACTGGCGGCCAATCGCTTGTTATCAAAATCAAAATCAAAAAAATTCAATCGCTTGTTATCGCCGCTGGTCGCTAAGTGCGGGCGATAACAAGCGATTGCTTTCATATCCCAGAAAACACTGCGCCAAGAACGCGCCAGTGCGTTATTACTCTTACATAACATATTAAATGCAGAACTGTTTTATTTTACCAATATTGTGTTTATTTCTAAAGCTAAGACATTTAATTAAATGACACACACCCTTTGCTTACTACCCCTTTCCCACTCACATCCCCCTATCAACTCCAGTAGAAATTCAATGCCCTCGACAATCCCTAGTCCCCCACTTTTCAACCAGAAACTACCCACAGACGTCATAAACATAAATATATCCGAGATCAATAAAACTGGGGCCACTAAAATAACATTGAACTGAACATTATTTGTAATTTATCAAGACGATTATGATAAGGCCTTTTACACACTGAGACATTATTATCAGAACTTGAAAATAGTTTTGCTGCTTTACCTAACTAAATTACTCGTAGGTCATCCACTTCTAGAAAAATTTCAAAAACATGGTAATCAAATTATTAACCGACTTCAAATAAAAAAAAAATACTATGTACTGTTTTATATTTGGAAGTCAAACAAAATGTGTTATTTGTTATTTTGAAGACTTTAAAACGGAAATACTTGATCAATCATTAGTTTAAAAATACGCATATCTAGGTAATTCTTTAACTTCTCTCCAATTTTTGTGTAGTGTTTGTAGAATTTTAAAAGGACGTGATGTTATTAATGTTAGCTGACCGCCACAAAATGTTAACCCTTACTCACTTCTTACGACACCCTTGGGAATACGCAACTATGCCGATTCCATATATAAACACGTAGAGTCAACAAAAGAGATACTTAAGTACACAACTTCATACTTTTAACCCATTTTTATGCATGAAATCTTTGAAACCGATCGTCTGAACGTCACATTGTTTATAAAAACCTAAATTGCATACGCAATATCAATAAAAATTGCTTGTGTGTATAGTGTAACAAAATATTTTTTTCATGAATGCCCAAACATGTTTGTTTAAAAGAGACTGCGTTCTCTATGATTCGGATAGCTAACACTGACAAAACGATCCAGACCATCATGCTCAGCATCATGCATGCTTCATGCTCAGCAGAATTGCTTGCGACCACTTGACCAACGAGGAATTTAACGACCAAATTGTATAATCATCATCATCAGCATTTTAATGTTCCCACTGCTGGGACACAGACCTCCTCTCTGTGAGAGGGAATAGGCCACGCGGGCCCAGTGCGGATTGGTGGATATCACGTGTCTTCGAATTTTCGGTTCTCGGCCTGTTTCCTCGCGATGTTTTCCTTCACCGTTTTGAGAGCAGTGGTGATGCAATAATTTACACAAAGTGGGTTACCACTGAGCCACTACTGCTCGTGTATAATATCATATAAATATTAACATTTCATTTCTGTTCAACAGTGTCTTCATGTCACTCTGTCAACAGTGTCTCCTTGTGTAACAAGCCTAAACAATCTGTAAGAATTAAGGGCAATTCTCAACATCGAGTGATGAACAAACAAAGTTATTATAAATAAACGTAACGATTGCCAAGCAACAAACCGTGGTGGATGGAATGGTGGTGGATGGCTAAAATATCCGTTACGATGGCAAACATGAATGTGTCTTAACGAGCTCCTGTAAAAGAGGGACTCGTGTGGAACTGCCTTTAGAGGGTACGATACGATGGCGATCCGGTTTTTAAGGAAAGTTTTGTAAGTTTGAAAAGGCTCTATTTAAATTTCAGCAGTAAACGTTATTCAAAGAAAGAGTTTTACTAGTTTTTAATTGACTTCAAAAAAGGAGGTTCTCTATTTGACCCGTATGTTTGTATGTAGGTAAGTTTGTCCGTGATTTTGTCGCATTTGGCTGAACCAATTTTGATGCGGTTTTCAAAAAAGTATTTGTTACATAACTGGATGCAGCTCAATACAAGTATTCTATGTAGCCCGAAAATAACATAGAGACATCACCATCAGTGACATTTTTCTGCAATTGAATCAATGTTTCCAGCCTTTCATGATGATTGATGCTTTTTTGATGATGTTGAGAAATGAATTCATTTACATAAAATCACGCCTATGTTTCCAAAGGATTAGGCAGAGGGTGTAGGAACCTATAGTAGAAAGTAATTAAAATATAATTTTCGCCCAATATCTCAAAGATTGTAACCAAAACTATCTTCCCACTGTAAATCGTACGCTCTAAACGCCCCCGGGGGTGTATTCAGCACCAATTACAGTCAGCGTCTCGATAATATAAGACTAACGAAGGATAACAACTCGTGTTTACTCCGCGTATCGGATAAATATAAATCATTCTACGAGTACGTTCGCGTTCACGCCCACTTCCATTTCAAACGCTCGCTTTTTCAATTACTATTTGGCTTTGTCTCATTATGACGAGTGCTGTGTTGAGATTAGACGCTTTTATGTGTCTATGAATGTCAAAGTACATACAATTTTTGTGTAAAAAAGTCAGTGTGAAGATGACTTGATAAGGGTTCTTTTCATGTGCGACTCGCTTATCTACAGGGTCACGTTAATTGTATAGAAATAGTTCAGGGTGTAACAACAGCAACATCAACATGGTAGCAACAAGGGTTATTAACAACTTTTATTGCGGTATTAGCACTGAAATACGAGATAATTGCAGGTGTTTAGTTATATTATTATTTTTGCATAACTTGACAAAGTTTTGGCTAAATTCACGTTTATACAATTACTATAGCTGAATTATTTTTCTGGCGATGCCAGGGTTGGACCCATAATAATTTATTTATTTGTTTACGCTCGCACTGGAACGCCTCGTAGCAATTACACCAATGGAGCACAAACTTACAAATATTAACTAATAGTCCAGGTTTCTTCACGAATCACAACGAAACACTTTTGCCTTCACCGTTGTCAGGGATTGTCAAGTACAATTAGAAAGTACATACGAATTGAAAAAGTCACATTGGTACTTGCCCGGAATTGAACCCACGCCCTCAAGGCCGAGAGGCGAGGTCTTCGCCACTGGGCCACCGCGACATAAGCATTTACAATAATAAAATAACAGTCTCTTGCAAGAAATATTCTGGTCACATCAATTCATTTAGCTGAACCAACGAAATGCTAAGAAAATAACTTATTAGTCATAAAGCTGACCAACCAATTTCATACGAATACGCAACTACATACAAACATGCAACGTACTCCGTTGTTAATTTTACCTCTACTCATAAAGAAACCGCAAATCTGCACATCTTGATTAACCTCTCCAAACATTCTATTCATTTCTAATATATCTATAAAACCTGCAATGAACACAACGTACAGAGAGACGTACAATAAATATATATTGGCTGCTATGAAACATACTTGCATATTATACGAGCCCGATTCACCCGGCTCTCTTTACCCCAATAGGGGTAATTTAGTTACCCATGTAAATAAATTCGGTGGTAAAAATCACGGTTGGTACATCTGTAGAATATTTATCATAATATTACAAATACATCTCTATGTTTCACATACATTGCTGTCTTTCTCCTAGAGATACTTAGAAAGAGAAGTATTCGACGCGCAATGGATGAAGCTGAAGCGATATAGACACATTTTTTCAAAGGTGAATGTAACATGGTACAAGGGTTTAAAAGATACATTTCCTGTAGATGGATGCGTGTGTTATATTTGGATCGATTCTGTAAATAAAGCTTTTTGTTTATTTCATATTCTGGCTTCATTGTATCAAGGAAGGCATTTTTATGTTTTGTTGTAGAAGTATGTTGAAATGTGAAACAATAAAAAGTATCAACAGCTTGCTGTAGATTGTTATTTTTGTGTGCATTAATATATACGATTTGATTGAACATGAATGCCATGGGAAAACTAACCCAAAACACAAACATTTTCAGGGGAGACTAACTCTTAGAAATGGACCTCATGGGTTGTTGGAAGTCCAAGTTTCAGGAATCGCAATGCATGGCCGCCTGCTACGGAGCAAATTTTAGCGCTACAGCCACCATTGCGTAGACCGCTACGCCGCGTAGCAGTGCTACGGAATGCTATTGTCGTAGCTCGAAGATACTCGTATTTAAGGTTCTGAAAGCTGGCATTTTCATTGAAACTTTTTTATGAGAATGAATATAATATTTAGCATAGGTAGAATTCTCTATACTTTCATACAATAACAAGTAACAAATAATAACATTTCAGAGTTTGTCCTGTAATAGGACAACATGCAAGCTAGTTCCACAATATATGTATTTATTTTATTTTAAAGAAGGCTTACAGACTAACAAACCCATGACATAAAGAAAATAATATTAAAAAAATAGCTAATAACAAGCCTCCACATGTAGTTAATAAAAAAAAGGTCGATAAAAAGAAAGTACATACAAGTTAATATAATTAGTGTAGTAGATAAGTTAACTATCCTTGAAAAATGACTGTGCCAATAGTCGTCTCAATGTCGCCACACTGGTACAAAACAAGTCGACATTAAGGTCCACAGGTAGCTTATTGAAACAAAGTGCACTTCTTATCGAAAAAACATTCCGCCTATAATTAGTCATTGCGATAGGTAAACTCAATATTGGCCGCTGTCGTAATCCCATCAGGTTCGTGCGTAATGACAGATTAGCAACGAGTGCAGGACAATCAATGTGGCCATTTGCTATACCCAAAAGTAGACTTATGTCCCCAATATATATTGCTATTAACACACAATTTACACTGTAGAAAATCATTGACAGTGTTCAATGTCAATGACAGTGAACACTGTCAATGATTTTCTACAGTGTTATGGTGAATATGCATGACCTATCTAGTCACAGGTATTTCTATAACACCATAATGCACTTAATAATCATTTTATGACCGAGAAAAAATGCACTTACATATTACAAGCCATACCGTCTCTTGCGAGGATGTGCCCAATAAACCCGCATAATTCGCCCGGCATACCTTATTACCCGGTGAATGTACGAATTTACCGGATTGCCTCATTACACGTAATTACCGGACTGCCGACGTCACAGCTGACCCCGTGACCTCTTGATTGGGCCATTTATATAATTTAGGCTACTCTTTAAAAAGATGGACAGGGGATCGGAAGGAGATTGGATATTTTTATTTTTATTTTAGTCTTGAGCTTGATCACTATGGTAAATGACCACCTGATGGTAAGTGATGATGTGGTCGAAGGTGTAGCACGCTTGCCTAGAAAAAACGTATTCACTCATGACATAAAGACCTGAAAATAAAAAATAACTTATTAAATTGGAGTCATGTTGGTTTTACATTAGGCATTAATATAATATTTAAAAGTTTAAAACAAAGCTTAGAAACTAAAAAAAGTAATCTCGCGAAGTTCTGATCCGATTACATATTCATGTGCTAACGAAAGAAGTTGGACTATTACTGAAAGTCGTAGAATATTTTTACTGCAAGAGCCTAAAAGCTAGTTTTTAAACATGGAGGAGCATAGAACCTCGTTCAACTCTTTTTTTGTTTTTTTTATTTGTGTATTTTCTCACCGATTTCGCCGTCAATTGTCGACTGATTTTGAAAATTAATTTTTGTTTGAAAGAGTATGTTCCCAAATTGGTCCCATTTTAATTTGGTGAAGATTTGATGGAAAACTTTAGAGATTTCCAACTGAACTCTTCAATGAATGACGGCAAATTTCTGGGGCTTTCTGCAATCGTATGTCTGTTGTTTATACCATTTCATAACATAACATCACGCCATTACGCTCTAAAGGGATACGCAGATGTGTACTGTTCACCTTAGTACACTTTCATTTCACCGGTTATGTTCAAGTTTCATGATATTCGGGTAATCTATTCTGGCATTATAGGTTCGTTACTAAAGAACTTGCCCATTAGGTAAACACAACAAAAAGTTAAAAAAAGGTCTCTCCTCAACCGATTTTCAACAAACATATATAAGAACACTCACGAGAAAGTCACCTCAAAGTAAATCAAATGTGCCTTAGATTTCACTGACATCCACAGATATAAGCATAATCTGTATTTATAACTAAGTTTTTCATTTTTTTTTTTGGTATTCTTCGTGCCTGGCGCAGATAAACGTTTTTTTTTTCTTTCACGTATCTTTACCACGAGACGATGATAAAATTCTGGGCCAAGAGAATAAAACAGAGATTCTGTACTTTATTTTGTCCCAAAATGAAACACCAATAAAAAAAGACTGTAAAACTAAAAACCCAACTAGATAAAGACGTAATAATCCTCATGCCTTAACCTGATTACCCCGGTCTCACAGTTGACAAGCACGCGCGGTCCCTGGAGGACTTTCCAGGCCTCCACTTCTGGGGAGCATACCGTACCGGCGCACATCCAGGCGGAATCCCCCGAACTCCCCCGCGGGTTCTACGCCGCTACCTGTCGGCGTATGTTATAAATATTATTGAGGATTTTAGAAGTGGTGTTAATGAATGGCAGGTATTTTGTTATATGCTTTGAAATTAAAAGGCTTTATGTTGTGTTAGGCAATGAATAATATTCTATCTCTGCTGGGAAAAATCATAGAATGAAATACGTTCAGCTAATTTCATATTGAAAGGTCATTTGGTATCATCTGATCCGTTTTGCGTAGAGTGGTAGACATTAACCAAAATAGTTTTAAACTAAAGATAATAATGAGACCTTTCATTACATATGGTCATAACTGTTAACACACACTGGTCATAGACTTTCGTCTTGAGACACTGTGGTAAATTGGACGAGAATAATACCACGCATTTTATATTCAAATTGTCTTTAGAAAATTTGAAATAAATAATCTACTAATCAATTGCTAAACGCTCAAAGATTCTTATAAATAAGGTCCAATGTTCTGTGTTTCTGGCACACAATTCCATGACATTTGACAGTATTTTTTTATAGCTCGATGTGTCAAATAAATGGGTGCCTAATGCACTAAATATACGTCATAGAAAACTTCGTCATAAAACTAGAACAAAACTACCAGCTATCATAATTTTCCTACCCTGCCCCTTGTTACTTTACGTTTCTTCACCGTCCTGTCAGCCGTCATGCTATCACTGACTCCCTTTTCACAAAACTACAAGCCAAATCCATACTATTCTATGCTACCATTAAAACCACAAAAGTTTGTGAGGATGGACGAATAGAAATGTGGATGGATGTTTGTTACTCTTTTATGCAAAAACTACTGAATTGATTTGATCATCCGAATCGGTTCAGTATTGAACTGACATTAGAATTTGGCACACAGATAATTTATAATCAGGATTAACACAAAATACTTTTATCCGGGTAGTTTCACGCGGGCAAAGCTGCTGGTAGAAGTTAGTACTGATAGTTTTTCATCTCGGGAGTATGTTCCCTTGACACGATTTGCCCGCGGGCGAAGCTTCAATAAAACTTACCCAAGAAAAACCTAAGTTTGACCTAAACACTAAAACTAAAATTCATCCCTCAATAATTTGTGTAACCGGCCCGCGTCGTATCGGATCCGTCTCACGTCCCGTCCGATACGGATCCGATACGAACACAATTTACCTACATCAAACCTCGCTGACAGCCCACCCCTCATTCCGATCACGTGGCGTTAAGAGTCGTCTTTAAAAACCTTCAAATGTTTTTTAAGGAAGGGTACGAATCTTTGGATCCGTGTTTTTTTATCCGTTTTCAATTTTAGTCTGATTTATTGTGATGATTTAACTTGTCTTTGATTTGTCACACTAAGTATGCTGTTTTAGTAGTATATTAAAATAGTATAGTTTATAGTAGTAAATTCATATGTTGTCTGAAATCAATCTGGTATTTCGTTATACACTCGATGGAAGCAAAATATTTTAAAAGTAGAAAAGTACTAACTGGTCATTGTACTTTTCTACGTTTAAAATATTTTGTGTTCAATCAAAAAACAGTCATCATTCAAGTTTATTATTTCAATTACTTTGGGATCGGCGCAACTTATCTTATTCTTCTATATATACTTGTCTGTCAGTCGCCATCTCAGAATTAATTCCATTTCTAGCGATAATAACACATTATTATTATTGTTATTTACTATAACGCATTATATTGCGATGACTTTTATTTCTTCTCCCTAAATATTAATCAGAACACAAGCATTTAGTTTCATCAACATTGGAATGACATTGCCTCTAATATGTGAATTCAGGCTTACCCAGACCGTCTGGAACTTCGTCTACCTAAGGGTATAAAGTCCACAAATTTCACGCACAAATATTTAGTTTAAAACCTTTACAAAATAACATGTGACCGCAAAACCTAAAGGTTAGGACCAACTTAAAAGTCAAAACAACATTATAATTAGATCAAAATTCCTTTTAAGAGTGTTCAGTGTTCCGTGCATGTAGTTATTAAGTAGGTACTTAAACATTTTCATATCAAAGATGGGGTAGGCAACACGAGTGGCCGGGAATCAAATCTGCGACACAAAAGGAAGCACTATGGCAAGCCACATAAAGTCACTCCGCTATAAGCGAATGCGTCGTCGAGGTAAAATTGACTTGCTATGTGTGGTGCACGGATTTGCTCTTATAAAAATATTTCTAAAAGGATTTTTAATATGATTAAATTGTCTTTTGTGGTAGAATTTATTGAGGAATATGTAGGCGAATATATCAGTGAGTAAATACAGAATACTTCCTATATTTTTATTAAAATACATCAAATTTTATGCTAGATATTGGCGACACAAAAGTTTTGAACCCTTATAAAATTTGTCCTCTTTCTTTAGAATTTTAACTTATGCTTTGAATTACAATCAATCTTCCCAACTATGTAGGGGTGGGCTTCCAGTCTAACCGAATTCAGCTGAGTACCAGTATTTTACATAAAGTGACTGCCTATCTGACCTCCAGAACCCAGTAACTGGGTAACATGATAGCTCTCGGCAAGACCGCCGTCAGATTTCTGTCAGATTTTTTCTGGCTTGTCAAAGATTTTCAACTGACAGCCGGGACATAGAGGGACAGTAGATGCCCACGGACTGATCTCGCAATACGTTGCTTAACCTTAAAACTAAACCCCAGCTCCTACATTAATAACAAAACGAATCGTTAGATATAGATGAAAAAAAAAGTTACAGAACACCAAAAAAAATTGTCATATTCTATTTCTGCAGAATCTAAACGTATGCGTTGATTTTATTAATATACTCATAAATTCAATTTCATCACATTCACGATTGAAAATAAAATATCTACTCAAAACCATAAACAAACAGTCATCATAACAAAAATCTCCCACATCGTCATACATTCGTATATAAGGAGTATCTCAGGAAACGGTAAGTTAGGAATTCCGCCGTATGATTTGTGGGTCGTTTCGAGCGCTGCGTTCAGCTCCGGTTTATTCGAGACCTGGTCGGCGGGCGACGGGCGACGACGGGGTAACACGTTAGCCTTGCTAGCTTTATTTTGAATAAAAATGCTGGCTTTTGATGTGCCAAGAGCGTGTTGGTATGCGGGATGTGTCGGGCGATGAACAGGATTTGCTAGAATGCGCAGATGTATGTCTGAAGCTATTAAAATATATTTGTTGATTTACAGCTTTAGGAATGGAAGTACAAACTGGAGTTGATTAGGGATTTATTTGCTCGTAATTCTAACCTAATCGATGGTCGCAAGGGCTGATTTGTACTCGTTCCGGGCAGATTGGCCAGAAAAGGCAAGAGACACAGGGAGCTGAAAAATATGAAGAGTACTTTTGCCCAAATGTCCAGCAGGGGTCTGTCTACGTAGGCTTATCAAAACAATAAATAAATATTACATACTCCCATTTTTTGTTGCCGATTTTTTGCTCCCATTTGTTGTTTATTTCTTTATTAAAGTACTTTTTTGCACACAACCAAACTTGAGCAAGATAAACACATCAACACGGTCTAGGGATATTTTTAAAAAAGCGAATTACTATCAACTTATTAATTATTTATATGACATGTATATATTTAAAAGATACGTTATTTAATATTCTACCATTTTTTAATAATGGTTAAGGTACTTCGATTAAAATTTCAGGATTTTATGGAAAAAAAATGAAGCATAGACGGAAACCGTATATGAATTAACTTTTAATTTATGAGTAAAAACTGAAAAAAATAGAAAAATCATTTAATTTGTGTTTATAAACTTGAAGTTAGTAGTCTGAGAAAGCGCCCATGATGTTCATAACACATCGGCAACGATTCGGCATGCTCAGAACAAGGTTGTCAATGTCTTGCTGCGGAATATTGTCCCATGTCCTTCTGAGGTGCGCAAAAAGTTGATCTTCTGTAGCCAGATTTTCAGGAACTTCCTTCAGAGCTCTTCTTTGCAGCATATCCCACGCATGCTCAATGGGATTTAGATCTGGCGATTGAGCAGGCCAGTCTAAGGCCCTAACATTGTGTGTATGTAACCAAGCTGCTACCGTTCTCGCTGTGTGTGCCCGGGCATTGTCGTGCATGAGCAGGAAATCTTGCCCCATTTGTGTTCTGTGGGGCAAGATTACGGGCCCCAGCACCTGTTGGACGTAACGTTCTGCCGTCATATTGCCCCGCACCCAAACGAGATCCGTCCGTCCTCCAAGACGAATTCCTGCCCAAACCATAATTGTTCCTCCTTGGTATGGGTGAACTTCCTGAGGGTTTTGAAGACGGCTCCATCGTCCAGGAACTCGCCAAACACGCGTCCTTCGTGAACCTGGATGGAAGCCGAACCTGGATTCATCCGTGAACAGCACATTGGACCATTGCTCACGGCCCCAGTCCACGTGGTTCCGAACCCATTCTAATCGTCGTCCACGATTGCCTCTCCGTAAAGGTGGGACCCGGAGTGGTCTACGAGAGCGTAGATTGCTTTCATGCAGTCGCCTTCTTACAGTTTGGTCACTCACAAGCACTTGGTGTTCCACTCGCAGCCTTTGGTTTGGACCAATTGAGTCGCCGTTGCATTTGGTTGAGCTCGCGCAGTAATTTGCAAAAATCGGTCTTGTCTGGGGGTAGTGATGCGACTTGGCCCCCGGTGCCTCTCCGCTACTTCACCTGTGGCACAATGGCGTGTCCACAATCTTGAAATTACATTTTGGTGGGTCCCTATGGCCTCAGCAACATTACGCTGAACAGACCCAGCTTCCAGCATTCCCACAGCTCGTAACATCTCCGCCCTCGTCAAATGTTGACGTTGCATGGCTACAATACCTCAATTTTAAATTTATCTTTCGTTTAAAAATGAAAAAAACTGTAACTAAACGTAATTCGTATTGTTTTCTAAATTTCGCACAAATGAAAATTCCCTCTCCTACACATCAAGACATTTTTATGCCACCGAAACAAAAGAATTTTCAAAAATTTGAATTTGGAATTAGTCTGAGATAAATTACAAACAAATCGGTGTATAAAAGATTCCAATGCGGCCAGTACTTTCCGAGTTATTTAATTGAGTATTATGAAATATCCCTAGACCGTGTTGATGTGTGTACGAGTAGATTGTCAACCTTTTACATAATCCCATCTTTCTATTTGTAATATAGTCGTCAACATCACAGTATACTCGAATATAAATATATCACAGCCCAAAAAATAAATCCCTATTTTTTTATATTTACACCAACATACCAAAAAAATCGTAGTCCTTGAAACACCTAATTCTAAAGGTGAAAAACAACAAGTTATTTGATAGGGAACAGAAGCAGGTAATGGAATACTTCGGCGACTTATTAAATTGTCTACAATGTCACCGCCCTGGAGGCGAGCGGCGGGCGGCGGGCGGTGGGCCGCGTCACTCAATATTGAAATTATAACGAGTCCGCCCCTGTTTTATTATTTGCTATTTAAGGGGATAGGTAACGCCGATGATCGTGACGAGAAATTTTCACACATTTGAACATAGGCGGAATTACGAAACTAGCTTCTAATAAAAATTACATTAAAATTGAGTTGAAAAGGACGGTTTTTGAAAAACCACACAAACACAACCATACCAAAACCACAACGAAACAAAAAATACCCAACTAATCAAAATAATCTACACTAAACTACTTATCTACACTAAATCTACAACAAACTATAAATTTTTAATATAAATCAAGTAATATGAATGGTTTCTAAGTGAAAGGGAAAAACTCATCCCAATTCCAAACATGAATAACTTGGGATTTTTTTTCGAACAAAATATTTGTAAAATGCATAAACTTTGAGAAAATCACGGTCCAAATATCCTTTACTATTAGGTATTTAATATTTATGTCGTTTTTTCGTCTATAACTCTAAAAAAGGATCAAACTAATCAAAAATTAGCAGCGCCTTAACAAAACGAGTTCAACCCAGGTTTATTATTTGTTGTGTAAAATTTCCCCAATAAATACCGGAGAGCAGTATCGCTGAATTGAAATGGAGTATTCGTTTGATAAATGTAGGTATACAAATAAATACAAATAAGTGAAGCTGTAAATCACTTTGTGAATATCCGAACACTGTATATCTGTGTCTGCAATCCCGTTCGCTGTCAGTGGGTGAGTGGATCTCTAAAGTTATTATGAAAAATATTTTTACAGATTGGCAGTCAACATATTTGTTAACTACTGTATTCGGAAAAAGTATTACATAAACATGGGAACGTTACTATTCACAGATGTAATACTGATGGGAATGGGCTGAACAAAATGGTCCTTGTTTTTTTTAAGAGTACTAATAATTTAAATCCCTTTGAAAACAGGTTCCATTTTTGTTCCACCAACAACTAAACGTAACTTAAAAACGAGATAATTACTGCACAAATTGTTTAGTTTTTAAAATGCATAACAAACATGACCAGGAAAATCTTCCTAAGCGAAAACCCTCTGCGTTTCAGATTATCACGCTGTTTCGTTCTCTGAACTCCAACGAATAATCGATATATCTTTACCATCAAGATAAACATAACACCAAGGGCCAAAAAAACCAGGTCGAAGCCAGCCCAGCCCCACCTACATCTCACAAACAAAACAAGCCTATTAAGGCGCTGCACTGTCCGCGTCCACCAATAAAATGTTAAATGATAATTTCGCGAGATGTCCGCTCCGTTTCCGGGCCAGGACTTCCGGCGACACGCATTAGCCATTAGCATGGCGGCTGTCTGTGACGTCACATCCGCTCATCCCCTAACGATATTGTTGGGCGCCCGTTTGTTTTGGGGATGGCGATGCGATGCGATCCGATTGATTGCAAACCGTATTTGCAGTAAATTCGCAGCGAATTATGTATGTTGGAGATTTGGTGATACTGGCGCCCAAGGTGTGGCTGTTTTGTTTAGGTACGAGATAACTTTGCATTTAATCTTATAATTCAAGGTAATGTATTAGATTTGTCTTTTAGAATTCCCTTCCTATTGTAAATTCTTGGCGCAGAATTAGATGCGATAGTCCCAATATTTTCTTCCTGTTAAAACGTGAATATTTTTCAACACACTTACACTTACAAAAGAAGGATAGGAAAGCTTAACAAACCCGGCAATATTATTATGTAATGAATGTTGACAAAGTAAAACACACAGACTACTTAGAGATACTACGTATGTAAAACATAATTGATATCTAATAATAACATTTCCATAAACTTCATAAAATCACAAGATAGAAGGCGTTAGTAAAAAGTTAATAATACAATACATAAATAAAAAGGTTTAAAGATTAAAGATTTAATAAACTTAAGAAGATAAACTCTGCAAAAATACTAAAATAAAAACATAACCTAACACAGAACCAAAGACAATGTCTCCATCTATAAAACAAAAACAATAAAACGGACCATTTAAACAAAAAAAAAACAAAACAAAAAACGGAGCTGGCATCTCATTAGCATCTCAGCAGCATCCCAAACAAAAGTTCATAAACTAAATATACTGGGAATCGCTATTTTAACATAATCTCTACGCGAATACCTGCCCGACTTTATTGGGCTATTTATTTATTCCACTAGAATTTTGTGCACGAATTTTAGTGTCCTTATATGTGAGCTAGGGGTGGGGTGATACAGTTATCGATAAGTTTCAATGATTATGGCATTTTCGGTTGAGAGTTAATTTATCGGCTTGTAAACTTTTTGTTTACATGTATAAAAATACATATCATAATTATAAAACATTGTAAAAAATGCGTAAATAACTATTAGAACTCCATATATAGGTACATTTCAATGAAAAAAACTGTTAAACAACTAAACCAAAACACTGTCTAAAATATCAAATCAATTAATCTGCCTAGGCAGATTTGCCTTTTCCCAACTATATTGGGGTCGGCTTCCAGTCTTACCGGATTCAGCTGAGTGCCAGTGTTTTTACATGGAGCGACTGCCTTTCTGACCTCCTCAACCCAGTAACTGGGTAACACGATACCCCTTGGCAAGACTGGTGTCAGTTTTCAAGCTTCTGAATACTCGTAACGACTGTCAAAGTTTTTCAAATGACAGCCGAGATCAACGGCTTAGCGTGCTTTCCGAGGCACGGAGGAAACTCGGTTTGTTGAAAATGTTCACCCATCCACGGACCGAGCTCGTCAAGCGTTGCTTAACCTTGAAGATCGACCCGTGCGGCTGTTATTATTTAGCCACGAGCTCCTCACTGTCTAAAATATATGGAAAATTCCTCCGCGTCGATGTCGACTGTTAATATGCGCAAATTACTGACGGCAGTCTTAATTTGAACTTAAATCATGATGCATCCTTAAATTTCATAACTTGCAACATTATTCAACATATTTCTCACGTTCTGGTTCTAGCTAGAGGACAAATTTTCCTCTCGTAAAGCAACTACAAAACCTTTGTCACTGGAGTCTTTGTCTTGTACTAAATCATTTCCCAATATTCACCAGAACCTTTTGATGAACTGATCGATAGTTTGCTGTGGACGTCTAAAGCCTTCCAAGTCCTTGTATCCACATATTGGCACAAACTCAAATTTCCAAACGTGTTTTGCTTCAAAATTCGTCGGACATGTGACTGATTACTTCATTACTGGAGCTTGGCTGAACGAGTTCACTCTAGTTCCCCATTAGGCTGTCACACGAGGTATCAAAGCTGAATGTATGGCTTTCAGCGGAGCCTTGGTACATGTTGTTAGCAGCAAGTTGTGGCTATGAAATAGGTTGTTGTGACGTATGTGGGTACTGTGTTGTCAGTATCTTTGCTTTCGTATCGTTGATTTTACATGTAATATATCAGCGGTTTAACGTATTAGATTATTTATGTCTGATCAAAATGTTAACAAATCTTTCAGCGGCATTAACTATAAATATCAGCGAAAAAGTTGTTATCCAATTGAAAATGTATTTACTTCCGTGATGTGTATTTTTTTAGGAACAAAAATATTAACGTCTATTCATGTCTTCAATAGTTGTAGGTCTGAACAAATTGATGAGAAATAGTTTAAATGTTCTTTTTAATAAAAATTAAAACATCGACAAGACGATACATTTTCATATAATCGTTCTATCGACAACCAAGGCCCAGCCCTACGGTATAATATCAACTTTTACGATCGCCTCTTACCATATAAATGTCATTTGCTTTTGTGAATAAACTAGTCCCCTTTTTATTCTTTTTATATGAATGTTTGTTAGTATCGCAGTAGCTTTGCTTTTACAGCTTGCCTCGATTCCTGTGCGATGGGGGGCTCGTGGCTCGTGGCTACGTTGGGTTAAGAGCCCCCTTACCTGAACCGTAAGGAGGGTTTTGTGTGTTAGTTGGTTTATTATGCTGAGGAGGCTGTAAGGCTATTTTTATGTTCGAAGGGACGTGAAGGATGATAGATGTGATGCGTGTAAAACCGTATTAAGTGAAAGTTACGGTGAAATGTGGCATCGCCTTCATTTTTGTAATATAAATGATTATAGTTTGCTGTTTGAAGTAGGTCCTTCAATATGATGATAACGAAAGAAAACTGGGAAGAAAAAAAACAAACCCACGCCTTTTTTTAGCGGAGTAGGCAGAAACTACAGTACGCCACCTGCTACGATCCTTACATTCAGTAACATCCTTAAAAAAATATTTGACACAATATAAAATTACCAACAATAAATAAGCAAATGGAATATACAGTATGGACCGTAGCAGATAGCGTTCTGTAATTTCTGCCCAACCCCATGGGAAAAGGGCATGAGCTTATGTAGTATATGTTATTACCAACATTGACTGCTTCACAACATTTTCTACAAAACTTTACTGCCTTTAAAAACAATGTTTATTTAAGATAAACCTCACCAATTTCCACACAACACAGTCACAAGTCTAACCTAATACATAAGTAAACCTAAACACAGAACTCACAAATTCCTCCCATTAACAAGTACAAATATATACTGAAACTTAGCTCAGTTCGAGATATAATCCTAGACCTGAGACTTAGGGTTGCCGTACTTTTATATAGAATATTGTACTGAATTTCGCCTATATGCTGCCACAGGCGATGACGTAGAAGTGGAAAAGTTTTTGCCAAAAAATACTGAGTTACTGTAAGAACAGAGCGTACTTTATAATCTACAAAGGCAAAAGAGTGCACTAAAATAGTTGTGCTGTGACCCTTTTTGTTTTTGCTTATTCCTCATGTCTCCTGTGCGGGTCACAAATAAACATATTTTCTCTCTTTCTTCCTAAAATACTCTATTTGTCTGATTATATTTTTTAAGGATGGACTGTGTGTGGAATGATATGAAAGAAAAGGGATTCAGTGATAGCGTGACGGAGGACAGGACGGTATGGAAGAAGAAAATTTGTGCGCCGACCCCAAGTAGCATGGGACAAGGGCAAGAAGATAATGATGATGATTTGATTCTAATTTTTAATTCAATTGTATGAAACCTGTCATTTCTAAAGTCAATTTCTATTTCAAAAGTCATAATTTCAAAGCGATCGGCAGAGAAAAACAGGGCTTTATTGAAATTGATGTCTACCAATCATACAATTATTTTCGAAAACAACGAAAAATGTTAATGTTGCGCGAATAGTTCTGTTTTATAAATAACAATAAAATGTACTATTTTTTATTAGCCCTTTATTTTTTTAATGTAACTTATCCTGTCCTACTGTTGGTAAAAGTCTACTCCATAGCCTTCCAACGTCCTTTGAATTTTGCCTTCACCAATTCATCTAAAACGAGTCCAAATCGCCACGTCAGCGTCTTTGACCTACCCCTTCTGAAATCAGATAAATACTCAATCATCATCATCATTTCTACTCCTGAACATAGGTCTAAAATCAAAAAATCAAAATCATTTTTTTATTTCACATAGGCCTACATGTGCACTTATAAAACGTCGACAATAGGTGCACGGTTCGGGTTGGTCGTTTCCTATGGAGAAGAACCGGCAAGAAACTCCATGGTTACTCTTTTAAAAATGGTTTGGTTTTACAATATTTCCATGTTACAGCATTAGTACTTAGATATGGGGGGTCAACGTAGGCCCGACTTATGACAATAAGTCGTAAGAAACTAAAAAAACTCTCCCCCAAGTGATACCACATCGACCAGTTCGGTAATAATACTCTTTTTCTACAAGGTTTTCTTGTTTTTGTTGCTTCGTTTTTTGACACTGACTTCCGAAATTAAAGTTATTTTCACTTTTAAGTAGGTTGTATTTTTTTGTAAAAAGTTTGTATCAGTCTATACTCTTCATTTAACCTCTCTAAAATAAGACATACTCTTCTTCTTCCCAAAAAAAATTGGCAGCCCTGAGACCTGAGTTTAGGCTAAACTCTGGCTAGACGTAGAGTCAATGCACGGCTATGATTTGGCGGCTTAATTCACGCTAACTGTTTGTCTAGCAGTACAAGTATTAGGATTAACTGCGGTACCTGGTGTTAGGCGAGTCAATATTCGCTGTTGGTGTAGCTTGATGAGTTTCAGATGTAATTCTAGGTCTGTATGATGAGTATTGGAGTGGAAATTTCTAATTATGAAACACAGTGAAAATTAGTGAATCAAGTTGTTATATTATATTAAAAAAGATTCACTGTATTTATGTTAAGACTCTATTTTTTTACGTAATAAATGATGCAAGAAAGAAGACTTGTAGTATCTCGAAAAGTAGAAGTTTACACCAGAGCCAAAAATATATTTCAAAAATTTATAACACGTAAACTAGCTGAATCGGAGAGGCCATTTTTGAAACACGTGTAATTTAATTTATCAGATGCCACTAATTAGCATTATAAAGAAAGTCTAACATGCATTATATAATAGTTACAGCAATTGGTAATTCAATTTCAAGCAGCAATATTGGTGTATCTTGCTAGTTTTAACGAGGACCATGTGTATTGACTGCCAAAAAGTATTTACAGCATGTTTGCTGTATCTATAAAACAAAACAAAAATATAGGATTTTACAGTATTTTGAAGAAGGTATGTTTTGTTATTTTTTTTTTGATAAAGTCAAAAAAAGTAATTAAGCAATTTTTCGAGATACTACAAGTACAAGTCAACTACAAGTTAGTACAAGTTTCTGTTTACTGTTTATCATAACAAAATACTATTAAAGATCGCTTTTAGCGATAAAACCTCCCATTGTGTCACCCAGTGTAATGTTTTCTTCGTCTATACTTTCTGTAACTTACATGGTGTACATAACAAAGAGTATTCTATTCTATTCTAATAAGAACTTAAGATTGTACGAGTATACTGTAGATTAAAACAAGCTCGCCCCCTATTTCATGAACCTTAAACATAACTGGCGAAATGTGGGTGCATTTAAGGTGCAGCTGTGCCCAACATGCTGTATGCCATACTGGCGTGATGTTATGTGATGAAATGTGGGTGCATTTAAGGTGCAGCTGTGCCCAACATACTGTATGCCATACTGGCGTGATGTTATGTGATGAAATGTGGGTGCATTTAAGGTGCAGCTGTGCCCAACATACTGTATGCCATACTGGCGTGATGTTATGTGATGAAATGTGGGTGCATTTAAGGTGCAGCTGTGCCCAACATACTGTATTCCATACTGGCGTGATGTTATGTGATGAAATGTGGGTGCATTTAAGGTGCAGCTGTGCCCAACATACTGTATGCCATACTGGCGTGATGTTATGTGATGAAATGTGGGTGCATTTAAGGTGCAGCTGTGCCCAACATACTGTATTCCATACTGGCGTGATGTTATGTGATGAAATGTGAGTGCATTTAAGGTGCAGCTGTGCCCAACATACTGTATTCCATACTGGCGTGATGTTATGTGATGAAATGTGGGTGCATTTAAGGTGCAGCTGTGCCCAACATACTGTATGCCATACTGGCGCGATGTTATGTGATGAAATGTGGGTGCATTTAAGGTGCAGCTGTGCCCAACATACTGTATTCCATACTGGCGTGATGTTATGTGATGAAATGTGGGTGCATTTAAGGTGCAGCTGTGCCCAACATACTGTATGCCATACTGGCGTGATGTTATGTGATGAAATGTGGGTGCATTTAAGGTGCAGCTGTGCCCAACATACTGTATGCCATACTGGCGTGATGTCATGTGATGAAATGTGGGTGCTTTTAAGGTGCAGCTGTGCCCATCATACTGTATGCCATACTGGCGTGATGTTATGTGATGAAAAACCTTTTCGCTTGACATGTCTTTAAAAGAACAAAATTCATATTTGTATTGTATGGAAATAGTTACCTATTTGTATATTTTCCGTCATTTCAGACGAAAGACGTCCACTGCTGGACATAGGCTTCCCCCAATTGTCACCACATTGACCGGTCCCGTGCGTCTCGCATTCAGCGGTTACCCGCAATCTTCACCAGGTCATCATCTAGTAGGAGTCCTTCCAACGCAACGTCTTCCGGTTCGCGGTCGCCACTGCATAACTTTTCGGCCCCATCGACCATCCGTTCGTGCTCGCAGAAAATTGTGTGTTTAAAAAAACTTTAATTGACATAAGTTGTTCGCACACTACAGATAAGTGTGGCAACCCTTGGGGGAGGTCTATGTCCAGCAGCTAGGTTTAAAAATCCATACCATAATTTTACTTGTTTACAACGAAAAACCATAATCAAGACAATTTAACAATCTAATTCATCAAAAAAAAAACATCTTCATTATAATGATTTCCCATCCAATTCTAACAAACGGGCTGTCACTTGTACTTCCTTTCCAATACCGTTTCTTAGCACAATTTAATTGAACAGGCGAGTCTAAGCCGTCACCTTGTATTTGGCGGTTAATTGAAAATTTGGCGATTCGCCCCCTGTCACGAGATACTGCTCGACTTTCTATAGGATATTGTGTTCCCCTGTCGTTTTTGAAGATGGGATGACAGGAGTATTGTGGGTAAAAAGTTGGGTGACTGTAGCGCAACTGATATATAATGTATGTTCTTTGGATTTTGTAATCGCAGGATGTTATGAATCCCTTGTGCCCATTATATTTACAAAGGTTTGATTTAGTTTCTCACACGATCTTCTTATTTGTGTCGATTATTCCCAAATGGGTATTGAACTTAGAATACAACCCAGGGTGGCGCAAGCAGTTCTTAAATAAAACCCGCTTGCGCGTGCTTAAGCTAACACGGGCTCATTGTGTAAGACTTAAACTCATGTTAGCAACTAACTCCGAGTTAAGTTTTTGGCACAAGTGGATCGAAAAGGTTCTACTATAATCCTATATGAGTGATTATATTTACTTATAGATGACACTACAGATTGTATTAGTACAGGATCTACTGTTTTTATGTAAATAATGCCTTGTTTTTTTTGCCTTCTTCTTTAAATAACTAACTAAGTAACTTTGTTAATTAAAAAAAATGTTACGCAACAGTTGCGCCATTCTGTTCCATAATACGGACGCCATTTCCCCATTGCCAAATTCTATAGTACAAGGGTGACAAGATCTTTCAAAAATAATCGACGCGAACGGAAAAGAGCTAACTTAACGACGAGTCTCCGTTTTGCAGGGTGAGTAGATTTCCAAGTGGTATAAGAATTGGGTAAGCAGTTATAAAAAAATGGAGTGTTGTACTGTAATTGTTTGTTACTGTGTTTTAACAATAATATCTTATTCATCGTTATTGTCAAAGCATATAAGTATTAGTAAGTAAGTAGAGGATCTTCCAAAAATAACTTTTGAAATATGTACTATGTACCTACGTTTCATACGGTAGGCTGTATGGGGCAAGTCTAGAAATCATGAAATGGTAGATGAATATTCCACAATACAGGAAACCTTTAGTGTTATGTTAAGCTAAGCGCAAAAAAACTGAACAAAGACCCTATATTTCTATATCTCTCCGATATTTACTAGCTACCCCATTATTATCCGGAGTAGTTTAGCGGTCTACCCTCAGACCTCCATCTTCCTCCCGGAAAGCGACGCGTGAGCGCTCCTGCAAAGAGACGGTGCATCCAGCGGAAAAGCCACAATATTTACGAGAACCATAACATGCACAACACTGACAGGCTTAAGGAAAATCACATCCACCAGCTACAGAAAAAACACCTATTCAAGAACCCCTTACCTTTAGGGTGGGGAATACCAACTTATATTTACCGCTCAGGTGAACATTTGCTAGAGGAAATTGAATTTTAAGAGCGAGGAGTAAGAGCCGGGGAAAATTTTCCAAGCAACAATTTTAAAGTTTGCAAAATAAATCTGAAATCACAGTGGCAACTCGTTGGCGCAGAAAGTGCGTAACTCCTTAACGACGATAATTTCAAATCAAACCAGTGGAGTGAAGAGATAAATTTTGGTATTCGCCTCTCGTGCCCGCAAAACAGATTTAAATCGGCCATTTTGTGAATTTGCGAGTTGCTTGCGAGTCGCCGGTCGTGCGTGTACGGGGAGCTTCCCAGAGGTGGTATTACGGAACTTTTAATTGTTGCAGTTGAGCAATTATTTTGTAATAATTGCGCGAGTGTTTTGTTTTATAGAGTCGCAGATATCGCTATGTCTCGCGATTGTATTGTGCTTGTGAAATATGTGGAGACATTTCTTAAAAAGTTGAGACGGGTCCTTATCTTACTTCTTACTAATATTATAAATGCGAAAGTTTGGATGGATGTATGGACAAATGTATGTTACTCAATCACGCCAGAACGGCTGAACGGATCGGTCTTTTCATCCCGGGTATAAAGTGCCCTTGCGATAAGAAAATACTTAGAACGCGGGCGAAGCTGCTGGCAGAAGCTAGTACTTACATGCACCATCTACCTCGTTGGTCTAGTGGCCGCTACTGTTGAGTATGAGGTCCTGGGTTCGGTTTCCGAGTCGGGCAAATTTTTTTTTTTTTTTTTTATATATGGCACTCAATAGCCGTCCGGAAATCTGGATTTGTTTCCGGTTGATGACAATTGACATGGGACTTAAGCATAACTAACGAATTATGGATGTACTAATAGGGATTCAGCAACCGTGTGCACATCTGCTTAGCTTTCGTGAAATACATGCGTCATATTATATTTTGTTTTATACTCTAGTTTATATCACTGTTCTTTAAGTTTGTATTGTGTTCATGAAATATGTGGAGACGTTTCTTACAAAGTTGAGACGGGTCTTTCTCTATACATATACGTGCTTACTTGTGTGTTCTGAGGTGTTGTTTAATTTGCTGTTAATTGTGAACAACTTGCCAAGTTACTATGAAATCTTCATCGAAGTTGAGGCGCTTGAGAATTGTCGAGAAATCTGTCAATTATCGTCTTAAAGTTAGTCTGTCGCTCTGTCTGGTTACAATTATGCTTTTGACGTCTCAAATTAAATTAACTGAATAGAATCAAATGTTTTCTCTCAAGAATAAAAGCTAATGTTTATTAAAATATACACACAGCACAAGCTTATAATAATAGCAGCCTGTTACAATACCACTCCAGGGAAAAGGTCTTTTGTGATACAGAGAAGGTACGAGAACCACGCTTAATGCGATTACAAACATATATTCTCCAAGAATAACTTAGAAAGCACATATTAATTAAACGTCATCAAAATTACATTGGCACTTCGCCGGATTTGTATCCACGACCTCAAACACGAAACCTCAAACAATGAAACAGCATGGTTCTTAGATAGCTGTAAACTGCTCGTTTAAAAATTGAAAATCCTGCCCCTGCCCTGTATGTATATTAGGTATGTTAATTATCACTTTTACAAAGACACAAATGCATTATTTAACAACATTCCGAGGTTATACCACGACAGAAAAGAGCTAAGTTTCGCATCCTATTATATCAGCCAGCTGGACATAAAGATATTTATAAGAAAAATGTGTTCAATATGCGTATATTAATTTATAATGTAATACCAAACGAATTTAAATTGTTGCAGGGTAATTTTTTAAAACAAAACAGTCATTGTTACAAAGTCAGTGGTTACAAAAAAAGTGTTTGTACAGCATTAAGGAATTTATGGAACATTAAAATATTTGTTCAGAGTATTAATAAATGTATTGTAAATAAAGTGATGACATTTGTATGTAATAATAATGTGTGATAATAATAATGTAAAGAAAGAAAAAGTGTTTATTTGTCACAAAACGACATACAATATGAGAACATGCTTATGCTAAACCCTTAACAATAGTATTAGTAGTACTTAAATTAAGTTAGTAAAGACGAGAAATAAATCAAACAATAATAACAAATACTATCTACATTTTGTTACGTATTATGTACTAATAATATAATAATATTTGTGCTTAATTATGACATTTTAACATAAATAATTTGCACGCTTGCTTGCAGGCAGAATACAATGACTTTAAGGCTGTAAGATCTTCCCTTGTAAACTAGTAATTTCTGAATAAGAATTTATGAATTTGAAAGGTGAGTTCTTAGCCCCTGGGCCACCACGACACTAACAAAAACCATTTGTTTATTTCATAAAACTTACACAAAACATGGGCTTAACACTACTAAAAGATGGTAATTTATTCTTGAAGTACCCAAGATCAATCTATATTTAACAGTAAACACCACTTTTGAGGGCAGCCAGGGCAAACGGGGAAAATGGGGCAGGGCAGGGTATAAGATGGGTCTTTGTAAGCATTATGCTAAAACTAAGGACGAGGGTCACCGGCATGTAGGTTTTAATTGGCACTTCACGACTAGTTCATGGAAGAATGGATGCAGGGGACACGGAGGTACAAGTTGTATGGATGCTGAAATTAAGAGGGATTGCATTTGTTTATTACCGTAGTGTTTACCGTTCTTTCTTCTTAAGTAGGGAAATAATTAATTGCTTTCAATCAGTTTACTATGAAATTAAATAAGCCATCTGGTTAACCGTTCCTCCTTTTTAATTATTATTTACAAATTTATAGCATTTAGCCACTATGCACCACCTTTCGTGATATAAAGGAACTAACAGCATGCCTGTTATTAAATATAATAGTAATCATAACAGCAGAAGAAAATTGTTCTAAACATAAGTCAATCTTGTAAACCTGAAAAAGTCAGTTTTTAATTATTTTAGAACAAATCGAGATAGTTTCCCAATCAAAGAGTTGGCCTTCAATTATCTGAAAGCCCATTTTATGATTGAATAACTGTTTCGATTTGTTGATCAACAATCGATACATAAATTTTCAAGAAAATTATCGAATTACACAGATGTACATAATTATGTGTACCTACTAGCTATCTCTCATCTTGATCAAGATTCAAGTGGCATCGGCGATTGACGAAATGCCAAAATGTTTGCGATGGGCTACATAACATTTCGGTAGCGCACGACAATTCTTTTCATTTAGGATATTTTATAAATCGTTATCGCTGGTGGAATTCCAATTTAGTCAACGTCCTCAGGTAATCACATGGTATTTTTGAAACCAAATAACTCACTAACACCTCCCAAGACTCCTTACACTTAGCTTCACACTGCACCTCAATATCTACGTACGTCTAGCTTGACATGCAGAAGACTTACTTCGACTCAATCAAACTTTTATACTCGTATTTTGTTATTTATTGACTTTAACCGACGGTACTAAATCCGTAGCTTACGATGACCGAGTCGAGTGGAGTGAAAGAATTTTCCTTCTAAAGGCCTTGATATTAATTTATAGCGTAATGTTATTTCAGATGTTCATCATCATCATCATTTCAATCGAAAGATGTTCACTGCTGAACAGAGGACGCACTGCAACTCCTGAAAACCAGAATCAACAGTGCCTACCAACAGAAAAGCGCCGAGACAATGAAGCTCGTCGAAGTTCCGGCGAATGAATTTAACTATCTTGGATCCCGCAACGAAATTACCTAAGTACAAATATGAAACCTGTAAGAAAATAGATGTATTTAACTCCTACCTGCATACAGCTGCACTAACACCTACCTACATATGCACCTATAGCACCGGTCAAGCCGCCGCGCCGTCTGGCCGGCCCGACACCCGACACGCAGGCTTACACGCTCCGGCGCACTGCCACGGATTCCGGCTCCAGTGTCGCACGAAGCTTGCGTCCTGGCTCTGCTTGCGTTTGTAGGTAAAGAATTATGTAGCATAAGAGACCCCTGAGTACAGATAAAGTAGGATCTAGTTATGTAGTTTGTGCTGATATCAGTTTTGTAGGTGCTAATTTGTTTGTGGTGAAATTCCTTGGTGAGTAGGATTGGTGGTTCATATCCTAGCGATAATTGCATTAAGAGTACAAGACTGGTTATTATGGCTATGCAGGAGGCTTGTATCTAGTAGACCTGTTTTGACTGAATAACGATGATGATAGCATCTCTAGAGCCATGATTTATCTGTAGAGAGGCCAAGAGCTAGCCCATTTAACAATGCGAGCAAATTAATAAAAAATCTGGATTATAAGACCTCTAAAGGGTTTCAAGTCCATTGTATCTAAGTAAATAATAGGATAACTTCTTCAGACAGACAAACAGACGCTGTCGTATATCCTTCACACATTGCACGCTTTCTGGGTTTCCCCGCACTACTTCCAGCCTTAGAATTACGTTTGTGAGAACTATTTACTTGTTAGCGGTACTTACGAGCATGAGAAGTATCAGTTGTCGTGCAAATAATGACAACTAATAGTTGAAACACACAATAGGTTGTAGGTTAGATAAACTATCATTATGTCGCCGATACGATTGGTGACATGCTAAAATGTTTGATCTATATTATACTAGATCAGCGATGGCGATGATCGAAATGGCAAAATTTAAGGCATCGATCACGTGACATGTCGAGAATTCTTGGACTTTTTTGAGTTTTTTCAACCGCTATTGCGACGCTTTTTGGGGTTTCGTTCCCAAAGGGACCGGTCACTCACGTGTCCGTTTGTCTGTCCGTCGTCTGTCACAAAATTTTGTGCCGAAGATTTTTTACTTCCGATTAAACCATGAACTTGAAACTTGGTGATAATGTTTATTATGACGTATATTTTCTTCGTACGGAACCTTAAATGTGCAAAGCCCGACACGCACTTGGTTCCTAGTTCGGGTTCTTAGGTTTCCGTACCCGAAGGGTCCAAACGGAGGGATTACACGCTTCAGTCACGTACGCAGTACGTCATAATCCACGATCGGACACTTTCGCTGGTAGTCATAGACGCCGTACGTCATTAATTCTGTTCGTCACAAAAGCGTTACGTGACTTACTCAATCCGTCACAAACGCGCTGCGTCACTAACTCAGTTCGTCACAAACGTAGTTCACCATATTTTTTTTGTGAACTGTTCTGGTTAACAAATAAATAAAACAAGTATGAGAAAATCAAGATTTATTAACTCAACAATAGGGATACAAAAATATAATCACTTTGATAAATCTTGTTTGATTGAATTATTTATTATTCATTTAAATCATATTTTATTATTATTACTATAGATATATAACGTGAACGCTTAGAGATTGTTGTAAATAAATTTTCGTATCTTTTTGTCAAAATATATCACTGAATCCTTTGTTAGGGTTTCATACTTCGAAAGGAAAAAACGGAACCCCTAGAATCTGTCCTTATGCGAACAAAGGTATAGGATCACTTTGGTGTCCGTCCGTCCGTCCGTCTGTCTGTCATGAGCCTTATCTCAGGAACGCGTAGAGGTATCAAGCTGAAATTTATATCAAATACTCAGGTCTGCTGTGAAAAATTCAAAAGATACAGCCGTTTATCCAGCAAATTTTCGACACTCACAAGGGAATCAAAACCTACAGGGTACTTCCCGTGAACTCAGAATCTTGAAATTTGGTACGAAGCAACGTCTTATAGCAAATATAAAGGGAAAATTGCGAAAACCGTAAACTTTTAGTTACATCATATAACAAAAATATTTTTAATAATTTTAAACTTACTATCCCTTTCCTCATGAACGCGTAGAGGTATTAACTTGAAATTCATATCATCAAATATTCAGATCTATAATACCTTTAAGCTGAGGTTTGTACGGAACCCTCGGTGCACGAGTCCGACTCGCACTTGGCCGGAAAGGAAAAAAAAGGAACCCTTATAGGATCACTTTGTTGTCCGTTCGTCCGTCTGTCTGTCAAGACCCTTTTTCTCAGGAACGCTCAGGTATCAAGCTGAAATTTATATCAAATACTCAGGTCTACTGTCCCTTGAAGCTGTGAAAAATTCAAACATCTAAGCCAACGCAATCAAAAGATACAGCCGTTTATGCCGCAAATTTTCGACACTCACAAGATAATCAAAACCTACAGGGTACTGCCCGTGAACTCGGAATCTTGAAATTTGGTACGAAGCAACGTCTTATGGCACAGATAAAGGATTTTTTTTTGTTACATCATATAAAAAAAAAACTGTAAACCGGCCAATCACTGGCCGGCCGGCCCCTTTTACTTATATACCTACAGGTTGGTCCGGAACTCTCGGTGCCCGAGTCCGACTCACACTTGGCCGGTTTTTTTTTTTTAACATCAATCTGTCATACACCAAACAAATATAATTGGATAACACGCTCCAGGTCACAAACGCTATTCGTCGCGTCGGTCATAGACGCAGTATGTCATTAACTCTGTTCATTACAAACGCGTTACGTCACTAACTCAGTTCGTCACAAACGTAGTACGTCATTTTTTATTTTTTGGAAACCGTACTGATTAACAGATAAATAACACGGATTACACGCTCCAAGTCACAAACGCTATTCGTCACTTACGTAGTACGTCATAATCCGCGAATGGACACTTTGCTGGTTGTCATATACGCCGCTGTTCTCCACAAACGAGTTACGTCACTAACTCTATCCGTCACAAACGCACTACGTCACTAACTTAGTTCGTCATAAACATAGTTAGTTTTTTTTTTTTGTGGTTAGTACTGTTTAACAGATAAACAAAACAAGTATGTGAAAATTAAGATTTATTAACTAAACAATAGGGAAACACAAATATAATCACTTTGATAATTTTGTTTGATTGAATGATTTGTCATTCGTCAAAATAATATTTTTTATTAATTTTATAGGTATATACGTGAAAGCTTAGAGATTGTTGTAAATAAATTTTTGTATGGATTGTATAGGTGTGATATCGCCCGTTTGTAATTTTACTAAATATTTGCTGACCTGTTTGAAAAAAAAAATATATCACTGAATTCTTTGTTTTCTTAAAGATCAATATGTCAGTCACCAAACAAGTATAATTTAGATTTATCATGACTAACAGAAGGCGGGTGGAAAACCGGTCCTTAAGGCCCTTCAGAAGCTGTTTGATTCCGTCATACTCGAGGGCAAAACGGCACAGGCATGGTGCAGGGGTGTGGTGGTACTCTTCTTCAAGAAAGGCGACAATGCCCGGCTGAAGAACTATAGCCCCATCTCACTTCTTAGCCATGTCTACAAGTTGTTTTCAAGAGTTATCACGAATCGTCTCGCGCGCTGGTTTGACGATTTCCAGCCCCCTAAACAAGCCGGATTCCGGAAAGGCTTTAGCACCGTAGACCACATACATATGCTGCGGCAGGTTATACAGAAGACCGAAGAGTATAATCTGCCTCTCTGTTTAGCGTTTGTGGACTACGAGAAAGCCATTGATACGATCGAGACTTGGGCTGTACTGCAGTCTCTCCTACGGTGCCAGATCGACTACCGGTACATTGAGGTGTTGAAGTGTTTGTACAAAAACGCCTGTCTTCAGGATCAGACCTCGAAAGGAATACTTCTCCAGCGCGGCGTGAGACAGGGAGACGTCATTTCTCCGCCTCCGTCTTCAACTGTTAACTGCTGCGCTGGAGGATGTCATCAAGGTTTTGGACTGGAGGGGGCTTGGCATCAACGTTAATGGCGTGTACATCACTCACCTTCGGTTTGCCGACGACATAGTGGTCATGGCTGAGACCATGGAGAGCCTCAGTAAAATGCTCGATGACCTCAGTAGAGCTTCCGAAAGAGTGGGTTTTAAAATGAACATGGACAAAACCACGGTCATGGTGAATGTCCATGTAACAGCCACTCCTATCAAGGTCGGAGACTCTACACTCGAAGTTGTGAACGATTATGTCTACCTGGGACAAACGGTCCAGTTGGGTAGGTCCAATTTCGAGAAAGAGGTCAACCGTCGAATCCGACTCAGCTGGGCGGCGTTCAGGCAGTTGCGCAGTATCTTCTCGTTCAATTTACCACAGTATCTCAAAACAAAAATCTATAACCTATGGGTAGTGTGTGTTGACCTATGGGCCCGAGACGTGGTCGCTCACAATGGGCCTCATCAGAAAGCTTACAATCTCCCAAAGGGCAATGGAGAGCGGGCTATGCTCGGAGTTTCTTTGCGTGATCGCATCAGAAATGAGGATATCCGCAGGAGAACCAAAGTTACCGACATAACCCGAAGAATTGCCAAACTTAAGTGGCAGTGGGCGAATTGCTCGCAGAACGGATGGCCGATGTGGCCAAAAAGTTCTGGAATGGCGACCACGAACCGGAAGACGATACGTTCGAAGGCCTCCGCCTAGGTGGACTGATGACCTGGTTAAGGTTGCGGGAAGGCGCTGGATGCGAGACGCACGGGATCGGTCAATTTGGCGACGCCTGGGGTAGGACTATGTCTAGCAGTGGACGTCTTTCGGCTGAAATGATGATGAATGATGACAAACAGCGTTTATGGCAAACGGCGATAATGACAAATTGCTTACATGATGAATTGCGTTTGTGACAAATACCGTATTAGACAAATCGCCATAGTGAAAATCAGATAGCTATGACCAACTGAGTATGTGACGAATAGCGTTTGTGACCTGGAGCGTTTAATCCTTAATTCATCTTAATTAAGAAAAATACCCTCATCCTACCAAAAACCTTCTTCAATAACCTCCCCTGACCTTGTCTACTTGTTCCACTCCCGCTAAACACCGGTACACTGTAGAACAAGTGCATACACTAACAAGCTCATTATGGGGCGGCTTATAAAGCCTTACGTGGGCCTTAAATATGCACGCCAGTGTACAGGCTGTTCTCTTCGCGAGCCTTAATATTTGATGTGGAGAAGATTAGGCTGGAGCCCGCAATTGGTGAGGACTGAATGGAGAGTTATGCGGCCTGAGATTTTTTGGTTTTGTCTGTTTGTGTTTTGTTAGACATTGTTTGTTATTCATTTTTTGCCGTCGTAAGATATTTCTAGCTTGTTGTAGTTACACACAGGTCTTTAATACTAAACAAACAGCGTTTTGTGATAACTATCTGTAAATTCATGGAAGGATGCCATGATCTTGTATCTTGCTTACAAAACAAAAATTCACGTTAGTTTTCTTTTGCCAGCTTGTGATGTAGAGTATTTTTAACCAACTTCAAAAAAGGAGGAGGTTTTCAATTCGACTGTATGTTTTTTATGTTTGTTACGCGATTACGCCGCCAATTATGAATTGATTTTAATGATTCTGTCTCTCAAGATACAGGTAACCTAGTTTGAGAGGCAGGGTTTTCCTTATTGTGTACAGATTTTAGTTCCTAGATTGTACTGTATTGTGTTACTGCCAAAGCTCTTTTAAATTGTCTTTAGTCTACATTGTGAAATCTGTATTTTATTTTTGTGAAATAAAAAATTTATTATTATTATTATTCTTTTTTTTAAGGGGCATGTTCCCGAATGGGTCTTATTTAAATTTGGTGAAGATCTGATTAAGAACTTCGAAGATATACAACAGAACTCTTCAATAAATGACGGAAAATCTCTCGGAATTGCTGCAATCGCATGGCTGTTTATTGTTTTTACCATTTAATAACATAACACCGGTACGCTCTAAAGGGGTACGCAGATGTGTACGGTTCACCCTGGTACACTCTTATTTCAACGGTTATGTTATTTCATGTTATTCGGGTAATCTATTCTGGCATAACTTTTGGCATTGTAGGTACTTTAATATATCCATGTCCATTATGTACTACAAGTTAAAAGTGAAACAAAAGGTGTTTGAAGTAATTTTTTCCTTTTTTAGTGTTTTTATTTGGAAGTCGGTTGTAGTTTTTGGTAAAAAAGTTTTCATTATCTGTGTACAAAAGATAGACTAAAAATCAAAACAAATTATACAATACTTACAACAGAATCAGCAACGAAGCTGGTCCAAAGTTCTGAAAAAAAATATTGTTTTTTTTTTCTTTGCCCAATAATTTTGCCTGATTAAATACATCATTCTGTAAGTGTGTCCGTGAAGGGCGCAGCACAGATAAAGTTACGGACACTACGAGTCTACGACTCGGGACTCGTCGGGACGTTGCCACCGACGATGAGGACCTTATCTAAAAGTATAAATTGCAAGTCGGTCATCATCACCATCAGACTTTTTCCAACTATTTCAGGGTTGGCTATCAGTCTATCAGGTTACAGCTTACCAGAAAAGCATGTTACCAGAACGAAAATGATTGAGAAACTTAAAAAATATAAAAGTTGCCACACCAATGTTGCACGTGGCTTCGTAGATTATCAATGACACCTACAAAAAACCTTCACGACCCAATATCAATAAAACATCGTTTCAGTTACCAACCTTCACAAGACGTGTCACCTAACCTCAAGAAAACTACTTAAAATTCAAACGTCACCAATCTGCCTACCCCCGAGACTGCCTCATCCCGACATCAAACACGCTACACACCAGCTATAATGATAACACACTTATTTGCACTTGTACTGCTGTGTAACTCCCGCTGCTCATTACGGAATCTGTTGATATACGGAAAAACATGGTTTCTTACTCGTGCGAAACCGATGATATACTATACGCTGAATAAGCAACTCTATCTTCTTTTCAACGGAGTTGATATTTCAGTGACAGTATCAAAAGGTTGGTAAGCCCTTTTCAGGGGTCACAAAGTGAATGTAGGTCTCAATCAGAAGACATCAAAGTGTGAAGATCAAAGGCAGGGGTTAAGAACAGGTATCGCGATATTGAGGCTCGTTTTAATAACGAGTTAAGCAATGCTGCACGCGTGACGCGACATACAAATTGCCTATCATACACAAAATGGCGCGATTTGTGGGGAATTCAGAATTTGGTACATGTTTTTTTGGGAGTCTTTGGGGAGATTGGTAATCAATCAATCATCTATCAATTAGATTACCTTGTTATAATTGAATCATTGTCGGTAGAAAAGCCACTTATCTAACACACCTACAGTATGTGTTTGTGTGTAGTAGTATTTTTTCAACTCCACCGTTAATCTTTTCTGATTAATTTCGTTGCGGGATCCAAGAAAAAATAAATTCATTCTCCGGGACTTCGTCGAGCTTCATTGCCTCGGCGCTTTTCTGATGGTCGCCACTGTTGATTCTGGCTTTCAGGAGTTGCAGTCGTTTGGGAATAGTGCGATGGGATGGTCGCAATACCGACAATGCGTTTCACGAAATCAACCCATAAACACCTATTAACAATGGACAGTCTAGGTATAAATTGTATAATTATATACAATTGTAATAAATAAGGTTTCAATCATACATACACATATAAACTGACGGCGATGATGAGACAGAAACTCCGGAAAATCACGTGCCACGAACTTTATGTAGTCTCTTTAAGCTATAGCAGCTAATTAATTGCCACCAGACTGACATACTGTGGACTGCAATAAAAATACGTTGGCCTTTACACAAATTGACATTTTATCGGCGATAGCGATTGTCGAAATGCCAAAATGTTTAAGAATTTGAAATAAGGTGTAGGGTCTGCAGTGCAAATCCTTATCTTTGAAACTATTCTGCCTAAAAGTAGATCTTTATTAAAAAACAAGCTGTCCCACTCGGCTTCGCTCCCGTCAACTGGCTACCTACGTACCCTACATACATGAATGTTGCGTAACTTTAACCGCTTACGCAACGCACGCAACGGAACTCGGAAGCTCTCAAAAAAAAATAAAAAAAATCAAAACACCCGACTGCTTAAAAAGCGAACTAAAAAGACGTAAACAAGAAAAAAATCATGCTGTGCAGTCGGAGGATACATATTCGCGAGCTGGCTGACAAAAACCAGATGTATCCTCC
Source organism: Orthosia cruda (assembly GCA_964057195.1). NCBI lineage: Eukaryota > Metazoa > Arthropoda > Insecta > Lepidoptera > Noctuidae > Orthosia > Orthosia cruda. The sequence continues at coordinate 2,170,591 of OZ059835.1, read as the reverse complement.
GACTGCACAGCATGATTTTTTTCTTGTTTACATCTTTTTAGTTCGCTTGTTAAGCAGTCGGGTGTTTTGATTTTTTGAATGAATTTTTTTATTTAACACTTTTTAGTTAATATTATATTCGAATAAGGTACATTTAAAAATATAAGTATTATATATTTTTGAAATCGCAACCTAAAAAAAACCCCGCAAATCAAAACCCTTTAATTTGATACCCCACACGATGGGATTGGATGGAAAAAAATTGGGCCCCCACAATATGGCGCCCAAAAGCCGCCATTTTTCTATTTTTCAATTGTAATGTAGCCAGTGACACTCGCAGGGTTAAGACGCATCGATTAACGTATGAATCATCAAAATGAGCCAACGCGTTTGGTATTTGGAACGCCACATAGGAACAAACATACATACATACTTACATTCATACATACATAGACTGATAAACACATTACCCTCCTTCGGCAGTCGGGTAAAAAGGAATATTATTGCCCGTTTTTGCAACATTTTTCATTTATGCTCCGCTCCCATTGGTGTTGTAGCATGATGTTATATAGCCTTTAACCTTCCTCGATAAATGGACTATCCAACACAATTTTTTTTTTTTATTTCGGCCATTAGTTCCTGAGATAAGCGCGTTCAAACAAACAAACAAACTCTTCAGCTTTATAATATTAGTATAGATATGTTACGATTTGGAAGCAGTGATGCTCGCTGCTACCGTAGCGAGCAAGACTGCTCCTAAATCTTAAAAAATCCGGTAAATGCACATTCACTAACAGCACCTCGTTACTTTACGGAACACCTCTGCATTTCTCCGTCGTACGGAACGAGCGAGATCCGTTGAACGAACGAACGAAAGAGACTGAATGAAATTAATTAAACTTGTATTATTGCTGCGACTCTACTAACAAGGTTCCCGCTAACTAATTGAGATTCTCGTAGATTTTATAATTATTTTCATTTGTTTTACTGTGTAGTTAACCCCCGACGGAAAAAGAGGGGGTGTAAGTTTGACGGTGTACCTGTGTATTTGTGTAATAGTGTCTTTGTGTACTTGTGTATCTGTCTGTGGCATCATAGCTCATAAACGGATCAATCGATTTTGATTTAGTTTCGTTTTGTTTGAAACGTGACGTTTTTCTGTTTGAATCAGGGTGTTTTTGCAAGTTATCGTGTCATAATTATGTGTTCTATAGATTGTCGATCGAAGCGCGTCTACTACTAAGTAGCATGCAATACAATTGTGTCGGGTTTTTAAATTTTAAAATGTTACTTGTGTTGAAGGTTTTTACTGATACTCGTATTTACATGGAATTTCTTGCACATTCTTCTCTATAGGAACCTATAATACGCTTTGAAATGGACAATAAACTTCATATTTCTGGCTGTTCGAGTTTTTGAATTTTGAAATGTAAAAATATTTCAGGTTGACCCCAGGTTTCAGGTTTCTCTTTCGATACATTTTGCTATTGCTTGCCAACCCTTACATTTTTATTTTTCGTTAATTGTTTTCGCTGAAAATGACACTTCGTCTAGAGCCTCTTGATAATATTAAAAAAATAAATGTAAATGCGTTGATCCTTTGGATCAACTTTAAAAAGGTTGAATTATCCTTCGTTTTTTGGTCGTTACAATCCCGTGGAGGGTCTATCTCGTACATGAAACAATATCGATTTGTACAGATGAAATTAAAAATAATAAAAAAAAAAAAAAGAAACCGACTTGCAAAGCAAATCACTAAAAAGTGCAAAAATAACTTTCGTTTCGGCAGTCGGTGTCATTAGTACCTCTTGTTTTTGACAACGACTGCCGAAAAAAAGGTTATTTTTAAACTTTTTATTATTTTGCTTTGCAAGTCGGTTTTTTTTTATTTTTTATTATCGTGCATGGAGTACTGTTCTCATCTCTGGTACATGGTGGACATCCCACCCATACGCACATAACGTTTTGGGGACACTTTTATTATGCGTACAGCTAAGGAGTGGAATTCCCTGCCGGAGTCTGTGTTTCTGGATAGCTACAATCTAGGGGTCTTTAAGTCAAGAGTGAATGGGTATTTTCTAGGCAAGCGTGCTTCATCGTCGACCACATCATCGCTTACCATCAGGTGAGATAGTGGTCAAGCGCAAGCCTATAGATAATAAAAATAATAAAAATACGGTTTTCTTGCGGTACTTGGCAATTATCATATTATACAAGGCTAGGCAATTATCAGTTGACTATGAACACCGTTGTAAGCGGTATCATTTCTTAACGTTGGAAGTAAGACGCAATATCAATGATATCTGCTTTTTAGTGAGCATCGCTAACGGCTCTGTCGATTGTCCCGATCTACTAAGCAAAATACATTTCATTTTTCATTTCATTTATTCATTAACAATTTTACACTGTGTCTGAATGTTTACAAAAAATAATTAAAAAACAAGCCTAAACAAATTCTCAACTGCGGACCAACAATATAACAATTACATTTATAATATTAATCAAATTCAAGTACATCCATTGTCACAATTAAAAACATTTTCATCCAAAATAAAAAAAATCGAGAACAACAATAATAATAGTCTAGACATGTCATATACAAAAATTGATTACTTAATTCAATATAATAAAATCTAATACATGTCAACAAAATTCAATAAATACTCTAAAAATGTCATAGCAAATTTCAAATAATAATCTAAAACATGTCAAAACCACAATAAATCAAACCAATCCGATACATCAAAAACAAACACACATCCAATATAATGATAATCTAAACCATTTCAATAAACACTCTACAAATGTCAAACAACTCAATCAAAAAAATCATAAAAATAAAACGATAACAATCTTAAAATGTCATCACAAAATTTATTTAAATACAATACATGTCGTAAAAATGCCACTTATTATATAATCTAATCTCAAAACCAAACCACAGAAATTAAAACTCATCCGATAATTGCACATAGCTTCAATAAATAGTCCAAAAATGTCACTACCAAAATTAATTAAAATAATCTAATACATGTCATAACCATTCAAATAAATAATGTAAACATGTCCAACAAAATAATTAAATAATCTAATAAAATGTCAATAAATAATCTAAAAATGTCATAGCCAATAATCTAATACACGTCATAAAAATATTCAATTAAAAATTTCAATAGAGAATCTAATAATGTCAAACAAATAAATTTAATAATATCAATAAAAAATAAAATGTCAATAAATAATCTAAAAAGGTCCTAACCAAAATAATTCAAATAGTCTAAAACATGTCATTAGAATTCACATAATCTACACGGTTACCTAAGTCATATTAATCATTTATCATAAGTTCATTAACGGAATAAAAACATTTTTCCAATAGAAATTCCCTAAGCCTCTTTTTAAACAAGGTTGTTCTATATAATATACATCTTAGATCCTTAGGCAAGCAGTTAAATAGTTTCACCGCTTGATACTTAACACAATGTCTCACAATATTCAGTTTGGAACTAATGCCGAGCTTCAAGTATTGGTTCCGTGTGGTTTCCCTATGGTGTCTTTCTTCCTTCGTTTCATATTCACTTATGTGCTTTGCCAGGCTGGTCAAGACTGTTAATATGTAAAGGCTTGGTACCGTAAGGATGGAAAGCTTTTTGAAATATTCCCGACAGGACTCGACTTGGGAAATGCGGACTATTGTTCTGATCGCCCTCTTTTGCAGTACAAATGCCCTGTAAGAGTTATACCTGTAGCTATTTCCCCATAGTTGAATACTATATCTTAATCTTGACTCCACCAATGCATAGTAAACCGATTTTAAAATATTTACACTTAGTTCATCTCGCAGGCTCCTAAGCGCATAACATGCTGCTGAAATTGATCCATCTATGGCTTTTAGTTCATTTTTCCAATTTAATAATGAATCAACATGAACTCCTAAAAATTTTACTGAGTCTACACAATATATTTTGTCTCCATTTAACATTATATCTAAACTATCATTATTGCGTGATGTAGACTTAAACAATATAATGTTTGTTTTTTTAGTATTTATGTTTAATTTATTAGCCATAAACCATAATTGAAAAAAATCAAGAGCCTTGTTTACAGTGTTGCTCAATGAGTCCGCAGTATCTTCGCTAACAATAGCATTAGTATCATCAGCGAATGCTATTATTTTCATATTTGATTTTATGTTTGTTGCTAGGTTAAGTAAATCGTTCGTAAATATCAGAAATAGGATTGGACCTAATATCGAACCCTGTGGGACACCTATCAAAACCCTTCGTAAGTTAGAATGGTACACTTCTTGAACATTGTTGTCATTCATGTTTTTAACCTCTACGTACATTTTCCTGTTATTTAAGTACGACCGAAAAAGCTCTAGAACCTGTCCTCTTACACCATAATGTTCCATTTTAGCAAGCAATAAAGTATGATTTACCGTATCAAATGCTGAACTCAAATCCAAGAAGATTCCAGCTACCCTCAATTTTCTATTTAATTTATCAACCACATCGTTAACCAAAGTGGTAATAGCTTCCGCAGTTCCAACACCCTTTTGATAACCGAATTGTCTGCTATTTATAACTTTATTTATACTGAGATGAGTAACTAAACGAATTTTTATCAATTTTTCAAAGATTTTTGAGAGGGTCGGTAAAACTGAAATAGGCCGATAATTTTTTGTATCCATCTGTGAACCTTTTTTATGTAAGGGAATAACTTTCGCTATCTTTAGTTGTTCAGGAAAAATTCCCGCATCAAAACATTTATTAAAAAAATCTGACAACGGTAATGCAAGAATTTTTATATGTTGTTTTACAACGCTTATTGGCAAGTCATCATACCCACTAGAAGTTTTATTTGCCATTGTCCCTACAATTTTTACTATTTCTGCCGGGGTCACGGAAGTCAAACACATTTCACTATTCACACTGTCGGTAGTTTTTTTTAAATAGAATAGTGAATTTTTTTCATCCGTAATATTCAAATTGTGGTTATAATTATTAAAATGTTCAGCGAATATATTTGCAACTTCCCTAGGGTCGTCAATAATTTTATTATCCACTTTCAAGATAAGGTTTTTTGTATTTTTTTGTTTTTCTTTGTTCCTATGGCGATTTACTACTTGCCAGATTTCCTTGCTTTTATTTTTCGCTGCCTGTATTTGTCCCCTCACAGCAATTCTTTTTGCTCCTTTCACAACTTTCCTAAATAACCTAATGTAGTTTGTTTTATAAGATTGTATTGTGTTATGACAACTCCCACTATTTACACACAACAATCTTTTCATTTTACTTGACACCTTTATGCCTTTTGTGGTCCATTTTATACCAGTACTGTTAGTTTTTTAATAATATGTGTTTTTTTTGCTTACATCTTCGCACTAATATAACCAACTCAAGAAAACGGCCGCTACTCCATGTACCATCCACATCGATTAAGTACAGGCGCAACGCCTACTGAATACGTAGTGTTATAGCCTGTAATAGTTTAGCATCACACCTAGAAATCGATTTATTTGGCACCAGCGCACATAAAATAAGAAAGATTTTAAACAAGGAGTATTTTGGTGACAACCATAAATAACTTTTAACTCTGATTTTGAGGTTGCACGACTTGACATACCTAATATGTTGTCTCGACACGCCTAATGTTTTTACATTGTTACCTTACCTTACTGTTTGTTTGGTTAAATCGCTGTAACTGGTCAACGCAAATAACGCGTAATTATCTAGTTATTTACATGTGGAAGCTTGTAATTAGCAAATGTCCTTTATCCAATATTCAAGATTGTTATTAGTCTGTAAGCTTTCTTGAAATTAAATAAATAAATTAAAAAAAAAAACAGTTCTTTTGTTTAAATAATTTTATTTCTCTCTCTTAGTTTTAGTACACCATCACTAAAAAGTAAGCAAGTTCTATAGTAAGGTACCTAAAGGATAGAAACCCATAATAATATAAACCCATATGGCAATATACCCATAATAATTCAATTTACACATTCGTGCTGTTTGTCGCTAAGAAGTTCGGTTGTACGCTCCATATCTTGAAAACTACTGAACGGATTTTGATGAAACTTGCACTATTCCCTAATTTTAGAGTTATTCAATCCAAAAAAGAATTATCACGATCCGTTAAGTAGTTTCGGAGAAATGCGTGCACAAACATACATACATACTTACATACAAACATCAATTTATGAAATTTGGCACACGTGTTTAGAAGCGCACATAGAGTGACTATGTGAATATTGTAAGGTCCCAAGAATATTATATTAATACGACACGTATTGAGTTGATTACCTCCTTTTTTTGAAGTCGGTAAAATTACATGTAAATGCGTTGATCTGATCTCTTTTACTTGCTACCTACATAGGACTTATAGAACTTGGAACTTTGTTTCTATCACTGAAGAAATTAAAAGATCACAGAGATTATAAATGGTACCCCGTTGTCAGAAAGAGATAAACATACTGTACAAACGCACGTTCGTGTCGCGGCCAGACGCAGGATGGACTAAGTTCACTCAAGCTGGTCAGCTTATACTCGTATTTGTATTGCCGCGCATATGTCGGTAAAACGTATATATCTCTGTATTATATAACATCTTTGGGTATTTGTAGTAATAAGTTGGTAATGGTCAAGTTAAAGATCTTTGTGAGGCAAATAAGAACGCTGTTGATGTGGCTGAATTCTGGTCTAAACGTATTTAATTTTGGGATCAACGACACGACAATGAAGAAGAAGAATAGATAAGTAAAACATGTTAGGTGTTTGTTTACCTTAGATTTGTGATTTTTTATTTCATAGACTAAACTGACAGCGCCAATGACCTCATTTTTTTTTAATGTTGCTAGCGCGGAACAGTGTTGTCGGTAAGGTTCAATCATAAGTGATTCATCGAATCGATGTGACATGACTCCTCAATTTAATTTCTCTTACTGGTAAATATAATAGGTAAATAAATGCTTTATGTATATAAAAACAATATATTTAAATATATTGCTATGTACTATGTGTATGTATTAATACACATACTACATAAACTTTTATCGTTATAAATAAGAAATCAAAAATTGTTCAAGCATCAAGCTCAGCGCAATTAGTAGTCAGTAAGATATTTAGCTATAAGTTTTTATCAGGCGTTTATCCTACGGTCCTAGGATACATGTAATGTCAGTTAGGAGTCAAATAAAATAAGTGGATCACTGCGTGCTACATCCTGAGTTTTTTATTCCCCAAAATCCCAAGAAGTTCCTCCAGTTTTTATACATGGTCCTTCGAGCCGGATTAGTATCTTCATACTAGCAAAGTGGAATAAGCTGGAATTGGATATTCTGGAAATTGGATATTGAATGAGTACCGGAGTGACGAGGTAACGAACACGTGTTTGAAAGAAAAGTGTATCGGACATTAAGTGAAATAAAACAGGAAACTTTAAGCATTATAATATTAATTATATTCACCCAACACTCATTAATATTAAATCAGGTAAAATAAAATATAGGAATTAAGTATTTATAATAAGGTTAGTAAAATATTTTTTGTATAACATTTACAAAGTTATTAATTTAATTGTTTTTATTCTTTGTGTATACATATTTACAAGGAATTATCTACAGAGCATTAGGTTAAATCACAGTTGTATAATATTGTTAACGTGTGCTTAAAATACAGTACAGTAGTGTTATAGTTAACCTACATTAGTTAGTTATTTATTTTTCAATATACAACTATTATTTTCTGATTTAAACCATTAAAATTAATTGTTGCTTTGTAAACCCTTTCACAGGCAGATAATTAATTTGTTTGTCACGTTATTTCTTAGAAATATTAAACCTTACATAGGTACTTTCCTACAGTAGCTATTATTAATATTTGCAGTGATACAACTTAACAGTTAAATTTGTACAATTAATAACTTGGGCTAGTTTTAACTGGCAGTCTCATTAGTCACTACGATAGTTATTTGTTGTTACAGTTTCATTAACATTATAATTGTATAATTACAGGTCTACGACACTCTCCAATCGAAATGACTGACATTAAAGAACTTAAAAAGAAGCGAAGCAGTTATAAAGGAAGGTTAACAGTATTTGGAACCTATTTGAGTAATCTAAAAGATTCCGAGATAACCCCCTTTCAGGTAATGGAGTTGCAATTGCGAGTCGCCAAATTGGATGATATTTTTGATGAATTTAATGAGGTTCAATTAAAATTAGAATGCTTGTGTGATAATATTGATACTGAGACACTCGAAAGAACTACAATTGAATCTCAATATTATGGGTTGGTAGCCCAAGCTAAAATTATGTTAAGTAACTTTTCAAAATCTGACCAAGATGAAATAAAATCGAATTGCAGTACTTCTAATGTTAAGCGTCAGTTCGTCAAGTTGCCTACAATCCAATTACCCAAATTCACAGGATCATATGATAACTGGCTCGAATTTCGCGATACCTTCGCCAGTCTCATTCATGGCAATGACGACATAGACGAGATTAATAAATTTCATTACCTTAGGTCATCATTATCGGAATCTGCTGCTGTCGTGATCCAGTCAATTGAGTTTTCTGCTCAAAACTACAATGTGGCATGGGAGCTTCTTTGTGAGCGATTCGATAATGAAAGATTATTGATTGAGAATCACGTTACGGCGTTGTTCAACGTCGAGTCGATCGCTAGGGAGTCCTCAACTGCATTAAAAGGTATCATAGATAATGTAAACAAAAACATCAGAGCGTTAAAAACATTAGGCGAACCTGTTAGTAATTGGGACACATTACTTATACATATAATTCGACAAAAACTTGATACTACGACATTCCGAGAATGGGAGGAATATAAAGGACGTATCGATAAATCTAAACGAATCACTTTTGATCAGTTCATTGTTTTTTTGCGTAATCGGGCTGATTTAATAGAAACACTAGAAAAATCACGTCATTCTACAACTAACATAAAACAGAATACTAAAATAAAAGCCTTTGTTACAACACAAAACACTAGTAGTTCTTCATCAAATAGTTGTCCAAAATGTAAAAGCGATCACAACCTTAATTCATGTCCACAGTTTCTATCATTGAGCATCAACGATAGAATGTCTTTACTACCTAGCTATAAGGTATGTTATAATTGTTTTCGTCACGGTCACTATCCCAATAATTGCAAGAAACCAGGGTGTAAAATATGTAAACGCAAGCACCATACGCTCATTCATAACACAGACTTTAAATCAAAACCTGTTTCAAACAAATCAACTGACGGCACGACTGATAAGGCTAAGGTTGAGTCATCCTGCACTGTTGACACAAACAATAGTCACGTTTCGCTCTCAGCTAATATCTCTGCGCAGTCGCATACGAGCAGCGCAGGCGACATCCTATTGTCAACTGCGTTAGTGAGGTGCTACGACGTAAATAATAAAGAACACATAGCTCGAGCGCTTCTCGATTCTGGTAGTTCGTCGTGTTTAATGACAGAGAATTTATTTAATAAGTTAAATCTGCCTTATTTAAACACAGACAAATCTATACAAGGCATAAATAATTCTATATCGCATGTGGAAAAAATGTGTCGTGTGCACATTAAATCGTTGCATGAATCGTACACTAATGATTTAATATGTTTTGTCTTGCCCACAATAACTGATAACGTCCCCGCTAGACAGGTACATGTGAATATACCTTCAAACATTCACTTAGCCGATCCGCATTTCCACACACCGGCTTCTATTGATATTATTATAGGAGCTGATGTATTCTGGAGTTTATTAGGATCAAATAAGATTTTACTAGGAGATGGGAAACCAACACTTTATCAAACTAGACTTGGTTGGCTAGTTTGCGGCCCAATTAACGGCGGCTTTAGTAATAATTCATCTCATCTTTCATTAATTAAATGTAATTTTACAAATGTTAATGATTATTATGAAAGTTCTTCCAGTTCGATTGAGTTAGATGACATCCGAAACCAATTGTCGCGTTTCTGGCAGCTCGAGGAAGTTTGTCATGAGTCATCGACTTATTCAGCTGAGGAGAAGATGTGTGAAGAACACTTTATAAAATACACAACGCGCTTGGCAGATGGCCGCTTTTGCGTTAAAATACCGTTGAAGGAATCTTCGAATAGTTTAGGCGATTCGTATTATCGTGCAAAACGATGTTTTCTGTCATTAGAGCGCAGAAATCTCAGCCAACACTCACTCGATAAAATGTACAAAGATTTTATGACGGAGTACATTTCTTTAGACCATATGTCCGAGTGTACTATTCATGAAGATCAGCGGTCATATTTTATTCCTCATCATGGAGTACTGCGCGAGAGTAGTAGTACAACCAAATTAAGGGTTGTTTTTAATGCTAGTGCACCCACCACCTCTGGTCTTTCTTTAAATACAATACAGATGGTGGGGCCTACCGTCCAGGACGATCTGACCGCAATCCTTCTTAGATTTAGAATGTATAAGTACGTCCTCTCTGCTGACGTCGAGAAAATGTACAGGCAGGTGTCTGTACATCCTTCAGACAGGCACCTGCAGCAAATTATTTGGCGTGATGATGCTTCTAGTCCTCTTAAAACCTACCAATTGCATACAGTAACTTACGGTACGGCTAGTGCACCGTTTCTCGCTACTAGGTGCCTCAAACAGGTCGGTATTGAATGTCAGGATCAAAAGGTCGCGGAAGTTATCCTTCATGATTTTTACGTCGATGATCTTTTGACCGGTACAGACGTGTTGGAGGATGCTCGAATGTTGCGTCATAAGGTGGCTGATGCTCTTGCTTCTGCTTGCATGCCTTTAAGGAAGTGGAAATCTAACGAACCCAGTTTAATTTCAGAAACACCTGGTGATTCTTATTATGATTTTCACAAGGAAAGTTATGTTGTCAATAAAACACTTGGTCTTAGTTGGCAAACTAACACAGATGATCTGTGTTTTCCTATTAATGTTCCTGAATGCATAGAAAATACTAAGCGTGGCATGCTAGCAGTAATTGCGCGAATATTTGATCCTCTAGGGTTGTTAGCACCGTGTGTCGTGAGCATGAAGATGTTGCTTCAGAAACTTTGGCTGGACGGGTTAAAGTGGGATGACCAGTTATCACCTGAGGTTGGAACAATATGGGCGAACATAATTAAAGCCTTGCCTTGCCTTCATAATTTACGTGTTTCACGTCGTGTAGTCTGTGACGCATACAAACAGGTTGAATATCATATTTTTACTGACGCTTCGGAGCGAGCTTACGGCGCTTGTTTGTATATACGCAGTATCAATGAGCAGGGTGACGTCGACGTGCGATTATTAACAGCTAAAAGTCGTGTTACTCCTATTAAACCAATAACAATACCGCGACTTGAGCTGTGTGCTGCTTTGCTTGGTGCACGTTTATATCAAAAGGTTGCTAGTTCCCTTCGCATTAAACCATTTAGTGTAGTTTTTTGGACTGACTCCATGATAGTTCTGGGTTGGTTAAAAATGCTACCTATTAAATTAAATACTTTTGTGCGCAACCGTGTTGCCGAAGCATTAGAATTAACCGTCCCAGGTACATGGAGACATGTGTCGACACACGACAATCCAGCTGATTTAATAACACGCGGGGTGGAACCTACCGCTATGCAATCACTGGATTTGTGGTGGTTCGGTCCATGTTTCTTAAAGCATGACAGTGCTACATGGCCACATCCTGTTATGAATCCAGGCTTCTTACCAGACATTAAGTCAAATATTTTGATCAATTTAGCTCACGATCACACTAACGCAGATTCATTTCAAGCATTAATCGATTTTAATCGTTTTTCCAATTTAACTAGATTACAGCGTTCTATTTGTTATGTTTTTCGTTTTATTAATGCATGCAAAAGACGTTCAGCAAATACGTCCTATTTAAATGTTCAGGAATTACAAAATTCGTTAAACTTCATTATTGTTCAATCTCAAAGGGAATCTTTTCCTGAATACAACTTACTATTAAATAATAAAAGGTTACCACATAAAAATCAATTATTAAGCTTAAATGTGTTTCTAGATGAAAATAAAATTATTCGTATAGGTGGTAGATTACACAATTCCGAATATTCATTTGAAAAGAAACACCCAATCTTATTACAGTCCACTCATCACTTTGTGAAACTTTTATTTAGATTTGAGCATATCAGATTAATGCACGCAGGTCCTCAATTATTACTAAGTACAATTAGAGAGACTTATTGGCCACTGGGTGGTCGCAATTTAGCCAGAGCCAGTTATCGTCATTGCGTTCGATGTCAGCGTCTAAAACCAAAGGCTGTTGTCCCTCAGATGGGTAATCTTCCATTGAGCAGACTCTCACCAGCTGACTTTCCATTTCAAAGCGTAGGAGTTGACTACGCAGGCCCAATAACCTCGTCTAGTCGTCAAGGTCGTGGATGTAGATTAGTTAAGGTATACATCGTTATTTTCGTGTGCTTCACTACAAAGGCCATTCATTTAGAGTTGGTAGGTGACTTGACGAGCAGTAATTATTTACAGGTTTTACGTCGGTTTATGTCTCGAAGAGGAAAACCTCTTAACATCTACTCCGATAACGGAACGTCGTTTGTAGGAGCTTACAATGAGATAGCTGATTTCTTGAAACGCAATTGTGACTCCATAACTGATAGTGCGGCTCAAGATGATATTAAATTTCATTTTATTCCTGCTTACGCTCCACATTTTGGTGGTCTTTGGGAGGCGGGTGTCAAATCGACCAAATTTCATTTGTTACGAGTGTTGGGCAATTGTCATCTAACATACGAGGAGCTTAACTCCGTTTTGGTACAAATTGAAGGTATTTTAAATTCTCGGCCGCTAACACCGTTATCGTCAAACCCAGAAGACTTGTTGCCTCTCACTCCAGGTCATTTTTTGATTGGACGACCTCTCACGTCTCTTCCTGTAAAGGATATTCGGGACTATTCCACTCATCACTTGACGCGCCATCAACGCATTGAGCAGCTGCGGCAGCATTTCTGGTCAAGATGGAGCAAGGAATATGTCTCCGAGCTTCAACAGCGAGTAAAGTGGCGTACCAGCAACGACAGCCTGAACCTGGACTCCCTCGTCGTCATAAAGGAGGATAACCAGCCACCGTTGAAGTGGAAGTTGGGCCGCGTTGTTGGTCTTCATCCTGGCACAGATGGCATAAGCAGAGTTGCCGACATCAGGACTCAAAATGGAACTGTCAGAAGGGCATTCTCCAAGATTTGTCCATTACTGGAAGACAACTGTTGAAAGGCGAGCTTCCAACGGCCGGGGGCATGTTCAAGCATCAAGCTCAGCGCAATTAGTAGTCAGTAAGATATTTAGCTATAAGTTTTTATCAGGCGTTTATCCTACGGTCCTAGGATACATGTAATGTCAGTTAGGAGTCAAATAAAATAAGTGGATCACTGCGTGCTACATCCTGAGTTTTTTATTCCCCAAAATCCCAAGAAGTTCCTCCAGTTTTTATGCCATTACCATGTATAAAAAACTGGAGGAACTTCTTGGGATTTAATATTAATGAGTGTTGGGTGAATATAATTAATAATATAATGCTTAAAGTTTCCTGTTTTATTTCACTTAATGTCCGATACACTTTTCCTTCAAACACGTGTTCGTTACCTCGTCACTCCGGTACTCATTCAATATCCAATTTCCAGAATATCCAATTCCAGCTTATTCCACTTTGCTAGTATGAAGATACTAATGCGGCTCGTATGGACCATGTATAATGAAGTTTAACGAATTTTGTAATTCCTGAACATTTAAATAGGACGTATTTGCTGAACGTCTTTTACATGCATTAATAAAACGAAAAACATAACAAATAGAACGCTGTAATCTAGTTAAATTGGAAAAACGATTAAAATCGATTAATGCTTGAAATGAATCTGCGTTAGTGTGATCGTGAGCTAAATTGATCAAAATATTTGATTTAATGTCTGGTAAGACGCCTGGATTCATAACAGGATGTGGCCATGTAGCACTGTCATGCTTTAAGAAACATGGACCGAACCACCACAAATCCAGTGATTGCATAGCGGTAGGTTCCGCCCCGCGTGTTATTAAATCAGCTGGATTGTCGTGTGTCGACACATGTCTCCATGTACCTGGGACGGTTAATTCTAATGCTTCGGCAACACGGTTGCGCACAAAAGTATTTAATTTAATAGGTAGCATTTTTAACCAACCCAGAACTATCATGGAGTCAGTCCAAAAAACTACACTAAATGGTTTAATGCGAAGGGAACTAGCAACCTTTTGATATAAACGTGCACCAAGCAAAGCAGCACACAGCTCAAGTCGCGGTATTGTTATTGGTTTAATAGGAGTAACACGACTTTTAGCTGTTAATAATCGCACGTCGACGTCACCCTGCTCATTGATACTGCGTATATACAAACAAGCGCCGTAAGCTCGCTCCGAAGCGTCAGTAAAAATATGATATTCAACCTGTTTGTATGCGTCACAGACTACACGACGTGAAACACGTAAATTATGAAGGCAAGGCAAGGCTTTAATTATGTTCGCCCATATTGTTCCAACCTCAGGTGATAACTGGTCATCCCACTTTAACCCGTCCAGCCAAAGTTTCTGAAGCAACATCTTCATGCTCACGACACACGGTGCTAACAACCCTAGAGGATCAAATATTCGCGCGATTACTGCTAGCATGCCACGCTTAGTATTTTCTGTGCATTCAGGAACATTAATAGGAAAACACAGATCATCTGTGTTAGTTTGCCAACTAAGACCAAGTGTTTTATTGACAACATAACTTTCCTTGTGAAAATCATAATAAGAATCACCAGGTGGTTCTGAAATTAAACTGGGTTCGTTAGATTTCCACTTCCTTAAAGGCATGCAAGCAGAAGCAAGAGCATCAGCCACCTTATGACGCAACATTCGAGCGTCCTCCAACACGTCTGTACCGGTCAAAAGATCATCGACGTAAAAATCATGAAGGATAACTTCCGCGACCTTTTGATCCTGACATTCAATACCGACCTCTTTGAGGCACCTAGTAGCGAGAAACGGTGCACTAGCCGTACCGTAAGTTACTGTATGCAATTGGTAGGTTTTAAGAGGACTAGAAGCATCACCACGCCAAATAATTTGCTGAAGGTGCCTGTCTGAAGGATGTACAGACACCTGCCTGTACATTTTCTCGACGTCAGCAGAGAGGACGTACTTATACATTCTAAATCTAAGAAGGATTGCGGTCAGATCGTCCTGGACGGTAGGCTATAATAAATGCGATCGATGGAATGAAGTCTGATATAAATGATTAGAAATTAAATAAGGGCCGCTAGTGTAATATTACTGCGTGAAATATGTAGTTCCATTTTCGATCTACTTCTATTTTCAATCAACTTTCGTTCACTCAGGAGTCAGGATATGACACTAGTTTTATGTTTTTACGTAACGATAAAATGGCAAACAGTCAGTTTAGTCTACAAAATTAAAATCAGATATTAAATAGGTATCAGTTTGAGTGCCATATGATCTCCGGAACCAAATGTGTATGTGTCAGAATTTTGGGTTTCAATACATAAAAGCATGTATCTTACATGTGGCCAGGCTATTTCCATGCATCAACAAAAACGTACCCTTTTCTCAAACTCAAAATGCAGCGTAACGAGAGTAAATAGGCCTCAAAAGGCGTCAAAGTGCTAGCTAAAGGACGTAACAGGCCTCGGGACACATAGGGAGGTCGCTCGATCACGTCAGCGCGGCCATTTTTTCATCCGTCCTTTATTGGCCGAAGTCCCTAGAGGACGCGGCGATCGGATAACTTTTTCACCACCTGCCATCTAATTTGGTACAATAATCCTCATACATATATACGAGTTACAATTTTTTAGTTGCTTTCTGTTATTTATTTTTGAGATGTTCCCGAAATGTATGTGCCAGTATTAAAATCGTTGAGCTGTCAAATCAATGTTTTTTTTAACTAGGTACTTAACTTTTACAGTAAATACCAGCCAAAGTTCTTTTTAGAGCCAAGTCTATACTACGTTTAAATGAAAATGGTTGTGGAAGCCATCATAAAAATGAGGAACGTCACTTGAACCATAGGAACACGTAGACAATATATTCAAATTGAGATTGGTCGCGCCATAAAACGCGCTCGTAAACCGACCAAATTTAAAATACGCGAGTCCTGGAGGTGAACGCGACATCTTACGAGACTCGTCAAATTGATGTCATTAAAAAATAAAATTAAGTCTTCATATAACCCAGTTTGCAGAGCTTTACAGCCACAACACACTTTATCGGAGCGGCCCGCAGCGGGTTATGAAATTATTATGAAGGAATTCTGTGGGAAAGTCATAGGAGCACTTTTGCTGAATTAACTTTATTAAAGGTCGTTTAAATGGAAGGACTGGCATTTGATCTCGGCAAATAGAGATTCAGACATCCGAAAAAACTGACATGATGTAACTATTTGCGATATCGGGACTATAAATTAACGTCACTCTGATTCATCTAGCGACCGATGACAGGGTAGGTTTGCAGATTTGTCGCTTCAAACACCCCAATCGACACTATTGCAAGTCAAAAGAGACACAAATGTCAGACACCATTACTCTCGTCCAACGTCGACGTCACGTCAACTCGCGTCACGTCAGAACCGGTCATTCCAAATGAGTGGAGTCCCTTACTGCCTCGTTTTAATGAATGACAGTATAAATTTCCCGGCAGTTTCTTTTAAGTTATTTCAAAGGGGAGCCATGTTTTCCTAGCGTTTACGTCGTAACGATGTCGATGCCAAACATTGTTAAGAATGGCACTTAAATAACTTGGCCCAAGTTGTAAGACACGGGATTGTCGGTGATTTATTACGTTGTAAATGTAAGTGATAAAAAGTGTTAGAAGTTTTACGTAAATTCGTGAATAGACTTCTTTATTGGCGCTTGTTGATGGATAGGGCGGGTGAACGGCAGGGTATGAAAGAAATAAAAATGTAAGAGGATAATGCGGTCATTCATTTGGAGGGAAATAAAAACATGGCGTATATTTTTTCGCACAAAAGTGAATACCTTTTTGAAAAACCTTCTTCTTGGGACTGTTAAATTATTTTCATCTTACTAACTGACCAATTTCTTGACATATTAAAAGTGCCTATAATTGCTTTACACACACACACAGACAACACTGAATTACGAGATATTCTATTAAAGAACAAAATAAGCACAAGAGAGATAATTGGTTAAACTACATGGAAATGCTGAGAATTCAGTTTACAAAACGGCTGCATCGTTATAATCTGATTCCAGAACTAGAAAACTAGAAAAAGGCACTGAGGAACATGCCGAAGAAATAACATTTTTGTCAATAGATTTTCATATTACAATCTGAGCTTTTACAGTATAATCAAATCAATGAACAGCTCAGAACGAATTATTTAAATAATCTCTAAGACATTCCCGCCCCGCTTTCGCCTGTGCCATACCCCATAACCCCCCTTAAGGACTCACTCTAAGTGTGTTTAGCTTAGTTTTTAACTTGGCTCTTTTGATATGAGCACGTTCTTATTATGGTAATTTACTAACTTAACTAAGAAATATGGCATTTAGCTGCTTTTTTTATTTTCCAGTCCAGGGTCAGTAGTTGAGCTTAACTTTTCAAATAAAAATAGCTGCTCTATTCATTTCAATAGTACTTGCTATTTAAAGTTTTCGTTTGCATATTTATTTATTTTGTGTTACCTACCTGGGTGCGCGATAAAGCACGCCGCAAAAAAATGCTTTTCGACAGAGGGAGGAGTACAAACCACATGGGAAAGAATTGGACTGTAATTGGCAGTTTGTTCAGTGGTCAGGCAGATTGCACAGCACCTTGAATATTCAGGCTCTGGAACCACGAGGCGACTGAATCTTCCACAAACTTCAATTTGCTGCTTAAGGTTTACGCACGACGGCGTATACGACACGAAACGACCGAATTGGCGACAGATTCAAGACAGTTCTTGATGCGACGGTTTGATCAGCAGTTAAGTGCAAGGAACAATGGCTAAACAGCCGGCAGGTCGGCCTCTTGATAACTTATGAGACAAGATTTATTAGCATTAAAGGTCTATCCGCACATATCAGGGCCGTGCCCGGGACGTGGACGGACCGTGCCACGTCAGGGGCTCAAAAAAATATCCTTGCGTACATTTTATATGAACTCGTTCACACACGTCTTTGCACGGGCCAGAGACGGAGCTTCAATGTCTAGACCCGGTCCCCCACGTCCAAAGGTCCATTTGATGGACTAAGTGCGGAAATCAAACCCCCCTAACATAGAACATAGAACATAGAACTAGGCCCGGCCCTGTCACGTTCCGGGCTCCGCCCTGATATGTGTGGATAGGTCTTTAATATTCAATTAATCATCCATTAAATATCAAAACTCCTTCGTGCTTCGGAAAGCATGTTAAGCTGTTAGTCACGGCTTTTTAGGGTTCCGTACCTCAAAAGGTAAAAAAGAAACCCTTATAAGATCACTCTCTTGTCCGTCTGTCCATGTGTCACCACCGATTTTCTCAGGAACGGGTGGACCTAGCAAGTTGAAATTTATACCAGATCAAAGTATAAAAGAGAAAATCAAGGTCCTGAGTCAACACTATAAAAAGATATGGGCAAATTTTGATTTTCGCGAATACTTGTAAGTAGGTACCAAAATTTACCTTAAATTTCAACTATTTTATTTTTCGGATTTTTCCCGTTACGTGTGCGGTAACCTTGCTTTTAACCAAAATTGACAATTCTAGGTCAACCGGCAGTACCCTATAGGTTTTGGGTCGAAAACCTATATGGTAGTTCCCGTTGACTTGAGAGAATCACGAAATTTGGCAAAAAGTAAGGTCTTACAGCACAAATAAAGGAAACATTCAAAAAAATAAAAAAGTTGGAAATTAAAGGGTGTCCCCATATACACATAATTGACGCCACCCTGGGTACAGAACCCTTCGTGTGCGAGTCCGACTCGCACTTGGCCGATTTTTTTTTATTGGGGCAATCCCACCGCACTATTCCCAAACCACTGCAACTCCTGAAAGCCAGAATCAACAGTGGCGACCACCAGAAAAGCGCCGAGACAATGAAGCCCGACGAAGTCCCGGAGAATGAATTTAACTGTCTTGGATTCCGCAACGAAATTAATCAGAAAAGAATAACGGAGGAGTAGGAAACGTCCCGGCTAAACCATCCCTACTGGGCATTGCCTACCCATTGGGCATTTACGGATTTCGGAGCAGTCACTTATGAACCTGAAAGATGTATGGTAATGGTTCCTGTTGACGATGCAATGGCCATCAATGGCGCATCCCCGGATGTTTGTGCTTACCATCATTAGGTAATGGTGTTCACAACAGGGATCCAAGTCTTAACGCGAGTGTGAAGCTCTTATTTAACTTCAATAGCAATTTCAGGGAAGACTGTGTTCGAATGTGGAGAAAAACGGCTTTACAAGAAATAAAACATTTTCACACAAAAATACAACTGAAAAAAAAAACATTCAGTTGAATTGAGAAGAAGCTTCCTCTCTTTTTTGGAGTCGATTAATGAAATTTGTAAAACTGATAGCAGTTTGGATAACTTATTAAGAATTGTGATAAAAAGGTTACAAATAAAGTTGTTTCTGCAACTCAGTAGCTTCAGTAGTGCCAACAATTCAACCATAATTTTCTTAAAATGTCTTGTGTATAATTTAACAAGTGGAATTGCTCAAGGCATTTTTGTTCGTGTTACTTACTCTACGATGACAATCACACACCTAAATAAATGGTCTGCGTTATCAAATTGTTTACAACCAAACAAAAAATCGCTTGCCGTACTAAATTAACAAAAAACAAAGTAATTAACCCGTAGCCCAGTCCACACCATCAACTTCCATTCAGGAGCCCGACATCCACTCATTACCTCAAGAGTAATCCGTGCCTTCACATAAAGAACCGGCAAAAAACGAGGTTCCTGGTAACAGACAGCAATGGGCGACCTTTCATTAATCCTGCATTTATGTATGTTTATGAGGCATGGGGTACAGCGGGGTGTGGCGAGTGTGCGGGGTACAGTCGTGCACCCGCATAATGCAGCCCTCGCGATAAAAACATCCCTTACGGAATTATAGCGAGTTATGGGGTTGATAACGTGTGGTTGTTGTACTTGTGTTGGGCAGGTGGTGTTTTGTTTTGTTCTGTTGTTTGTACCTTGTAATGGAAAGAAGTGTTTAGAAGTCAGCGTTTAGTGTTGATAAAACAGCCATGCTGCCTCTTGCTGTGGTTCTGGTAACAGGCAATAGACAATCAATCAGTTCCTCATTAATGTAGAGTATTTCCATGGTAAAACTTAACAAGACAGCTGATTTAATAATATTAACTGAAGAATAATCCAAACTAATATTATAAATGCGAAAGTAACTCTGTCTGTCTGTCTTTCTGTCTGTCTTTCTGTCTGTCTGTCTGTCTGTCTGTCTTTGCTTCACGCCTAAACTACTGAACCGATTTGTGTGAAATTTGGTACAGACATAGTTTGGAACTTGAGAATGGACATAGGATAGTTTTTATTACAAAAAATCCAAACTAATATTATAAATGCGAAAGTAACTCTGTCTGTCTGTCTTTCTGTCTGTCTGTCTGTCTGTCTGTCTTTGCTTCACGCCTAAACTACTGAACCGATTTGTGTGAAATTTGGTACAGACATAGTTTGGAACTTGAGAATGGACATAGGATAGTTTTTATTACAAAAAATCCAAACTTAATATTATAAATGCGAAAGTAACTCTGTCTGTCTGTCTTTCTGTCTGTCTTTCTGTCTGTCTGTCTGTCTGTCTGTCTGTCTTTGCTTCACGCCTAAACTACTGAACCGATTTGTGTGAAATTTGGTACAGACATAGTTTGGAACTTGAGAATGGACATAGGATAGTTTTTATTACAAAAAATAAAATATAAAATAAAATTTATTCCGGACATACAGCGCCATCTATTGGTCAAGAGTCGGCATCAATTCAGTACTGAAATGTTTTAATATCTGAAACTTAAATTATATTGATAATTTGTAATTCTTGCAATATTTTTCTATTGTGACATTTTCATCTGGCATGACATCTGTCTGTCTATTTTATTTTTCTTAAACCATAGACCGTAACATAGGTACCATGGATTAGACCTCCTTTAAGCTAGGTTTACACTATTATAAGGGTAGCGTAGACATACCCCTTTGTGAACCGTTTTTTATTCGTTCTGGTCTTTATTTCTTAATTGAAATTTGAATTTGAAATGTAGATAGAACACAGAACGATGAAAAACGGGCGTCAATTTTTAGTTTGGAATCTGGACGGAACGCCGAAAGTCGGTGGACTACGGGATACTACTTAATGTAGATCGAATCTGAAAGTCTTTAAAACTATTATACTTACGGCATGCCAAATTGTGGATAGCACATACAATTTAAAAAATAGTGTCTATCCGGATTTACGCGCTAATATCGAAAATCGGGAATGGTTATGCGAAAGGGCGATATTGGCGCCAACAAATGAAATAGTAGGCCGGATAAATGACCAAATTATGTCTGACGTAGAGGGAGATGTCATCGAGTATCTATCAGTAGATAACGTCGTGGATACCGAGCAAGTGACATCTTACCCAACAGAGTTTCTCAACTCCTTAGAGTTATCAGGAGTGCCTTCTCACAAGTTGAGGCTGAAAGTTGGAGTTCCTGTGATGCTTATGAGAAACCTAGATACACCAAGGCTATGTAACGGCACACGGTTACAAGTAACCTATTTAGGACGGAATGTCATTAAAGCCGTTATTATGACTGGAATGGCAAAAGGCGAAACTGTAATTATTCCCCGCATTCCCATCATTCCAACTGATTTGCCATTCCAATTCAAAAGAGTTCAGTTTCCGCTGAAAACTGCGTTTGCAATGACCATAAATAAAGCCCAAGGGCAAACGCTTAAAGTTACGGGGGTACATCTTGAAAAAGACTGTTTCTCCCATGGACAACTCTACGTTGCGTGCTCAAGAGTGTCAAAACCACAAGACCTATATATTTTTGCAAAGGATGGCAAAACTAAAAACGTGGTATACAGAAATGTCTTGGTGTAAGAAACTTTAATAATCTTTAAAGCCTAAAATAATAGAAAATTTGTCAAGGGAGAAACAGTATTTTTTTCTGAAATGGCAAATCAAACTAATATTTTGAAAATAAGGGAAAAATAACATTTTCGCCTTTTTCGATCGGCAATAACGGCTTTAATGCCCTAAGTGAGTATACATATCTTCAATTCAAACGCAGAGCTCATTATGTTGATTTTTGAAGAGTTCCCTAGAATATCTTCCACATTTCATTTTTGAAGAGATCCCGCGAGATCGGGAACTATATGGGTAAAACCAAAAATCTGCCGGAAGTCACTATTCCACGCGAACGAAGTCGCGGGCAAAAGCTAGTTTAATAATAATCATAGGTATTGCGTTGTATCTGTATACACTTCACCGTCATCGTTTCAGCTAGAATACGTCCACTGCTGGACATATGCCTCTCTCAAGCGTCGCCACATTGATCGGTTCTGTCCCTGTGCGTCTCGCATCCACTGTAGACACTTAAACGAATGGAATACGATTGTTTATGGTCGGTACTTTAAATCTCAATATAATATCTGTTATTGTTAATTCTTCTAAGAAGATAGGTAGGCAGAATGATTATCCTGGGTACCTATACCATTACAACAAACTTCC
This sequence comes from Orthosia cruda, assembly GCA_964057195.1. Taxonomy (NCBI): domain Eukaryota; kingdom Metazoa; phylum Arthropoda; class Insecta; order Lepidoptera; family Noctuidae; genus Orthosia; species Orthosia cruda. The sequence continues at coordinate 2,147,877 of OZ059835.1, read as the reverse complement.
CATGTCACGACAACTACCCAACATAACATTAGCAAATTCCATTTTATCGCCAATAAAACCTGTTTACCAGCTTCATGTTATTTACAATTTTATCTTATTTACTTTTACGAAGATCGCTAATTGCCGTGTAAACCTAGTGGGTAGTAACTGGAAGTTTTATCTGAAGCTGTAGCCGTGGCAGAGGCAGTCATAGAGAAAGTGCCGATAAACTCGACGATAAAGTAAAAAACTCGTTGAAGGCGGGACATAAACACACTGGCTTGTAGTTGAAAGAAAACATCGTAAACGTTTACAAGTCAAGGAAGTATGGTGGGTGGTGCGAGGGATGGGTGGAAGCGATTGCAAGAGGTGAACGAATTCGTACGCTTGTTTGTTTGCATCTATAACTATTGATTTGTTTATAGGGGACAGGGCGCTATGTTACAGTTGACAATGCATTTTTACCCGACTGCCGAAGGAGGGTTATGTGTTTATCAGTCTATGTATGTATGTTTGTTCCTATGCGGCGTTCTAGAAACCAAACGCGTTGGCCGATTTTGATGATTCTTACGTCAATCCATTCGTCTTAGCGTTTTTTTCTGTTCTGTGGTCTTAACCCTGCGAGTGTCACTGGCTACATTAAAAATGAAAAAGAAAAAAATGGCAGCGCGTTTGGTCGCCATTTGGGCGCCATTTTGTGGGAGGCATCGTGTAGGGTATCAAAATAAAGGGTTTTAAAAGGTGATTTCAAAAATATATAACACTTATATGTTTAAATGTACCTAATTCTAAAAAAAATAACTAAAAAGTTGTAAATAAAAAAGATAATTGAAAAATCAAAACACTCGACTGGTTAGAAAGCGAACTAAAAAGATGTAAACAAATATGTATCCTCCGACTGCACAGCATGATTTTTTTTCTTCTTGTTTACATCTTTTTAGTTCGCTTTTTAAGCAGTCGCGTGTTTTGATTTTTAATTATTTTTTTTGTCTGGTGCTCTTGATGAAATATTTACTCTTGATGATTTATTTTTTTGTACTTGAATATAGTAAAATATTTTTTGCTCTCCTGTTTCGTTCTATGAAGCAATTATTTCAATTTAGGTGCATACATTCTGACAGATACTTTTCTAAAATAAAAGAAGGTATCTACTGCCTTTGTATTTAAAAAAAAATCTATGAAAATTGCAAGTTTAGAGGCCTTTCACGGGATTCCCGCTATCTCTCATGGCTTGTTCCCTGCCCACTCCCGATACACCCTCCCCAGAGTTTCCCAATCAGTGACAGTCACTTATTGAATTTTGTTGTGCTCACGACTTTCAATAATTCCAACCTTTCCGTAACAAACTTTATCAATTTCCTTAACTGCGAACATATCTTGTTCGGACGAAACTCGCAAACTCGTACAACTCGCGCTACTTTAAACATTTCACGCGAACTGACTTTAAAGGTGGACCAAATTATGTTTCGAGTATTTTTGGAAGTTGATAACTTAATTAAAATTGGACGGCTTTAATATTATTGCGAGTTGATCGACTTTGAAGTCGCTGCGCTTGTTATTGCGTGATTTCAGGTTGTTATCTTGTCTGGCTATTCATTTATTGTTGCAGAGTAGAACTTATATATTTTATATATTGAAAGACTAGATTTTTAAAAGGACCAAAGAAAGAAAACTCAAAATAAATTCATATAAAGAAAGAATCATTTAATAAAAAAATAATAATAATAATACCTGCCTATAACTGTCCCACTGCAGGAGAAAGGCCTCTCATACAAAGAAGGCTCGAGGATCGATCACCACGCTTGCTCAATGCGGTTTGCATTTCAGACTTACATTAAATATAAGTCCATGTTTCCTCACGATGTTTTCCTTCACCGGTGTTTGTGAAGTACATAATTATTAAATATAAGTCCATGTTTCCTCACGATGTTTTCCTTCACCGGTGTTTGTGAAGTACATAATTATTAAATATAAGTCCATGTTTCCTCACGATGTTTTCCTTCACCGGTGTTTGTGAAGTACATAATTATGAATTTGAAAAAGTCACATTGGTACTTGCTCGAATTTGAATCAATGGCCTCAACAGGGCGAGGTCTAGCCACTGGGCCTGGACCAAATATTCGTTTGAAAAATAGAAAGTCTTTTTTGAAATCATATCTTTATAAAGACTCCTTTTTGAGCAAAAGTTTCGACATTTAAATAAAGACAATCACTTCGACTAGTTATTCTTCGTCTATATACTCTACTACGAAATATATTTTCTAAAGTACAATATGTACAAATCACATAACAAGCAGATTGTAAAATAAACTCTTCAGCCACCGAAACCTCCTGCTGTAAACTCTAAAGTGATATGAAATAGCTTCCCGACTTCGTTCGCAAAGCGACCCCATTCCCAGCGCTGGGCAATGGGTAGTGGGCTCCGTCGCCGAATGGACGGCAAAAATAAACACTTACTTGTTAAAGAAACGCTGACTGTACGTGACCAGGGGCTTTTAGAAGACACGATTTTTAATCTGGTTTTAATGGGTTCGTGACGGATGTATTCTTATAAACCTCCACTAATATTTAAACGACAAATTGTTTTATTGTTTGTAAGCCTAGCCCGTTTCATCATCGAACTACCAGACGTACGGCGATGCGCGATCGGCAGGCTTATTAGGTATCTTTTGCAAGAGCAAAATGATAGCGATTTTTGCGCAATAATTGCTCTTCAATACATGTGTTTTAGAGCTGTTGGCGGTCTTTTTTTTAATAAGTGCATTTGACAAACAGCGAGTGACATAAGCAAACGATTATGTAGGACCTACCATACCTACACTGCAGGTAATTCTGTCTTTTATAACACAAAGCGTTTGATCGCTATCGTTTTGCTCTTGCAAAAGATACGTAATAAGCCTGCCGTACATGGTGAGCATCCCCCCATACGCACTAAACTTTTTGGGAATACTTTTATTATGCGTACAGCTATGGAGTGGCATTCACAACCGGAGTCTGTGTTTCCCGACAGCTACAATTTAGGAGTATTTAAGTCAAGAGTGAATAGGTTACTTCTAGGCAAGCGAGCTTCACGACCACATCATTGCTTACCATCAGGTTCTCACCTGTGGTCAAGCGTGAGAATTATTTAAAAAATACTGTATGTGGATGGCAAAAATTAATTCAAAGACATCCGGACAGAAAATACACGGTTTCTGTGGTATTTGCACGGGGGGAAAGTCGGTGGAAAAAGTAAGTATTCTATATTTTATTCCAGAGATACTCGTATCAAAAACTGGTAAAAAAAAATCGAGAATTCGTAGAAAACGAAACCCAGTTTCTTTTGATTGTATATTATAAGAACTGTTAGCGTAAAAAATAATTACGATTTGAACTAAAGAACGTTAGAAGTTTTATTTATATTATTATCTATAATAAGGCTCATGAAAATACAAACCTAAATAAATAACAACTTTTCTTGTTACTTGCCTCAACGACAATCAAACGAAACGGAATATTAAAATTAAGGCACTTGTCCCACCGCCGACGAGCAAGCGATTAGCTATCGGATTTTTTCTCGCTGAAGAGTTGGACAAAAAATATAGATACCGTGTCAATAAAAGAGACACTTAAATAATATTAATATTTGATCGCTGACTGTTCACACTGCTGGCTAGAACTCTCTCAGCACTAGTTTGTCGCAGCGATAAGAGCTATCAAAGATAATACTCGCTTCTCAGATATCATGCCGAGAGACCAACTAGCGTTTGTGCAGGACTGGCTGCCCTGAGCGAGTGGTGCGAGTAATCGTCCGTCGCACAAGAACACTCGCTTATAGCAGGGCGACATAACTATCGGAACTAGACACTCGCTTCTCGCTGCTCGCCAACTTGAATCTAGTTTCTAGCTCTACTCGCTTCTCGCTGATCGTCGGCGGTGGGACAAGTCCCTAAATGTTAGAAATAAATAATTTTATCTTCATGTTCATTTATAGATTCTGAGAAAAGAACTTAATATCACCGTTACAACAATTCATATCTATTTCTTAGAACAGTATAACAGAATCCTTATTAAAATGATGATGAGGGAGAGTAATAAAATCGTACGGTGTAAAGGGGCTTGCACACTAAAGTGTGAAATCGCTGCGTCAAGCGAACGCCACGCGTCTCCACTGACTTATTGCTATTAAATTGAACACACTACTTTTTGGGAAATTTTCACTTATTTCCACTTGTATTCTGACGTATTTGCTGAAAGTTTTGCGGTTAAACCTACAAATTGCCTGTTCATGACACATTTTACCTAGAACTATTTCATGCTGACTTGGGTTCCAAAGGAAATCTTGTTAAGGGCTATGTAATTTACTTTCATGTTAACATTTTTCCGACTTATTGAATTGGCTTTATCCGTTTTGCTGAAACTGATGGTATAATTGACGTTGTAAGAAGTAACATTCTAGATTTTTATTTTTCTATGACATATGTGTAGGCACCAGTAACGAAATCCATACTTCAAGTAACTCTGTCTGCATGTTTATTACCTTTTCAAGTCTTAACGGGCGAACGGATAACTCTGGATTTAGTTGGCCTTAGGACAGGTATGTTTTTACATTCACGCGGGCGAAGGCGCTGGCTGCTTTTGTAAAAAGAATATTTCTCAAACATGCTTGGCAATTTGAGCATTATTTTGACAATCTTCTTCGAGATAAATCGCAATTGCTGTACTGGCCAATAAACATGCGAGCAGCGGCCGGCAAAAGTTGTATAAAAATCCATATCTGTCGTGTTTAGCGGCCAAATAAAAAGTAAACTCATATCTGTCGTGTAATTTAAAAATGGAACGATCTTTTACTCCGAAACAAGGAGGTAACTTATCAAAGGTTTCTTTTAAATTTTGAACTGGCTTGCATATGCAAAATAAAGCTGCTTATAGAAAAAAAATTAACACTTTAACACGGGAATAATTATTGTTGAAAAGCAATTGTATTTGGCAAAATGAGTTCTAGGTGCTACTTGGTTTAAATTTCCGCCCATTATTTGAGAAAAGCACCATACAAGCCTTGGCCACAACGAGGCATTGTTGGACTTACGTATGTGTGCCTCGGCTTCGCCTCGGCCCACATTTACACGTTCGTCCATCAATGCCTTTTTCTCTCAGTAATATACTAATAATAAAATTTATTATATAAGAAAACGGTTAAATAAAATACATTGTAATACTAATGATTATTTTCTGTTTTCAGGTTGTTCGAAGAAAATACTACACGTTACGAAAGCCTTGATGACAATAGCTACAACTTAGACAAAGCAAAAACGCTCGAGGAAATACTGTCTGAACACAAATTAAGAATTTATTTGCTTCTGAAATAAAGATAATTTATTTTTAATGAAAACTTAAACATAATATTTAGTTTTATTACAATTTGTTTAGTGAGTCCAAATAATAATAAATAAATAAAATCACACGCCGCAGAATATCTACGTTGACGTCGTGGTGAGGCTTCCACGCTTCAATAATCCCTAGATTTGTGCCGGTAGATTCGGGGGACGGGGACCAGAGTTCCCACCTCTCTATTGCCTTGATTGGAGATTCGCAAGAGTAAACATGCTCAGAGGAAGGAAGTTAACCCTGTAAGATGCTGGTAGGGATCTTGACCGTACTTTCGTGATGGCCGCTGCTAACCGTGGTATACTTCTCCACTCCTCAAGCATCTCCGGATATGTTGCCTCCTTGGCGCTACGTCACTAAAGTGCTAGCGACCCCTTATGGGGGCCCATTAATTGAGTGTGCAAGTCACCCCCTGCCATTTTATAGCCGTGTAGTTCAACAGTGGTCAGACAGGGGCCAGTAGTCCTCCTATAGTGTTAGGCAATCGATCCACTAAACCTACCAAACCCAATAATTTTTTTCTCCATATTTTGCAATAGTCCTGCTGGATAATCGTAGGTTGGTGTCATATTTCCTGATACATGCCAAACAAGGCCTCTGCGAGTTGGATTCGGCCCCTCGCACGCCTTTCTAAGGACCGGGACCCCAGAATCCCGAGATTGAAAAAGTAATGTAAGAAATAAAATCAAAACACATTATGTTGTAGGTACATTATCATTATTCTCTTGCCCTTATCTCAGTTTATTTAAGGTAAATACGATATTTCTTTTTCTTCCATTCATCTCTATATTGCACCTACCTCCTATCATGATCATCATCAATTACACCCGACTTCACCCTCTGCTAAGCATCGGCTTCTCTTTTCTTTAGCCAATCCCCACGTTCCTATGCCAGTTACCTGCCTCATCCACCCTACTTCCTATACATAATAGTATTATAACATCTACCTATCCCAAATTCCAAAGCAATGTCCCGTGATATTAACCAAAACTTTTTATGCAGGAACCTTTACTGACAATGCTTACTGATCGATGGGATCTAAAACAACAAAGACAAGAATTGGTAGCAACCAAAATGTTGTCATCATAAAACGAAGTGCAGAAATACAGCTTCTGTCAACAGCCGATACACCTTAAACCCAACCTCAAGAAGTCAGTTTAGATGTAAAACAGCGCTGTTCAACATTCAATCTGCCTAGCCTTTTAACAAACTTTAACATGTTATGGTCGGCTTCCAGTCCAAACGAATACAGCTGACTAACAGAATTTTACTAATGGGTGAGTACCAAAGAAAAAAAATGATTTTTCAATTTATTGGTATGTGTTAGTAAAATATACGTAATAATAAATGTTATTACCAAAATTCAAGTGCCTAGGTCAATGGGAAGTTACAAAAATCTTCGGAACAAAATTAGACGACAGACAGACGGACAGACGCATAAGTTAGTGACAGGCTTCGTTTATACCCTTCGGGTAGGAAACCCTAAAAAAAATCTAAACAACTCGATACTCAACCTTCTGATTCATGAATACACAATGTTTGCCCGCGTACTCTCAACTACACATACATAAACGTAGTTTACGACAAGTTGGTTCCGTACACTTTTTATTAGTGTTTACCTTCATGACACAATAAAGCAAAGTTTCTACATAATTTATTGGGCCTCCAGTTTCGGGAAAACACACCAACAATTGTTCGCACAAATATTTTTTGTAGGTTTATATTTTCAGTTGTTATTGAAGCTGTTCGGTTATTAATTTTGTGAAGTTTCTGGATATTTCATGATGAAAAGCGGTTTCTTTTACCTCAGTGTAATTATTGTTTTTCAGGAGTTTTTGTAGAGATTGTGAAATAAAACAACGTCAATAAAACTCATTTGCTTTCATATTGTTTCTTGGATATTCTGTTCTGCATGTCATTGCAATCTTCTGCCAGTTTCGTTTTCTGCTAAAAAATTCTCGCTTCTATTGATTGCGCAATATATCACCAATTAAAAATGTAATAAATTGCTCTATCCAAGATGTTATATTTAGGCAGCTGTGTTCAACATGAGTTCGCAGCAATATGCTACGGTCTGCGTGACTTCTACAGTTATCTTCGAGAGGCTGCTAACTTTGAGGCAGACAACAGTTTCAAAGATTAGGGAGAGCTCCGTTCCAAAGTCGTAGGGAATGAGAAAGTTCTTGAATAGAGAGACTTATTCAAATAATGTAAATTGGTGTACATGTTAATAACTTTGTCTCTTATAAGGAGGCAGGCTCGCTAGAAACACAGGCAGCGGATTGGCCACACTTTTCCAATTATGGATTACATTAAAACTAATATTCTAAAAAGCATTAATTGTGGTAGTAAAATCTAAACTCTAAAAACAGTTGTTACAGTCCCACTGCAGAGCACGAGCACAAATCACCATGCTTGCGGCGGGATGGCGATCTGATACAATTATAAAAATTCTTATACTCGTACTGATGGAAGACTAGACTATAACTGTTGACTGACATAACTAGTCCTAAACCATTTCTTACCTCGGAAAAATGCCCAGTTCTTGTGGCAACGATCACGGGGGTAAAGCTGTGGGAAGAAGCCAGCACAACCATGAATTCATGAGCAATCTTTATTACACAGGCGTGGAAAGTTCAAATACTTTCTTCATATTTTATTTTCAGAGCAAAAGCCGTGATACAAATAATAAAACTCATATAAATAAAGAAAGTCTCTTACAGGTAGAAAGGAGGCTGTATTGCGAAATATGAGACATTTTTTCTGCCTTAGTTACCTCGAAAAGGGTCCAATGAATGAAACATTTTCACAAAGAATTTAACCGAAGATTCGGTGGATCGCTCCTAACAAATAGGGATGGCGGTGAGATTATAAATATCCCGTAAAGCGGATATTATAAGTAAGAATGTACTGCAACTTATTCTGTGTTATGTTTAAATTATGTTTATTTCGAGAGTTTCTTACAGAACTTGAGGCCCTCAATCAAATATTAATTTTATCAATGGTTTTATTGTCTTAATGTTAACGTCTTTATAGTAAATTGTATTCTGTAGGCGCAATTATTGACATATAATAAGATATTTTAATTACTTGAAACCTAATAAATATTCAACAATGTTAGAGAAAATCAAATACTTTTGAAAACCGAAAATACGTCGTGTCTGAAATACTCAACGCAGGCAAGGTGCATTACCATAAGGTGAATTGCATTAAGTTCTTAAATATAGGTATTTATGTACTTAGGGTTCTTTGATTTAAGGTGAATTGCATTAAGTTCTTAAATATAGGTATTTATGTACTTAGGGTTCTTTGATTTAAGGTGAATTGCATTAAGTTCTTAAATATAGGTATTTATGTACTTTGGGTTCTTTGATTTAAATGCTCTGTGCTGCCTCAATTATACATAACTTAACAGAAACATATGACTTACCAAAACTTCATGAGCTTGCACAATCTTATGCCAAAACCTCTCGAAGTTGGTATCTCTTTCAGTCGATTAGAGACCAACTTAAAGTTACCGAGTTATAACTGTGATAATAACATACTTAGTAACTACAGCATTTGATCAAGATTAAAGGTACTGTTTCAAAAAAATACTGACCTTGTTTTATTTTTTTTGACATTACTATAAATCTGTCATTTAAAGTTGTATGACAGTCGCTATGGAAGTCGGCAGCCATAAAATCTTACACCAGCCTTGCCCAAGAGGTATCGTGTTAACCAGTAACTGGATTGTGGAGGTCAGAAAGGCAGTCGCTCCTTGTAAATCACTGGAACTCCGCCGAATCTGGTTAAACTGGAAGCCAACCCCAACACAATTGGGAAAAGTCCAGTCAGATTAGACTTTAAATTCGTACCTTCTTAATTATATAATTTGCATGACTAAATAAGCTGGACATAGTGAACTGCGCTTTCACTTAACATCTGGAAAGATAAGATAAGATAAGATAAGATATATTTATTTGCTTAAACATGGGTACACATACAATATGCATGCAAGATAACAAAAAATAATAAAAGATTCCTACATGTTTGCCACATGCTATGGCGTGCAAATATTATGCAAGTTAAATTATAACCGAAAACAATGAATAGATTTAGATATAAATGAATTCCATAATTATCACCAATGAAATTAAAATAATAATATCAATAAAATTATTAAATCTATGGAAAAAATATAAATCAAATGTCAATTAAAATAATGCATGTCAAATATAAAAATAATCAAATGTCAAAATATAAATATCAATCAAATGTCAAATAGAGAATTAAAAATAAAAACTATATAAAAATTTCAATTAAATATCAAACAAAATTTGATATTAGATTAGATTAAACATTAAATTTAGATTAAACATTGTATAAATACAAGAGTATGCAAGATATTAGATCGAATTAAAATTCATTATTTATAGAAATGTATTATTATATATATTATTGTCAGGAAAAGATAAAACTGATTCAAAAACTTTTTCAGATAAAAATTCGGAGACACTATAATATGCCTTTTGCGAAAGAAACACTTTCAACTGACGCTTGAATGCCTTACCATTTAGCTCCTTCCAACGTTTAGAACGTTTAGAAATGTGTAAGTATTTGAGTTCGGTAACAGAGATTTGATATTCATCAAATCGCATAAAAGCAAAAGAGCATAACACATTTTTAAAATCGCAATTTTCTCAAAAGCAAAGTTGTGGTTTCAATTTTCCTTTTCGGATATATTCGCGCGGTTATCTCTGTCCCGGCTTGTCCTACCTACCAACCCTGGTATCGACTTAAGGCCGTATTTTATTTTTATTTATGGCCAGGCCCGCCGGCCTCTGGCCTTCGACAATTAATCAACTCTGTGCCGACCGCCTAATGCCTGTTTTCCTTTGCCTAATGACCTAGGCGCAGATTCATGACTGATGCGGTATCAGTATCAACTTAATTGCGCTTCAATATTTATTGAAGAGACGAAATTTTGTTTGTCTGTTTCATTACGTTCTTTTTGCAAACACTTTTGCACTTACCTAAATACGAGTAGATGACTGGTTTACTTGGCGAATTTAATCGTTTCTTATTTTTCGGTCAAAGCTAGTAAAGCTTGCTTTAGCAATTCTTAGCATGTCTAGAAATACAATCAGCCTTATTTACAAAAAAATAATACCATTAATATTAGTTTAAACATTGATTAGCAAATGCTTAATTCGACCTTTTCATGAAGAATTTAAATTAAATTCTGTTATCGAATCTATTATTTTAACTTATCATATGGTTTTTTGTTTATAGATTAGGCCTTGATCGATCAGAAAAAGTATCAAAAAACCACGGTGATTGTTCAGAATAACCCCCTGAATAGCAATTTTTTTTCAACATCCTTTACTGCCTTACTCAGATATATTTAAAGGTTACTTAAGGCACTCCTTACCATAGATTTGGTACTAAAAATCTGTACTAAGGATCGCCAATTAGTAACGTCTCTGAGTACGGCAGTGAGACGTTTTAGGAATATTTTAATAATGATCTGATGAAGGTTGTCCTCAAAATAGTGAGGTGAAATGGGGTGTTCATCTAGTTTCGTATAATAATCGTGTTTTTATCCGCAAGTCCGCTAAGTGCTTTATATTCTGAGATAGCATTGATTTAGGGACTATTATTTGTAAGCGTTATCTGTTGGACATTTTATGAGTTATTTGTTTATTCTAATAGTGAAGGGCTTCGTTTAAAGGGATGGGCTAAGGTATCCCGACGTTTTTAACAATTGAAGCACTGAGAATGGTGGTTTCATATTTACTCGTTCGCTTTAACTTAAATGTTTACTTGCGTGAATATGTGCGGCATATTTTTTGGTATTGCCTATTATTGTCACCAGTCGGGAAAATACAAACACTGTATCATCCCTCTCTGTTGGGTAAAATCCTTTCCCCATGTCTTCCATAAAGCGGCAGACCTCGTAGAAGATGGTGGGACGAGCTAGAAAAAAGAAGTACACATTGCCCTGGATCTAAAAAGCTGGAAGACGGAACAATACTTTTAGTATATATACTGTTTAATCATCAGAGATGGATATAATTTCCAGTCAGTATATTTATAGACTCCGTAGATGACAATAAAGTAGATATACCAGAAACACTTAACTTAGACACGATTATAAGAATTTGACCACCCTGTCCATACTTTACACTTGAACAAGTTCTACAAAGTTAGTTCAACGTCACCGGCGTCACCCGACGTGTTGCTTGGAGAGCTCTCGTTAAAGAACGTAATTATTTCCTTTTTTCCTAACTTCGCAGTTCCCTCCTTTTAATTGTCAAAGTTTACTGGAAACTGTAATAAATTGCTGATGAATAACTTTATCTTTTGTGCCTCTACTATCTTTTGTCAATTTGTTTGGCGAGGCGATTAAATTTAAAAAAGGTTTAGTTAAAGTCTGCTGCATTATAGTCCAGTCTTAAGTTAGTTAACACTAACAACTGGTTCAAAGGGAATTACAAGATAAGGATTTACTGGAAAGTATTTTTTTATGCCGTTTTGTGCCTAAGGTTTTTCATTTTCTTTTCTTATGTCTACCCATGTGTAGTAGTAGTAGTAGTAGTAGGGACTCCCTTTTCCGCACTTAGACTCCCATTTGGTCCGTTGTGCGTGGGGGTACTGGCTAACATAGACAGCCCAACTCCGCCCAAACGCACATAAGCTTCCTGGGAGCTTCACAGGCTTCACGGAGCGACCTCACTGTTTCGAGGGTTTCTTCGCGTTGGGAAGCCACGGCCTCGCATTCCAGGATTACGTGGGCGGCTGATTCTTCGGCGTTAAAACAGCCCCTGCAAAGTGGGCTGTCCGTGGCACCTATGTTGAATAAATGTTTGTTAAAAAGGGTGTGGCTCGTTATTGTCCCTATAATTATTTTAAGGTTATTTCTACTCAGACTGAGGTGATTTTTGGTGAGACGCGGGTGTACTTTCGGCACAGACATTTTTGACTGTCTACAGTCTGTAGCCCGTGACCATCTGTTATTGTGTAATTCTGTTGATCTTTGACAAATCCACGCACGAAATTGCGAGAAAGGCAAGGGGACAAGTGGGTACGGGCCTAGCACTAACATCTCGGTGCCACTTTTCGCAAGTTCATCTGCGGCATCATTGCCTAGGGATCCACTGTGCCCCTTTATCCACTGGAGGGAGATTCTATTGGATTTTGATATACTCTCCAGGGCGAGGTGGCACTCAAAGATTAGTTTGTTATTGGTTAGTTTGTTTTCTAAAGCTTTGAGCACAGCCAGACTATCAGATAGGAATCTGATTCCGTAGTTCTGGATACCTAAACGCTTTACGGTTATTGCGGCTTGTGTTAAGGCGACACATTCACATTGAAAAATCGAACTATGTGTGCCTAACGGTATGTGAAAGTTAATGTTGAAGTCAAGGGAGTGTACGCCAGCACCTGAACCGTTATTAGTTTTTGAGCCATCTGTGTAGATTCGCACTTCATTGCCTCCTGATTGATCCCTTTCTTCCTGTATTGTTTGTATGTTATAGTTTTTGTTGAACATAGGTTTTTTTTGTATTCTATCACACGGAGCAGCGATGAGAGGTTGATACTCAATCGCCCGGTCCAGGATTTTAGCGTGTGGACTTATGAGGTTTTTGCCCCATATGCCTAGATGCATTAGCCTGATAGCAGCTAGCGCCGCCTCTTGCTGTATTTACAGGTCCAGGGGAGTTATATGTAGGGTTGCTGTTGGGGTGGTTCTCATGCAGCCGGTGATAGCTGAACCTGTCGCTGGAACCGTTGGAGTCGGGTGATGGTGGTCGAGAGTTCTGTCCTAATCCACCAAACCAGAGCACCACAAGCCAACATTGGCCTGATTACCGCTGTGTATAGCCAGAGAGTAATCCTTGGAGACAGCCCCCATGTTTTTCCTAACATTTTTTTACACTATTAGAGTGCGATTGTGCATTTGTTGAGTTTGTAGTCAAGATGCTTGTTCCAGAGCAATTTGCTATCAAGACTTACCCCCAAGTACTTGACCTCCTCTTTAAGTGTTAATTCTGTGTAGAAAAGTTTTGGAAGCCTATGCGGTCCAAAACTTCGTTTGTTAGTGAACATTATTAGTTCCATCTTAACGGGGTTAACCGATAGTTCGTGCTTTGTGCACCAGCTCTCGATTATTTTGAAGGCCTTTCTCATGAGATCACATAAGATGGCCCTCAAATTGCCCCGAGATTAGAATTGCTATGTCATCTCCGTATCCTACCGAGTAAAGACTGCTGGCGTTGAGCTCTGCAATGAGCTCATTTACGACTAAATTCCACAGAAGTGGTGACAGCACCCTACCTTGTGGGCAGCCCCTAATCACGATTCCTCGTATGGTAGTGTTCACAGTAAATTTAATAGCATGTTTTTTTAGCATGTTGTTAATCCATTCTACGAGCGTCGGCGCAACACCGTGCGTGTTGAGTGCCTGACCGATGCTGGTGAAGTTAGTTTTGTCTAATGCACCTTCGATATCAATGAAGGCGCCTAGGGTTGGATTTTTGTTTTTGAGAGCATTTCCTACGCGTGAGACTACGCTGTGGAGCGCTGATATAGTTGATTTGCCTGCACAGTAGGCGTGTTGGTTCGGATGTAGAAGTTTTTGTATCGAAATCTGTTTTTTATCTTCCTGTCCCCCAGCCAACCCAGTGTCTTTAGAAAGAAAGAGGAGAGGCTTATGGGTCTAAAAGATATGGGCTGGGTGTAGTCGCCCCTACCTGGTTTCGGAATAAATATTATTTTTATTTCGCGCCATTTCAAGGGGATATAGCGGTGAGCCAGACAGGCCCGAAAGACCTTAACAAGGTAATGAGCTAGCAGACCACCGCTCCATCTGAGCAGACCTGGAAAGATACCGTCCATCCCCGCTGCCTTGAAAGGCAGGAAGGTGTTGATTGCCCACGTATTTTATCTTTGTCGATAACTTCTAACGCCACCTCCCAGTCTAAGCTACTCGTAGCCCTTTCCCTATACGGTTCCCAGCAAGGTTACAAACGTACAGTACAGGTTACACAACTACCCACTTCCCGGCCTGCCAGATTGCCATCTGGCAGCCCGGGAAGTGGGTAGTTAGGAGTAGTTCGCTAGTTTCAGCGTCGTTTGTTGTGTATGTGTTATCTAGTTTTCTCAGGCATCCTATAGAAAGGTCTGCATCACTTGAGCAAGACATGTTTTGACCCTATTTGCCTGGTTGTTGTTTTCAATGTTAGTACAAAAACGCCTCCAACTTGTTATACCTCGGAGGCGAATTAGTTTTTTATAGGTTTTGCGGTTTGTTATGTAACAGTCCCAGTCTACTGGCGACCGTGTGTTCCTAGCTCTATTGAATAGCCTTCTCAGTTTGTGTCGGTGTCTCTCCAGTTCAGGACTACACCAGGTCTGCCTGATTCCTCTCCTGGGTAAGGTGCGGGGACACGACTGTTCATAGCTAGATAATAGGATGGAAGTGATTTTGTTTACGTGTTCGTCTATATTGGTTACCGTTATTTACCTATAAGTCTGACGAACTTCGATTGGTCTGTGTTGCGAGGAACCCTTCTTGGCTGTGGTGTGGTTAAGATGAAGTTAATTGTAAAACGGATCCCTCTATGGTCGGAGCATGATATCTCATTGGACACATGCCAGTCCTGGATGGAGTTGGATACACCTAAAGTTGCTAAAGTTAGGTCTATTATTGTTTGCGATCTTGCGTTTATGAAGGTGGGTTCAGAACCCTTGTTAAGTAGTACAAGGTTATTGCTAAGAATAAAATCAAGTATTTCCTCACCTCGGTTGTTGGTTTTGACATTACCCCAGAGCGTGTGATGCGCGTTGGAATCTGTGCCGATGATTAGTTCTAGTTTCTCCCTTTCACAGTACTCCACCAGCAAGGCGAGCTCTGGTAGAGGCACGTCCGCGTCGCCTGGCAGGTATGCCGAGGCTAGTACACTGTCTGGGCGTTCTTGTTCGGTTCTGAAAAGCCTGGTTTCTGTCAGGTCCCTTGAACAGAATTCGTTAATTAAAAGGTTAGGTACATGTTTTGGGACCAATATGCAGGTACGCGGTTTACTTACGGAGGTGTCTAGCAGCAACTTACCTCCGATGTTAGCAAGACCGCATATTTTGCCACTTCTAATCCACGGCTCTTGGATGAGGGCGAAGGTCTTCTCTTGTTGGTTCTCCAGCACTCTGCGTAAAGTAGCCGACGCAGTTTGACTGTGCTGGAGGTTGGTCTGCAGGATCTTAGTCGACCCGCAAAGGAGAGGAGCAGGGATCGCTGTCCTCGTCCCTACTTCTCCCCTCCTGCGGAGGGCAATCCTCGTCCGAAGTTAGTCCGGGCGAGGGTGGATCCTGTGTTGATCCCTCAGTTGATTCGACCTCAAGCGCTGCCATGGAAGTCGCCAGCTCCACGGCCTACCCAGCGGTTCCCGTCGCGAGAGGCGACGGGGAACGCCCAAGCAGCGGCGGTTCGGTTCCACCTTCCTTCAGGAACCGGATTTATATACTACCCATAAGGTAGCATATAAATCGGCCTCTGCTGGTCTTTGATGGTTTTTACCATGGACTCCGGCACACGAAAGTAGAGACAGGTGCACGGTGACTCCTGACTAACCCTTGCGTGTGTCAGAGTCCAGGTGTTAATTTTTAAATTAGGGTTCTGCCTCGCCAACATCCCGAGAAGGTCTGAAGTGTCCTCGCTGTTCTCGGGGACATACAGCATGCACAATGCCTTCTTGGGTATGTCGGCCTGGGGCTGAACGGTGAGTCTGCTCTCCGGTAACGGGGACGGTGTATTGTTTAAGACCCCCTTGAGCCAGGCCAGTGTGAAGTCGTCCTCGCACCATGTTTTGAGGACGCCTTCGGCGTAGTGGGCCCGACCTCTAAAGTGGATCGCGATATTTTGGGCTGGAGTGGCTGGTTCAGGAACTGCCTTCAGCAGAGCCCGGAGCTGGTCCTCAATAGTTTGTCGGATCCCCTCCGCTTGCTCCTGCGTCATGTTTATGAAGGGCTCGGTCATGACGGCGACACACAGCTCGTTGTTCCTGAACGACGCGGCCGCTTCGGCGTAGCTCACCAGGGTTCCATCAACCATATGGGAGCGAGCGGGTTTGCTCTTCTTGCTTACCCCAGTTGGTGTGACGGAATCCTCGGGACGCGAACGCTTCTGCGCCCAAGCCGGTGGTTCGGTGTTGTATTTTTGCTGTTTTATACGCCCTCTAGGCCTCGTGCTGCGTTTGCGCTTAGCGCCGGTGGCAGCTTCGCCTGTTGGTGTGTCAGCCGTAGCAGACATCACCTTGGGGAGCGTCTTTTTGTTGATTACAATTATTGGCGTTAGATGATCCTGCGATAGGGCCTTCGGCCAGCTTCGTCAGGTCCCTCTTGGAGACCGCAGCCGCTAACGCAACCCGTGTTTTGGCCGCATCTACGTTTGCATTGCTCTTCGAGTCGCCGTGAGCGAGAATTGTCCTTGGCTTTTCGGTCAGGGTAGTGAGTGAGTAATCGACGCTAGAGCTACTCCTTCGGTATATCCCATCTCAGGAGGACTAAGGCAAGGTAGGCCTGCGTCTACAAAGCCAAACATGAACGAGCGAAGCGAGGCATGTTGCTAGATACAAAGCACGAGTTTGTGAACGCACGACCCTCCCCAAAATGTTTACCCATATTTAAATTCTATTTACCTTTCTTTTTTTTTGTTTTCGGTGGAACCTTTAAAAGGCGACTGGACTTTAGGGGAAAAGACCAGGGAGTGTGGGATTTTTACCTCACTAAAACCACCACGGTGATCACCATCAGCACATGGAAGCCCCGTTACCTATAGGCACCTAAGCCGGGAGGGGATGCCCTAGAAAGACATACATTGATCTTATTGGTGATATTCTTCAGAATGGTCAGATACGCAGTATCAATAGCTGACGTGAGTATATGACTAGATGTATGAACATAAATGAAGCAAAAGGTGTATGTAAGGAATAAATCAGGTGACATTCTATAGTTTCTGCCTACTCCCATGGGGAGTGAAGAGGAAAATAGACGGAGGACAAACGGCATGAATTACCTCAGAAATTATATACCAAAATTCGTGTTTCTAATCAGCTCATACTGCCCAGGCGTAACAATCTCCATTAACATTTTACTATCATAATACGACAAAGAAGTAAGACCAATCCCGTTTAAAACCTAACGAGAGTAACGTAAATTGATGCTTTCATCATTGACATCATTTAGATGAGTTTTACATTCTACGACACGACACCGATCCGACTCCGATTGAGAATAATGCCCAATGCTTGTAAGCATATAATCAAAACTTTCAGTTTAGCTGAATAGATGCTTGATGTTGATTAGACGCCATACTTTTTATTTTGGCTTAGGTAATACTGCGCTTCCACAGGGAGATAGCGCTGTTATGTGGGACTCCAACCCACTAAAACTCCACGGTGTCCTCCTGTGCCGCTTATGGCGGGAAAACGGGCACACGTTAGCACTCGTCCGTGAACCCGCTGCGGCTGTCCGTCACCGGACCCTCCTCTGGGAAGTACCTGCCATCACAGGTGCACCAGAACACATTGCACGCTGAGACCACCCCAGGGACCAAACCAGCATATTGACGTCAGACGACCCCGTGTATGGCACGCTTGGTACCCCTGTGATGGCTCAGGTCACTGGCTCTACCACCCACCACTTCAGCCGCAGGGGATAGGGACCTCCCCTACAGCTCGCGTCCGCCTTCAGACGGTGGCCACCTCGTCCAGGCCACGGAAGATAGGAAAAGCGGCGCACCACAAAACCGGCACTTCTCTCCCGCCGCGACCTCCAACCCTCAGCCGCATGGGAAGTAGCATATGGGAACCGCATACGACATCGCGGTCCGCCTCAGTTGTGATGTAGCCTCTGTTACCAAGCGGCACCGCAACCTACTTGTTGGCTGCTAAGTCGTCCGCTTATTCTAGTCGGTTAAATCGGGCGGCTGACGAGAGGCCCCACCTCGGGTTCCTTTTCGCTTCACCGTGGGTAACCAAGCCACGGCTATTGAGTACCCCCGCCTCGACAATGCGAGCACCCACCGGAGAGGTAGACACCATACTTGGCATTACATTTACATATTTATATAGTTTTGAGTATGAATTTGGATAGCAACAAGTAACATCCTCCTGGAATACGAAAAAAACATAGCTGAGCTCTTTGAAAGATAATCCGTCTAGATCCGCCCCCCTTTCTAGACTACTGACGTAACGATAATAGAGAAGTAGTTATGTAAGCAGAAAACATGTTTCACCGATTACATACAATGGGATAAGGACATAAGAATGATGCAACAACATGATAAAATGTAAAGTTTAATTGTAAACTGACTACAAAAGCAAAGCCGGGTGAAAAGTCACCATCGACATAGTGTCGGCTATAGTAAAGCGGGCTGTAAGGCCGAAAATATCATCTTCAACGTTCGTCCGTCGAGTTCGGCCTCTCTGCTATCTCCAGTGATGTATGTGCGAGGGGGTTGCCAGGTTACAGGCGACTCAATGTGGCCAAATTTGCAGCCCGAGACGTAACAATGTAATTGATTTGGCTTTGGCAAGTCTTGTAGACAAGGGTGGCATATGTAACATGCAGATTTCGAAAATTGAGTTGAGTAGTTAGTGGTGTTTCAAATTGAGATAAATATAGGATAAAAGGTCAGACAAACCCATTTTTAACTGACTTCACAAAAAAGGAGGGGGTTCTCAATTCGAGAGTTTTTTTTTATGTGTGTTTCCTCAGAACTTGTTACTGGGTGAACCGATTTTGATGATTCTTTTTTTAATTAAAAGCTGGTGCTTGTCATGTGGTCCCATTTAAATTTGGTCAAGATCTGATGAAGAACTTCGGAGATATACATCAGAACTCTTCAATAAATAACAGCAGATCATTCGGGATAGCTGCAATCGGATGTCTGTTTATTGATTACATCATTTCATAACATAACATTACACTAGTACGCTTTAAAGGGGTACGCAGGTGTCAACAGTTCACCCTGGTATACTCTAAATCCACCGTTTTTATTTAAATTTCATGTTTCTGGGATAATCTATTCTGGCTTCACTTTGGAGAATTGGTCCGTTATGTACCCACAACTAAAAAGTGAAAAATAAAAACTTTTTAACAAAATATACAACCGACTTCCAAATAAAAACACTACAAAGTGAAAAATAACTTCAATTTCGGAAGTCGGTGTCAAAAAACGAAGATCCCAAAACAGGAACACCGACTTCCGAAATTGAAGTTATTTTTCACTTTGTAGTGTTTTTATTTGGAAGTCGGTTGTATTTTTTGTTAAATAGTTTTTTTTTCGTCTTCTCACGCTTGTCCACTATCTCGCCTGATGGTAAGCGATGATGTGGTCGAAGATCAAGCACGCTTGCCCAAAATAAACCTATTCACTTTTAACTTAAAAACTCCCAGATTGTACCTATCAGGAAATACAGACTTCAGCAGGAATTTCCACTCCCTTGCTGTACGCAAATGTATGCCCGAAACGTTTGAAATTATTCTAATAAAAACCTCTTTACCTCAACATATTGTATGCAAGCCAGTATACAATATCCAATAACCCAACGCCTTCCACAAAGGATAAACCGTACGAACGAAACAATGGGTCCATCTCAAAGCCAGTCGGCCATGCTTGTAGCACACAGCGAGCACACGTCACAGCTATACATTTTCGTATAGCCTCGTCCTGGACAACACACCTAAAGCGAGGACCGTAACAAATTGATTTCCTTGGAACCATCGCCTAGCCGTTGGGTACATTGTATATCTTACTTCAAGCCCTAAAATTCAGCTGAAATATTGAACCGAAACACGATATTGTGAATGTGTGTTCGGATACTAGGCCTACCTATATAGAAGATAGAGTATATTGTACCAAGAAGCTGATTGACTGCTATTGTACTTGACTTTAACGAAGCTATATAAATAGTTTAGCATACCTATGTTATTTAGAAGAGCTCTTATTGAGGCTCAGTTACAAAAAGAACAGTGGCTTTTACTTGTCAATAAACCATCTTACTTATTTGCCTCTGGTAATTTACTAGCACAACATGATGTATTTTACATCAAGGATAGTATCAATTTGTGACATAAATGCTTTTTAAAATCAGGACAAACAATCTTCAAATTATGTTTACAAGTGTGGTTCACATTGGTCCTCCACTTACATTCTACACTCAAATAACTATTCAAAAGCTCATAAAGAGCACTTCGTCCTCCACCACTTAATATGTATATTTTAATATCCCAATTACCTCAATATTAGTCTGGCGCCGCCGCCATCTATATCTGAATTATTAATTTCAATTTTTCCTCGAGAACTTGCCTCACTTATTACGGCTCCGGCTTGTATTTCTTCCGTCCCCTGAGGGATATTAACTCTGACCTGACGAATGGAGTTTTGACACTTTTTCGTACCACAAAAGTAGGGTAGTTTATACGTGATACTTTAGTAATGAAGATGGAAATTGAACAAATGTTAACTTGTGGAAGCCATTTTCTTATCTAACTTTGGACTTGTTTTCCCTGAGGGGTTTGTGGATGTCTGAATCGTTTGAATGTGCTCGTTGTTGGGACATCGCTCAAATTGGCTTTCTTTTTCGGTGACCGCGTAAAGTTGTACATGAGTTGGACATCAAATTACGAGGCTCTGTTTTTTAATCATAAGCGATTTAATCTATACCAATATTATAAAGAGAAAGGTTTTTTTGTTTGTTTGTACCGAATAGGCTCCAAAACTACTGGACCGATTTCAAAAATTATTTCACCGTTGGGAAGCTACACTATCCCCGGGTGACATAGGCTACTTTTTATCCCTGTATTCCCACGGGAACGGGAACTACGCGGGTGAAACCGCGAGGCGTCCTCTAGTACAGAATATGTTTAGATTGTTCGACGTAGCTTGGAGGAGGCCTATGTCCATCAGTGGACGTCTTTCATGTGGAATGATTATCATGATGATGATGATTAGACTGAACACCCCATAATCTTAAGCAATCGGCCATTTATTTATTTATTATTTGTTTAGCCTACATATAGTTGTTCCGGATATGGGTGTCATGAATGTGGGTTTAAATGTCTGTAAACGCACCCACGACACAGGAAGAAATTCCTAGCGTGGGGCAACGACACCATAAAAGAAGCACAATAAGGTACGATTTGAGGCAAGACTTAATGAGACTCCACAACAAAATTTAAGACATTAAAATATTTAACTAAGTAAAAAGATGTCTTTCCAACTAATGATACTATCGACTGCAGTTCTCAACGAAGGAATTAGTTGCATATGAACGAATAGTTAACGTGCTGCCGATAAAATTAATTCAGCTGATGCCAATAATGGCAGGAGCGGTTTCGCCGGCTGATCCTCTCGCTCGAGTGGGCTTGTTGTAAAGTATGCGACGCTGGTCTGTGGCCACAGTGGCCGCGGATTACACAGATACATTATAGTTAACTGTGATGATGCCAATAATGGCAGTAGCGGTGTCTCCGGCTGATCCTCGCTCGAGTGGGCTTGTTGTAATATATGCGATGCTGGTCTGCGGCCCCAGTGACAGCGTGATGCACAGATATATGTAACAAACTCAGCTGTTGCCATTAATGGCAGTAGTGGTGTCTCCCACTTGTTGTAAAGTATGCGATGCTGGTCGGTGGCCACAGTGACAGCGGAATGCACGGATGTTCATACATCATCTACCTTGCCTTAACCAGTATGTTTGGATCGGCTTCCAGTAACACAGGAAGCAGATACCAGCATTTTATCGACCTTTTGACTACCCGTAACGGCTGCAAAGTTGGTTTCAAAGTAAACACTTTTGTTTATGATGATTCTCATAACGATTACAATTTGTTGACTGAGCATGAGATCCTTTCCAACAAGTGCAGGTCTTCATCATTTTATCCTTCAACCGTACTTATTTATTTTATAATAATTACAAGACACCACAACTTCCAGCACCTACATTCGCAGCAGGGTGTCTTTGGTTGAACCATGACTTACACTAAAAAACAAACAAGCCAGGCTATAAACCCACCATGCATTATCAAACCGCTTCACTCCCCGCTCCCACTCGCATCGGACCCAAGGCGAGTGTATAATGTCTCCCTGAAGAGACATTGGCAGCAGCTACAGTACACCACTTCTGCACACGCGAGTAACTGAGCTCATTTGTAGCCTCTCGTTATCTCTCACATAGTTTAACTGCACCTTACTGTCCATCCTTTGTTTTTTGAAGGATGAGGTATTTGTATGATGGCTGACCAAAGTATCATGTGTCTCACAGAGCTGGGCATTTGTAACATAACATAACATCACGCCGGTATTCCCCGAAAGGTTAAGCAGAGGTGCATCTATAACCCACACCCACCCAAACTTTTTTAGAATATTTAAAAATCTTGATATGAGTTCTAGGACAATAACCGTTGTGTATTATATCTGTGTTAATAGCTAGTTTTAAATACTTTAAATTGTAATATTTAAGATAATATGACTATATTTTATTGTGCTACTGTTTGTTTTTCCTTAAATAAATCAAAATAAATTACGTGTACTATAGGAAAATTCATTCCGAGTGAGCTCATTGCCATGCAGAGGTAGAGTATGTTTTGTAGTCAACAAGATGATACACAAAACAGGAAAAGTATACATAAAAAAACAATTTACAAAAAGCAGTGTTATCTCTAAAACAATAAGGATTACCGTACATTCGTTTGAGAGTATCTCAAAAAATTCTCAGGAAGAATGAAATGTAATAACGCTTATCCGACATGGAAATAAATCCAGAAACTCTCCACTCGACGACTGGTCTACAAAACATGCTGTACTGAAAATAAAGGCCGAATGCCCTGAAACTAGGTTAAACTTCAAATGCCCAGTAACGTTAGAGTTTCGAAATACAGATGAATTCTTAGAACGTAGCAACTAAAGCCCCTATTCAAATTCTCTGTACATTGGCCCGTTCGAAATACATACCTCGGCACTACCATAGGTTGAACTTAGGTAAAATACAGGTTGAGTTTTCCAAGTAGTCGAGGATGACCAAAACTGAAACTATGGGGAATAACAAAAACGATCGGAGTCTCGGGCGGGCACGACTCCTGGCTAGAAATATATATTTAAAAAAATCCAATGATGCAGTTTTAGTTTTCATCAAAATCGGGATCATTTGAGTGTTTTTCGCTACCCATCCATAATAATATTATGCAAAAGTAACTCTGTTTGTATGCTTGTTACCTTTTCACCACTAAACGGCTGAACCGATTAAGAGACTTTTTATGCAAATAGTTTGAGACCCTGGGAAGGACATAGGATAATTTTTATTTTGGTATTGTGTTCCTTTGGGATGATAAAACATCTTTTACGCGGGTGTAACCGCGGGCAAAATCTAGTTCCTCATGGGTTTGGATTTGCTCATCCACGCCCACTAGAAAAACTCAACCCTTGTTCGTAACTGTGACCTGGACACCTTGATTCTTGATGGTAAGGATCATATAAAGTCCGGTTTAGCTGACTTGTGTGAACAAAACGTCCTTCTAAAACTCTGGGCTATAAACTGGGAACGGGTCGGTAAAATCTTGAGACACGACGCGAGTCTTTATAATCAGTACGTGTACGAATAGTCAGAAAGTAAAAGTCTGTCTTTCAAAAGTGTAGCAAAGCCAACTCTGCATTTGCTTGTACCGTCGCCAATCATATCGATTGATTACTGTTCTCTCTACTTAACGTAATTTCTAATTAGAAGGCCGGGGTATCGATTTACGCAGCGTAGTGAATGGCAATGGTTTGTCCTTAATAACACTGGCAATATGTGCTGGAAACGACACAAGTATACACCTACATTTTAACTAAAACTTTGAGAAATACAGGCGATACTAAGTGTATTGTGTATTTTGCCTCTGCGACGTTGTTAGGATAAGGAACCTGATTTTGAGATTTTGAATACCATACTTATGCCACCAGCTACGCTCCTTACATACTCCTTTCCCATCGTTTACGTTCATTTATCAGTAAACTTATCAACACTCATTATCATTACCAAATAAAGGTGGCCTCCCACTACGGCGCATGACGTGCCAACGCGATATAAAGGCGCGAGAAGTGCTCGCACGAATTATGAAGCTATTAGCAACCCTTGTATTTAGTTTACTGCTGTAATAACCGGGTAGGGATACTACAAATGTTTGTTTGTTTTAAAAAAATGTGTAATAATAATAAGTGTTATTTTCTGATAAGCGATCTCCTTCACTATTTACGGAATTTAATTGTATGGAAAAATAAGCCTATTCAGTTTTCGAGTGAGTCGTAGTACTCAGAATCAGTGTTTATGATCAGATGTATGAAAGTAGACGAAGCAAAATGAGTTTGTAAGGAACGTAGCAGGTGGCGTACTATAGTTTCTGTCTAACCTCATGGGAAAACGGCGTGAGTTTATGAATATATATATAATATTGTCAGTTTTATAGAGGTGTGCAATGTGTATATCTAAATAAAAAAGAAAACGTAGAGTTTTCAAATACTTAGAAGCTTATTTCAGAGAGGAATCTCACAAAATGTAGTCGATTCACATACTTCAACGGAACATAAAAGTGTATAATGAAAGTTGACAATTTGGGCATAAAACAATTGTCCAATCATTGCATCAATTTCTCATGTTATCGGTACCAAACTTTACCAATACTGTGATGCATTGAAAAAAATGTCTGCTATTAACTTGGAAGGACTGAAGTGTGGACGAACGTCACGCCAGCTGACCAATTCAGAAAGGACATAGTGTGTGGTAGACAGAGAGTCGGGCAATGTATTACGAAAGTTTTCGATTTTCGATGCTTCTCTAAAATGTTGGGTTTATTGAAGTCGCTGTTAATAACCTTTTTTATTATTTAATCTCACCTGATGCTAAGCGATAATGTGGTCGACGGTGAAACACGCTTACCTGGAAGTATCCTTTTCACTTTTGACTTAAAGATCATCTATGTATTTATCATCCTTTAAACCCACATATTTAACCGTCGGACTATGTTTAGCAGTAAATAGATATTCCTAAGTTCCGTGGACGTCAAGTCTTCCATAATAAGCTGCAGTAAACCACATTTCCGACGAGCAATAACCTTTTCACCACAATATGAATACAGCTCGATACAAGAAGATCTTGTATCTACAAACTATTGAAGCGCTACCCACCTCTCAACTACTCACGTGTCGCCCTCGGGTCAGTCGTCCAGATGTCGGAGATCACACACAACACATAACAAACACAATGTACACAGCAGTACACAGTCCGTGTACATTTGCGCACAGTTTGTGTACATTTGTGAGCACTTGTGTAGTGTGTTGCTGCTAAGTGTGGATGTTATGGCAAGACGTGTCGGCAGAGCTAACAGTGTTGCCAGTAAGATGCAATTATACAAGTACTTAGTTTGTGCTTCGTAGTTGTGTGTAGTGAATTTATGGGATGATGTGTAAGCTTCCATTAATATTGCAGTCTCATTTGAGGGTTGATTAGGGCTCATTGCTGATTCTTTTAGATGAATAAAGAATTAAAGAAAAGTAGAAGGTTTTGTAATGATCACTTTGAGATTTCGTTGGACCCAATTGCTCTCAACACATCAATACATATATAAATCTGTAGAAAAGTCGTTTTTGTACATACGAATTTTTTGTCTGTTTATTTGTGTACGCATCACGTAAAATATACAAAACTAATAGAGATAACTTTTATACATAAAAATTATGCGTATCTTGAAGTATTACTTAGTTTTTGTTTCATTGCAATCGGTTCACTAAATCAAAAGTTAGATGAATTTAAAGTGTTCAAGAAGTAAAATATCGGGTACATATTAGAATATCGAATATTAATATACCTACGGTAAAATTTCACTGTTCAAAACATCGAAAACTCAAATACCTAAAAAAAAAAAATACCTAAAATCTTATTATCTACAAAAGTGACATCGAAAGACCTAAATATCGAAAGTACAGAGTATTGAATGCCCCAAATATCGAAGTACGGAGTATCGAATGTCCAAAATATCGATATTTATTATGTATTACACAGGGCAATTTGATATTTCGGATATTGCGAAAACCCGCATAATTAGAAAATGGTGAAAAATTCTGCGAGCAACTTGGAAGTAGCGCTCGCTCGGCTCACGCGCAGTTAGTCACAGTTCTAACCTAACCTAACCTATTTCACCTGGTCAAAAAACGAATCATACCTACAATCTGCCTGCGAATAGATAATTAGACAATGGTGAAAACATAATAAGTGAATGATTCGCCATTTTGAACGAGGAGAAATAGGTTGGGTTAGAACTGTGACCAACCGCGCTTGAAAACTACTAATCCGTTTTCCGACATGATAATATTCGCTAAACAATACGTTGAATGTTTGCAGTGGAGGACATACTAATGACTAATATAAATGCGTTGGCAGAATGTGACAATTCCAAATCTAACCTAATTTTTTCCACTCATACCACATATACAAAATTGTTCGTTATTCTAACGAGTATATTTTTAATGTAAATATAGCAACTATATGTAACTTAGGCGTTTTATATGTTGACATTTTGAACATAGGTATAATGACTGTCGACATTTTAAATCAGTCGATATTTTAATCAGTTGGCATTCTAATCTTAGACATTTTATGCTTAGATGTAACAATTTTCGATATTTCGATACAATCGTTATTTTAATTTTCGATGTTTTGAACTGTGGTATTTTATCCGTAGGTATTTTAATCTTCGATATTCAAATATGTACCCAAAATATCACAACACAAGCAATTCAAATACTCGGGCAGTTGAACTCCATATTCGATAGATGGCGTTGTGCATTTGACGTCATTTTCTAAATTAAGATTATCCGCGGAAAATAACACTAGAAAAGAAACCGGCCAAGTGCGAGTCGGACTCGCGCATGATGGGTTCCGTACAATTATCGCAAAAAACGGCAAAATATCACTTTTTTTGTATGGGAGTACCATTTTAGGGTCCTGTACCCAAAGGGTAAAAACGGGACCCTATTACTAAGACTCCGCGGTCCGTCTGTCTGTCTGTGTGTCTGTCACCAGGCTGTATGTCATAAACCGTGATAGTTAGGCAGTTGAAATTTTCATAGATGATGTAGTTCTGTTGCCGCTATAACAACAAATACTAAAAACACAATAAATAATTAAGTGGGGCTCCCATACAACAAACTTGATTTTTTGCCGTTTTTTGCGATAATGGTATGGAACCCTTCGTGCGCGAGCCCGACTCGCACTTGGCCGGTTTTTTCGATATTATTCTCCATAGAGTAAATAATATTCTGTGCAGGTAGTGAAGTTGGGTAGGTAGGTAGGTAGGTTAGGTAAGACGTATGTAGGTAAGTAGGGTAAGGTAGGCAGTTGATGGGAGCGAAGCCGCGGGCACAGCTAGTTATAAATAAAGTGGTGAATAGCCTCCTCTGAATAAGATTATCCAGGGTACGTATTCTATTGTTTGTATTTCTACCAGATATTTATTTTCGTTTCTCTTCGCAAACAATGAAACACAATAGAAAATGTATTGTTTGTCGGTCATCTGGGGCAGTTAAGGTGCTAAAATATGTTGGCATAAACTCTGCCTATATATCACCACTGTCCAAGCGTAAATATAGTTTAAATAAGTGACGACAACCATCCTGCATCACTGAAACCTTTCCATTCCGTCTCACACAGACAGAAGGCCTTAAGTTCATAGCATTGGAAACATAATAACCAGATTACTTCTCTCCAAATTCAAAGCAATATGCCATAATATATCATTACGCATCTCAGAAACAATACGGGCAGTCGGCAGTCTCCATTAGCGGGAGCATATGGTGGAGCATGGCGATATTAATTATTAAAGGCCGGGATTTATCGCCCCGTCTCCATGGCCCGTCACACGCTGCCGAATAAAAGTATAACACATGTGATAGCAATGTTTGTTTTCATAAGTTGCTATGGTTTGTGAAAAAGAAAGTGAGTGCAAATTAATTTTCACCCGTGTCTCCAACCGCGTAGAATTAGTACTTTTCAATACCTTTATAAATTATAGCCTATGTGTTATTCTGATATCCCTCCTATGCATATGATGGTTGAACTCGAGGCAAGGAAGGCATTAGATCGTCTTACTGTTGCTGGACAATGGGGTGCCTCTAAGCCAAAGACTAACCATACAAGATTCGATGGAAATAAAGACGGGTTACTAGCATGATATCCGATAAAATGCAAATTATTTTGTATTTGAAAGGTCTTTCAAGGTTCAAATCACAACAATAAAGGACTGGACGAAAGGACTTGATCCACCAGAATAAGATAGTCTGGTGTGGTACACTGATGGACCCAAAATGGAGATATAGGAGCGGGATATACGCAAAAGGTTGTAGTAAAATTTTAGGCAAGATAGCAACTGTATTCCAAGCAGAAACATATGCCATAATAACCTGTGCTCAAAAGAATATAGATAGAGGAAGTAGAGGTAAATCTATACTAATTTTATAAAGTTTGTGGGTTTGTGAGTTTGTGACGTTGTAAGGGGCCATGGGTGTAGAGGACTCTATGCTAGTCCCAGACTTCTCAATCGGCAGCAGTAAGTTGAAGCAAGTGGAGAGCTTCAGGTATCTTGGTAGCATAGTCACAAGTAAGGGTGATCTAGACGCTGAGATAAATCAGAGGATTTGTGCTGCAGCGGCGGCTTTTGGCAAACTGCAACCTAATAAAGTATTCCGTTCTCACGATCTCGGGTTGGCTACAAAGGTCTCTGTTTACATGGCAATAGTTCTCCCAAACCTTTTGTACTCTTCGGAAGCGTGGTGCTTCTACCGTAAGCATATACGGACCTTAGACAAATTCCATCTGCAATGCCTCCGGAACATCAGATGGTCAGATCGAGTGAGAAACACAAACGTCCTAAGACGAGCAAAGGTCCTTGGTATGGAAGCCTACCTGATGAGACGTCAGCTTAGGTGGTGTGGGCATGTCTCCAGGATGCAGGAACAAAGGCTAGCTAAGCGTATATTCTATTCTGAACTCCAGGAAGGGAAACGGAGGCGTGGTGGGCAGTTCCTGCGCTTCAAGGATGTTCAGAATAGACACATGAAGAGAGGCGACATTGACCCCACACTTTGGGAGAATCAAACACAAAATCGGCCCGAGTGTAGGTAGGTAGGCAAAGTAGGTAGGTAGCCAGTTGACGGGAGCGTCACCGTCAACTGGCAGCTAGTCTATATATATTATTAGTGACAGTCAGGCTGCAATCAAAGCCATGGCATCCTACAAAGTGGACTCCAAACTTGTTCTGTATACTATCCAAACCTTCAACAGCATAACAATGCTTCCCAAGCCTGATGAAGGTTTGGATAGTATTCCAATAAGAACGATGTGGGTCCCAGGACATAAAGGTATCCAAGGTAACAAAATGGCAGATGAACTGGCAAGTGAGGGCTCAGCAAATGATTTTGTGGGTCTAGAACCATGTGTAGGCATTTCGACGTGTCTCGTGAAAGCCGCATTCAAGGAGTGTTCAGACCGGTATTAGACAATACCGGTCTGGAATACTCCAAGAAATTCCTGGGCTTCAAGAAGAAGTTCAAGGCACGGGAATGCATTTGGAATATAAGCAGGGGGCAAATCCGCTACCTGCTTGGGGCCTTTATTGGCCACTTTGGAACCAACGACATGCTCATGGAGATGGGTCTAACCGCGACACCAAAGTGCAAGTTGTGCGGGAAACATACGGAACGCATGGAGCACCTTCTCTGCATATGCGATGAACTGGATTGTAAGCGAATGAGTCTCCTAGGGGTAGGCTATCCAAGAACAAGTGACTATAGGCTCATATCTCCTAATCTCGTTGTAAATCGCATGGTTTTAACGAGATTGGGGAGGAGTAACTTATCTAGGAGACCACAAAAGATCCCAATGGGTCGAAGTATCCGAGTAATTTCTGTACCCCTCCACAAGATAAGATAAGATGTGTTATTCTGTATTAACCATATTATTTTAATTTCATCAAAGTCCGTTTGACAGTTTTGTGTGAATGCGTTCATCCATCCTATCGAACTTTCGCGTTCGCAATAGTACTGTAGAATTTTTTGAGTCATTCCTGATTTCTTTTTAAGACTTTCAAGTTGAGTATTTGTCAAATTTTAGCCTGAAAACCTGTTATACTGTAGAATTAAAGTAGAGTTTGTAAAGTTCCTAACCCTTTAGAAAAACAATTCAATACAGAAACAAATAGGCTTGTTTCTGAATTGAATTGATTTTCTGAAGGGTTAGGAACTTTGGAACCATGTTTTATATTAAAATACTTTATTATGACTAAAACTCATACTTAAATAAATAGACTTGATTATATTTTTTGTCCCATTATGAAATATTATTGTAGTTTCAGCGTTTTCAGACATAAATCCAGACGAATGCTTTAAAAATATAAGCCATGCATTATTTACAGTTCCAACGCTTTTAAAACGTATTCATATTTTTTATCGCAAAAATACTTTAGTTTTGTAAAGTGGTTTTAAAGCTTATGAAAACAATATAAGCTATTTCAATGAAAATGTTTCAATTCGAGTTGACTGAAATACGGCTGTCTGTAAACCATTATATGTAAATTATATAGTTTTCTCATTTTATTGGATACTCTTACACACAATAAATTATTATTATAGTGGGAAACTTAGTCAGTCCAAGCTAGCAACAGCATAATAAAAGAACTTTTCGTTTGTTTTTCAGACCCTTCAGTAGAACCTAAGCGCGGATAAGGTAGACTAAGCTTTCAATCTTCTGTATTAGTTAACCGGTATATATTTCTTATGTTGGCAATATATATAATATGGCTTGCCCTGTTAATAGAGGGGTTTTAAGTCCCATGTAATCATGGGACTTAAACATAATAATGTAATGGGTAGTATTTAAATTTTAAACGAGTGACTGTAAATTAAAGTTTTAAGTGACAATAATAATTAATTTACCTTATAGTATTACTAAGTGAGCGACTGACTGCGAGTGACGAGAAATCAACAGAACAGCAACTTACAAACATTAATTTGAGGTACTTGAAATACAAAATGAGAAGCTTTATAATATTTGAGCGTTACGTCCTGCATTTTATTAAATATTTGGCGGTATGAAAATAAAAGTTTGTCAACGGGTCACCTTTTTCTGTCTGCAGGGTTTGAAGTAACCGAGCGACAAGAAATACAGAGAGGGTCTCTGTATTTTTTGTCGCTCACTTAGTAATTTAGTCGCACGGCTAGAATTTTAATAACTGAAATGGATTAATCACAACCCACTTTTTGTAAGCTCGTTCTGCATTTTATTATTAATCAATATTCGTCGTTAGTTTAGTTAACTTTTCGCTTACTCAAATGGTATGCATTTGAGTAAGTGAAAAGTTAACTAAACTCAACTAACGCTCAAGTTATTAAAACAGTATCCCATCATCAGTCGCCAAGTTCTTTTTATTCGATCGTTTTATAATTCCCCATATGTAACTGGTAAAATATGGGTGGGGCCAACCCCTTTGAGGAATACAGGGGTTATGTTATGTTAGTTCCTAAATTCCAATGTCTACTTTATAACTGTACATACAAACGTACTATAGAGAAATAAGGCAAAATCACTGCTTTCATACAACTTTTTCTATAAATCTTATTTCTCCATATTAATATTCACTTTTCCTCCAGCTAGTGCACAAGACCCATACATCAATACATCCGCACGTACAGTCGCCGCCAGCGCCGGATATGCGCTCTGTCGCAGTCGCGCGTCGCTGCGACAATTAGTCGCTGTTATTACTTGTTTGTCGTGTCGCGATACATTATGTGGCGGAGACATGACGTGTTGCCAGTGATATAGTGAGAGGGTTGTCTATTTTAGTAACTAATTTGATGTAAGTCCTAGCACACACACAAGGCTCAACGTCTACATAGATTAGATTCGATTAAGACGGGCTGGTGTCCGCAACTCCACGTCTAAGCGTGTATTTTGCGTAAACGTCTACATATTTTAGGTGTGATTAAACCGTTTTCCTCTTCATATTCCCATTTTTATCAAGATACCATTGGGAGAAAATGATTAAAAGAGGAATATGGAGGTCAGAAAGACAGTCGCTTCATGTTAAAAACTTACATACAGCTGTATCCTATTAGACCGGAACCCGACCGCAACAAATTTGAGAAAAGCTTAAACCGATTAAATGTTATTTTTTTATTATTATTAAATATAGGCTCGCGCTTGACCACTATCTCAACAGATGGTAAGCGATGATGTGGTCGACGGTGTAGCACGCTTGCCTACAAGTAACCTATTCTATTCACTCTTGATATAAAGACCCCGAGGTTGTAGCTATCGCCAGGGGCGTAGCTACCGCCGTATCTGCCGTATCAATTATACGGGGCCCCCGGGCCACAGGGCCCCCCGACGTGCGTAAGCAAAAATTAATAAAAACTTCCAATTTTTTTTTGCCTGTCATACCTGTCGCTATTGTCCATAGAGGCAGAAACTTTAGAAAAACTAAAGTCATCATCAGCTATAAATGGTTTAATAAATCAGTTTGCCGGAAAAAAAGGCAAAGAGAGTGTATAATTAATTTGATTTGTCGTTAAAAATTTTGGAAAAAGTGACAGATAGATAATTATATGAATAAATATTTCTTTTAATTTTATGCAAACATATTTTTTCTTTTGTGAGCAATCTTTTCCTTTCATAAGGGCCCCCGAACAAATTTTTATACGGGGCCCCGCCAAGGCACGCTACGCCACTGGCTATCGCGAAATGCAGACCCCGGCAGGGAATTCCACTCCTTAGCTGTACGCATAATGAAAGTATTCCCAAAACATTTAGTGCGTATGGGTGGGATATCCACCATGTACCGATGGCGCATAGCCGGTACGTCTTGTAGTCCGATGATGAAACGGGCTAGGTGGAATTAGATCATGCAATTCCATCTCACACTCACCGAAATGCAACCAATAAAAAACCGACAAGCTGGCAAATCGGCGACGATGTTCAAGGATCTGGGGTTTTGACTCGACCAGTGCCTCATTGCCGATGAGCCGCTTGGCCCGTTTTTCGATCGAATCTAGTGCATCAAGCTGGTATTTGGCATTGGTAGATCAGTCCCACAGATGAGAACAGTACTCCATGCAAGATCGAACTTGCGCTTGATACAACTTTAGCAGCTGGTCCGGTGTAAAGTACCGTTTCACCTTCGCAAGGATCAGCCTTAGCCTCAATGTATGGGCCAAAATTGAGTGTCGATGTCAACGTTACGCCAAGAAGCTCAAAATGGCCCGTTATCGGCATGGTTAAACCTCGGAAAGATGGAGGCGGGTGAAATTTACTCTTTTTAGCGGTGAAATGACACGCCTGTGTTTTAGCGGCATAAAAGTTGGGCATTGCCCCATTCGGAGACTACCTACAAAAACAAGCTCAAACGCTCCACCATGACCTCATGGAGAGACCGGACCTGAGGCCAAGTACGGCCCGTACGTTGGACAAGTATCTCTCAGCAACGGTGCTGTCGTCTGCATACCCTAAGGTGCTTGATCACTGAGAGGAAATCTAAATCGGATAAAATTCAAACCAAAAATTTCTTGAGACATTCTGCCTGGCCAGCCCATACAAAGACAATCGTATAATTTCAACGACACTAAAATTTCAGTAATAAAATCAACTGCCACATAAAATATCTCAATGTTATCTAGCAAACTGCACACCCGGTGTAGTACCAACCTAACCACCATGTGTGACATCTCGAAATCACTAGTAGCATTGTCACGAATGAGTTATTGGCGCGATTATACCGACGTACTTATGTTGATGACTGTACACGGTACTGCCAACACTACGAAACAAATAACACTAATATTTAGCTGAGTTTGACATCCATTGCGGGATTTGCAGCAGCGAATGACATTTGGAGTAAAAAAAAACAGCAGTGGATGTCACATTTGTAATTGTTATACTGTTATTCGTATTATTGTAGTATTTTCTCTGATTAGGTGTCGACTAACTGAGACAAAGCCGTTTGTACCACCTTTTAGTGGTACTGAAAAACATTTGGACACTTTACGAGGGTACTTTTATTTTTAGTGTGTTATTAAATTTGATTTAGTAGTACTACTGAAATAAAAGTTAGCTATTGTTGTGGTATTGTTAATCTAAATTTAGTTGACAATTAGGAGTGTGACCGTCAGATGGTAGGTACGCCATGTGGTAGTTTACTGTCATAAGTTATTAGTTCAGTGTCAGTAGTTATGATGACTTTATGGTACATGGTGGATACTCCATACGCATAGAATATTTTGGGAATACTTTTATTTTGCGTACAGCTTATGAGTCGAATGAGGATGACTAATTAACGTCAGTTTAAACTTGGAACGTAGACAAAGGTTCATAAGGCTGTTAAACGTTTGTTACAACGCGGACGGAAACTACCTATGCCTATATCTTAATCTGCCATAGGCATTTGGAAAATATTCAAAACAATAAAAAAACAAACTCGCGCTAAAAGTAAAAATGTATGAAATTTGGTATAGACCGGAGAGGGATACCTCACGCCACACCAGCGTCTCTAGCGGCGAATTCATATGCGGTAGCCCCCATTCCCAGCAAGACTCAGTGTACTCTTAAATTCAAGACTCTCGATTCTTAAATTCGAGTGAATAGGCTAATTCTAGGCAAGCGTGCTGCATTGTCGACCACATCATCGCTTACCATCAGATCAGATAGTGATCAAACGCTTGTCTATCAATATAATAAAAAAGACAACCAATCTGCCTAGCCTTTAGCCAACTATGTTCCAGTCTAACCAGATTTAGCTGAGTACCATGGTACGACCGCCTATCTGATCTACACAATCCAGTGGCTGAGTAACACGACACCCCTTGGCCAGAGTGTCAGAATTCAAGCTGACTACCCGTAACGACTGTCAAAGATCATCAAATGACAGCCGGGACCAACGTCTTAACGTGCTTGCCGAGGCACGGAGAAAAATCATTAGATAACGATGGACTGCCTTCGGCAAGGACTGCCGAGGGCAGACCCATCCATGGAATGCACTCGGCCAGCGTTGCTTAACCTTGAAGATGGCCCCGTATGGCTGTTATTTTTTAGCCACGAGCTTCTCAAAAACTCATAATTTAGTACTAAATCAAATCTCTATCCCCTCGCAAAAACTGCCGTTTACTATATAGACACCTTAAAAATAAACACGTACAAAAACTACCACCACATTAACAGCCCCATACTGTGCACAAGATTGTTAAAAAAATACATACCTACTAATAAAATAATTACAGTGGAGGTTCCCTCGTAATTAATGTTTGGGACAAAACAATACATTGCAAGGAGGTACAGAAGAACCATTATAACTGCTAAAAATATACCCTTTCGTTGCAGTCAGGTAAAAAGACAACCCTAGGAGGCCCTGGACAAGTATCATTCGATGTCAGTGATGGGGATGGTTCAAATGTCAAAATGTAAGGGATTGGTCACGTGATATTTCGATTGCGCTTGACAATCCCATACATTTTGGTAATTTTTAGGGTTCCGTACCCAAAAGGTAAAAACGGGACCCTATTACTAAGACTCCACGGTCCGTCTGTCTGTCACCAGGCTGTAACTTATGAACCGTGATAGCTAGACAGTTGAAATTTCACAGATGATGTATTTCTGTTGTCGCTATAACAACAAATACTAAAAACAGAATAAAATAAATACACACACTGGCAAAATTAGCGGAACAAGGAAAAATATCCAAAACTTTT
Organism: Orthosia cruda; assembly: GCA_964057195.1. NCBI lineage: Eukaryota > Metazoa > Arthropoda > Insecta > Lepidoptera > Noctuidae > Orthosia > Orthosia cruda. Next base: position 2,111,729 of record OZ059835.1, on the reverse strand, counting down.
TTTTACTATTGCTGGGTGGTTTTTCTTTTGTTTCATAATAAAACCAATTATTCCTAAAAAACAATTGAACTTCACTTTTAATGCGATTGTTTTAACTTTATTCGAACTTACAACATTTTGAGAGAATTTTGCTTATTCCCTCTTACGGTATTGTTTTAAAATTTGGAATGTTTTCATTAACATATTAAGTTATTTGATTAATTTTTAATGTCTAGATCTTTTTCGAAGTTAAGGACATCATTGTGCCCAACTTTATCCAAACTGAGAGGACCAGACCACTTGAGATGGGAAGAAATGATCAAACCTCAAGAGTGCTGTGCTTAAATTAATTCAGCATTTACTTTTTTCCACCATTTGTTGCCAGTTTTCAATGATTCAGAGTGACTAATGCTTTTGTGAGAGTATCAGTACAAGGCAGGAAACTCGTACTTTTACCAGAAATAATCGCTTTATTAAGTTTCACTTTCGCAAAAACCCCAGTTTAAAGGCCGTTTATGCCAGGAATGAGCTGGAGGAAGTTCGAGGTGCAAGAGAAAATGAGTTTACGACAAGAAGAAGGTTAAAAGAACTGGTTTTGGTTCGTTTGAAACGGAACCCACCACACCACCTTTGAAACGGAATAACTTTTGCTCGGGAATATCGATTTTTGTCCACGGACTAATGGAGTAAAATATTGTTCAGTGAAGAGTGTGGAATTAATTTAAATCGAATTGAAGGATGGCAATGCATGTGTAAACATGAACAAGAACATCATATTCTGTCAATTTGTTAAACTACAGCGGCATATGGTAGAGGAACAATATTGGATTCAGGTAGGATATGTTTGGGAGCTCATACGGGCTTGTCGATGATCCATGGAGAGAATTTTATTGTACATTGCTATAGAAGTGTTATTTAAGAATAAAACGTGCTATCATTTCTTCCTTTATACGTGGTCACTTCGTTCTGATCTAGGAAGATGCTCGGTTCCATACCACTTTTTCAACTCCAGCCTATCTTAATAATGTCAATATTTCAGTTTCGGAGGTACCGGCGAGATCACCTGGCATGCATCCGATATAACACGTCTGGAACCTGCTAAAACGAAGAACAAAGTTTATACTCCCAACACCTGTCAATGTAGGTGAACTGCGAAGCGCCGTAGTAGGGAATGATAATGAATACCACAGGAGACAATGAATAACATCATTCTCATGATGTCTACGCTGGTGAAATCTTTATTAGGAGCAAGTGGAGGAAACATGCAATATAATGTGATATTATTTTATTGTAAAACTGTTTATTTTAATTTACTTTTTTAACTTTCCTTTGTAACCTTAAAAAATCAACAATGTCCATTTTTCCCATTAAGCCATGTTACCCACAAAAATTGTACTAAATACGATCTCACTTTTATTTTAAAAGGTGTATTGTTTTTAAGCAAGGACAAAAAATTCTTAATATAAGTTTTTTTTAAATATACCTTATTTTAAAAAAAAACCTAATTTTTATTTATGCCGCTAATTTTGCCGGTGTGTGTATATAAGTGGGGCTCCCAGACAACAAACTGATTTTTTTGCAGTTTTTGCGATAATGTTACGGAACCCTTCGTGAGCGAGTTCGACTCGCAACTGGCCGGTTTTTTCAGTCGCTTTCGTTGTTTGAATATCCCTCGTATAGAGAACTTGGCAGGATATACATAGCTTGATACTACGATTCATTGGAAGACCAGCGTCAGGCAGCATCTTTCTGGCAACATTGCTGAAATGGATCTTTTTGGCACAGGCTTGAGGCACACCGTATATTTTCTTCAAGATTGTCACCTATAATTTATTTTTATGTTTGCCTGATGAACTGTCATCAAACCATTCCGATTTAAATCATTCGTGGAACATAATTGAAGTGTCAAAAACTCGACAAATTACGACAAATGACGGAATTTTTGACACTTCACTTTCTCACACGTTCACATGTTTCCAGTAATATTCATACACATTTTGGGCATTTCAGAGGAAGTTCTAAAGCTTTCTTTCTTTCTTTTTGTGTAAGGTGTTTTTCAGAGTTAATTAAGCCGCCTCTGGGAAAACCCCACAGGCCATCGACTTGTTCTAAAGCTACAAAAATATATAAAATGGATGAAAACTCTTAATATACTATGTATTGAGTATTTATTAGAGAGAACGAGCATTATAAACAGGAATTACAAAAGCACAGTGCTAGCGACATCTACAACAAACTATTACAGCAATCAGAAATAAAAACAATTATCAATTGAGGTTGTGTTATTTTTAACCGACTTCCCAAAAAGGAGGAGGTTCTCAATTCAAATGTTTTTTTTATGTGTATAACATAACTCCGTCATATATAAACGCGCAATAACTTTTTTTTTCAAATGTTTATTCCGAAATGGTCCCATTTACATTTGGTTAAGATCTGATGAAGAACTTTGGATATATACAACATAACTCTTCAATAAATGACGGCAAATCTCTCGGTATTGCTTCCATCGCATGTCTGTTTATTGTTTACACCCTTTCATAACATACCATCACGCCAGTATCCTCTAAACGGGTACGCAGATATGTACAGTTCACCCTGGTACACTCTCATTCCACCGGTTATGTTCAATTTACATGTTATTTGGGTAATCTACTCTGTCATCACTGTGGGCATTATAGATAACTTACTATAGAACTTGTAACATAAGTACCACTAAAAAGTGAAAACTAAAAACTTTATTACAAAAAAATACAACCGACTTCCGAATAATAAAAACACTACAAAGTGAAAAATAACTTAAATTTAGGAAGGCGGTGTCAAAAAACGAAGTAACGAAAACAGGAACACCGACTGCCGAAATTGAAGTAATTTTTCACTTTGTAGTGTTTTTATTTGGAAGTCGGTTGTAGTTTTATGTAAAAAAGATTTTTTTTTGGTCTCATTTTCTTACAAATAACTTTGTAACTTCTTATGAAAAGTTCTGTTGGCTTGTTTCAAGCCATAAATATACTTATTCTAAAGAATATGGGTGCTGTGCGTCTCACACTGAGCGGATGACCTTGACCAGGTCATCGCTCCACCTATAGACTTGACGATGTGGCGATACTTGGGGTATGCCTATGTGACTATGATGAAGTTGATGAAAGAATATAAAAAAGCTAGTCTATGATTTATTACAAGATATTCCGCCCCTATTATTTAAGCGCACAACCTAGACACTCATACATACATACGACATCAAGGAACGTATGCAGTGTATACCTTTGTCTCCACTCATTATAGAATGGGTCTACTGTTGCCGCCTTTTTGTAAAAACGTCAAGTGTTTGCTCCGCCTTCCTGGACACACGGAACACGAATATTTTATGACGGTCACCGTGCGTCATGAGTGAGTGGAGAAGGTATTTTTTTATTATAAGTTCTTTTCTGCTTCGTTGGTCTAGTGGCTGCCAGTGCCATCGCTGAGCATGAGGTTCTGGGTATGATTTCCAGGACAAGCAAAGAGTTATTGCTATTTTTATTTATTTATCTCTACGCCACCTATTAAATGGGACTTAAACTAACAGCAAAAAGTGTTGTACATGAGCCAAACTGACTTTGAAGCATTGGCGAATAAGAATAATAGCGACTATTCTGATCAGACTGGTAAATTTGACCTTCACCTGTAAGACGAGTTTTTCCGTAAATGCCAGAAATAGGCAAGTTCTTGTATGATGAAGACAACATTATCTGCCAATTCAAAAGTCGACGTAAAAACAGAATAATTTATCATGTTTGACTTCCTTGGTGATTAATTCTTGGATTTACATAGGTACTCCCAATGACCAAGGGCATCTTGCAATAGGGATGTTGACAAAAAATATATATTTAGTCCGTCAGTTAGATAACCTAAAACATTGGACACGTATTCTTTCTTTTGCCATGTAAACAAAACAATACGACGATACAGTGCGTTGATATATCGTGTTACGTCACGGTGTGCTACACTTTATACTGCTTTATACTGACAAAGTGACGTCACAAGCCCCCACTCCTGAATTTTGATGCGTTTTATCTTTGCCATTTTTTATTTATTTGATAAAGCAAAAAATACGGGCCAATATTATTTGATAACACTGACGGACCAAATATAATTATATTTTTTTCACCCAGAAAACATCCCTATTGGAACCACGGCTATGACTAATGATCAATAGCATTGATGTAATTTCATGATATTATGCATGTACCTACTTTAAATATTTGCACGACTGGTAAGTCGAATATAGTGAGACTAAAATTGTTTTACCGTGTTATTATGTAACCTATATTCTTGCAAATAAATAAATTTTTCAACACACTTGCTCATAAAGTGGCTCTTATTTCACCGCAATTAGGCACATAATGACACCTGTTATCAAACTGTGACTTTTTCATTACTATTATTCACAAGTGAGATAAAGAGTTCTTTTTTTAATTTATTGGTTGAGTTGCTTTGTTCTGAAAAAAGTTTCGATACAAAAAAGATCGTGCTCAATAGTACAAATGCAACACATTTCATGCAACTTCGTATTTAAATAGATAATTTCAACTTGTACGTGTTTAATAAATAAAACTTTCACTTAAATATAACTTTTGTTTTTGTCTGTAATAAAGAAAACTTGAAATTCCCCATTTTGTACGTGGCTAAAACGCTATCCGCGAAAAGCCAAAAAAAGATATCTCAATATTTTTAGTCTATGGCCGATCGCCATTGTTAGATGCGCGCGCATAGAAAAACTGATTAATTTTGCCCGCCATTGCGAAAAAAAAATTCACAACTCGTTTTCACTGTTGGAAATGATTTTTTTGTATTATTTTCTTCACAAGTGTGTTGAAAAACGTCGTATGATACACTTGTGTATTGATGACTACCGTCCTCGGCTCTCTTAAGACCCTCACCTAACGGCTCGGGTCTCAATGGCGCCTCAGCGGTAATCACCAACATTACACACTTGTACCATAATGTACTATTATTTCATTTCATCACGGACACTTCTAGAACAAAATAATTACCTCATCCACTTGCCCCCACATCGGTATAATCCTAAGGGCTGGTAAGGTCTTGCGCATACATTATGTATGCTAATTTATCGGCGGGTCAGCGCGACTCGCGGATTACTTCCGGCCACTTACGCTGTTTCATTCTACCCTGCTACTGCGGGGACACTGATTGGGAGACCAGATGTTTTGTTTGCTGAGTGACTACTTAGTTTACTGTTAGAAAGGATATTGAGGGTTTTGGCACCAGCTGGTCAGGCTGGTTGGAGATGTGAAAAGGTCTAAGTTGATTAAGCCAAAACTATGAATAAGTTACGCTAGGTGTACTATATTCTGCTTAACCCTTCGGAAAATACAGGCGTGATATTATGAATAAGTTATCCTTCCTTTGGTTACTTTTTCCTATAATTTTGGTACTTGAACTCGATTTTATCAAACTAGTTTTTTTATTAATAGTAGTATTATTTTTGTATTAATATTGATTATGTTGGCATATTGAAATGAGAGACCTACCCAATGTCATTTATATTGGCACGTAGTATATAACAGTAATTGGTATCCAAGTTGGTCAAACTTGTTAACAAAGCCATTATCCTAAAACACATGTTGGAGATAACTAAACAAGTTTATTAACAAAAATCTTATAGTCATTCACTTACAAGGTGTTCCCAATATGGTTACCATGAATTCGGAGATCGAACATGATCTTTGGCTCAACTGTTACACCTGTACCTACAATGAGATGCTACGAAACCACTCCAATACCAAAATATAAATAAAGATTCACAATCAAAACTTAAAGCCAACGAAAGGTCCTAAAAGTGGACCAAAACGTCTAGACTCGCTGTCCCGAAAAGGAGCAAAAGGTCCCCGAGCTAAATGTCAGTGACCTGTCAAGTGACCCTGACGCCGCTACCTCGCAGCCTCGGCCAGTTCCCGGAACAACCAGCGGACGATCAATTAACGCTAGCCAAGGATGCCTATCGAGTTCCATTGGTTAAGGGTAGGGTCGCCAGGTTTTTGCGTTTTCTTTTCAGTAAAACTGTACAAGACTAAGAAACTTCTCTGAACATCCAGGTGGCGTGAAAGCAGGTAATATCACTGCCCATATTGTATGTACTTTACGTCAAAATTAAAACTCATTTATTCAAATTAGGCTGGGAGCCAGCATTTTTTGAACGTAGAAGTTTACTTATATACATCAAAACGGTTGACATATTTGCGACTACTGCATGCATAGTACTTGTAAGAAAGACAGAGAAAAATATAAACCTCTTCAAATCTGCCTACTAGAGCAGCATACAAAAGCAGATAGTATTAAACCCGAAGAGCTTTTTCTGACAGCTGTTCTTACATTACTCCATTAGCCCTGAAAAGTCTATGGGCAGTTTCTGAAATTCGAGTTGTTGCCAAATTGCCAGACTTTGAGGCTATAAAGTAAACATCAAAATCTTAATTCAGAAACCGGCATATAGTTTACAACACAATAAACAATCACGGTTTATTTGTTTTTGTTGACCTTATGATTAATGCATTACCTCCGAATCCTCCGATACACCGTTGTCAAGCTTAATATTCATGCAGACAAACAACTATTGTTTTGCTACTATTCTATGTATGTTTGTATGTGTCTTTGTTTTGTGAACTGCCCAACTCTTAGGCCAATAGCCGACTAAATAAAGATCGAGGCTTTAGACTTTTTTTACTTTGGTCTGGTAACCCTAGCTGTGTCGAAGATCCTAGCGTATGCAGTAACGCACTAGGTTCATATATCGCACCGATGGCATTCCAAAGAGATACATAATTTTTAAATTAATACTGCACACATGAATTCCGCGTTGGTGTAGTGATCGCAAGCGCTACTGCTAAGCACAAGGTCCAGTGTTCGACTTCCTAGTCGGGCAAGGTATTATTGTGTTTTTACATCTGGAATTTCTCAATAGCAGCCTGGAGTCTGGATTTGTGCTCCGTTAATGACAACAGCTGGCGAAATGTATGTACACTACAGGTGCTCCTCTGCCCAACCCTTCGGGGAATACAGGCGTTATGTTATAAATGAAACATGAAAACTATTGAAATTACAAAAACCATTAAAAAACCACATGGCCCCTTATCAACTATGTTCTAATCAACAGCAATATAAATCACCGTACTTTTTATCCGAAGCATAAAAAACACCGTAAACAGAAAACGACAACAACCGCAAACTAATCCGTTGCCATCACTTTTAATTTTCCACAAAAATATAATTAAAACAAAATATAATTTCCTTCTTAATTATTATGCAAAATTAACTGTAATTTTTCAGGCTTCTAACCGCAGGCGTGCAATCTACCCAGTGCGGTTATCCCTACTAATATTATAAATGCGAAAGTAACTCTGTCTGTCTGTTTGTTACATTTTAATTTGCATACCTAATAATTTGAACAAATTTTGATAAATGGTATAGAGATTACATGTTACACATGTTTAAACAAATAAATTTATCTTTATCTTTATTATTTGATCTTGGATGAAACGCATGTTTCTAATAGAGTTGTGAATATAAATTGGATGGAAAAAGAGGCAGAGTAAGGCCAAAGAAAAGATGGATTGGCTGTGTAAGAAAAAAATAAAGGAAGAAAGAAAAGGGAGCCAGTTTTGCGCTGACCCCAAGTAACATGCGACATGGGCAGAGAGTTGATGATGAGACGAATTGAAGACAGACATAGATGATATTATCGCGGGATAAGTTCCCTACGGATTTTTTTTAACATTCACGCAGGCGAAGCCGCTGGCAGAGGCTATAGTTCTGCATAAGAACTGGTCGCGGTGGAAGGTAAATAGTTAAAACAAAAGGACTAATTTAGAAATCCCAGGGATGCCACCGATATCTCTCGAATGGCTACAATCTGTAGTACTATACTTTATATGGCTACAATGTAAACTACATCGCCAATGTTCCTAGCGAAGATTCTGAGAATAGCAATTGATAGTAATCTAGGAAACTATTTAGTGTGAAGTTTTGAGGTCGAGTTTAATATTTGACTAACAGTAGTGTTTTCTTGGAAACAATAGATAATTATTAATTCCTTAGATTGTTTCCCAATCGAAAATCTTGCAATAGCCGGCCGGGGGATTAAGTGATACTTCAACAGATGGTTCAACGTTCAGGTTTTCAATTAATTATCGGCTACCCATTGGTAGCCAATAATTTTCAGGGTTTATTTATCAAACTAATTTTGTAATTTCTTAATACTAAGATAATTTCACGCTCCATAATCCTCAATCAATGACGTAATTGACATAGTACGTATATGCCTGCCTACCCCATTGCGAAATTTAAACGTGACTCATGAAATCATGACCTACTTATTACTATTACTACATTTTGCTTACTTTGATGTCATAGCAAAAAAAAAAACAAAAAAAAAAAAATGGTGTAAATTCATAGAACGCGATCATGCAATATCGCGCCAAACACATTAGGAAAAAAATGTTAGAAACAACAAAAATATTTTTTCGACCGTGACAGGACTCGAACCTGCAATCTTCGGATCCGAAGTCCGACGCCTTATCCATTAGGCCACACGGTCAGTACACACAAGCGCGAAATAGGTCGGCAGATTCCGCAGAGCCTCTCTGCGTATGACGTCATCTAAATGAGGTCATGACTGTTTAATAAATAGTACATCACGCTTGTAATCAATTTTGAGGTAGACAGAGTTAACCTTGGTCGAGTATTGTTTTTTTTTATGAAATACGCGGCAACCTAAAAATCTATTTCATCAATTACTTCAAGGTTGCCAGTTCTTGCATTATTTATGAACGTAAGGAAGATTAACTTTCCAGCAATAAAGCGCTGAAAATGCTGAAACTTCTTTAACGATTACCTACTATTGAAAATAATTACTTGTATTATATATTTCTCTAAGAACGCCCCATTATATTATCCTAAAACGACAATTTATGTATTAGAAAAAAAAACAGATCTTATTTCAACATTTTCCCTATGCATTTAATGCCCGTTTTTCAAACAGCATCTTAGCAGACATTGAACGGACACGCCATAACGGCAAAATACAACACACGCTAAAATACTATAATATTCCGACCTTTAACACCTTGAGGGGACATACGGGCAGCTGTGATTGTTCTCAAATTGACTTCCAAATTATGATCCACAAGCCCTTGAGGCAGTGCGGTACCGGTCGCGGTCTCGGTATCAAAAAGTATAACGTACCAATTTCATGGTGGATTGTGATACCATGAGTTATGGGGCTGACCGTAATGTGTTAACGTGGGAATTGGTGCAAGAGACAGTTCGCGGGTACTTGCTAGTTAGATTTGGTAGTATGTTCTGTTGCGTCCATCATAAAAAAACTCAGACTAAAGCAAGCTGAATCCTGCTGAAACTCTGAAGTTAAGGTGTCATGTCTTTTTACCGGGCCAAACGGTTGGCGCAGTGGTTGAGCGATTGACTGCTGCGCTGCGTGTCGCGGGTTCGATTCCGCACGGAACAAATATTGGTATGACCTACAGATAATTGTTCTTGCTCTGGGTGTTTGTGTATGTGAGTTTATATGTTTGTAAACGCACCCACGATACAGGAAGAAATTCCTAGTGTGGGGCAAAGTTATTCCAAAAAAAAACATGTTATTCGGGTAATCTATTCTGGCATCACTGTGGGCATTATATAAGGTACTTGTCTATTATGTACCACTAAAAAGTAAAAAATATAAACTGTTTACCAAACAAATATAACCGACTAGCAAATAATACTTAATTTCTAGTACCGTGCCTAACTACTTAGGTAAGTTACTGTTCGTAGGTACAGAGACCATCAACGGCTAATGGTTGTGAATTTACCTGAATTAATAAACATCAAAAGATGACCCAGTTTAAATAATCAATAACGGCTAAAGACTGATTTTTCCACACTTACTCAGTCAAAAATCGCGATTTGACAGCATTTTATAAACCTTAGAAAATATGTCAGATAGCTATGTTTATTTTTCAGATACTTAGGTACCTAAAAGTTATCTGATGATTTAAAATCAGTCCTAATACTCAAAAACCAAGAACATGATTGGTAAACTGCGTTGCTTTATAAATGGAGTTAACTGATAGTACACTGAGAAATAGTACTGATAAGGATCATTAAGAAAACAATAAGAAATTGCACAGATTTAAAGATTATTATGCATAGCCAATATAGCTCGCATAAAATAAAAATAAAACATTGTCATAGCCAAAATGGAACGAATTCCAAACCAAAACTATTAGTGAAACCCACAATTGTATATTAAATTAGTACAAAACAAAATTATAGTGGATTTGATCGGTTCGGTTTTAATTTAAAACGATTGCTAGTAAAAACCACAGATGAAACGAAACACTATCGCCAATTAATGTGTAGGCATTTATCGAATTTAAATAAAACAAGTTTAGTATCTATAATTACGTAAACATTTTTGCTGGCAAAAAAAACTCAAAGTTAGATATTTTTATTTCTGATAACTCCTCTTTAAGGTCACCTGTCCAAACGTCCATTTTATGCAATCAAAATCGAATCCACAATAGAATGTAACAACATTAAGGACTATGAAATAACTTGATATAAATAATTTTGAATAATAATGATGTGCAAACGCGTATCAAAACGGGTAGACGGAATGAAATGAATGGGTGGGAAATCATCCAATGACTTCTCCCGCTGAACTCCTTGGGCATGAAAACATTCGCTGTCACTGTGCAAAAATGGGAGCAAATGGAGGAGGCTTTCACCGCCAGAGTGTCCGGTCCTTTAAATCAAAATCAAAATCAATTTTTTTATTTCACATAGGCCTACATGGGCACTTATAAAACGTCGACAAAATGTGCACGGTTCGGGTTGGTCGTTTCCTATGGAGAAGAACCGGCAAGAAACTCCATGGTTACTCTTTTAAAAATGGTTTGTTTTTACAATATTTCCATGTTACAGCATTAGTACTTAGATATGGGGGGACAACGTAGGCCCGAATTATGACAATAAGTCGTAAGAAACCAAAAAAATAAAAGAAAAAGATTATATAAAAAAGTAAACAAATGTTAACTAGCATCTAGAAGGCCTACAATGTTCACACATTCACAAAACAATCGGTAAAAGAATCTATACAAAGGTAAAAAATAATAAAAATAAGTATAACAAGACTAAATTTAACATGTTGGACTTACTACAATAACATATACTAACAAACTAGAATAAGTATAATACTAACACTACAAATAATGTATAGAATTAATGTAAACTATGTGTAAGGAATAAATAAAGTTTTATTATTATTGTTATAATCGAATCTTTATAATAATAAAAACGCTTTTAACTTTAACAACATTTTCACAATCACCTATTAGTAGAAGATAGTGCTGCAGGTTTTCTGCAAAAATCACTGAAAATTTGGTGAAAGGAGCCTGTAGTGAGCTTTCAAATTGTCAACCCCTAGCTTAATGATAGCTCAGGGGGGTGACCATAAGCTCTTAGAGTAAGGTTGAGTGTGCGTAAGGGACAGATACATATGACTTGTATACATCTGTCCCTTTTTCACAGTCGAACTATGATAGTTTTGACACCTCAGGGTACGGGGGTTGAAGTAAGCTGTCATCATGTCAGTCGAGATTAACAGCTTATCTACACCTACGATTTCAGGGCGAGTTTTGTTTTACATAATTAACCGGCTGTACGCAACTGTAATTAATTCTCGTCTTCCTTACTATTGCCCGGGGCTCCTCAAGGCTTGCCTGAATGCCCGGGGCTAGTAATGGCATTCCGATCGCCTCCTGTCTCAACCATCTCTGATTGATGGGCACCAGTCGCCATACTCCGCAGATTATTGTTTGGTTCTATTGCTATTGACGTATTTGTTTAGGATATAACTGAAGATTAAATTGGAAGTCAGTTTGTTTGTGATTAACAAGAGTGTTTAGCAAGATAGTTTTGCTTCCCAGAAACCGCTGTACTTGAAAGTTTTGCTGAATTGTGTTGTTGTTTGTTTTGTGTATTGTTGTCGGCTGCTTTTTTTTATTTTTGAGGTTCGTCTAACTATTTTACATAACATGACATCACGCCTGTAATCCATGGAGAGTTGGGTAGTAGTATAACTATCTTGGTGAACAATATTATATTTAATAGATAGCTTTAGACTTATGTTCCAGGTTCCAAAACATTGATTCACAACCTGTTGTCGGTGGACCACTGGTGATTTACAGAAGGAGGGTTTAAAATTTCAAGATTCCATCTAAATTGATGCAAAAATTATTTTAAGTTATATTAGAATGTTGTGATCATTACTTTTGGGACATCTCATCATAACAGCACTGTCTGTCGTAGTGTATAAGTACTAACATAGATCATAAGCCACATGGATACTAACATCCTAGTATATAAGTAATAACGTAGGTCATAAGATGAATTGTCACTAACATCATAGTATGTAAGCACTAACATAGGTTATAAGTTTTTTTATTGTTACTAACACCCATTTTAGTATTGTATTTTGTCAGTGTGGACCTTTTTTGTTGTCTGAAATAAATAAATTATTATTATTATTACTTTTGATTTAAAAAATATGTAAGTATGTTACAAGTTTTGATTAAGTATATTTTCTTTTGGAGTTCCGGTCCCTGCTAACATCAAAGAAATCAAAGTTGGTCTACCTTTGCCCGTGATCTCGCACCTGTTTCCCAACCCACGACAATCATGCATTTTTTGCTATCAAACATAGCCCAGATAGTACTCAGCGATAATGTCGCAGTTCCACCAGAGATTACATCCTACAAAAACAATAATAAATATGTAGGTATCTCTATAATATTCGTTTATTTAGATTTATCTGCAACACTATCCCTAATGTGCTTGTGTGTGTACCTACCTAGGCCACGCTAGATAAGCTAACAGGTACAAGAACCCATCTCGGATGTAACTTCGTAATAACTAACAGCGCAATGCGATGCTGTATCCGATACGACATCCATAGGGAATTGGTAGCTCCAATAGCCGCCCAGGATCACAACAGATACCTACTATAGAAAGTTTATAGAAGTATAGGTCAAAGTTATGTATTAAGGTTATTATTTGTGTTAAAGTAATATATTAAATTATTCGTAATAATTATATTATTATTTTACTATTGAAATTGAATTATTGTTAATGTATTTTTGATTATTTAGGCATTGTAATGTTTGTTATTGATTATTATGTTTTTATATGTCAAAGTCAAATATATTTATTCAACTAGGCCAAAAAACGGCACTTTTGAACGTCGTACACAAATTATAATTAAAATTTACAAGTAATAAAAGTTGATTCTACCGTATGTGTTGTTTAATATCCTTTAAATTAAATTTATATGTGTAATAGTTTGGTTGACTCTCTGCACGGAATTTTCTGGTCAAGTTAGCTCGTAAAGAGCTCGTGGCTAAATAAAATTAGGCCACAGGTCGATCTTCAATGTTGAGTGATGCTTGCATTGCCGAGGTCGATCAGCAGCTCGGAAAGCATTGGACTATAATAAATTCTAAATTAAAAAACGTTTTATTCAAAGCGTGTTATTCCTGTTTACCCGACTACCGAAGGAGATTAATGTGTTTATCAGTCTATGTATGTATGTATTTTTTTTTAATCCGTGTGGTTACACAGAACAGCTTAAGCAAACTGTTATTTGTAGGTACATCTTTGACAGTCGTTACGGATTTTATCTGACTATTCGTAATTAATTACTATTCCCTGTGTAAGATTTACTGTAAAAGTTGTAAAAGTTTTGCAATAAACCTTTTTATTATATTTTTTATTCGTAACAACTGATCGACTGTCCATTTTCTACCTTCCACAAGGACATCTGATACCTGTCTAATCTCGACAAGGGGTATGTATCAATCGAGCTACCTAGTTATTGGGTTTTGGACACCAGATGGGATGGATGTTGGATGTTTTGGTTTTGGATTATTTATGCAATGCACCTGCCTTGTTATCTCTTCACTACCCTTCTTTGACTGGTAGAGAATGCTTAAGACACTAAGTCCTCATTTGTACCTTCTGTGCATGAAGTCTATATAAATATACCTATCGGCAGTCACAGCATGTAAAATATTGGTACTCAGATGCATCCGGTCAGACTGGAATGCAAACCCCGACATAGCTGCGAAAAGGGCAGATTGATTGTTTTGTCAAGTTCAACAGCATCAGCTAATGTATTTGTATCCATACACCTGAACAACATCCGTCGAGATAGTGCCAGATGCAGTATCACTTTTAATGTGAACTGCAACGTTGTTCTAATGGTTGCAAGCGCTACTGCTGAGCTGAGTTCCTGGGTTTCCCATAGAATTTCTTAGTAGCAGCCCGGAATCTGTCCGCATGTGTCCGATTGATTGCAATAGGCTCTAGAATAATAACGTAGGACTTAAAAGTAACTGGCGTTATACGTATGCACTATTATATAATTACTAGCTTCTGAAACGTAACTTTGCGATCTCAATACCAAAACGTGTAACGCACAGGCGGATATAGGACTGCTTTGTTGAGGAAAAGTATATTTGGTATGGCACCGATTATTTTTAACCACATTCCTAATTCCATAAAAGAGGAATCAGTAACAATTTTCAAAAATAAACTAACTTTACTTCTATTAAATAAATGTTACTATTCCGTGGATTTTCTAGCTGTTAAATTTTAGTTGTGTTGTATATCAATGTTTGTATGTTTGATGATAAATTGATAAATTTTTGTAAGTTTGATGATAAATTGCATCAATGTTTGCATGCCAAAATGGTAGAATGTACAAGGATTCTTAATATTATTGTAACCCCCTTATTGTAAATACCTACATTCTGAGCAAATAAATAATATTCTATTCTATTCTGCCAGCGGCTTCGCCCGCGTGAAAATGGAAAATTATCCCAAGGAAACATATTCCGGGGATAAAAAGTATCCTATGTGCTATTCCTGACTATAATCTATCTCTGTGTCAAATTTCATTGGCAGGTTTATGACGTATCTTTTGCAAGAGCAAAACGATAGCGATTTTTGCGCAAAAATTGCTCCTCAATACAATTTTTTTAGAGTTGTTGGCAGTTTTTTTTTTAAATAAGTGCATTTGACAAACAGCGAGCGATTAGCTAACGATTGTGTAGGACCTACCATACCTACACTGCAGGTAATTCCGACATAAAGCGTTTGATCGCTATCGTTTTGCTCGGTTCCCTATCAATTTGCATACAAACTTTAGACATAAATATAACATGGCATACTTTTGTTTATCCTAATAATATTTACGCACAACATTATTTTCGCATAACAGCTGACGCATATGTTTTTAGCATAATAACTCTAATCTAATCATAATAATGTTTAAGCATAACATTCTAAGCCAAAAATTTGTTTACGCATAATGATATTAAAACATATTTTCTAAGCATAACAAATACGCATAATAATTAACTCCAAAAATGTTAAACACCAATACACATTTTTATACAATATAAATAAATAATTCTTATTCTAGTTTATATAGATTTTTATTTTTTCAAATCAAATCGAATCAATCATTTATTTGTCTGAATATGGTACATTATGGTGTTAAGATTAGTAAATGGTATCATCACATTCTGCCAAGTCTGGCGTACAAATCATTTTCTGGATCCTCGCTGCGCTCGTCGCGCTCGCGCTCGCTTTGCTCGCATTTTTAATTGTCTCTCGTTTTCTGACAAAAATGTCGTAGCTCGCGCTATACTGTGCTCGCTCCTTTCTGCCAGCTAGGTTCTTGATACCCTGGGAGCCTGTTTTTTTTTAATAATGTAAATATAATGAATATACTTCGTAACTTGCATATTTAAAAGCAATTGCTAAAAATATACACCTAAAATAAAATAACTTTAAAAAAATAAAAAAAACACGCCAACCTTGCGAAAAAGTGATTATTGTCAGATGCATGATAATTTGTAATGCATGACAGTTACATAATATTATATATATAATAAATCATTTGCATGAAAATTTAAATTAAATACGTAAAAATAACTCAAATTGCCGAAATAATTCCTATTAATTTTCTTGACTTAATACCTATGAGTCATTAGCTAGTAACATTATGCGAATTAAAAATATGCCAAAACAAATTAGTCTTCAAGATAATTATACCAACAAAAACTGTACGCCAAAAAAAGTATGGCAAAAAAATATTATGGCAAAATAAATTATGCCAAAACAGTTATGCCAAAGTATATTAGGAAAAAGAACATTATGCAAAAAAAGAGGTCCCGTTTTTCTCTTGCAAAAGATACGTAATATGCCTGCCGTTCAGCCGTTCTGGCGTGATTGAGTAACAAACATACATCTACACACACACACCTATACATCCAAACTTTCACATTTATAATATTTGTAAGAGGTATTTGTATTCGTGTATTATTATTAGTTAAAAGTGTGATGTTATGTTAAAATTACTTAAAATACTTTTAAATTCTGTAAATTACAGCTCATTCAAAACAATTCTGAGGGCAAATAAAACGGTCAATTATAAAACATCACTTAAATGATTATCATTCTTTCTACTCGATTGCAACACTCCACATTCACATAACACCACTAAACGCTAATTATACACAAAATCCAGAACATCTGCCGTATTAAAGTCTGAAATGAAAGTGTTCGACATTCCGATACAAATTAATTGTTGAACACAAAAACTTTCAAGCGACCCTCTAAATTCCTAAACTCGATAATATAATATGTCTTATGAAACTTTGGCACGTTATTAATAACAATATAAACAGCGATGGACCCAAATTCACATTCGGTGACATTGGAACACGGCATTTCTTGCTGAAGTATTTTGAACTATAGTACTAACAACATGCGGTGATGGTGATGACGATCTTATCATCTCGTTTAATCAAAAACTTTAATCCTCTATTTGACCCTTCCATACAATTTACTTAAAAGTCTACTTTTCTTACCTGTATTTTAGATAAGCGACTAAGGCCCACTTTTTGATCCGTAGTTAACTCAACCAATGGTTAAACATATTAACCAATTGAATTGGTAAAATTTTCAGAAATTTTTTCGCGTTTTTTGTTCAATTATAAGTATAAAAATGGTCAAATAATTAACTCTCCAACTTATTTGACAATTTGTGAGGCTAACAATTTTTACCCTGTTACCCGGGCCATAATAACAAGTCGATTGACACCTTATTGATCAAAATTGCATGAATAGTTTAAGCACTTCGGAGGAACATATGTAAATACGATCATACATACATAAATAGACTGCTGAAATCATAACCTTTCCTTTTCCTTCGCCGTAGTCGGGTAAAAAAGGACATTTTACTATTACGAAATTTAAAACCAGGTTAGCATATTATTTAACTAAGGAAGCTAGAAGTAAGCCCCGATTACTAAATTAATTATTCAAAGTCTAGCATTACCCTGAAAACCTGTCAAACTTTAGCGTTAAATTAGGGTTTGGCACGTTCTTAACTACAAATACTCAAATCAGAAATCTTAACCCTTTGTAGTGTAGATATACTTCTTAGTTCTAGCTAGTTTTCTAGTTAACAAGTACTAACCTAGCAATTAATTAAACCCAAACACTCTAATTCACCCATGCATTCTATTAAACATCTCCAACTCCATTATGTACATTTAAACCTGCATAAGCAAACAAACCACAACTTAGTTCTACAGAGGCCTTAGTGCAAGTTTTTACTCAGGCTTAACGTAAACGTCAATTTGTATTGAAACTGGATAAGCACCGTCTGGTGACGGTAAGGTAAACCTCTTTTTTTGTATACATTTTGACATAAGATATCGTTTACGTTATCATGAGTGAGTACGTTAAACAACTCGGATTATGCACACAGAACCCTAAAAGTTAACATGTCAAAGCCAAATTTTATAAGATCAAGGTAGATCGCGGATCGATAGAGGTTTAGTGTCGCAGGAAGCAATAAATTTGGAACTAATTACCAAGTTTGCTTTGTGGCCGCCGAGCGTTGGGCAGCAATTACTGGACACCTGGATGAGGATGAGTGGATGTGTGGATGTTGAGCAATGATAATCGTTGTTATAATTACTGCTAGTTAATCGACGGATGTGCATGTGATCGCCGCAAATTTCGTTGTGGTACAGGAGCTAGGATATGCCTGATTAAAGTGAACAAGTGTTTTGTGAAGTTGCGAATTGCAGTAGGTTCCATATCTATAACCTCCATACTCTGTAGGAGTATGGAACGTGTACTCAATATTAAGCTCCTGGCATACCTAGAAGCAAACGATATCCTTGGTGACCGTCAGTACGGCTTCCGCCGAAATCGGTCTACTGGGGATCTTCTAGCGTATGCCATTCACATCTGGAGTGAGGCCATCGAGAGGCACGGGGAAGCGCTTGCCGACTCCCTAGACATCTCGAAGGCTTTTGATAGGGTCTGGCACGAAAGCCTTATTGGTAAGCTTCCTTCATTCGGTTTGCCCGGTGGTCTGTGTGATTGGATTGCAGACTTCCTGAGAGATCGGTCCATTCGTGTAGTTACCGATGGCTGCTCGTCGGACCACTTGGATATTAATGCCGGGGTTCCTCAGGGGTCGATATTCTCAGCAACTTTATTCTTGCTGCACATTAACGATCTCCTTTGGGTATGCAGACGACAGCACTGTTACTGAGAGATACTTATCCAACGCTCGTGCTACCGGGCCTCAGATCCAGTCTCTCCGGGAGGCCATGATGGAGCGCTTAAACCTGTACTTGCAGGCAGTCTCCGAAAGGGGCGATGCCAATCTGGTCAAGTTTAATGCTGGTAAAACCCAGGCGTGAAACTCCGCTAAAAGAGTCAATTTCGCCCGTCTCCAACTTTCCGAGATGTGGCCCATACATCGAGGCAAAGGCTCAGCTGGCTGCCAAAAAGCTGGGGATCCTTGCAAAGATGAAAAGGTACCTCACGCTAGAACAGCTGCTTAGCTTGTATCAAGCGCAAGTTCGATCATGCATGGAGTACTGTTCTCATCTCTGGGACGGATCTGCCAAATACCAGCTTGATGCACTAGAGTCGATCGAAAAGCGGGCCAAGAAGCTCATCGGCGATGAGGCACTGGTTAAGTCAAAGCTCCAGAGCCTTGAACATCGTCGCCGAGTTGCCAGCTTGTCGGTTTTTTATTGGTTACATTTTGAGGAGTGAGTGATGGAATTGCATGATTTAATTCCACCCAGCCCGTTCCATCATCGGATTACCAGACGTACGGCGATGCGTCATCGGTATATAGTAGATATCCCACACATACGCACTAAACGTTTTAATAATACTTTTATTATTCGTACAGCTAAGGAGTGGAATTCCCTGCCAGAGTCTGTGTTTCCCGATAGCTATAATCTAGGGGTCTTTAAGTCAAGAGTGAATAGGTTACTTCTAGGCAAGCGTGCTCCACCGTCGACCACATCATCGCTTACTATCAGGTGAGATAGTGGTCAAGCGCGAGCCTATTTTCGAAAAAAAAAAGGTTTCTATAATGCAATGATTCAATCATTTGGTAATAATTCTGACTTTAATTTTATCATTAATCATTTACTGCTCTCGTGTTGATGATTTCTAAAAGCTCTCCTTTAGCAGATAGAAATAAGAAACGATGGTGAAAACCACACTTACCTTTCTGAGTGTTGAATATTTCAGGCTTGGTTTCGCCGCCGCTTTTAAGGGCCGCGTTATCGCTTGCTTTTCAATCAATGATGATCGGGATCAATCAGTCAGTATTGTTCTTGCTGCTGAAACTCATGCCTCCTCTGTAAAAAAATGCGAGCCGAGACCATAGGTCCAGTTCTTACGTCTTTTTCTTAAGTAAGCTCTAAAACTACCCTTATTGAACTACACGGTCTCCCCGACTACGAAGTTCAAAGCGCTCATCAAAAAAAGCAGCGCTGGCGCACCGGCCGCATTCATCACTTATCAATGAGTTCGCAGAAACTATAGCGCGCACAGTCCTGCAGTTGTGCTCCTTTTGTAGCTAATCATCGTATAACGTATTTCTGTCCTTCAGGTGGAATCTTGATGACAGTTTTGTGTCCAGCAGTGATTAATGTACTCTTTGAATGTGTATTAAATGCTCTAAAGTATGTGGTAATTAAATGTAGACAAGTTCTTTGAGAAATAGGTAAACAAGAATTTAATTATATGATTCTACATTGTTTTTTAAAAGATAAATGAAGGTTTTTAGGTTACCGACAAAGGCACGAGGTATTGCCTATTATTACGCATAATAATCTCATGCGATCAATTTAGTTTGATTACAATTTATTCGTTTCCCAAATTCGGAGGCTCAATGACCGATGTATCAATTCGTAAATGACCATTATTGCTATGGATCGAGCAGTTACCATTAATAACCGCATACCATACAAAAGAAGAGGAAATAAGCAATTTAAAACACTTGCTTGCACTCACATAAATCTTCACAAATTACTTTAAAAACACTACAAATCACGACTACTGAAATCAAAGACCGTATTTCCAAATTCCAATTGAAGCCACATTTAAATCACTCGAGAATATTTTATCGAACATTCTTATAACATCTCAATTGATTTCCAAATAACGGAAGAAACCAATAACGGTCAATTAAAATTATACGAAGCTTTTTAGAAAAGGAATCGCTCGATATAAATCAGGGGCGATGCGTTACGAATTCACTACATTTACATAATCGACCACTTCGCCGCCGTCGACTATCGGTTCGTCCAACCATGTTTCATTGTAATTTTAATGCGCGACAACCCTAGATCCACACCCGTAGTTCAGCATGTAACCCGTAGTTCAGTAGTGGCGCTGACATGTAAACAGTGTACTGTGATGTGTTCCCGTTTAAATTATTACGAAAAATACTAAAATCAATAGTTGGACCTTATAAAGTGTATAGAAGTGAATCTGGACATTCAAGCTCGCTGTGACAGTGTTGTTGGATTTTTTATTTTGTGTTTATAACTAAACAAAAACAAAAAATTAAAAACTATCATATCTTTGTCTGCCTAAGAATTTTATTAAGTGCAATAGTGATAAAAACCTGGATAATCTGGATAATCATTCAACATTCTGCATTTACAAGAGTGATTCTCGTATTCAAGATCCGTTTTTTATTTGAATCACGAAGCTAATGTTGTGATCACAACACCATCTAGCGTGAATCTCTGAAATTATATCACATTAAGTATTGTCTCACTTAAAATAGTGTTACCTCCACAAATAAATAATTAACTCTGTTGATTGATACGAAACAGCGACATCTATTAGCGTGGAATACAGTAACAACACCAACACGGTCGTAAATTTCGACTGCTCAAATACTGTACGTGTGGCGCATCGGTTCTACACTCACCTTCAACATTTAATCAGTACAGCCCGAGTTCGAATCTGACTCAAACTGATATCTGTTTTTGTGACCTCTATTTAGAATACCAAATATTTATACCATGGAGTATTTGGAAAACGTAACTTTCCGTCGTAACCGCACTAGATCAGAGCCAAACATTGATGACAGTGATATGATTTCACAAACAATGGATTGTACTACCTCAAATAGTATGCCAGACATGTCCGAGAACGAAGACGATCAAATGTCAATTTTAAAAGATGAGATCGAAAAACTAACGGCTCAATTAAATAGTGCACACACTGAAATTGAACTACTATCGTTAGAAAATAAAAATTTGAAGCGGACTAACGAAGATTTAGTGAAGAAAAATGATATTTATAAGAAGATTAATTACAGTCCAGCAAAACAGAAAAAACAAACACCAAAGAAAAATACAAATAATTTCACAAAAACAAAACAAACACAAACTGAAGAAATCATGCAAACAGACTGTACACCTTCTACACAAGGGACGTCGAAAAACAAAAGAGAAGATATCAACTTATGTCTCTCAAGCACTTCTCAAGAAAGAATATCGCATACAGATCAAACTGACTTATCTTCGAAACACAAAATATGTCTACTTAGTAATGAAACTTCCAACAGAATATACAAAATCACACAGAGAACTCAATTATGTAATTTTGAAATATGCCATTATCGCAAGCCTAACTGTAGTATAAATCATTTACTTGAAAATATTGACGAAAAAGTACGAAACTTTACCTACTGCGACTACTGTATTATTTATATAGGCGAAGTACATTTTAGAAAAACGCATAATTATATTGAACTTGTGTCGTTTGTACGCGAAAAACTAGTTGCTTTAAAACATACAAACTTTATAATATGTCTACCGACATTTAAATATATGGTTAACAATAATATTATGTATAATAGCCGAATTGATACTTTCAACAATTTACTTTATATGGATGTGGAAACATATAATTACGCATATATTTTGGACTCGAATTTAAATTTGCCGTATACTTCCGACACATACAGCCCTCGTTATGGCACTCTAAACAATAAAGGCTTATATACTATAATATTGGATCTCCAAGATCTCGTCCTAGACATAAGTGCCCTGAACTCTGCACCCTTAGAGGTTGACTGTCCTCAGGAGAATCAAATGAGTGCTGTACGGGACCCGCAAACACCAGATGGCTCTCAGTTTTTTCTATAACTGTCTCAATATTCTCCATCAAAATATAGCCGGTCTAGTGAACAAATCTGACACATTTTTAGTTAAGTTAGAAGAATTATACAATAAGGGAACTATTGTTGACGTTATCTGCATTACAGAACATTTTATGGAATCAGGTAATGAAGATTTAATGCATTTACCCAACTTCTATCTGGCTGCTTATTACTCAAGAAATTCGAAACGGGGAGGTACATGCATCTTTGTCAGAGCAGGACTGCAATATCGAGTACTAATTGACGTAGCTAAACAATCGATTTCAGGACAATTTGAATGTTGCGCTGTCGAACTTACAGCTTCTAACACTATTATTATTTGTATATACAGGGTACCTAAACATAACTACACAGTATTTTATGAAAAATTAGACAACATACTCAAAAAGCTTTGCTCCGGAGCAAAAAACATTATTCTTGCAGGAGATTTTAACATCGATGTTTTAAAGAGAAATAAAATTACAATGGAATTTGAATATTTTCTCTTACAATATAATTTAAAACTAGCGCTGTACAAGCCCACAAGACTCAGTAGTAATACCTGCATCGATAATTTTGCACATAGTTACCAAAGGGGCTGCAAGGCCGAAATCATAGATTTAGCTCTCTCGGATCATACATCTCAAACTTTGAAAGTGCCCATAAAAAAGTCTTGCAAATTACATTTCTGGAAATGCAAAAGAAAAGATTATTCTGCAGAAAATCTTATTAAATTTAAAAATCTCCTAGGTTGTTTATCTTTCGTAGAAGTTTTTACGGCTAAAGACGCAAACATATCTTTTGAAGCCTTCATGGAAGATTTTATATTATTATATAAATTATGTTTTCCAGAAAAGATAATAACTGTTAAATTAAACAGGAAAACCAAGTGGATATCTCGAGGGATAAAGATATGCAGCCAGAAACAAAGGGAGTTACTTTGGAAATATCGATTTGACCCTAGCCTTAAAAATAAAAATAATCTAAGGAAATATTCTAATGTCTATAAAAAAATTATAAAGTTGACTCAGAAAGCCCAAAACAATTATTTTATAAGCTCATCCAAAAATAAATCTAAAGCCGCTTGGCAGGTTATTAATAAATCTAAAATATGCTTACCACAGGAACAAATTATGACTATAAACAGAGACAATTTGACTTTTACACGCCCCATTGACATCGCCAATGAATTTAATAATTACTATATTGACACAATTGAAAATAATATAAATTCTGATAAGACTAGTGGTAATTTTTTTGAAAATCATTCGTCACAATCTTTGTTTATGACACCGGTCTCAGATAATGACATTATAAGAATTATCTCTGATCTTAAAAATACGAATACTGTTGGTTATGATGGCGTTTGTACTAAGGTCCTAAAGTATGTAAAGGAAGATACAGCACAGCCATTAGCTCACATTATTAATCTTTGTATTGTAGATGGCATATTTCCCAACAGATTAAAAAAAGTTATTATCAAACCTTTATTTAAAAAAGGGGACAAAACGGATATGAAAAACTACAGACCTATTGCAAAAATCTCCGTCTTTTCAAAAATTTTTGAGAAAGTTATATACAAATCCATATACACATATTTTGAAAAATATAACCTATTTTGCAATGAACAAAAAGGCTTTCGCAAAAATATAAATATTAACATGGCACTTTTTGATTTAATTAATAACATTATGCCATCAGTTGACAAAAATAATCCAATCTGTACTATATTTACTGATATGACGAAAGCCTTTGACTATGTTGACCATAAGATACTGCTACAAAAGTTACATGGCTACGGTGTAAGGGGAAATATCCTAAAATTGATAAAATCATATTTATCTGATAGAGTTCAATGCACCGAAGTCACTAGATTATGTCCTAAAACCAAATTAGAAACCGTACACCTATCAAAACAAAAATGCATAAAGTATGGCGTGCCCCAGGGCGGTGTGCTGGCATCACCTCTTTTTTTGATTTACATCAATGATCTCCCAAAAACAATCCAGCACAAGATGGTTCTTTTCGCAGACGACAGCACAGCCATAATTGAATGCAATGACATAAATAACTATGAAAATGACATTAACGAATCTCTAACTAAAATAATAAACTGGCTCAATGATAACAATTTGAAAATTAATTTAAGTAAAACCAACATCATGCAATACCATCAACGTCGTGAGAATGCTGACATTAATATAATTTATAAAGACATTAAAATACAGGAAGTTGATAATGCTAAATTTTTGGGAATCACTATTGATAATAAATTGACTTGGAACAATCATACTGACATAATATGTAAACGATTAAGTAAATCTGCCTATGCGCTATTCCAACTCTCAAAAAAGGTTAATATTGAGACATTACTGACAGCATACCATGGACTTGTGGCTTCTGTTTTACGGTACGGTGTTATTTTCTGGGGGCAGTCAGCTAATAGGGAGTCTGTATTTAAGATGCAGAAACGCTGCGTAAGGTCTATGTGTGGTCTAAAAACGACGGATAGCTGTATTCCATACTTCAAAAGACTAAAAATATTGACACTGCCAGCAATGTACATAATGGAAACTGCATTGTTTGTGAAAAAAAACCCACATTTATTTGTAAGCCTATCTGCAGTCAGAAGGAATCCAATGCGTTCTCAATATCGTAACAAACTTTGCAATGTTAAATGTAAAACAGCCTTAATGAGTAAAAGCTTTTTCAACAACGCCCCAAAAATATATAATATAATACCCGATGCCATTAAAAACATGCCATTATTAAAATTCAAAAAATCACTTAATAGCTTACTTATTGATAAATGTTACTATACAATGGAGGAATTTCTGAATGATGAATCATTGAAAACCATATAAAATGTTTGTTATTGTAATGCGTCAGTATAAATAAATGTTCTTAATAATATTATAACAGAAATAAAATACTGAGTTTTGTTTGGATTAATAATGTTGACATTTAATAATTTTGACATCTCATAATCTTTGACATGGTAATTTTTTGACATTTTAAATTAAGTATATTGATTTACGTACTTACTTGGTTTTGTTTCTTTTTACTCTCTGACTTATTGTTAATTTAATTATTGGTTCTGCTAATTTAATACGCATGATCTTACGACAATGTTTTTTTCTTATTTTTTCTCTAGACATTTGATTTGTTAATCTCCAGGTAGATACCTACACCTAATATTTGTACGCCTCTTGGCATGACATAGCGCTCTATTTTCATTTTAAACGCAACATCTGTATTTTATTACCTATGTGAACAAATAAATATGATTTGATTTGATTTGATTTGAGCATTTCCGACTTTGTCTCTTACAAAATAAGGTTGAAGATAAGATAATGGTGTGCAAAAACAAGGTTGTGCTGGTATATTTAAGTGAGAACGGAGTACAATGGGACAAAGAAGTGCCCGCAATTAAATTGGCGCTTTTTGCGAATGCTGGTCGTTTTGAACAACGATGGGCGATGGCGATGGGCGATGGACGGTGGGCTTTATGTGACGTCGCATTGAGCGCGAGTATTGATGCGCTACAGATATATATATGGGCGCGATTGTTCGCTGAGAAATGTTCATAGTGGAGTGTTTGACTTATCTTTGCAGTTTTTCGTCGATAAATAAACATTTTCAAGAATCATGATGGCATGGTGGCCTTTTCATTGTGCATTACAGTCAATAAACGGATAGTAGAATAGTAAAAGAAGAAATTGAATAAACGGAGAACCAAGAGCAATAGAAACAGGATTACCGGCACAGCCCGAAGGATTGCCAAACGGGCCGGGCACATTACTCGCAGAACGGATGGTCGATGGGTCCGAAAAGTTCTGGAGTGGCAACCACGTACCAGAAGACGCAGCGTTGGAAGGCCTCCGTCTAGATGGAGCGATGACCATGTCAGGGCTGCAGGAATCCGCTGGATGTGAGACGCACGGACCGATCGAGGTGGCAATACTTGGGGGGAGGAGGAGAAATGTCCAGCAGTGAACGTCCTTCGGCTGAAATGCAGACAAGATGGTTTGTACCAGTACTTTACATGGAGCAACTACTTATCTGAACTCCACAACCCAGTAACTAGGTAAAACGATACCTCTTTGCTAGTTTGGGCAAACACGATTTTACCCAAAAAACATCTACTTGCGCATTACTTGAACTAGAATTTGAACACGGAGTTAAATACTATATATAAAACCAGTGACTTAACTGCCTTTTACCATTCAACAAGCAACAACCATGAAATAAATAAATAATCCACACATTGTTAGCAATAACAAAACAGACAGGCCGCGATACATTACACCAATACTTCATACAGAAGACTGAAAACAACCCATTGAACAAGGTAGTCTGTCAAGAGGCTGGCAACACTGGCGCTTATTAAAAACATCTCGATGATGTATTGCTAGTAATTTCTGCGGAATACCCCCTTAATGGGGGTACATCCCGTCGGCCCAGCTCGGGGTAGGGCTGCCGAATGTGATACTGCGAAATGTCAGGAAAAACGCGCCAATGTTTATATATATTTTTGCTTTTGGAAATGGATAAAGAAGTGACCAACTAGTGCGGTGATTAAGTCAATCTTCTCATTACTACTCTTTTTTTAAGGCGATCGGTGATTGATTTCTACCGATGAACATTAAAATATGTATCTGAAAAATTATTTCAAAAATTCAAGAAACCAATTCTCTATTATATAAATTATATACATAGTAATATTTATTTATTTAGCAATATTTTGAAAACCATTTATTTTTAAAATTATATATATTTATTATCCCTACGCCGTACGGCTACGGTATGGCGGTACCAGTTCGAATATCACTGAAAAACTGGCCCACTAGCAGATAACCGAGTTATTTGAAAAATCAAGAGAGAAGGAAGCCTAAGCCCAGTTGTGGGGCTACCTAGGCTAGTTAAATCGAAATCTTTAGCTTGATTGGTCAAAGTAATTTTAAATGTATTCATTTTCAGATACTCGTAGGTCCATAATATACATTGACCACATTCCACCACGACCTTCTTCATGCCAATTTCAGACTTAAATGTTATCAGTATTTGATGTTCCTGACCCTCACCTTTCCAAAAAGGTTAGGTGTAGCCTGCGGCATAAGGTACATGTAATGCTAAACATTTTTCTTTATGATATTCACAAATCCCACATCTTAGTGACAGATTTTCAACCCGTGAGCTGCCAAGTCAGACACGTGCCAGATTCTAGTATGACCTTGAAAATGTTTGGCCCAGCAGAGTACTTATGTGTGCAGTTTAGGCTTAGCTTAGCACCCATTGCGGTTTTTAGCCAAGCGGGTAAAATCCGCATATTATGCGACATATGGAATTGTATGAAGATGCACGCACATGCAGTAAAAAAATTGCGCGGTAAAAAAGCCGCAACATATCTATGTTCTGTCACAGAATCCACAACACCGCGGCGTGTATTGAATTTGCTCGAATATTTTGAGCTCTATGAAAAAGTAGAAAGAGACAAAAATTGCGTGGTATTTTATCCGCAGTGCGTGTTAGTTATGCTTAGTAAGCATTGCGGTATTTAGCCGTGCCGATAAAACCCGAAAATTGCGACATATGGAATTGTATGAAGATGCACGCAGTTGCGGTAAAAAAACCGCGCGGTTAAAAAAACCCCAACAAATCTGTGTTCTGCTGCCACAGAATCCACCGCACCAGGGAACGGATTAAATTTGCGCGAATATTTTGAGCACTATGAACAGGTAGAAATAGACAAAAATCCTGCACTATTTTATCCGCAGTGCGGCAAAAATCTCTCGCAAATAAGGTCCTGAGTTCAATTCAGGGTCGAGCAGAGTGTTTTTGGGTTTTCCATCCGAAATATATAAGTAGCAGCCTGGAGTTTGGATATGTGACATATATATGGCAACAGGCTTACTCGTATTAAATGGAATTTAAACATAACTGGTGAAATGTTACAATAATTCTGTCTTTCCGAGAATACTATAAATTGTGAAGTCGTGTGTTCATTTTAATTTAAAACAATTAGGCTCGAAACTGTCTCCCAGCCTGTCAGCCCTACGCAGTGTAATGATTTATATATTTCTTAATAAATACGTGTTGTGGTACATCGAGCTGTAGTATTAATTGCGCGAGTATTAATTCTCGCACTGGCCACAACTCGTGCGCCGGTAGTTGTAGTCGCTGCTCAATGGAGTCGGACCACTGTATCATATTTTATACATCTATATATTTTGAAGGCTTCAGTGGAACTGCATACTTTCTTTATATACTTTTGATCTAAACCCAGGCTAAGCGATTTTTTTAAATAAATAATTTGATAAATTCACATAATCCACCATTTGATCAAGCTATTTTCCTAACATGAATATTAAACTTAAAAGTAATTCAAACGGAGGGATTAGTCATTTGAAATAATGCCTATTAGCAAACTTATAAATTCGTTAACACTTGCAGATTTTAGCATTAGATTATTTACTAAGGATTCACTTCATAGAGAAAACAGTGAGATAATACAAGTAAGATAAAATAGAAAGTAATATTTGTTTTGCAGAGAAGACACCTTGCACGAACTTTGTAACAAACGTTCGACAGTTAACTCGAACATAGTCTATTTACTGTTAGATGTTTCAGAGAACTTTATGACTAACTCAAGCAATAAGTAGCGTGTCCGGGTAGAGTCAGTAGCTCGTGTAGTGTATCAGAGACTAATAAACAGCTTATTAAGGGTTCATGTTAATTATATTTCATAATTAGTTATTGTGACGGCAGCTACACACAGGTAGTGTACTGGAAGCTATCGCTAATCATTGAACACGATTTCGATATGAATAACTTATGCCTCTGCCGTGCATTAAGACTGTATTAAATCAAAGGAAGTTGGGTAGGTCTTTGTTGTAGGATGCAACTTGCGTCGACACCCTTGCACCATCCCATCTTCCTAGCACGGTGGGCTGCGCTGGGGCGGCTGCTGCAGGTACTGAAAACCTCAAACAGCGCAAATTCAACAACATAATTGGTAATTATGAAATCAAGCATTGTTTGCACAAGGAAGACATCTCCTTTTTCGCAAATATATTAAAACGTTATCACGATCACTTATTTAATGTCTCATATTAAGTATATCTTAAAGCATGTTTCCCTCATTTCTTAATCTCGTGTCTGTTTGTTTGCGTCTAAGCCCATCGCGATAGTTTGATATCAAAGCAGTATATTTATTCATTCATATATATTCATTCACACTGGCCCGCGAATACGGCGAATAATATACTGCAGTCAAGCTTACTATTGCTAAGCTCTAAAGAATATAATAATAAATAATGTAAAATTAAAAAGCGGACAGGCACCAGCTGCTTTTTAGGACGCATACAATTCAATATTGAGAAATGTGTATATTTATATTTCTATGGTATAACTGGACTATGCCCAGAGCATTAATTTCAATATAATATTAACGAGAAAGGCTTATAAAATATTTTCAGCTGCTTCTCATGAATTTGTTAGTCAATGTTAAAATATTGGCTATCATGGCCCTCTTTCTAGTTGATAAATAACCGTGCAATAATTTATGTCAGTACACCATTTATCCAACTTATTGAAATGTTCCCGATAGAATTTAATGAAGATTAATTTGAACTCCATATAAAGGTTCACCATTATTTTAGTAATTAGTAAAGAACTATTTCGCGGTGGCCCAGTGCCTAAGACGTCGCCTCTGGTGTTTGAGGTCGTGGTTTCAAATCTCGGCAAGTACCAAAGTGACTTTTTCAAATTCATATGTACTTTCTATGTTTATCTTAAAAATCACTGGCAACGGTGAAGGAAAACATCATGAGGAAACCTGGACTTATATAGTTAATTTAAATATGAAATAGCCAAGACAGAGACCTTTGGGGTTCCCAGAGGCGGATTAATTAACTCTGACACCAGCGGTAGCCACATCCTCACACGAAAAGATGAAGAAGTAAATAACTAGTCTACATCTCACCTGCTAAAAGTCACCCGGAGGAATTATTGGGGGTGTGAAATTTGTTTGGCCCAAAACTTAGCCACATCCACGGCGTCATCGGTGGCACACCCGCACACAGATCACCCTGGATCATCGGTATTTACATTGTACAGTCAGTGAAAACTGTTTACCACTAAGATGTGGATATGTTACTTGCAGGCCATAAAACAACAAGGTCTATTGGTTAGGTATCAGTTAAATAGCTTCAACCAAAACAATCAGCAATGCCCAGTAAATTGAAACTTTCCTTTTCAATTTACTGGGCATTTTTGTCAACCAATTGCAATTGATTAGCACATTCTATATTCATAAGAGTTTGAATAAAGGATCTGGTACTCAATTCCTAAACAGTTTAGGCCCAACAAGCAGGACAGGGCATTTTAACACTACGCGCCGCCACCTCGGGTCCTGATGTGGGGGTACTTGCACCCTCCTGGGTTATCTTACTAACCCCATGTATAATGTATATTAATTTAACCTCGCGTTAGCAAAAACTCTGAGGAGTTAAGTTCTTCAAGCAAATTGGTCGCCCTTAATTTACCTGACATTACTTTAGGAACTGATCCAAGTTTATTATTTTTATTAGGTTTGGTAAAACAGCTTCCATAACTATTTTACTTACCGAAAAAAATATAATCATCATAGAAAACTCTATATAGAGAACACGAGGAAGTTTCTTCCACAACTTTTTCACCGCCCAATATCCTGGTGCGTAAACACAAGTCAGTGTGTACATCATAAGTAAAGGCCAATAGTAGGGTAAGCAGAGAGGTCAGCTACATAAATAGACGGGCAGTTGTCTGCCACGGACAATTTGAGGCTAATGGCCCGCGGCTCATTTACCCCCGGCTTGTTTTGGACGGCCATATGCTAAGGATGCTAAATAAGGGAGAAGGGACAGGTTGGAATGATGATATTGTGCCTATCTTGGAGGTTAAGTGGAAAGACTTCTTGCTGAAGTCAGGGTGGTGCTTAGCAAGCACCACCCTGACTTCTGATTAATTTTATTTGACAGTTGAATTGTTTCGCCGGGACTTCATTGACTCCACGCTTTTCTGGGAGTCGCCACTGTTGATTCTGGCTTTCAGGAGTTGTAGTGGTTGCGAATAGATTGGCGGTCTAGTCCTAAAAGTACCGGTATACCGCCCACAACATTGTACACATGAAGATGTGATTAATAAGCAGCATGCAATCCAAACATGCATAGAATCTGCTGAAAGTAAGAAGCCCAGGTCCAGTCGATGTGGCGACGCTCGGGGGAATCCTATGTCGAACAGTGGACTTATTTTGGCTGAAATAATGAATTCAAACCCATACTTGCACATTCGGATTTTTGTGACGAACTAATCTTACCTAATTGAATTAATTAGAATGTATGCAGATTGTTCCACGTGGTTTTCTCTAGTAATGTTCGCTAAAATTTACAAATATATTATATTCTTTACATTTGCCAAGCTCTGATATTGCAGATTCGGTGCAATCTTCCTTACGGTTAAATCTGGCAATTCTTCATAACAGCACGACATGGCTTTTTTTTGTGACAAAGCCGCCGCACTATTCCCAAACCACTGCAACTGCTGAAAGCCAGAATCAACAGTGGCGACCATCAGAAAAGTGCCGAGACAATGAAGCTCGACGAAGTCGCGGAGAATGAATTTAACTGTCTTGGTTCCCGTAACGAAATTAAACAGAAAAGAATAAAGGAGGACAATGAAAAAAAAAACACTTTCCTCCATATCAAACAGGAGACAGAACAAACAAGGCCAATAAGCACAAAGGGTTGTTTACAACTGGGATAAGCCCAGTTCTGATTTGTGCCAGTTTCCTACCACCACGGATAAAAAATATCATTGATATTAATGGGTCCTTCCTAACATTATGACTAATGTGAGCTGTTATCTTTGATTCCAATAATAGGTAGGGCAAAAACACTTGAAAGCACGGAAATTTGTTCTAGTTTCCACAAGGTCATAAAATAAAAGCACGACATGGCTATTAAAAATGAAAGGCATACTTATCTTAAAAACTTCGCCAAAATGAAGCAGGTTTATACTTCTGTCTGCCACCAGCCCTCTCTAATCTTCCCTCCACCCTAATCCTTCGCTTCTGCGCAATTTCTCCCCTAATCTATGTCCGTTTGGGCAGTAGTTGCGAACTATCGCACTCGACCGCGAGCCACCGCCCTCATAAAGAAGGAACATTTTTTTACACGGACGCTACCGAATATTGCCGACCATTGCCGAACATTGCCGAAGATTAGTGCCGCGCGAGCGCACTCCAGCAAATAATAAAAGTATTTGAGCTGTGCGTAATCGAGGCAGTTTATGTCGGTTTGGCCAAATTACAGTTCTGTTATGTTCGTGATAAACATACGGATATGGTGATAGGCAGTTGAAATACACATATTTACGGCTATTGGTTTTCATGCAAGTTATCTGAATTTGCTTGTTGCTGTAATTTGTGACCCTATTTATAGTGGCGATTTATTGGATGCATTGAGACATAAAATAATGTTTGGTCAACAAAAAACCGACATTATCCAAGCGGATAACCCAGTATTTCCTGATTTACAATCCCACTGCACTAATCCCAAACGCACCAATAAAGCGCCGAGACAATGAAGCTCGACGAAGTCCCGGAGAATGAATTTAACTGTCTTGGATCCCGCAACTAAATTAATCAGAAAAGAATAACGGAGGAGTAGGAAAATATACAAATTTTCACTTCCCTCCATACCAAGCGGGAGACAACAAACAAGGGGGTCATTAGTGGAAAATCGTTATTTCCTGTTAAGCGAAACAACTTACCCGCGACTTCCTGATCAACTGGCTTGATGCACGGGTCGCCCAAATTTTTATTGGGTTTTCTAATCACCAGCCCGGAATCTGAATTTGTGCCCCTTCTGTGGAAATAGGCTAGCCCCCTATATTACATGGGACCTTAAGATAACTGGTGAAATGTAAGTAGCTATATCAACTTTAATTAAGCATCTGCCGAAACCTTCGGTAATACGGGCGTGATTTTCTCTTATTATCAAACCCTTAATGTACCAATAAAACCACCAAAAGCTGAAATAAAAATCCCCTCAAAAAAAAAATATATTCATAGAATACTCCTCCACCCGAGCCCCCCGGGAGGATATGACGTAGAATTAGCAACATGGTTGCTAACGTACCCTGAGTATCGGCGGCCGGCATGATTTACCGCCGGCATCCCGCCACGATAACCTTTCGCTTGATATATTGATCACGGACAAACGGACAAACGACTATTTATGAAGCTTTTTATCTCTTTACATGTGCCTTTGAAAGGAATTTGTTGGAATGCCTATGAGTTTTTATTTAGATGTAACTTTGAAATAGTGTGGTAGAAAGGTCAGTGTTTTTTGTTTGTCTGTGGAAACCATAAATTGACTACGCACAACTAACACTTACGATTTTTTTATAGGTAAAAGATCAAGATGACGGAAGGTTTATAGGCCACACTGACAGTTTTAACCATGGGTCGGCATCGCATAGATTCTAGAATCTGGTTATGATTTTGGGTTACAAAAAGCTGCCAACACTTGTCCGTTTATAAAGACTTTACTTTGAACAATGTTTGAACCCTTACCACATCTTTTGTCAACTGAAGAAACTAAATAGTTTTAACTCACACAAACACAGTAAACACTTTTTCTTTCTTTTCTTTCTCAACCAAACAACTCCAAAAAGCAACACATGATTTTTTAAAACAACAAATCTTGCAGCCACTTCCCAATACCACAAGAACCGTCTCTCTAAACTAAACAAACGGAAAGTGTCAAAAGTGCACAATTCCACATACAAGCACCTAATTAGTAATGTGATTGCGTGCGAATTGTTAGTCTAAGATCTCACCGCTAAAATCTGCATGATCTGTAAGGAAGACTGGGATGACTTGGTTCTACGGGAGACTTGGTATATATAAATCATCATCTAAGGTTGATCTTAAAAATCAAACTTAACTCTACTATTAGTTCGTCTTCTCCGGCTTTATTACTTTAATAGACTTGGAATAACCATTTTAAAACAATTTGAGATGCCAATTAGCTTTATTATTTTTATGAACCAAGTCTTCCGTAGGATTAAATCTGCCCAGTCTCCCCTATGTTTATGTTTTGTAAAGCTTAATTTTCATGAATGATACACGTCTTGACACTTATATATTTATATTGGCATTTAGTCCGCCTATGTACCGCCTATTGTACATGAAGTTTAAATAAATAAATAAATATATAGCCGCAATCTATGGGTTGCCAATTCACACGGAATGGATGGTTTATGGAGTTTCTTGTGTGTTCTATTCCATAACAAGCTTCTTTTCCGAATGCACGGTAGAATCAATTTTTATTACATGTAAATATTAATTGTTGATGTTCAAAAGTGCCGCTTGGTGCCCTAGTTGAAATAAATATATAATAACTTTGACTTTGACACCTGTCCCCGAACCATGACGTGTCAAAACTATCATCAAACGACTGTAAAAAAGGGACAGACGTATACAAGTCATACACATCTGTCCATTACGCACACTCAAAATAACCTTGCTCTAAGAGCTTATGATCATCCCTCTGGCAACTCATAAATTGTGCCTAACTGAGAGCCGGCTAAAGTTGCACCCACGATACTGGAGAAATAATAAGAAATTCTAAGTGTAGACGTTGCCCACGTTATAAAAAATAACGAAAATCTAATTGCGGCTACATATTGCCAGCCAACCCTGCGGTAACCTATTCTACTATCATTGATGAAAATTAATCAATATAAAAAAAAAACATAGGCCTGCCCCAAATTTCGCTACATTGACCGGTCCCGTGCACCACGCGTCCAGCGGACTCCCGCCATCCTCACCAGGTCACCGTCCACCAAGTGGAAGGCAGCATGAGTCTTCCGTCTTCTTGGGGAGACTTATATTTAGCAGTGGACGTCTTTCGGCTGAAATGATAATGATGATGATGAAAAATAATACTTGCCGGTTTTAGTGGTGGGTTCTCGTACTATATGGTCCGGTCCGGTTCCAGTGCGGCACAGGACGGCTCCGGCACGGCGCAAATTAAACAAATGCAATGATTTGTATAAATAAATTCTTGTTCTTGCAGCGTCCAGTGCCACTGCGAACCAATCAAATTACTTCACTTTGTTAGTTGATTGCGCGCAGGGAACGTGAAGTGGTGGATGTTGCTTTTGTATAAGTTTAGTTTTTTTTTTGATTCAGAGGAAATATTTCTGAAGGGTTTTGATTTGGATGGGTTTTGACTTTCCCTGTATTTTCTAACGAATTATGTAGACTTTGGATAGAAGTAAGTGATGATTCTCTGTCCCATGGTATTGCCTGAAAGATTTATATCTAAGTTGTATAGATAACAATTAAACACCTTTTACCCCTATATTCTACTGTCCTCCAACTCGACTCCACGCACGTCGAATTATTAAACTGACATTTTAACATTTATTGTCATTAATTGAAGTTTTTTTTGTTGTAACTAACTTGGAATAAGTGCTTTAGTGTTTGCTAGTTACTGAGAATAATTGTATCAGAACTTAAGATTCTGGACGATCTTACTAAGGTCAAACACTTACTACAATGGACAAGAGATCCTACCTGTACCAAGTTGACAATCTACAATCGATAACGCTATTAGAAAAAGAATCAATGTATGGGAATTATTGATCTGAAACTGCTCAGACCAAACGAATAGAAGGCGTAAACGTAAATAGAGATTCGATACGAGACGTTCGTAACTTAGCTAGGAGGGACATATTTTGCCCGGTTCTTAGAGCACACATCATGCTTCAAGCAACTCTCACTCTCACCCATACAATATTAATGACAGTTAACATTGCCACATCTACACCCACAGTTTCCCACCCCCTGGTACACACAGTTCGACGTCCATGTTGGCTCTTAATTAATTTACACCCGTTCTTGTCCAGGTGCAGGTAGTGTTCTATGAAAAATTGCGCTGTACCGACTAATGGGGACAGCAGAGAACAGGCACTTGTGGCCTTAACTACACTTTGGAACGTGGTCGGGAATTGAGACGGGTTTTAACTTTTAGTTGGAAAATTTGTGAGAAAGGTGGCTGGAAGCGATACAATTTGTTAGTTAATAAAAGCAACTAACTGGATAGACGATCTAAAAATGTTGGCTGAACATTATCCAATGCGAGCTTCCGCAAGATATTTGATTTCTATGGCCATATAGCCCGCAAATCTCGTGACAACCTACTGAAAGTAATCGTCACTGGCAAAGTCGATTACAGGAAGAAGTCCTTGTAAGCTGATCCGACCTCATCCAAAACCAACATGAAAGCCTCCGAAGACGTTTATGTTACTGAAATTATGAGCAAGTGGAGATACATCATCAAGGGAAAAATTTGTCAACCAATATTGGATCACTACCTCCAAAATTGAGAAATTAAGAGTC
Source organism: Orthosia cruda (assembly GCA_964057195.1). NCBI lineage: Eukaryota > Metazoa > Arthropoda > Insecta > Lepidoptera > Noctuidae > Orthosia > Orthosia cruda. The sequence goes on along the minus strand of OZ059835.1, from coordinate 2,074,689 downwards.
TTTAATATTGCCGTAGAACACTAGTAAAACAGTCACTTCATACAGCCAAGGATCGAGTACTGACCACAAAGCTTGCTCTTTGCTAGGTTAGCGATTTCAGACCATCAATAATTCTAGATTTCCTCGCGATGTTTTCCTTCACCATAAGTCACGTTGACGTTGATAAAGACCTAATGGAGGTTTTGAACTCGCCACTTGAAGTTCCTTTGAACTTATTGGATCCTAGTACTTTTTCAAATAGTTTGTTAAGTTGTATATACAGATAACGTGTCTGTCTGGGTACAACACAGCTCATTTACAAATCTAATTTATTTAATAGCACGAATTTTTGTTACCTACATCTCAATCAAAGAGTGACATAAATAAATATGGTACTGGCAACTGAATTATGTTTACATAAGGATCACCAGGTTTAAAGGAACGATTTCCGATACACCTCTGACTAAAAGATAATAATTGTCCAACGGCAACTGTAACCCCCGATTTCTGAATTTCAAGTTCCGTATTTGTCAAACTCTTACATGAAAGTCTTTGTCATTAAATTACGGTTCAACGCGTTCTTAAATCCAAATACTCAACTCAGAAACTGTGCCCCATGTCTCACAGCTCACAACAAACATACATAAGAGCTTTATACAAAACCGTAGCTCACAAGTCCAGCTAAAAGCTAACTCGATTCAAAACGCATTTTGCACTAGAACTCAGTTCGTCTGAATACATACAAATGTTTGCAGGGAGGCAAGCTTTGATGCCTGGGTTCTGTATCGAGTTGAATATCAATCAAAGCCTACGAATGCTGCTCAAAGCCTTTTGCTATGGCCGATGTGCAAACATAGCCTGAAGACTGGAGAATTACTTCGTTTATTCCTAACACAGTTCTCCTTTAGAACAGGTATCATGCTCCTTTATGGGCTTTTACCTGTGTTTCCATTTTACCAAACTGGCCACTTTGAACTGTAAATTCTGAATTCAAAATCTTTTCGCGCCTTCAAAAAAAAAAGAAGGAGGTAATCAATCCGACACGTATATATTGTATGTTATATTGTTGGTTCTGCCCAATATTCACGTATTTTATTCTATGCAGGCTTCTAAACACGTGTGCCAAATTTCATAAGTGTATTTTTGAATATATGTTTGTCCACGGATTTCCCCGAAACTAGTTATCGAATCGTGATCATTCTTTTTCGTGACTTTTTGCAAAAAAATACCACCGCCTTACAAATAAAAAACTACAAAGTGAAAAATAACTTTATTTTTGGAAGTCGGTGTCTTTCGTAGGTACACATTTTTTGCGTTATGGACACCGACTTCCAAAAATAAAGTTATTTTTCACTTTGTCGTTTTTTATTTGTAAGGCGGTGGTATTTTTTTGCAAAAAGTTTTTTTATTTTTCACTTTTTAGTTTTAACTACCTAATAGGCAAGTTTTTTTAGTAAGGTAACTATAATGCAAGAATATATTACCCGAATATCATGAAACTTGAACATAACCGGTGAATTGAGAGATCTGCGTACCCCTTAAGAGCGTACTGGCGTGATGTTGTGCTATGAAATGGTATAAACAATAAACAGACATGCGATTGCAGCAATCCCGAGTGATATGCCGTTATTTATTGAGAGTTATATATCTTCGAAGTTCTTCATCAGATCTTCACCAAAATAAAATGGGACCAATTTCAGAACATACACTTTCAAACAAAAAAGAATTTTCAGAATCGGTCCACAATTGACAGAGATATCGGTGAACATACATAAAAATAAAAACATTCTCCAAGTCGAACATAGAACCTCCTCCTTTTTGGTAAGTCGGTTAAAAATAAACCGACTTCAAAAGCAAGACACTAAAAAGTGCAAAATAACTTTTCTCAAACATGCATGGAAATATTGTAATTATATTCGAAAACAAAACACGCGAAGTATCTTATTTACGGACAAAGAAAATCAAATCCGAAGCAGGAGCGTTTTTTGAATTTGGAACATTACAACGCTCCAGCAATGTTGTTCTTTTAATAAATCAAATGTATAATTTAAAAATTATGTTTTATTTCCCTGCATTCTTTTAAGAAAAGCACTATAAATGCCTTGGCGGAAATCGCAATTTCCTGTCTCGTATTGGTCAATCTCATACTCGACCTGCAATTGCCTATTTCCCGGCCTTTTCAATAAAGTACTATTCGTTTCGGAAGTCGGTGTCGAAAAATTATAAAAACAAGATGCCAGTACCAAAGACACCGACTACCGAAACGACAGTTATTTTGAAGGAAAGAAAGAAAACACATTTAATTGACATAAGCCAGAGCACACAACACAAACATAAAAAAGAAGAAAAGATAACTTATACTAAACAACAATAATATTAAAAAAAAGAAAACAATATATTAGTAACATTGTGTGTCCCACGGCTACGCCAAATAGGACCAGTTCAGCAAAATGTCGGGCAACTATTGCTGGTTTTCAACTGGACCTGTGACCGATGACGTGACGGACGTAAAGCAGTTTTATTAACTAAATGTGTATGTGAAACAAGTACTTACTTTGCTTTGTTGCTTTTGGCTTTTTACTGTTTTGGTTTTGAAGTCAGTTAGTCAGCTCGTGGCTAAATAATAATAGCCGCACGGGTCGATCTTCAAGATTAAGCAACGCTTGACGAGGTTGGTCCGTGGATGGGTGACCATTTCAACATACCGAGTTTCTTCCGTGCCTCTGAAAGCTCGCTAAGCCGTTGGTCCCGGCTTTCGTCAGTCGTCAGTCGTAGTCAGAGTAGTCAGAAGCTTGAAATCTGACACCAGTCTAGCCAAGGGGTACCGCTGTTACCCAGTTACTGGGTTGTGGAGGTCAGATAGGCAGTCGCTCCATATAAAACACTGGTACTCAGCTGAATCCGGTTAGTCTGGAAGCCGATCCCTTAGTTGGGAAAAGGCTAGGCAGATTGATTGATTGATTTTGAAGTCAGTTTTTATTTAACCATATTTTTTCCTTTTCAAATTCGGTTATTTAGTTTTGGCACAAAGTATGTAATTGGTACTTTCTGTTTTGTGGTTTTGAATTGCGAATCATGTCTTCTTCTTCCAACAGTCGTATGTTTAGCAAATTCTTAATTCAAATTGTCTAAAGAGAATTTGAATTCAGAACTTCAGATAATTTATAAGTAAGCATGATCATCTTTCACACAGTAATATTCATCCGTCTTTTCTTATATACCTTCAAGAAAGTCAAGGCTTTTCCTCGCTCTTTCAAGTTCGTAAGAAAGGCCCAAAAGTTTATATTACCAGCATTTCATAAGCCCTTTTTCTGTAGAAATCTGTGAAAGTTACCGCTTTATGTGGTTACTGAGAGACCCTAGTTATGTCATCGTGTGATGGATCGGTTTCGGATCAGCTCCAATCTGGCCGATACGGTGAATGGGAAGGATACGGTTACGTGAAATCGTGTTTGGATAACTAGGATTTAGGTAAAGTTTTATAGCAATTATTTCTATCTTCCTTATCTTGTAATCTGATAGCAATAAAAGCGATCATTATATTTGCCAAGAGAGGCGATTTTGATATTTTTAGGTACGCTGGAATCAAATCAGGATTAATTATTCTGCTGTAATGGAGACGGTCTAAGAGTAGTTTTTACAAGTAGGTTTCTTCATCCAACTGCACAATATTGATAAATAATAGCTGCTATCTGGTTTAACATTTCCTGCTAAATTTAAATACACGAGAAGTGTCTCTTAAAATAACAACAAAGAACACATAAAAATGCAGACAAATATCTCAAACCGATATCACATGACACACACAAGAAAGAACCCAGCTCCTACCAATCAGGACTTTCTAAAACTCGCATACTTCGGATTCCCACAAAAAGGCAGGCATTAAAATAAGTCTAGATTTCTTAGAAGCCTGTGGACCTGAGGTCTGTGACCTGGACACAAAAAGCCGTCTGGCTACACTATTGTTTGTTTGAAGGTATTGTCACCTAAGTTAATAAATGTAGTCTGCGCAAGACTTTGAATTTGATTGATGACAGGGTTCGGTGTTTACGTAGACGAATTTGTATGGAAGTTTAGCGGACATTGGTTTACATAAGATTGTCACTATTATACTGGTATTGAGAAGTAATAGATTTTCTTCTTAACTTTCGTTTTAAAATATAAATCACCATTTTTTATTTATTTTATTGAACCATTAATGTACACACACAAAATAAAGAGACAAGAAGAACAAGGAACAGAAAATAGGTACAAAGGTACGCTTATTTCAAAGAAATCTCTGCCAGCATACCTGCGAGAGGAGAGTTGAAAAAAAATATATGTAGATACCGTGTGTAGAGGGGCAATAAAAAAAAACATATTAAACAAAAAGGAAATAATGAGGAAGCGAGGTAATTCGGTGCTCATACCTACCGTGGTATATAAATTAAAACAAATAGATATTAAATGATATTAAAGCATTGATTAAGCAATCATTGCTAGTATCTGTGTTCTAACTAACGGACATTTAAATAAGCTAAAAGATTATGACTACACGTAAATTTTCTCTTAATCTTCATGCACATTATTTTCAGTAGTTTTTTTTTTCATAACTTGTAATTTTACAATAACTCATTCGATTATGTAAAAATCATACTCTGTAAAATAGACTTAGCGATTACGGCATACGAGGAAACGCATTAAACCTAATTAAGTCATATCTCACGGATAGAAAACAATACACAGAAATATCGATAATCTGTACTAAAACCAAGCGTGAACTGAAATATCTATCCAGTTGTAGAGTACAGAATTCTGAGTTCCACAGGGCAGTGTGCTCGATCCATTATTATTTCTACTTATCATTAATGACCTACGCCGTCAAATTCGTCAACCAATGACATTATTTGCTAACGACAGCACTGCTATAGTCGAATGTAAGAATGAATCGAACTACGAAGAAGAAATAAACAGCACACTTAAAACGATAATAGATTGGCTTGATAAAAATAATCTAGTCATTAATTTAGAAAAAACTAAAGGCATGCATTTTCACCAGAGGTTACAGCCAAAAAAAGTAATAACTGAATATAATGGTCACATCGTAGACACAAATTCAGTGACAAAATTCTTAGGAGTGCATATTGACAATAAATTGTCATGAAAATCTCATGCTGAAAATGTGTGCCAGAAATTAAGTAAATCTTCATATGTACTCTATAATCTCTCAAATAAAGTAAATATAGACACATTAATGATAGCCTATCATGTATTAGTAGCTTCATTGTTAAGATACGGTGTCATATTTTGGGGCAATATGAATAATAATGATATGGGTCATATTTTAGAGAGAAATAATATTTAGGGCACAAAAACGAAGCCTTAAATCAATGACAGGTCTGAAGTCTACTGAAAGTTGACAACCCGTATTCAAGTCCCTAAAAAATCTGACATTACCTTGTTTATATATACTAGAAGTTGCCCTATTCGTTACCTTCAACAAACACTTATTTACCTCAATGGTTGAAATAAGAAAACGCACAGTACCAATGAGATCTCAATATAAAAACCAATTGTACACAGGTGATCATAAAACAGCCTTATTAAAAAATAACATCCTTTCCATGGGACCGCTATATATAATAAATTACCTGAAAATTTAAAAGATCTACCCATAATTTTCTTTAAAAACAATTAACAAAACTATTGCTGGAGAAATGTTATTAAACAATTAAAGACTTTTTAAATGACAAAACTCTATAGTAAAATGTTGTTGTTTGAAAAAAAAAAAACCTGGTCTTTTGAATGTTTATAGTTATTGTGATGACATTTTTATGCTTATTATTATCTTTCGTTTTTTTTTTTACTTTGGAGTAACTATGTCGACATCAAACATAATTTGACATTACCTTCACATTACGACATTATCTATATAGTATTATTTATATTTTAATTGTGATTGGTGTTGTTTTAGAATATTTTGACATTAAGCTTTTTACCGTTTATATTTACATTTCATTAAATCTTTTTTTTTTTAACTTATCTGTACCTATCTATGAAAATATGATTGGTGTTAATAATAATTGTGATGTTTGTAACTATATTATTAAATTCAAATGTAATATTTTGCATGCAGTAAGGCAAAATGTATTGGGACAATTTATTAATATTCCACCTTATATGTATAGCTACATTATCAGCAAATAAATGTTTTTTTTCTTTCTATTCTATCACACTTGCTAAAACATTAACAGCACTGCGCCCATACGTATTTACCTAACACATGTACGTTGATAGTGATGCGTGTTAACCTATTATGTAATTAAGTTTAATTAGGGTTCCGCAAATGTAGCGAGTAGGCCCGCCGCCGCCGCCCGCGGCCTGATTCAATAACTTGCTACGGAACACGCTAATCGACGGCTCAGCCGAACTAATATTGAGTGAATTAATAAAACCACTAAATGTGCAAACGAAGCGAGATAATGTTTGATAGATATCATTTATAGGTATAAAACATAGATTTTTCATTCGGAAGCTTCAAGTGAAATATGTATAATAAAGGATTTCTAGTCGAGCCAGACCTCCTTAATAAAAAAATTAGATAACATGGGTGTGCCTAGAATTAAATAAATCCAAATACACCCCAGGTGATGGCAGAATGCACCCCATATATCGTCACCCAGCGATTAGTAGCTTCAGGAATAAGTTTATCAAGCTTAACCTTCTCATTACTACAAACCTGCAGAATATTCTCACACAATATCACTGCTCTTACCTTAAGCCCTGTATTTACCCCTGTATCTAGTTGCACGGCTGCCGCAGGAACCGACAATGCTTAGATCTAACTAAACCGTATATGACGTCAGCTAATTAACTTAATTACACATTACACACCCCACACTGAAGCACAAACATGAAAATATCCCTACTTACCCTGTACGCATTTCGCAAACCCTTTAAATTTTTACAAGTAACTGTGAAAAGAACTGAAACGCCTGCTAATATTTTAAAGGCAAGAACGCTGGGGAGCGAAATTTGGCTGTTAAATGCTAATTAGGAGAACCTTTGAGGCGAATAGTTTGAATACTACCGCTGGTTTAAAAATTTTTCGGAGAGTAAGGGATTTTTGTTTTACTATTCGAGTATGTCTTAAATGGCTGTAAATTGCAGTAGAAATAAAGATGTTTGTATGTTTTTCAACGACACAAACTTGGCACGCCAGACGTTTCAACATAAATCTGGAAATTATTAGCCTACTAAATTAAAATGAAAAAAAAAACTAAATGTTTTAATAAAATCCGCCATAGCATTTCCAATAATAATTGGCCCCACAAAAGCCCGAATAAACACAACACTTTTTTCTCCACCATCATCACAAAATACCACATTGATATACAGCGCATATTTCGCAATACATAAAGCAAACATACCATAACGCAACATAAATGGGTAGGCAGTAATGATTTGTAACGTACAATAATCATATCCGGGCGGCGTCGAACGCGCGGCGATAAATCACGACACGCCGTATTAACCACTGCGATGACCTTAGCATTGGGGCTGCCGCTGCCCTAATGTATAAGGATTAATATTATGTATTTCCAGCAGATATATCACCAAAAACATCAGAGTTATGCTGTGATTGCTGATGGGTTCAGCAGAATTGCATTTTGGTTAAAATTTAGTTGCGTAATTAGGTACGCCTCTGCTTAAACTTTCAGAGAACACAGGTGTGATGTTACGGGTGTTTAGTTTACATGTTTTCAAACCATGCAACTTTTGAAAGCCCATAGAAGAAAATGTACCCAACCTCTAGGTTTAATGATCGCCAAAGACATCCTAAAAGAAAACCCATTATTATCATTATTGAATCAATCCACTAATGCAAATTAATTAGTAGAAATTTAAATTTACTAACACAAATGCTATGTATAATCGATTTAAATTACCGAGCACAGGTCATTGTATCGTCGTACATGACAACCTGACACTCTCAGTGCTATTGTATATCATTTACACGCGTATACCGGTCACACATCATATCGCACATATGTGTGGAGCTGAATGTTAATGACAACTGACGAAGAGCCATCGAATGCCCTCTGTGTGTCACATGACTATTGAAACTGATTCCGATCATCATTATACTAAACGAGGATCGTGTTGCTTTCGGCAAGTGCACGTAACTGTATGTAGTGCTCTTGTGCGGTAATTCGATGTTTTGGACACTCAGATCGATTAGAGTTAGATAGCTAAAATCTACCTAGACTTTTCCCCAACTATCCTGAGGTCGCCTGTCAATCTAACCGGAAGCAGTTGTGTACCAGCATTTTATATGGAAAAACTGGCGTCAGATTCTATGCCTTCTGACTATCGTAACGAAGATCTTCAAATGACGTCTCGGAATTGTCTCCCATGCAAGAACCGACCAAAAAGCTTCACTAGCGCTGCGTTAATACTTAACCACGAGCTCCTCTAAAGTAGGCATACATATAATGATACATATTATTATTGTATTGTTTAGATATACTGATTCTCACTACAACGTAAGCAAAGTTATCGTTAGATATGTTTAGAGTACAGGTACATAAGTTAAAGAACCCCTTGTATCGTAGGCCCATTGTACCACTCCTTATCTTAACACTATAATTTTGTCTGTATTGTGCGTTCCCAAAGTAAATTCCACAACATTAATTTGAACATATACATACAAGTTACATTACAAATAGAACTCAATCTCAGGCAGTATAATTAAAGGCTCTATCTCCAACCTACGCTTTGGGTGCGTATACATAAAAGATGTGCGAAGTAGCGAAGCTGCGCGAGTATGCGTAAAGCTGTGAAAATATGTGACTCTTACCACCAAAACTATGTGAGGTAGCGAGCTAGCGAGGATGCGTAGCAAATGAATGAAACGGTGTGTAGCTAAGTGGTGCAAGGATGCTTGTTCATGAGTACTACACGGGCAAAATGAATGTGCACTTGGAGATGTCAATGTCACTCTGACGTCGACTCTCGCTATTGGCGCACGAAACTAACGCGGGGCGCCGCGCGGGTAGGCGGGAGTGGGGTCGCTTGACGTACGAAGTGCACAATTATTTTAAAAGTGCAGTAGCGGACTTTGTTCAACTATGCGCGGGCACACACATCCATCGAACACACGTACATACCCTCGCACGTATCTTTCGCTTGTTTGTATGTAATAATACAGCAGCGCTGACAGCTCTTTTCCACTAAGCCTGACTATGAAAATAAAGTGATCCCAATGGTGAATAGTTTTCTCGCGCATCGCCTCGCTACCTCGCACATCTTTGATAGAAAAGCATCATTTAACTAGTCTATACTAATAATATTATAAAAAGGAAAGATTTGTATTTTTGTATGTAACGAATAAACTCAGAAACTACTGAACCGATTTCAAAAATTCTTTCACCGTTGGGAATCTACACTATCTCCGAGTGACATAGGCTACTTTTTATCCCCGTATTCCCAGGGAACGGGAACTACGCGGGTGTAACCGCGAGACTTCAGCTAGTACAAAATAATCACACAATCAGTAAATCATAACATATCAGATTCACTGGCTAATCTCGCCACCTGATCTAGAGTTACTCGTAATTACTAATTAGGCCTAATCAATCACCTCTCAATTAACGGAACCAGCCAACTTATATACTAATACATATGTAGTTCCGAAGCTCTGTAATTACATAGGTTGGTAACTAATCATTATAATGCCATTCTAAATACTGATTAGATACCTGAAACTGATTTATATCATGTTTCTGTTTTGTGAGATCGAAATCCTACTTGGAGGCCTACAATTAACTATGAACTAGCTGTATTCCTGCGGATTCGCTCTGTGGCCCATCTCACAGGACCTGTTAAATAATTCGCGATACTAATATGACACTACGATAGTATAGCTTTTTATCAATGAAAACATTTTTGTAATCAAATCAGCAGCCTTATAGCATTAGTGAATTCGGCAAAGAACACGTATAGAATAGAATAGGAATACATATATTCGGAACAGACACAACCCAACAGCAACAAACATGGATTAAAGGACAATAAACAAGTGCAAAGACAAATTGCGCTGAACGTGCCCATACCGAAAGGGTTACCAACTTGCTGGGTTATTTGCTGGGCGGCAGACACCCAGCGCTGGTTTTCAGTTGGCATCCCGCAGCGACACACGGATATCGGTAACAAAATAAAATAATTATAATAGATACCTAATTAGATATGAGTGATACGATAGAGGGATGTGTAAAATGCGTAAATAAATAGTGTACAATGAAATAATAGAAGAATAAGTGTATAGTGAGCTACAATGTGTTGGTTTGTACACAAAAAAAATAAAACCAAAATCATTTACAAAATGCCTATTAAATAGGTAAGGGTGACGAAACCTTTGAAAAAACGACTTTTGTATTGCGTAATACACTCGAAAGGGGATAGGGCATGGAAAAGTATGTGAATTGCAATCGTAGGGAGCACATACCCTTTCTAATTTATTTAAGGGAGACATAAAAAAAAATTGAAAGGAATGTGTCATATTACTCTCTCATGGAGTGTTCCCTTAACCCTGCCGAACTCACGCAATTAGGCTGCAGTACTTTCAAATATAACCGACTACAAACAAGCATACACGTATAACTCGTTATAATATTAGTTGTTCCAACTAATTACCTAGCTGGCATTTCTATTTTCAATATTCTTAATTTGTTATTATTTTCAGAAGAAACTTAAATTAAAAGTAAAATACTTCTAAGAGAATAATTAGAAATATAATTATGAACGTTCTAAGCAACATAGCCAATCAGACAGCAAATTATTTCTCCTTAATCATACAATTTTGTTCATAATAGGCAATCAAGCAGTTCAAGCCTGTTTATATTATTACTAGCTGTCCCACGCGGCTTCGCTCCCGTCAACTGGCTACCTACCTACCCATCAACCCTACCTACTCTACATACATGATTGTTGTGTAATTAAACCGTTTACGCAGCGCACGCAACGGAAGCTCTCAAAAAGGAATAATTTTGCCCGTTTTTGCAACATTTTTCATTTATGCTCTGCTCCTGTTGGTCGTAGCGTGATGTTATATAGCCTATAACCTTCCTCAATAAATGGACTATCCAACACAAAAAGAATTTTTCAATTCCAACCAGTAGTTTCTGAGATTAGCGCGTTCAAACAAACAAACAAACAAACAAACTCTTCAGCTTTATAATATTAGTATATAGCCTATAACCTTCCTCAATAAATGGACTATCCAACACAAAAAGAATGTTTCAATTCCAACCAGTAGTTTCTGAGATTAGCGCGTTCAAACAAACAAACAAACAAACAAACTCTTCAGCTTTATAATATTAGTATATAGCCTATAACCTTCCTCAATAAATGGACTATCCAACACAAAAAGAATTTTTCAATTCCAACCAGTAGTTTCTGAGATTAGCGCGTTCAAACAAACAAACAAACAAACAAACAAACAAACAAACTCTTCAGCTTTATAATATTAGTATAGATTTCGTTTTATTGAAGTAATGACAGCAACAGAAATATAATTATTTTGGCGATAGCAACAGTAGGTAAAACCTCTTGCTAATTTTATTTGCGTAGGCTCTTTGCCAATTACGCTTGTAAAGGTTATTGCTTACAGTAATAAAACAGGCGCATTTGAAGTTGACTGAAATAAATTGAAAACTAGCCACTTACTCGTCGAGTACTACAGCACTAAGAGTCTCTTTGTGAGGAATCTCGGCAAAATGCATAAAAATGAATTTAAAATATTTCTGCCTCTTACATTTCAAATCAACATCGAATGGATAGGAATAGTCTTTTCTAATAGCTTATTTAATGGCACGCGATTGTAAGGAGCATACTATCAATAGAACTAATTCAGAATACTTAGAATCAAATCAAGCAATCATGTTAAGTTACGTTTAGCTAAGGTACAATGTAGTCTTCACTATGACATGCAATGTCGATTCTACTTACAAGGGCAATTTGGTACAGTAACTTGGTGCTGTTAGACATGAACTTGATTTATCGATAGTTTTTGGCATTATGAGAATGTAATTCAATAGATTTCTTTACGTGACCACAATGAGCATACATACTAGCCAGCAGCTGAAAATATAACTTGCAGTTAAGACCTACAAGTAAAACAACAGTGGTACTACGCATTCACGGTTTAATCAACCAAGAAGGAAAATGAAAGAAAACCGGCCAAGTGCGTTTTGGACCTCGCACATTTAGGGTTCCGTACTAAACCGCAAAATCAAGTTCACCAAATTTCAAGTTTACAGGTCAATCGTTTTCATTTCAATTTCGTTCATCATTCCTTTGTGTTGCAATATTTAAAAAATACAGTAGATATCTACTCAACGAGTTCTAAACAACGATACCCCACCCGATGGGATCAGTCATTTTTTTTTAACTTCCCCCTTTAGCTGTATGGGAGCCTGCCCTAAATACATTTAAAAATATTTTTGACAATTTCTACGGCTTTGGGTCAACAAGATGATTACACTGTGAAAATTTAAAGATACAGTCTTTAAATCCAACCGTTTGGCTGTAAAACCTGTGTGACAGAGGACGAACAGACGGACATGTGAGTGACAGCAATAGGGCTCCGTTTGGTTTCTTATTTTATTAAACCTTCATGCATAAAGGTAAAATCGCGGACTTAATGCCTTACGTATTCTCTATCAGTCAACCAAGGGTGGTGACAGTGGATACAACATGGCAGGTGCATTGTTTAAAACATCGAAAGTAAAAAACAAAATTAAAATAACAAGTTGCTTAATATACACATACATGTATATTAATACTAGCTTCTGCCGGCGGCTTCGCCTGTGTGTATTATACATATAAACCTTCCTCTTGAATCACTATATCTAAAAAAAACCGCATCAAAATCCGTTGCGTAGTTTTAAAGATACATAGGGACAGACAGCGGAAAGCGACTTTGTTTTATACATTAAATACATAGATGGGATATATGATCCATATACATTTATAAAAGCTATACGTGGAAAGCTTCAACTTAGTAGCTTGTTCTTAAGATTTGTGGAGTTCGTTGAAAAGTACAAAAAAACTCAGTTTATTTCAATGTCGAAAAGCTTAGAAATCGATATTAAAATCGCAAAGCTGGATTTGGTTCTGGCTTTTTTGTTTGTATGGGCCATTTAGGATAGAGTAAATCCAAATTTGCAACTTCGAAAAAACGTGTGTGTGCTCGCTGCGCACCACGCGAAAAACTGCGAAGTTTTAGTGTTTTCTTCAGTTTTTGCTCTAAAATGCCGAACTTTTAAGAAAGATCATGAAATTTGCAACAAATTAAACCCAACCTCAGCTCTGCAAACCCTTTAAAGACCAAGCTATGCCCTTCTCAAAATCATAGCCTGCAAATGTAAGAAGGGATGCTGAGGTGGGGGGGGGGGAGGCGTATGCTTGCCCGAGAGCGCGAGTTTCACTTTTAGAGAAAAGTCGAAAAAAATTTGGTGCACGATATGCTGACTAGTTCATACAACACACGAACGAATCAGAACTACGAGTACACACAACAGTTTTTAGCGTCGATTTCTATTGGGCAGAAATAAATATTAAACAAAATAAATCCCCATCAATATACCTTTCTTTGAACCCTATCACCCATACATAAACCAATACATAGCACACCCCAGTTAACCCATTCTTTTGTCCCGGTCATCCCGTAGTCCCGTAGATTCGAAATTTGTTCCGTGTTAGTCCCGCGTTTGCTCGCGCCTCGCCTCGAGGCAAAAGAGACGCTCTATTGAGAATCCGATATCTTATTATTGTATGCAAAAGGAGGTAAATCGTGTTTAAAATGTACATGGATGGACCCGGAAATGGTGGAGATGCGAATAGAGACGAATAGTTTTATAAATGTGTGTTTTGCTTCGAAACAACAAAAGTTGTAGAGGTGTTTATGAATTAGAATTATATTTAAGTGAATACATTTTATAACACCATCGGCAGTATTACCACGGGTAATCCAAACTGCAGACCGCCAGTGGCGGATTATGCCTAAGTCAAACTAGGCACGTGCCTAGGTGCGCGAGGTTACTTGTAACCTCTGCAGTTTTTAAACAAAGAAAAAATAATACATGAAATTAATTGCTATAAATAATACAATTAAGTACTAAGTAAGTTCATGTTCCAGTAGTAAATACTTAAACAATATTAAAGATTCTTTAATTCTATAGAGATGAAGAGCTTCCGAAGCGTGCTCTTTCATGATTATTCCTACATCGCCTGATTTCATAATAGAAGTTCGTAAGATACAGCTCAAGCAGATGCTTGTAAAAGTCATTTCCAGAAATTCACTAAGCCATGATTGATATCAAGAGCAATACTGAGCATAAACGTTATGTTGTAAGTGTAGCTAAAGCATAAATCCGAAATTAGAACTACTAAAGATATAATATATTGCTTTAATGATCGTGGTTTACGGGTACTAGTTATATTTTATAATCTATACTTAATATTATAAGGCTGAAGAGTATGTTTGTTTGAACGCGCTAATCTCAAGATCTACTGGTTGGAATTGAAAAAATATTTTTGTGTTGGATAGTCCATTTATCGAGAAAGGTTATAGGCTATATAACATTACGCTACGACCAATAGGAGCGGAGCATAAATGAAAGTGTTGCAAAAACGGGACCAAAATTTTCCTTTATGAGAGCTTCCGTTGCGTGCGCTGCGTAAACGGTTTAAGTTACGCAAATATCATATATGGTGGAATTGTTTCTATTTAAAAGTTCAAAAAAAAGTCCCCGACAGCATATTTCTATCTTTTAAAGGCGCGTCCAAACTATGTGCGGCAAGTGCGCGGCAGCAACACGCGGCATGTCTAGGAAACAATTCTGCCGCGCTCTAGTTAGGACAATCCGACGAATGTTTGCGCGGCAATATGCGAGACATGACACGCCGCGCATTTGAATTCAGTCTGAATCTTAACTACAATGAAGGCGGTTATCAGTGTTTTATCTCTGCTTATTATTCCAAAATTGCGAAGTTGAAATACAAAAAAAACATATCAAAACAAGAATATGCTAGATTAATTACGAAATTCATTATAAAACACCACCGTTTTTTAAGAGTGTCCTTGGCAGAATTCGAACATTTACATAGCTTGGTTGGGCCGTTTATCAAGAAAAAGGATACGCATTGGCGCATACGCCTTTTTATTAAAATATTCTTTATGTTGAGGATTCCACAACTCGTTAAATGAGCCATATATTTCAATCAGTCTAATTGATGTTTCATTGTCCATTTTTGAGATGCGCAAACACGTCCAGACACGTTTGCCCACGAACGATACTGAGCGAGCAATGATTGCGCGCGGCAGCTAGATCGCAACATTCGCGCGCGGCTGTTATCCAAACACAGCATGGCATGACGCGCGTGGCAGCCGCGCACACTTGACGCTCAATGTTTGGACGCACCTTATGATTGACTCACTATAACCTTTTTTTATGGTAATCAAATGTGTTCATTTGCGAAGGAGTTTTATCAACATCTATACTAATATTTTTTTTTTTTTTTTTTTTTTTTTTTATTTATTTAACCAAAAGTAATACAACAAATTACACAAAATATTACAGGCCAGTACTTAAAATTATGCAACATGGGAGCATCTGTAGCCGAACTAGGACGAATCCTGTATCTCGGCATACAGCGCCTGACCCTCGAAATAGATTATTATATTTAGCCCAATAGACATGCAAAAAGACGTATCTATGAAATTATACAATGTCTTTGATTTGTTCTAAAACCAAACAATACCAAAAATGTGCATGTATGTGTGCCTACGTATGGTTTTGTGTAAATGTAGAGTAGTGAGAGGTGTAGGGGTGTTGGATAGTGTAATTTTGATACATACATAATACCGAGAATCTAGAGATGGATAAAATTAACAAAATATATAAAACAAAACATCCATTATCTATTGGTTATCTTAGTCTGGAAACTGCTCATGTCAGGATGCTAGTCAAACTCTCATTTTTATTTCTGAATGAGAAACAGGTTCTCTGTTTCCTCATAAGAAAGGTTAAGCAGGTAGTTATGTACCCCTTTCTTACACAAAGACTTATTTAGTGGATATATATTGAGGTCTTTATTTATTTTATTGTAAAGGGGCTAAAAATGTGTAAAATCTTTTTACAAAAGACGTTTTAGGCTTAGGGGATCGAGTACATACCTCGTGCTTTCTGCGTTTGTTGGTTATTAGTGGGTCATAAAGAATTTCGCTGTGCTTCTTTAAAACCACTCTTTCTATAAACAGCTGCCTCACGGTAGGAACTTGACAAAACTGATAGAGCTCTCTTGTAGGGAACAGTATTGGCTTAAACGTGCTTACTTTTAAAATCGCGCGCTGAGCCACCTCTAATCCCTTGATGATGGTCTTAGCAGCTCCACCCCAAGACAGAATGCAGTATGCAATAATAGATTGACACAGTGCTAGATATATATTTTTCAATAGTGTCGCTTCCACGACGTGCCTCAAATTCTTGAAAACATATATGAGTTTGCGCACCCTAGAAGATATTAGTTTTATATGGTCCTTAAAGCTGAGGCGACTGTCCAAAATAATGCCAAGGTATTTTAATTTCTCCACGCACTCCAGTGGTTCACAACTGCAGTCCGTCTTGAGAGCACATATGTGCGGAATTATGCGATGCTTGCTTAGTATACCAGTTTTTTTGCGAATAGAGAACGTTAAGTATTTAGTTTTATCATGGTTAAGGGTCAGAAAATTACCTTGCAACCACTCCTGCACCATATCGAAACCCACTTGGGCGGCATCAAAGACCTCATCCCAATTATCGGCGGAGAAGAGGAGAGCAGTATCATCCGCATAAGAGATGATTTCGCCTTTTGGTAAACTTAAATTTGTAAGATCGTTGATATACACGAGAAATAAGGTGGGTCCAAGGATGCTGCCCTGCGGGACTCCGTACGACACGGGAAGCTCTTCACTATAGTGGCTGCCCACTCTTACACACTGAAAACGTCCAGTTAGGTAGCTCTCAAACAGTTCAATTTGTTTTCCCCTTATGCCAAGATTCCTCAACTTTTTTATTAAAATAGGGATAGAAACGGTATCAAAGGCCTTCGCGAGATCAAGAAAGACTGAGAGACACTTCCCACCCCCATCCAACTTTGTGGTGATGCAGCCAGTTAATTTATGTACTGCTTCATCAGTTGATTTTCCTGCACGAAAACCATACTGATTTTCAGAAAAAAGTTTGTTTTTTTCTAGATAACTGACCAATCTTGTATTAATTATTCTTTCTAGAATCTTGGACAAAGATGGTAGAATTGAGATTGGCCTGTAGTTACTGAAACGACCCCCATCTCCTCCCTTATCGATTGGGCATACGACTGATTTTTTCAAGGCCACAGGGAAGGTGCCAGTTTCAAGACACAGATTGAAAATGACTGCCAGTGGAGGGACAAGAAATTCTTTAAATTGCTTTAAAAATTTGTTAGAGATACCGTCCCAACCCACTGAGCATTCAGTTTTCAGGTCATCTATTTGTCGGGCGACCTCCTCTTCACTGGTATCTTTGAGGAAGAAGGAATACGGTGGAGAATCATAAACAGAATTAGCCGATGAGATATTATTTTTGTTATTTTGTGTCTGCACAATATCCCCAGCCAAAGACCTGCCCACACTCAAGAAATAATTGTTCATTTCATTAACCGTTAACTGAGGAGAGGAACAAATTTTTAACAATTCTGAGGGACAGCTGTTGTTCTTTTTATTGCTAGTGATGCTTTTTATCGCATTCCATAACTTTTTTGGGTTATTGCCAGCTAATTCGACTAGATTTTTTTCATAAGATATCTTGACTTGTTTCAAAATTTTGTTACAGAAATTTCTGTAACGTATATATGTGGTTCTTAGAATTTCACTATCGGGGGACTTCTTATGATTTACATGTAAGCGGTCCCGGTTCCTCATGCATCGCAACAAACCTGGTGTAACCCACGGCTTTATCGTTCTTTTTCGCCTTGACTGAGTAATCACTTTTGAGTTTTTTTGAAGCGAATACTGTATGCTATTTACAAGGTAGTCTGTGGCAACGTCAGGATCCCGTGTTAGTGATATGGGTTTTAGGTCAATGCTAAGAATATCACTCTGTAGGCTCTCAAAATCAACTTTAGTAAAACTAGTAGTTGGGTATTTACGTATATGCTTAAGACTCATGCAAAGAAGAACAGGATGGTGGTCAGTCAAAGTAGTTTGGGGTATAAGAGTCGTGCATACATTTTTAGTTTTAAGTAGGACATGATCTATACACGTGCCGCTTGTAGCACGTGTAATTTCAGTGTGTGACGGTAAAAGCCCATGTGAAGCAGCTAACGTAAGATACCTCTCTCCGGGAAGCTCGATTTTGCCATCATTGATTGCAATATTAATGTCACCAATGATAACTATGTTATTGAAATGCGATAACTTCGAAAGAGTGCAGTTTAGGGAGGCTAAAAAGTTATCTATATTTTTATAAGAAGGAGAACGGTATATCGAAACTATAGCTGTGGCTTCCCTTGTAAGTACCAAGCAGTTTCCTTCCATGAAATCCGGCTCCTCAATACAAAATTTTAGGTTATCTCTACAATAAACCACGACCCCATCATTTTGTTTGTTGTTTTGCCTTGTTGCATATGATCGATAACCCGAAAGAATAGGTACGGCATCATCTTTTTTTAACCAGCACTCTGTGAGTACCAGTACGTCACATTCAAATTTCAGTCTTACTAACATAGCTTCTAATCCTAGCATATTGCAATGAATGCTGCGAATGTTCTGCGTAAGAACCGTGAGCCTATTATTTTCCGGTAAAAGTAACCTATGGCAATTATCTAAGTCACATGTAAGAGCTTTGGAGACAGTCAATCCATCAATATTGTCAGTTAAGTCGACTAGGTTATTGAATTTTGAATATTTATAAGTATGTCAAATTCATCATGAACTGAGAAATGGTCAATTGATCCATATTTCTGTACGTATGTATCTGTATTTTTATCGGTATGTGTACTATTAAGTGTGTGTGTGTGATGGTGTGTACTTACAAAATAGAAAAAGTTCGATAAGCATATTTGATATAAAATTAATGATATTGTGAAATTAAACTTGAAAACAATCACTAAAATTAAAATAATAAACATACAATTGAAACAAAATCCAACAACTATTATCAAAATTAAAATAAGAAACCTAAAATTGAGATCAAATTAAAAAACAATTAACAAAATTAAAATAATAAAACCAAAATTAATATTAAATCCAAAAATAACTAGCGATATTAAAATAATAAACATGAAATTAGCATGCAATTCTATCAGAAAAATAATTATTTTACGAATGACAAAACAAAATACCAGTCATACAGCGTTCTTTAGTTTCTCTAGGTCGGACTCTGAGTTAATACGTATTTGTGGATCTTTTTCAGCTTTACGTAGATAGACAATGCCGTGAGAAGTCCAGCAAAAGCTGTAGCCATACCCCTTTTGAAATTGTCTTGCGGCATAGTATAATCGCTGGCATTTATAAGTCAGGTTTTCCGAGACATAAACCGGTTGTTCTGGAGATTGAAGACCCAAATGACCAGTGTTGAGCTTATCACTTCTATCTTTGGACCTGTTGAACCTTTTTACTCCTGTGATGATTTTATCTTTCAGAATGACTGTATTGAGATCAATTATGATTGAACCAGACTTGTCCTTAGCACTGAGTCGATGTACGTCTCTAATATCTGAGTGGTTTAAGTTGACATCAAGCGCCTTCCCCATATTTACAGCCAGGTTGCAAAGATGATCTTTATCCTCCCCATTTAGTTTAGGTACGTTGCGAATTTCTAGACCTGCTGAGCGAGATTTGCGTTCCAAGTACTCAATTTTCTCCTCTAATTGATGAATATATTTTCTATCCTCTTTCCGCTCCGACTCAAGATAGGTGATACGAGTCAAAAACTCGTCGTATTTGCTTGACATGACTTCCACACTCTTCTTCAGTTCTGTATTTTGGTCCAAAATATTGTTGACTTTAGCCAGTAGGTCTTCAAAACGACTCTCCTGCTTTTTCGAAAAGTCTGAAAAAGCGCTCATCGTTACAATAGTGCCTACATTCCCATCAACACCAACAAACTTACGCTTCTTGTTTCGTTCCGTCGGGGTTGCTATTGTCGATAGATCAGGCGTCGAGACACACTGATGCAAAGTTGACTCAACAGCAGTGAGATGTTTTTCTGCGAGGGTCTCGTTTACTGATTCAACAACGGATGACGTCGTCGGTAGCGTAGAAGCGAGGGTCGTCTTCCGGTTAGCAGACATCTTTACCGTCGGTTACCAAGTACTAGGATGGCCGAAACAATATGGAGCAGTGGCTAACAGTGCGAGTAAACACTTTTACGGGGTTCAAGCTTAGCTGGTCGCTATCGGCGAATATAAGTATGTATTGGTAGTGGCGGAGTTTCCTTTACGCCGTATAAGAAAAGATACAAAACAAAAACTGGATTCGGCAAAAAGAGGTCGACCGCAGCCAGGATAGAACTTGATACGCGTCGCTCGGCAGTCCAATTCGTACAAAACTAGACCAACCTGTTAGCGTCAGTCAACGTAAAATTTTGTTTCTCTTGTGTCCGCGATTTGCTGCAAGTTCAAAAGTTGAGGTGACCTCTCGAGTCTCAAAATCACGGGACCATACAAAAACACTTGCACCCACACTTTTAAATTGTTAGCTACTTTTTGTTTTCTGGTTTTACTTTCGGCTAATTAAGCAGTAATAGTCCATTAAATTTAAATTGTCTTTCACAGTTTTAAACACTATTAATTTGTCCACATTATAGAGTATATTTCACAGTAGTAGACGCAGATATTACACAACTTTTGAATTTAGAAGCTTAGAGACGTGATGAATACGTCTGACTTGCACGAACGCTCGGCGGGGGAGGCCCGCTTTATGTTTTGTTTTTTTTTAATTTATGTTTTAAATACATAGATGGGATATATGATCCATATACATTTATAAAAGCTATACGTGGAAAGCTTCAACTTAGTAGCTTGTTCTTAAGATTTGTGGAGTTCGTTGAAAAGTACAAAAAAACTCAGTTTATTTCAATGTCGAAAAGCTTAGAAATCGATATTAAAATCGCAAAGCTGGATTTGGTTCTGGCTTTTTTGTTTGTATGGGCCATTTAGGATAGAGTAAATCCAAATTTGCAACTTCGAAAAAACGTGTGTGTGCTCGCTGCGCACCACGCGAAAAACTGCGAAGTTTTAGTGTTTTCTTCAGTTTTTGCTCTAAAATGCCGAACTTTTAAGAAAGATCATGAAATTTGCAACAAATTAAACCCAACCTCAGCTCTGCAAACCCTTTAAAGACCAAGCTATGCCCTTCTCAAAATCATAGCCTGCAAATGTAAGAAGGGATGCTGAGGTGGGGGGGGGGGAGGCGTATGCTTGCCCGAGAGCGCGAGTTTCACTTTTAGAGAAAAGTCGAAAAAAATTTGGTGCACGATATGCTGACTAGTTCATACAACACACGAACGAATCAGAACTACGAGTACACACAACAGTTTTTAGCGTCGATTTCTATTGGGCAGAAATAAATATTAAACAAAATAAATCCCCATCAATATACCTTTCTTTGAACCCTATCACCCATACATAAACCAATACATAGCACACCCCAGTTAACCCATTCTTTTGTCCCGGTCATCCCGTAGTCCCGTAGATTCGAAATTTGTTCCGTGTTAGTCCCGCGTTTGCTCGCGCCTCGCCTCGAGGCAAAAGAGACGCTCTATTGAGAATCCGATATCTTATTATTGTATGCAAAAGGAGGTAAATCGTGTTTAAAATGTACATGGATGGACCCGGAAATGGTGGAGATGCGAATAGAGACGAATAGTTTTATAAATGTGTGTTTTGCTTCGAAACAACAAAAGTTGTAGAGGTGTTTATGAATTAGAATTATATTTAAGTGAATACATTTTATAACACCATCGGCAGTATTACCACGGGTAATCCAAACTGCAGACCGCCAGTGGCGGATTATGCCTAAGTCAAACTAGGCACGTGCCTAGGTGCGCGAGGTTACTTGTAACCTCTGCAGTTTTTAAACAAAGAAAAAATAATACATGAAATTAATTGCTATAAATAATACAATTAAGTACTAAGTAAGTTCATGTTCCAGTAGTAAATACTTAAACAATATTAAAGATTCTTTAATTCTATAGAGATGAAGAGCTTCCGAAGCGTGCTCTTTCATGATTATTCCTACATCGCCTGATTTCATAATAGAAGTTCGTAAGATACAGCTCAAGCAGATGCTTGTAAAAGTCATTTCCAGAAATTCACTAAGCCATGATTGATATCAAGAGCAATACTGAGCATAAACGTTATGTTGTAAGTGTAGCTAAAGCATAAATCCGAAATTAGAACTACTAAAGATATAATATATTGCTTTAATGATCGTGGTTTACGGGTACTAGTTATATTTTATAATCTATACTTAATATTATAAGGCTGAAGAGTATGTTTGTTTGAACGCGCTAATCTCAAGATCTACTGGTTGGAATTGAAAAAATATTTTTGTGTTGGATAGTCCATTTATCGAGAAAGGTTATAGGCTATATAACATTACGCTACGACCAATAGGAGCGGAGCATAAATGAAAGTGTTGCAAAAACGGGACCAAAATTTTCCTTTATGAGAGCTTCCGTTGCGTGCGCTGCGTAAACGGTTTAAGTTACGCAAATATCATATATGGTGGAATTGTTTCTATTTAAAAGTTCAAAAAAAAGTCCCCGACAGCATATTTCTATCTTTTAAAGGCGCGTCCAAACTATGTGCGGCAAGTGCGCGGCAGCAACACGCGGCATGTCTAGGAAACAATTCTGCCGCGCTCTAGTTAGGACAATCCGACGAATGTTTGCGCGGCAATATGCGAGACATGACACGCCGCGCATTTGAATTCAGTCTGAATCTTAACTACAATGAAGGCGGTTATCAGTGTTTTATCTCTGCTTATTATTCCAAAATTGCGAAGTTGAAATACAAAAAAAACATATCAAAACAAGAATATGCTAGATTAATTACGAAATTCATTATAAAACACCACCGTTTTTTAAGAGTGTCCTTGGCAGAATTCGAACATTTACATAGCTTGGTTGGGCCGTTTATCAAGAAAAAGGATACGCATTGGCGCATACGCCTTTTTATTAAAATATTCTTTATGTTGAGGATTCCACAACTCGTTAAATGAGCCATATATTTCAATCAGTCTAATTGATGTTTCATTGTCCATTTTTGAGATGCGCAAACACGTCCAGACACGTTTGCCCACGAACGATACTGAGCGAGCAATGATTGCGCGCGGCAGCTAGATCGCAACATTCGCGCGCGGCTGTTATCCAAACACAGCATGGCATGACGCGCGTGGCAGCCGCGCACACTTGACGCTCAATGTTTGGGCGCACCTTATGATTGACTCACTATAACCTTTTTTTATGGTAATCAAATGTGTTCATTTGCGAAGGAGTTTTATCAACATCTATACTAATATTTTTTTTTTTTTTTTTTTTTTTTTTTTTTTTTTTTTTTTAACCAAAAGTAATACAACAAATTACACAAAATATTACAGGCCAGTACTTAAAATTATGCAACATGGGAGCATCTGTAGCCGAACTAGGACGAATCCTGTATCTCGGCATACAGCGCCTGACCCTCGAAATAGATTGTTATATTTAGCCCAATAGACATGCAAAAAGACGTATCTATGAAATTATACAATGTCTTTGATTTGTTCTAAAACCAAACAATACCAAAAATGTGCATGTATGTGTGCCTACGTATGGTTTTGTGTAAATGTAGAGTAGTGAGAGGTGTAGGGGTGTTGGATAGTGTAATTTTGATACATACATAATACCGAGAATCTAGAGATGGATAAAATTAACAAAATATATAAAACAAAACATCCATTATCTATTGGTTATCTTAGTCTGGAAACTGCTCATGTCAGGATGCTAGTCAAACTCTCATTTTTATTTCTGAATGAGAAACAGGTTCTCTGTTTCCTCATAAGAAAGGTTAAGCAGGTAGTTATGTACCCCTTTCTTACACAAAGACTTATTTAGTGGATATACACCGTGAAATTTAAATGGTTGTTTTCCCGCAGCGAAATGGTTTTTTCTATGTAATACAATCGTTTCGTAGTTATGTAAAATATTAGAAACAAAAACTGGCATATTTAACATTGTGAAAAACTTAACTCGAAAGCGATCACGAACCAATAGTAATACCTCCCGATATCTACGGCCGAACGACAGCGGGGCGTTGACCCGGGTGCTAAGTAGGTCAGGATCACTGTCAAAAGGATTAGGTTCGAAGGCGGCTCCGTTTGATAATGTTGCGCGCGCGGGCTAGTTTATGCCGTATTACTACACGCGAGAGCTTATTTTACTTTAAACATTTAATAAATCGGTATTTGCTTTGTCGGCTTAGCGGTGGTATTGTTCCTTGCAAACTATTTTATGACGTATCACTACGTGCGAGAGTTTATTTTGGTTTGAACATTATCTTGTGCATCGCTTTTCTTTGCCGGTGGTGACGCGAGTAGTACCTAGTACCTACAAGTTACTATTGTAACTCACTTTTTCGAGTTGATGAATATTTTTTAAATTATTTTAAAACAAAAACATCGTTATTTTTTTACTTTAACTCTATGCTTCGAAAGTACTCCTTAAGGCAAGTCGTTCTGCCGCGGGAAAACAACCAATTAAATTTCACGGTGTATATTGAGGTCTTTATTTATTTTATTGTAAAGGGGCTAAAAATGTGTAAAATCTTTTTACAAAAGACGTTTTAGGCTTAGGGGATCGAGTACATACCTCGTGCTTTCTGCGTTTGTTGGTTATTAGTGGGTCATAAAGAATTTCGCTGTGCTTCTTTAAAACCACTCTTTCTATAAACAGCTGCCTCACGGTAGGAACTTGACAAAACTGATAGAGCTCTCTTGTAGGGAACAGTATTGGCTTAAACGTGCTTACTTTTAAAATCGCGCGCTGAGCCACCTCTAATCCCTTGATGATGGTCTTAGCAGCTCCACCCCAAGACAGAATGCAGTATGCAATAATAGATTGACACAGTGCTAGATATATATTTTTCAATAGTGTCGCTTCCACGACGTGCCTCAAATTCTTGAAAACATATATGAGTTTGCGCACCCTAGAAGATATTAGTTTTATATGGTCCTTAAAGCTGAGGCGACTGTCCAAAATAATGCCAAGGTATTTTAATTTCTCCACGCACTCCAGTGGTTCACAACTGCAGTCCGTCTTGAGAGCACATATGTGCGGAATTATGCGATGCTTGCTTAGTATACCAGTTTTTTTGCGAATAGAGAACGTTAAGTATTTAGTTTTATCATGGTTAAGGGTCAGAAAATTACCTTGCAACCACTCCTGCACCATATCGAAACCCACTTGGGCGGCATCAAAGACCTCATCCCAATTATCGGCGGAGAAGAGGAGAGCAGTATCATCCGCATAAGAGATGATTTCGCCTTTTGGTAAACTTAAATTTGTAAGATCGTTGATATACACGAGAAATAAGGTGGGTCCAAGGATGCTGCCCTGCGGGACTCCGTACGACACGGGAAGCTCTTCACTATAGTGGCTGCCCACTCTTACACACTGAAAACGTCCAGTTAGGTAGCTCTCAAACAGTTCAATTTGTTTTCCCCTTATGCCAAGATTCCTCAACTTTTTTATTAAAATAGGGATAGAAACGGTATCAAAGGCCTTCGCGAGATCAAGAAAGACTGAGAGACACTTCCCACCCCCATCCAACTTTGTGGTGATGCAGCCAGTTAATTTATGTACTGCTTCATCAGTTGATTTTCCTGCACGAAAACCATACTGATTTTCAGAAAAAAGTTTGTTTTTTTCTAGATAACTGACCAATCTTGTATTAATTATTCTTTCTAGAATCTTGGACAAAGATGGTAGAATTGAGATTGGCCTGTAGTTACTGAAACGACCCCCATCTCCTCCCTTATCGATTGGGCATACGACTGATTTTTTCAAGGCCACAGGGAAGGTGCCAGTTTCAAGACACAGATTGAAAATGACTGCCAGTGGAGGGACAAGAAATTCTTTAAATTGCTTTAAAAATTTGTTAGAGATACCGTCCCAACCCACTGAGCATTCAGTTTTCAGGTCATCTATTTGTCGGGCGACCTCCTCTTCACTGGTATCTTTGAGGAAGAAGGAATACGGTGGAGAATCATAAACAGAATTAGCCGATGAGATATTATTTTTGTTATTTTGTGTCTGCACAATATCCCCAGCCAAAGACCTGCCCACACTCAAGAAATAATTGTTCATTTCATTAACCGTTAACTGAGGAGAGGAACAAATTTTTAACAATTCTGAGGGACAGCTGTTGTTCTTTTTATTGCTAGTGATGCTTTTTATCGCATTCCATAACTTTTTTGGGTTATTGCCAGCTAATTCGACTAGATTTTTTTCATAAGATATCTTGACTTGTTTCAAAATTTTGTTACAGAAATTTCTGTAACGTATATATGTGGTTTTTTTTTTTTTTTTTTGGGACAATCCCACCGCACTATTCCCAAACCACTGCAACTCCTGAAAGCCAGAATCAACAGTGGCGACCACCAGAAAAGCGCCGAGGCAATGAAGCTCGACGAAGTCCCGGAGAATGAATTTAACTGTCTTGGATCCCGCAACGAAATTAATCAGAAAAGAAAATGGAGGAGTAAGAAAAACACAAATTTCCACTTCCCTCCATATCAAGCAGGAGACAGAACAAACAAGACCAATAGGCACAAAGGGTCGTTTACAACTGGGATAAGCCCAGTTGCCAAGCACCACGGATAAAAATTTGCATTAATATTAATGGGTCCTAACATTGTGAGCTGTTATATTTGATTCCAATAATAGGTATGGCAAAAGCGCTTGAACGCACGGAAATTTGTTCTAGTTTCCACAAGGTCCGTATAGTAAACGGCTCCTGATACAGCCTGTACATTATTCAACATAGTATTGCGTTCATTCTGCCAAAGAATACACTCCCATAAGATATGATGTGCAGATTGTATATATTCACAGTCAGATGTAGAACACTGACATAATGGCGAGGCAACAAGCTTGAAGGAAAATAATTTACTTTTAAAGTTACCATGCCCTGTGAGAAATTGGGCAACACAGTGATCCACCTCCAGCCACGTCCTGGCCAGCCGCACGCGAACGGATGGAAAGAATTGGTGGAGGTGTCGGCCCTTGATGGAATTATCCCACCTACATTGCCATTCGGATAAAAGTTCCTCCCAGACGTCAATATGTGGTTTAAATAATCTAGAGATTTTGGCACGGTCACTCCGCGTTAAAAAGTCCGCGTCCATGGTCTCTTTTGCGGAATAGTACATTGCAGCACGTCGCTGCACTTCAAGGTCGACCGGAAGTACGCCAGCAAGTACCGGTAAGGCCTCAGTACTAACCGTCCTGTATGCTTTGCATAAGAATATCAAAGCCAAACGCTGACTCTGAAGTAACTTACGTCGTACCGCCCCTATTGTGGCCCTATCAGCCCAAACAGGCGCCCCATAGCAGATACAACCCAAGTAAGTAGCCCCATAAATAGTCTTTAAAGTCAAAAAAGACAGACCCCACGTAGATTTAGATATTCTCGTTAAGGCATAGAAGTTCTTTTTTGCTTTTTCACCGACGATTTTAATATGATCTATAAATGCAAAATTCCTTTCTAACACAAGACCAAGATAGCACACGGACTGCTTCCTTTTTACCGGAACGTTATTAAATTTAATAGTAGGACACGATTTAAGATTACCTTTCAAAATAAGCTGATAAGTTTTATGCGGAGCAAAGGTCAGGCGGTTACGATCGCCCCACTGAGATATTAATCGTAGGCAAGTGTCAGCCAAGTTCTCGAGTCCAGCTCGAGTACTTGATTGAATGAGCAGAAGACCGTCGTCCGCGTAACCGGTTAATGAGCAGCCGCTTGGAAGCGGAATCGCGAGGAAATCATCAAAGCCTAAATTCCATAAAGGTGGACCAATAACCGAACCCTGAGGACATCCCATGGTGAGAGACTTCGACATGGAATGATGGCCGAGTTTGAGTTTCGCGGAACCATTTAAAAAGTAAGAGTAAACTAAATTGTATATATTTCTATAGCAGCCTCGATTTTTCATTTTAAGTAATAGCATTGGCCACCATGCGTTATCAAAAGCCCCAGAAATATCTAGAAAAATCCCAATTACATACTTATGTTCAGATGTATTAACTATTTTCCTAACAGTAAGGGCCGCGTCTACAGTCGATTTTCCAATAGTGAAACCGAATTGATTATTATGAAATTTTGGTCCGTCCGGTAGCAACCGTGGAACGATAAGGCGCTCCAGGAGTTTTCCCAAAGATGGAAGTAATGTTATGGGCCGGTACGACTTCGGGTCGTCCGGGGGTTTGTCGCCACTTTTCGGGATTATTCGTATAAATCCGCGTCGCCAAATACGAGGAAATACGCCCTCCGCAATACAACGGTTGTAAACGGTTAAAATCGCATCACCGGCTGTTTTACACGCTTCTATAATCATCCGATTAGATATTTTATCTTCACCTGATGACTTGTTGAGTGGTAACCTCTTGACAACGTTAATAAATTCGTCAGTGGATGGAAGGTCTGACGCTGGTGATTCAGGTGGTACAGCTGCCCACGCTCTGATCTGTTGATGGTATTCGTTGTCATTAGCCAGTACGTCATCAGGTATAAGAGTATTCAGCAAAACTTCAGTTGTTTCCTCAATACCGGTAGTGTGTTTATTATTTACTTTAATATTCTGAACAAACGCGAGGTCGACTGATCGATTGGCTTTAAACTCATGATATAAAGGAGACCACGGACCTTCTTTATCTAATTTTTCTACTACTTTACGCAATAAATTACCCTTTGATTTTTCCACCGATGCTCTGTAGCGGGACCTGGCAAGTCTAAACGTATTTAACGCAATGGAAAGAGGGTCACCGGTAACCTCACGTTTTTTAAGCTTGTTAAGATGTTTACGCGCTCGGCGATAATTTTTACGCTGTTCAGTTAGGTAGTCACACCACCAATCACATCTACGTATATTGGTCAAAGATCCACGACCAATGGCAATGTCAGCACAGTAAGTGAAGGTGTCTGACATAATTTCAGCACTTTCTTCAGCTGAAAGCCCATCACGAGTGAAGTCTTTGGCGTGAGACGCAACAAGCGAGCTAAAGAATTCCCAATTCGCACCCTTACATTTATACCTAAAGTTACCAATGACATGTGACGTACCCTGAGTAAAAACTGGAACAAATTCGTACACGATCAAGCGATGATCACTACAAGACGCGTCCGGTAGGACATGCCACCTATCCAAGCGTACGTCTGCACTAGAAAGTGTGACGTCAATACAAGATTCGCCCATTTGGCTGCAAAAAGTTGGTGGTGCTTCAGGGGTATTATGAATAGTCAGATTCATTTCAGCAATGAAATCTTCAACAGCGCAGCGTCGTTCATAATCCGTAGACCGAACTTTGCCATACCAGAGTGATGATGACGCATTCACATCAGCGCCAACGATAACTTTGCAGCCCGCGAGCGACTGCAAGACGTGACGGAGATTATGTATATGAGGAGCAACAGGGTCTGAATATTGAAAGTAGCAACTCACAACGTAAACTTTAAAAGAAGACGATGAGACCTCCGCAACGGCACAATGGGGTGTCATTAGATTACGCAAAGACGTTACTGTGAAGTTAGAAGAATGCGCCACGTAAATTCCAGCTCGTGCTTTGCCATCCAACTGTACTATTTTGTGACGTAAACGCGCGTTTTGATATTGTTCTTGAACAAGCACGATATCTAAGTTATAATCGATAATTAGTTTGTCAAGTTCAGAAGTCGCTACCCTATCGTTGTGGAGATTTAATTGTCCTATTGTTAATCTATCCATTATTTTAGTAGTTGGTGTTGAGGATAAGTTGTTCGAGTTTAAGTTTATAAGTGGCACACCCATCCGATCCACATCGATGGTCAGACGGTTTCTTAGAGCGTTTACACGCCACGCAAGACGGTATATAATTTAAATTGTCTTTATGCGGACAGTCTTTGGTTTCATGTGTCTCAGAGCAATTAGCGCAGGTAGGTGATTTAATAGTGCAGTGTTTCTTAACATGACCGAACTGTTGACAATGTGCACAACGTACTACATCGACATCATCAATGAAACGGCAAGTCGCCCAATCAATAAACAATTTATCCTTGGTCGAGACTAAATGTTTCCGGACCGCGGACTCGAGTTCAATGCCTATCCATTTCCGACCGTTGTCTAACGAACGCCTACGTATGATTTTCGTTGATTTAATAAATTCGTCTTCTTTTAATGACAACTCGTCTTTAATGTTTTGGCAGTACAACGCATGCAAAAAGGCACTGTCCTCCATTGAGGATGGGACGTCTTTAACTAAAATACGAGGCTTACGGCCTTTTGGTTTTTCAAGTCGCAAGCCAGCGGACCTAATGGCATCGACCGATTGTAACTTTTTGATTTGTAAATCGTTAGCGACACGTAACACGACGCCAGACTTCGCAGCCTTCTTGACACCTACAATTTGAAAGCCGTCACTAGGATCTATTGCTTTCATGAGCGCTTGTTTAGTCGCGGAAGAAGTTGCGAAATCAGTTGAACGCTCATCAGTAGGGTAGGCCACAAGACACGGAAGTTTGGCGCGGGCATTTACTTGTGGAACTACTTTAGGTAAACGAAGTTTTAATTTGTCAGCATATGAGGCATTGTTGACATCAATATCGACACCGGTATTATGTTTTATTTTTTCTAATTCGCGTTCCGTATTGGCCAACTTAGTCTCGTTGGCGGATGATTTTATGGCTAGCAATGAGACAATAGCCGTTATGCGCTGAGTCATGTCCATAATTGCGGATTTATTTGCAACATTAATGCGGGACCCTTGGTCATTAACAAGATCGTTAATTTTAGACAGGTACGCAGACGCCTGAGTAACCAAATCACAATAGTCGTCATTGCTTACATTAGTGACATTTAATATTGGCGAAGACCTTACAATTGACTCTGATGTTTGCATTCGCTTAGATCTATCTTCGGGTGAAATGTAAGAAGGAGACATTTCACTAAATAAACGCTTAGCATTAGCGGAGGTCGTCGGCGACCTTGGTTTATTTATTCGGCGGAATAATATTTCCCCACCACGATCAGGTGGGTCATCATTGTTAGATAACATAATTACTTTTGAAAATTAAACTAATAAGCGTATTAGAACGTAAAAAGTGAAAGATTAACGGACGATACAATTATTTCGATATACCCACACGTCAAGAAAAGTAAATGTACTCACCGATAGCTGACGAAATTAACTAATTGCAACTAAATAACGGACGTAAACACGTATAAAAACTTACGATACCAGCACTTATCACAATGATACAGAATTGACAGCAAATCACAAGCCGGAAATAAATTTCGGAACACGACAATTGCAATTAAAAACCCCTGTTTTTAATTGCAATTGTCGTGCTCCCTAGCAAACAGATCACCGCTAACCAATGCGAGCGCGCGGAGGGAAGTGAATGTATGTGTATATATGTGGTTCTTAGAATTTCACTATCGGGGGACTTCTTATGATTTACATGTAAGCGGTCCCGGTTCCTCATGCATCGCAACAAACCTGGTGTAACCCACGGCTTTATCGTTCTTTTTCGCCTTGACTGAGTAATCACTTTTGAGTTTTTTTGAAGCGAATACTGTATGCTATTTACAAGGTAGTCTGTGGCAACGTCAGGATCCCGTGTTAGTGATATGGGTTTTAGGTCAATGCTAAGAATATCACTCTGTAGGCTCTCAAAATCAACTTTAGTAAAACTAGTAGTTGGGTATTTACGTATATGCTTAAGACTCATGCAAAGAAGAACAGGATGGTGGTCAGTCAAAGTAGTTTGGGGTATAAGAGTCGTGCATACATTTTTAGTTTTAAGTAGGACATGATCTATACACGTGCCGCTTGTAGCACGTGTAATTTCAGTGTGTGACGGTAAAAGCCCATGTGAAGCAGCTAACGTAAGATACCTCTCTCCGGGAAGCTCGATTTTGCCATCATTGATTGCAATATTAATGTCACCAATGATAACTATGTTATTGAAATGCGATAACTTCGAAAGAGTGCAGTTTAGGGAGGCTAAAAAGTTATCTATATTTTTATAAGAAGGAGAACGGTATATCGAAACTATAGCTGTGGCTTCCCTTGTAAGTACCAAGCAGTTTCCTTCCATGAAATCCGGCTCCTCAATACAAAATTTTAGGTTATCTCTACAATAAACCACGACCCCATCATTTTGTTTGTTGTTTTGCCTTGTTGCATATGATCGATAACCCGAAAGAATAGGTACGGCATCATCTTTTTTTAACCAGCACTCTGTGAGTACCAGTACGTCACATTCAAATTTCAGTCTTACTAACATAGCTTCTAATCCTAGCATATTGCAATGAATGCTGCGAATGTTCTGCGTAAGAACCGTGAGCCTATTATTTTCCGGTAAAAGTAACCTATGGCAATTATCTAAGTCACATGTAAGAGCTTTGGAGACAGTCAATCCATCAATATTGTCAGTTAAGTCGACTAGGTTATTGAATTTTGAATATTTATAAGTATGTCAAATTCATCATGAACTGAGAAATGGTCAATTGATCCATATTTCTGTACGTATGTATCTGTATTTTTATCGGTATGTGTACTATTAAGTGTGTGTGTGTGATGGTGTGTACTTACAAAATAGAAAAAGTTCGATAAGCATATTTGATATAAAATTAATGATATTGTGAAATTAAACTTGAAAACAATCACTAAAATTAAAATAATAAACATACAATTGAAACAAAATCCAACAACTATTATCAAAATTAAAATAAGAAACCTAAAATTTTGATCAAATTCAAAAACAATTAACAAAATTAAAATAATAAAACCAAAATTAATATTAAATCCAAAAATAACTAGCGATATTAAAATAATAAACATGAAATTAGCATGCAATTCTGTCAGAAAAATAATTATTTTACGAATGACAAAACAAAATACCAGTCATACAGCGTTCTTTAGTTTCTCTAGGTCGGACTCTGAGTTAATACGTATTTGTGGATCTTTTTCAGCTTTACGTAGATAGACAATGCCGTGAGAAGTCCAGCAAAAGCTGTAGCCATACCCCTTTTGAAATTGTCTTGCGGCATAGTATAATCGCTGGCATTTATAAGTCAGGTTTTCCGAGACATAAACCGGTTGTTCTGGAGATTGAAGACCCAAATGACCAGTGTTGAGCTTATCACTTCTATCTTTGGACCTGTTGAACCTTTTTACTCCTGTGATGATTTTATCTTTCAGAATGACTGTATTGAGATCAATTATGATTGAACCAGACTTGTCCTTAGCACTGAGTCGATGTACGTCTCTAATATCTGAGTGGTTTAAGTTGACATCAAGCGCCTTCCCCATATTTACAGCCAGGTTGCAAAGATGATCTTTATCCTCCCCATTTAGTTTAGGTACGTTGCGAATTTCTAGACCTGCTGAGCGAGATTTGCGTTCCAAGTACTCAATTTTCTCCTCTAATTGATGAATATATTTTCTATCCTCTTTCCGCTCCGACTCAAGATAGGTGATACGAGTCAAAAACTCGTCGTATTTGCTTGACATGACTTCCACACTCTTCTTCAGTTCTGTATTTTGGTCCAAAATATTGTTGACTTTAGCCAGTAGGTCTTCAAAACGACTCTCCTGCTTTTTCGAAAAGTCTGAAAAAGCGCTCATCGTTACAATAGTGCCTACATTCCCATCAACACCAACAAACTTACGCTTCTTGTTTCGTTCCGTCGGGGTTGCTATTGTCGATAGATCAGGCGTCGAGACACACTGATGCAAAGTTGACTCAACAGCAGTGAGATGTTTTTCTGCGAGGGTCTCGTTTACTGATTCAACAACGGATGACGTCGTCGGTAGCGTAGAAGCGAGGGTCGTCTTCCGGTTAGCAGACATCTTTACCGTCGGTTACCAAGTACTAGGATGGCCGAAACAATATGGAGCAGTGGCTAACAGTGCGAGTAAACACTTTTACGGGGTTCAAGCTTAGCTGGTCGCTATCGGCGAATATAAGTATGTATTGGTAGTGGCGGAGTTTCCTTTACGCCGTATAAGAAAAGATACAAAACAAAAACTGGATTCGGCAAAAAGAGGTCGACCGCAGCCAGGATAGAACTTGATACGCGTCGCTCGGCAGTCCAATTCGTACAAAACTAGACCAACCTGTTAGCGTCAGTCAACGTAAAATTTTGTTTCTCTTGTGTCCGCGATTTGCTGCAAGTTCAAAAGTTGAGGTGACCTCTCGAGTCTCAAAATCACGGGACCAGACAAAAACACTTGCACCCACACTTTTAAATTGTTAGCTACTTTTTGTTTTCTGGTTTTACTTTCGGCTAATTAAGCAGTAATAGTCCATTAAATTTAAATTGTCTTTCACAGTTTTAAACACTATTAATTTGTCCACATTATAGAGTATATTTCACAGTAGTAGACGCAGATATTACACAACTTTTGAATTTAGAAGCTTAGAGACGTGATGAATACGTCTGACTTGCACGAACGCTCGGCGGGGGAGGCCCGCTTTATGTTTTGTTTTTTTTTAATTTATGTTTTAAATACATAGATGGGATATATGATCCATATACATTTATAAAAGCTATACGTGGAAAGCTTCAACTTAGTAGCTTGTTCTTAAGATTTGTGGAGTTCGTTGAAAAGTACAAAAAAACTCAGTTTATTTCAATGTCGAAAAGCTTAGAAATCGATATTAAAATCGCAAAGCTGGATTTGGTTCTGGCTTTTTTGTTTGTATGGGCCATTTAGGATAGAGTAAATCCAAATTTGCAACTTCGAAAAAACGTGTGTGTGCTCGCTGCGCACCACACGAAAAACTGCGAAGTTTTAGTGTTTTCTTCAGTTTTTGCTCTAAAATGCCGAACTTTTAAAAAAGATCATGAAATTTGCAACAAATTAAACCCAACCTCAGCTCTGCAAACCCTTTAAAGACCAAGCTATGCCCTTCTCAAAATCATAGCCTGCAAATGTAAGAAGGGATGCTGAGGTGGGGGGGGGGGGGAGGCGTATGCTTGCCCGAGAGTGCGAGTTTCACTTTTAGAGAAAAGTCGAAAAAAATTTGGTGCACGATATGCTGACTAGTTCATACAACACACGAATGAATCAGAACTACGAGTACACACAACAGTTTTTAGCGTCGATTTCTATTATAAAATAAAATAAATAAAAAAGCCTTTTATTTCATGCATTAAAATATTACATCTTTCAAGTGAAAATTTGCCAATAAAGAACATATATAGCTACTTAACTTACCTAGCATTAAATTAAGTAGATTGTTTGATTTATTTTTCATATTTTTATGTGGATACCAAATTATATTTTATTTATTTTTCAAATAAAAGTTTAAACACTATTGATTGATCATAATAAATATGCATTGATTTTATTATTACATTAAATTAATTGATTATTATTTAGGTATATTTATTTAATTGGATGAATTGGTTGATTAATAAAATAAAATTGAAATAAACTAGATTGATTACGTAATAAAATAACGAAAATTGTACAATTAAAACTAATAAAAATATCTCTCGGTGGCATGCATGAACCTCTCACATGTTGAGAGTAAAGGCCTCCTCCAGAGATGAGCAGTGATCGCAGTCGTTGGTTTCTGATATAAAGTTGTTTAGTGTATTTATGTCCTTCCATTGTTCTTGGATTGTAACATGATTGTTTATTTTATTTATTTTTTATCTCTGGAGGGTTGTGGTCTACTTCTCCCACGGTGACCGGCCGGATTGGGAGAGGTGGAGGGACGTCATTTAGTTATTTTGTTTTTCTCCCTGTTTTTTTCAGTCTTTCGAGTTTCCAGCCGTTGGGTTCAGTTGAGATGGTCGTAGAAAGGTTGTAATATTCTGGGATTTGCTCTTTTTCGATATTTGTTTCGGGTTTTCTTTGGTTTCCCAAACCTTGGTGCCCGCTGCTCCCTCTGGTGATTCTGACAGGTACCTCTTCTGTTTTGTAAATCGGTTAGTTCCTTGATCGAGTCTTATAATCTTGTCGTGACGGAGGGCCACCTGGTTTCCTTCTTTTCTTTGCCGGTGTAGCTCTTCTTGGAGTTCCTTCCTCTTCTGGAGTACCGCAGGAGAGTAATCCTCTTTTATGTAAGTACCCGAGCCTTCAAGGGATTTTTTCTTTCGTAGAATCTCGATTTTCTTCAGTGTAGTTGTTATTGTTACCTTAATTGGTCTTGTTTGCCCGTTTTTTTTTCCGATTCTTGCTACAGACTCAATTTCGAATTTTTCGCAAGATACCCCCATTTTTATTATAATCATATCAAGGACTATTTTCAGCAGATCTTCATAAGTCTTTTCTTTTTCTTCAAGCCCAAAAAATACCAAATTTTTTCTTCTTATTTGTCTATCCAGAAAATCAATAGTTTTTTGTTGTTTTTCAATTTTTTCTTCCAACTGGTGTTGTTTTTCTACTATTATATTAAATTTCTCATCCAATATTTTATTTATGCTCTCTGTGATGTTTTCTTCCATCGACTTCATATCCTTTTTGTTTTGTGTAATGTCATTTTGTATATTTTGCAATGCTTTAATTATTTCCTCCATTCTATTTTACCCACTAGTGGCGCCCTCTATATAGTACTTAAGTGGTGGTAGTACGATATATTTTAGAAAAGTGCCCGACTTGCTACTCGCCGCTAGATGGCGCTTATCATAATATTCTATCGGAATGACTTTTGATAATGGGTCATACAAGATTGTAATTTTGATTTACAATTTTAAGTTAGCTATTATCACTAATAAGTAGTATCTAACCTTCTGTTTTAGTATTTCCGTAATTCCCAGGTGTCTATTCCGTGTTGAATGTCTGTGTTTGATGTGACCGTTACGAACTGTTAATTCGGGTTTTCTCTTCAAACACTGGTTTTCTTCAGTCACCAATATTTTTGCCGGTGCTCCACAGTGTTCTTCACAGTATTTTCACTTCTACAAATTCTATTAACTTCTTTCCGATTTTTTATTTGTAAAATAGTATAGAGCCGAAGTCACCACAATTTTATCGACGTACCCTCTCCGATTTCTATTGGGCAGAAATAAATATTAAACAAAATAAATCCCCATCAATATACCTTTCTTTGAACCCTATCACCCATACATAAACCAATACATAGCACACCCCAGTTAACCCATTCTTTTGTCCCGGTCATCCCGTAGTCCCGTAGATTCGAAATTTGTTCCGTGTTAGTCCCGCGTTTGCTCGCGCCTCGCCTCGAGGCAAAAGAGACGCTCTATTGAGAATCCGATATCTTATTATTGTATGCAAAAGGAGGTAAATCGTGTTTAAAATGTACATGGATGGACCCGGAAATGGTGGAGATGCGAATAGAGACGAATAGTTTTATAAATGTGTGTTTTGCTTCGAAACAACAAAAGTTGTAGAGGTGTTTATGAATTAGAATTATATTTAAGTGAATACATTTTATAACACCATCGGCAGTATTACCACGGGTAATCCAAACTGCAGACCGCCAGTGGCGGATTATGCCTAAGTCAAACTAGGCACGTGCCTAGGTGCGCGAGGTTACTTGTAACCTCTGCAGTTTTTAAACAAAGAAAAAATAATACATGAAATTAATTGCTATAAATAATACAATTAAGTACTAAGTAAGTTCATGTTCCAGTAGTAAATACTTAAACAATATTAAAGATTCTTTAATTCTATAGAGATGAAGAGCTTCCGAAGCGTGCTCTTTCATGATTATTCCTACATCGCCTGATTTCATAATAGAAGTTCGTAAGATACAGCTCAAGCAGATGCTTATAAAAGTCATTTCCAGAAATTCACTAAGCCATGATTGATATCAAGAGCAATACTGAGCATAAACGTTATGTTGTAAGTGTAGCTAAAGCATAAATCCGAAATTAGAACTACTAAAGATATAATATATTGCTTTAATGATCGTGGTTTACGGGTACTAGTTATCTATACTATACTAATATTATAAAGCTGAAGAGTTTGTTTGTTTGTTTGTTTGAACGCGCTAATCTCAGAAACTACTGGTTGGAATTGAAAAATTCTTTTTGTGTTGGATAGTCCATTTATTGAGGAAGGTTATAGGCTATATAACATCACGCTACGACCAACAGGAGCAGAGCATAAATGAAAAATGTTGCAAAAACGGGCAAATTTATTCCTTTTTGAGAGCTTCCGTTGCGTGCGCTGCGTAAACGGTTTAATTACACAACAATCATGTATGTAGAGTAGGTAGGGTTGATGGGTAGGTAGGTAGCCAGTTGACGGGAGCGAAGCCGCGTGGGACAGCTAGTATTTTATAATCTATACTTAATATTATAAGGCTGAAGAGTATGTTTGTTTGAACGCGCTAATCTCAAGATCTACTGGTTGGAATTGAAAAAATATTTTTGTGTTGGATAGTCCATTTATCGAGAAAGGTTATAGGCTATATAACATTACGCTACGACCAATAGGAGCGGAGCATAAATGAAAGTGTTGCAAAAACGGGACCAAAATTTTCCTTTATGAGAGCTTCCGTTGCGTGCGCTGCGTAAACGGTTTAAGTTACGCAAATATCATATATGGTGGAATTGTTTCTATTTAAAAGTTCAAAAAAAGTCCCCGACAGCATATTTCTATCTTTTAAAGGCGCGTCCAAACTATGTGCGGCAAGTGCGCGGCAGCAACACGCGGCATGTCTAGGAAACAATTCTGCCGCGCTCTAGTTAGGACAATCCGACGAATGTTTGCGCGGCAATATGCGAGACATGACACGCCGCGCATTTGAATTCAGTCTGAATCTTAACTACAATGAAGGCGGTTATCAGTGTTTTATCTCTGCTTATTATTCCAAAATTGCGAAGTTGAAATACAAAAAAAACATATCAAAACAAGAATATGCTAGATTAATTACGAAATTCATTATAAAACACCACCGTTTTTTAAGAGTGTCCTTGGCAGAATTCGAACATTTACATAGCTTGGTTGGGCCGTTTATCAAGAAAAAGGATACGCATTGGCGCATACGCCTTTTTATTAAAATATTCTTTATGTTGAGGATTCCACAACTCGTTAAATGAGCCATATATTTCAATCAGTCTAATTGATGTTTCATTGTCCATTTTTGAGATGCGCAAACACGTCCAGACACGTTTGCCCACGAACGATACTGAGCGAGCAATGATTGCGCGCGGCAGCTAGA
Organism: Orthosia cruda; assembly: GCA_964057195.1. Lineage (NCBI taxonomy): Eukaryota > Metazoa > Arthropoda > Insecta > Lepidoptera > Noctuidae > Orthosia > Orthosia cruda. The sequence continues at coordinate 2,035,260 of OZ059835.1, read as the reverse complement.
TCGCAACATTCGCGCGCGGCTGTTATCCAAACACAGCATGGCATGACGCGCGTGGCAACCGCGCACACTTGACGCTCAATGTTTGGACGCACCTTATGATTGACTCACTATAACCTTTTTTTATGGTAATCAAATGTGTTCACTTGCGAAGGAGTTTTATCAACATCTATACTAATATTATATAGCTGAAGAGTTTGTTTGTAGGGTAGGTAGGGTAGGTAGATAGATAGCCAGTTGACGGGAGCGAAGCAGCGGCGGTCAGCTAGTATATAAATAAAAGCGAAAGGTCACTCACTCACTCCTCACGAAATATCGAAAACTGCTTGACGTATAAAGTTGAATGTTGGCAGGGAGGTTCCTCAAGTGACGTAAATGCGCACTAAGAAAGGATTTTTGGAAATGCCGCTCCTAAGGAGGTAAAAGGGGATTGAAAGTTTGTATGAAATTTCTACAGTTTTTAAATTGGACACATGAAATTTTAAATTTACGCTCTTGGTTGATAAAAAGTATTCATGTATTTATTGGTTTTTGGCAATTCCATCCGTAAAGGGGTAAAAAGGGGATTTAAAGTTTGTATGAAATTTCTACAGTTTGTAAGTTGGACACGTGAAATTTTAGATTTACTCTGTTGGTTAATAAAAGAATGTATGTATGTATTGGTTATTGGAAATTCCACCCATAAATGGATAAAAAAGGGTAGAAATTTTTACAGTTTGTAAATTGGAGACATGAAACTTTAGATTTACGGTCTTGGTCGATAAAAAGAATTCATGTAATTATTGGTTTTGAAAATTTTACCCCTAAGGAGGTGAACAGATGGAAATTTGTTGAGCGTTTATTTATTTTAACTTGGCTATACTAACCAACGTAAATAGTAAAGGTTTTCATTATTCGTTTTTCAAAACCTATAAGTGGTTTTGATAAACGAATAATGAAAACCGACGCCGAAAAGACGATTTAGGAGGCTTTTTAGAGATTTTTGAAGAATTTAAATGTATTTATTGAAAGGTCATCTGTAGGATAAAATACCTACAGATCATGCGAACTAAGGCGCGAGCGAAGTGTCAGTTGGGTGTATGGCCGCTAGGGGGGCGCTGAGGCGCTTGCCTAGGGCGTTCTCGACTTTTTATCCACCTCTGCAGACCGTTGCTGAGATTTTCCTAATAACACACAGCAGTCACGCTTATTTGCGATTTAGGTAATATACCCTACGGCGATGAATCGAGTGGAAGTCTTCTTTGTGAAGAACGTAAAATATTTCATAATAATTTTCAATTAAAATATAGGTTTTGTGAAAAATAATTTTATTTTTAAACTCCACTGTTTCCAACTGTCATACGAGTATACTAAAATAATGCCGCGCTCACACTGCACCGGTCGTCGATAGACCACTAATGGGCGGTCTGCCCGGGGCGCCCAGGAAATATGTCCGTCCGTGTGCGGTCGGCCGATAACACAGGATTATGGTAAATAGTAAGCAGTGCTGGAGATTAAGGGTATTTTCGGGGATGCGCTGTATTTTAGGGCCTTTTTTTTCCGACGAGTTACTGGTTTTTTTATTATTACTTTTGATTTTTTGGTTGATGATGCGTTTTAGCATTTCTTTCTGTTTCTGTGTTGTTAGTGGTTTTTGTGTTTCATTGGGAAGCTGCAGCAGACACAGGTAGCCCCCATGCGTATACTGGAAATTTTAAGACTCACACCTCGATTTCCGAACTAAGGATTTGAACTTTAGCCTGAATAAGTGTCATTATGACATTAAAATATGGTTAGAAAAGTTCTTAGCTCTAAATACATAATTAAGAAACCGGCCCTCGGTCTGACAGCACGATTTTTATACAGCCTAAACCTACTACAGTGGTTTACTCACTTAAGGCTAAAAAGAATCGTGAAAAGTCTTGTTAATTTAGTTTTTTTCGTCCCAAAAACATCCTCCAACTAGTTAGCTCGTTTCACAATATTTTACGCAAACCTAAACAAGTTCAGAATTAGGCCACGTTTCATAAACTTGCTAAACAAGTTACGGATTTTCTTCACAAATTTTCTTTACAAGATGTTTTGAAAGACTAAACGAGAAGTCTCTTAAAGTTGTTACAGCCCGAACCCATAATGTTAACGTGTGAACTAGGGGGTGACCATAAGCTCTTAGAGTAAGGTTATTTTGAGTGTGCGTAAGGGACATTATTATTATTTAACTCATATACATCTGTCCCTTACACACACTCAAAATAACCTTACTCTAAGAGCTTATGGTCACCCCCCAGAGCACTGAACGAAGTCTTTCAGATCTCAGGCAATCCGAGATTACGACACTGGCATAAAGCCACCAAATTCCCATTAACTTTTTTAAAAAGGTTTCTCATTAAACAGCAAACAATAACAACACTGCGACGTGGCCGCGGGCGGGACGACTTTCGCCTATTTACAGAGCAGCTTACCGCGGGGGGTGAAATAGCAGGGGGGCGAAAGGGTCCAAGATTAAGCCGGATAGTTTCACAAACATTCATTCATTCGGCCGCCGCCGCCCAGCGCCATTCAAGCGAGCCTTAATAAGAGCCCGCCACGGTAAGCGGCTTACTTTCTCAAATACCGGAAATTTAGTTTCCATTCGTACCTACGGTTTTAAGATTGCCGATTACCAACTCTGTAACGCTGCACGTTTTATGTTTCGCTTTTAAAGGCAGCTCCATTCGCTTTCAGTCGGGATTATACACAAACAAAGAGAGTATTAAAACACAGTTTATCGGCAAACCATTTTAATTTTAGAGCCTGTTTACTGCACAATGGAAATGGCTGACAATTTTGAATAGAACTTTGTTTTTAAATGCAAACGAACGTCAATTAATGGAGTTATAAAATTAATGAGAGCCCAAGACGTTGGCTGAAGAAATTCTCAACGCATCGGTGGCTCTTCATTGCGGCAATAAAATAAATAATTCTTGGTCGGGGAATGTTCAAAGTTCCTCTCTTCGACCCTCGGAAGGTCCTGCCTGTCCTAATTAGGGGATGCACTCGAGTGTCCCTCCGCCTCCAGTTTACGAGCACAGGTCGATAGATAAAGGAGAGTAGTTGTGCAAATGACGGTAGTTCGGATGTCGCTGCGAGTGGCGGGTGATGGCGAGTGGCGAGCTCATACAACGCTATGGTTTCAACTAATCATGTAGAGCATTTCTTGAGTTTGTATTGTCAATCCTCTTCGTAGACTTGTTTGATTTTTATCAATAAACAACATAACATAACACCACGCACGTGTTTGCCGAAGGGTTGGGCAAAGCTTCACTTACAGTTCATCCACTAAAATAGATATAATAAAAGATAGGAATGTGGATAAATACAGAAAGGTTGTTTCGTAGTAACAACTAACCTGACTAACGGCAGCTCCTTGTATCATTTCCTTATTCAAATAAATAACATTATAAAAACTTAACAACATTACCTGCCACATTATTTCATAACCAAAACATTTTAAAATACAAAATAGCACTACCATTACCAGTTTTAAAACATCTGGAAAACTAGTTACAAAATGACTAGGCAATAAATCTTCCTGTAAAAAAATCCCTATTAAAAACAAACTCACTAAAATTGTACTAAAGTTCTCTAGTTATCGGTTCTTCTTTCCTTCTGAACTTAGAGTAGACTTCTCTGAGGTACTTGAGCCTGTCATTGTACCAGAGCGGCCCCATGTGGAACTGTTCATCGATCACCAGCGACGATAGTGCTGACTTGTTGTTTCGCTTCCACCTCAGCGGCAAGTTAGAGCCTTCTGGTGTCGGGTCCCTGAGAAGAAGAACAATAGATGTTACAGGCATAGTCAGGATGCGCTCGTTCTATCGTAGACCTCCTATATCGCTTTCCATCAGCGCTTATTGTAAGCAACTAAGTATCTTAATATTTGCATGCCAACTTATGGCGAAATGTGTTATTGTGCTAATAATTTATTTATGCCATCTTTCATACCGCATTTAATGCAAATAAAATGGCTTTGGCTTTGACTTTGACTTTGAGGTCGAGGTCGAGAGAAGGCTCATGAAGAAATAAATAAAGCTGCCTGATGGTAAGCGATGATGTGGTTGGCGATGAAGCACGCTTGCCTAGAAGTAGGTAACCAATTAACTCATGACTCCAGCGGAAACGTCTATTTGTTACCTATATCACATTCACAGATTAGAGAAGTTACTGATGTACGCATAATAAATGTATTCCCAAAAAGTTTAGTGCGTATGGGTGGGGTATCCATTGGGACCGATGGCGCATCGCCGTACGATGTCATTAGTAGACTTGCTATTTTTAGTATTTATTTTTATAATGTAATCATTATTACCTACTCCTAAGATTCACACTTCTTGCAATTTACATAAATGCGTTATTTTAAACATAATTAAAATAAAAACACGCGGTTTTATAAACCAATAAAAATATATATAAGATTCTATCTCATAAAACGGCATAATAAGTGAGGGAATATTATTGCAAAAATTACCTACTAACTATTGTTAACTCTTTACTAGCAAAAAATATTTATTTATAGTTAAGCTAAATAGAACCATTTGTTAACGAATACTTATCCACAGTTATCGTTAAACTGATTTTATTGCTATCAAAAACCATTAATGAATCTATTCAGTAGGTATATAAAAGCGCCACGCTCGACTTATACGACGGTTCTGCATAGTTAATTGTACCTCCCACGTGCAGGTTATCTAAGCAATTTGCCCATAATTTGTGTAATTTTCTTTAATACGAGAATACCTACCTTGTCACGTGTATCATACACTTTTATAAAGTAATGATCAAAAACAGCAAACTGTTATATATTCAACAAAAACCTTTTTCTTTATTTCTACGTTAATTCCTATATTTCGATTATTTAGTTCTAGAACATCCCGGTTTCCTCAGGATGTTTTCCTTCACCGTTTTGATAGTAGTGGAGATGAAATAAATTAAACAAAGTAATGCGTCCGCCTAGGTTCCAACTCACGACCTCGTAAGTCGAGGCCGTAACCACTGGGCCAGCACTGCTCTCATCATTTATTTATTAGTTGACCCTCCATAGATGCTCTGAAGTTAAAGTAGACTCACCCATATTTTGCGAAGTTCGTCCACATCGTTGTCACTCTATCAGTCATTAACTTCTCAAAATTGGGAAATGTCTGCGAGAACATATAGAAAATATCATCAGCATGGGTAGCGCCTGGCACCACTTTCAGCTTCTTGGGTAAAAAGAACTTCGGAATGTTCCTTTGGCCCCAATATTTAAACAAGTAGCTGTACACTGGCTGGTCCGAAGTCTCCAGAAGACCTTCCACTTCAGACAACGAAGGGAAGCTCAGGTTCGGCTCTCCGTACCATCTTGATATTTTGGCTACAGACTCAACAGATATCTGTTCCCCTTCCATGTACAATCTTTCTAACTCTTTAGCTACCTCTAGCTTAGTTTCGATGTCTGGAATGTACAAATTCTTTGGCAATGATTTCTCAAACTGTAACCGAGGTATCATCGTATCGTTATCCATTCCTAGTATTAACAAGCCCTCTTCGTTGTTCGTGCCGATGATCATAGGAACTTTGTGATATTCTCCTCTAGTGAGAAGATCGTATGGTGATTCTGTTAAAAATGCTTCCACGCCTTCTATTGGCTTCTCGGCGCACGGCGTGTATAATATTTCAGATATGACCGTATTGCCCTCTTGCCTGGGGACTCTGGTTAGGATGAGCTCTTCATTAGACTTTGTCATGAAGTACTTGTACAGCTCATGAGGATCCTGTGACTCAAACAACATGGTCTTGGCCAACAGACTTGCCATGTATACGGGTCTGTACTGATATGCCCACGGAGCGAGCGCCGACCCACTTTGAGTGATAGCTTTGTGGAACAGTCCTTTCGACATCGGGGAGTACAGGTGGAAGGAGACGGACGCCGCTCCAGCACTCTCGCCAAATAAGGTGACATTGTCAGGATCTCCGCCGAACTTCCTAATATTCCTCTGAACCCATCTCAACGCAGCGACCTGGTCTTTCATTCCTGCATTTCCAGGGTTTTCTTTGATGCCGAGACAGAGGAAACCTTGTATATTGAGTCTGTAGTTTATGGTGACTAGAATGACACTTTTGGGTACTAAATACTTAGGACCGTAGAAGAACTCGTTCCCTGAGCCTTTGAAGTATCCTCCTCCGTGGATGTAGAACATGACTGGTAGCTGGGAGTGTGGGCCGGCTTCCAGGGGGGTGTACACGTTGAGAGTGAGGCAGTCGCTGGTGCCGACGGTAAAAGTGTCTGCGATGCTTTGCTTGCACCTCACGTTCTCGTTCACCGCATCGAAGGTGCTCTCCCATGTCGGTTCGGGCCCAGGGGCCTGGAAAATAAATATGTGAGTTCACGAGTCTACAGCGTTTACACAATTATCATTATTCTATCTCCCCGGACTTTGAGAAAGACCTTGATTTACAAAAACTATCTGTTTTTTACTTCGTTTTCTAACGTCTCATGTTTAATTGCTCATTATTATTTTAATTACAATACCACGATTGTTAGAAACGATTGCGTGGGTGTGGGAGAGCAAGTCACTGTAAGCAACTGAGCATAAGAAGCTTACAATGAAGACTCAAACTTAACGCTCTCCCAATAGTTAATAGGTAAGTTAGTGAACGCAGCACACGGCGAGCAAGCTTGCTAGTTTTACCTAAACTAAGAACTAACTATAGCAAAAATATGCTAATTTTTGAAGGAGCACAACTCTTTAATATGTTACCGTCCTGTATAAAAAATCTGCACTCTTTCAATGCATTCAAGACTCAACTTAGCCAGCACATAATTGCCGATCGATCACTTCTGGAGAAATGAATGCATTGGATGGGTAACTATTAATTGTAATACTGATGACGAACCTTTTGTAATCTATTGTATGTTTTTTTGTATTGTTCTCAAGTAAGTGACATAAGTCTTTATTGGGAATAAAGTTTATTTAAACCGAAGATCAATTTTGCTTGTCACACACTTACCTGAAACCGATGTGGTACGCTGGCATAAGGTATGGCGTGGAAACTCTTGTGATACCCATCGGGAGAAATGGTGCCTCTGACGGGGCCATTACTCAGCTGAAGAGTGTCAGTGGGCTGACGAACCAAGCGGGCAGCCCAGAGAGACCAGAGCACTAGCCACTTAGCACTGGGAGTGAATGGGAGGCCCATTTCACTACACTACTGTTGTACACACTGATATAAATTGTCACTTCTGCTTAACACATTTTTGCAGTAACTTAATAAAAATGTTACTGTCCACGTCCTTATTTCCTTAGATTCTGTTTAACAACTGAAATTATAAGTTCACCGCTTATCAAAACTGTCGCCCTTTGGATGCCGGTTATCACTGTTGATAATGAATGTCTCATATTCTAAACAGCTGATTGTGATAAGGTGATATCTATGTATTATGTAATTATCTACCTCAGACAGAAATACATGCCTACTAGAAAAACTAAGGTATAGATAGTACCAGCAGATGTTGTGTAGGGCTCAAGGACTCAATCGTCATCTTTATTGATTCTACGACAATATACAATGGTGACACACTATATAACTTTGTTGCGTTGCGTTGCTGCGGGCTACGGCTATAATGTATGCTTGGCTTTAGACAACTGGCTACAGAATTTAGAACTGGTCACAGAACAAACGAAGAGTGGCAATTGGCAGACCCAAGAATGTATCCAGTGTTATCAGCAAAAGCTATAGCAGCGAAAACTGCCATGACTGAAACTGTATCTTTTTTCTATAGAAAGCTGACGTATCAAAATATCAAGAAGTGATAGAAACATGGCATTCCAAAAGATTCAACTTTCAGAAACAAAACTTCAAACAGAAAAGGTCCAAAGCATGGAGTTGTTAAGTACCACAGAGGCAAAACAAAGAAATAGATCGCACTTAAGTTTCTATCAAAATCAGCAATCCTTGATTCAGTTTAGACCTTTACCTAATTTACTCATATTTGCAAAGGAATAAATGACTTCATTTGATATATTATATGCGAACGAACTAAAAGCTAGTCCTGAAATATCGGACTTCACACATTAAGGATTCTGTACCAATTTATCAATCATTGGTATTTATTATTGATATATACGTAATATTAAACATAATCACAAAATTTAGGTTCATAGAACAATGGGAAGTTAAAAAATTCTTCGGAAAAAATGTGTGACAGACGACAGACAGACCGACGGACAAGTGAGTGACAGCAATAGGGTTCCGTTTGGAGCCTTCGGGTATGGAACCCTAAAAAGTAGCTTGGTATACCTAACCCACTAGGGCAAAAGGGGCTTAGCTTCAGATGGAAACACTATTAGTTACTACCTTCTGAAACAGATTTTCTGTTGCAGCTCTTTTTTTATCACATAGCTAGATCATAACTTAACAAAACTTATCTTCGACTTGTGCCACGCGAGGGAAATCGGCGTCCAGCTACTAATCGCATCAATAATGCATCGCCGGGATCGATATGTCAGGGGAACGCTCGCAAACCGCACAGGTAACGCGTTCCACACCTTTCGGAATGAATGTTGACTGGATGAGGCTTAGCACAGTGGCTAGAAAGCCTGGGAAACAGCTGGTTTATTCTGTAAAAATCAAAAATAACCAGTTCCGAAACGGCTTATAACGGCCTTCATAGCTGAGTCGTTTCCGTATAGATTCGGTACAGAAACGAAGTTGAATAAAGTAGGCTAGATAGACAGCACTACTAAATTCATGTTTGAACAGAATATTAAAACCGCCATGGTGCTGTAATAGGCGGCTACTCGTCAAAAACAAGTACTTAACCGATGGTTAAATAACAGAGCAGGTTTTTTTACCCGACTGCCGAAGGAGGGTAATGTGTTTATCAGTCTATGTATGTATGTCTTTTCCTATGCGGCGTTCTAGAGACCAAACGCATTGGCCGATTTTGATGATTCTTACGTCAATCGATTCGTGCGAGTGTCACTGGCTACATTAAAATTGCAAATAGAAAAATGGCGGATTTTGGGCGCCATATTATGGGAGACAATTTTTCTCTTATCTTGTGGGATATCAAATTAAAGGGTTTTAAAAGGTGATTTCAAAAATATACAACACTTATATGTTTAAATGTACCTAAATCTAAAAAAAAAAAAAAAAAGTTATAAATAAAAAAAGTTAATTCAAAATCTCAAAAAAACCGACTGCTTAAAAAGCGAACTAAAAAGACGTAAACAAGAAGAAAATCATGCTGTGCAGTCGGAGGGTACATCTAGTATTGGTCAGCCAGCTCGCGAATACGTATCCTCCGACTGTACAGCATGATTTTCTTCTTGTTTACGTCTTTTTAGTTAGTTCGTTTTTTAAGCAGTCAGGTTTTTTGAGTTTTTGTGTTTTTTTTTTTCTTTCTAATAAAATGGAACAGTTTGTTCACAGACTTCATACAAAAACATGCCACAACATATTGAGTTATGTAATAACTACAGCTACATAAAATTTTCGGTAACCAAATAAAGTAAACAAAAAAATACGGTCATTTGGATATTTTTTGTTAAACCGAAGCCAAGGACACATCCTGTTGTATGTAATCCGTGGTACTCACACACTTTAACAAACCTTTGTCAAGGTCGCACAAAAATTAACACAGTTTTAACTATTTGCACACATAATATACACAACACACGTCTGTGCGACACAGTGTCCACGCGCACAATTCATTCTTTAAATCAATGCCGTTGTGTTACTGTCAAACCGGAAAAAATATCAATTCAGTTTATATTATTATTATGGTTTTTAAACTTAAGTTTCTCAGGTAAGAACCTGGTGTTTTGATAGGATTTTTTTTTATTTTTTGCTAATAGTATTATTTAATTGGATCACGGGTGTGAACCAAGGTGAAATCCTAATTTTCTATTTGAACTGGTAAATTATTTTGTACTGCACTCAAATTGTAATCTAAATGTAACTGTTAAAAATTTCTTACTATTCGGCAAGTGTTCAATACTGCAGCTTTTTGTAGTGTTAGGTATGTGTGTTTTGATAGCTTGAGAACATTAAAACTATTGTATATTTGTTTCGGAATAACACCTGTTGTTGATATTACTATTGGGACTATTGTTACTCTATTCATTTTCCAAACTCGGGTAATTTCTTCTTGTAACTCTGTGTACTTTCTTATTTTTACCGTGATAGTTTTTTGTATGTTATTAGTGTTTGGGTGTTTGTCAACAAGTGTTGACAAACACCCAAACACTAATGTGTGTTTTTTTTCTTTATCAACAAGTGTTATATCTGGTCTGTTGTTATAAATAGTGTGATCTGTAATTATTGTGCGGTCATAATATGTTTTATATAATTGATTTTCTAAAACAGCTCTTGGTGAATATTTGTAATATGGTGTGTACGGATCCTGCATGAGTTTAAGTTTGATTGCAAGTTTTTGGGTGTATAATATTAACAAGTTGATTATGCCGGTGAGTATAGTCGTATCAATGTCATATAAGCTCCCGTAATATTTTGTATTGTTTCAGGTTTGCTGTGACATTTTCTGCATAAATCGTTTCTAACTGTACTATCTTTTATAATATATTTTCTATATTTTTTGGTATTAATGACTTGGTCTTGAATGGCTAGCATAAATCCTTCTGTTTCTGGAAACAGCCTACTTAATTCAAGCCATTTGTTGGAAGCGTCCCTATCAATGTGTGTTTGGTATAGATCGTTAAGATGTCGTCCGTGTAATTATTTCTGTCTCCATTTTTTATGTATCCCTTCTATGTGTCTTGCTTTGTCTATTGTTTAAATATTACCTTATTATTATTATATACTTTATTGTAAACCAATAAAACATACAGGACAAACATTTACAAAAACAAGTGTACATTGGGTAACAGCAAGCAGTTACTTTGAGTAGATCGAAAGATGTATAAGGTTTATCTGTATAAGGACAGTAACGGTCTGATATTAGTGGTATGTTGCATATTCAAATTTCCATTACATGATGCTTAATTATAAGATTGTATTGTATATTTGACAATCATGTAATTTTCATTGCCCAGGAAAAGCGGTTCGCAGAACCGTTTTCACGAAATAATTATTTTGCCTTAATATCTTAATTATAGATTTGACAGGTTTCTTTAATCAATTAATTTATTAACGACGTGGGCGTTTGGCAAATCATTCGAAGTTATTTTTTAATTTCTTTTTTACTGATAGGATCGCATTTGCCCAGTATCTCACCTGATGGTGAGCGATAATGTGGATGACGATGAAGCACGCTTGCCTAGAAGTAACCTATTCACTCTTGACTTAAAGACCCCTAGGTTGTAGCTATCAGAAAACACAGACTCCGGCAAGGATTTCCACTGCTTAGCTGGGTGGGATGTTCTAATAAAGTAACTATGGTTTAGTTGTACGGCCACATATTTTTTTACGGTTGATGTCAACATATAGGTACCTACTATTATATGACTATGTTAAAGTTTGAGTAATAAAAACTGTCGATAGTTTATTATAACATTTTCTATTTATCGACATTGAACTGTACTTTGAACTTTGTACCCGTTAGAAACATTTAATACTGCAGCCAATTTGAAAATAAAGACAGATTGTAAAATGCTTAGTTATATATGTTATCAGGATGACTAATAGAATGTGACCTATGTATATTGAAGATTATTAACATAGGAAACAATAGAAAATATGCAAAAATAATAAATGATGAGTAATTAATAGTAGCCAAGTAAAAAAGTGTTCACGAACCGAGAAAACCCTTCTACTTGCAAGTCGCTACTAACACCATCTATAGCCGTGAATCGGAACCGAACGCGATCAAAGTACTTTTAAAAGTAATCATCTTAATCACGTCACACGTCACGTCGGCACGGTTTCTTTGTATGGGATGAGGCATATGCTAGTATTATATTATCTGTGGTATATCAAGCGCTAACAAAAAGTCACGTGATCAATCCATTACAGTTTGGTATTTCGTTCGAGAGCAGTGGTGGCCCAGTGGTAACGGCCGCGACTTACATGTTATAGGTCGTGGGTTCGAACCCAGGCTGGCACTTTAATTTGTGTAAATTATTTCATCACCACTGCTCTCAAAACGGTGAAGAAAAACATCGTGAGGAAACCGGCATGCCTTAGAAACAAATAATCGAAGACATGTTACATCTATCAATCCGCACTGGGCACGCGTGATAGATTATAGCCCATTCGCTCTCTATCAGTGGATGCCTGTGTCCCAGCAGTGGAAACATTAAAAGGCTGATGATGATGATTTCCTTCGACCTTCACAATCGTGGTTAGAATGACGAAGAGCTACATGTGCCTACATTACGATGTGTACATTAATAGGTGAGTCAAGAAGACTTAAGCGCTGGGCACTTTTTAAAGCCGCAACATCCACAATTTTTCAATGTATCCGCTACATACAATGTTATCTATCTACTGCGTCCATATAAGTTCATATACACAATGGATTAGATAACTTTTATCTCTGTTATCAGTGGCCTACATAAAGAAATTCTTTTAAATTATTTATTCGGATATAAAGTAGGTACATGGATAGATTGATATGATTATTTAATGTTACAAGGACATACAATTAGGTATTAACAAACTATCTTACCGTAACACATGCAAATGGTTTTTTGCAAAAGTCGACAAGATAACTTATCCGACAGGCAACAATATGCGAGTATGCTCTCGCAATTTTTTCATTTTGAAAATTACAATTAAGTTATTTACCATAGTAAAGAGTTTTTATGCATAATTTATTGAGTGTGGTTTAAGTCAGAAACTGCGAAAGCTGTAGACAGCATCGAATAAAAAAAACGGCTAAGTGCGAGTCGGACTCGCACACGAAAGGTTCCGTAACATCATCGCATAAAATGGCAATAAAATCACGTTTGTAGTATGGGAGCCCCACTTAAAAAAATACTTTATTCTGTTTTTAGTATTTGTTGTTATAGCGGTAACAGAAATACATCATCTGTGAACGTCGTTGTCGGACCGCGGAGTCTTAGTAATAGGGTTCTGTTTTTACCCTTTGGGTACGGAACCCTAAAAATTACAAAAAATACACCCCACTTCCAAATAAAAACACTACAAAGTATAAAATTACTTCAATTTCGGCAGTTGGTGTTCCTGTTTTTTGTTTATTTATTGTTTTAACAGCTTGTAATTTCTTGTATAAAAGATTTTATTTTTCACTTTTAGTTTTGGTACATAATGAGGTGAAATTTAATGGTATAGTTATTAATTATACTATTAAATTAACTCATTATGTATAGGAAAGTCGATTGTATTTTTTTCAGCGGTTGTCCTTTGATGTGGTCATTCGTGTTGATGATAGTAAACTGCTCAGTTTGTAGTAAGCATTTTTGCGGAATGGTGGCGAGATAACTGCCGCGTAGAGAGATGAATTCTTGATGTTCACATTGTAGCTCGGTTCGGGTTGGTTGTGGAAAGGTGAGTGTGTAGCGTCTGTCGTCCAATTGCTCCATAGCTTCTTTGGTCAGCGTGAGGTTAGTGGGCTGGCAAGACTTCTGTAGAGGTTGATTGAAAATGAGCCCTTGGATGCAGTCTAGATGTCCTCTCGTTGGTTGATGGTTGACTTCCACTTTGCAGAGATGAATCCGGTTAAACTTCGGGCATTCAGCCTCCATGTACTTGAAAACTTTCCCATTGGTTGCAATGAAAGGGTAAGGAAGAATAAAGGTGTGCATACATTTATTGGGAACTATTGCTAATTTATATAATTCTAACTTATCAGGGGAGATTATTGGGACTTTTATTAACTATTATTTTGCCTGTGTAATAATAACCAGGTTTTATAACTGTATATATACTGTAGTATTCTCTTAGATCTGCCTCTAGCAATTGATCTGAACCGTATATAGATCTTAATCGTCTAGTCATGTTACCTAAAGTATCTATGCTTAAAGTACTATGGTGAGTGCTCGATGCACGTATGAAAGCCAAGGTATCTTCTATCCTAGTTATCTCTAGAAATAAATCATCTGTATTATCGCTAATTATAGTTAACAATTGAGCAAACTTTGCATAGCAAACCCAAATAAAAAAATTAAAAAAAATCTTATAAGATCGTTTTTAGCAGAAGCTTTCTCGTCTAAAAGTAATGTTAAGGTACTATTGATTCTCTCTTGATTGCTTACAATTTTAGAAAGTATCTCACTGTATCTGGTCATCCAGACTTATATGCTGGTTTACCTCCGATAATATCTTGTCATCATTATTTTCTAAAAGTTTAATGGCATTATTGTAATTCTGGGCATCCGATTGATCTAAGTTACCAGTTATGCTTTTTACAACGGATCCTAAACCGTCTATAAGACCTCTTTTGCTGCGACCGGGTTCTAATGTCTTTAGCTGAGACCTAATCTTATCCAACTTATTAGATAAATGGCTAATTTGAAGTTCATATAAAACAAAGGTTTGATTATCTAGTTTGGTCTGGAAAAGTTCTAGTTGATTAATTACAGAGTTGAGTCTATGTTCGATGTTGGTTAAGTCTATGTATTGAAGGAAGGAATGATGATGTGTTATGGGTCTTGCTTGGCCAAGGTTGAAAAGTAAGAGTCCGGGTCCTTCATCTAAATTTTCAAGTTTTATCTCGAACGCCAGTGTTGTGTGGATGACCATCGCCAGTAGTATCCTGTAACAATTTTGAGGTCTTAGGGATACGCTTGAGTCGGGACTTTGCTACGGGACCTTTCTTCTTAGATGTGTATATGTGAATCGGAAGGTCGGCTAGCACGGTGTCATGAGTATAACGCGGTGCTAATTTTTGTCGACTAGCTACTGGGTTACTTATGAAGACTCGCTGTTCTGGTTGGTATTCTATTTCGGGTTCTCTATCCTTATTCCTATTTTGTATGATGTTCGTTCGGTCAGTAAGTGTGAAGTCGTTAATGAGGTCATATACAGTTTTCATCTGGTCACGGTGAGTTAAGATGTACTGTTGCATGAGAAGTTCGGTCATGTTAATGTCAAGTGGGTCTCTTGGATCCAAATGTCCCCTAATTATGTCATGCGGTCTACACTTTGTGAAACTGTGAATTGTGCTATTGTAAGCTAATATTGCATAAGGCATGAGGTTGACCACGGGTTCATCTTTCTGACGTAGTCGTAGGATACGTAGATGTTCTAGTAGTGTAGAGTGAAACCGTTCTACGATTCCGTTATCATTAGGAGAGTGTGCTAGTGTTCTATGGTAGTTAATGTTATGTAATCTAGTAAATTCAGAAAATAATTGATTTGTAAATTCGGTACCATTGTCGGTTACGATAGTGAGTGGAAGACCGTTATGTGTACAATAGTTTAAAACGGCCTGAAGTAGGCTAATTGCCGTGCCATCTCTTAATTAGTATGCCTGTCCGTATTTTGACAAAACGGCTACTACGGTGAGGTATTTTTCATTTTGGGCTGTAAAGAGGTCCATGTGTACTAATTCAAAAGGTTTGGTAGCTGGGGGTACTAGATTTAGTTGAGGCCTAATTGAGTTCCTATCATATTTGGTTTGTCCGCAAATTGTACACTCATTAATATATTTAGCTATCTCGTCCTTCATTTTAGGCCAGTAATATTTACGGGAAAGCGCAAGATAACATTCGTTTAACCCTCTGTGATTGGTTTTGCCTTCGTGATATTTTTTTATGATCTGTTGCTGCCTTAAATATTCTTTGACATCTTCTAGTACAGTTTTTGTTAGTTATTTTGTATAATGGGGTTGACTGAGTACATGCCTAAGGCTGGAATTATCTTTAGACAAGTTTTAACCTTGGGTTTGGCATATTCTTTAATGGCGTTTACTACATCTTGTTCTAAGTTAGACTCTGAGACCTGAATATGTGTGCGAGTATGTGTGTCGAAAGGTTTAGTGATTGACTGTCGTTTAATGTTGGGGGCGGTACTGGCTATGGTTATACAAATTTGTCGGTGAAATTTATTCAAAGTTTCGTCGGTGATTGGAACTTCTAAAATAGGGTTTTCAGTGCTGGTATGGTGTAAGAAGTAGTACCTCACTACCTGAGGTACAGCACTATTGTCATTCAAGAATGATTGGTGATGAGGAGTCTGTGGTCGAAGTTAGCTAATAAAACATGGTTG
The DNA here is from genome assembly GCA_964057195.1 of Orthosia cruda. NCBI lineage: Eukaryota > Metazoa > Arthropoda > Insecta > Lepidoptera > Noctuidae > Orthosia > Orthosia cruda. The sequence goes on along the minus strand of OZ059835.1, from coordinate 2,019,135 downwards.
CATTATTACTATTTTTATTTTACATAAAGCTTTTATATGGCGCTGAGGCCGAGTTCGAATAACTAGAATCGAAATAATAAATCAGTGAAAGAAAACAAATTTGTAAAAAAAAAATGGAAGATTTTACGCCACCATCACCGCTTGTAATGGCGGGCAACGTAAGTGAGAATTTTAAGTTCTGGAAACAAAAATTTGAGTTCTATTATGAAGCAAGCGGAGCATTAACACCTGAAAAACTATCTACACTGCTTGGGAGAGGAAGCTCTGGTCATTTATAATAACTTTGATAATAAAGAGGAGCTAACATTTGAACAAGTGATGGAAAAAATAGAAGCTTACTGTGTTCCCATGACCAACGAAACTTATTTGCGACATCAGTTCCTTAACAGAAAAATGAAGGAAGACTAGACATACGATAATTTTTTAACCGACCTAAAGAAAATTGCCAAGCAATGCAATTTCAAAGACTTGAGAGATGGACTAATTAGAGATCAAATTATCACGGGCATCAGAGATAAAAGTCTCAAGGAGAGGTTGCTCAAAGAAAGTGAACTGACACTGGATAGATGTATATCATTATGTAAAACGAGTGAGGCAGCTGCAAGTCAAGTAAAGGAAATGGTTCAAGAAACTGGTGCGATAGATTTAAAAGAAAAACAAGTACATGTGGTAGAGCAAACAAAAAGAAAAGGAAGGCAAGAGTACAAAATGAAGAGGAAGGAACAAATAGGAATCAAAGATATGTGTTTAAGAAAATGTTATAGATGTGGCGAGCAGCATGGAAAGTTTTGCCCAGCATATGGTAAAAAATGTGCAGGCTGCGGCATTTATGGACATTATGCATCAATGTGCCGCAGAAACAAAAACAAGAAAGTGTCCGTTTTAGAGTGTGATGAAGAAGATGAAGATGAGCTTTTTGTGGGGACGCTAACAATGACACCAGACAGAGAATGGTATGTGACACTAAAATTAAACAGCACATTTAATATTAAATTTAAAATAGATACAGGCTCACAAGCTAACACTTTAACTTTAGAGATTGTAAAAAGGTTACAATTAGCTTTACAAAACTGCAAAACAAAACTAAAAAATTTCATGGTTCAGAAATAAAATATGAAGGTATTTGTGCAGAAAAATATCAAATGGTGATAAAACTATTATTGTCTTATATTATTGTCAATTTCATGTAGTATGACATCATGTATCATTGGATTAGAGTCAGCAATAAAATTTGGCTTAGTAAATAAAGTCAATGTCATTGAGAAGAAATCAGAAGTAGATTTAATTGTTCAGAACTTCTTGCTTCATGCTTCTGAATCAGAAGCATGAATCCAAATTGATTATACATATAACATAAAATTAATAAAAAACGCTATACCTGTTGCAGAAAGACCAAGAAAATTACCATTTAACCTACAAGACAAAATTAAACAAGAACTAGACCGACTTGAAAGTCTAGGTGTAGTACGAAGGGTGTGTGAGCCGACTCAATGGGTATCATCTATGGTGGTGGTAAGCCAAAATGAAAATAAGGTACGAGTATGTTTAGACCCTCAGAATTTGAATAAGGCCATAATTAGAGAAAGACATATGATGCCAACATTTGAGGAGCTAGTTTCTAAAATGCCTAAAGCAAAATATTTTTCTGTTCTAGACGCTCATAAAGGATTTTTCATTATTAGATACAAGTGTAGGTATTAGTGAATTTACTTGTCTACCTATTAATAACTGAATAGGTGATGCAGTTTTATCATTCTATTAAAGATGATCTGTATGTTCAGGATAATTTAATTTAAAAAAATACAGCAATAGTAGATCCAAAGTCACTCAGAAAACAAATGCTTGATTTAATTCACTACAATCATTTAGGCTATGATAAATGTAAAAACAGAGTTAAAAGTATTTTATATTGGCCATTTATTTTTAAAGAGTTAAATGATGTGATTTCTAACTGTGAAACATGCCTGAGATTTCAAAACTCACATACACATGGAACTTTGAAGCTAATTGAATTTACTGATAAACCATGGCAAGTTATTGCAGCTGATATGTTTTTCTTTCAATAAAAGATATTTTTACTGATAGTTGATTACTTTAGCAAATATGTAGATATTATTGAATTAAAAGATCAGACTGCTGAAAGTCATATACAAGCTCTAAAACTGTTTTCTCTCGTTGGGGTATTTCACAAAAATTATATACTACAGTACAACAATACTACAGTATAATTTTCAAAAACTTTATTAAATATTGGAAATTTGAACATGCCACATCAAGTCCATATTATCCGAGATCCAACGGGATGGCAGAAAGATATGTACAAACAATTGAGAAAATTATTAAAAAATGTTTACATGATAACAAAGGTCGATATATAGCATTGTTGGAATATCGCAACACACCAATAGATGATAAAACTCCATCACCTAATCAGTTATTAATAGGTAGACAAGTAAATTCACTAATACCTACAATTGTATCTAATAATGAAACAAGCTGTGAAAATGTAAGAGAACATTTATTAGATAAGAGAAATAAGTATAAATTGTATCATGATAGAAAATATAAAGGAAAGGGAGAAGAATACTTGATCAATCAAAATGTATTTGTTAGAGACAGTAAAAATAATAATGTCAGATAAGGTCAGATTATAAACAAAACTGAAAATCCAAGAGCTTACAAAGTTAAATTAGAAAATGGAGCAACAGTGGTTAGAAATAGATACAATATTTATAGAGGTTCCCCACATTCAAAGTTTGAAGTCAGTAATAATTTAAGAAGTGAGGATAGTATGGAAGCACAAAATATAACTACAAATGAAAATAATGTTATGGAAACAGTTGTACAGTTCATGATGATGTAAATGACAGGACAGATAACACTAATATATTGAGTATATTAGACAATAGTTTTAGAGTTAATGACAATGTAAATGACAGGGCAGAGTATACTACTAGATCAGGTAGGGTAGTGAACAAACCAAAATACCTTGAGGATTTTGAAGTATGATTAGTAAAATAAGTTTAAATTTAAGTTCATTAATTGTTGTTAATAAAGAAAGGGAGATGTAAGAAGTAGTACCTCACTACCTGAAGTACACAAGTACAGCACTATTGTCATTCAAGAATTATTGGTGATGAGGAGTCTGTGGTCGAAGTTGTCTAATAAAACATGGTTGCATTATTACTATTTTTATTTTACATAAAGCTTTTACATATGGGCAGCGGCTGTCGTAGAACCTGTTCAAGAAGGTGGTCGCTCTGCAGGGTTGGCTAACATTGACTCTGTCTCCTCGTTATTTATTTCTACTCGGGATAATGCGTCTGCGTTACTGTTATACTTTCCCCTTTTGTAGACTATAGTGTAATCGTATTCACTTAAGTCTCCACCTAGTCATCTTTGGTTGGATTCCTTAAGGTTCATAATTCACTGTAACGGTTTGTGGTCGGTGAAAGTTTTGAATTTACGACCGAATAGGTAGGTTAAAACAGTCAATGTATTCAGAGTCGAAAGTTATTTTATTAGTCTTTTTAAAGCATTTTTTCATAGGCTTAGTGACGCGAGCAAAGTCTGGGAAATTTTTTCTCTAATAACCTAATAGTCCTAGGAACTGTTTTATTTCCCAAGGTGTTTTTGGAAGAGGGTATTTTTCTATCGCTACTGATTATATGTCCTAAGAAAGCAGTTTCCAATTTGAAAAACTCTGACTTGTCCATCTGGATTTTGAAGTTAGATTCCTGCAATCTTTTAAATACTTTCTCTAGATTAATCATCGTGTTCTTGCAACAATGTACTAAATATGATTACGTCATCAAGATATACCAGATAGATTTCATTTTGTAAGCCTATTTTTCAAACCCATGGGCATACGCAAGAATTCAAAGTGCCCATGTTCAACATTAAAGGCTGTTTTCGAAATATCGTCTGGATCCATTTGGCACTGATAAAATCCTGATGCAAGATCTAACTGCTAAAATACTGGCATTTACCAAGCTTGTCAAGTATGTCATTGATGTTAGGTATTTGTCATCTATAGTCTTGTCATTCAGTTTGCGAAAGTCTACTGCTATGCGCCACTTTTGTTTGCCTGATGCATCTGCTCTTGCATCTTAGGAACTACCCAAATAGGCGAGCTCCAGGCTGATTCAGAAGGTCGTATAATACCTTGGTCCAGCATCTTAGCTATCTGGTCTCTAACTTCTTGTCGGTGCACAAAAGGGTAACGGTAGCTTTTATTATATACGGGAAGTTCGTCGGTCGTTCTAATACGATGTTTAATTTTATTCGTAAAGGTTAAGGGCTCTCCCTCAACATAGAATACGTCAGCAAAACGGGCACATAATGTCTCTAAGTTAGTTTTTTCCTCAATATTTAAATGATCTGTACGCAATTGACTTAAAACCTCTCTAACGCGGATAGGGTCTTGTTCGGTGCTAATGCACTCAGTATTAAATATCTCGGCTTGTAAAGGCCGGTCCAATGTAATAGTTAAATCATATTCTGTCGGGTTTTCAATTTCTACAATTCCAGTACAATCAGTAACGCGAGTAATGCACTCGTGAATAATGCAATTACAATGAATTTGCTGAGCTATCGAAACGTCACCGTCTGGACTATAAATAGGGATATTCACTAGTTTTGACGAGTTAGCGAGAATGGTTTCCTGATAATTTGATCTTTTACATTGATAAAATCGGGAAGGTAAAGTCTGTAATCAAATAGTTATTTTTTAGATCAATCTGTGCTCCGTCAAGCAAATCTAAACCTAAAACCATCAAAGTAATTATGAAACCTATAGATAAAAAAAATACATTTTTGGGATTATTAAATTCAGCAAAGTTCGAAATCGTAATAGAATGTTCGTGCGTACTAGTTACACGAGCGTTTATTACTTCGAAGGGATCAAAGTTTGAAGGGATATGTGAAAAATATTGTTCGACTGCCTCGGGACTAATAAAAGACTGATTAGCTCCGGTATCTACTAATAATTTAAGTGGCGGGTCTGATATCTGTATGTAACGTAATTCCCTTTTAGATTGGAGATTTAATTCTATTTTAATCCTTTTTGATCCTGTTCTTTGCAAAAATCCTGATCTGCTTTAGAAGTAGCGGACGGCTCTGCTTCTAAGCATTTTTTGTAATTCAATTCATCCGGTACATTTCATTGATTTTCGGGATCGGTCTGCTGGTAGTCATAAAAGTCACAAGGGTCACAGACATAGTAATAGCCAGGTTGTTCGTAGTAATTGTCGGGGTAATTCTAAGTGTCATAGTAATCAGTCATTTCGTTAAAATTCATTTCGCGCGCTTTAAACTAGTTACTAGGTGGTGGGTTCCCTAACTTACGCCAATCGTGTACTGGTAACCCTAGTGATCTCGGTACAAAATGACTAACACCGCTCATCGGTTTCGGACCGGTGTACTGCGTTTGGGGGTTCCTATTTGGAAATTTAAATGCGTCACTTTGGGGGTTGTAGTTCGGCGGGGGCGCACGAAACATCTGATGAGTACGGCTAAACATATCAGGGGCCCGTTGAGGTACGTGATTATGCTGGAAGGGTGGCCTCCACTGCTGCTGCTGTTGCGGAGGCAAAGGCATAGGCTTATACCAGTTGGGGCCTGGGCTAGGGTAGCTAAAAACTTTTGGTGTGGTCATAGGGACCGCGGGTGGCATTCTATGGGTTGGATGCGTTGCTGTAGGTACATGACATTTAATTCCTGTTGTACAAATTCCAGAGCCTTTTCAATAGTTTCGGTCTCATACATCTGATACGGGACCCTAAAGGGTCCTTAAGACTTCTAACATAGGATTGTAGAGTTAGTATTTTATAAAGATCGCGTTTTGCCTCAATAGTAGTTGCTACATTTGCGTGTAATGTGACATAAGTAATTATGGTGCTAAAAAGGGTCTGACATTTGTCATAATATTCCTGCGGAGTGCTGCTTCCTTGCGTCAGTAAAGACATGACATTATAAAGGGCGGTCTCATCCCTTTGGTCGGAAAAAATATTAATTAACGCGTCACGGATCCCTTGCCAATTTTCTGGCATGCCATTGGAATTTATATCTTAAAGGATGCTGTTTAAGAGACATAAGTTAGTTAACTCATAACTCGGGCAATTTCCAACATATTTTATTACGAGCTGAACACATATTTTAATAAAACGTGTTAGAACATTCGGATTGCCATTGAAATTTGGAACTGCGCGCAAAGCGTTATAGATAGTATCGGGGTCCAGTGCCATATTGCTACTATCAAATAATAGCCCTAAACCTAAGTTATCATAATCTATAAACCTATTTGAAATACTTCCCTGCTTCTACTTATCAAATCAAATCAAATCAAATTATCAAATCAAATTATTTATTTTTGCAGAAAACACTGTTACAATGGTGTTATTAAATGTACATGTTTCAAGTGATTCGACCGTAAGGCATGCAAAATTTGTACAATCATGGTTTATTAAAATCAAGATTGACATTGAAACACATAAAATGAGATAAAAAACTCTAAGATATTAAATTAATGTAATGTCCTCCTTAAAATTATATTAATATAGATTATTTAATAATAAATTTAATTCATTCAATAATAATAATAATCAAAATATTTCAATGTCATTCCTAGTATTACTACAATACATTAACATATAAATTATTTGAAGACACATGCATAATTGATCTATTATTTGATGTCACTGTGAGGTCTTGAGTTTGGAAAATTTATCATTTAAGAAGTCATTCAAATTATAGTAACATTTATCAACTAAATTTATCACTTATCTGTCTGGCGGAGACAGATTTCTTTCTAGTTTCCCTTGGGTGAAAAATTTTGATTAAATATTAGAATATATGGGTAAAAGGAAGGACAAGGAAGCAACACTATAAGAAATTTTCAAGGACTTACATTTACATGGTTTTCTCGTTGTATCGATACCTGGATACGTCCTCAGCTGCGTCTTCTTATGTTCGGATATTCGACGAGGTACTTGGAAATACCGACAGAGACTATCGGGGTCAGCAGATTACCAATTTTTGGGAATCTATACCGCGCCGCGCACTGCCTCGAATATCCTACGGACTGCGCCAATTATGAAGGTGACAGCCGGAGGACTTAAAAAAAACCGAAGTTAATTTAAATAAAAGTTTAATTACTTTAAAATTACAATTAAATCTTAAATCTAGACTTGGACGATGCTAGTCTCGAAGTGCCTAAATTAATTATTATAAAAATACATTTCTAGAACGATTGCGAAATGCAGGTGCGATATCAGCTGATTGGAAGTAGGTGATCGGCGGCGACACGTGGCGTCGAGTCAGCAGAATCCCTGTGTTGCAATTTTATGTGGAAACATCTGTTGTACGTCATTAGCTATCATGTTGCTATTCAGCCGATTTGGTGTAGGCAGGGCACGTAACATACTATAACAATTGTAGGTATTTGACAATACAATAATAATTTAGGTAGGTACTTCGACATTTGTCGGTAGATGCTTAATAAATATGACAGTTTGTATTTTGTAGCAAACCATTGTGCTTATAAAGTGGAAATTCATGATTTAATGACGTCACACGTACTTCCAATACTAACAAGGGCGCGTTAGAGCCACGGGAAATGGCATGGGATTCGAAAAATTTCGTATGTATTCACCTCTAATCTGCGTTATTCACTTTTTTGTTCTGGAATGTTTTACGCTACTCAATTAGTGATGTAGTCGGGTTGAATATTGACTTTATAGATGCATATCGACAAAAGAAAATAAGTAATTTGCTTGGCAAACAAATCTAATTTGACTTTAGACTACAAAACGTCAAAAATACTTCTGCAGTAACACAAAATAGACTACCCCGCGCGCATGCGCCGTATGGACTACGGACCGGTACTGTCAACGATTCCGGCCACTCCAATGCGTTATTCGAGCTATAAACATTATTCATTTAGAACTCATTATTATTAAGGATGTTATGATTTTATTTTTGTATATTTTTACATGGTTCATAAGTATGCTTATATATTTACTCTATTTTACACAGCTAATAACGTTATTTAAGAAATTTTTCAATGGCATTTGTACAAAATTGTTACTGTTTCAAGTATATTTAATAAGTTGGTCGACAATTACTCGTAAACTTGTAAAGCCTACTTATCTGTGATAGTTTTCCTATTAATTTCATAATATTTACTACTACTATGATTTTTTTCACATAACCAAGAGCAACCATTTCGCTGGCAGGAGGGGGGGTGGGGACACTTGACTTTAACAAAAATTTGCAATTAAAAGGTTAATTTTACGCAAACGGATCTCTGAATCGAAAAATAGTTTTAACAACCCATAATATTTTTGAATGGCCTATCTAACGATACCCCACACCATGGGACTCCTATAGCTAACCCCAAAAAAAATGATTTTCTTTATTTTATTTTACCACTTTGTCGGTATTATTAATATGTATATATATATCCATGCCAAATTATAGCTTTCTAATACTCGAGTTTTCTAAGCTAAGCTGCGGACAGCGAAACTATAAGGGTTCCTCGTTGACTTCGGAAACCATCAATATTGAATAAATAAATTATATTCAGGATTAATCTACAAAAATGTATCTTTATCTTATCTTGTGGAGGGGCCGAGAAATAACTGTGACCCTTCGACCCATTACGATCTATTGTGGTCCCCTAGATAACCTAAGCAACTTTTGTTATCCGTTTAAATATTTAAGCTATCTGCTATAATAATCCAGATACACCAATTTAAACATTTCGAAACAAAAGTGTGACTACCCACATTTTTTTTTTACTTACTGTAATTATGACATTGGGGGCAGTGTACATGTCTGCATACCCATTTAGAGCGTACCGATGTTATGCTATGAAATGGGATAAACAATAACAGAGAGATTTGCTGTTGTTTATTGAAGAGTTCTGTTGTATATCGCCGAAATTCTTCATAAGATCTTGAAATTAAATGTGACCACACGAGAAGTACCAGCTTTTCACCTAGTAAAAAGTTTTGAGGTAACACATACAAAATATAAAAAACAGTGGAATTGAGAACCTTCTCCTTTTTGAAGTCGGTTAAAAGATTACGGTGAATGTCCCGTTTCATGACGTGTCATGAAGACCAATAAAAATATCCACATCACATGATAAATATCTACTAGGTATAGTGTTATGTTTAGTGGCTGTCTCAGAATTATGAATCAAGGTCAATAAACGCGTATATTCTACGATGAGTTTGCAAATATTCTCATATCGACCTTTGATCTACCAAATGAATTCATAGAAATTATAAGTGAGCACGGGGTGTAAATATGGCAAAGGCTACCAATTTCGCTGCAATAAATTATTAATTCGACCTTTGTACCTTACTACTGAATACATTCATAGAAGTAGGGGTGTGTTCACCGAAACAGCCTTATAAGCTCCTTTCAGTCTGGATTCAGACCCGAGCACAGTACAGCTTCCGTACTCCTTAAAGTGACTGGCGACATAAGAGAAACTACGGCGGACACTTTTTTTTTTTTTTTAGTTTGGAGTAATGCTCATGCATACTACCAACCGTCCGTGAATCCGCCGCGGCTGTCCGTCACCGGACCTTCCTCTGGGGATAGCCCTTTATCACCGACGCACCAGAACAGATTGCACGCCGTGACCACCCCAGCCTCACCTACCACTTTTTGAGGGGAGGTCCTTGTCCCCAGCGGCCCCACGCGTCCGCCAGCAGACGGTGGCGGCCTCGTCCAGGTTGCGGAGACAGGGAGAGCGGCGCACCGCAATACTGGCACTCCTCTTCCGCCACGGCCTCCAACCCTTAGCCGCGATATCGAATGATAGGCCCCATACGACATCGCGGCCCACCTCAGTTGCGATGTCGCCTCTGTTACCAAGGCGGCACCGCAACATACTTGTTGGTCGCTACGTCGTCGGCTTAATCGGCAAAAGCCCTGACGAGTGGCCCCTCCTGAGGTTCCTCTTCGCTAAGCCACGGCTACTGAGTCTCCTCACCTCGACAATTCAGGAAACCACCGGGAGTAACTATGGAGGAAACTTAGGTGACAGTATTAGTATTAATTGATTTCTCGATTGCCCTTAACTCAGTCAGTCACGATATACTCCTATCTATCTTCTCCCATCTTATGATTTCTGCCGAAGTGCTGAAAGGTTATCCTCTTATTTTTGGTCACGACAGCAGTCGGTTCGCGTTGACAAGACTTCCTCGAATTGGCGTAATCTGAAGCCTAGTGTTCCAAAAGGCGATATTCTATCTCCATTATTATAAGTCTCCATCTTCAGCAGACTAATTTGCCCAGAGGTCGACGCCACATAGGAACAAACTTATTTATGTATTATATATTACTTAGGTTCTTTTTTAGTTTAGATTTATTTATTTGTTTAAACATTGTATATATACAAGAGCATGCAAGATATTACATCGTTTGAGTCCAATCATGTTTACCCGTAAGTATCGGCGTACAAATATTTCCATAAATAGCATTGAAGAGAATTAACAATAAGAACAATATTCAAAAAATACCTAGAACTTTACACTTACAAAATTTTATATTTAGAAACTTTATAGACTAGAAATTATTATTATATTATAATGTCAAAATATTCTATTAAATGTATTATTATTGTCAGGAAAAAAATAAAACTATTCAATCCAAAAAGCTTTTTCGGCAAAAACTTCGGAGACTAAAAGGCACATTTTTTATTGACGCTTGAATGCATTACCATTTAGCTACTTTCAACGTTTAGGCAATATGTTAAATATAGTAGGCGCCATGCAGACGATACTTCTGCGCATGAGTGCCGTTTTTGTTGAATAACCTTGAAGAACGGTCATATCCCGTCTGTTACGCGGTACAACGTCCTGTAGACGTGGAAACAAATTGGGGTTTGCTTTAAAAAACCATTGTGGTTTCGAGGATATACAGACAAGGAAGAGTTAATGTCTTATACATTTTAAAATATGGTTTACATGTATCGACCGTTTTTAGCCAAAACATAGATCTAATGCATCTCTTTTGAGCCTTAAATGCCGTGTTAGCGTCTGTAGAGTTTACCCAAAGTATGATACCGTATCTTAGGTGAGACGCAACTAAGCCATGGTAGGCCGCAATCAAGGTATCTACATTCACAACTGCAGCTTGAGAGTGCAACGCGAATGCAGTACTACATTTTTTTTGCAAAGTTTCTCGATTCGTGATTTCCAGTCAAGCTTTTTATCAATTATTAGTCCAAGGAATTTAGTAGTATTTACGATTTCAACAATTTCACTATCTATATTTATGCCCATATTTTCTATAGCCAATCGATGGCTAAAATTTATGATTTTAGTTTTGTCTAAATTAATCTTGAACAACAATAACTTAAAAAATTATTAATAATAATTCACAATACCTTGACATCTATGTCAAGGTATTGTGAATGACAAGTTTATATTGGATCATGTCATCGCTACTACTAGAAATTCTCACCGTACTATCATCTGCAATTAAAGTCATAGGGTGTGGAATTGATTTTGGTATGTCACTAATATATAGTGTAAAAAGTGGCGGACCCAATACACTACCTTGTGGAACACCAAAAGTAGCTTGACGTTCATCTGATAAGTATATCTCTTCCTTTCTAGTGGTTATATTAATTCCAGTGATTTCTGTCTTTTGCATTCTATTGTCTAAATAGGATAACATACATACATTCATATACTGATAAACACATAACCCTCATCCGGCAGTCGGGTAAAAAGACTACCGAGTTTTCGACAGGCAATCACTTTGAACCTTATATGTATTTAATTATGAGTTCATAGTAAGTAGATACTTTGAAGCCCGCCGCCGACCTAGAGTGAGACAAAGTTAATTTAAACTTAGCACGCATGCTGAGTTAGTATTCGTATGTGTTTGCAGATCGTAAACCAGGAAAGCTGTGTATGAAAACTTAGGTACCTTAGCTATGCGAACTAAGGTAAACTAACTTATATCATCCTTGATCTGCTTTCGGGGTACCTAATGTGGTTCTGAAAAGTAAGCAACTTGCCATTCTTAAAAGGCCAATTATTTTAGAATCAACTAAAAATCATCAACGAAGGATCTCGATCGTTGCATTTTTCCGAAAGTCACTAATCATACTGTTTTATTGTCAGCAAAGCACACGTTACTTTATTTAAGCGTAGCTTTTTGATCTGTAGTTAACTAAACTTATAGCTATAAATAGTATCCAATGCTACCTAAAAAAAAAATGCTTCAGAAAGCGTGAGCACAGGAAGTGGACCTGGCAAAGCACCGATGGTTCAACTAAAAACGAGATCGACTTTATCATGTCAACCAAGAAGCAAATGTTCAATGATGTCTCTGTGATCAACTAGGTGAAAACCGGGAGCGATCACCGCTTGGTAAGAGGCACATTGAACCTTAATGTCAAGCTTGAAATGTCTCGACTGATGAAGTCCACGCTCCGCCCAGCTCAAATCCAGGTCCAAAACCCCGAAACCTTTCAACTCGAACTCCAGAATCGTTTCGAGTGCCTAGGGAGCTCCGTGGACGAATACAGCGATGGGTTCGTGGAAGCTGTCCATACGGTCGGGTCTAAGTTTTTCAATACCCGCCGTACAGATAGGAACAGAAAGCTCTCTGGTCCTACTCTCAAGCTCATGAAGGAGAGGCGTGATATGATTCTGCAGTCTTCAGACGATGCGTTGAAATACCGGCAGCTAAATAGACGGATCTCAAAGTCCTTGAGAAGCGATCTCCGCAGCTTTAATACCGAAAGTATTAAAGACGCGATTGAGCGGAATAAGGGCTCCAAGGTCTTTGCAAGAGATCTGTCTATTGGGCAGAGCCAGCTCACGAAACTGAAGACCGATGATGGCAGGATCGTATCCGCCAAACCGGAGCTTCTGAGGGAAATCGAGAGATTCTATGGGCAGTTGTACACGTCAACCAGTAAACCCGTCGCAAATCTAGCCAATGACCCTAGAGCTAGATTGACCCGACACTATACCGAAGAAATTCCGGACGTCAGCCTGTATGAGATTAGGATGGCTCTGAAACAGCTTAAGAACAACAAGGCGCCGGGTGATGACGGAATCACGGCCGAACTCCTGAAGGCGGGTGGGAAACCGGTCCTTAAGGCCCTTCAGAAGCTGTTTGATTCCGTCATACTCGAGGGGAGGACGCCACAGGCATGGTGCAGGGGTGTGGTGGTACTCTTCTTCAAGAAGGGTGACAATGACTTACTGAAGAACTATAGGCCCATCTCACTTCTTAGCCATGTCTACCAGCTGTTTTCAAGAGTCATCACGAATCGTCTCGCGCGCAGGTTTGACGATTTCCAGCCTCCCGAACAAGCCGGATTCCGTAAAGGCTTCAGCACCGTAGACCACATACATACGCTGCGGCAGGTTATACAGAAAACCTAAGAGTACAACGTGCCTCTCTGTTTAGCGTTTGTGGACTACGAGAAAGCCTTCGATTCGATCGAGACTTGGGCTGTACTGCAGTCTCTCCAACGGTGCCAAATTGACTACCGGTACATCGAGGTGTTGAAGTGTTTATACAAAAACGCCACCATGTCAGTTCGACTTCAGGATCAGACCTCGGAACCCGTACATTTGCAGCGAGGTGTGAGACAGGGAGACGTCATATCTCCGAAGCTGTTCACCGCTGCACTGGAGGACGTCTTCAAGGTTCTGGACTGGAGAGGGCTAGGCATCGACGTTAATGGCGAGTACATCACTCACCTTCGGTTTGCCGACGATATAGTGGTTATGGCTGAGACCATGGAGGACCTCAATATAATGCTTGATGACCTCAGTAGAGCTTCCGAAAGAGTGGGTCTTAGGATGAACATAAACAAAACCAAAGTGATGATGAATGCCCATGTTACACCCACTCCTATTAAGGTCGGAGACTATACACTCGAAGTTGTGGGCGACTATGTCTACCTGGGACAAACGATCCAGTTGGGTAGGGCCAACTTCGAGAAAGAGGTCAACCGTCGAATCCGACTCGGCTGGGCAGCGTTCGGGAATTTGCGCGGTATCTTCTCGTCTAACTTACCACAGTGTCTCAAGACGAAAGTCTATGACCAGTGTGTGTTGCCAGTGATGACTTATGGCTCTGAGACGTGGTCGCTTACAATGGGCCTCATCAGAAAGCTTACAGTCACCCAAAGGGCAATGGAGAGGGCTATGCTCGGAGTTTCCTTACGTGATCGAATCAGAAATATAGAGATCCGCAAGAGAACCAGGGTTACCGACATAGCCCGGAGAATTGCCAAACTTAAGTGGCAGTGGGCAGGGCACATTGCTCGCAGAACGGATGGCCGATGGGGCAGAAAGGTTCTGGAGTGGCGACCGCGAACCGGAAGACGTTGCGTTGGAAGGCCACCAGGTGGACCGACGACCTGGTGAAGGTTGCAGGGATACGTTGCTTGCGAGACGCACTTGACCGGTCAAAGTGGCGACGCTTGGGGGAGGCCTATGTCCAGCAGTGGACGTCTTTCGGCTGATATGATGATGATGATGATGATGAATGCTACCTACCAATTTTCGGCTGCGGCTGCTTTCGGAGAGCGGTGATCGCTATACCGACACTCCTCCTCACCTGCGGCGCCACCGCGTCCGCCATCAGTCGTGATGCCTTCCATACAACATCGTGGCAGAATTGCGATATCACCCAAATGGCACCGCCTACCTGTTGGCCGCTACGTCGTAGGCTTATCAGCAAAAGCCCTGACAAGCGGCCCCTTCTCGGGTTTCTCTTCGCTTCACCGTGGTGATCAAAACCACGGCTGACCTCCCTCGCCTCGAAAATGCGGGAAATGGCCAATAGGTACTTAGGCTAACTACGGATCAAAACAACTGCGCCTTACTATAATTAATTAACTATTTACCTGAACTTAGTAAATACGAGCGTGTAATGTGCACCCACGTGGAAAACGTAATAAACTTGTGGCATCTCACAAACCGGACATTTGCAGTAATGTCGCAGTTTATGACGTACAGCTACATGAGCAAGTAGTAACGACCTGATGCCCCTAGGGGCTCTAAAGTACCGGAGAACTGCCGTTTATGATAAGTTTAGTGCCCGTTTCATAACATTTAGCACTTACTGTGCCTACCGGGACAGGCCAAAAGTTATCAATATTTGAATTCATAATTGGAGATAATTTATCAAATAGTGGAACAACAAAGTATATGCCATACATCGCAAAGTGCGAATTCTTTTAGCGCATTATTTATACAAAATAATTTTCACTTGAAAATAAACTTAAACTACACTAAATACACGCTAAAACCAAATTATAAAAATAAATGAACGTATTTAAGTTCGAACTTCGTTGTTCCCCCTGTAGTTATTGAAACCGAAGTCATATCAAAGCAGTCGATAATGGTTAAACTAACACTCTTCTATCGGTCTGTTTTAATTTTAACTACGGAAAATTTAGTAAACTTTTCAACGATAAACTACCCAAACTAATATTACATACATCATCTGCCTAGTCTTTTCCCAATTGTTTTTGGTGTCGGCTTCCAGTCTTACCGGATTCAGCTGAGTACGAGTACCAGTGTCTTACATGGAGCGACTGCCTATCTGACCTCCACAACCCAGTAACTGGGTAACACCATACCGTCCATACCCCTTGGCAAGACTGGTGTCTGATCTCAAGCTTCTGACTACCCGTAACGACAGTCAAAGATCTTCAAATGACAGCCGGGACCAACGGCTTAACGTGCTTTCCGAGGCACGAAGGAAACTCGGTATGTTGAAATAGTCACCCATCCACGGACCGACCTTGGCAAGCGTTGCTTAACCTTGAAGATCGACCCGTGCGGCTGTTATTATTTAGCCACGAGCTCCTCCAAACTATTATTACATACGTAGTGGTAAGATGGTAAGATGTTATAGTACATTATGTATTAGGGGCGGTAGGTAA
This sequence comes from Orthosia cruda, assembly GCA_964057195.1. Classification (NCBI taxonomy): domain Eukaryota; kingdom Metazoa; phylum Arthropoda; class Insecta; order Lepidoptera; family Noctuidae; genus Orthosia; species Orthosia cruda. The sequence goes on along the minus strand of OZ059835.1, from coordinate 2,003,192 downwards.
GGCATTACGATTGAGGCTCTAGTAGAAGCCCGAAGTCGAGGTTCGTAATTCCCGTACCGCCCGTGAAACATACAATATTTTTCATCACATTTGCGAGTAATAATTATGAATTATAGCTTTAATACACAAATCAGCACAGCTATTATTACAAAAAACGTGATAATTTTTTGAAATCGGATGGCGAGTTTTTGCTCTCACCACAGCTTATACAAATGTTTGGTTCAGAAACGTTAAGGGCATACTTACATAGGTAGTCAGCCATGAGGGAGAGTAAAAAAAAAAATCGACGTTTTGATACAAATAACAATTAAAATCGATTATTAAAACAGTTGAGTATTTAAGTAACATGTAGCGAGATTGCAAAGAAATTCCTGTTTAGATAAAATTTTAAGAAAATTTTTCAATTGCGTGTAAACTCCTTGCTTGAACTTGCATGACCTGTGTGCTGTGCTATAAATTAAAAAAATATTACTTACCGACCTTGGGTTTCATGACAAAAAGAAAGCTCAAGGGTTTTATATGGGGCATTACGGCCAAGTTAACCTTTATGTTTAGATACTGTTAACGTGCAAGTGTGATAAAAATGATATGTTTTTGAAAGTAATCATCCGATCATTCGAATGTTACACGAAATCTAAGAGCCATAATGCTACTTTTATCCTAGAAAAATGTAAGGTTGCTATGGGATAGGCTACAGGAGCGAAGCCGCAGGAAAAAGCTAAGTATGACATATATATAGACATGGTCACATCTTCAAAGAATTACAGACATGACCAGCAGAAAGAAAATAGATGGATGGATTTTTATGTGCCTCTGGTTTGTGCTCAATAAATTTTCTTTATGTAGGAGACAAGCTACTTCATTAAAATGACAAAAAAACTCAATGTTTTAACACATTGTTACCGCACGATAGCACAGTATAAATATGGACGAACAGTACGGAAACTACCAACAAACGCTCGAAACGGCACACTCACACAAACATGCGCAACGACGAAACCCCTAAGCGGCTCGCACTACTGACAGCATCGCGAAAACTGCTTAGGGGTCACGTCGATGCGCATGTTTGTGTGAGTGTGGTCCGTTTCGAGCGTTTGTAGGTAGTTTCCGTACTGTTTGTCCATTTTTATACTGTGACGATAGGTTGTTACAACAACACACTCTCATTTGCTGACAGATTATCTCAACAATCATCAAACAACAACCATCATATTAACTTACAGCAGTCTACAGAATAACATCGTCAGAAAACCTGAACTTAATGATCTCAAATTACCTACATATAGACTCAGCGAGCAAGCAAAGCAAAGTGATCGATGTAGAAATGGACATTGATCTCTGTCTCCGTTCGAGAAGAGGTCTTTGCCCTCAATTACAGGCTGATATTATTCTTCTTCGGGAACCCACAAATTTAAATATAGAACAGGAAACAACTAAGGACAAGGAAAACGGGTTCAGATCCATATTATATTGATTAGCAAGAAGCGGTAAGTATAGTGACATATACACGACCGGTTTACCTGCGTGTGCGCACTCAAGCGGCGACCCGACGCACGGACAAACGCGTCGTCCACATAACTGTGAAAGCAACTATCACATTTTACTTCATTAACTTAGGTCAACCCAAAATAAAATGTATTTTGAAGGTGTTATGAGTGAATTTAGATTGTGGGAAGTTCTATGAAAAAAGTGCAATAATTTTGTGTCATTTATTGGATTTGGAAACCTATTAGTAAGTAGACTTAATATAAGCCATGTGCTTTGAATGACAATGTCATAGGTGCCGTTGTGTAGCAATCTGATTTGTATCTTATTACGTAGAGGCAAGGCTGATAGTCAGTGTTTAGGTTTGTGTTTGTTTGTGAATCAACTAGGGTCAATTATAGCGGAAATTATATAAGGTCCTAAACAGTAAATTTTGTGATCGTAGTGTTTATTTCGTAGGTTGAATTTTTTTTAATAAAAGACGAGGTTCATCGAACTTCAAAGCTAACTAAAGAAGTGAGTGGTTAATAACACGTAACTGTAAAGTGTAAAAATAAAATAAATAAAATCAATAAGAAGCCATATTAAACAACATACACAAAACCCCAAATTGGCAACATGTCCAATGCTAAAAATAGCTGGCATTGACCTTTAGATATTGCCAGAACAGGAAATAATAATACCAAGACAAGTTAAGATACTAAAATGACACCAAAACGTGTAGGTACGTACGTCTCCTTGGAGGAATAAATAAAATAGAACCGCGAGGTGAATTAAAAGTTGTGAACGGCTTGCTTACTGCACGCTGACAATTTAAATGCAGGATCCCTGACATATTCTTCGGGAGTCAGTCAGTTTTTCTGAGAAAATTGATAGAAACATATAATAAAAGTTATAGCAGCCTTCTAGCCAGTGCTCATAACAGTCAGCCCACAAACCACTATAACAGTGATGTCACCATTCATCATCTTCAAATCGATAAAGGAAAAGTCGCTCGTGACGAAAGCAAATTCTCTAAATAATCCCAAGTTTTCTAAAGATATCTGTCTCAATGAGCTTATTAAACCCAATAAGCTCCTTAACGAAAACAAGCAGCTTATTATGGTACAAACGTCTCAATAATTGTCCAAATAAGTTTATTTTTCACCAACTTCAAAAATAGGAGGCGATTCTCAATTCGTCGGAATCTTTTTTATTATGTATGTTACCCGATTACTCAAACACGCCTGGACCGATTTGGAAAATTCTTCTTTCGTTTGAAAAAGTGTACTTCCCAGGAGGTCCCATGGTCATCATCAGGTCAGGATCTGATGATGGGATCCTGGAGAAATCGAGGGAAATCCTCAAATATTATGGGCATACATATGGTGATTTTGAAATTTTCGTCAACAATGCAAGCATTGCACTCAGAAAGTATCATTTGGTGAAGTAGAACTGATGAAGAAGAGTACAGAGGATCACTGGCACTTCTTAGTGATAAGTATGTCACGGGTGTAACATATCTCGAATAGTTAACCGATTATGATGAAGCAAATACTTATAAATAATTGGTTCTTATGAAAATGGTACCATCAAACTGATCTGACGATGAAGCTGGAAGGTAGGCACTGGAATTCCGAGATAAAACAATGTATCCTAATCGTGTTGGGCTTATTGGAATCGTCGTGTGATGTACTTTGTCAATAAATTATTAATTGGTAATTTCAGGTACCCCCCAAAACAAGAAAAATAAAAAACTTAAAAAAAACTGACTGCCAAAGCAAAAAACTACTGTCGAAAACTGAAAAATAATAGGTTACCAAGACACCGACTTCGGAAAAGAAAGTTATTTTTAGCTTTGTAGTATTTTGCTTTGGAATTCGGTTTAATTTTTCGTTAAAACGTTTTTTTCATTAGTCTAATTCAAGATCCAATTTGAAAAGTAGTTCAGATGTGGAATAATTGATAATTTGTAAAGACCCTGGGTATCTGTAACGAGAACCATTGACGTTGGAGTTACAGTACAGCGGATGTTGATGCTGATTTTAATTATTTTAGAAAGACAATATTCATTTCTTGTTTATTTTTTTTATTTCCTTTAAAAACACGGGAAATGCTTGTTAATTTTCGCTTTCACCGGTTAAGAACCTGTCAAACTCATCAGGATGTTTACACGTCAAGTGATTTTAAGTGAAGTATTGGTAGAATAATCCTTTTTAAATAAGTTACATATACGAATAAAAAATATATACGTCCATATTTACTTTTCAACAGGGACGCCAATATTTATCAAATCGCACAACTTTTTACGAAAAAACAATAAAGTAACTGCACTTTTATCCGCAATAACGTATTATAACGTAATTAATAGTAATGATGAGACAAGTTTGTGTTTGTTTACAATCGCAATCAACCTTACGATTGGTCAAAACACGCTACCGAAAAGAACACGTGTAATAAGCCGCGCTCCCTCTGCACTCATGTCACGACTCGAACTTCAGCATTAATAATAAGCATCTATCAATGCTGATGCTGTTATTGAAAATGATGCTCAAGTTCCGCGGATGAGATGCTAATGTGCGCAACAATCCTGGTACATACGCAGCTAGCTCATATAAATGTACCTAATTAGTTATCTCAATTTCTATCAGGAATATCTTTATATACAAAAATGGCAGGCTAAGTTATGACACATATATCCCAATCAACAGACTGACATTCATATTTCAAAATAGGAACACAATAAAGGAATCAATAAGAAAACTACAAAGTGAAAATAACTTTAAAAATATCATTTTTTGCGTTATGGACACCGACTTCGAAAAATAAAGTTATTTTTCAATTTGTAGTTTTCTTATTTGGAAGTCGGTAGCATTTTTTTGCAATAAAAGATTTTTTATTTTTATCTTTTTAGTTGTACCTACCTAATAGGCAAGTAGTTAAGTAAGGTACCTAAATGCCAGAATAGATTACCCAAATATCATGAAACTGAACATAAACGGTGAAATGAGAGTGTACCAAGATGAACTGTACACATCTGCGTACCCCTTTAGAGCGTACTAGTGTGATGCTATGTTATGAAATGGTATAAACAATAAACATACAGGCGATTGCAGAAATCCCGAGGGATATGCCGTTATTTATTGAAGAGTTATGTTGTATATCTCCGAAGTTCTTTATCAGATCTTCACCAAAGTAAAATGGGACCAATTCACAAAATCAGTCCACAATTGACAGAGATATCGGTGAACTGGTGAAAAACCGGTATTGATGCAACAAACGCCTGAAGACTACCAATGTGGATACAAGTAATGTGCTTATTACTGCTGTTGACTCAAGTAATGTCACTTATACTTGTGGCATACTCGACTTAGTTATGAAAGAGCTAGACAGTCATTGCTATACTACACTTACAGCTTGGTGGAATAACTAAAACATTTGGCAGAACTATGTTAAATAATCCACGACTAGTAGGACCCGTAGGACGCTTTTTGAAGCGGTTTCGTTCCTAAGGCCTTTCCCGCAGTCCATATGCATTTTCAGGATAAAAATAGTACTCTGCTCTATTCTCGCACTATACCTGTATATCTGTGATAGAATTACTTGAATTCGATCAGTACTAACCGAGATAACCAAGACAATTTTCCCTACCTTTCGTTATTACATGTACCTATGTGATAGTTTGGACATAGATGTCATAACAGTTTGATTCCAGCGGACCAAGTTAAAAGGCAGTTCAAGGCTCTCCGAATCTGTACCACACATTTGTATTAACCTCTTCCAGATTAAAAGTACAGTCTCTTCTCTTTTCAGGTCCTTTCTGGATTTGGTGTGGAAACAGTTCGAAGACCTTGAACGAGCTGGACTTTATACCTAACCTGGGCTTTAAACGTCTACTAGATACTATAATGACAGTAACAAACCCGTAGTACGAATCGAGAAACACCAATAGAAGATTACTTCTAATAGAAAATATGCATCGTCATCGTTAGATGCGTATTAAGAGAGACTAGTAAATTGAACACTTTGCTGTGATAATGTTGAGTTCTAAAATGTTGTTTTGCAATCTCATACTGTAAATAGTGTAACTGTTTTATGTGTTTCAATCGCCAGTGTAATCCGTGTAAGTGTCGTTGACACCACAAAGTGGCGTCAACAGTTAACGTGATGAGGAACTATTTAAAGTCACTGTCGAGTTTGAAGATGGTCGTGCAGCTCTCGCTGTGGATGGCTCCGTTAGTGCCACAGCCAACAGCCCCGGTGCAGCTGAGTGGTGGACAAGTGCAGGGCACGGTGTCCCCTGATGGATCACACCTGCAGTACTTCGGCATACCGTATGCCACTGTCACACACAGGTTTCAAGTAAGTTTTCCTTTGTCAAAGATAGCCCTCGTAGTCTCATAAACTACTTCCATGCTTGATTAACATGCACTACAAAAGCGTGAAATAAATTTTAAAGAGTCGGAAAATATAAAACGATCCAAAATCATAACATAAATATTGTATACCCTGTAAACTGCTTCAGTAATCTATCTATCCTTATGTAGCGGATTAACACGTGTATCTTATTAGAAACATTTTGAACACCATCAACGTACAAGAAACACCGACAATACATTTGCAACATAGGTCGACATACCGTATATATTGATCCAACTATTGACGAGAAATATTCAGAAACAATTACAGCAAATAATAGTTTCTGTGAAGGGCTGCTAACGCTAGTGCTATTAACAGGAGTTAATAATGATGAACATAACGTCGCACGTACTCGTAACACTAATCTACTTGTGATTGCCGCCTCACCGTCACCGCCGCGACTAATCACACCTCCCTGTATTATGAAGTGACGACTAATTGTCGCGATCCATTTTTGATGACATGACACAGTCGGTGTTATGATTGCAGTATTTCAAGTGTTGCTTGACGTGCAAATTTAATAAATAACATCAAATATCGGGTTTCACCAATTCATTAATTGATTAATGGTTGAATTATTTCTAAATTCCAGGAAGCAGTACCGGTTCCTAAATGGGAAGGAGTGTACAATGCCCGCAACGAACACATCAGATGCAAGCAACGCTTTACTCCCTCCCGCATCCTGGGCGACGAGGACTGCCTCACCGTCAACGTGTACACCCCCTTGAAACCCAGCGACAACCCCCTGCCCGTCATGGTCTTCATACACGGAGGAGGGTTCAGGGACGGCTCCGGATCCCCATTCATCTACGGCCCCAAGTATCTAGTTGAAAAAGGAGTCATCCTAGTCACCTTCAACTATAGACTCGAAATCCTCGGCTTCCTATGCCTAGGCATCAAAGAAGCACCTGGCAATATCGGCCTGAAAGATCAAGTGCAAGCACTCAAGTGGGTGCAGAGAAATATAAGAGTGTTCGGAGGTGATCCCGATAATGTCACCATTTTTGGAGAAAGTGCAGGATCTGCGTCAGTTTCTTATCATTTAGTCTCTCCAATGTCGAAAGGACTGTTCCATAAAGCTATCATGCAAAGTGGTTCAGCTTTGAGCTCGTGGGCCTTACAATTTGAACCGTTGGAGACAGCAAGTCTACACGCCCAACAAATGGGCTACACAACCGCTGACCCTAAGGAAATCTACAATTTATTCACAAATATGACAGCTGAAGATCTGTTGAAGTATCGTGTTCCTAGAAAAGAAGGTGATGTCGTCGTATCAGAAAACCTTTTCGTGCCATGCATTGAAAATAAAATTAATGGGTTCGAACCATTCCTGCCTGACAGTCCCTACAATCTGATCACTCAGGGTAAGTATAACAAGGTACCCGTAATCATTGGTTTCAATAGCGCCGAAGGCTATTATTTTGCTGGTAAAGAGAACGATACTACACTGCCTAAGATAGATTTCTATAAGGCGATACCGAGAGATCTGACTTTCCCTTCTTATAACGATAAGGTGAAAACCGCAAATATATTGAATGAGCTGTACATGTCTGGCGAGAAAATTACAAATGAAAAGTCTTCGTTGCTAAAGTTGGCACGATTTGAAGGTGACGCGGCTATAACGTACCCTGTATTAGCTACCATGGATCTGTTTCTACAGACGTTAAATGCGCCTGTGTTCGCTTACAAATTCAATTACGATGGGTTACTAAACTTCGCTAAGATAATGTATGGGTTCCGCAAGTCCCCCGGAGCGACGCACGCCGATGAATTATTCTACCTATTCAGCACCTTGACCTTACCGGCCGCGGCGTTCGCTGAAGGCAGGATTATTGACAAGTTTACTACTCTGTGGACCAACTTTGCAAAATACGGGTAAGACGAATCAATTATTTCTGTAGTCTTGTACTCGTTTGGCTCAAGTTTTATGATTCCGTTAGAGCCCGTAGTTTATTGATCTCACCTTGAGTTTCGATAGACTTGACCCCATGGCCCTCACTAAACTTGCAGTTTCGATTCGAAATAACTGTTCACTTAATTACTTAGAATGCATAACCTTGAATTAAAAGCAAAAGTTAAGAGAACACAAACAATTTCAACCTCATTTGCAAAATGCTTTGTACGAGTAAAACACAATTTAATTCAGTAAGACCAAGATGAAATGCTTTCATATGTACAGAAAACATTTGTTATGTATTAAACTATTCTGAAAGTGTAGCAGCGAGATGAAGGAGTGAATGAATTACTCTGCTGCAGCGGATTGAATGGCTCGGACCGAGCCATGTTGTGCAACAAAGTGTTGTTTACTAGCATATGATGAAAGCATATTTTAATATGTTTGGTCGTTGGCCGAGACCTAGATAGCTTAATTTTCGAATCAGTTTGGATTTAGTTATATTTTTTCATTTGTTTTGGCTATGGTTATGGCAGTCTTCTTTGCTAAATTATTTATTTCAAGATTGTAACTAATTCTTTCTATAATTAGTGGTTAATATTAGTGATAAGACTTCTCCCTAATTTGAATTGAATAATTATTATGATTACATTGTGAAACTCAGGGGAGGCCTTTGTCCAGCAGTGAACGTCTTTCGTTTCAAATAATGATGATGAATTATGATTAAACTGTTTTGGTATTTAGACCTTCAGCTCAAGTATTAGTGTTTCCAACGCCTCTATATCTTTTAACATATATTTATCACCTTCCAGTGACCCAACACCAGCATCATCTTCAATCTCACCAAAATGGGAGCCGGCAACTACGAAAGACCCTCATCTACTGCTCATAGACAAGAAATGCTCAATGGAACCTGTTTGGGACGACAGCACGGAAGCTCTCCGGTTTTGGAACACGACATATTCTTTGTATAGGCGGAAGGATCAATAATGGCCACAAATTTTTTAATGTGTCAATACTGAGTTTAAAAAGTGAGAGGACAGAAAAATACCTGATTATACATTATGATACTAAGTTATTTTTATGTAAGTTTGAAGAAAGCACAACTAAGTATTTATAATTTGTATACTTAATGGAAACTACGCTAATACCTTTTGTAATTAGTAATTTCATTGCTTGCCTTAAAAACAATGTCTTGAAAACAATGTCTCCTTGTAGGATCAGATCGATTCTCAAGTTCAGTTTGCGACAGATCCCTTGTCTCAAGTCCCACTTGGAAAACGAGTGTTTTTGTAAGTTCAGTGATTCGATTACAATCCACCACTTATAAAGCACTTTGGGAGCACTGAAATAGTGAAAATACTCAAAGCTATTATATATAAGATATTTATTTAATTATTTGATCTAATCGCATCAGCTGTACATATAATTGAAAAATGAAATGAAACATTTGCTGAATATACCATCAATAGATTTTTTTTTCTGTCCTTATAACATAATTAAAAAATACAAGTAAATATCAGTAACAATCTTATCAAACCGGTTCATGCACATGAATTAGAAATGTTTGTAAATAGTTTTAAAAAGCCGTAAACGCTCCTTTGTGAAATCTTGGTGGACTTCAAACGAAATGAGAAGTGGATCTAGAAGGGTTTTTGAGCAAGGATATCCAAGGCGAAACGTTGATTGCTGCGTAGGTCTGGCTTGCTGAGAGTACACCGAGAATGAAATTTATCTGAAAAGGTCCAACGAGTCCTATGGTCAGGGTCCTTTTCAAAACAGGGCCGTTCATTTTCATTTTGTCGTGTGTGGCTCGACACAAAATGTCATAAATTAGCAAACCTGATGAAGAAATTGTGGGCAGGGTAAGCCTAAATTTAATAACTTTGAAAACAGGTTTGAACAATTTTTAAAAGTCGTCAGATTTGGCGAAAGCTTTTTAGTTAGGTTTGGCTATGTTCATAATGAAAGAGTCTTCAAATATATTAATATGTTGTTCTTTATAAAGTTCTCATAAAAAAACATAATACAAAAGAAATCATTAATGAATAAATAACAAAAGAGGTCTGTTGCCCGAACTACGGCTAACTTTTATCTCGCACTGTTTGTGCTTTCCAGATTGAAAGTTTTAAAACAATATCGTATATTGGATCACTTTCACTGGCATGACACTTGATGATCAGCGACAAATATAAAGTACCAAGGTAAGTAGCCCAAGCATAACTAGCTGACCAAATCATGTAGACACTTCACTCAGTTTCTCTAGGCTCAAGTACCTACTGTGCCTGAAGCAATAAGTAAAGTAGGTACCTACTGCCATCATAAGTACTTATGTGACATGCTGACCGATCACGTGCAACACATTGAGAGAGATTGCACGTCGTCTACATAGGAGACATTTACCTCGATGCGACATAGGCTGATAGGACTACTTGGCATCATAAAAATAAATGTTACAGCTAAGATAGCCCTGTGGTCAGTTAACGACTTTTGTGGCGACATTGTGACTGCAATATGTGGTATAAGCAATGCTGATGGTTGTATATGTTAGTGGCTATCAAGAGAAATACTAAAATATAGGTAAGTTATTTTTAGTGTAGACAATCATTAAACAAAACTTAAAAGTGGTCGGAAGCTTTACTGCTAGTCCTGGGTTCGAAATAGTTCGAATCACATGTTGGACATAGTCTTGTTGGGTCTTTCTATCTGGAATTTCATAGTAGCAGCCCGGAGTCGGGATCTGCGCCGATTCTTTTCTGCTTTTACATTTATTTATTATTTATTTATTTACTCATTAATTATTATAACACCTTTACAGAGACTTCCAAGGCGATTTTATGACACACATATAAAACGTTAAAATACAATACATCAATCGTTACAATAAGACATTCCAATACATTAATCATTCACCTTTTTCAATTAAATTTTGCGCTACTTTGACGAATCTCGGCAGGTTTTGGCAAAATATATCTTCCGATAACGTTACAGAATTTATCAAACGTATGACTCGCGTCATAGGGGTAAACTTAAGTAAGTTAGTCCTAGCCAACGGTACGTCTAACAGAGTGGGAGTACATGGAGTTTAAACATGGCGGTCGGGCGTCATGATAGTCAAGACAGTCTCTATGGTTGTCTAGTAATAAAATTGGTAATTCAACATTTGGCAAACTACTAAAATCGCAAGATCTAGATTAGAAGGAGATGCTTGGTTAATAAGTACACACTCACAAACACTCGAAAGTTATCCTATCTACATAAATCTTAACCTTGAAGATAAGTTGGTCAAGTTTAATGTAACGCTGCTTCCCATTCCTTTAATTAAAAGTCCGAAGATGCAATTAAGAAACACACATGCATCAAAATGCTGAGCAGCTCTTGAGTAAGCAGAGTTTACCTGCACTATTGACAAATCCTGTGTATTCTGCGTTCAAACACAAAAAACAAGAAACTAAACTAATGTACAATTCATTTCGAATTCGCACAAGTACATCAATTACCCAACGTACAGTTCGTGGCTCATAAATTCCTCGAGAGCACCAACATTGCAATAAGCACCAATGTCGCGTAAACACTCACTCAAGTACACGTGCTTTTTACGTAACTATTGATAAGTTTACCACCACCTAATACCGCGGCACCACCTGCTTTATCGTCTATTGTCAAACAACCTTCGTTGTGAAAGGTTCGTCTCGCCCCGATATCACGCGCGATGGCCAAAGTCGTGAGACTTGCGCGCAAGTGATAACGTGCGCTTGCGCATATAGACGCGAATCTAACAACATTAGTTAATAGTCATTTCGAAATACGATGCGAGAAAATTTGACACAAGATCGAATAGTGATGTTCCTGAAAATAAGTGTTGAAGTGATGTGCTGTTGAAAAAGGTGTGTGATTGTTTGCGAATATTTGCAATGGTATAGTGATCAAATGTAACGATTTGCGGTTAGCGTGTCGCAACCTAGATACTTACTACGCTATTGTGCTACCGTTACTACAGCTGACCGGTGGATGCCTGTTATATGCATGGGCCTGCGTGAGGCTTAATTGGGAATACGTGGATACTTGGTTCTGGCTCTTGTGCCACAAGAGCCAGGGCTGCACAGGTGGTTCTTTCTTGTGAAGTTTTATTTAATAAATTAAGGCATAGTAGTGGAAGGAAGAACTTTGCTCAGGCGTGGAACAGAATAAGCTATCTATCAAATAATTTTTTTTTTTTTTTTGCGAAATCAGTAAATAACAAGCCTCTAACATTTGTAACTGTTAGTTATCCCATCACAAATTATAGTGAAGCTGAACCTCAATATGTAGGTACCGCTAAGCCCATACATAATGCTTGGGTAGTGCTACAATATGTCGGTGTACTTTATAATCACATCACAACATGACTTTTAGTTTTCACTCACACTTTCTATTACGACTATCTCATTCGGCCTATGTATATGTTAAAAAATATATTTTGATAGGCTTGTGCTGACTCATTATCTCATCTGGTACAGTAGTTAAAAAATATATTTTGATAGGCTTGTGCTGACTCATTATCTCATCTGGTACAGTAGTTAAAAAATATATTTTGATAGGCTTGTGCTGACTCATTATCTCATCTGGTACAGTAGTTCAGGCACAATAGTAGGCATTTGTGTCCTAGACTACCTAACCTAAACACTGTATCACAATCAGCCTATAAAATTCGCACTGCTGGGATATAAGTTTTCTATCTATTATGGGAACGGTTGGTACTGGATGTCTTAAAATCTACTGGGATTTTAAGACCATTAACCAGTACCAAGTTACCTTTGTGATAGAACTAAGTACAATCTACTTGACTAAATTCCTTTATTCACAATCAATATGCGTAGTCCATGTAAAGATCAGTAGCGACAGCTTCCGTTCTAACCGAATACAGCCAAGTATGACTGTCTATCTGACGTCCACGGCCCAGTAACTGGGTAACACGATACTCCTTGGGAAGACTGTTGTCTAATTTAATAGCATTTCACTAGATACTATAACGGAAGATCTGTCATAGATCTACAATTGACAGCTGGAACCAACGGCATAACGTGATTGCCATCATTCACACAGGTGTAAACCTAAACCATAAGCACAGCACAAGCAAGGCGTTAGTGCTAACACTCCTAATTAACAGGAAATCGAGTCGAGCGCTGCCAATCAAACAATCGTGTCTCAATATCCTGGTCCGACCATTATGACGATACCCCGTATTGTGTGCGCGGGCCCATTGCACTGCAATTAGTGCAGTGACGACATCTACGTACCCACCTATGTGCCCTCAGCTGTAACTGCTGTTTGTTTTACTACAATAGTACCTTTTGTTAGAGGCACACAGTCGTGAAGGTTTTTTTTCATTGTCTGAGTTATTAAACTATTCATGTAATGTTATGTCAACAGCATTCCATAGAATCTATATAAATAATTTAATAAGAGCCTCCTGATGGATGAATAAAATACTTAATGTCTGAATCAGTCTAATGAATGAATATTTTTTACCTGTCGCACCACTTAAAAGACTGACGGCTATTACCTTTCCAAGCTATGAAAATTATGATTCAACATTGATGAACATTCGAACGGATAACTTTTAATTTAAATCTAGATGTGCAAATGTTGAAAACAATAAAAAATACACACAAATAATTAACATCGACGCGACTTCGTCCGCGTCAAACTCTTATAACATTCATATAAAGAATGAATACGATACAAAGTTGACTAAATGCATCAATGAAACTGAAAGTCAACCACAACCTCAGCTGGTGCGCCGATTGTAAACATTCTCGGCGTGAAATCTGCTGGTTGTTTCAAGGTCCATCCATCTCAGGGTGAAATCTACTGGCTGTGTCAAGGTCCATCCATCTAAGGGTAAAATCTGCTGGCTGTTTTAATGTCCATTTATCTCAAGATGAACTCTGCTGGCTGTTTCAAGGTCCACCTTTATCGGAATAAAATCTGCAGGATGTTTCAAGGTCCATCCATCTCGGGGTAAATCTGCTGAAAATAACCGTTATCTCACTACAAACTTACAGCAAAATAATAATATTAGTGACGGACTCACAGTAATCTTTGTGTCACGGTGGTCTAATCATCATCATCATACCAACCGAAAGACGTCCACTGCTGGACATAGGCCTCCCCCAAGCGTCGTCACATTGACCCGTCCCGTGCGTCTCGTATCCAGCGAATCCCCGCAACCTTCAGCAGGTCATCGGTCCACATTACAACACAACCTCTTCCGATTCGCGGTCGCCACTCCAGAACTTTTCTGCCCCATCAACCATCCAGAGTTCTAGAGCAATGTGCCCTGCCGGTGGTCTAATATAAAAATACTGATATAGAAATCAATAGCCAATGGAAATTTTAACTAAGTTTGGTATTGTCAATCGATTACCAAAACAATTGATTGGTATTTAAAAAGAACACGCTGTATAACAACAACATATGCTAGTACTATGATCACGTGAGCAAAAGGCAAATAGTTGGCAGTCTCCCAAAACAAACAAACATTTCATAAACTCAAGGACAGCCTGCGTTGAAAGGCCGTAACCCAATTTAATAGGCAAAACTATATAATAATATTAGCTCCTACCAGCGGTTACGCCCGCGTGAAAGTCAGCAATTATCCCAAGGGAACGCTCTCCCGGAACAGAAAATCCCTGAAGACCAATCTATCTCCATACCAAAAAAAAACAAAATACGTTTAGCAGTTTAGGCGTGAAAGCGTAACAAACAGACGGACAGGGTTATTTTCCAATTTATAATATGAGCATGGATGGACAAGTAATTATAGGTGTCACTGTCAGTCAAACAATTGTCCTGACATCATCGTCATCTTGACAAATTATTCGGTCTTGAAAACGATGATGAACAGCATCCTGCTGCTGGTGACAATGAGCTGGCATTACTATATTGGTTGACCTCTTAAATTTCAATTGCTTTGAATGTTTATCAGTGGATGGGTATAAGCTAATATCCATACTTATAGAATGTTTCCGGACTTGTAGAAATAAAACTTTAAGGCCACTATATACATTTTTTTTTCGATTAATCACCCCACAGGGGTTTAAGCCCCTCACGTTTTTAGGCAACAATCATATTAAAACGAATTAGCTTAGAGCTGTAATTCTTATGTCAGTGTGTAGAACAACTCAAATACAAAACAAAAAAACTCTTAAAACACATAATGCTAATCCCTACAAATTTTGCATAATTTTAGGCTGAACAGGTTTGGATGCAAGAAAGAAAGAAAAAAGAGGATGAGGTTCAGAAGGACATTAATGAACCGCTTCTTGGTTATTCAGCGCTGCAACCACAGCAGACTGACTAACTTGCAACGACATATTCTATTTGCGGTTATATTTTCCCGACATTAGATAAACTCTGCGGCTACATGACCTTACAAACATATCTTACACAAATCCAGCGCAAAGTTCACAGTTGATCGCTAACTCGGCCGCAAGGCTGTGATAGACAGACTGCGTGTATATGTGTCAACTGAGTTGTTTCTCGTATTGACTAGAGATAAGAGATAGTGCGAGTGGTCAGCGGGTCAGTTGCGACAACTGAGGCTGCAGGATATGTATGCTTATTGTTATTGTCCTATTTTAGGGTTAATCGTTTTTATAAATAGACTTAGTATAAGTATTTAGAAAAAGGCAGAAGGAATGTTATTTGTCTAGCAGCGAGATAAGTAGACGTCATTGTTGTCGTCGCGAGTGGAACCTGGTTTGAGGACTAACTCATCAACTCATCCTACAAGTCTACTCCCATTTAGGACGACTTGCACAAAATCAAAACAAATAATATTTTCTTTCTGAATCTCGTGCCATGTTACTATCAAAATGAGAAAAGCTACAATCAGTAGCAAAAGTGTTAGTGTGGAAATATTAAAAAAATTTTGCCAATGGAAATGTTTTCTTTCATTGGTAAGTAAATTTGTTTTAAAATTGTTTGTGAAAAGTGGAACGCTTGGTTTTCATACAGATGGAGGGAATTGCGTTATCTATTTAGATTCATGTCTGTGGCCGTAGGCAAGTACGATGACGGACGGACGGATGATGAATTACTCTGATTGAGCATAGAAGCGTGCGGATTAGCACAAGAAAAGAGAGGCTTATGTCCAGCAATGGGCGAAGTCGGACTGTGGATGGTAGATGATGAAGAAAAGTATTTCGATTCTCTTTCAATGTTTATAAGTTTAAACCATTCAATTTATAACTATCTAATAACTAAGTTAAAAGAGTAGCCAAGAATATTTATTGCTCTTTATTTTGCTGATATTTCGCGTTTTCATAGAAAATTGTTAATTGGACATATAATCCGAATAACAATGCATCATTCCACAACGTAAAGCATCGTTGTCGCATTGTTGCATTGTGCCTGTCTGTTCAACCTTTGACAGTACGGTAGTCAAGTGACCTACGTAAGCTTTCCACTTCACTTATTATTATTATTTTCAACATCAAAACAAGGAAACATGAAACATAGATGAGACAAAAAATACAACAGTGTACTTACCCAAAGATGAACAATCAAAATCTGGTTAACTGAATGGGTAAACTAATAAGAATATAAAATCTGAACAGAGTTGTGCATTTAAATTTTTCTAGAAGATTCATACCCTTATTTATAAAAATCCCTGAACTGTTTTGCAATTGATTAGCAGATTTGAATATAGAATCTTTTTTTATTTCGACAATCCCACCGCACTATTCCCAAACCACTGCAACTCCTGAAAGCCAGAATCAACAGTGGCGACCACCAGAAAAGCGCCGAGGCAATGAAGTTCGACAAAGTCCCGGCGAATGAATTTAACTGTCTTGGATCCCGCAACGAAATTAATCAGAAAAGAATAATGAAGGAGTAGGAAATAATACAATTTTCCACTTCCCTCCATATCAAGCAGGAGACAAACAAAACCAATAGGCACAAAGGTTTGTTTACAACTGGGATAAGCCCAGTTGCCTAGCACCACGGATAAAAATTTGCATTAATATTAATGGGTCCTAACATTGTGAGCTGTTATATTTGATTCCAATAATAGGTATGGCAAAAACGCTTGAACGCACGGAAATTTGTTCTAGTTTCCACAAGGTCCGTATAGTAAACAGCTCCTGATACAGCCTGTACATTATTCAACATAGAATTGCGTTCATTCTGCCAAAGAATACACTCCCACAAGATATGATGTGCAGGTTGTACATATTCGCAGTCAGATATAGAACACTGACATTGAGGCGAGGAAATAATTTACTTTTAAAGTTACCATGCCCTGCGAGAAATTGGGCAACACAGTGATCCATTATTGATTGATTGAATTTAGAATGTACTAATCAGTTAGTTACTAAACAGTTCAGAGATTATTATAATAAGTCCAATAGTATAAAGTAGCTCGTAGTAATAATAGTCGAGCCTAACTATTTCACATTTCGATAATGATGAACAGTGGTTCCGCCCATAACACGATGATTTACGAGACCCGCACCACGTACACATTTCATACAAGAAATTAACATAATATTGCGACTGGTTGCATAAACCTAACAAGGTACGTAAAGGGACTTAATTTGTAAGTAATAATTAATACCTACCTACGTAAATCTAAACTAATATTATAAAGAGTTAAAATTAATTGTTTGTAAAATGTATAAACTCTCCCAGTTCTAATTCGATTATGAAAGTTTTAATATATGAATAACTAGCTTCTGCCAGGGCTTCGCCCGCGTGAATGTCGAAAATTATCCCGGAGGAACATTTTTCCGGGATAAAAAGTTCCCTATGTGCCAATTCTGACTATAATCTATATCTGTGCCAAATTTCATCCAGATCCGTTCAGCCGTTCTGGCGACATTGGGTTACAAACATACATCTACAAATCCAAACCATCGCATTTATTTGTAAGACAAGAAGTAAGTTAAATACTGATATAAACCATAGTTGTGTGCCATTGGTTATATTTTCTATTGGAAAATGCGATTCCTGTTTAGGCGACGCGGGCGAAGCCGCGACAAAAAGAAAAAAATAACATAAATTATACTATTTGTATAATTCCATGTTGATCGATTTGCAAAGTAAATTAGATAGGTACTTGTAGCGGTCTTCAAGTGGATGGGTGACAATTATTTACACGAATCTATTGAGAAAATGTTCCGTGCAGCGGATCACATTTAATGGCTGAATATGGTAAATAAAAGAAAAATGTTGTCTTTCATAAAAGTAGTAAGACAGAAGCGAGCCCTAGAATATCTGATGAAAATCTATACGTCTGAAACTAACACCAATTCCGAAATTTGCGTCGGGAAACCGAACCGAAATTGTAGTTCATAAAAATATTGTTTTCAATAAACCCTTACGTAAGTAATTAGCATTGTTAATCATATAAATAAAAACTGAAGCACACCAACACTTATTTTAATAACATGACCTTTTATCTACACAATTCACAAGTTCTTACCTGACCCACCCTGCCGTTAGCTGACCCACTAAAAGTTAAACTTGAAAACTACTGGACAGATTAAAAAAAAACACCTTTGGGAAGCTACACGGACAGTGTAGCTTCCCAAAGTTGTTTTTTTTTCGGGTGACATAGACTACTTTTTATCCCTGTATTCCCACGGGAACGGGAATTACGCGGGTGAAGCCGCGAGGCGTCTGCTGGTTATAAATATTCAGACGCTAACGTTTTAAAGATAAAAGTATAAAACCGTGAGACGAAAGCTTACAGTGTGTCTGTTTATTTCCGTAAATACAAGGCTAGCCCAGCGATTGTTTTATTTCCTTGGTCCTTATGTATACAACAGAGTTAACAAATCCTTACATATTTATTCAATGGTCAAATGTAAATGCAAAACTACTGTATGTATGTGTATAATGGCTGATGGGTTTGGACTATGAAGGTATAGAAAATATCATCCAAACAATTAAATGATAAATTATTGTTACATACGTCCATCTTATTTTTTTAGCAGAAACACTCGCACAGGAATTACACTCATATACTCAAATCATCCCCATACACTCACACACTACACAACAATCCTTCAATACTATCACATCACATCATCAGCCTTTTTTCAATGTTCCCACTGCTGGGACACAGGCCTCCTCTCATAGAGGGAGTGGGCTATAATCCACCACGCGGGCCCAGTGCGGATTGGTAGATGTCACATGTCTTTGAATTTTTGGTTCTAGGACATGCCGGTTTCCTCACGATGTTTTCCTTCACCGTTTTGAGAGCAGTAGTGAAGAAATAAATTACACAAAGTAAAGCGCCTGCTCGGGTTCCAACCCACGACCTACAACTCGTAAGTCAGGACCGTAACCACTGGGCCACCACTGCTCCTATACTACTTACTACTATCACTTTACATTACACTCCACAAATATAGATTTACTATCAAAATTGTTTGAAATATTGTTTTAATCATCTGAATTACGTTGCCGTCAAATATGATTATTTTAAAGGGAGAGCCTGGAGATCTGTCATACAGGTCCCGAACCTAGTTCAGACACAACTCTCACAAAGGTATGTAAGGCAAAATTGTATAAATATTTCTTATTTAAGTAACAATGTCAACCTTTATGAAAGAAAATAAACCAATTTAGATTTTTTGAGTTTGATAAAAAAAAGTCTGATAATCTCAAACAAATTGAATAACCCTTAATTTTCCAAGCAGAGGGTTCAAATTTGTTCGTTATTAGGGTGGGTCAGGTGACAGCATGGTGACAGCTATTACCCACTGTACAGACTGAATAACTCGCTTTCAACATTTTATCCCGGTATCGAAAGCCACACATGGTTTTCCAAACTTTACTTACTTACTCTTAATTAAACCAATCAACGTCTTAAGTTTTAATTTCATTGCAAATTCTACTAACACAAAAGCGTTTTACTATAAAACACTTGCATCACAGAAATACACCTAGAACTCAAAGACGACGTTCAGTTCAGTTGGATAATGAAAACAATGCATTAATTATTACCTGGCTGGCCCGACGTACTCGCCAGCTACGGTAGCTAGCCCGCTGTATAATACTAGCCCGGTATTTCTCTTAAGTCATTTAATTAGACCGATACTAGAGACTTCGCCTTTTATTGTTTTCTGTACCTTCGGCTTCAGCTGGAAGATGGGTCTTGATGAAGTAGAAGGTAAATACGATAAAATAAATTGCATAGAGATGTGCCAACTATGACTTTGTCCGACAAGCCGACTAGCCGATTAGTCGGTTGTAAAGAGGCCGGCCGACTCTTATGTACTCTTAGATTCTATTATATACCTACATATTATATACCTACATATTATATACCTACATATTATATACCTACATATTATATACCTACATATTATATACCTACATATTATATACCTACATATTATGGAGAAATACATACTAAGTAAGAAGCCGGATAGTTGCCGCTCTTTGCCGAATAGTCGCCGACTGCGAAAGTGGCCGGATGAGCTTTGTCACCATGCCAAAATGAATAAATTCATGCTTTTTCGAATAAAATAAATAAATAATAAAAATGTATTTACATACATATTTCTATACCTATTTATAAACATTTTCAAACTTAAAACGAAAATACAATACAACAGCTATTTTTACATGGAAAGCCTAACTAACATCAGCATTTATTTTTCTTAATTCTTCGATAAATGCAATACAATTAATTTATTTACGTACTAACAACTGTTTATGACACGTGTATGAGAATTATATAATCGTAAGTAGTACTAATAATCATCAGAAAGAATTTGCCTGTACGTATACATAATTATTACTTGCATGTAATGTGTATATCTGCATGTATATGTATGTATGATAATTTGGTCGAATACCTAGCAATCTGACGTCACATTCGACTACCTTCGGCACCAAACACCCGAGGTCCGGTGATAATAGTAGATCCCAGACAACAGGAGTGCGCGCGCGCAGATCTTGCGGTAAAAGTTTAAATTTCAAAATAGGAAACGGATAATAAGTTATATGTGTGAAATAAAATTGGGTGAGTATATATAGAAAATATGCTGAAAATCAATGTTAATTTTTTTTTTTAAATGGAGAAAATATTTTTAATAGTCACATATTTACATGTTGCAATCTGGTCGTATTTATTAAATTTTTTATGGTGTTTTAAAAGTGAAAAAGAATATTTTACCAAATAATATAAGGTAAATGTTTTACATAATCATTATAACTCTACCGATGGTTAAGGTTAACGATTACGTTACCTTTTTACCATATTCATCGATGTTGATTAGTTATTTGTATGACATGCTTACTGATATTTTGTTTATTTAAAACAATGCTTAACAGTTTTGATGCATGACATTTAAAAAAAGAAATTCTACTATTCCGAATTTTGAATTTGAAGAAAAAATTTAGCAACAATTTTTTTCCTATTATAAAAAATTCGGAATAGAAGAATTTTGATTTCATAACTTGCTAATGAACGGCTAAACAGTACCGAGATTTTTATAAATAATGATTACAATGAAAAAGATGTAGTTAGTATTAGTCAAAATCATAGGTAAACCTATATCATCGTATTGTCCTCCGTCACAGCCGAGTAAAATTAAAAAATATCTATACATACAGTAGGAAACCGATTCGTTAAAAAAAGTGTATCCTATTATTGAATTAAACTAGTGCATCCCTAGTTTAATTACCTCGACGAATAAGATTATAATCTCTATGGCTTTAATATCATTAAATGAGTGAACATTACAATTGCCCAGAACAATACGAAGGACATTAAAATGCCACCTTAACCTTAAATAGAGGACGAAGTGTTCTGTTGGTAATTGCATAATAATTGTATGATTAAATACAAGGTAGCCTTTCTTTCTTTCTTTCAATATTGTACACCAAAAAAAGAAATTACACATTTATTTTACAACAACTTAATACTGTGGGTACAAAGGCGTACTTAAGAGCCCCTACAAGTTTCACGAGCTAAAAACAGAAAACAGCTACTTTCTCAGCGAAAATTTCTCAATAACTACAACAAGATATATGATAAAAAATAATGACATAAATAAAAACGACACAGGTCCGTCGTCTACAAGCCCTTGACCGAGACTACTACTAGACTACTACCTATATAAAAAGTACTCTGTGGCGAGACTGAATGCCTCGCGCGAGCGCAACGGTTTATAAGGCATTATTTCGACAATTTATTACAATAAAATAAGTACTCAAAAATTAAATCTAAAAATTGGATTCGATTGATAAACACCTCAAATTTCAAATTATTTACCAGTTAATTGTATATGCAACATATTCTTATGCATAGACGACGCTTTCGCACATGATAAACCGTTTTTTCCGCGTGGACAACACATTTTTTTAAGTACAAATACAATAAACTTTGAACAACAAATTTGGTGGCTTACCAGTCTTACTATATGCCCAATCCATACTTTTTTTTGCAGATTATTATTCGCCACCAGTAAGCTGAAAAAGCAATTGAAAAACCTGGTGTTTCGTGATTACGTAAAAATGTGTGTTAGGAATTTATTTATTCTAATTTAATTTGAGCAGTTTTCTGTTTTTAGCTCGTGAAACTTGTAGGGGCTCTTATCGCTGACAGCGATATCTACCAGACAATCTTTGGAATCCTTTGGAACTCCCTAAACGATTCACGAACATCAATTCACATAAACAGCCTTATTACAAGCTTTACAGCAAGCCTTGCTTTTCATGCAGTCATCGTTTTTCAAGCACTTTCTGGGTTTCTATTAAGTCGAAACTTTTGCATACTTAGAATAGAATAGAATACTCTTTATTATGTACGCCATATAAGTTACAGAAAGTATAGACGAAGAAAACATTACACTGGGTGACAAAAGCAACTTTGAAAACATTAAAATAATATAGTACTATGAAACTGGTCTCATGACGGAGCCGGAAGGTAGCTATTGCTACTCCTCAACCAGACAAAATAGCACCATCGTGTTTGGGCTCATTGGATGTATATTATATTACAAACGATATTATATTTCATACTTTTATAAAAAGATGAAGAAGATAATTTTTAAAATACAGTATTTTTCCATACCAAGTATTTTATTGATATAAACTACATATTTGATTAATGTATTAAGTATAACGCACCAACCAAATATGTGTTTTATACAAAAATAAACTCTTGAAAAAGATCAGCTCTTTGCCTAACTCGAAAATATGTGGAATCATCATCATCATTTCAGCCGAAAGACGTCCACTGCTGGACATAGGCCTCCCCCAGGCGTCGCCACATTGACGCATCCAGAGCATTCCCGCAACCTTAACCAGGTCATCGGTCCACATAGTGGTAGGCCTTCCAACGCATCGTCTTGCAGTTCGCGGTCACCACTCCAGAACAATTCGGCCCCATCGGCCATCCGTTCTTTCCCGTCCTTACACATATTTAAAGGTGCGTACCTAACCAGACACTCACTCACTCCCATATGCACACACACAACACACTCCCACCACAGGCACACTTACACTCATCAACTCACACACAGACATACAAAAACATATAATTTAGATTTATTACTTTCTTTTTATTATTTGAATTCCTACATATGCGCAATAAGCAATTTGTTTTAACTATATGTGTTACCAAATGGCAATTACTTGACTGTTAACTATGTAGCGAATCTCCTCCACAATTTCTTAGAATGAAAATAGAACCCATGGCTGAACGCTGATCCCCAAAATACAGGTCCAAGTTAGTTTGGGGGTTACGATCAGATTTGTGACAATACATTTGTGTGCTATTTCAAAGTGTCAAATAAATATTTGAATTTTAATTTGATTTAATTTAAGTAATTAATTTTAATTTAATTCATTTAGTTCTGCGAGCAATGTGCCCTGCCCACTCAAGCCACTCAAGTTGAAACAAAATGTGGAATAAATGAATAATAAATTATACTGATTACAACAATGGCATGTATGGGCACATTGTTTTAACTGAGATTTAATTCCTTTTAATAATATGCCGAATTTAAATGAAAAATATCTGGTTTAACTCATCTCGTCATCTTCTGAATTAGTTTGTGCAAGAATTTTTGTTTGGTAAGTCAGAGAATAATAGATAATCAATAATGAACTTTTGTAGGTTATATCTGTATATAGGTAATGTTATTATCAATTTGACTGTATTTCTTTTCGCTGCTGGTTAGGGATCTAGAAGCAAATGCTATTGGTCTTTCTGAGCCATCGGGTAGTTTGTGACTTAGCACGGCACCAAGTCCTGTAGGTGAAGCGTCTGTGGCCAGTATAAGTGGTTTATTCTGATCGAAGTGTATTAGAATTCTTTCGCTTAGTATCTCTTTTTTTATGTTTTTCAGGCTTTCTTCACATTTTGTAGACCATGTAAATTTTGCACCTTTCTTCAAGAGTTCATTTAAGGGGGCAGTGATGGATGCCAGATTGGGTATGAATTTGTTGTAATAATTTGCCATACCTAGTAACGTTCTTAGTTCATTTACATTAGTAGGGCGTTGTGCATTTAATATTGCTTTTATCTTGTCCTGATTTTTATGTAAACCCTCTTTGTCTATCGTGTGTCCCAAATAATTGATACTTCTTTTGAAGAATTGGCACTTTTCTTTATTAACACGAAGGTTGCTGTCTTGAAGTTTAAACAAAACTTGTTTCAATCTGGATAATAATTGTTTTTCTGTCGATCCTTGAATTATTATATCATCGAAGAAGCACTTGACACCGTCAAGGCCCAGTAGTAATTGGTCCATGTATTTTTGCCAGAGACTTGGGGCTACTTTGACTCCAAACATGAGTCGGTTCACTTTAAAAGTACCTTTGTGTGTACTCAGAGTTTGCAGCAGGGCGCTCTCTTCATCCATCACCATGTTCAGGTAGGCTTGCGTGATGTCTAAGGTGCAGAAAAATTGTCCGCCGTTCATTTCAGATAGAATATCTTCAATTATTGGTATTGGATATTTTTCGTCTTCTATCATTTTGTTTAAGGTAATTTTATAGTCGGCGCACAGTCTGATGCTTCCGTTTGGTTTTACTATTGGGACGACGGGAGTTCCCCAATCGGAGTGATCAATCTTTGTAATAATTCCCAATTTTTCAAGTCGGTCGATTTCTTCATCTACTTTAGATCGTAGCGCATATGGAATTCGCCGAGGTTTAATAAAGATTGGTTGCGCATTATCTTTAAGAGTCAGGTGGCCTCGAACATTTGGAATTTCACCTAGGTTTGTAGTGAAGACGGTGGGTTCGAACTCTTTAAGCAATTGTTCAAGATTTTGTGTCTTCTTGCATGTATCAACCAAATTTATTTCGGCTAGTTTAATGTTAAACTCCTTCATCCAGCTTCTACCCAAGATGGGTTTCACGTCTTTGTTAATCACGTATAGTTTTCCATAGAATAGTTGGTTTTTATATTTGCATCGAACAAACGTGACACCGATGGGCTTAAAAACTTCGCCTGTATAAGTTCTTAGTTTGATGCTCGTGTGAAATAGTCTTTTGTTAATGTTCAGCTTCATAAAATCCTTTAGTGATATGGTAGAGAGTGTTGCACCCGTGTCAAATTCCATTCTTATTTTCTTTCCTTCAATTTCGATAGTTATAATGTATTTGTCTGAGATTTCATTCTTTACAAAGTTGATTTCTGCGATGCTGTCGGTACTGGCGCTGCTTGCAGAGTCGTCATTCAGCAAGTTCGTTTCATTGCGTTTATATCCTTGAAGGCAGACTCGCGCTAGGTGTCCTTCCTTTTGACACTTTCGGCATGTACTTTTAATGGCCCCACATTCATTTGCTTTGTGGTCTTCTTTGCCACAGCGATAGCATTTACCTTTAAGCTCTCTTATAGAAGTCGGTCTTTTAATTGAACGTGCTTTATTCTGTGCGTGTTGTAATTCATTATGTACTTTTGAAACAATATTGATCGTGTCCAATGGTGGGGAACGAATGGATGCAGATATGGTCGAATTTTCTATTTTTCCCATTTCCATAGATGTGGCCGTGCGAACTAATTCAGAAAATGGCGCTGTTTGTTTTGCTTGTAAAATTTTTGTGCGAATTTCTCCATCTTTTAAGCCTCGTATAAATTGTAACGACAAAAATGAATCGAGATTGGGTTTCAGACAATGTGAGCACTTAAAATCACATTTTGATGACAGTCTTTTCAGTTCTGACGCGTAAAGAGTGCTCGATTCATCCGCTTGTTGTAGCCTTGATATGAAGGTGTGCTGTGAGGCCCATATGCTAGGTTTTGGATCGATGAAATTGTCCAAGATATCAGTAAGTTCTTCATAGGTCTTCTTGATTGGGTCGTCGGGTGAACACAGGTCGTAAATTCTTTCATGAATGTCAGGTGGTAAAGTGGACAGCAGTGTGTAGACCTTCGTTGTGGGATCCGTAATATTGTTGAGCATCATGTAAACAGACAGTCTTTTTATAAAGTTTTTAAACGATTCGTTTGCTTGAAAAGGTTGGAAATTGAGTCTGGGATGTACGTCTCGATGAATGCTCGTGAATTCGTGGGCATCTTGTGAGGAAGGTACGCTGGGTAACGGCTCAGGAAGTTTGAAAGTGTTCATTAGTCGAATCATTTTTGTACGTAAATTTGTATAAAGTTCGTCCACTTCGTACCTGTAATCGGTTTCGGATTCCAGGTATTCGTCTTCGGTCTCCTGTTCTATCTGTAATTGTATGTTTTGCAGTCCTTGGTATGTATTTTGAAGTGTCAGTAATCGTGTTTCTATTTCTTCATGAGTATATACATGTTCTGCTTGAAATGCGTTATTAGTTTTCGTTAGCACACCGCGTAGGATGGCTCGCGAACGTTTTGCTTTCTTTACATCGAACGGCATCGTCGCCAGATGTTATATATTATTATGAATTAAAACATATTATTTCTAGATAGAAGTATTATAATGAATGACATATATCCAGTCAACAACGGTAACCAAGCAACACGTATTAAGTCTATGACAGGTAAATTAATACTGTTATAGTACATTGTGGTACAAGTTTGTAATGTTGGTGATTACCGCTGAGGCGCCATTGAGATTGAGAGAGCCGAGGACGGTAATCATCAATACACACGTGTATCATACGACGTTTTTCAACACACTTGTGAAGAAAATAATACTAAAAAATCATTTCCAATAGTGAAAACGAGTTGTGAATATTTTTTCGCAATGGCGTGCAAAATTAATCAGTTTTCCTATGCGCGCGCATCTAACAATGGCGATCGGCCATAGACTAAAAATAATGAGTTATCTTTTTTTGGCTTTTCGCGGATAGCGTTTTAGCCACGTACAAAATGGAGAATTTCAAGTTTTCTTTATTACAGATAAAAATAAAAGTTATATTTAAGTGAATGTTTTATTTATTAAACACGTACAAGTTGAAATTATCTATTTAAATACGACGTTGCATGAAATGTGTTGCATTTGTACTATCGAGTACGATCTTTTTTGTATCGAAACTTTTTTAAGAACAAAGCAACTCAACCAATAAATTAAAAAAAAAACTCTTTATCTCACTTGTGAATAATAGTAATGAAAAAGTCACAGTTTGATAACAAGTGTCATTATGTGCCTAATTGCGGTGAAATTAGAGCCACTTTATGAGCAAGTGTGTTGAAATAGTACATTATGGTACAAGTGTGTAATGTTGGTGATTACCGCTGAGGCGCCATTGAGACCCGCCGAGCCGTTAGGTGAGGGTCTTAAGAGAGCCGAGGACGGTAATCATCAATACACACGTGTATCATACGACGTTTTTCAACACACTTGTAAAGAAAATAATACTAAAAAATCATTTCCAACAGTGAAAACGAGTTGTGATTTTTTTTTCGCAATGGCGGGCAAAATTAATCAGTTTTCCTATGCGCGCGCATCTAACAATGGCGATCGGCTATAGACTAAAAATAATGGGTTTTCTTTTTTTTGGCTTTTCGCGAATAGCGTTTTAGCCACAAAGTTAAGTACAAAATGGGGAATTTCAAGTTTTCTTTATTACAGACAAAACAAAAGTTATATTTAAGAGAAGGTTTTATTTATTAAACACGTACAAGTTGAAATTATCTATTTAAATACGAAGTTGCATGAAATTTGTTGCATTTGTACTATTGAGCACGATCTTTTTTGTATCGAAACTTTTTTAAGAACAAAGCAACTCAACCAATAAATTTAAAAAAAAACTCTTTTTCTCACTTGTGAATAATAGTAATGAAAAAGTCACAGTTTGATAACAGGTGTCATTATGTGCCTAATTGCGGTGAAATTAGAGCCACTTTATGAGCAAGTGTGTTGAAAAACACATTATACACGGTTTTGGTAGTGGTCTTTTTGGCAATCTTTAATTGAAAGTAATTTATTTATTTCTACTACACTACAGTATTCTTACCTATTACTCCATTTAATTATAATAAAAAAATATTATAATGGTAACAGCTTCTACTTGTCACTTGGCAGAATTAGTATGAAACGGCTTCACTAAGCTAATGAAAGTTAACGAATAAATCAAATAACTTTTCATTTATATTGTTTTTTTATCCGGTGTTAACTGGTTAATGTGATACTTTGAAAAAACATTGACAAATATTGGCATTTCTTTCGTATTTAACTCAGTTTCAGACGCTCAAATTTAAGTCAACTAAGATTTCGCCATTGCCCTTTGCCCGTTTCATCATTGGACTACTAGACGTACGGCGATGCGCCATCAGCACGTGATGGACACCCCACACTTATGCACTAAACATTTTGGAAATACTTAACGCGCGTGCGTGCTAAGGAATGGCATTCCCCGCCGGGGTCTCTGTTTCCTGGTAGCTATAACCTGGAAGTCTTTAAGTCCAGAGTGAATAAGTTATTTTAAGGCAAGCGTGCAGGTCATCGCTTATCATCAATAAAATAATAATTGGATGGATGGTGTAGGAGAGGGAGGCCAAAGAAATTATGGAAGGATTGTGTGAGGACTGAAAGAAAAGAGAGTCAGCGATATCATGACAGTTGACAGGACGGTATGGAAGAAGAAAACGTGGTGTGTTGTGCCGACCCCCAGTAGAGGACAAAGACAGGAAGATGATCATGAACTCGACGGAATGTAGTGCAGTTTTTTTCTCTCAAATTTGCACATAAAGTAGGAAGCAGGCTCGTTTAAAAATGTATGTTAAAATGTTAACCCTATTAATATTTGATTTATCTTTATACTAACCGGTCCTAAATAGCACTACGTACTCTTGTACTCCAAAAGTTGGTGTTTTACGTGGAAACTGACTGAACTAGTACACCGCTTGTTTACCTGGACACAAACAAGATTATAATCGCTATAACTTTATTGTCAGTACGTGAATGAACTTTATCATTTTCCAGCAACGCGAAGTACACAAAAACAACAAAAAACCGGCCAAGTGCGTGTCGGACTTCGCACATTTATGGTTCCGTACGAATTTATCTATATATTTGTTAATAAAATATAAGTAACTAACACTCCGCCCGCGACTTCGATCGCATGATTTCGTATTTTATTCAACTAAGTACAGATGATTGTATTATGTGCAGTTTGTAAAGGCGGCCAAAAATAAGCTATTGTTAATTCAATATTAAATGGGGTATCGTATATATATACGGTTTAAGTTAGGATTTACGAAACTTTCATGACGTGTCCGATAAGTTTTAGCTAAATAAAGGGCTCGTGGGTAAAAAACAGTTACACTGGTCAT
The DNA here is from genome assembly GCA_964057195.1 of Orthosia cruda. NCBI lineage: Eukaryota > Metazoa > Arthropoda > Insecta > Lepidoptera > Noctuidae > Orthosia > Orthosia cruda. The sequence continues at coordinate 1,973,694 of OZ059835.1, read as the reverse complement.
TCGATTAAAACTCAGTCATGAGGCTTTACAAAAAGATTCATAGCGTGTACACCACTCACCATCTAATACTATGAAGAAGACAGTGCATTGGAGCTTCTGCATGAGTCTTACGATAAATATGGATAAAACTGAGGTCATTTTAAATACCCATTCTCATGAAAATCGGTGACTTTACAAAAGGTATTCAACGATTCTGACTCGGAAACACGGACAGGAAAACTGAAGTAACCAACATAGACCCAAGAATGACCAAAGTTTGGTTGCATTAAGCAGACCAAATTGTTCGCTGAACAGATGGCCTATGGGACTGAAAGGTTCTGGAGTGGCGAGGTCGTTACTGGAAGATGCAACATGGCAAGGCCTCACAAAACTTGGACTGATGTTCTGGCGAGGGCCGCAAGTGTGCTGAATCCGAAGAGCAGAAGACTGGTCCAGATTTTTGAGTCGCATAATTTCAGGTGGAGCAAATATTACTCTAGTATGAAAACGAATGCTTTTATAACAAGTTGCCAAAGTCAGTTATAGAACTGACCGATGGAAGGTTCAAAAACTACATCAAACGTATCCTTATTAAAAAAGCATATTATAAAATCAAGGACTACGTTGAAGATAAAAACATTTGGCCTTAGCTCCTTCTGCGCATGCAGCTTCCCTGGTAACTTGTAAACGGCACAAATATGTGGATGTCTCTAACTATTCTCAATCTCATTTTTCTTTCCTTCTTTTAATTAGACTTTTACAATGGTTTTCAAACATCTTTATAGCCCTTTGCTAAGAATAGTTACAGCACTGATAACAAAATTTGTGCCACATGTTAAATTTAGTCATGTAATACTATTTTTATTTACCTTTGTATAGATTATTTTACCGATTGTTTTGTGAATGTGTGAACATTGTAGGCCTTCTAGATGCTAGTTAACATTTGTTAACTTTTTTATAAAATATATAATCCTTTTATTTTATTTTTTTAGTTTCTTACGACTTATTGTCATAAGTCGGGCCTACGTTGTCCCCCCATGTCTAAGTACTAATGCTGTAACATGGAAATATTGTAAAACCAAACCATTTTTAAAAGAGTAACCATGGAGTTTCTTGCCGGTTCTTCTCCATAGGAAACGACCAACCCGAACCGTGCACCTTTTGTCGACGTTTTATAAGTGCCCATGTAGGCCTATGTGAAATAAAATATTGATTTTGATTTTGATTTTGAATGCTGCGTAAATTACGCGTCACTAAAACGTCACTCATAACTCATAAAATTACCTACGTTTGTTTGGCCTTACACTTTTTGTCGACATTTTGTTGTGTTTTGTTTTTGTTGTTTGGCCTGAGACAAAAGGTCCAGTTCGGTAGTTCCAAATCGTGGTAGAGGTCGTCTTACCCTCAGTTTCCCACATTAAAATTATCGGAGAATTAATGTGACAAATTGTCAAGCACGCGTTATCTGCTGTGATTGGTTGTATGAATTTTCAACAGCCAATCACAGAAGATAACGCGTGTTTGACAATTTGTCACATTAATTCTCCGATAATTTTAAGGTGGTAAACTGAGGGTTAGTACCGAAAGATTCTCCAAAAAACCGTTGACACCCCTAAATCATCTTCTTGGGCTAATTCTGAAAAACAAATGATGGCAATTTATTATTTGCTCAAGGAATAAGATTTTTCAAACAAATACATGTCTTCCTTTTAAACTCTTTAAAGGTTGGATTTCCAAAAATCCCTCCATAGTGTTGACCTACATCATAAAAAGAATCTATGTGCAGTAACATACTTCAAAAGTTTGGTCCAAAATAAAAGATTTACTATTTATTAATTATTATTTATTAAGGTTAGTATTTGTGCTAAATTTCAAGCTTATTAACCCAAGATCTTCAACACCCTCCAAATAATATTTTAAGGGTAGTTTCGAAAAACTAATATTAGCATCCTTTATTATTTACTTAGGTTAGTATTTGTGCCAAGTTTTAAGTTTATTAAACCAAGAAATAAGATTTTCCATACAAATTTTAACATCATTTAAATAATCTTTTGGGGGTAGTTCCGAAAAACTAATGTTACCTTTATTATTTTGCCCTAGGAATTATTTTATTAATCAAAAGTGTAAACCTACAATTTCAGATGTTTTACCTTGCAAGCCGAAGAAATTTCATATAAAATTTCAACCCCTTTTTACACCCTTAGGTGTGGGTTTCCAAAAACCAATAAATACATTAATTCTTTTTATCAATCACTAGCTGACCCGCGGGGCTTCGCTCCCGTCTACTGGCTACCAACCTGTCTACTCTGCCTACCCTGCCCACGCTGTCTACCCTGGCTACGCTGCCTACCCTGCCTTCCCTGCCTACGCTGCCTACCCTGCCTACGCTGCCTACCCTGCCTACTCTGCCCACCCTGCCTAACCTGCCTACTCTGCCTATACTGTCTACCCTGCCTACCCTGCCTACGCTGTCTACCCTGCCTACCCTGCCTACCCTGCCTACCCTGCCTACCCTGCCTACCCTGCCCACGCTGCCTACGCTGCCGACCCTGCCTACCCTGCCAATCCTGCCTACCCTGCCTACCCTGCCTACCCTGCCTACCCTGCCTACCCTGCCTACCCTGCCTACCCTGCCTACCCAGCCTACCCTGCCTGCCCTGCTTACCATGCCTACCCTGCCTACCCTGCCTACCCTGCCTACCCTGCCTACCCTGCCTACCCTGCCTACGCTGCCTACCCTGTCTACAATGCTTATCCTGCCCACCCTTCCTACTCTGCCTGCCCTGCCCACACTGCCTACCCTGCCTTCCCTGCCTACGCTGCCTACCCTGCCTATGCTGCCTACTCTGTATACCCTGCCCACGCTGCCTACCCTGCCTACCCTGCCTACCCTGCCTACCCTGCCTACCCTGCCTACCCTGCCTACGCTGCCTACCCTGTCTACAATGCTTATCCTGCCCACCCTTCCTACTCTGCCTGCCCTGCCCACACTGCCTACCCTGCCTTCCCTGCCTACGCTGCCTACCCTGCCTATGCTGCCTACTCTGTATACCCTGCCCACGCTGCCTACCCTGCCTACTCTGCCTAATCTGCCTACCCTACCTACCCTGCCCACGCTGCCTACCTTGCCTAGCCTACCTACCCTGTCTACCCTGCCTACCCTGCCTACCCTGCCTACCCTGCCTACTCTGCCTACTCTGCCTACACTGCTTACCCTGCCTACCCTGCCTACCCTGCCTATCCTGCCTAGCCTGCCTACTCTGCCCACGCTGCCTACCCTGCCTACCCTGCCAACACTGCATACACTGCCTACCCTGCCTACACTACCTACCCTACCCTACCTACCTACCTTACCCTACCTACTAATTTTTATCTATCATCAATAGTTTTCTCAGCGCACGCCAAATAATGAATTTTATAGGCAACAAATTTTGCTACCTTTGGTTACATTATTGCAATTTTCATAAGGATCTCCATTTTTTTTTTAAATATGTTATAGCCACATACATATTTTCAAAAAAAATGTCTAGTGCCTACACACAGGAATAATGTAGCTTTCTACTGGTGAAAGAATTATCAAAATCGGTTCTGTAGATCCAGAGATTACCCCTTACAACGTCAAAAACTCACAAACTTTACCTCTTTATAATATTAGTATAGATTAGCGTAAATCTAAAGTTTCACGTGTCCAATTTTCAAACTGTAGAAATTACATACAAACTTTCAACCCCCTTTTTACACCCTTACGGGTGTAAATTGCAAAAACCAATAAATAAATAACTATTTTTATCAACCAAGATCGTAAATCTAATATTTCATGTGTCCAACTTACAAATTGTATAAATGTCGTACAAACTTTCAACCCCCTTTTTACCCCCCTGGGGTGGAATTTCCAAAAATCCTTTCTTAGTGCTCACTTACGTCACTTGAGGAACCTTTCTGCCAAATTTCATGCTTCTAGGCCTAGCGGTTTTGGCTGTGCGTTGATCGATCAGTCAGTCAGTCAGTTTCTTCTTTTATATATATAGATAACTAGCTGACCCGCGGGGCTTCGCTCCCGTCAACTGGCTATCTACCTACCTACCCTGCCCACCCTGCCTACTCTGCCTACCCTGCCTACCATGCCTACCCTGCCTTCCCTGCCTATCCTGCCTTCTCTGCCAACCCTGCCTACCCTGCTAACCCCTTACTGCCCTGCCTACCCTGCCTAGCCCGCCTATCCTGCCTACTCTGCCTACCCTGCCAACCCTGCCTACTCTGTCTACCCTGCCAACCATGCCTATCCTGCCGACCCGGCCAATCCCGCTTACCATGCCTACCCTGCCTAGCCTGCCTATCCTGCCTACCCAGCCTACCCTGCCTACCCTGCCTACCCTGCCTACCCTGCCTACCCTGCCTACCCTGCCTACCCTGCCTACCCTGACTGGCGCGCCTACCCTGCCTTCCCTGCCTATCCTGCCTACCCTGCCTGCCCTGCCTACCCTGCCTATCCTGCCTACTCTGCCTACCCTGCCAACCCTGCCTACTCTGCCTACCCTGCCAACCATGCCTATCCTGCCAACCCTGTCTAACCTGCCTACCCTGCCTTCTCTGCCTACCCAGCCTACCCTGCCTACTCTGCCTACCATGCCTACCCTGCCTACCCTGCCTACCCTGCCTACCCTGCCTAATCTGCCTACCCTGCCTACCCTGCCTTCCCTGCCTACCCTGCCTAACCTGACTGGCGCGCCTACCCTGCCTACCCTGCCTACCCTGACTGGCGCGCCTACCCTGCCTTCCCTGCCTATCCTGCCTACCCTGCCTACCCTGCCTATCCTGCCTACCCTGCCTACCCTGCCTACCCTGCCTATCCTGCCTACTCTGCCTACCCTGCCAACCCTGCCAACCCTGTCTAACCTGCCTACCCTGCCTTCTCTGCCTACCCAGCCTACCCTGCCTACTCTGCCTACCATGCCTACCCTGCCTACCCTGCCTACCCTGCCTACCCTGCCTAACCTGCCTACCCTGCCTACCCTGCCTTCCCTGCCTACCCTGCCTACCCTGACTGGCGCGCCTACCCTGCCTTCCCTGCCTACTCTGCCTACCCTGCCAACCATGCCTATCCTGCCTACCCGGCCAATCCCGCCTACCATGCCTACCCTGCCTAGCCTGCCTATCCTGCCTATCCTGCCTACCCAGCCTACCCTGCCTACCCTGACTGGCGCGCCTACCCTGCCTTCCCTGCCTATCCTGCCTACCCTGCCTACCCTGCCTACCCTGCCTACCCTGCCAACCCTGCCTACTCTGCCTACCCTGCCAACCATGCCTATCCTGCCAACCCTGTCTAACCTGCCTACCCTGCCTTCTCTGCCTACCCAGCCTACCCTGCCTACTCTGCCTACCATGCCTACCCTGCCTACCCTGCCTACCCTGCCTAACCTGCCTACCCTGCCTACCCTGCCTTCCCTGCCTACCCTGCCTACCCTGACTGGCGCGCCTACCCTGCCTTCCCTGCCTATCCTGCCTACCCTGCCTACCCTGCCTACCCTGCCTACCCTGCCTACCCTGCCTACCCTGCCTATCCTGCCTACTCTGCTTACCCTGCCAACCCTGCCTACTCTGCCTACCCTGCCAACCATGCCTATCCTGCCTACCCGGCCAACCCCGCCTACCATGCCTACCCTGCCTACCCTGCTTACCCTGCTTACCCTGCCTAGCCAGCCTAGCCTGCCTACCCTACCTACCCTGCCTACCCTGCCTACTTTGCCTGCCCTGCCTACCCTACTTACCTACTATATTTATCTATCATCAATGTTTTTCTCAGCGCACGCTAAAAAATGAATTTTATAGACAAAATTTTCCTGCCTTGAGTTACATTATTGCAATTTTCATAAGGATCTCTAATATTTTTGGAAATTATTATAGCCTATGACACTCAAGAATAATGTAGCTTTCTACTGGTGAAAGAATTTTCAAAATCGGTTCAGTAGATCCAGAGATTACCCATTACAACGTCACAAACTCACAAACTCACAAACCCACAAACTTTACCTCTTTATAATATTAGTATAGATAAACATTATCACCAAATTTTTAGTGCATAGGTCAACGGGAAGTTAAAAAATTCTTCAGAATATAACGTATGACAGACGACAGACAGACGGACACCTGAGTGACAGCTATGAGTACCCGAACGGTCCAAACGGAGCCCCAGTTTGGACCCTTCGGAACCCTAAAAATAACAGTTTTTTTATTTAATTAGTCATAAAGTTTCATAGAGAGGACGTATTGTTGTAATATGGACATTTAAATAGTCTGAATTAAACGTTTTATTTTTTATATTGTGGTATCTGTTACTCACTCCACCACTTCTATTCTATTCTATTTAGCTGAATCCGGGTAGACTGGAAGAAGACACCAATAATTTTGGGAAAAGACTACGCAGACGATAATGTTTCTGATTAATAATGCCTGAAAAAAACGCATATTGAATAAAATCAGGCTGTAATGAAAAGGAAGTAATCTTGATGAATCCTTGGGTTAGATCATTTATTGCTTATTGTGATATTGCTCTGAACAGTACGTGACGTAACATGTTCGAGAAAAAACCTTCGTTGTATTTAACCGCGATTACCATAACTACATAATACTTCCTGTATGGGTATTTCAGGTTAAGATAAATCAAATTAAAACCAGTCGTTTTAGTAACAAATAATAATTTTGTGAGTTCTTGGTTTCCACAAGCAATACGTTTTTTTTTTAAACAAGCTTTTTGAACTATACATCAGTATAGCTCCGTCTGTCTATCACAACGGAAGTCTGTCTATCACACATGATGGCCTTTAGCACATCATAGTAGGAGCACTGGGTTCCACCAAATGTGGTGTCCACAAGAAAAAAATCACCGATTTCTTCGCTCATCTTCCAGTGCCATGAAGTGGTTGGTGCTGCTGTCGCTGATCGCGGCGCGGCTGGTGCAGCAGCCGACGCAGCCGGTGCGCGTGCGCGGTGGGCTGGTGCGCGGGACCGTCAGCCGTAACGGCAAGTTCTTCCAGTACTTCGGCATCCCCTACGCGACCGTTGATGAGAGGAACCGATTTCAGGTGAGAGATGCTTGTTTCTTTGTATAAGTAAGCAATAACTTATGACAGAGGCTTAGTCGAGAACTATTCCTCGAGATCGTACTGCCGGGATAAAAAAGCATCCTATATTATCTGATCCAGACCCTGTAGTACCCATGTTCACATCCGTTCAACTTTTGAGGCGTTTCTAATTGATGAACAAACAGCCAAACATTTATATGATTGATGAGAAAGTGACAGATGTATACACGTCATATACATCTGTCCCTTACTCGATATCAAAATAACCTTACTCTAAGAGCTTGTGGTCACCCCCCTGGTTTGTCTCGTGCTTGTGCTACTACCAAGCGTCCCTGGATAAGACTTCCGGGGAAAGTATAGTCGTGATATTGAGAAAGTTAAACTTAGGAAATTAGATTAATGGCCTGTAAATAGCCAAAGGGTGACCCTCTTATCGGTTAATACTGTTTCACTGTTAATTCTATATAGAAAGGTATATAAATAGAAATAGGCAATACACGTGATTATAAAGGACAGAAAAGAGATATATCATAAACCTAAACCTTGATTTGACACGTTAAATTTAGTCTTGTTATACTTATTTTTTTTTTTTTTTTACCTTTGTATAGATTCTTGTACCGATTGTTTTGTGAATGTGTGAACATTGTAGGCCTTCTTGATGCTAGTTAACATTTGTTAACTTTTTTATTTAATATATAATCTTTTTTTTTTTTTTTTTTTTAGTTTCTTACGACTTATTGTCATAAGTCGGGCCTGCGTTGTCCCCCCATATCTAAGTACTAATGCTGTAACATGGAAATATCGTAAAACCAAACCATTTTTAAAAGAGTAACCATGGAGTTTCTTGCCGGTTCTTCTCCATAGGAAACTACCAACCCGAACCGTGCACCTTTTGTCGACGTTTTATAAGTGCCCATGTAGGCCTATGTGAAATAAAAAAATTGATTTTGATTTTTTTGATTTTGATAAACACCTGTCCTAACAAGAAGTAATATTCTATTTCATTCTATTACATCAATCACACAATAACCACCCCTGCAGTCTACATAACATAAATTCTTACAATATTCCACAAGGTACTCAACAGCTCAGAGTTACATCGTTATCGTTCGAACCTCTTAACTCTGGCATAGTTGGGCAAACTTAGCTACAACTGTAGTTATTAGCCAGGTCCCCTGCTCCCCCCCCCCCCCGTCTATGTTCAGCTTTGCTGCAGGAATCAAAGAAAAACAAAGGGTAGAAGTTTGAGGGCTTGGAGATGTTATGCTTGCAACTGACGGGCGGTTTAGTGAAATACGCCAATGTTTTTACAAATAATTTACCGTGTTTGATTTGTTGATGCTACAAAGGTAGAATCAGTGTTTTGTTATACTCGTAAAGCATCGATATTGTATCCCCTATCCAAAAGGGGATTTAAAAATTATAATGCCAATCTTTTTAGAGTTCCGTACCCGAAAAGTCCAAACGGAGCTCTACTGCTGTTACTCACGTGTCTGTCACAGGTTTTACAGCCAAACAGTTGGAGCTACAATCTTACAGTCTTCAAATTTTCACAGTATACGCAACATGTTTACCCAAAGCCATACAAATTGTCATAAAATATTTTTTTAAATGTAATGTAATATGTAGTATGTATATGATGTGTACTATTTACCTATATACATACGAGTTAGAATATAAAACCACAGGCGATCAGTAATTGCACCGTCAGGGTAAACCTCTTGCGAACCGGTCGGTCAAGGCGACCACTCAGAACAGGACTTTATTTCGCGCCAGACAGACCTTGATATTACGAATGGAACGATCTTTTCTAAGCTTTATTTTTATAATGCAGCAGAAGGTTATACTGAGACTTATTAAGAAATCTACATGTCAATCTAACCGCAAGATTAAATTGTAGTAGATGGCAATTTGGTATCTCTGAATGTAGAAAATACTTGGTGAAATTATTGACCTTGCACCTAGGTTATGCAGATGACACAGTAAAGTAATGGTTCAGAAAGGTCCTATAAACTGAAACGTCTTTATTAACTCTGTGCCATGGCTTCGCCTGGGATACACCTGGGACGAAAAGTATCCGATTTGTTAATCCAAGGCATTTTCTACCCGTGTGCCAAATTTCATTCAAATCCGTTCAGCCTTTAAGAAGTAATTTAACAAATAGACAGAGTTACATAAAAGTACTAAAAGTAGTATGGATAAGGAAATATTTAACAATAACTTATAACCGAGTAATAAAAATACCTGCAGGCAGTTTAAAAAGAAAAAATGTCACGGCGCTAAAGGTTATTTAAATATAACACCAGAAATGCTCGAAAAGAAAATAAAAGCATCACCTTATACGTAGTGCCAATATCTTCGGTCGACCTTAATGGTATAAGTGTGACATCACACGACCCACGACCCAATCAAAGCCAAGGGCGCTTGTTCCGCCATCCGACCTTCACCTACTGAGCACTGCACAACATAATGTCACCTTCAGAACTTGGATGCGGACGTTGACTTCAATTAAAACAAGATTTCGTGTTGTTATGTCATTATTTTGACAGTTGCCATGTTTATGGGGCTAGGCAAATGTTGGTTTGCTAGCATGAGTTTACTTTAGTCGACTTATTGACCTAGTAGTTTGAAACGAGTTGGTGATCGTAAAGTCTTAGATTCGAATACCAGATTAAGAAAAGATAGACCGATAGTTTTTTTTTTTATTTAGCCCATACGATCCCACTGCTGGGTATAGCGTTTACTACTATGGCATAAAACCTTAAGTTCTTATACTAGTCTTACTGTAACTAGAAAGATCGGTTTTCAATATCACACGTATATCTCTTCACTATTACTTAAATTTCAGTCATTTCTACAACAATAAATATCCATATATTATAAAATTATAATTCAAAACCTTGCTTTTCTCAATTGATACAGCGCTAGTAAACAATCGTCAATGTCGGCATCCCAATGTCATCTTGAGGCCGAACTTCTTTCGCAATATGGAATAGTTAATTTCCCGCTGGCTACAGAACAAATTGAAAAAGTACTAAATCTAAATCAATGTCTTGCGCCTTAAATTCTAACTTATCAAAGCCTCGGCAAGTTCCTGAACATTATTTTCAATAGTCTCTAACTTTCCGACGATAAAATTAACATACTTTTTCAATATTTTCAGGCGCCGCTACCGCCTCCGACATGGACGGGGATTTTCGAGGCTGTGGATGAGAATTCCTGGTGTCCTCAGCACTCACGGGGCATCATCATCGGGGAACCGAACTGCCTGAAGCTTAACATCTACACTCCTACTCGTATCACCAAACCCCTACCCGTCATGGTCTACATCCATGGAGGATGCTTCTTCAGCGGCACAGGATCGCCATTCCTGTATGGAGGTGACTTCATAGCAGAAAACGATGTGATATTTGTCGGCATTAATTATAGACTTAGCGTCGAAGGGTTCCTGTGTCTAGGCATAAAAGAAGCACCAGGAAATGCTGGATTGAAAGACCAAATCGCTGCTCTAAAATGGATTCAGGAGAATATTGAAGCGTTTGGTGGAGACCCTAACGATGTGACTCTGTTTGGTGAGAGCGCTGGTGCTGTATCTACCTCTTTCATGATGCTGTCTTCTGCTGCGAAGGGATTGTTCCATAAAGCTATCCTACAAAGTGGGTCTTCCCTAGCCCCCTGGGCACTCCAGCATGACCCTATAGAAACCGCCAGCAATCTAGTCAAAAAACTAGGATACAACACCAAAGATCCTAAAGAAATCTACAGTATTCTGTCAAATAAGACGGCCAATGAAATCTTGAAGACCATCAGCAATTTTGAAGACAAGTTCTGTGTTGCTGAGAAAGACTTATTCGTTCCTTGTGTTGAGAAATCAATAGAGGGAGTAGAGCCCGTAGTAACAGATTACCCAGCTGATATCATTAAGTCGGGCAACTACACCAAAGTGCCAATGATAATCGGATACACAGACAAAGAAGGCATATACTTTGTATCAGCAGATTATGGCACCAGTATTAAGAACAATTCAGATGCCATAGATCCTTTGAAGACTCTGCAAAAGGATTTAGAGTTTCCTAGTGAGCTGGACAAGAACTGTACCGCTGAAGTGATAAAGCGACATTACTTCTCATCTTACGAGGAAGATTTAATAACAGACATGGTAGATTTATACTCTGACGTTCATATTAAGTTCCCTTTGATCTTGGAGTCAGAATTATACACCAGAACTACAGACCAGCCCATATATTACTACCTCTTCAGGTATAATGGGTTAAGGAACATGCCAAAGATAATTTCAGGGTTCCGTGATGTGGTGAACGGGGCCTCGCATGCTGATGAGCTGTTCTACCTATTCAAGCCTCATGCTTTCCCTCTGCTGCATTCTGCTGAAAAGATGATGATTAGCCGGATGGTGACCATGTGGACTAACTTCGCTAAGTATACGTAAGTATTGCAACTGAATTACTGTTTAAAGGCGTTGGAAGGCCTTCAACACAAGGTAGACCGATGGCCTAGGGATGGCCACGGGGAGGCCAGTGTCCAGCAGTAGATGTTTTCCGGTTGTAAAGATGATGGATGTTGATGAAGTAATTGTTTATTTAAAACTTTGTACTAGATACAGATTTTTTTATAGTGTCGGTGTAGAACAAAACATTTTTGATGACCACAAAATAAACATTCAGCATTCGAATCCTTATTTGTACAAAAATAACAGCAAATCATGACAGAATAGATTAACCTCTAAAGATGTAATTATTTTAAGCATATTTAATTAAATAACAAAGTTACGCAATTCGTTCTAGTAAACAATTAACATTAATTATAACTAACAAGCGATTTAACTACTACAATTATTAACTTAATTAAGTCTATAATATTACACCTAGTTTACAATGTAAGTTTACACTGTATACGTACCGCGTACCTAGTTTATAATACATACCGTGTAGGCTTTAACAGAACGAAATTTATTCGCTTCAAATAACTTAACGATAACTTTTTTACTTGGTCTGAGTCCTAACTATCCTTCTCCCGCGACCTAATCCACAGGGATCGGGCTTCTTCCCGGATACAAGACGAAAAGATAAAGAGTTTTGTCCGGATAAAGAGTGTTTCGTACTACCAGTGATTACCTTTTATTTAATATATACTTTATTGTACACAACAAAATACGTACAGGACAAACGTTCCCAAAAACAAGTGAACAATGGGCGGTCTTATCGCACTAGGCAATCTCTTACAGACAAATATTTAAATTTATTTTGTTTAATTTTAAGGTGTTTTGGTTTTTAATGACAATAAACTCATTCTTCTTTCTTTCTTTCTTTCTATAAATAATAAAATTAAAATAAAAAAGCCTTTATTCTACCATAAATACATAGAAATTTTAGCATATAGTAATGAATATTTCCTATCACACAATTTCCTTATATTATTATTGAGTATTACTATAACATAACATAAATTGGTTTTCCACATTGTGGTTTTTATTAAATCATCATTGAATATTATTAATTATTATTTGCGATAAATTATTATATTTATAGAAATTATTATTATTAGTAGCATGCACGTGGAATTAATTATTTATGGAAGTCGCCTCTGCGGCGTAGGCCTCCCTCAACTTACTCCATTTTTCCCTATCTCTAGCTAGTCTCCTCCAGTCTGGTCCACATCTTTCTTTAAATGTCTTACTGAATGTTTTACCAATAAATTCTACGATTTAACACAAACAAACATACAACTTTATCTCTTTTGGTTATGATCGAGGTAAGATTTTAAACCGGCCACTAAGAATATTCATCCCAGTTCTTCATTCAGCACAATTTCTTATTATCTGAAGAACAGACTGGGGCACCCATATTATAACTTAGATTTAAACAATTTATGGTGTAAAGCCCTATTGACATCCGTCAGCATGCGCGTCACGTGTCCCTCGTAATAAACCGTTCAGAAAATATTTAATTTGTATGCAAACCTGGGCCCTGCAGTGCAATAGTCGTCTCTATGCGCAGGACTATGGCGGCACGAGTAATTACAGTAAAATACGCAATGCGATTATTGTTAAGTGTTTGATTAAATTTAAAACTTGATTGGGACATAAAACAGTTACACTTTACAATATAAGTGTGACATAATAAAATTAAAGACTAGATAAACGTGTAACCCACATCAATGTCCGCGAAATAATGGAATAAAAATAAAAAATCGTGCGTTGATATAACAGAAGATTAAGAAGTAATCGTACGTATTTTTATATAGTGGAAACAAAATGGCTATTCTAAAGATTCAATAGCCATCTTTTTGAACTTAAAGTGTGTAAGCGCGAAAAAAATATCTAAATCAATGAAGTGGGTGTTATACGTTTCAACAATGCGTCGTAGAGGCGCTCGTGCACCAGCGTATCTTCTGCACCTTGCGGTATGGTAAAGCAGCGGCACACGCGACTCTCGACGCAAGCAACACAAGCTATTGGTGATATTTTGACAATCGAACCTGTTATTACACAGACCATGAAGCATCATGGCCATCAGTAGACTGCGTCTTGCTTGACTCCAAGCTTTGAAGTATATAACGGGTCAATAATTGATTTTAGTCTTGGTGCATCTGTATTGCATAATACGTAAATATGTTTTTGAACTACTTCCATTCTTTTTACATAAACATCAAAAATGGGGCTCCATAAAGGTACTACGAATTCCAGTTGAGAACGGACCAAAGCTTTGTTTGTATAAAAGTAAAAAAGTAGATGCGTCTTTTGAAATCGTTTGAAGAACGTATGATGAGACAAAACATACGATACGCCTTATTAACGATGTTATCAATATGAAGATTGAAGTGCAATTTCGAATCCATCTCCACACCGAGATCACGATTATAGTCAACTTTTCGTAGACTGATACCATGTAGACTATAATCAAATCTTATAACGTTTTTTTTTTGGAAGTAATTGCATTGCATTTAGGTAAGCTAAGCTGGAGCTTGTTATATGAGCAATATCGACAAAGTCTATCAAGATCCTGCTGCAAAAGCAGGCAATCCTGTGTACTTTTACACGACTTGTAAATGTTAATGTCATCAGCGTACATTAGAAATCAGGAATGCAAGAAGCAGAAGCAGTTGTTAATGTCATTGACAAACAAAATAAAGAACGGCGCACGGTTGGCGCAGTGGTTGAAGGATTGACTGCTGCGCTGCGAGTCGCGGGTTCGATTCCTGCACGGAACAAATATTTGTATGACCTACCAATAACCAACAGAATGTTTTGCCCAATAACTTTTCACCCAACGAACGTATAACCCGCTACACGGGGCTCCTATTTCTGTCTGCAGGGTCTAAAGTACTCTTGGACTAATTCATTGCACTGTCACCTATCTCGGTGTCTGTTGGCCAATCGTTAGTTGGGTGAAAAGTTATTGGGCAAAACATTCTGTTGGTTAAACATTCACTGACGTAATAAAGTTATGTTGGCGAAACGTTCGTGGGTGAAGAGTTCTTTGGATGCAAAAGTTAATGGATTAAAGATTCTGTTGACCAAAGGTTCATGGGTCAATCGACTGTTGGCAAAACGTTTCAGAGCCAAGCTATCTGTCGCTACCTTCACTTTCCACCACCATGACTCAGACTAAGACTGACTTTTGATGTTTTATATTAATTTTATTTTTATCTCATATTTCCAGTGACCCAACCCCTCAATCCACGCGCCTGACTCCCTTCCGCTGGCGTCCCTCGCGGCGCCTGAACCCCACAGCGCTGATCATCGACGCGCAGGTCTCCACCGCCCCCCTCTGGGAGGAGGCTTCCGTGCGCCTGTGGAACGAAACCTACAACAAGTACCGCAGGAAAGACTATGGAGAGAAGCAGTTTGTGGTGACAACAAAGCTATAAAATGTACACAGAATATTCTTGTAGAAATTTTACAAAACACTTAAATATCATTAATATGGTGACATATTAGCTCATAAACATCATAGTCATTGGGTTACCTCGTGGAGTCTGCAGGTCAAGTCATGTGCCAAACAATTATTAATCAAGTATGCTACTATCATTACTGTCAAGTGAAAGAAAGATTTCTTTACTGGAAACAATTAGGATATTACACACGAATATTAAGTGCCACAAGTATTGTCATAGTGGTGCTAGCCCGGGAGACGTAGCATTTAACGTAACAATCTAGCGCATAAGTCCTAGTATTTGTAACAGTTAGCGTTAAAATCGCACGTAACCGGTGTACAAATCACTAGTTAAGTAATGGTATATAAACACATCAACACGGTCTAGGGATATTTTAAAAAAAGCGAATTACTATCAATGTGTTAATTATTTATATGACATGTATATATTTAAAAGATACGTTATTTAATATTCTACCATTTTTTAATAATGGTTAAGGTACTTCGATTACAATTTCAGGATTTTATGGAAAAAAATGAAGCATAGACGGAAACTGTATATGAATTAACTTTTAATTTATGAGTAAAAACTGAAAAAAATAGAAAAATCATTTAATTTGTGTTTATAAACTTGAAGTTAGTAGTCTGAGAAAGCGCCCATGATGTTCATAACACATCGGCAACGATTCGGCATGCTCAGAACAAGGTTGTCAATGTCTTGCTGCGGAATATTGTCCCATGTCCTTCTGAGGTGCGCAAAAAGTTGATCTTCTGTAGCCAGATTTTCAGGAACTTCCTTCAGAGCTCTTCTTTGCAGCATATCCCACGCATGCTCAATGGGATTTAGATCTGGCGATTGAGCAGGCCAGTCTAAGGCCCTAACATTGTGTGTATGTAACCAAGCTGCTACCGTTCTCGCCGTGTGTGCCCGGGCATTGTCGTGCATGAGCAGGAAATCTTGCCCCATTTGTGTTCTGTGGGCCAAGATTACGGGCCCCAGCACCTGTTGGACGTATCGTTCTGCCGTCATATTGCCCCGCACCTAAACGAGATCCGACGGTCCTCCAAGACGAATTCCTGCCCAAACCATAATTGTTCCTCCTTGGTATGGGTGAACTTCCTGAGGGTTCTGAAGACGGCTCCATCGTCCAGGAACTCGCCAAACACGCGTCCTTCGTGAATCTGGATGGAAGCCGAACCTGGATTCATCCGTGAACAGCACATTGGACCATTGCTCACGGCCCCAGTCCACGTGGTTCCGAACCCATTCTAATCGTCGTCCACGATTGCCTCTCCGTAAAGGTGGGACCCGGAGTGGTCTACGAGAGCGTAGATTGCTTTCATGCAGTCGCCTTCTTACAATTTGGTCACTCACAAGCACTTGGTGTTCCACTCGCAGCCTTTGGACCAATTGAGTCGTCATTGCATTTGGTTGAGCTCGCGCAGTAATTTGCAAAAATCGGTCTTGTCTGGGGGTAGTGATGCGACTTGGCCCCCGGTGCCTCTCCGCTACTTCACCTGTGGCACGATAGCGTGTCCACAATCTTGAAATTACATTTTGGTGGGTACCTATGGCCTCAGCAACATTACGCTGAACAGACCCAGCTTCCAGCATTCCCACAGCTCGTAACATCTCCGCCCTCGTCAAATGTTGGCGTTGCATGGCTACAATACCTCAATTTTAACTTTATCTTTCGTTTAAAAATGAAAAAAAACTATAACTAAACGTAATTCGTATTGTTTTCTAAATTTCGCACAAATGAAAATTCCCTCTCTTACACATCAAGACATTTTTATGCCACCGAAACAAAAGAATTTTCAAAAATTTGAATTTGGAATTAGTCTGAGATAAATTACAAACAAATCGGTGTATAAAAGATTCCAATGCGGCCAGTACTTTTCGAGTTATTTAATTGAGTATGAAATATCCCTAGACCGTGATGATGTGTGTACAACGCGATTTTGTTTTAATATCATCTAGTATAAAGATCGATTTAAATATGAAAAACTCAGCTCTTAAAAAATCAACTGTTGTGTACATATTCGTGAACTCGACAGAATGTAGCAAAAAGCAGTTTTTTTAATCATGTCTTTATTAGTTAGTATTATCTAATACTTGGAACTGCTCACACTGCTCTCAAAGCGGTGAAGGAAAACATCGTGTGGAAACCGGCATGTCCTAGAAACAAAAATTCAAAGACATGTGACATCTACCAATCCGCACTGGGCCCGCGTGGTGGATTATAGCCCACTCCTTCTATGAGAGGAGGCTTGTGTCCCAACAGTGGGAACATTAAAAAGGCTGATGACGTGATGTGATGTGAATACTTGGAAAACATGTTGGATGGTGTTAAAAATTACGGTGTATACGGCCTTTTTTATTATATAATATTACGGCCTTTGTAAAAGTCAGTCACTGTAGATTTGTAAGTAGCGGCTATGTGTGGAACGCAGCGACGCTCTCAATCTGATGACTCCTGCGCAATATTTGTAAGTAGCGGCTATGTGTGGAACGCAGCGACGCTCTCAATCTGATGACTCCTGCGCAATATTTGTAAGTAGCGGCTATGTGTGGAACGCAGCGACGCTCTCAATCTGATGACTCCTGCGCAATATTTGTAAGTAGCGGCTATGTGTGGAACGCAGCGACGCTCTCAATCTGATGACTCCTGCGCAATATTTGTAAGTAGCGGCTATGTGTGGAACGCAGCGACGCTCTCAATCTGATGACTCCTGCGCAATATTTGTAAGTAGCGGCTATGTGTGGAACGCAGCGACGCTCTCAATCTGATGACTCCTGCGCAATATTTGTAAGTAGCGGCTATGTGTGGAACGCAGCGACGCTCTCAATCTGATGACTCCTGCGCAATATTTGTAAGTAGCGGCTATGTGTGGAACGCAGCGACGCTCTCAATCTGATGACTCCTGCGCAATATTTGTAAGTAGCGGCTATGTAAGGAACGCAGCGACGCTCTCAATCTGATGACTCCTGCGCAATATTTGTAAGTAGCGGCTATGTGTGGAACGCAGCGACGCTCTCAATCTGATGACTCCTGCGCAATATTTGTAAGTAGCGGCTATGTGTGGAACGCAGCGACGCTCTCAATCTGATGACTCCTGCGCAATATTTGTAAGTAGCGGCTATGTGTGGAACGCAGCGACGCTCTCAATCTGATGACTCCTGCGCAATATTTGTAAGTAGCGGCTATGTGTGGAACGCAGCGACGCTCTCAATCTGATGACTCCTGCGCAATATTTGTAAGTAGCGGCTATGTGTGGAACGCAGCGACGCTCTCAATCTGATGACTCCTGCGCAATATTTGTAAGTAGCGGCTATGTGTGGAACGCAGCGACGCTCTCAATCTGATGACTCCTGCGCAATATTTGTAAGTAGCGGCTATGTGTGGAACGCAGCGACGCTCTCAATCTGATGACTCCTGCGCAATATTTGTAAGTAGCGGCTATGTGTGGAACGCAGCGACGCTCTCAATCTGATGACTCCTGCGCAATATTTGTAAGTAGCGGCTATGTGTGGAACGCAGCGACGCTCTCAATCTGATGACTCCTGCGCAATATTTGTAAGTAGCGGCTATGTGTGGAACGCAGCGACGCTCTCAATCTGATGACTCCTGCGCAATATTTGTAAGTAGCGGCTATGTGTGGAACGCAGCGACGCTCTCAATCTGATGACTCCTGCGCAATATTTGTAAGTAGCGGCTATGTGTGGAACGCAGCGACGCTCTCAATCTGATGACTCCTGCGCAATATTTGTAAGTAGCGGCTATGTGTGGAACGCAGCGACGCTCTCAGTTTGATGACTCCTGCGCAATATTTGTAAGTAGCGGCTATGTGTGGAACGCAGCGACGCTCTCAATCTGATGACTCCTGCGCAATATTTGTAAGTAGCGGCTATGTGTGGAACGCAGCGACGCTCTCAATCTGATGACTCCTGCGCAATATTGTCAATGATCCGACTCTACTATAGTCGTTGCAGTTCACGAGCGTTCGTCATTTGACTTATGTCACATGTTTACACATTATGAAGTGTAAACATTGACTGATTTTTGTGAAATGTAATAATAATTTGATTTTGAAGTGCAACCCGATTTGATTTCTTTATTGGTCGAAGTAAGAGTTATTTGTAAATATTGTAAATTAATAAAATGTATTAGCTTATAGTTATGGGAAAACGGTTGAGGTCGTTCATGGGCTGAGGTCTACATCTGTTCAGGATTTTACGTTTCGAGAATTTTTAGATTCTTAACTACTTAGCGCTAGCAGTTTCTGAAATCTACTCTTTGTATAATAATTCGAATACAAGTGTTTTCTATTTACTATTATGCTTATCGCCATAATATTAAATATTGGGCATCACGATCGAGCATGTATTCTACGACCTATTATATTTATACTTTTTAATGTATATTATTAATGAGAGAGTTACATAATTATTTTTCCAATTGTATGGTAATCTGGGCAGGTACCTAGTGTTGTAGTTAGATAATTTTCTTCGTAAGAATTAGTTATAGATATTTATTATTAAGTTTATTCATGGTACTCTACGGATGAAAGTAGAAACTCACAATTAGTTGTAAGTTGTATTTGGGGTTGTGTTATGTTTAAGCTATTTCTCTTTTAAATGAAAATAGTAAAAATGTGACACTTTCCATAATCAAAAAGAAATTAAGAATGCAAGTAACATCTTTTGAAGGTAAAAGAACTTCGGTAAAATAATTGAGCGTAATGACTACTTTTTATTTTTACTTTGGGACCATAGACAAATCGACATTCTGTCAACGATAACAATGGTTCAAAGGTCCAAAATGTTCTAGATTGACATGCACTACCGATATGACACGAGATTCATCACATAATTATAGTTTAGACCTTTGTCAATCGTTATCGCCGATAACTGATCGTCTCTTTGTCCAGGCCCTAAAATCAATGATCTGATACCTTCGAACATCCTTATTTATAAAAATCTCTGCAATGTTAAGCAACTGCCAAGCAGATTCTAAATTCAGGGGGGTGACCAAAAGCTCTTAAAGTAAGGTTATTTTGAGTGTGTGTAAGGGACAGATGTTTATGACTTGTATACATCTATCTTTCCCTAACACACACTCAAAATAATCTTACTGTACCTACTACAGGTGTACTGTGCATTACTCTTCAGGGACTTCAGACGTGATGATAAGCTTAATTCTTCTATGGACATTTTGAATTTAGAATGCCCTAATCAATGTTTAAACTAACCTTATTGTTATTTTTTTATAAATAGAATCCTGGGGAGCGACCATAAATAAGCACTTAAAGTAAAGTTATTTTGAGTGTGTGTAAGGGACAGATGTATATGACTTAGCTAAGACTAACCTAAGCACAGTTCACCTGTAGTAGGTACATTCACATTTGCCCTCTCATTTCTGTTTTAGAAACTGCTAATACTTTAGAGATTTTTATGAATAAGACCCTTATTATTAATTTAGTTTATTTGTGTGGTGATAAAATCTAGTCTAATTACTGTGGAATAATTGACTAGTGAGAAGTAATTGCAATAATAATTTATGTCAGTAAATCTGTAGTCCTCTGTAGATTCGGAGTTAATTATAATAATTATTGTGATTTTGGGTGTGATATTAAAATAATAAATTATTATGTACGCAAAAAACTCAATCCTTCAATTAGTGAATTCTTAGAAAACATTTATTTTATTTCAAGCTCGCCTTTGTTATGAATGCAATAATTTTTAACAACAATAATATAACGACTTAATTTAAAAACTGTTTGTAAGTTGGTTAGAAACATGACTACAAGACCCACAACTCTGCTCATCTGATAATCTACATAATGTGTACAATGCTCAATTCATACATATACTGACGAGAGGCACTGTTTGACCAGGATTCGTATGACCGTTAGCAACCCTACTGCTGATGTGTGCTTCTGGGGCTTATGAATTACAGATGCGGCCTAATTAAAAAAAATATTTTAGAAAGAATAAGATTAATATTTGGTTATAACAGAAAGTCAAGAATTTTGGAACGCCTTTGAGTTTGAAAATACATGTATACTCATGTGTAGTCTAAAAGTCAGCGTAAACACCGAAGCGTAGCAAAATGCGTAGCGGCACAGCAGTGAGCGTAGAAGCGTAGCACAGCGGACTAGGACAGTGACGTAGCGCATTGGCGTAGCACAGAGTGGACAATAGCGGCGTAGCACAATGCCGTAGTTGCTTAGCGTCACGGCTTAGTAGAAGAATGTGTAGCGGCGTAGCAGTACTCGTAGTGGCATAGCAGTACTCATTGTGGCGTTGCAGTATGTGTAGTGGCGTAGCATAGTGACCTAGCAGTATGCGTTGTGTAGTGTACACACAAAATAGTATATATCGTCTTGGCAACATTACAAAAAAAGTTACATGTAAACATTTCATAACACATATGCCCACATCCTTCCGCAAAAAATACCTAAACCGCCGTCTCTGCTCGATCTTTGTTCTATAAGCATGATTTAATGAAAAGCAAATAGGTCGGATCCGATGCAGCGTAATAGGGCTGACCCTCGGATATTTGAATAGGGCCCCTGGGCCTTGACTATAATTGAGGCGCAGTCGGCCTGCGCTGCCTGACCGTTTGTATGTTTGATCTTATAATGTATTGATACATCACGGATGTGGCAGGAAGGACGGAGACGGACAGAGGGATAGCCCAATGTGGTACGTAAAGGAACAATCGATAAGTTTTCTCTCTCATTGCAAAGAAACTCAGAGTATGTCTCAAAATAATTTCTTATTTAATGAAAAGCCATCAAAAGTCATCGTTTCAATATGTGTATATATGTTGAATATTTGCGAGGTAGCAAAATGACTTCTGGGCCGTTCGAGGATAGCTAAGAACGGCATCTTTTAAGACTGTAAGCAAATAGAAAGTCTATTACATTACAATTTAATAACTTGCAGTAGATCCACTCGCAACTCTTCAGATTCAAATTTATGGGCTAAAAATGTCTGAGCTACTGCCGTACCAGCGAAACGAAGATGAAGAATTACTTTTAATTTAATCCTACAATATTAATCAATACAAAAGAGACTCCATACAACATAAACACAATTTAAAATGGTCACAAAAATAGTGCGTAACTAAGTAAGCAATCGGATAACTATCAATTGTATTCAAGTGCAATAAAAACTCTAGCCATCTCATTGTAGACGCTACAGACTCTCCAAGTCCAACAGATCCTGAGGATGGCCGCCTTGGGAACTCATAAAGATAACACTGGCTGCTTCCAGCCATTTTAAATTAGCAATAAACGTAAATAAGGAGTTAGTTTGTTGCATTAATGTGGTCGCCAGAACCAGGTGATGGTGGGAGTTGAGGCACGTGGCCATGTTAGTTCTAGTAATCGCTAGCGCTACTGCTGGACTCGACCCAGGTCGGGTCGATACTTGGTAAATAATGGGGTTAGTCTATCTGGAATTTCTCAGTTTCAGCACTGAGTCTGTTGACTGTTGATGGCAATAGGTCCCTATTACAAGGTACATAAACATACCTACTATACTGGTGAAAAGTGGTTGTTATCTATGTAGAGTATGTTTAATATTATAGGTAAATAATAGTTAGACAGGTTTTTCAGCCATGTTAGTTTCTAATGACAGTGGTCCTTGGTTAAGAACTGCAACTGCTGAACCAACAAATGTATAATTAAGATGCAGCAACAAGTCATCTTCTAAACCTAATATAATAAACACTCAATGTCTCACCCGACACAAACGAAACCGCAGACGAACACGTGTATCAAACAAATATTTCAAAGTATAATGAGAATTGAGACGAGTTTCTAAATTCACAGTAAAGAGACATATTTCTGAGAAACTTCAGAATTTTCTCTAAAGCCTTGAGTATTTAGGGACGTTGAACTGCCTTGAAGCGATATTATACGAATCAGAATATATATTTATAAGAGGGCATTATTTATGTATTTGATTTAGTCTGCGACGGCAGACACAGATAAGTTTATTTAGTTACAAAACTTACAATATGAGAAGGCGCTTTATGTGCGTACGTTTACCTCAACCTATCTGTATGAGCTCTCAACTTAATGCTTATGGCATTTACTTCTTCTAAATGCATTACATTGTGGCTGCAAGAGTAATATTATAAGAGATTATGAGTAAAAGAAATACAGTCCATCCAGTACAAGTGTAGAAAATGTAGGTACCAGCCAACCTACGTTAGATGAGAGCCAAAAATGTGAACCTACCTATTCGTCACTATATCACATATGTATTTAGTTGACAGCATGTAACTCAATGGACGCAGTGGACGTCTGTCGGCTGAAATGGTGATGTAACTTATACAACCAAACTTAACTAAATTTATAGCATGATTTACATACAATTTAGCTAATTGATACGCAAATTAATTGGCCCGGCGAAATCTTAACTTCAAAACATTCCCGTCCCCAAACTTTTGAAGTAATAGTTTGTTAACTTGCGACGTACAGAATTAGCAGGATTCGCGTCAACCGCACTGACTGCTAACATACCTACAATACCAAATTGTGTACATATGTATGTACTAGCTGATGCCCGCGACTTGGTCCGCGTCAAAATAAAAATCAGTCCAGTCGTTTCGGAGATAAGCTGAAGCAAACTTAGGAGACAAAAATGTTAAAATTGTTTTTTTTGTTAAAATACCGTGTAAACATGCATAATTATGCATATAAGCTGTTATTTTTCACATTGCAAACAGACACTTCAATTTTGTATTTTTTTTGTATTTGTATCTAGGTAAAGACATACGAGGCAGGAGTCGCAGCACGTTATCCTGATGAAGTTGCTTGCTGCAGTTAGCAGCCCCCTGCCTGGTGCCCGCCTGTTCTGTTCCCGTGTTCTCTTGTAGCCCGTCATACAAATTGTAGCAACATCACCCTTCTCTAACTTAAATTAAAAATTTACAAGTACAAGTGGATACAGTCGGAGTCATAAGTTAATGGAAAGAAATAATTAGATAAAAGCAATGTGAGTTTGTCTAAGTAACTTACTTTTGGAGCAGAGATGCGAATTAGAGCCTTCAGTAGTTCTAGCCAGATAAATATTAAAACACTAGCTTCTGCCTGCGATTTCACCCGCGTGAAAAGTGTTTTATTATTGTAAGGGAACATTATACCGGGAAGAAAAGTATGTGCTGTTCCAGACTATAATCTGCGTCTGTGCAAAATTTCATCCAGATCCGTTCAGCTGTTCTAGCGGGATTGAATGACAAACATACATGCACACATGGATCCATCCAAACTTTTAATAGAAAATGATAATTATAAAATGTATTAGTAGGAATTAATTACAACTGCACATTAGAGGACCCAATACACCACTGACGCTGCACCTACTGCGCCCAAAATATTTAAAAGAGTGTTCCATACACTCGAGAAGAACAAGAAGGAATTTTCTAATAACAAATTATCTTTTCATTACATTTGAAATTCACTAAAATAACCCTATAATTAAACTAAGATTCCATTCGCAAAACAGTTGTAACTCATGCTACACTTCTCCGCCCGTCTGTACACACCCGGATGAACTTAGGTGATTATGTTTCAACTTGTGTCACCTATAAGGACCGCTTCAGCCGAAGGATCGCGACTGTACCCGACAACTTTCAGCGACTCTCACTGAAACGCACGCGTTTGCGTTACGTTTGTAATTGCGTTAATGTGGAGTTATACGCTTGATTAGCTGTGTTGAGTTCTATGGAATTACATTAATAGAAACGAGCGTCTTATATGACATTAAGGGTGGTGGATATACGTTATGCCGAGGGAACAGGCAGCATTAACAACTTACTGCATTAGGAGTGTAAGGAAATGTTTTTCAATAATTACAAAATTATTTTACCAATCTCTACGACTGTTCGCATGTTGTTCAGTAATCCGCCTCAGGACTAAACAAAACCTTAATCAAGAGCCATTTCCTCATATAAAACTATGCAAAGCTGCCGACTATGCGCAGTAAGAGCTATTTAACTGCGCAATAAACGGGGCAATCGCACAGCATTCATATATAAAGCATAATGAAGCGCCAGTCGGTACCCTCGCGACGACCGGCCGGGCTAATCCTGGTAATAAAGAAAAATACCCGGGAAGCGGCGCCTAATTGTTATAAACTGGGCAAACATGCAAATTGGAAAGGACTTCCTCGGCGTTTTAATTCAAAAGTTATCTCGTTGGCTAGCCTCCACACCGGCGCAGCGGCCGGGAGCCGGGACCCGCCGCGCTAGGCGCTGACCCGACGATCAACTTCGCCCGGAAAAAGCGCCTTTTTAAGCAACCAATCAATTTACTCGCTGCGTGAATTTGTTTTGATTGATTAAACAACAATTTAGTTAAGAGAACTCCACTGGGCCGTGTTCATGAAATTCTTTGAAAGTAATCGATCAAAGAATTTCACTCTATATTGGTCTGATAAAGTTTTCACTTCAAACAAGTTCTACACAGTATAGCTAGAACATGCCGACGCTGGAAGTATCACTTGAAACTTATCAAGTGATTAAAACTTTTTCACTGCAGTTCCCAACTGTAACGAGAAAAATCCTGACTCTACCATCAAGCCTCTGTAATCCCCAAAAGGGTAAAGCAGTGATGGATGGCAGAGGGGTCACCCTGGCTCATTTTTATGCGGTGAACTTATCTCTTGATGGCATACAAATACTCCGACTGATTGTATTAATTTTGTAATTAATGGAAGACGCTAATGACCTTTTTAACTTTTTAGACTTGGAAATAGTAGTACCTGACCTGCCAAATGCACATACAAAAACGCATCAAACATTGCCGTTTTGGAATATCTATGCTTGATTCTGGTAAATTAGCGACGGACTCATTTTCTCATGTGCCTGTTGTTTTACCGACCAAACATACCCTGAAAATTTGATTCAAATAAATATCACTAGATGGCGCGATATGCATCGATTTGTTATTGAAATGTGTGAAAATTCACATTTTCTAGAATTAATCATAAAAATTATAAGTTTTTGTTTAATCAACTCTCCTAAGCACAAAATTATCTCCTAATCACATTTCAAAGATTATTTGAATGGATCATTCAAAATTGATGCCAATAGATAGCGTGGTTTTCATTTCTGAGGCATGCTACAATAGATGCAATCAATGAAAAAGTAAAAACGTTCAAAAACATAATTTAAAACAAATCGTCACTATATTTGAAGAAAAAAATAGTCAAGTAACGAGTAAACCTTTTTATTTGCAAGTCGCTGCTAACCCCATCTATAGCCGTGGAACGAATCGAACGCGCTTGATGTACTTTTAGTAAATAGTCCGTATAGTCCGTCGAAAAACGCTAATGTCGTCGGAACTGTTTCTTTGAATGGGTTGAGGCATGTTAGTATGAGCCATCTATATGCTAGTATTATATTATCTGTGGCATACGTATTTTCGTACAAATTCTTAATACCTACCTAAATAGATCAAAACAAACAGTCTACAAATCCCCAGTATGAAGCAGCCTTACTGCATCCACCAGCGAGACGTACCCTCTTATTATATGACTATTTAATTTTAATGCACTTACTATTATTGTTCGCGACTTCTCATTCGTTAAAAACCTATTTTCGCTTCAAGTTTACTCAAGAGGTTTCTTTAAAATCTGTCTCGAAAGTTTCTCCAAATTGTTTTCTCGCAAACTAAACT
The DNA here is from genome assembly GCA_964057195.1 of Orthosia cruda. Lineage (NCBI taxonomy): Eukaryota > Metazoa > Arthropoda > Insecta > Lepidoptera > Noctuidae > Orthosia > Orthosia cruda. Next base: position 1,947,044 of record OZ059835.1, on the reverse strand, counting down.
AAACTGTGCGCGTCGCACTTTAAAATAATGTTGACGTTTTAACTTTTTAATGGACAGGTGGATTGTGGATACAAAACATTTAAAATAGGACAATACTTACTATACCAATCTACCTCTTGTGCTTCTTGAGGTCCTGGGTTCAAATCCGGGCATGTACCAATGTGACTTTTTCAAATTCTTATGTACTTTCTAAGTTTATCTTGGAGATCACAGGCAACGGTAAAGGAAAACATCGTGAGGAAACCTGGACTTATATAGTTAATGTTAGTCTGAAATAGCCAAGTCAGAGGCCTGTGGAGTTGAAGCATTGAATAAAATCTATGAAAAAATCATGCTGGAACAGATGTTGTACCACTTCAATTCAAATGGGATCCTGCATAGTCAACAGTTTGGTTTCATGAAAGGTAGGTCGACAACGGACGCGGGAGTAAAACTCATCAGCCACATCTTGGAAGCTTGGGAGAGGTCCCAGGATGCCATTGGCATTTTCTGTGATCTCTCAAAAGCTTTCGACTGCGTCGACCACAACACACTGATCTGTAAATTACACCACTACGGAATTCGTGGAAAATCTGCTGATCTCGTGCTTTCCTATTTATCAAACAGACAGCAAAAAGTAAATGTTAATGGGGCGACGTCCTCCGGGTCTCTAGTCAAGATGGGCGTGCCCCAAGGTTCAATTCTCGGCCCTTTCCTTTTTCTTGTTTACATTAATGATCTCCCTTTTATGATGGCCAAATTATCGGATATAATTCTATTTGCTAATGATTCTTCGCTAATTTTTAAAATAGATAGGCAAGATACGGATGTCTTAAATGTCAACGAAAGTCTGATTGTTCTCTCAAAATGGTTCGCAGCTAACAATCTTTTACTGAATGCGAAAAAAACAAAATGTCTAAAGTTCTCTTTACCAAATGTACCACAACATGACCTAAACCTAAATCTTGACGGCAAAAATCTTGAAGTTATAACGGAAACTGTATTCTTAGGGACATTAGAACTCTTTCGGGTAGGTTAAGTTCGGCTGCATATGCAGTAAGGAAAATAAGGCAGCTAACCGATGTAGCTACAGCTAGGTCAGTATACTACAAAAGTAAAATTATACTAATAATACTATAAAAGTAAAATTTGCATATGAAAACCTAGAATTTAAAAAGGTTAAAAATAATGCTAAAAAAACCTGGAAATTAATAAAAACAATAGCATCTCTAAATAAACAAAAGGATAATAATGAATCCCTACTACAAATTGACCCAAGCCCCCATGAATCTGTTAATATAATCAATAGATTCTTTGCAACTGTGGGACAGAAACTAGCTGAAAATATAGACAACATGGATGGTAATGGAATATCGAAACAAGACTCAGGTATATTTAAGTCGGGGAATAGAGACAGTGTCAACAACTATCGACCTATATCAGTCCTTCCAGCGATGTCCAAGATACTCGAAAAGCTGTTAAACAAAAGATTAACAAATTACCTAAGAACTTTTAAATTGTTGTCAAAAAATCAATTTGGATTTATTCCTGGTAAATCCACAGAAGATGCTCTAAGAACTTTGACTGAAACTGTTGTTAAATCACTTGATAGTAAATCTAAATGTATTGGAGTATTCTTGGACCTTGCGAAGGCATTTGATACTGTTTCTATCCCCAAACTACTTGCTAGGATGGAAAATATGGGTATACGGGGTATAGCCTTGGATATGTTCACTAGTTACTTAAATGGAAGAACCCAACGTGTAAAAATTGGCTCATATGTAAGTGAAGAAGCTCAGATAACATATGGAGTCCCACAGGGAAGTGTACTTGGCCCCACAATGTTTTTGATGTACATTAATCAACTGTGCAACTTTCATCTTCATAATGCTAAAATTGTTACCTTTGCAGATGACACGGCAGTAGTATTTTACGGTAAAACTTGGGAAGAAGTAACTGACGTTACAGAAAGTGGCATTAAGCAGATTCTATACTGGCTCAATAAAAATACGCTAACTATTAATCTTAATAAAACTAAATATCTCACCTTCTCTATTACAAAATCAGGGGCGCCAGCAACAGATAGAATAAAAATAAGAGCCCACACTTGCCATAGTAACAGCAGCACTTTGTGCCATTGTACTCAGCTCGATCGAGTTGATAGGCTTAAATATCTAGGTGTCTGGGTTGATGAAAATCTTAACTGGCATCACCATATTGAACTTCTGACAAATAGAATTCGGAAACTAATGCCCATTTTTAAAAAGCTACGCCATATAGAGGATTTAAATGTTCTGAAAATAATTTATTATTCACTTTGTCAGTCAGTATTGGGATACTGTATTTCTGTATGGGGAGGGGCTCACAAGACATTTCTTCTCAAACTTGAAAGAGCGCAAAGAGCGGCAATCAAAGTAATTATGTCCAAACCAAGGCTATATCCTACTGCAAGACTTTACAGGGAATTTGATGTCCTCACTGTGCGTCAATTGTTTTTATTACGCAATCTTATTTATGCACACACCCATTTACCGAATAACAGCACTCAAATAGATAATAGAAGAAGAAAAGATATTGTATTCAAAACCATTCCACACAAGACAATTTTTGCAAAAAGATTCCCTTATATAATAGCTCCCTATATTTACAATAAAATTAGTAAAAAAGTGTCCCTAATGAAAATACGGCATTTTAAATTTAAAAAGGTAGTTAAAAACTTGTTAGTTGTATTAAATTATCAAGAAACTGAAAACCTCTTAAGTGTTTCTGGGTAATCCAAGCAACTTCTAATCTACATGTTACATACCTATATATTTACCTACACTCACTCATATATACATTCCATAACACGCAGGCATACACACACACACACAGATACACACGCACGCACAGATACACACACACACATGCATACACACGTCTCATATAAATATTCTAATTTTAGTTACTTTTATTTTTTTATTGTCTAACTGTATAGTTAATTATGTCGTAATATCTAATTAACTAATTTATGATAGTAACGGATTGTTGCACAATTATTTTGTTTTTAAGTAAATAGATCAACCACGAATTGTTACTGTTGCTTATAGCACAGGTATCATAACCTAGTTTAAGTGACAGTGTTCATATTGTTAACATAATTTATTTGAACCAATAAACGTTATTATTATTATTATTATTATTATTATTATACTATGCTTATTTCCACAGTATTATGTCTTATGGCATTCTGCTGTGGGGATCAGCAGCAGACGTTGACTCAATTTTCATCCTACAAAAGAGGGCAATCCGCGCAATCTATAAAATGGGTCCTCGCGAGTCCCTCAGAGAAAATTTTTAAGAGATCGATATACTTATTCTACCTTCACTTTATATTTTGGAATGTATTTTGTATGTCCGTAAAAATCGAGGGCGTTTCAAAACTAGAAGCGACTTCCATAATTTAAATACACGCAGTAAGCACGAAATTGTAATACCCAAATTCAGATTAACGAAAACTAGCAAGTCTTTTCTTATAAACAGTGTACGCTTTTATAACAAGTTGCCAAAGTCAGTTATAGAACTGACCGATGGAAGGTTCAAAAACTACATCAAACGTATCCTTATTAAAAAAGCATATTATAAAATCAAGGACTACGTTGAAGATAAAAACATTTGGCCTTAGCTCCTTCTGCGCATGCAGCTTCCCTGGTAACTTGTAAACGGCACAAATATGTGGATGTCTCTAACTATTCTCAATCTCATTTTTTCTTTCCTTCTTTTAATTAGACTTTTTACAATGGTTTTCAATCATCTTTATATCCCTTTGCTAAGAATAGTTACAGCACTGATAGCAAAATTTGTGCCACATGTTAAATTTACCCTCAGTTTCCCACCTTAAAATTATCGGAGAATTAATGTGACAAATTGTCAAGCACGCGTTATCTGCTGTGATTGGTTGAATGAATTTTCAACAGCCAATCACAGAAGATAACGCGTGTTTGACAATTTGTCACATTAATTCTCCGATAATTTTAAGGTGGGAAACTGAGGGTTAGTCTTGTTATACTTATTTTTATTTTTTTTTACCTTTGTATAGATTCTTTTACCGATTGTTTTGTGACGGAAGGCCTACAATGTTCACACATTGTAGGCCTTCTAGATGCTAGTTAACATTTGTTAACTTTTTTTATATAATATATAATCTTTTTATTTTATTTTTTTAGTTTCTTACGACTTATTGTCATAAGTCGGGCCTACGTTGTCCCCCCATATCTAAGTACTAATGCTGTAACATGGAAATATTGTAAAACCAAACCATTTTTAAAAGAGTAACCATGGAGTTTCTTGCCGGTTCTTCTCCATAGGAAACGACCAACCCGAACCGTGCACCTTTTGTCGACGTTATATAAGTGCCCATGTAGGCCTATGTGAAATAAAAAAATTGATTTTGATTTTGATTTCCCAGAGGCGGCTTAATTAACTCTGACACCAGAGGTGGCCAGATCCTCACACGAAAAGAAGTAGAATCTGCCTAGTGTTTGCCCAACTATGTATGTTCAGGTTCCAATCTAACCGGATGCAGCAGAGTACACTGGTACTCTGCTGTATCCGGATAGATTTTACATGGAGCGATACCTATCTGGCCTCCGCAACCCACTAACTGGGTAATACGATATCCTTGGGCAAGATTGGTGTCAGATTTGAGGCTTCCATATGACTGCCAAAGAAGTACAAATGGCAGCCGGGACGGTAGTATACAACATTCTTATTTTCTTAATAACTGTATCAATAGATTGATTTCTTATCTATTCCATGCAGTTTTCTTATGGACGAGAAATTTCGAACGCTTATAAACATTGCTCATATTAAATCACATAAACCAAAATAAAACAGAGCTATTAACATCTTCACTAAACCTTTACAACGTTACTCATGAAGATGTGTCCGAGTTACAAGATGCGTGCCACAAAGCTTTGGTTTTCCGACATGACACACGTATTTCGCATTTTGACCTCCACTAAAACTAAAATAAATTAAATAAACTAAAATGAATTCTCGCAATAGTTTACCTGAATCATGGATCAAGTCTCTGTCACGGTTGTCACCTGCATAAAAATCTGCAGCCATAACTTTGTAGTAGATACGAGTTTTTGTACATTCATGCAGCTTATGGAATGCGACGGGCTTACCCGGTGGGCGGTGTCCCAAACTGGTTGTCATCTCTTCCTTTTCTCTTCTGTCACTCTAAATGAGTTTAAATATAACTACTCTGCTTCCTCTATTATGAGAATGAGCAGTGACGTTTGCCCTGCAGTGGGCCAGTAACTCGCTGGTATTATGTAGGTTAGAAGTATCCTGATATTTAAGAATTACCAGAAGTATTTCCGCAATTAACGCACAGATCGATGCTCATTCATTTAAGCACAATATAATTAAGGGGGCAATGTCAACTTTGGAATGAGATATAATAAACTAAAAACTCAAATACATCTTCATTTTTGCGTGCTAAAAGTTGTCTCAAAAGTCTCGCAATATCTTGTATCTGGAGAACTACTTCTTCACAAGGTAATCTCCGCCTAACTTTCGAGGCGATTTTTTTTTGAGTATTCTTCAATTAAATCGGTGCATAAACTGCAGAGATATTCTATTTTGAAATTATGGTGTCGACGAAAGTTACGAAAGACATTGGTCACGGCGTCAGCGCACGACGATGGATCGTCCGAAGAGACGCAAGTTGGCTGCCAAGGATAGCATGCGAAGAAAGATCGCATCCCATCCCAATCTGCTGACTAGTCGATGTTCGGTCTGTATCTGTTGTCAGCAGAAGGTCCAAGCAGTTGGCTGTGTGTGAATTAACATCTGGCACCGTCATTGCCCCCTGGACCAGGTGGGCGAGATTTGGCGCTACCGCAAGCTTGCGCGTCTCTCGCCCAGCATGATCAGTGCACCGGTATGGGAAGAGCCACTCCTGGTGGTGGGCATTAAAGTCCCCCAGTAACACTAATTGGGCAGAAGGGTAATGATGCTGTGCCGCATCAGCCGCCTCACTGAGGTCCTATTCTGTGAGCCTGGTTGTAATAGGCACAGGCGCAGATAATATTATCTAGCCCTGTGTACACCAAAGCCCAAAGCACTGAACACCTGAAATCCTCAAGTTTACGGAGACGCAGATAGCAATGTTATACATCTGACTGCGAATATGTACAATCTGCACATCATACGAGTATCTTATGGGAGTGTTTTCTTTGGCAGAATGAACGCAATATTATGTTGGATAATGTACAGGCTGTATCTAAAGTTATTTACTTTGCGGACCTTGTAGAAACTAGAACAAATTGCCGTACAATAATAGGTACTACAATAATATGTAATCAAATATAACAGCTCACAATGTTAGGACTCGTTAATATTAATGATAACTTTTATCCGTGCTGCTAGTCAACCGGGCTTATCCCAGTTGTAAATGACCCTTTGTGCCTATTGGCCTTGTTTGTTCCGTCTCCTGCTTGATATGGAGGGAACTGGAAATTTTAACTTTTTCCTACTGCTCCGTTATTTGGGAAGTATGTTCACAAAGAGAGTGAATGCAGGGTATAAAGTGAATGGTGATATACATGCGGTTGTGACCAGCCAGTCGATGTCTCCGGAGGCTCGACTCGTCGTTCACAACAGCGTGCTGGTGCTCACCTTCACTGCCTACTAAAGATACGAATGTAGGATTAATGTAGTAGAAATGCGTTCCTTGCGGCATATTGGTGATGTAACTTTAAATGATAGATTGAGGAATGATGTAATAAGACAACGTTGTGGTTTAAAAGAAGATGTAGTGACTAAAATTGAAAAAAGTATGCTAAGATGGTTTGGCCATGTTGAGAGGATAAATGAAAGGCAACTAATGAAAGGTATTTACCTGGCAGACGTGAATGGAAACGCCCGGAGGGGACACCCTAGAAAGACACACATAGACCTTATCGGTGATGTTCTTCAGAAAGGCCAGGTGCGCAGTACTCATAACCGGCGTGTGTGTATGACTAGATGTATGAATGTGAGTGAAGCAAAAGAAGTATGTAAGGATCGTAGCAGGTGGCGTTCTGTAGTTTCTGCCTACCCCCATTAGAAACAAGGCGTGAGTTTATGTATGTCTGTATGTCCTTCGTTGTTCTTTTCTGATTAACTTCGTTGCAGGATCCAAGACAGTAAAATTCATTCTCCGGGACTTCGTCGAGCTTCATTGCCTCGGCGCTCTTCTGGTGGTAGCCACTGTTGATTCTGGCTTTCAGAAGTTGCAGTGGTTTCGGAATAGTGTGGTGGGATTGTCCCAATAAAAAAAAGACTAAGTCCATAATTATGCTCCAGTGTAAACCCTGGGTAGAATAAGTACAACACGTCTGATCAGCGTCTCCGTAAGAAAAACAGTGCTGGCTTATCAATCTCCAGGTGATGGTGGACTGAGGTGAGATTGGAGTGCAGACCTCTAATATTAGTGAGGTGCACTTTGGGGGGGTATGGGTGCAGCCGCTTTTTATCTGCAGTTTTCTTTTTATTTTCTGCCATTGTTGTAAAAGAGTGGATGAGGAGTTCATCGCTGCAAACCTACAGCCACGCACTGAAAGGACGTCATCATTGGGGCACTAGTCCCACGGAATTGTTTGCAAAATGCACTTATTGTAATTACATTTGCCATTACTTGACATTGCTAACTATGTAAAATACCTACCAGAAACGTAATTAAAGAGTTTATACACCAATGCCGACTAATGCATAACATATATTATAATCGTATCTAAAGTTCAATCAACGTTCACCTAAAGGACCAAACTAACCTACTCGTAATAAAAATGTGCTAACCAAAATGATAACCATCGCAAAATTAATCTTTAGTCATTATATCCAGCAACTAATTGCGAAGTATAACTCAAAAGAACAATATTGACATCACCACATAACCGGAAAAAAAAGATAAATAAAAAACCCAAATTTTACCTTTTCCTTATCTAAACAACCCCAATCAAAGTATTAAGAACTGCGAACACTGTTACGACACTTACAAAGACAGCAACACATTAAGAATTGTTACAAAATGAATTAACAGAAAATACTATAATAGACACAGTGTCACTTGTCGATCAGCAAATAACGTTTGTAACTGTGTACGGCCAGTTCGCAAACATTGCAGTATACTTGCGCAAGCGCAGTGGGCCACAGCAAGATCGAGTGCTTTCCCCATCAGTGTGCACCAGACCGGCTCCCTCGCAGCATATCGGCTTCCTCTCAGATGAACTTCATCTTTGAACTTAAAGTGAACCGGAAAGTTGAACGACGAAGTTTCTTTCAAAGACTTTGAAGTTAAAAATAGCGTCGTACTAGTGTTCTAGTGGTTTAACAGTGATTTTGTCTTATAGTTTATAACTCTAAACACATCTCGTAAACAGTATTTAACAGGGTTAGAGATAAATTGTAACCTAATATTTCTGAATACCATAATAGGTACGCCCTTAATCCAACATCAAACAAAATTAGTAATACAAAATAATCAGACTGAATGCCGAGAAAAAGCGTGAGTTTATGTCTGTATGTCTGAAATCTGCTGTACAAAAAGGCGGCGAAATATAACTCCATTGTTTACCAAATGAAACCATAGTGTTACAGCACCTTAATATTAAGTGAAAAAGATAAACAAAACAAATACTCTAAGAACCGGCATCGTAACTTTTTATAGTCACATGATAAAAACACATGTTTGTAACCGAAGTGCAACATCTAGTCAACTAAAAGTGAATCAAAGGATATGAAGACTAATTAACCCCAACTGTATATACTGTTATATATATTAGTACTTGATTTTATCAATTACTTTGAGAATTAAACCAGTATACTGCAGATCGTCCTCCCACTATAATTGGTGAACTCCAAAGACAAATTAACTGTTATATCCAAAGTCTTTCGTCGGTAAATATGAGGTACGGAATGTCACTGTATATTGTGTGTTTGTGGTGTGTGCAGCATGTGCTCGGTTTATTCTTGTACACCCCCGTTGTGGAAATAAGCCAGGGGAAATTAAGGGGGCTCCGGGGCTTCTCCGGGCAGAACCGATATTACGGGATCCCGTACGCCATCAGTGAGAGATTCCAAGTGAGTATACGGCCTGTAATATTACTGCGAAGTAATCTGCATAGTGTAAAGGTCGGGACTACTCGGACATAATATTAATATGAGAAATATTTTAATGTTATTGCTCAGTTCGACAGTTAGGAAATGCTTCATATGTACCTATTTCATTCATATAGGACACATTACTAAAATATTGTGAGTAGCTATTCCGCGCAAAACTTGCAAAAATAACAGACTGATCAAAATAACAGTGTAGTAAACTTCGGAATACTCGTAAACTGCAAATTGAAATGTTTACAACTTGCATAATATATTGTACTCATCTGCAATAGCCATAGCAACTCTATCATAAACTGTAGTTTGAAACAGGGGTTTTACTCCCTATCTTTCGTCAGCGAAGTTACGGGCCCGTCCGAAAGTACTCTCAAACTTCGGAGTGAAAAAAAACAAGTATTAAGTTCAAATTTCGAACGGGTAAAAACACATCGGGATTACGTATGTCAAATTGTGTTGTCATTCATTCTCAGTTCGGGACCCGATCGAATCATCCGTCTGTAGGTGATACGGAGAAGGTAACGCCCGTAACGAAAACATTTATATGTGCACTTCTCTGTGACAAATAAAACTATTTTCCTTTCTTTCTTCTTTATATACTTCTTGAAACGTTGATGAAAAATATTAAAACTTCCTTCCAGCCTCCGAAACGACCGAGAAAATGGAGCGGCACGTTCCATGCTGTGTCACGGTTCGACTCCTGCGCACAGGCCTTCGCCATCTTCAAGCTGGGCGTCGAGGACTGCCACCTCCTAGATATCTACACCCCAGCACATACCACGCCTGGTACCAGGCTACCTGTCCTCGTCTTCTTCCACGGAGGAGCCTACTACTATGGCAGCAAGTGGCACTACGACCCCGAGTTTCTAGTCAAAAAGAACGTCATAGTCATCACAGTCAACTACAGATTAGGTGTCCTGGGCTTCTTATGTCTAAACAACGTTGCTAACCTCGGACTGAAGGACCAGCTAGCAGCATTGAAATGGATTCGTAAAAATATAGCTGCTTTTGGAGGAGATCCGGACAATGTGACCATTTCTGGGCAAAGTGCGGGTGCTACCTCCACAGCGATGCATTTCTTGTCGAGACGCAGCAGAGGACTGTTCCACAAAGCGATCATGATGAGCGGTGTAGCTCTCACACCGTGGTCGTTCAATCCAGAGCCGCTCACTCCAGCGTTCGAAGATGCCGCTAAGATGGCAACAGTCCGAAACGAACGAGATGTTTACAATACTTTTCTAAAGTCTTCCTTGAAAGATGTACTGAAAGCAACTTACGGCTCTTCAATAGATCCACGGTACTTCAAGTATGCGCCCTGTGCAGACATGAACTTCTCCGAGCCGTTCTTCCACGACACGCCATACAACATCATCACGTCAGGAGACTTCTACAAAGTGCCCATCATGGTCGGCACCACAGACAGAGAAGGAACTCTGTTCTACGGCCTCAATAACCAAAGAACGTTAGAATATTTAGACAATAACTTCGTAGATAGGCTGCCATCGATATTCGCCTGGTGTTCCGACGAAGATAAAACCGAAATAGCTAAGAAAATTCGATCGCATTACTTTGGAAAACAAAGACTCGATAGTAAAGCTGCGATCAAAGGTGGAGTGGACTATTATTCAGATTGGATCGTGTACGGCGCGGCGGACGCGTTCTCGAAGCTGATAGCGAAGTATTCAGACCAGCCGGTGTATAATTACTTGTTTTCTTACGAAGGAGGACGTAATTTTGCGAGTGTGGTGTTCGGTCGGAGAGTCGGGGTGAAAGGTACCACTCATTCGGATGATATCTTCTACATGTTCAAGCCGGGCGGTCTAACCTTCTGGCTGAGCAACTCCGACAAGTTAGTCATCGAAAGACAAACCACAATGTTGACCAACTTTATGAAGTTCGGGTAAGTTTAGCAAGATATTATCCTTAATTTAAATAATCTAGATCACCTCTTCATAAGTAAAATTTTATTATTTTTCTAAGGTAGATACCGATGTCAGTTTTGCAACGTTCAACACAGCGCTTTTTACGTATGATAGGTACCTACTTGAAAATTCACACATACGTCGCACCCATTTTGAATGGCTGTTTTAGGTAATTTAAATGTCTTCTCATAGACGTAGGCACAGGCGTTTTTTGCTCAATGATGCAAGTCTACGCTTTTCCATACAATGTATACACACAATGTACAGGTGACATAAAATGTCACATTCCGCCCATGGGGTTACATCATCGAATGCATTACAAAATATGGACATTATGGAAATCATTATATTTACGAGAGCAGTTTAATGTTTTACTTGTTTATTATGTATCTACTAACTTTGTGAAAGCCACATTTGAAGTATTATAATGACATGTTGCACTTAATTATTTTATCGCTTGTCAAATCATCATGTACTGTAAGTACTTATTGCTAACATCGATGGGTTTGTTTCAACAAGTAAAATTTCAAAATTTAAAAAACCCCCGACAGATTTATCTTGCGAAAACATCCCGAATCAAACAGTAAAACGCCCATAACTTTTGAACGGCTGAACCGATTTTATTCAAACATAGCTAAGAACACTCTCGACACAATCACCTTTCAAACAAAAAAAACTAAATCAAAATTGGTTCATCCGATGAGGCGCTATGATGCCACAGACAGATACACAGATACACAGACACACAGATACACAGGAGTATCTTATAACACCCCTCTTTTTCCGTCGGGGGTTAAAAACAGTTACCTAATTTAGCACAATCGGCAAAACCTTGATTCACAGAAAAAGAACTTCCAGTTTCCCAAATTTTAGAATGAAAAATCGTGATTTGGAAAGTAACTGAAGACCATTTGAACATAAAAACTTTTTTACAAAAAAATACTACCAACTTCCAAATAAGAAAACCTTTTTGCGTTATGGACACCGACTTCCAAAAATAAAGTTGTTTTTCACTTTGTAGTTTTCTTATTTGGAAGTCGGTAATATTTTTTGTAAAAATGTTTTTTATTTTTACCCGACTGCCGAAGGAGGGTAATGTGTTTATTTATCAGTCTATGTATGTATGTTTGTTCCTATGTGGCGTTTTAGAGACCAAACGCGTTGGCCGATTTTGATGATACTTACGTCAATCGATTCGTCTTAAACTTGCGAGTGTCACTGGCTACCTAAAAATAGGAAAAGAAAAAATGACGGCGTGTTTTGGGCGCCATTTTGTGGGGGAAAATATTTTTTACTTCCAAACCTATCGTGGGGGTATCAAAATAAAGGGTATTAAGAGGTGATTTAAAAAAATATATCACACTTATATGTTTAAATGTACCTAATTAAAAAAAATAACAAAGAAGTTGTAAATAAAAAAAGTTAATTAAAAAAATTCAAAAACCCGACTGCTTTTAAAGCGAACTAAAAAGACGTAAACATGAAGAAAATCATGCTGTGCAGTCGGAGGATACATCTGGTTTTGGTCAGCCAGTTCGCGAATATGTATCCTCTACACATCTGCGTACCCCTTTAGAGCGTAATGGCGTGATGTTATGTTATGAAATGGTATAAACAATAAACAGACATGCGATTGCAGCAATCCCGAGAGATTTGCCGTCATTTATTGAAGAGTTCTGTTGTATATCTCCGAGGTCCTTCATCTGATCTTCACCAAATTAAAATGGGTCCAAGTGCTCTTTCAAACAAAAAAAGAATTTTCAAAATCGGTCTACCATTGACGGAGATATCGGTGAATATACATTAAAAAAACATACCCGAAGTCGAACATAGAACCTCCTCCTTTTTGGTAAGTCGGTTAAAAATCGGTACATCTTTTTTATGTGATGCGCTGACCAACGAACAGCAATTCATTTAAATGAACATCAAAAACTGTCATCGTAAAATAATAGTAAGGTGTTGTAAGTACTTGTAAGTTGTTAGAATGAAAAAACCGGCCAAGTGCGAGTCGTACTCGCGCACGAAGGGTTCCGTACCATTATCGCAAAAAACGGCAAAAACATCACGTTTGTTGTATGGGACCCCCCCTTAAATAATTATTTTTTGTATAATATTTGTTGTTATAGCGGCAACAGAAATACATCATCTGTAAAAATTTCAACTCTCTAGCTATCACGGTTCTTGAGATACAGCCTGGTGACAGACAGACAGACAGACGGACCGCGTAGTCTTAGTAATAGGGTCCCGTTTTTACTCTTTGGGTACGGAACCCTAAAAAGACCAAAATCACCTCAGAATTGAAGACATTTAAATAATCCAATTGTACAGCCCGTTCAACCGATTTGTCTTGTATTGCGTTGGTGATATGACAAATGGCAGCTGTAATTAACGGTTAGTTTTGGTAACAGGTTTTATGTTTTTTAAGCCATCCTTTTATTTACGGGGATAGCACTCAAAATCGATTAAACGGACTGTAAAAAAAACTTAATGTTATTTCAAATGGAGTATAGATGAAAATTTTATTTTCATTCAGTTCTGACAAACGTTCACGCTGCAAGATACGCCCCGTTTTCTCACATCCACTGATTCACGATATTCTCGTATTATAAGCGTAACGAAAACATTGTTATATGTAAATATGTAGCTAGTAGTAAACTTATACATAGGTTCTATCAGCAGGCGTAGCTTTCTTTGAATTGAGTGTATACTCAAATCACCAATTTCAATCACTGGATGTATGAAGGTTTGTCTGTTGTCATCAACGCCGCCGCGCCGCCGTCATCTGCAGACATATATAACATAGAAAATGGCGTAAGGCATAAGAATCGCTTGCAATATCCTATCTTGAATAGGTATCCCTGTAGGGCCATTATAACAAATATTGCGTTTTGTGAGATCCACTTTTTACATATCCGACTTGATGATAATAAATCATATCTTCATTTCCAGGGACCCAACTCCACAAACAACCACACTACTCCCGATCCGCTGGCCATCGACCACCGCCAACAGGACCCAGGTGATGCATATCGATGCGCAGCTGTCCGTCTCCGAGATGCCCCCCAGCCACCAGGGTCGGTTCCTGATGGACCTGATGTGTGAGCACGGGCTGCAGGGTTACGTGCCCTGCGAGAGCGCCATGAACTGTAACCTGGAGATAGATGTGAGGGGGAACTGGAATAAATAATGAACTAGTATATGCTGTGGTGTTTTAATATCTACTTCTGTACATAAGAGTCTATAGATAAGTGACATTCTTTCACCGAAAGCGTTGCGATAACGATTGGGAAAATGTAACAAATGTATAGGATTGCCGAGTGCTATCGAAATCTCATGTTGTAATCAAGCTCTTACATTTTGGCATTTTGATAATTGCTGTGGTTGATAGAATGTACAGTTCAGGGTCAAAAGTGCAGTCATGCTCTACCAAAACAGGTTTGTTTTTAGGCAGAAGATTGACGCGGTTAATAGGTATAATCTATACTTTAATTTCTATACAAAATATAAATCAAATGTGGATAATTTAACTTCTTCTACAAAATTAGCCATTTGGGTTTTGGGAGAGTAAGACTGCACTTTTGACCATTGACTGTACTTGTCTAGAGCTGCACGCGCAGGTTAGTTCAAATTTCTTCTGATATTTGTGTCAGCAAATAAGGACACAGTTACAACATATAGAGATTGAAGGTGAAAATTATACTATCTGAAGCAGGATTTTCAAAGCCTTGGTTTTATAGGAGTTCTGGGTAAAGATTTCTCCTTTACCTATTTTGGGACTCTAACTAACTCCTGCTTTGTACTTGAAACTTCTGAACAAAACGAGCGAAATGTTTCCAAGAAATCCAACTTTCGCCATCCATGCTTCACTTTCGCCAAGTCGTTTACAACTAATGTACAGATACCTACTTACTGTTAGATTAAGTACCGTCCTGGGTTCTACCTACACGTCCTACATATTATTCATTCTTCTCGCATGCATATCTCGACAATCGTTGGGCAAGTGCGTTGCTTTACGGAGGATATCTATACAACTGTGGACACAACGAGTTTACTTTGACTTGACAGCCATTCTCGGGACATAATGAGTCGTTAGCAGTAAGCACGGTGTACCTAGCGTTTGTTAAACAAACCTAGATAACTAACTAATTACTAGATATTTAAACAGGACAAGGACTGGTTGTACCCGTCTAAGTATTATAATTAAGTCTTCAAATATTTAGAACAACCTCGAGCACTGACTAAATGTTGCTGTTTAAATTCTAGAATGTAATTATTATTATTTAAATAGTTACGCAGCTTAAGGTCTGATAGAAGTCAAGGCTGGCACAATTAAAGAAAAACTAGAAAAAAATGTATTTTAAACCAGGTTTTTGAGACGTAGTATTCAAATACAACTTTATTAGCAATATAACCTGAGGAGAAGTAAGCTATATTCACCATTTTGTATAGGCGAACCTATAATATGTTCTACGGAAGTTGCATGACATCTTGCGAGCAGAAGTGCGCTTTAGAAAACAACATTACCGGAGCGTCCCATACTAGTGTCCACTTGAATACAGCGTTATTGCACCATAAATAGAGAATTCTTGAAAAATTGTGGGCAAATACAAGCACTGATATAAAATATTCTGGAGCGTACGCTTCCTGAGAATATGCGGTAAGCAATGGGACGTCAGTCGAACTCGAAGGGGTCCACACACGAAATGAAATATACTATAAATCTGCAAACACGCTCGAGGGCCGGCGCAAACAGTCCGAGCACGATTTATAAATATGCAGATCAAATATTAAAAGGAGAGCCACAAGATCATCCCGGAACGACAAAGATTTGTGCTCGCAGACAAGACAATACTCGGACTGAAACGCACTTTTATGACAGATTAATAATGATCACGAATCGAGGTACCTACCATAGTTTGTTAAGTGGGTTTCGTAGAAATCATAACAGAATATGTTATCGAATATTATTTCTCTATTAGTGATTTCGAAGTCTAGGGAATGAGGTACACGTACCTAGTCTAAGAACCAGTCTGTTAGCCAATGAACATTTGAAATCGTCAAGCACATACCTACAGGCAAGTGTGGAACTTGATAGGATCTTACATCCTAAGTTAGAAAGGATGAAGACTTTTTGTCATTGCTCCAAAATAAATTGGGATGAGGGCAGAAGTATGATGAAAAGGTTGTCAGAGATAGCGTGACGGGGACGGGACGGTCTGGAAGAGGAAAACGTGTTGCGCCGACCACAAGTAGCACAAGGGCAGGAAGATGATATTGAGGGCGAAAGGATGATGATATATTATTCAATACTGACGTGACGATGTACTACATATATTATTATTTACTCTTGGGAAGTCTAGTTGCTTCAGTAAATCAGTAGTGCGTATTGGACGCGAAAAATAAATTATTGAGCACATTTTTCAAGATATTCGTTCCGTCCGTCTGTCACATCTGTTCCGCCGCATAGTATGTGTCCGGGGCCCGCAGCGGTGCACTGGCATCGTCTCAGAATAAATATTCAATGTTTTCATTCAATTTCTCGCGACTCCCTCCCCCCGCCCCACCAGGAGACACGCTGGACCTCAAGTCCCGGAGCTGTTGGAATAGAGATAACGTGATATTCAAGAATTGACTACCACTGTCGTATTGCGAGCGATGCGACTTTTATTTATTTGATTTTGCTCAACATTTTCAAGGAGATCCGCGCAGATTCAAGCAGCTGGCAGACGAGACTGGAAAGCCTAGCCTAGATTACGTAAAATATGCAAAGAATTCGAGTCTCATCGCGAAAAAATGAGTCCAAGGTAAAATCACAAAATACGATCGATTACGAAATCAGTCTCTTCTAAAACTTGGGCTATTGAAAACTGTCGAGGACACTGAGCTGGAAGATATTTCCGAGACGTGGAAGCAATACTGTCGGCGTCTTTGTACGAGGACCCTCTGCCCCAGGATTTCGCTCCTACGCCGAAATGCTCCACCACCACGCACGCACCTCTTGCTAACCCTTTTGAAAATACAGTCTTGATGTTATGTTATGTAGTAAAAACACAAAAAGACTAGTGGCGAGTGTGATGGCGATCAGGCAACCCTGCATTCTCATCAGCAGCCGAATTGTGCAAGTGAATTCGGCAAGGCGAAGGGTTTGACCGCTATCAAATCGACATGGCGCGCAATTCGGCAACAAACTTTACATCAAGTATTAGAAAGCAAAAGATTGATGGGGTTAAATCCTTCGCCATGCCGAATTCACTTACGCAATTAGGCTGCTGATAGGAAATCAATCATAGCTTGCAAGCATATTATCATACTAATGATCTAGCTAGCCTATAATCGTGACATTCTAAGAAGTCCGTTGACGTTTCTCATTTTACATGCCGCGATAAATTTCTACGTAAGAAATTGAAAATCTAATTCATAATCTTAATTAATTACTATTTTACCCATACACTATAACAACGTGTATCATTCGTAAGCATCAAGTTTAATTATTATTATTAAGTATTTATAGAGCTGTCAAATCCGACTTCTTAAATTGTCACAACTTTTGTTCTTTGTCCATGCGAGAATACGTTAGTTTTAAGTCGGTTCCTTCCTATGTATTATTGTCTTCTGACAGACAGCAGTTCCTACCTAAAGCATTATTTTACTATGTTGAGTGTCATTAACTTTCTTTACTTCGTTTCAAGAGGCAGTTAAGAGACGTTATGAAGCCTAACTATGTATCTTCTGAAACTTACAGAGAAACGCTTCGGTCTACATTTTATCTACGACCACTTCATCCGGTGACCTAATATCTAGGTACCTAGTTGGTATGTAATAGGTTAGGTAACTACTGTAATCACATCGTTACCAAATCGAATGGTAACTGAATTTCACATTTTTCAATAACAATACGAAGCGATTGAAAAAAGCCGTAATTTTAATTTCCGCCGCGACATTTACCGATTTCATCAAAAACGATTGATTTTGTAAAGAACTCCCGCGGCCTGGCTCGAGGATGGTCGAGGGGTGATCCACAATCACCTTCCCCTTAATTTATTGAATCTGTCCCTCAATAATTTTTGCGCAATTAACATAATTATTCAATGAATCGTTATCTGCAGGCGCCATTGTAAATTTGTGTTTTATTAAGCCATTTCCATATCGATGCTATATTTCAATGAAGGTCTTTTTTCCTGGAGTAAGCGCAACTCATAAAGACGTGAAGAACGACTTCGCGGTCGGTAGATCTAAATGGACGATAATGATGCATCAAGCTGAAGGTACCTTCTTAGCTACAGATTTGCCTGATATTCACAATCGTTAATGTCAGTCAATGTGCTGTTTTAAAAACAAAAAAATGTTGTCTGATCGTGGCTGGGATCTTAATCTTATCATTTACTTGATTTGGTTTAATCACATAATTACAATCTTTAAAAAATCAGCAAATGTTTAGGTCACAGCTGGTAGACTTCAGGCCAAAACCAATTTCCAAAACTCTAGCTAGATAATGTAAATCACTCGCCTTTTTACCAACTTCAAAAAAGGAGGTAATTAATTCGACACGTATGTATGTAATATATTGTTGAAATTGCACAATAATCACATAATATTTTACTCTAATTGGGCTTCTAATTCTAGACATGTATGCTAAATTTCATGCAAGTGTATGTTTGTTTGTATGTACGTATGTTTGTCCACGCATTTCGATGTAACTACTTATCGGATCGTGACCATTCTTTTTTTATTTGACTAGGTATCTCTCAACTTAGGGTATAGTGTTAGTTTTATCCAAATCGGTTCAGCAATTTTCAAGATATGGAACATACAACCGAACTCCTTAGCGACACACAGCGCATATTTATTATTTTTTATTTATTATATACTTTATTGTACACCACAAAAACATACAGGACAAACATTTACAAAAACAAGTGTACAATGGGCGGTCTTATCGCACAGGGCTATCTCTTACAGACAACCTTTGGATGGACTGAACAAGAGGAGATGAATTAAGGGCAGTCAGTGTACCAAATATCATAAATAATATTACTTCATCATCATCATCATCATCTGCCTAGCCTTTTCCCAACTATATTGGGGTCGGCTTCCAGTCTAACCGGATTCAGCTGAGTACCAGTGTTTTACATGGAGCGACTGCCTATCTGACCTCCACAACCCAGTAACTGGGTAACAGCGGTACCCCTTGGTTAGACTGGTGTCAGATCTCAAGTTTCTGACTACTCGTAACGACTGTCAAAGATCTTCAAATGACAGCCGGGACCAACGGCTTAACGTGCTTTCCGAGGCACGGAGAAAACTCGGTATGTTGAAATGGTCACCCATCCACGGCCCGACGCTTGAGGAGGTCGGGCCGTGGATGGGTGACCATTTCAACATACCGAGTTTCCTCCGTGCCTCGGAAAGCACGTTAAGCCGTTGGTCCCGTTATACATCTATACTAATATTATAAAGCTGAAGAGTTTGTTTGTTTGTTTGAACGCGCTAATCTCAGAAACTACTGGTTGGAATTGAAAAATTCTTTTTGTGTTGGATAGTCCATTTATTGAGGAAGGTTATAGGCTATATAACATCACGCTACGACCAACAGGAGCAGAGCATAAATGAAAAATGTTGCAAAAACGGGCAAAATTATTCCTTTTTGAGAGCTTCCGTTGCGTGCGCTGCGTAAACGGTTTAATTACACTACAATCATGTATGTAGAGTAGGTAGGGTTGATGGGTAGGTAGGTAGCCAGTTGACGGGAGCGAAGCCGCGTGGGACAGCTAGTAATAAAATAAAATACATATATACAATACTACATAATATACTAATAAATATCAAATATATGACAGAGAAAGGAGAAGAATACAAATTATAGTGAAAGCTCCTTTACCATTTTCTTAAATGTTGGCAGTGTTTGAGAACGTCTTATTTCAATAGGTAATACATTCCACAACCAACATAACATAGATTCATACATAAACTCACGCCTTTTTCCCATGGGGGTAGGCAGAAACAACAGAACGCCACCTGCTACGATCCTTACATACTTATTTTGCTTCACACACATTCATACATCTAGTCATACACACACGCCGGTTATGAGTACCTACTGCGCACCTGGCCAAATGCCACCTACACACAGCACGAATGTGTAAATTGAGTTATTATAGGTAAATTTCGTCAATCCTTTAGGTAACTAGATTACTATATACTTTGCTCACTTTTTAGTGATAGGGTACTAAAACTAAAAAGAGAGAAATAAAAAATCATTTTCAAAAATAAACAAACCAACTTCAAAAGCAAAACACTAAAAAGTGCAAATTAACTTTTGTTTCGGAAGCCGCAGCGTAATTGCGCAAGTGAATTCGGCAAGGCGAAGAGTTTGACCGACATCAACCGACCAATCAAATGCGAGATGAATGACGCAATGTGGATTTCCGTCTGTGTGATTTATCGATTGATGGCGGTCAAACTCTTTGCGTTGCCGTTTCACTTACGCAATAAGGCTGCCGATGTCTTTGGTACTTCTTTTTTATCGTTTCTCTACACCGACTGCCCAAACGAAAGTTATTTTGTACTTTGTATTGTTTTGCTTTTGAAGTCGGTTTATTTATTTATAAAAATGTTTAACGTGTGGAAATCCTCGTGCGTGTTATCCGCCCTAGGGCTGGCAGACACAGAGAAAATAAAACTACGTTATACTGGCAGATATAACTAGCAAATTGACAGACTGTCAATTTGCTGGTTATATTTAAGTCCCAGGGGGTAGGCAATCATTGCTCATAAATTCGGACTTCGGGCTGCTAGTAAGAATTTCCATGCTAGTTGGATGGAAAAAACCCCAATAAACCTGGCAAGCCTAAAAATTGAACCCTGGTATAAGAATGTTGCAGAATTGATACTGACCCAATTTTCTAAGTGTCAATTATAAACTGTGTTTTTCTTAGAGGTTTGGTTTTTGGCTTTAACATGATTTTGGGCATACAGGCGCAATCGGCAGGTGGAATCATTGGTCCATATTTTTTAAAGATGAATAGTGCGGTGCATCATGGATGTCATAAGTTTTTTTTATTATTCCCATAGCGTTTAGTGCGTATCGGTGGGATGTCCACCATGTACCGATGACGTATCGCCGTACGTCTTGTAGTTCGATGATGAAACGGGCTGGGTGGAATTAAATCATGCAATTCCATCGCACACTCCCCGAAATGTAACCGATTAAAACCTAACAAGCCGGCAACTCAGCGACGATGTTCAAGGCTCTGGAGCTTTGACTCGAGTACTCGACCAGTGCCTTATTGTCGATGAGCTTTTTGGCCTATTTTTCGATCGACTCAAGTGCATCCAGCTGGTAATTGGCAGATCCATCCCAGAGATGCGAACAGCAGCCTTATTGCGTAATGAATTCGTCAAGGCAAAGGGCAAAGAGTATGAAACATCGACCAATCACATAGACGGAAGTCCTTCCATCGCGTATTTCATCTCGCATGTGAATGGTCGATTTTTCATACTCTTAGCCCTTTGCCTTGACGAATTGATTACGTAATAAGGCTGCAGTACTCCATGCATGATCGAACTTTCGCTTGATACAACTTGAGCTGTTGTTCTGGCTTGAAGTACCTTCTCACCTTCGCAAGACTCCCCAACTTTTTGGCAGCCAACTGAACCTTTGCCTCAATGTATGATGGACCAAAATTGAAGGTCGATGTCAAAGTAAAACCAAGAAGCTCAAGATGGAAGTCTGTGACTTTTTGGGTATCGGTATATATATATAACTTTATTCACTTCGCTATAAGGTTACTCCGATGATCTCAGACATATTATAGTGTTACGATCATAATTATTATGTGAGGAATGAAATAAAACTCAAGTGAGCAGTTTAAACATAATATATTATTAAAAAAGAAAACAATACAATATAAGAACGATATTGTAGACTGATCTTTACTGAACAAATCACATGAGGCGTCGGCGGCCGATGCACGGAGCACATACTAACGAGACAACAATACAGCACAGTGGAGCCTCGTTAATATATGAGAGCATTTACATACAAACTCATACCAATCAATGAATATTCCGAAGTTAAATCGTAAAAGAAGGAAAGGATAAAAGTTCATAGATTCAAACTAGAAAGTTATTAAAATCAGACTTGCGATTAGGATGATGATATTCAGGAACCCTAGCTTAGTGTATTTCATAAGATTGTGTTATTAGCCGAATCAGTGTTACCTGCTTACGTGTAAAACAACTCTTGAGTTTTAAAATATACAGATATTTCCAGACTACAAAAATCTGAACGTAAAATTTTAACTAGTGACAAATGGAACTTACTGATTGTAGAGTAAATACCATCTAATGCTTAGTTCTGACAACATAGGTTAAATAAGTTGTAAGTTACAGTTAGAGATGTAAGTAAGTTTTAATATAGATCAAGTTGTAAGTAATAGGTATAATGTATAAGTTTGTATGTCACAAAGCTTCGCCGTTTGCCGTGACTCTGCCCGATGTTACCAATATTGCATTTAGAGCTACATATCGTGAGACCTACGAAAAATACATTTTCGTGTTTACAAACTCCTGACTTACATACATGATAAGTCAGATACATAACCTAAATGCAATAGCAACACATCAAATTCGTAATCTTAGTATCTCTACACTCTTCTCACGTTATATATCTATATTAAAGTTAGCGGAAACACTGTTGCGGTATCGCCGGACATCAGTTGTTTATCGATTTTTGACTAAAAAATGAACTGCTTCTACAAACTATACAGTGCCGCAACGAAACGATATTCGCTGCGTTATAAACAAAAATCGATATAAAAATAATTGATGATAATAATCGAGTTTAGTATACACGCAAACTTATAAAGATCCCTAGCTTCGTTCAGTTCGTTTGACTAGAGAGCTCCAACGTTCGTGTATCGACAAAATACAAAAGAAAATATAAAACATTAGAAAAGTATCATACGACAACAGTGTCTCGCCGCGAGCATTACAATTACCTTTATTAATTTCTATAACGATATAATCTATAATATACGCTAGAGACAATATACAGCGCATTTCCGACACATTACAGCTACATTCGAATTTAACTCATATTCACAACGTCCGTTCTCGTTGAGGTCATAGCGGAGCACACAGTTACATCATATTTATGTTTTATTACACGTCTATAATTCTCACTTCATAAATATAAAAATACTCGAGGGAAGCCGGGGCGCGGGGCGGGTCTTGCAACTACTAACTTAATATAAAAGCCCGACTGTTGCTACATTGGCAGTCTGAAAGTAGTCACTTTTATTATTCAGGATTTAAATAGTTCTGTATCTAAAGTATAGTTATCGAATTATTGTAATGAATGGCAATTAGTGTTTCCAGTGTTGACTATCAGCTGATTGATGAGTAGAGTAGATACAATGCAGAGCAGTGTGGCGCAGTGTGTCCGGCCCCGGCGTCGCCCGAGCCGCTTATCATATCGCCGTAGTAAAGCTGAAGCAACCACTTGCGTCATTGCGTGACACACATAACATTCGGCGTGTGGACGTGTCGCGCATGTACTCACAACTAACTGAATCGTCACTAAGGCATTCAATGTGCGTGTATGTCGGGCCGCAGATCGGAGCGCTGCAAATTGATCTTTATGTACATAGTAACACGATCTGTGTTGGCTCGCGCTTGCTCGCGGCCGCTCGACCACGTACATACCTCAATCAGTCCATAGCTCTTCGATCGCTTATTTAGATTTACGTTTAATCAGTCAGCCAGGCCTTTACGAAGATAATTTTGTTTGATTAATTTTAAGACGCATATCTGTTCTCCGTACACGTTAAGAAATATTCGAGAACAATGTTTTTATATTATGATTAATTCTAATTGTTTCAATTACAGTTTACATTCCGTTGCATTTTGAGCTCTTGTCAATGATTGGAGCAGCTTGTATCAAAAGTGCAAATTTTAAAAATCAACAGTTGTCAGTGACATTTTTTTGTCAACTCTTCAAGTTTTCTGATGACAGTACATTTGAGCTGCAGGGGCTATATTCGCGTGCAGACAGTTTTCGATCGGTCGGTTCCTGGCTATGGGCGGAGCTGGGCGCGGTAGTGTAGCGGCGGGTACTGTCTGCCTCAGTTTAATGGCGGCGGTGACGGCGCAGGCGGCTGTGGCGGGGGCGCGCGGGCGGCGTGGGGGGCGCGGGGGGCGCATGCGCGGGGGGCGCGGACGGCGCCGGGGGGCTGGCGGCGCGCCGTCAGCGGCGCAGCAGCGCGGACAGGTCGGCGAAGGCGCAGGCGCCCAGGCCGGCGCGCGCCATGCGGCGCAGCAGCTCGCGCGAGTGCGACACGCACGCCTCCACCGGGGAGATCCACTTCATGCCCTGCGCCTCTGGAATGCGGGAATAATAACATGTCACTACATTGTTTAGGTCTCCTTAACGTTGACAGTGAAACTAGCTGACCCAATACTGCGGACTAATCCCACAGATTGCATACCAGCAGATAGTAATTACACTCGGAAGTTTCCTCGCGTGATCGAAACAGAAATGAAAACATCCGCAAGAGAATCAATGCTACCAACATAGTCTAGGAAATTGCTAAACTTATAGAGCAAGCAATGTACGCTGCTCGGGCTGAAACAGTGATCAAAATTGTAGAGTGACGACCGCATACCGAAAGAAGCTGCGTTAGAAGACTTCTCACTAGGTGGAACGATGACCTGGTCATGACGACAAGAATGCACTAGATGCAAAACACACAAAACCAATCGAAGTGACGATACTTGGGGGAGACCTATATGCAGCATTGGACATCTTTCGGATGAAATGATAATGATGGTAAGTACATACCGAGTATGGCAGAGTTGAGCGCCTCACACACGGCCTCGCGCCGCACGGGCTCCAGCTGCCAGCCCACGGGGCTGTCCCACGGGTTACTGTAGGCCAACAGACTGAATGCGTCCTGAAAAATACCACAAACAAAACAGGTTCAAGTAAAAGCGAATTTTGCTGCATGTATTCGAATTTCCTCTCTAAACTGTGTACCTTTTTATGTAGTAAACAAAGTTCTATTCTGCATTACATATCTTACTAAATACTCTCACAAACACAATTAAGCGAAGGTCGCTAGGTCACCACAACATCTCAAACACCCTAACTTTAAATGAACACTTTAAATCTACTACTAATCAGATAGAATTCCAAAACAATTGCTAGGTATTGCGCTGAGTATGAGCTAAAGAAAGGTATTCTCTGTATTAAGCGTATCTTCCAATAAGTTGTTCATCGTGTTACCTCCAGCATCGACTTGACGAACTGGTCCTGCTGCAGCTTCTGGCTCATGGCGTACAGCTCGCGCCCGAACGCCAGCATGCGCTCCACGGACGCGCGCGTGCCGCAGCCGTCGGCGTCTGTGTCATCCGCGCGGGAGTTACGTCAACGTCACGGTACGTGTGCCACGAGAGGGCTCGGTAGAGGGACACAGGTGGAAATGTCTTTTAGGATACCGAATAACAATTTAACCCTGACGGGGAACTCCTCGATGTCCGTAGTTACAAACACCAATATATAGAGTAAAATATACATTCATTACAAAAATTTGATCTTTAATTGGAATCATAATTTATAAATATAATAAAATCGTATCATATAAGTAATTAAATGCCTAATTTTGGTACTATGGAAAACCACCGGTTCCAACAAAACATGTGCCAACAAACTGACGGCATATTTTTGTCTACCAAAATGTGTACAATTCCATGTAAAATGCAATAATAAAATGCCTGAAATTGGTGCGATGAAATAAAGTCAATACATCTATAAATTCCTTTTCTGTGTCCCTCTACCAACGCGCCTGTACAGATTAGTATATTAAACTAAAACTAAAAAATAAAATGATTATAAGTTTCTTATCTGCTGACAAGTTGGGGAGCGAAAAAAATGATCAAAACTCAGTGCTAAGGAGATCAAGTAAAACCGTGTGACCCAAACTGTATACCGAGCGGTATATCGGACCGTCCATGCGTTTAGTGTAGCCCTGTGTCGGTATATTATACGTATAATATATTAAATATAATAATACTTGGGTGTATAATAAGAAGCGTTACTCAGTCATGCCAGGACTCGGCCGCGCGCAACATGCAACTTTCTACACGCTGCAACGTTACGGCAAATTATTTATAACACGTGCACAATTACCTCAACTTAATTTACAAACGTTTTATTAGTTTGAAATGGTAAAGACACCAACCCATGTAATACAATCACCTTTAACAAAACCGCCTTATTCAAAATCAAATTGAGACTGTCACCAAAAAAGACCTTGGTTTATTTTGTAAATTAAGCTGAAAATAATTATTAACATAATGAGCTAAAAAGACAGTACTTACTGTTTTTACCTCTAAACACGGAATAATACAAACAACACAACCCACCTTACCACGACAACATTGAATGTGTATGATAGTTAATGATTAGGGCTATTTGAGAGGAATGTGCAGTATGACCACTTCACCAATTATTATGGAGAATTAATGTCTTTCTATCGTCATAAATGGGTCTAATTCTGACACATTGTGGGACAATGTATGGCCATATTACACAACATCCATACCTGCTGCAGAAAATCACTCATAAAAAAGGTTATCTACAAAACGGTTTCCCAAACAGCCCCATAAAAGTGCACAGATGCTCAGACCGTGAGATTAGTTCTACATTACAAGCACAACTAACACGGAAGCACTTCAGCTATCATCTAGGAGTACAGAACAGGCCATTTTGGAGAAGCGCAGGGTACATCAGGGTATGCGGCATCCAGTGAGACAGATGCTAAGTCTGCAGCATGAGAACGGGACGTGAACTGCCAATGAAGGTGTCTACAGTCGAAGCGATGAGACCTAGGAGTGCTCTGGTTCCTTTTACTATACTTTATAAAGTTCCACCTAGTTTTATTAAATCCTAACCTGATTTCTTAACCCAGGTTTTTTACCTGTTTTATGAATTGAACAGTTCCTAATGACTTCATAAACTTCATCTCGTCACAGAATATTACATCTCTGGGATTCATTCTCAATTATATTTGAAGTTTGCTAGCGTTACACAGAGAAGATCAAAAATCAAAATAATTTATTTCAACTAAACCTGAATTGTCAGCAAAAAAAAACAAAATGAAGCTAGATCGACAAAGATATGCGAATAGTTTACAAGATATGGTTTAGTTGAATGTAAAAAGTAGCAGGCCTAAATAATTTATGATCAGGAAATCCCTAAAACTATGTCTAACATGAAACAACACAAACACAAATTGAAATGGATCCTGGAACACAACAGCAAGAGAAACGTAGCTGAATATATCCCTAAGACGAACGACAGGAACCAGAGCATGTGGGATGAACACAAAGGTGACGGTTACCCACCCTGGCGGAAGTCGGGCATGAGCGCGGCGATGCTGGCCGTCACTCCCGGCATCCCCTTCAGCGGCTGCGCCTGCACACCTACAAGCATGCCGCGTCACTCCCGTGATCCCAGCCCAGCGACCACTTACTAACCCTTTGTCCTAGCTGAGCTGTTCCTTAGGATACAGTCCCACAAACTTGTTTAGCCCGGTGGCTGTGGGTACTTTCATAGGAAAAATAACTGTGAAAGGCTGTAGTGACGTCGTAGTGGCATCGTTATGTCAACATTTAGCCACCGGGTGGTAGAAAAGTTTGTGGCCCTATGCATCGCAAAATACCGTATCTCTTTATTCGCACGTCATGCACGGAGATTTTTTGATAGCCAATGACATGTGACACACAGCTAGGACCTGGCAATACTGTCATAGTACGATGTAGCCCTTATTAGAGTTGTTATTTCGAGTTGGCGGTCGCTGTGACAGCACCTTAAATGTAGCAGTAGCGTGCGTGAGATGCAAGTTATTTAAAATAAAGCACAATTTTTATTACCAAATACTATCGTGTAAATGAGGTTCCAACTAAAATATTCCTTCCACCTACTGATACCACTTAAGGGCCCATTTTTGTCACAACTTGCATCTCATTGGTTACTCAACATGCGTAAGCGCCGCTTCACGCGAATTAAACTCAACGAAAAAATAAAACAAAATATGCATTAAGTGCCGATGGGTGATCTCGATTCTAATGCGATGTTACATGAGCGTTAGTTAAGAAGCCTGAAACTTTACTAAATACATGCCAACTTACTAACGTGTGTACGTCACTAAATGTATACACACTTTAGTTTTTACCCAAATGAATTTCGTTTTGCAATAACCCTCGGCAAATAATAAGAACATTAGGTAAGTATAACCATAGCTTAAATATGGCTGTTGTACTCTTGTGGTTCAATTTATAAGTCATTTTGTCCAACTGTAGCCCACAGCTGATCATAGAACTGCCGTACTTACACCACCTACAAAAAACTACGCGAGGTATACCAATTTTATATCCTCATTTCTACAAAAAATTCTGGCCGAATTAGTATCAAAAGTGAGAGGCAGATAGAAATATGAACTTTGACCACCATTTTTGTTTAAACGTGCCATAATAAGCTTCTATTTACCTCTACAACGGTGTACAACTAAGTTTAGCGCTTATTTTTATATTAGTATCTAATATTACTCTATTGCTTCTCTACAGTTTCATCTAGGTGCAGTAAACTAAAAGGTTCTTCAATTAAACGGTTGAAATTATAAAGTTAAAATAGGGATCGGATAGCAACTGCGGACAATATCCGCGGCTTAAGAATGAATACAAGCGAGAAAAAACGCAAGACGCGTGACGAGGGTGTCAAACCGACTTTATAATCATAGACAACAGTATACATATTATTCATAGGTTTATTCTGTTATTTTGAACTAGCTCATTATGTACATATTCATGCAAAACTAATATAAAAGGGCGAATAATAATAAAAATGATAAATGTGACTAAATGAAATAATTATAATGAATGAGTATGGTGTGCAAATAATACATAAATTCAAATAAACAAACATAATTATTGTCATTTAATAATAAGGTACATAATATTAATAATTATTATTGTACTTCACATTTTTGAGTAGTTGATACTTATCCATAATACTTACAATAATTATAATTAGATAGATATTTTTTTTTATGGGTTGCCAATTAATAAATAAAATATTGTATTTTATAGGGGCCATCTTATTAAATAACAAATCAAAAGATTATTTTCTTCTTTGTTATGTATATAAAACGAACGAACTGTAAACAACTCGATACGTAAATTAATTGATTAGTTATAAAGGGAATCGAACCCCATTTTTTCGGATCGTAATCGCTTTTAATAATGTCCCGTAAAACAATGGAACAAATTAATAAGAATTTTGGATTTCACCACAGTGCGCGATAAATTTCACACGCGCGTTAGAACCAATTAAATGGGAAATCATAAGACTATATATTTTCTCTAGTAAGATCCGTTATCGCGCGTTACTAGGATGTGCTTATCACAGATAACGTCCATACAGAAACATACAACATTCGTCGCGCGCACGCACACATTCCAGCTCGTCTGAAGTATCTTGTAATCGCACATTTGTACACGTATTCGATATACGAAAACCACCCGGAAAATACTCTCAAATACAAGTCACTTTAACGTGTGGTTGAATGTACTTCACGAGTCCCTTGCATGAGTGCGGTGCGTACGTTATGACCGAATGTTACAAGTTATGTAAGGCCCACTTGCACGAAAAACTTAACTCTAGTAGTTGCTAACACAAGGTTAAATTGACAGTTTGTCATACAAAATTGTTATAATTTTCGTGTAAGTGGGCTTGAGTCGTCTGCTTGGTAAGTTATTCGGTTACTCGGCAGTTATAAGTAGTGTATAGGGTGTGAGCGTACCTGCGTGGTCGCCGTTGGTGTGCGCGGGCGGCGGCGACATGTCCACGTCGTCGGCGCCCAGCTGTGGGCACAGCTGTGGGCCCACGCCGCTCTCCTCTATCGTGTCCGTGTCCGTGTCCGTGTCCGCGACGCCTGCCATACGACATTATTTATTCCAAGATCGCCAACAAAAGGTATAAGTACACAATAATATGTTGGTTCATACACATTATTACGGATTCGACATTACTTGCAAAGTTTAGGAAAGCGTCTTCCGACGTTCCTTTTAATCAATGTCCTCTCCAATCTTACGTTGCTGTAGTTCGGTTGGGCACGCGTATGCGTACTACACAAGAATATGATCACACATGTCTCTGAAATGTCATCGCCCGCATCAATTGTATAAGTACTGGTGTCTGCAGACGTTGCCGGCGTAGAGATTCCACAATTTTTTTTTCATGAAAAGTCCTGTAGTTGTAACAGTAATGGTACATACCGTTGGTGTGCTTGTCCTGGTGTCCGTTGGCGCTGGGGGCTCGCGACGTGTGAGAGATCACCGAAGTGGCCACGCCGTTGCTGGCGCCGTCCGGCTCGCCACCAGCCTGCTGACATTATAATAACATAACATAACTCATCTATTTATTTGTTACAGATAGGCGCAAGAATACAAATGACAACTCAATAAAGTGCTGTCAATTTTGGGAATTATAAGGCCTTGTTTACGGAGACGCCAGGCGTCGCGTGTAGCGTGTAGCGTGTAGCGTGATGTGTGGCGGCGCGGCACGTCATCACGTCGCAAGCGCTGTCACACAACGCGATATGTTTGAATTGAGTGCGGTGCGCTGCGTCGCGTGTAGCGTGTAGCGTGTAGCGTGATGTGTGGCGGCGCGGCACGTCATCACGTCGCAAGCGCTGTCACACAACGCGATATGTTTGAATTGAGTGCGGTGCGCTGCGTCGCGTGTAGCGTGTAGCGTGTAGCGTGATGTGTGGCGGCGCGGCACGTCATCACGTCGCAAGCGCTGTCACACAACGCGATATGTTTGAATTGAGTGCGGTGCGCTGCGTCGCGTGTAGCGTGTAGCGTGTAGCGTGATGTGTGGCGGCGCGGCACGTCATCACGTCGCAAGCGCTGTCACACAACGCGATATGTTTGAATTGAGTGCGGTGCGCTGCGTCGCGTGTAGCGTGTAGCGTGTAGCGTGATGTGTGGCGGCGCGGCACGTCATCACGTCGCAAGCGCTGTCACACAACGCGATATGTTTGAATTGAGTGCGGTGCGCTGCGTCGCGTGTAGCGTGTAGCGTGTAGCGTGATGTGTGGCGGCGCGGCACGTCATCACGTCGCAAGCGCTGTCACACAACGCGATATGTTTGAATTGAGTGCGGTGCGCTGCGTCGCGTGTAGCGTGTAGCGTGTAGCGTGATGTGTGGCGGCGCGGCACGTCATCACGTCGCAAGCGCTGTCACACAACGCGATATGTTTGAATTGAGTGCGGTGCGCTGCGTCGCGTGTAGCGTGTAGCGTGTAGCGTGATGTGTGGCGGCGCGGCACGTCATCACGTCGCAAGCGCTGTCACACAACGCGATATGTTTGAATTGAGTGCGGTGCGCTGCGTCGCGTGTAGCGTGTAGCGTGTAGCGTGATGTGTGGCGGCGCGGCACGTCATCACGTCGCAAGCGCTGTCACACAACGCGATATGTTTGAATTGAGTGCGGTGCGCTGCGTCGCGTGTAGCGTGTAGCGTGTAGCGTGATGTGTGGCGGCGCGGCACGTCATCACGTCGCAAGCGCTGTCACACAACGCGATATGTTTGAATTGAGTGCGGTGCGCTGCGTCGCGTGTAGCGTGTAGCGTGATGTGTGGCGGCGCGGCACGTCATCACGTCGCAAGCGCTGTCACACAACGCGATATGTTTGAATTGAGTGCGGTGCGCTGCGTCGCGTGTAGCGTGTAGCGTGTAGCGTGATGTGTGGCGGCGCGGCACGTCATCACGTCGCAAGCGCTGTCACACAACGCGATATGTTTGAATTGAGTGCGGTGCGCTGCGTCGCGTGTAGCGTGTAGCGTGTAGCGTGATGTGTGGCGGCGCGGCACGTCATCACGTCGCAAGCGCTGTCACACAACGCGATATGTTTGAATTGAGTGCGGTGCGCTGCGTCGCGTGTAGCGTGTAGCGTGATGTGTGGCGGCGCGGCACGTCATCACGTCGCAAGCGCTGTCACACAACGCGATATGTTTGAATTGAGTGCGGTGCGCTGCGTCGCGTGTAGCGTGTAGCGTGATGTGTGGCGGCGCGGCACGTCATCACGTCGCAAGCGCTGTCACACAACGCGATATGTTTGAATTGAGTGCGGTGCGCTGCGTCGCGTGTAGCGTGTAGCGTGTAGCGTGATGTGTGGCGGCGCGGCACGTCATCACGTCGCAAGCGCTGTCACACAACGCGATATGTTTGAATTGAGTGCGGTGCGCTGCGTCGCGTGTAGCGTGTAGCGTGTAGCGTGATGTGTGGCGGCGCGGCACGTCATCACGTCGCAAGCGCTGTCACACAACGCGATATGTTTGAGTGCGGTGCGCTGCGTCGCCAGAAACGAGGGCTTCAGCTAATGAAGCCGATGGATGGGAAGTTTTGCCCAGTCGTTTCGCCTCCTCGCACCACTCCCATAGATGCGAGGAATTTTGATCTCAGATCCCATGGCGGCAATCCGGCAAGGAGGCTCGCCGACACTGGAGACCGTCCCCGGCCCAGCCGGATGGCCATGACCCGTAATGAACCGCGCGACCCCTGCGTAGCTTGTAACGAAACGTTACAACAATGAACTAATGCTTCGTTCTTTGTTTGTTGTGACTTGGAAAGCGGCGGGTACCTGAGGCGCGGGGGCGAGTGTTCGCATAGATCGAATGATAAAAAAGATAGCGCGCGGTCGCCCGCGCAGCAGTCGTCCGCCAGTCGCTCCTAGGCTGATTTGCGAGCACACGTATTGCTTTGCGTCCTGTCGAGCGCCCTAGCAGACACGAGCGTTAATTTTTTAAACTTATATTTATTTCGCGAGTTAACGACGGTTTAATAAGTGCCGTTAAAGTTGTGCGTGGAAATCCCGAATTAGGGTAAGTTTTGAATAGCACACAAATTACGCAAAGCATAATCATTGCCATCTTCATTTCTTTTGCCAATCATTGTTTATTGTACCTACCCCTATACTTCTCGTTACGCTACAGATGTAATTACTTTTTTCCAATAAACACCATTTAGTAATAGCCTCAGTTATAGCTAATAATGTTGCATCTTGCTACCTAATTTTCTTCTACCTTCAAGTTTATTAATAATTTTGAAAAATAAGTCTGTAACGTTTTAACGGATTCCTAATCATTGTTTTTACTGTTTTCTTTTTGCTCAAGCTTGCTTGATATTTATGTAAACTCCGTTCTGGTCAGTGCCACCACGTCAATACTACTACATTTAAATAGGTACTTTCTTATTGTTGTCGTCGGTGGTACCCCAGGACGGAGAATATTCGGCCACGATCTAATAGGCTGGAACGGTGGTTTCCAGGATCTACGGCTTCTTCGCTTCTGCAGCTTCATCATTTCTTCGGCATCGAGCACTTCGACAAGTACTGCGTGCACGTCACGTGTGCCGCAGTTCCGAAGGCCCACCTGTCGCTACGCCACTGGTGTGCTGAGCGAGTCGTGGCTGACACCTCGCCGTATAAGCTGCCAGAGACATCGACGTACAGCACCTCTGCATATCATCTGCCAGCTTCCATCTCCGGCTTCCTGCTACTACAGGAGAGTACCTATCCCTGCAGGAGTGACAACAGACGTCCGTAACCCACTACCTACAAATATTTGTGTGCCTCCGGCTAATCTAGTTTGGTTTTGCAAATTAAAACTTAATTTTTAAAGTACACGCCCGTTTTTTATTCAGTTGCCAATTCTTAGGTGGGAATAGATCGGGTGGAGGCTACAAGCTTCCGGCAGGTACTTTTACTTACTACTTACTTACGGTCACAGACTGGCAGGAAATTCCACTCTTTAGCTGTGTGTATGGCTTAAATGTCCACGTGAATGAATGTTGGGTATACCTCAGAGTCGGAGCCGTTGACCATCTCCACGAACTGGCGGTACTTGAGCAGGAACAGCAGGTCGGCGTCTCTCTCCAGCAGCCCCGGGTACAGCGCACGGGTCAGCTCGATGGCCTCGCCGATGCGGCCCGACACCACCAGCTTCGACACTCCTGCAACACCACAACCACGAGCCTGTACCACATCTACAACACACGTGTAGGAGAGGGCGTGATCAGAGAAACACTTCTTGAGACACTTCATATATTTTGACTTGTTAAACACAAATTACATGTTTTTTCTTTGTAACTAAAAAGTTCTAATGATCATAAATTACCTTATTTCATTTGATATACTTTTTTTTAATATAATGATAAAACGATTATTATTATTTATTACTAGCTGTGTCCTCAGCTTCGCTCCCGTGAAGTGCCTACCCTACCCTACCTAGGAAATAGGGATTCATTTTTATATACATATAGATTTTCAGCCTGTGCTGTCCCACTGCAAGGCAAGGCCTTCCTTTCTCCCTTAAAATCCTACCAGTTTAGGGCAATTATGGACCAATCCTGTAAGATATAATGAATTTTTGATATAATTTCATTTTACCTAATTTTATATGGTTTAATAATCATTTTCCATAAAACACATTTGAATTATTATTCTATAATAATCAAAATCTATAAGTAACATTTAATATAATTTAGAAATAGGTCGAATATGTTCCAAAAACGAATCGGGGCAACCCGACTTCACATAGTCTTTTGGCTGCTCACCCTAGGGTGTACATAAAAACCGGAGCCGAGAAGGGAGAACACCCAGCTCACCTCCGCAGCTCCGGCTCGCACGGGTGCCTATCCATGGTTACGTAAGGGCGAAGGGGTTGCACTTTCCGCAGCGCCGGAGATGATGCAGAAGCAACTTTGGTGTTTTGAGGTTAGCTTACAATAATTTGTTTTTTTCTAGAATTAGAGATTAGTAAATATGAAAATTAGGTCAAATGAACGTTATATAAAAAGAACATTATACCAATTGAAAATTATATGATATGAACGTTATACTAAATTATATAAATAATCGAAAGGAGATGTTTGATTTTGGGCCACCACTATGTACACTACATATATAAATAGGCAATAAATAGTTAAATGCCAAAGTCACATCACAACGACACGTCAAAAAGCGTTGTCTTATAACTAGTCAAATAACCCGCCCCTAACTGTTCCCGGCGCAAAGGTGCCCATAACGCTTGCTGCATTGCCACGTTGGGTGGCAATGGCTAACCAAAATAAATGGCTAAATAAATGGTTAATGGCTTGGTCAAATGGCTAAATTATATTAGAGCAAATGAAGGTTATATGAAATTTTGAAATTAGGCTATTTGTTTTTAGCATATGGAAATTATATCATGTGAACTTTAACTCAAGTGATATTAATACTATCTATTACAGCGACCACACAGCCCCTAGACGCCTCATAACAGGCGAGCGATGTCTGTCAACACATATGACTAAAAAGATCATATACGGGTAATGCAGGTCGCCACTCGACAATTTCAAATTAGTAGCGACCACTTCTGAGAGCCGTAAACACTTCCGCGTCAGTCAATAAAAAAATGATGTAATAAATATTATAATGACCTCTTTTACAATACGTTGGTATGGTAACAACAGCCAGACTTCGAGTTTGCGGCAAAATGGCATAACATTTCATTGATAAGTTAATAGTTACATATAAACATAATTAGATTTATTTTCTGATATTATTTATCGGAGTTCATATTATACTGGTCTCATTTGTAGGTGAAAACGCCCACTGCATGTGTGCGTCTCTTTCTTTTTATAGTATTTTTTTCGCTATCTCTTCTCATCTATAATTTCGTAAACACAACTAGTGATGCACCATATCCTATGACCAAATCTGTTATCGATAGAAATTGAAACCTTACAAATGAAGACATTACATTGAACAGTTTGTTAAGTGTGAAACGATTTTTTGATTACGTTTTTTACTAATATTTAATATTACTATATTTAAGAACCAACAACCGAAAAAAAGTATGTTTCCTTTAGAATTTTGTTTTTTTTTTATTTTTAACATTTTATTTTATTACTAAAATGTTTAAAACGCCGTATAATTAATAATAAAAAGGTAATATTATTAAAAAAAATAAGTACAAATACATTTATCTAAAAATATCGATACCTGCCTGGTTTTATTTGAACCTGTCCCATCCTTAATGAGAAATATGACCTTGGTAAAGGACCAATCAGAGCGCAGTACCCCGTGCCTCATACCTCAGCTAGTTGACAGAATTGTTTTGATGTATTAGATCAAGCATTAGGCGTCTAGTGGCTATATGGTCGATGATCTATTATAATGCCATATATTGCACACCCCTTAAATAAATCCCGCCGTTCCGTTTTATCCGGAACTTAGGACACGGTTAGAACGTGACTTAGATTAGAACCTTTTTATTCCGGTGTTAGATTCCCCTGGGATAATCATATTGGAGAGACATTGTCAACACAAAAGTCCCTACTAATAAGCTTATAAGCTGAAGTAACTCTCTCAGTCTATTTATAGGTTTTCAAGTCATAACTGCTCAACCAACTTTGATGAATATTGATATGTCGAGCAGTGGTGGCCCAGTGGTAACGACTACTTACGTGTCGTAGATCGTGAGTTCGAAACCAGGCAGGTACTTTGTATAAATTATTTCATCACCACTGCTCTTAAAACGGTGAACGAAAACATCGTGAGGAAACCGGCATGTCCTAGAACCAAAAATTCGGAGACATCCACCAACCCGCACTGGGCCTGCGTGGTGGATTCATTCCTATTACCTCTCTCACAGAGAGGATGCCTGTGTCCTATTAGTGGGAACATTATAAGGTTGATGATGATTGATATGATACTGGATTATTGCAAACACCGTAATGTTGCAATTAAGGTTACACAAGTCGAAAATTCTTCCATACACTCTTACTCTACTGTTTGACATTTTGTCTCATCATTATCTAGCCCCGTATGGAAACAGAAAAGTAAAAAAATACAATATTTGAAAGTCATGAGCGTCGATGGTTCCATATTTCAACACTAATTTTAACACATATTTGGGCGGAAATAAATACCATAAGAAGAAGGAAAATTGCAAAACGGCCTCCATACAGGGATAGATTAGTCTTCCAACAATAAATATAATTTTATTTTGAAAATATACATTTAGTAGTTTTTTCATGATATCTAGACTCCCAAAGGTCTGTTCATAAAATTTCGCGTGCTCGTTTTTGTCCTAAATCATCAATCATTTCGCTACAAAATTGCAAAAGTGCTAATTCGTACGAGAACTAGCTTCTTACTGCTCATCACAGCATCAATCTCTTTCGCACGAGTTGTCGGATGAGACAGCATGCATTTTAACAACGCGCACAAATTAGTTCGTGCCGTTGATTAGGGGAACCTTAATCATGTGAGATTATAAATTCTCGATATATTGTAAACAGATAATTTCAAATTCAATAAATCCCATCAATATTCTTTAGTTTAAAATTTACTTGTACCTTATTGAAAAGAAAAAGTTCATAATATCATGCGATTTATTCATTGATATATATACACACTAAGCACCTCAAAACCGCCGCATAAAATGAGCGCAACATTTTAAATTGTGCGCTCATTTCAAATAGTCTTGCGTCGCTCGCGTCACTGCACGCTCGTTAAAAATGCCAGTGTTAGTTTAGAAAAATATAATATACTGTATACAATATACTTTAAATCGAATTCCAAAACGAGAAGAGGTCGTCAATTTGACGATTTTACCAGTTAATATTTGTTTTATTGATATACACATGTCCGACCCAAAAAATTATTACGTTCAGTAAAAGTATAATTATGTGTTTAGAACACAATTTAACAAACTCTTAAAATACTAACTAAACGTCTTATAAAAAAAATTGTCTCCATTTGACCTACCGGCTTACTTCGGTCGTAAATTTTATTGCTTTTTGTACACTGCTTTGTATATACAACTTTAAACAATACGCGTAAGGTTGAATTTGCAGAAAAATATTGTAATATTATATTTATAGTATAACAATAACTACCCACGTATAATTGGTGAGTGTTTGGTGACAGTTTCGACAGTTACTTTTGTTCTAGACTGAGCATCTTAGGTTTTTTAATAAATCCATGAATTTATTATAAACTTACAATGTTTGTGATAACAACACATTGATATAAATATAAATTGGACATTGTAGCATACATTTATCCCAAAAGTACGTTTTCTTTGACTAACCTCCGACAATAACGCGGGTGAAGCGGCTGGTAAAAGCTAGTAGATACAAAATAAATATGCGAGAACTCACTTTGTCTATTTTTAATGGAGGCTATATCCTCGTCGATGGGCTGGCCCGTGGCGCGCGAGAAGGCCTGCGCCGTGCTGCAGTAGCCGTGGTGCACCAGGTACGTCGACACCATCCTGTGTTACACACACACCACTACATGTAATGAGGCTGTACCAACTGTAACCAACTTGAGGGACTCATGGCTAAGTCTCGACCATACAAGAAAAAGCTTAACGCTAACGTCGATCCGTCGGTGAACCTTATTATATCGTGTTACCCAGAACCTGAGAGAGAGGATTATAGTCGTACTGACCGGTGTAAGACTTGCTGCCACTGGCCCTGGTCGTCGGGCAGCGGGAACTCGTCGATGGCCAGGCGCGTGCGCGCGCGCAGCTCGCGCAGCATGTCCTCGATGTCGAACACGAAGGGCTGCTGCCCGAAGTTGGCGTCCACCACCTCGCCGGGCGTCTGGAGACCCACTGTCGGGTATAGGTTGGGCTGGAACATAATAATGAACATTCAGTAACTAGCTGTTTCACACAAACACACCGTTTTACAAAGAAATTGCTTTGTTTTGTGTTGTCTTGGCAGTCATACGCGTGTGACAAGATTCTTTTAGCCATGGTTTTGATATGCACAAATTGTATGAGTGAAGCGCCTAGAAACCTTCTCTGCTCTTGGGCAGAGCTATAGCTATGCTGGCTATGGTAGCCAGAATCTACCCCCGCACATCGGACCAAATGAAAGTCTATGTGCGGAAAGTACCAGAAGTCGCGCTGCTATTACCATGCACAAAGGAGAAATCGTTATTTGACACAACACAGCACATATAAACAAAATAAAAAGGCAGGTAAAAATCAGTCAGAATGAATTAGCCTGGCAGATGAATAATATGGAGAAACAAAAAGAAAACAATCTGTGTTCTTTAACACAATCCTAGCAGTGTACCAGGATTGTGTGGCTCTGACAGCTTTTTAAACGCCAGGCCTATGTTTCTCATGATCACACTCGATTAACTCAAAAATGCAGTCAAACGTAGGATCATATGCCCTGAATTAGACATAAAATTCCACGTTGCATTTTTTTATCATAACACAGTACATATTAATAGGAAAATCCCCGTAACAATCAGAATATAAATCAATACGCCTAGTTGCTTGTCTTGTCGGTTGTCGGCGACCCACGCGAGATGGTACTGATATAATGAGCCGTAGGTAGTGAACAGCTGTCATCAGCAACAAGTTTGTTTACAACGACAGAGTTGCACAAGCCAGGAGGCTTTAAACAAACACACAATGGATATCGAAAAAAATTATCAGCTATAGATACGAACCTCTAGTTCCTCTAGGATGCCTGAGCTTACACAAATCATTGGAATCGTCCTGTGCTCCATCTTTGACTCAACCAGTAGACACACAGTTACAAAACTGACGATAAATACACAGTTTGTATTGTCGCCGCCATCTTGAAAAGGCTCTCTTTCCCATCATAAAGTCGGTTGATCCCTTTTTTTGGTTGTTTGCAAAAACTGGGTTGTTGTTATTCTGGGGCCTCACCATTTTGTTTTCTATTATGTCATAATTGTATTGTAAAAAAGGGATAGTGCTACTTGCTCTGAATAGCTCCGTCCCTTTCCCACACTGGAATAGCCTAAGATCCCACTGCAAAAATCTGCAGCGTTATTTGTATTTGATCTTAATTTTCACGAATGATACTTGATAATAGAATAGATTGCTGGAGGATCACTAGGGCTCTAACTCTACAACATACCGGTAGTCCTCTGAAAGCGATGCCGAGATGGTGTCCGTTCTTGGTGTAGAAGCAGGTGTTGTCGACGAGGTTGACGCCGCAGCCGATGACGTCGCCCGTGGTGAAGGTTGGCCCGTAGGGCTGCCCGGTGCCCGACGAGCAGAACGAGTGCCCGTCGTCGCCGTGATAGCCGTACGAGTGCTTGTCCCAGCCTGGAATGGAGCAACGAACAGGGGCTATGGTTAGGGAATGAAATCCATATTAATTGAGTCATTCACACAAATACTACCATTATCATCCGCAGCTTGACTTCGCCCACTCCTGGGCATAGGCCTCTCTTTTTGTGCCAGTCCCCACACGTCTGTGCTATCTTTATCCACAAATACTACAAATGCAAGTAACTTTGTCAATCTGTCTGTTTGTTTTCTTTTCAAGTCTTAATAGCTGATCGGATTCGGATGAATCTTGGCACACGTGTACACACAGATCATAGAAACAACAGCGTGTACACTATGTTCTGGATCAGGAATTTAGGATAAAGTACACTATCCCAGGAGTATGTTCTATTAGTCTCCAGCTCAACCACGACAGATATATTAGGAATTTTTATGTCATTTTGTACTGTACCGGGCTCAATAACATGGAACGTTTCATACATTTAACAAAAACATATTTTAACAAAGTATCTGTGTCTTAAGGACTACAGGTAAATGCAACACACAAAAACGATGAAAAAAATGTACCTGTACCTACGGTTCATTTAATTTTACAACTAAGATGAGTCAGTTTTTTTTGTACTTCCACTACCTGGCAGCCACATTATTGTTTGTTGCTAACTGGCAGGTAAGTTAAAAACCGTGCAGTATAATACGTATCATTAAATATGAATCGTAATCGATATGTTGTTGAGTTTTATTTCACATTGATCCCTGACAAGGTCAATTATAGGTACTTCTGAAACAATTACTGAATAAAACTGGTCATATCTATTGAACAAGCACAGATTACCCACACATCTGCTGGATCCTGTCTAAACCGCAAACAAGGAAAGAAAGCCTGCAGAGGCTCTAGAGTCTACAAAAAGTGTCATAGTATCAGCGATGACGATGGCCGAAATGCCAAAAGATAAGGGTTTGATCAAGTGACATTTACAAGCTTTTTGACTCGACAACGGCGAAGCCAAATTGGAAGGGTTATGATTTTAGCAGTCTATGTATGTATGTATGTTTGTATTTACGTATGACTTCCGTAGCGCCTAAACTATTCATCCGATTTTGATGAATAAGGTGTCAATCGATTCGGTATTATGGCCCGGGTCATAAAGGATAAAAAACCCCTGGTCGGGATACAGTTTTTCAACTTTTTACTTGTTTATTATTATCTCGTTTATTCATAATTTTACACATCAATTACATTTTTCAATATTTCTTCAAAAACAAATCATAACAAGCATACAGTTTAATAAAATCTGTAACCCGACTACGGATGTTTTTAGCCTATTTTACCCGGCCTATAATAACGAATCGATTGAAAAATTCAACTGACACTCACCAGGTAATCTGTTCATGTTGACTCCGTGCGCAGACAGGCCGATGCCCATGTACCCGTCGCGGCCTTTGGACACGATGCGCACCTCGAAGTAGTACAGCCCGCACGCGGCTGGGATGGGGTGCGTGGCGCGCACGCTGGCCGCGTCCTTGTGTGTCTTGCCATGACCTGCACACCACAGAACCCATGTATACTTGTACATACACTGTATACCAAGTTGCCCATTGTTAGTCAGAAGCACAGAGCACGGAGACGTCGAGATGACAGTTTCAATAACATAGATGCGGTGCAAAAATTCGAAAATGTCGCCCTAAACGTGCTCTTACACGGGCAACTAAAATTAAGCAATTCTTATCAATGTTTAGCTTGTCTCAGGTTGTCTAGATACAAACTCTATATTGCCATACAATATCAAGTCACATCATATATAACCGCAATTGCCATTAATTGCCCGTGTAAGTGCATCTCAACAGCAGTCGCCGAAACGTCTCCTTGCTCTATGGTAGAAAGTCTAGTCTATGTTTGATAAGATCTATATCTAAAAGCTTAGGAGTGTATTTGACAGTCTTAGAAGATGTTGTGTTTTCTATAAGATTGAAAGGCTTCAGGCGAAATAAAGACTCAAGAACAGCGAAGAACTAAAGAAGTGAAATAAATACTGGCATTGATAAGCAGGTTCTATGTGAATAAACAAAGTCACTTTCAACGGGTACATAACGGATTGTGAGACGTTCTCTATAGTATAAGCAAACAAAATTTTACTCAGAGCTTGTAGAAAGTGACTTTGTGTTGAGTCTATAGGTCCAATAATGAAAGTGGAATATGCAAGCTGTTAGTGTCGCACATAACCTAAGGATACCAAATGCAGCAGAACAAAGTATTTAGGCAATAAAATACAGAAACCGGTACATTCATTGTATATTGCTAGGTCAGTGACAAAGGATGAAAGTTGGTTTCAATGTGCCTCTTTCTAAAGGGCAACAAAATGCACTATCGAACCCTGTCTACCTGGTGCAAGCTTTTGTTTCAAAGACGAATAGTTTTACAGCGAGAGCAGGAGATCGCCTGTTATTTGAATGGCGTGAGAAAGCAAAGTAACTCGATGGAGCACTTTCGCGCATTAATTAAGAGCCAACACTCCAGTTTACAAGAAAAACAAGACTACCTATATAAACACCGTCATTTACCGAGCCCAGAGGTTTGAGAAGCCATCTTAACCACTCATGAATTAGACTTAATCAAAATATGAAAGTTTTGGGTAATAATATGAATCTACTTATTGCTTTATCCAACACGCGTAGGAGTGCTGACACGTATTTTTGGCAGAAGCCTTTAAACTGTAAGCTATTTGTGTACATTTATTTATATTCCAAACATATCGCTCACTAGTACTTTAACAAAATATTTCCTTACAAAAACTATAAAGTAGGAAATGTTAATATAACATAACACATTATTTATCTGTTCAAATCAACATCATTATTCACACACAACATGAATAACAAGTTCGAAAATTTGAATCCACGAACAAACATCCTGAACGTTAGCCAAATACGAAATGTGGACGAATTTTAAAACAAGGCCAATGGGGAATGCTAACGACCTCCAACTAAAAAGTAAACATGGTTTAAATTCAATACTATAAATTATGGGACGCAAGTGCGAGTGCCGCGGTCACAGCAACAACAATGCAGAATTCCCAACACGCAGACGAAAATAAAACTTGAGCGGACCAACTACGACT
Organism: Orthosia cruda; assembly: GCA_964057195.1. Classification (NCBI taxonomy): domain Eukaryota; kingdom Metazoa; phylum Arthropoda; class Insecta; order Lepidoptera; family Noctuidae; genus Orthosia; species Orthosia cruda. Next base: position 1,903,703 of record OZ059835.1, on the reverse strand, counting down.
CACATTTGAATATCTCGTATATTGTGAAAAACGATTAGCCTATCACAAGGCCAAACACTTGAAACGATACAACGCCACATAACATAATATTGGAAGCCAACACGCCAACGTTTGCTACCAAACACGTGGTTCGTGGAACAATCGCCCTCGGACGAATTAATGTAGATGACTGTGTCGTTTGTATCACGCCTTCGATTCATGTTTTAATGAGAAATAAAATTATAAGACAAATTATGTTAAAGCGGTAACCAGACCTGAGCGATATATCTGTGTTGTGGTGGCTCTTATCAGCGAAACTAAATGCGATAGCAGCGCGCACACACACTGGTACAAAACGTAATGACTGTAGACCCATGAGACGAATTAGCGATCTTAGACTCCATCTAGACGGAGAAAGTTCAAAACAACAAACTATAATGAGCCGTACAATTGGAACAAATTATTCTCGAAATAGAAATCCAATTTTGATGCGGAAGCATAAAATCAGTTGATACGACTGCGCGTGCTACTCATTAACGACAACGAGTAAATGAACACTAAACAAAACCAAATTAATGTTATATCATCCCGTTTCAATCTGCCATCCATCCCGTGCTTCCCTCTTAGGTGGATGGTTGTCAGCCAATCGGCTCGCGTGCGCACACAGCGACCTGCGCGTACGTATGAGAACAACACACAGGTTAACGAACCGGCACGTGTTTACACAACAACGCGTAGATAAAACCACTGGATACGAGTGAGACGAAGACGAAGCACTCGCTCATGATACATGGCGGTTTCTGAATGAGACTTATGAGAATTGAGAAACATGCTTTTTGTTGAAGAGTTTTGGCACTCTGGGACAACAAAAATCGGATATTCAAGTGTTGGTGTGGATATGCTAACTAATAAGTTGTTTGACCGAAAAGAATATGTGCTAAATGACTGTATCTTTGCCATTCGTAGCACTAGTATGTACACATAGCGTCAAATTGCGGTAATACTTAACGGTAAAGTTAAGTAGGATGAAGGAAACCGTACGACTACTTGCCCAAATACTCAAGCTGTTTAACAATATCAAGAATCAGTTAAGTAAACAAGTCCAAGTATTCACATACTTAAACGGACAAACAACTGCACAAAGCATTCAGGAATCAATAGAGCGTTACCTTCAAAGCTACATCAAATCAAACGGCATAATGACTGAGTCATTACATGCAACCACTAACTCACAGGGAACACAAAGAAGGTTCGCTTCAAGCCACAAACAACAATCTCACACGAACTAGCTACAATTCAAAAAAGTCTATCTAACGCGTGTCCCAGATATTTTTATTTTAAGACGTCGGAAACGAAAGTCCAGTTCAGAACTACGCAGTGCGTATCTTCTACGCAGTTAGTCGCACGTCTACGGACTCACCAATCCGCACGAGCTTGTTTTAAAGATTAAAGACAGTTATATAAGAAATTTATAATTGGCAAGATTGATTCCGAGAAACTAGACTATATTGAAGAACGTCGAAGAACTCAATTGGTAGTATAAGCCCCAAATAAAACAAAGAAAGAACATTTAGCTGTTCAGTAAACAGTAAAGTAAAATGTGTTTTCCAACTCAAGGAGGCAGTGCTTGACGAGAATATCACCAGTTCATCGGCCCGGGGGCAGCGCGGGACTCGCAATCTTGACCTTCGATAACTTGGAAACACTTGACTCAACATTATCGCTAATGGACACATTATGCGCAACAATTTACGAACATAACTTTCGAATCAGTTACGAATGGCAGGCATGGCAGCGCACCATGAAAGGGCGCCTTCAAGGGCTCGGATCTGTTACTGAGCTGTGTTGGGCTAAAGCTTGGTGCGTTGGCGTCGGCCCAACTGGTCGCGTCAAACATTCGACAAATGTCAAGACATACGCGAGGTCGACACACTCGCGTTTCCTACAAACAAAGAAATAAGAATCAGAGCTCAATATACTCAAGCCAATAATGCAATGTACATAATTATTTGTATTTCTAACAATTAAACAGTCCAATGGGTCACACAGAAACAATATGTCCAAGAAATAAATTACCGACGTGTTTACCGACTATGTATAGCTCCAATATATTGGAAACTGATCGAGTATTGCTGGTGGTATTTCTTGATACGTGTTCTGCAAATGTAATGCGCTGTCCACCGACGTCGCAGGCCTTGTGCATCAATATTAAATGAGATAATGATAGGCTGGCCTGCATAATGCGTTTACTGCAATCTATGTCCTTCTGTATTTCAATGAAATACTGAAAGAAAGAAAGGTTATTCTGCTTTATTTTAATTTGAATATTTTACTTGGAGAGATGTTGTGAAACACTCTCTAATAGGGGTTCCCTTGTCAGTGACCTATGACTTTAAGTACCTTTACGCAACAGCAATTGCGGTAATCTCAGATTCCCGTCACGTAATTGTTTCGTTCTATTTACTAATGTAGGCCACACCTAATTGTAAATCCGACGAAACGAGCAAGGCAACGCGTCGCTCGTCACTTGGCAGGAACAATGCAGGGACTAGGGAAGAATAGCGGCCCGCGGAGCGCGGCATGAGTATGGACAAAATTAGCCACAATCGTTAGCGGACCGTTGCCCCCGGCTGCAGGTGCTCCCGCAGCCCGCTGCTACACTGACTCACGCCACCGACATAATGTTTGTACTCGACCACAGATTACGTGCCACTACATTGATTTCCTACACTGCTGCGGAGAGTCACGAGACACGCAGACTACCGCAGTGCTGATATACTCAGAATTCGAAGGGGGGTCGAGGGGATCTGTCTGGCGTTGTGCATGCGGGATGCCATGAAAATGGTAAAGCGTCAGTGTGTGTGCGCTGGAAAGCAAATGCAGGAAGTGCAGCATCTCGATAGCGAGCCGGAGTACCCGAGGCAGCGTGAGTCACTCATTTCGATTAAGACATTCCGTTCCCGGAGAGATGCGCATCACCGCGCCCGGGCGCCCGGAGAGCTCGGCCCGTGCTCCACGTAGCCTGCCTTATCTGAATGTTTTTGAGCCAATAACCTATCTACGTTCCAAGAGTGCACACCATCCTTACAGAATTGTCGTGTAATACTATGTCGAAAATTTACGATTTACGTGAGTTAGGAATGTCGTAGTTTTTGTAATTAGCAACTATATTATAGAGAGTCACAAAAAAATGCCAACCAAGACTTACAAATGATCCACAGTATGAAACACGCGTTAGTCAACATGCAAATATCAGAAGCAGGAAACAGTAAATAACGCTGACATATGAAACTATGTAGAAACAATAACAACATTGATATTGTTATAAAACAGTTCCCTGTACACGAGTTACACGTATGATCATGACAATAACACTGTAACTTGCAAATAAATCACATTCATGCACTCAACAGTTTGGTTGATCAATCAATCACTCAACTAGAACTCAGGTATTAAAACTGACTAAACTAATGAGTAGCAGTAACCGGCTTAGGAGGAACTATTCTTTAAATTAAAATTAAATACAGCATGTATGTACATGTGCGGAAGTGAAGTATTGATGATGTACTACCAAGATTTCTAGCAGCGTGACAGAAATAAGTCGACATGTGCTCCGCTCAATAAAGGCACGCAAAGAGCATAGTCGAGCGCATGGCATAAAAACGAGCCGTCTGGCTAATCTGGAACGTTTGACAAAGCCGAAGCACATGTCGACGCGACTCGAAGAAAAGCATACAGAGATTAAGACTCTCGAGACGTTCCCGAGAATGTTACAGAGCACACAATGACGGTGACACGCAGTTGCTAACAAACAGTCCCGCGGCTGCACGGCCCACACGGGCAAGCTACTTGTGCGGTACCAACACCTCGCGGAGGTACACGCGTGACGCGATATGTACTCGTTATTAATTATTTAAATATTAACCACGTACAATAAATTAGCACTGTTTATTAGCAAGAAGCGTGGCCACAGATATAGTTGTATGTATGTTGACGTACGATACATCCAGAGGCGTAAGTGGAGGTAGGGCAGGTGGGGTCGGCGGCCCGGGCCCTGCGTCCCACCTTACAACAAATAGAGAAAACATCCATGTCCATTAAAACGATCCACAGTCGGACCCCATACACACCACTTACGCTTCTGGCTGCTCGGCGAGACGACCAACGAGATGCCGCTATGCGAGCTGCGGCAACCACGTCCTCGACGGTGATAACGCTTAGCTACGTTACATTGCGCGCAGACGCCAGACAAGCTGCCGCGAATGGAAAGCCGCGCCAGCTATGGATGCATGCGCTCGCGTGAACACGTCATGCAATGTCCTGACTACCGGCACACGAGCGTTTAGAGCATAGTGGTGCTATGGAGCCGAATATCATCTAGGCTACTGATTACTTCTAGAGTTAATACTATGATTATTCTAAGCCTTATCAACGAGTAGTCTACTTTTAGCACATAAACTAGGACAACAATCGCGATAAACATTTATGAAGAGCCCATGGCAGTGTGTTGTTACTTGAGCAATGTGTATTCTGTTCTATATAACCGCGGGAGACGAATTTATCGACACTCGGTGAAGGTCTCCCCCTCCTCGCACATAGGAATATCCTACTCGGTAATAAAGAGGCACACTTATCACCACACGAGATGTACTTTGATACTGATTATAAAACTACATAATTAGCCCGCAAGGATGCGGAAGAAGGCACACTTTGATAACATAATGATGTTAAATAGAAGCGGTTTAATGCATAGGATACAAGGTCCATGTCAATAATTATAACTTGATTTTCAATTCAAGAAAACCCTTGGTTGTCTGATGCAGCTGCTATTTTGTATGATTACCATCAAGGAGCACTTATCAAGTTATTGAATCGGCTTGTGTAGATTTTCTTCAACTGTCTTGTATTTATACTGCACGCAAACCGTGCTAAAGAAAGATATTATAGGTATTAAAACAAAGAAATAACAATGATTAAGATAGAGGCGAAAATAATCGTTATTTCTATATTCATATTGAAACAAAAAAACCGGCCAAGTGCGTGTCGGACTTCGCACGTTCAAGGTTCTGTACCAAACCGCAAAATCAAGTTGGTTTCAATAGAATCAAACAACGAAAGCCCCTCGAGGTAAGTCAAGCTTTTTCACGCCCCTCCCTGGCTTTGGGTCAACAAGATGCTTATACTATGAAAAATTTGAAGACTTCAGCCCCAACCTCAGATCAAATAAAAAGTCAAGATGGAACGTTGCAAACAACAAAGTGAAGCCGGTTCAAACTAAGCCTTGCCGTATAAATACACAATTATACACTCACACGTATAATATATAATTGTGTATTTGTACGGCAAGGCTTAGTTTGAACCGGCTTCACTTTGTTGTTTGCAACGTTCCATCTTGACTTTTTATTTGATCTGAGGCCCCAACCATTTGGCTGTAAAACCTGTGTGACAGACGACGGACGGAAAGACAGACGGACAAACAGACACGAGAGTGACAGCAATAGGGCTCCGTTTGGACCTTATGGTACGGAACGCTAAAAACGAAAGAAGTAAACATTGAAAAATAAAGTCACGGAAAATAACAATAAGGTTCATTATAACAGAAGGAATGCCCCATGAACAGCCAAGGTTACAACCTTTTATAAAAACTGCTCATAAATAAGGGAAACAGCCTTCGAAGTCATAAACGTGAAATGCAAACAAAACCAAAACAAAAGAGAAGCACTGGGATAACGCGGCGCAGCGTGAAAGGCAAGGCAAGGGTGAAACAGAGACAGCCATAAACGTCAATAACTGTAGACGAAAAAAAACTGCAATGTATAAGTGCATAGAATATAATATGGCGGAGGTGTGCTGACGTGCGCGTGGAAACAATTAGCGCGTGGAGCGGTTGCCATGCGGGCGCGGCGGTGCGCTACGGCCTCGCTCCCGTCGCCGCCGCCGCCGCCACCGCCGCATCCGAGCGATTACTTCAAATTAAATTAACTCCGATACATGTTTCGACACGAATCCTGCCACGCTGCCTTAAACATTAAACACAAGCTAAGTCTAATCTCCCGATTACCATCTAAGAAGGACGTGCGGCTGGCTCACCTGAACCTTGAACGGACGGTAACGGGAGTTCCGTGACTGAAATAATTTCGATAACTTGGAACGGCTCACCCGTTAAGCCACCTAATATTTAACGTACATAAAGACAATCGAAAAGGGAGCATTATATTAAAATTGACCTAAAAAGGAACATAGCAGTTGTTTGTAGTAATGATTCTTTACAGGTCTTTGTAAAATTAAGCGTTTGAAGCCTATTGGTTGTCTAGAATTTGTTTAATACGTTTTGTAATGTATGTGTAAAGACTAGTTGCTGTACTTAATTTCAGGAAGTTAAAAGTCTCTCGCCAAAGCTAAAGAGCTTAATGAATAGGAGCATTCATCAGTTATTGAAGCCTGCCTATTAACTGACAATGAAATGGAAACCTGTAATCAAAGCGCTTAATATAATGGCACATCGATTATGATAACATGATCACTAATAGGTAATGATAACTCTGATGCAACCAGAAGGACAGGTTCCATTGCGCCAACCGCCAATCAAGAACACTTAAGGTGCTGAATACTCAAAATAGGCTTTCTTTTAAACATTTTTAGCCAAATCTATTGAAGATGTGACAGCAGAAAAATTATTTGTTAATCTTGATCATATTTCCGAAAACTTTGTTGTGGCCGAAACACGTTTACGCACAAAAACCTCGATACAATTGAATGGCAAAGTAACCTCTTACCGTGATCTTCAAAAGATTTTTCCGGTAATACTGACCAGCGTACGTTTGTACAATTAACAACAATAACGTATCATAACAGGACGCAAAACTTTATTGTCGTATATTTTGAAATTTTATTCATTATTTTTAAGTAATTCATATTATTATATTTTATAATAAAATCCATACAAATTCCATCGTGCTTCTCTTTCCATCCAGTGCAATTCGACAGTGATCGCTTTATGGCGTTGCTAGGAGGACGTATGTCGCTTTTTTTCACAAAATGCAAAAACATATTCGATTTATTTCTCGTCAATTCAATCAGTCAGAAAAAATATCAAGTATATTGCAGCCAAATCATGTAGCCTGGTGGCTTTAATTGGAACTAACGAAATCACAAGGAATATTGTCAAACTCTGTATTATTTTTATTCTCTGGCACTAACGCTGTCACTAGCATTTACATTTTTGTTGTATTATAAACGACTCATGTCGTTTAGTTTACTTACTAATTCCATAACTAAAAAGTAATTAAACCTCTTTAAAAAATTAACGAATGTTATCTCAAAAACGGCACCACGGGGCCCCTCACCCCATAGGGCTGGTGTATATCAAAACCCAGTAGGTGCTTTGAAATTATTATATTCCAGGATAGCGCAAAAATATATTATGATTTAAAGTAGGCTATAGAAAGTCATGTTGTAGGTACTGTTACTAAATGACATCTTAATATTTTAAGACAATACTAAACAAGGAATATGAACCTATGAATTGTACAAATGATATTAAATTCTACTATATATTTTAAATATGCCTAAAAAAGATAATGCCGAACCTAATAAGTTCTGGATATTTGTAAATTTAAGGTGTTTTACAATTTGATGGGATTTTCCTATTGTAAATAATGATTAAATTGATTCATGAAAGCACGAAATCTCAATTCAAATTTCATGTTTCCATTACAAAGTTAACATTACACAGTCCATTTCAGTATAGTAGAACTCATTAAAATAATATAAATAAAATTATCTGCCAATAAAACCATTATAAAAAAATGTCATCTACTGTGTTCTTATATGTGGCAGTCGGATAGAAGCAGACATCGTATGACACTAGCCAGATTACCTATTTTAGTGATCTTTATTTTCGTAACAATAGGGTTGCATTCATAGGCAAAATAACAGTGAACGATCTGATGCTAGCAGCCAGTTTGAAATAAGAACTTGCGCGGTTACATTTTTGTAAAAACCATTGGAAGAGTCCATTTATGATGCGGGCCTCTGTGGTCGGCCTTGTGTATTTAATTTTCAAATACTTTTCGCTCCAATTTAAGTTTGCCCCTAAACTATCGATGACAGTGGGCGTGGCTTAGAACCTCAGATGTCGATTGTCAACTGTTCAACCTCAGCCCCTTAACAGCAAATCAACAAACCAGATCATAAAGAAATGTAATACAATCCATGCAATAAAATCCATGAGAGGTCCAAGTTTTTGCTTCAAGATTTACGAAGTAGAAAAGAGAATCAAATATTCTCTTAGCAAGTTTTAAAACCGCAACGAAAGGTATCGTGTCGGCTAGACGCTGAATTAACAATGAAGTAAGTAAAGTGTTCTCGCAGGAATATATTAGGTGATGTAATGCTGCGACCTACGCGACCAATTCAGTAAGCAATAAGGGCCTCATACAAAGTGTGTGTAACAAAGGCAATGCCAAAAAAGAGTAACATTAACGATCCGTGGCCTTACTCTGACGTGTTAAAATTATCATGGTTCTACCACGAGAGAGAGACGAAGCTGGACAGGACGTAGAGCACTATCCCTTATTCAAAGCGGAATCGTCATGACGTAAAATCATTTAAACGTATTTGTAATTGTACTATATAAGATTTTATTTTAAGCCGCGTCCCAAGCCTGTGCACGAGCACCATACTGATTCAGTGACCCAATTTCCTAATTCTCACAGCTGCGAACTAGATCAGCAGTGATACTCTCCATGCCTATGGTCTTCTATCAGTCTGCTGCTGTTACAAAGAATCCAAAAAGATTTACTGTTCAGAGCAAAAAATCGCATTGCGGTTTAAAAAGAAGCCTAAGCTTATTAATCTTTCGTGTTTGGATCCCAGCGGGACGTTGGCCAAAAACTGTTAAGCTGCGGCTTGAGCCACGGTTTCAAAACAGCTGTCGACAAGTTACAAATAACTTAGGAGTTAATCCGAGCCAAGCGCTGTATTGTGTACTAACTTTAGAGCAAATGGCTTTCCAAGATAACTGGAGAACAATTGACAATGTCATAGCATCTCGTTATAAGATCCGACAGATTATTTCCAATAACAAAGCCATATATAATACCATATAAGGCAATTCAGAAATGATATATACGTGCATTTATAAATGCACATACTGGGCAGCATTCACCTGTATACTAATAACATTGCAAGCACCTACTGGCCCGCCAAGCGTGGCTGTTACGCCAGTATCCCACGTTTATTTATGTAGTCTTTTGAGCATTCTCCATTGCCAAGTCAAATCTATTCACTACTGCTTAGGATTCATTTGGTTCTGATGCGTAACTTTCGCTTACATTCGCCGTCCGGCGTCATAACCGTTCAAGTTAACGACTCGGCTTAATGTCGCTGTCCATTATGTTCACTGGTTCTGGTTATATTCACCGGAACATTTTACATTTCCTTGGTTTTAAGGCTTATTGACAGCTTATTGAGTGTTACATCAATAAAAGTTAAAATGCCCAATTATTTTTGTATATGAACAATTACTTACACTACTGAGAGTATCACCAAACTTACGACTATTTTAAGCTGATGAGAAACATAATTGCATCGTTATCGAACAAGTAAGACTGCCTTGACCTAATGAGCTACAAGCGATGTTGATAACTAATGACGCATTATTGGGTATTCAAATACAATCAAGTAGTGTAAGTGAACAAAAGTTAGAAAACAAAACGTGCTGCGTGCCGCGACCTCAGCGACGAGCTTGTCGACGTCAATTTGTATGAAGACATGCTAGACCCACCCCCACGCGACGTCTCGCGTGCCACCCACTGATTGCTTTCCAACTACTGCCTCGCGAATCATAAGTAACAAACTGCTAGAGACTGTGGCACGCTTATTGAATATGCAAAAAGAACAACTCAACCTTCAGTACACGAAAGAATCCTCGACAACTTAACGAAATAAGCATATTTTCTCTGATAAATGGGAGACGGCTCCCGAAAAGATTTCAGAAGCTAAATTCATGCGGAGAAATGTAAAAGCTTTATTTTGTCTTTGACTGAGACAGACGCAGAATGAAAATTGCCACGAGAGAATACAATAAAACAACGTCTGAATAATATATCGCCTTACACGTAAATTAATTTATCTCTGAGAGGCTGCGTCGAAAACTGTCGCAACTGTAAAATATTTCGCCAATGGGATTATTGTTACAGAATATCGCTCGTGAATATGTATCCTCCGACTGCACAGCATGATTTTCTTCTTGTTTAGTTCACTTCTTAAGCAGTCGGGTTTTGTGATTTTTGAATTAACTTTTTATTTATAACTTTTTAGTTATAGTAGTCTTACATTGCACAAAGACAATTCGATGCAAAAGTGTGATCATTTTGCTTAGTGACACGCTGCGATATAATATTAGAATCAATGTCGGTGTCGCAATACGCAACCTCACTCAAGGAGACGCCTCGGGTTTCAATACAAGCGCATTTAATCATGTATTTCATAATAACATTGCACACTGTCACTTAATCAACACCAACAAACTTTTCTGCAAGCTTATCTTTTGTCATTGCTTTTATTTAAGTCGTAATAAAGAGAAGCAGCCGATTGTCTGATGAGACTGTTATGAAAATGAGCAGCTTCATCTACGAATATATAGCTCATCATATAAATATTCTTTACAAAGGCTAACAACAGTCACTATCAACTACAATAAAACAACCCTAACAAAGAAAGAGTCAGGTTTATAATTATTCCAAGTAAACTGAAAATAAATGTCATTAGCCGATGCAAAACCAGCATGAATATTGAAAATTACTAAGGCTTCCTGGAATGTACGGGTGTACGGGGTCGCAAGTCGCACACAAAGGAAAACTATTTTACAGCTACAATCCGAGCAGCAGTTTATTGATCAAAGTTCATGTATTGAAACACCACAATAAAGGTCACGGAAGGGTCCTTATTTGTCACAACCGTATCGAGCCCTGTGAATGACAACAACATTCCCAAATGTATTCCACCTTATTTACGACTATGGACTCGGCTTCTGGCTGAATAAATTGACCTAACTGCGAGAAAAGTTGTCCTTGACTATTCAGCTTCCCGTTAAGTGGCCACATTTTTCAATATTTACATATCTAAAAAACACAAATACGTGTGAACCATAAAAGATCTTGCTAGGCGAAGACGTCGACCGTGTGTATTTTTGATTCTTGTGGCGTGACAAAACAATAAAACCCAAAATGTTATAAAAAACTTTTTGCAAAAAAATACTACCGACTTCCAAATACAAAACTACAAAGTGAAAAATAACTTTATTTTTTGAAGTCGGTGTCTTTCGTAGGTAACAATTTTTTTGCGTTATGGACACCGACTTCAAAAAATAAAGTTATTTTTCACTTTGTAGTTTTGTATTTGGAAGTCGGTAGTATTTTTTTGCAAAAAGTTTTTTATTTTTCACTTTTTAGTTGTATCTACCTAACGGGCAAGTCAGTAAGGTAACTATAACGCCAGAATAGATTTCATAAAACTTGAACATAACCGGTGAAATGAGAGATATCTGCGTACCTCTTATAAGCGTACTGGCGTGATGTTATGTTATGAAATGATATAAACAATAAACCGACATGCGATTGCAGCAATCCCGAGAGATTTGCCGTTATTTATTGAAGAGTTCTGTTGTATATCACCGAAGTACTACATCAGATCTTCACCAAATTAAAATAGGACCAATTTCGGAACATACTTTTCAAACAAAAAAATAATTTTCAAAATCGGTCCATAATTGACGGAGATATCGGTGAACCTCCTCCTTTTTGGGAAGTCGGTTAAAAATACATTGCTATACTTAGAGCGACTCATAAGATTAACAAGTACCATGGTATTGATAGACCACTTACGGAAAAACACATACGACCTCATGGCAACGCTAGACTGAACTTGACCTGCCATTGACTGGCTTCGGCCTACTTCGCCTCAGACTAATTTGGCAGCGATAAAAACAAAACGATAAGCACTCTCTGACCTCTTTCACTCAAACAATTCCGATATAGTGTAATAATTAAATTATTCGTTGAGACTAGCTATTGCCAAATATAAGCAACAGTTTGTATTTATATTATTTATGTATGTCGAATGCGTTTTGAAGTGACCTAAAGGAATAAATGAATCTATTCAATCTGTTTACTGTTTCCAATATATATACATAATATATACATCAGGATATTTTTCTGAAATAGTTAATTAAGACTAGAAAATAAACCTGAAATCACAAAATACTTATAGGAACCAGAATTATAAAATATAAATATATAAAAAAACTCGATCATACTTGTCATTAAATAAAACTAAATCAAACGTAATCACAGACAAACGTTTCTGGAATCATGAGGCATTTATATGGAGGGAATGCATAGACAAGCGCAGTGAGCGCTACAAAAAGTCAAACATACCGATTTTAACGCGGAAGCGGAAACGATAGATAAGAGAGAAGTAGTCTCAAGCGTCCCTCTATTTATTGAAACGCGAGGGTGGCATACAAGGGGGACTGCACATTTTGGACTATTAAACTGTCTGTTGCAAGAAAAATGGGGCAGTAAACAAGAAGTACGTATATGTCACGAACGGGCTCACTTTCACTATCACAGCCTAGCGCTCGTTGCATAATTATGCTCAGCCGACTTACTGCTTATCCAATTATAATTCACGTTTGCACATAGCTCGCGCATGCGTCTATTGATAATATAAAATTGGGGTGATGTAACAGGTTGGAGGCTCAGGCTAATTCCTTCCCAAAAGGCTGCATCAGGTTCCAAAGCGCCGAAAATATTTTTGTTCATGTGAAAGGTTGGTTTTAGAGAAAATGTTTATAATAATTATCTAGATTTGAGAGCAGACTATACATTTCCTAATTTTATAAATTTTCCTTTACCCGTGAGCGAAAAATCAACTTAATTCAATACGTCTTCGTCTACAAAAACTTCCATAACATCTGCTGCTTGTAAAATGTCCTACTCTATTTTCTTTGCAAACTTCAACAGCGACCACTTCGAAGCTCGACTTCCTGACCGCATGAAATTTTACATGCAAATCACCGTGTTCGTTGAAAAACAATTCAGTCATTATGAACAAACCATTGTTATAATTACAAAAGTTACGTGTCCAACTAACTAAATGTTACTCTAACACAAAGGGCTATGGTTCCAATTGAGTTAGATAAATTTGTATATCAGGGCTTCGACAAGGCCGATAAAACAAACAGACACAAGGAAAAATAGACGGTAACACGTCAAGTTTGGGTTTATTTATGAATGAAGAGTATCAAGAGGGGGGAGTGGCAGCGGGAGGGAACACGTGGCGGACGAACCGACGCGCGACACAAGCAAGCTTGACCCAGTTGCTAGATGCACCATTTTGGCTCGTTTTGAAAGCAAGGGCGGCCCTTCGCCGCCGCGCTGTTGCTATGTTTGGGATCTCCCTAATCCATCCCGTGATTCCTTTGTTCGGTACTACGTCTTAATTTGACACAGCGATAGCGACGTGTACTCGACTGCATGAAAGCCGATTGAACACGTTACACGAGCGGAAATCGCATCGCAATGCTAAACATGAATAAAACCAGCATTAGATTAACCTTAGATTTGGAAGTCAGCAAGTAACATTTGGCAAGGTGCCGTGAAACGAGCGCGGTGTCGCTCCTCCGCGGCTCTATAAACTCTACAAACCTTATAAATATTAATCATTCTCTGTTTACTATCCGAATGAAACATCTCATATATTTAATAGGTGAGATCGTTAAAGCTACTGCGTAGTTATCGGTCAGTGCGAGAGGCCCTAATCGAACAGCCGTAAAAGATAATGTGAATGCTTAAATAAAATACCTAATTATGTAAAAGTAAAACAGTGCGCAGTTGAAGCGGTTGTGGACAGAGAGTGGAGAACAATACGTCACAGCGATACTTGCTGATCAGTAAAGGGTGGAAGTGAATTATACTCAAAGCATGGTTCAACGGGTGGCACACAAAGGCCCCGGAGCCCGGAGACACGCGTGATAGCGACACACGGCACTCATCTGACGCGTATTTAATTACACAACAAACAACTTCATAGCCGGAAATGCTGAATAATACACATACACTACGGTGGATATTATTATGAACCGAACTTTACCATAAGCGACGCCAACGGCAGCGTTTTGAAACCTTGTGGATGATATAATTAATTTGCACGAATCAATCCAGCTCGCTGTGGCAAATAAAAGTACCTGTCAATATTGTTATCTAACATAAAAACAATTTGAAGAAGTTCAAAATAAACAGTCGTTATCTTCAATGTGTTTTTTAACCGAGAACCATTATTGATTGCACACGGTTCGTTGCAAAGAAAGTTGTGCCTCAAGGAGAAATCGTGTGCGACATATTATCTCAGACGTCAGCGGGACATCGGTACCGTCACTAATTGAACCAGTTCATTTAATCGGCGAACATTCATTCATATTATCATAGATCGTGACACCCGCGTACGCGTCTACGCAGAACCCAGAGTTCGGTGAGGTGTCCTTCAGACAGTATCACGTCATTACCAATACACCCCCTGTCCCCTGGGGTCGGTATCTCCATACTTGTTATACGAAACGATAATTCAATATTTTCAACCGACCATAAATATAATGGTGGTGCGTAATTTAAAGGTACAGGTGTACTTAATTTAAATTTATACATATTGTACTGTTTTTGTGACAGGCGTGATGTTATGCTACTTTAAAACGAAATCACGATTAGACACGACGCCGCTGCTGCCCAAAACAGATAATTTTACAAGTCGGTTAATAAATACAGTTCAAGTGCCGCGTGCATTTAACTTATCAGTTTTATCGATGAAATAAATAGTTAGTCAAAGGAAAACCAACACTGTTTTCCTTGGTAATAAAACATAAAGAAAATTCTATTTCAGTCGCAACTAGCCCACATGCAGTGAAACATAAGATAACATTATGTGGGTCGAGCGAAAGGAACTGATGTTGCTGGCCCTTTGTTTATGAAGCTATGATCTCATTACACACGGAAGATGAAGCCGATCCAATCAAATAAATAACAGTCCTGTGCAATCCATCAATGACAGAACACGAACATAGGAACTTATGTACCACATATTCACGCCCTGGTCACAGATGCAAATAATAAAAGTACAACAAGAGCAGTGATGTTATTGTGCTCCAAAGATGGCTAAGCGAATAACTTTCGTCCAATTTTTGTGAGGACCGACAGGAAACACGAATTTGTTCGGCCACTGTAAAAGTGGATCGTAAAAGCTAGATTGAGTGGCGCGATAGTGATTCGATTTGGTTGCTATAGCCAGCCTTCCGGGACCAAAGTTAAACTTGGCCAACGATAGCTGATTCCACAACATTCGTCATGATTCAATTTAAACTGCAGAGCGCAATAAATCCATAAAATAATGGTTTAGCTACAGCGGAAATACTCGTTTGAGAGCTGAGTTGACAGTTAGACATTGCAAGTTCTATAATATTGTGAAATTTGAAACAAATCTTTCGGCTATTAAGACCTTAGACTCTCTTCTCACCCTCTCTTCTGTGAAAAGTTACATAAGATTTTTTTAATAATCTTTGTAAGGAGTAAAAGCTGTAGGGGTCAACGCTGAAACCGTCAGAACAGGTTGAAAAAACAACAAATGAATAATTACCAATACAACGCGATATTCGGCCCTGTAATCGCAGACACAAATAATGATAATAATGTTGTTGCCGCACATCAAACAGTTACTAGTGAACACTATCGCTGCAACCATCTTCACTTGAGTGCCAGATCCGAAATTTCATATTAATTTGGCAGAGTTTTGGTTGAGCTGTAAACGTGATCATCAGTCATCATAAGCGACGACTGTTCTAAACTTGTAACATTATCATTAGTAATGAAGTAATGATTTTGTTTATTAATTTTGGCTTTAAAAAGGATACTGCGAATAAGAGTCTGCAGGATATCAAATCCCAGATCGTGCCAACGCCCAACTGTAATTGGATTTCCAGGTAAGGGAAATCCTTTGTTGTTATACTGAGGTAGAAGGTTTTGTTCAGTTAAAACAACATTCAGCCACTGATTTGCAAGTCTATCAATTTCGCACTCACCAACTTTGTGGGAACGTATTTTAAAAAGCTATCTATCATCGCGGTATATCCCCAAGTTTAAGCGACTCCTGTAACTACTTAAACAAAACAGTTGTGGCTTTCGAGACAACTTGAAATTTCCCAGGAGCCTCTTCGAGCTCGTGGATGCCTGGGTCAACCACAACCTTTAAATCCTATTTAGTTTAACCTCGAGCTCTTGAAACTTATCTAACTGTTGGTAATAATCTTTACCATATCTACTTAAAATAATGTTCATCTCGTTCATTAAATCCATCTACCAAGTAAACTGCCTTTAAGCTTCCGTTTCATTCATTTTACCCTTCGGACCCTATGATCCACACCGCACTTGTTTCTACGAAGGGAAACTGTTTTTAACAAGAAATTAACTTAGCTGGGACCTCCATCATTTCACTACAGACCTCCAGTGAACACTACAAGTCATACATTTCCATTGAAAATCCACGTGTGGTTTGCCACAGATATAGGAAATATGTTAATAGTTCTCATTGCCAACAATATAATTGGCTTTGGGTCGCCCTCTACGAGCAGAGAGCGGTGTACCGTATGAACACAAAGCAAACCTATCTACAGCATGGAGACAGGGCACTGATCCCTGCACAGGAGTACACAATTTTGATGGAAAATATGTGGAGGAGCGTGAAAGATAAATATCAAATATAGCACTCAATTAATTTGTTGTATACAGAAAAGCACGAAAGGCTTTAAAAACAAATAACATTCAGCGCTCAGTCCTTCAACTATTGATCTCTGCAAGGCAACAAAGCCAAGTCCTCGACACAAGAACCAAGGGGGATTAGTACATGTTGCACTCACGGCACCATCCTAACTCCTCGGCCATTGAGTATATCTTTTGTATGGCATGTAGCGCTTGCTCTCCCATGGAAAAGGAAAAGAAAGAAATGCAGGGGAAATTATAAATATTCAGCATTTACTTGGATATTTTTCTAAATAATGCCTAACTAACAGAAAACTAGTCCATATTTAGCAAAAACAATATTAAAACTTAAGGAAACCCGATATTGTTATGTTTTTTTCTGATGAATAATTATTTAGTGCGTTTTATGTGTCGTCTAGGACTTGACAATAAATTAATAAAAATATAAAATTAAAAATGTATGTGAGTGAAGCAAAAGATGTAAGGATCGTAGCAGGTGGCGTTCTGTAGTTTCTGCCTACCCCCATGGAAAAAAGGCGTGAGTTTATGTATGTATGTATAAAATTAAAAACTTCTTGCTTGCTGACGCTGTATAATCAGGAACCTTAGTTCTAGTTTGTTTTTGTCGCACGACTAAATATTATTCAAAAAAGGCGGCCGGATTCCTATAGTGTTTCGTAAATCTTAAATAGTTATGACGTTATATTATCATAACTACTTTTCAAATTACAATCTTTATCATTGTTACTAATTTTAATCACAAATTTAGATCGATGTCATGTCCCAGAAATTACAGTCACCTGCAGCGAAGTCAAAACGAGAGTTATTTTTTCACGTGATACCTGTATAGTACAGTTAAAGCTTTCTTGGCGAACCGGTTGGCAATAACAGCGTCATAATACGGTACCACTGCATCTGAATGCTCTCAGCGTCACTGCGGAGCCAAGATTTTGAAAAACCGTTGTATTTACTTCAGTCGAAGCAAAAGGACTAAGAGCTGCGACACAAGGAAACAATAGCTATCTTGTTTCTATAACCTAACCTAACGCTACATTTTGAAACTCTTTGAGGAATTCAGTGTTTAACATTCCGTTCTTCAGTAATGATTATCGTCACGAGTATTTACAACTGGTCTCGAAACAACACTTCCAAGCTAATGAAAGTGACTTCTGGCATTTCTAATTATGCCATCTCTCTTGAAACTTTATTCTTTAAGTCTCCTTCTTCGCTTCGCTCTTGACAGAGCAGTGGTAGTCACGATGCATTTTGTCCACTCACTGGTGTCTTTGAAACTGTCTTCTTTAGATAGCTAGGTCAAATTGCTTGCTGTTTCCTCTCTTCTAACTAGCTTGAGGGGAATTCGAAGTGATTTGTGACCCACAAGGCCAAAGCTCGTGATTCCTCGCATAAAGCCAATCAGTGTGGCTCGTTTATTATTCGCACGCACGTCCCACAAACAAAGTATTCGTATTGATTTTATCAATGTCCCTCTGCATGTAAGTGATTGTATAAATAGGGCTGCCGCTGGGGAGTGCACTCGGCCCGCGAGTAGCCGGATGATACTCGTACCAGCCTTCAGTTGAAAAGTGGGTTCGCTCAGCTTTAATGTTGAATTAAAAGGCTTTCTTTGTATTCGATTGCAGTTCAACATGCAGTTTTTTAGAAATGTTGCAAAACAGTTACAAAGAGCGCTTTTCCAAATTCGGGGAATTGTCAACGTTTTTTTTACAAATTAGTACTCAAATGTACAAGAAACTTCCATTCCCGTCGCTTCACGATTTCACATGTCTTTCTATCGTCAACTTCCTGCCCTTGTCCCATACTACTTGGTGTGAGCGCAACACGTTTTCTTCTTCCATACCGTCCTGTTGCCCGTCACGCTATCAGTATCACTGACTCCCTTTTCTTTCAAATCACTCCTCACACAGACCGTCTATCCTTTCTTTGACCGTCCCCTCCCTTTCCATCCATCCACATATAAATTCATAACACACGTCTTTATATAAAAGATTCAAATAAACCCATAGATATAAGAAAAATAAACTGAGCTAGAAAGTCCGATAAGTTTGCAAGACCAAACATGATAGTGCGACCAAAGTTCGGCTATAGTTCCAGTACTTTTTGTTCAGTTGATGTAGTCCGTCGATACAACACTTTGCAACATACATTCAATAATAATGCTAAGTCACCACACCCTTTACAGTTTACAACACAAGCCGAGCTCAGCAAGTCTGCTCACACTGCCTCATAAAGTATCGCTCCAACATATTGAGCGGGAGCTGAGCCCGCCTATCCGACACGCATCACGCACTTAAACCTCATTAATATTCCCCACGCTTATTACGAACGCAACTTTGTACAAACAAAATGTAAACGCACTACTTTTAAAACAATTTGTCACTTTGTTTCCACAACTAAATTGGACACGCATTAAGGAATAATGCGTGTCCTACGGAACTCATGGCTAGTTTTACGATACAATGACTTAAAATCATCGAAACAGGTTTTGATACGAAAGTTTATGATTACGGCGCGGACTATGTAACAGAAAGACATCGTGCAACAACCAACAATAGTCGGAAAATATTAAAACTCAATGGAGAATGCTATTAAAAACCATAAAATGTGTGTGTTTGTGTATTTTCTACAAAAGCTTACGCAACCAGTTGACAAGCGAATCTCGCCTCACTTAGTTTACTTCGAAAACACACAAAAAACAGTCGGGCCAACATGAGCGATCAACCTAGAGCAACTAGTTGGTTAACAGGTTTCGTGGATCGTTCGCCTCGCGCATTGTAATGTGGCCACAAGGACCTGCTGCCAGCTACTGATCCCTGGACTACAACACTTTTGTTTGAACCTTTTGGGAGTGGGAAACGGTAACTGTGGCATACACTAAAATTAATGTAAATAAATGTGGCAGCACTTTCATTGTTTACATCTATTCATTATTAGATCTGCACCAGCAGTGCACGGACGCTGACATTGAGTGCTGTCCACTTACTGATAAACCTGATTGTTTTATTATAAAACCCAAACCCTAATTAGTGTTACTAGTGAACACCACATTGGCGACGAGTGTAAGCGCAGTAAGTAAAGTGATTAAATCAAATAGTGTCCCACTTACAAAAATTTGGTCAGCAGTAAAAATATTATTTTATTGAATGAGTTTTGAAAAAAAAAGATAAAATGAGTAAGGGTGATTTGTAGTAATAGTAATTTATGTGAAATTTAATAGAAATTAATAGAATGTTTATTTTTATAATTATCTGCCTATCTATGAGCGATCTGCGTCGGCGATAAGCCGAGGGATGTGCTGCTTAGATCGATGAAATTATTACTTCACTCATTTAAATAAACAAAACCGTGTACCGAAATGTGGTAATGAAATTAAAATAAATTCTACATTTCGATAGCAAGGAAAACTCAAATCCGGTTGACCAAATCCGGTTGCAAATATAGCGATGGAACTTTGCCAACGTACTTATGTAGTCATAAGGGTCGGTTCACATCTGACGGAACATGCGTCGCGTATTATCGGTCGCGTAACGCCAGAACAGACAAATGTATAGAAAAACACTTGACCGTTCACACTCAACCGATAATACGTTAGTGCGTTTACTGTACTTAGCTGACTACGCTCGACGCATCTTCCGTCAGATGTGAACCGACCCTAAAACGATCCATTGCACTCAACAATAATCACCAATAAACAAAGCAAAACTATCTATTTTCAAAACTGTCTATTTTTCTAAACGATATATTTCTCAACCATTATTTGTTACTTACGAAACGAAACCAAAGCTGTTGTCACAACGCTATAAATCCCCGCAAACTATAACATACTTGAAGTTGTCAACGTAGCTGGTTGAAGTGAATAAGCCAGATAAAGCGTTTTGATGCGTGCTAGTAGGAGAGCTATACTCTTCGGGCTGGATGTTTAGTTGAATTGCACAATGCAAAAATAAAGCTTATTCCTAAGTAACTTAGGACGATTTTATATTATGTAAAATTTCGTTTTGAACTTTGACTTCGTTGTATACTTTGCGAGTGTAACCTGCGACAAATTTATTACGAATTTCGATTTACTATCTTGATTTGTACTAGCAATCACAGAAATGCAATATTAATAGCATGACGTGGAATCTAGCCAGCCCTAAGCCTGGTAAAGTTCGAAGGGAACTTCGTCGTATACTAGTACGAAGTGAAGTTCATCGTATACTATAATTATCGTTTGGTAAACGTTTTTGGTAATCCGTAAGGTAACACATTAAACTTTTAGAAATAGATAGTTGCCAAAATAGATAGTTTTGTCAAAGGTTGATCAACGATCAACAGTTTCGTTACGTTATTTGAAAAAACGATAACGACACATCAATTGCCAATTCTATCGAAAGATATTATTGGACCAATATTAAAACTTCCAATCATGGTCGAAAAAGAAATGATGTCAATTCTGTCGGAAGACATTATTGGATCTAAAACAATCTATATAAAAGTTCCAAAGTTGAATCATTGTCGAAAAAAAAATGATGTCAATTCTGTCGAAAGACACTATTGGATCTAAAATAAAAGTCCCAATGATTAACCTGTGGTCGAAATATGATGTCAATCATATCAAAAGTTCCAGTGGTTAAATAGAGGTCAAAAAAAAAAAAAAAAAAAAAATGATTGCAATTCTGTCGAAAGACATTATTGGATCTAAAATAAAAGTGCCAATTATTTAACCGTGGTCGAAATAAATGATGTCAATCATATCAAAAGATATTATTGGATCTAAAATAAAATGACGTTGATCATTAATACATGTTAATTTTATCAAAAGATATCATTAACAAACATAAAAAAGGATGAGTTCCACTTCGATAACTTCGAAGTTAGGTGACACATAGGTATTACTTTATTGTTATACTAAATAAGTGTCATGAATTTTGTTAAGGCTAAATAATAACATAATCTAATGCATTGTGTACTGGCTATCCCCACCAAACAAAAAATAAAATCAACAAAAAGTAACCGTTTCCTGAGATGACATATTGGGACTCGAGTTAACTGGCAGTCTGGCACTTAAAAGGTACTTAAGGGACTTTTTGTGCGGCTTGCTACGTAGAGTTTGTTTATTTAAACATTCCTATGTAAACAAAGCCACACTGAGCTCTTGTTATGAGTAGAACACAATCAGTTCAAAGTAAAAATATATTCGTTTGTTAATTTTATAATTAGCATTTTGATTATATATAATGAAATCAATAATGCTAGAAGTTTATTCGAATGGAGCTAATTCATGCAGTAGAACATTAAGTTTTGTCAATCTCAATGTAAGTAGAAATGACATAATATATCAGTGAGTGTCAACTAGCCTGAATCTAAATAAAAATGCAAGTTGTCCTACTCAATACACTTCTAATTGAACAATGAGTTGTTATTATGTACAAAATGCTACGTCTAATCTCTGCTGTATGATTGACACATTCTCTATTGTAGGACGCGCTCAAAGTACAAATATGCGAACCTACTTATAATTTGATTACATTACAGCAAAAGCAAACATTAAGAGTCAGAAAAACGTAGTCAGAGCCAAAATACAACAAGTACTTGTCATAATAAAATTGATAAATGAACAAGAAGTATAACCTCTCTTGTTGATGTGGCAATAAAATCACAAACGTAATACCTAACGGTTTCTGCTGTTCAATGTAAAGACACTTTGGCACTTAAAACTTAGTGCAGTAAACTGCACCTAAGTTAATGCAAAGATTATGCTGAGTTACCTATGCCTAGTACAATGAATACAAACAGAATAAAAGGTGTTTTCTAATGTTATTCCAAGAAACACTACAAAACAAGGGCCAGTAAAAGAAAAAAGCCCAACCTCTTGTCAAATGACAAGATAATGAAAGCTTAAATAAGAAGCTAATAAAGTCCACTTTTCTAGAATATATTTTTCAAGTCAATGACTATGCAATTGATTACAAACTTGCATGTGCAAGGCTTATTGTCTGCATGATAAGACGATAAAACTGGCTCTAAATGATTAGTAGCAAAAAATAATCTTTTGAGTAAAAGGTGCCATTTCCCTTAATTTACTAGAAAAGGTTTTGGTCTGAATTTCACTGAAAATAAACAAATTTCCAAATTCAAAAAGGTTTATCTAGAGATCTCTATTTTCAAAACAGTTCCATCAGTTTGGTTCAAGGAATAAAGCTGCAATTTGCGTTAATGTACTAAAACAAGATTGTGGCCTGAATTCCATAGATAATAAACAAATTTCCAATTTCACATATTTCAATCTAGAGATCTCACTTTTCAAAAAAAAAAAAAAAAAAAAATACAATTTCATAGTTGAGTCCCACTTCCTGGAATGAAAGGTAAAACCAAAAGACGAGCTACAGAAATTCATCATGGAACCTGTAAATAAAACTATAAGATTCTCTAATAATAAAACTATATGGTTCTCTAAAGATGCTTGTCTTAGAGCCTGATGATGATATTTTTGTAATTTGGACAAACACAGCCTTAGATAAATTATAATACTAAGGTAGTGTTGCTAAGAAACTCCAACTCCTAAATTTGGTAAAGCAATATGTTTCTATAAAGTAATTATCAAAAACGCTTTTCATCACGATTATATCAAAAACAGTTAAGAAGTCAATTGGCACTCTGTGCTATACCGACACAAAAACCATTATTGGTTGGCGCAAGAGTTGTAAAACTTTATAAAAAACATAGTTGTCTTCAAAAAATGTAATAAATATGATGAAAATATAATAATTTAGAATTATTGTCAAACGCGCACGTCAGCTACTGCGATTGATCGAATCCAAGTTATGCATCACTTGACTGGCGTTTAATTGTGATGCGTTGATAATACTTTAACCAGTTGGTGAAATCGACGGTTACACACACAGATCATAGTCTATCTTTTGTTTCTATGATCTGTGGTTACACACAAACGCTTAAGTAATTGGAAACTATTAAAGTAATCGAGTTTTCCGGATCAATTTTGTTTGAAAGTGGATCCTTAATGTCACAACTATAAAATCAATCTATAGTTTTGAAACTTAAATATTGTGTCTCTATAATGACATGACTCAAAAGTTGTATTGCACCCAAGTAGTTGCTGACACCAATACTGTTACTTTAGTGACTAATAATTCAGTTCGACAAACAGAAACAGTTCATTTCATTCCTTTGGAAACTAAAGTTTAACAGTGTACTGTCAGATTAAAAACGAGACGATAAGATTTAAAAAAAAAAAAAAAAAAAAAAAATTGAAACTCATTCCTTAGGTCATACTCGTATGAACAAAGACCTAGTTTAATAAGGAGTCCAGATTGTTTATATATGAAATATGTTTTGTAGTCATAAGGACTACTAATGTAAACTCTAAATATTTTATATATCGAAATTGTGAAATTTCTAGACAAAACACAATAATACACAATAGTGTACTGAAATATATTTCAAAAGCCGTAAATCGTAAAAGTAAAACAACTAACAACGGCACACAACGGCACATAATTATGTTATTAGTTATTAAAATAACATCTAAGAACGGCTGATATATCTGTTATTAGTTATTCAATACATGCTGTATCAAACGAGGCATAGTTATTTTTTCAATAATGGCTGTAGTAAAAAAGAAAAAATAAAACAGGCATTGCACGAGTCAGTCATCAGTCAATACGAAAAGCAGACTGGAATGACTACAATACTATACTAGTGAATGAAGACCACCTCAGATATTAATCTACGACCCAACGTGGTTTTCAAAAAATCTATATGATTTCATCATCAGACATAAACCTACATGGTTCTCGATTCTCATATGATTTGACCATTTTATTAATCATTAAGGATTTTAAAAGTGACTGTGACCTCTGAGTTTGTTTCGGTGTTTCTTCTCAGAGTAGTCTTCTAGGAAATACCGGCCTCATCTAGTTTAAATTAAAAAAAAAATGGTCATCTAAAAGCTTCGATCACTATTTGTGTTATTTTTAACCAATTTACTAAAATAAGTATCTTTTATAAAGAAAAAAAAAAATAACCTGTAGGCCCTAGGCCGTAGGATAATCGATCAAGAAGCGATGCTTCGTAAGACTTTAAATAAAACACTGTATTGCTAAAACCATATTATATCTGTAAGATTAGTGTGAATTAAAATTAATGCAAAGCCTGTAGGATTATCGATCACGAAGCGATGCTTCGTAAAACTTTAAATAAAACACTGTATTGCTAAAACCATATTATATCTGTAAGATTAGTGTGAATTAAAAATTAAAGCAAATACTAGATAGCTAAATATGTCTATAATCAAAATAAGGTTGTTATAACTACTTTAAACTAACCGAATGTTTTAATACATTACAAACATAGCAATTTGTGCCTAAAACGCAATTAATTTATAAATGCTAAATATTGTAAATTGTACTTTAAGACTTAATTATTGTCTACATGCAAAATAATGTAATTGCACTTGAAAACTAATTAATATTATAAAAAGGAAGAGATGTGGCATACACTAAAATTAATGTAAATAAATGTGGCAGCACTTTCATTGTTTACATCTATTCATTATTAGATCTGCACCAGCAGTGCACGGACGCTGACATTGAGTGCTGTCCACTTACTGATAAACCTGATTGTTTTATTATAAAACCCAAACCCTAATTAGTGTTACTAGTGAACACCACAGTAACCACTTCAGGCAGAGTCGTGACTCGAGAGATTGTTAAATGTGAGTGAGTTTCAAGCTGTCGGGACCTTGGCGCATGGGTTTACTCCGAGAGTCCGAGCAATGTTACGTTCTAATACAATAATTATAAAATGCTCATCTTAGTAAGCTCATCGTTAATTCTATACGATTTCAGAGCATCAAAGTATCTTACATCACTTTTAGTTGTTACATTTACGAATTAATTGAGCCAATAGCGACCCGGTACCCGGTGCCCTATTGACCGGGTCGTCCTTAGCCCCAATTCTATTTTCACAACATTCCTGCAAAAATCCTTGAATACGCAGAATTAGTAAATGTCAGACGGAACACCTTCACGTGCCCTTCAAGTTTACTCAGAAAGGCAATTTATACGTCTAGTGATGTTACAGTATTATTACAAGTTCCCAAGTTAAGGTACAACACACTCGGTGCAAAGTAATTATGAGTAATGTTTATTGATATACACTACACACTACACGCCCGATATCATCAACTCATTGCAGTCATTACTGCTTCTCAACTATGAAATAAGATTCGTTTCAGTAGGCGGTTCGAGTTACGTATCATTGTTATGAATACGACCCCCACAAAAAGTGCAGAGCACTCAGTGTCTAGCTAGGAAAGTAGGAACATCAAAACACATTAGTGTCAGCTCCATAGAGCTAGCTACACGTCGCAATGCGCTGATGATAACGAATGTTTAATTGAATAGCAACTGAAGAAACCCAAACTGCTGACAATAATAAAGTTGCCAGAGCTGACTTGTATGCAAATAGTAGCTAAGTGATATCGAGTGGGTGGAGACACATTAGCGAATCCACGCGGGAGTATTAACGGCAGCAGACAACAAAAGGTAGTACGAATTGCATTGTCAGCACCCCTAGGGTCCTTGCCCCAAGTCTAGACGCGGAATTAGGCGGAGTGCACCGACGTGAGCCGGACCCGGACAGACTGCAGGCGCATCGGTCAACAACCGGCGGCAGCCCCGGTCGATACAGGGCCCCGAGCGCACCCGACCTCACGAATCCGGTTACAATACGTACCAAATTTTGCATTCGACATGTACTTCAATAAATCAATAGTCATGTCTGACTATGCAAAATGTGTTCTCAAATATTGAGGAGCTTAACACTTTATGGCTCCATCGGTTTCTCTTGTACATAGTCTGCCTGAATCTGTCATCCGAACGAATACATTCAGGAATCTTATTGATTAAACTGATTCGCCAGGGATTCAATTAATAGAGCAATGCACATTTTGTTACATTAGGTATTAAAGTTCTCGCCAAACTTCTTGGCCGGCCTGAAGTTGGTTACAATTGCTGCGCAGTAATAAATCTCATACAAAAACAGCACCGATCCGTGCCTTGCGCATCGGAAAGCCAACTTCAGGGCGGCCCAGATGTTTGGCGAGAACTGTACTTGTGATAAATTATGCTTAAATTATAATACCAAACACTGGCAATGAATCATGTTCTCTTATTTTTATAGGGGTCATAGTGCTCATCATTTATGCTTTAAAAAGATAAATTACACAAACTAAAAAACTTGAATTAAAATAATATCTTTTACATAATTTACTCTGATCACTCAACTAGGATAGCTACTCAATAAAATGCTGCTAGGGTACATAGCGATGACTGGCTACAATTTTCATTGCTCTGCAAAACTTCACGCAACATTCACGAGGCTTTAGAGATGCCACATCATCAGCATTTTATTGTTCCTACTGCTGGGAAACAGGCCTCCTCTCTGTGAGAGAGAATGGGCCTTACCACGCGGGCCCAACGCGGGTCAGTGGATATTATATGTCAAGAGATGCCTATCCAAGTAAAATGTATGTAGAAAGCTAAGACTGAACTGTGGTTTTCGTGCCCTTAAATGTAAAAGGACCAAATCTTTATTGATCCCGGGATCCGAGAACGACGACGAACTGAAAATATTGCAATCATGTGTTCAAGAAACTCGCACCTAACTTTATTGCTGAAGTCTGAAGCCTTGTCAACAAGGACATACGAGTAAGCTGCCTGCCCTGCAACCAGCCACGACTCCATAAATCACTGAACGACACTAAGCATCATCAAAGACGCACGTCACCTCGGTACTCCATTAAATGTAAACCGATTCTTTTTACGCAAGTGTACGCTTTCCGTCTATTTTGGACGGCGAGCTATTTACTATCCTACACCTAGCCACATAAATACAACATGGTTCAGACAAAACATCGACTAATAACAGAAAATCTATTTAAGTGGCACCTCTTGATACTTTTCAGATATCGATTGAAGAAACTGATGGATCTAATATTAGATTTACTCAGAGTGAAAGGGACGAACAAAGCTTTCAACTGAAATATGCATTCTTGCAAGATACGATCTGTTGGTTATTCCAATGAAAATGAGAACAAAATTCGAAGGCCCACCGTCGACCACAGCATCGCTTACCATCATGTGAGATAGTGGTCAAGCGCGAGACTACATATAATATAAAATAAAAACCGGCCAAGTGCGTGTTTGCTTGCACATTTAGGGTTCCGTACCAAACCGCAAAATTAAGTTATAATAGAAAAATGAGGGCATTTCAAAGAAAAAATCTTCTTTCGTGTCGATTAACTCAAACTATACAACCATTCAGATTTTGTCTGACTCTGTAGCTACTCGGACAGCTCTATCATTTGCTACGTTGAAATCCCGTAAGGTGCAGTTGGTCGGGCATGAAGGGCAGACAAGGATTTGGGCCATATCTTGCGAAGGGGCCCCACACTGGCACTAAATCAAGAAGAAATCTAAGCAAAAATCAGATTTATTATTGTTATTTTTTATATTGTTATTTGTTAGTAAAATATACGTAATAATAAACATTATCACCAAATTTTAAGTTCATAGGTATGGGATGTTCCCATACCTATGAACTTAAAATGTGAAGCTCTAAACAATGATACCCCGTCGATGGGGTAGGTCAAAAAAAATATTACACCCTCTTTTGCTGTATCCCATACAGCCCCCCTTAAAAATAAAAAAAAACATATTTTTGAAAATTTGAAGACTGTAGCTCCATCCGTTTGGCCGTAAAACCCGTGTGACAGACGACGGACAGACGGCCAGACGGACAGACAGACGGACATGTGAGTAACAGCAATTGTATTCCGTTTGGACCCTTCGGGTACGGAACTCTAAAATATATTAGGAAATACAAACGTGTTGAAATTGGACAAGGCAAAGCAAACACAACAACAAAGGAGCACCCTTAAACTAAATTCCCAAAAGTACCCTTATTGGTCCATGCTGGCTACATAATGCCACCTACCTGGGTACTCGTAGATATCGACGTCACTACCCCGACTGCATAAAGCAGCTCGGATGTCTTTGAGGAACATAATATAGAAAGAAGAACAACACGAAGCGTAAACTTAACTAAGCTTCGATCTACCAAAATGCATTTTGGCGTGACAGGCCAACCATGCGTTTTCAAAGAAAATTGTAATACGTACAAATAGAAGAATAAAAAATAAATAGTTTGGAACCTAAGTTTCGTCTCTTTATCTGGCCCACAAACTAGTTAGCATTGTTTACAAGCATCGTACTTTATTTTTATTGTTAAAGCAAAGAATAATAATAGTGGAATTTAGATAACGTGCGGGTTGCGGGTTCGACATACTTATCGCGCTTACCCGCAGGCCAGTGCCGCGATTCATACGCCTCGATAACTATGTAGTTGGTTGTGTACGAGTTCCATCGTTAATGGGCAAGCGCCAAGCTTTGCCAAAAACATTTGGTGAGTACCGGACCACGAGCGAGGGCAACTATGAGCTCGCCTTTATCTTGTCTCCACGACGCGTGGACATTTCCGATTGCCATCACGGGACAAAGACCATTTTATTTATTCAAGACGTATGTACAGTATTATTCGACAGGAGAGAATAGAAGAAGTCGTGTTGAAATAAGTCGTGTTGGCTACAATGGCTGCGCAGTAGTAAATCTCATAAAATAAAAAATACAATTCTTAGAATCAAAAAACCCAACTGCACTAAAAAGACGTAGGTAAACTAGAAGAAAATCATGCTGTGCAGTCGAAGGACACATATTTGCGAGCTGGCTGACCAAAACCAGAGGTATATTTTTAATACCCCACACGATGGGTTAGAAATAAAAAAAACTTTTTACAAAAAAATACTACCGACTTCCAAATACAAAACTACAAAGTGAGAAATAACTAAATTTTGTGAAGTCGGTGTCTTTAGTAGGTACCATTTTTTTGCGTTATGGACACCGACTTCAAAAAATTTAGTTATTTCTCACTTTGTAGTTTTGTATTTGGAAGTCGGTAGTATTTTTTTGTAAAAAGTTTTTTTATTTTTCACTTTTTAACCGACTTCAAAAAAAGGAGGAGGTTCTCAATTCGTCGGAATCTTTTTTAGTTGTACGTACCTAATAGGCAAGTTAGTAAGGGAACTATATCGCAGAATAGATTTCATGAAACTTGAACATAACCTGTGAAATGAGAGATCTGCTTACCCCTTAAGAGCGAACTGGCGTGATGTTATGTAATGAAATGTTATAAACAACAAACAGACATGCGATTGCAGCAATCCCGAGAGATTTGCCGTTATTTATTGAAGAGTTCTGTTGTATATCTCCGAAGTTCTTCATCAGATCTTCACCAAACTAAAATGGGACCAATTTCGGAACATACTTTATCAAACAAAAAAAGAATTTTCAAAATCGGTCCAAAATTGACGGAGTAATCGGTGAACATACACAAAAAAAAAAAAAAAAAAAAAAAAAACAAACCTGATGTCGAACATAGAACCTCCTCCTTTTTGGGAAGTCGGTTAAAAAAATACTAGGACCCCACAACATACCGCCATTTTTATATTTTCCAAATTTTTATGTAGTCAGTGACACTCGCAAGGTTAAGACGAATCGTTTGACGTAAGAATCAAATCGGCCAACGCGTTAGGTATCTAGAACGCCACATAGGAACAAACATACATACATATATAGACTGATAAACACATTACCCTCCTTCAGCAGTCGGGTAAAAACAGCACCGATCCGTGGTCCGTGCCTTGCGCATCGGAAAGCCAACTTCAAGGCGGCCAAGAAGTTTGGGACAAGAGCAGACAGACGATGCTGCTGATGGAAGAATAATTTTTAGCAACCTGTCTTTGAATTTCAAGAATAACCTGTATACGTATATATAAAATATATAAAAATGAATTCCTATTTCCCTTGGTCACGGCATCACGCGTGAACGCCTGGACCTATTTCGGTTATTTTTGTTGTGTTTGTTATTGCTAGGAGAAGGTTCTTACGAAAAAAAAATTAAGAAAAAAAAAAGGATAGGTAGGGTAGGGTAGGGTAGGTAGTGTAGGGTAGGAAGTGTAGGGTAGGTAGGGTAGGGTAGGGTAGGTAGGGTTGGGTAGGTATGGTAGGTAGGGATGGGTAGGTAGGGTAGGGTAGGTAGATAGGGTCGGTAGGTGGGGTCGGTAGGTAGGGCACGTAAGGTAGGGTAGGTAGGGCAGGTAAGGTAAGGTAAGGTAGGGTAGGGTAAGGTAGGGTAGGGTAGGGTAGGGTAGGGTAGGTAGGTAGGTAGGGTCGGTAGGTAGGGCACGTAAGGTAGGGTAGGTAGGGTAGGTAGGGCAGGTAAGGTAGGGTAGGGTAGGTAGGGTTGGGAAGGTAGGTTACGTAGGGTAGGGTCGGTAGGTAGGGCAGGTAAGGTAGGGTAGGTAGGGTAGGGAAGGTAGGTTAGGTAGGGTAAGTAGGGTAGATGAACGTTTGGTGTTTTTATGGCAAAACAAAGTTTGCCGGGTCAGCTAGTAATTATTATATAACTAACTAATAAAGCCATGGTTTAAGTTTGGGTATACTTTCACCCCTTCCTAAACCTTCAGAGAATACTGATTTGCATGTAAAAATTAGGAAATATTATTATAGGCCATAATCATTTGTTGGTTTAATGGATTAATCCATTAGGTATCTTGGTATTAATTGTCACAGGTGGCGCTCTGTAGCTTTTGCCTACCCCATGAGAACAAGGCGTGAGTTTGTGCCTGTATTTATCTTGGTATCTTTGTTTATTTAGAAAACTTTGATAGCTTGTAATTTAAAATTGTCTTTCTTAGTTATAATCCATATATCAGTATACAGTATTAAAGGCCATTCAATGTTATTGAGTCGTTCTCTTTCATCTTATGATGTATAAGGAATTTATTCTTTGGCCAGGTGTTAATTTTGAGTGCTATCAACCAGATTTCTTTCATTGCTGACAGCTTCTTGCTATGAATGATCCTTTTTTGGATTATTTAGCTAATAAATATATTTTTACTTTTTTGAAAATGGCTGCACTACAGAAACTTAATCTGTCCCTTGGCAGCCCCTAACGCAGGGTTGCCATGGAATGTTGGGGTCCTAAGGTCTTTTAAATTAGACAACCAACTCAAGCGACTATACTTTAATCAATACATAAAAGGAACATATTTTATAAAGCGCATTAAAGTGCTTACTTAGTTTAAAACTATACTTATATTCTAAAGGAGCGTACTTACTATGTTATGCACTATTAGGGAGCATATGTATACTTCCTTTGATCATTTGCCAAGGTTTTTGCCATAGACACTACACTTTGTGAGAAACAGGCATAGAATCGGCCCGATTGGAGAGCTTAAGTATATTAATTACATGAAGTCCTGGGTTCAATTCCCAGGCTGCAAAGTGTTATGGTGTTTTTCCATCTGCTATTTCGCATTAGCTCATAGCACCACTAGATCATAGTGCATAGGTGAATAGAATAGAAATACATTTATTCGCCAAGTGCTGGCCATTATGATGTAACTTGCAGCATTCACTCTACCTTTTGATATCACTGATAACCCCTGAGCCTAGACCTTGAGCTATTGTGACACACACTGACAGGTGAATATACGTTGCATTATAGAACAGTGGATGTGTTCAAAGATATAACACAATCTTGGAGCATTGACCATTTCATCTTTTCGGCCTAAATGAAATAAATAAAGAAATAAATTTTATTTGAATTTCTGCAAATTTTGAAAATTGGATGGGTATTGAAGCAATTAAAGCTTAGTTTTCAGTTACTGACCTTTACCTTTATGTCTTGTTGAGTAGAAATCATTTTAATTGAAATGTTGCTGTGCCCAACAGGGTCCATAGTAAAATTGTTTCTGTAACTTATAATTATTTACCACCTTGTAAGAACATTATGAATGCAATAAATTTAATTTTAAGTTTGTTTTCAATGTGTAAATTATTAGAAGCTAGGCAAACCCTGAATAGTGGGTATTGAGTGCCACTAGTGTTGTATTCAAGCACAATATTAGAAACAATGGAAGAAGTAAAGGGATGGCTTTGTCCTGCCATGGAACAGAAAAAAGGGCTTAGAAATGTGTTTTACTGGAACATTTGAATCAACATCAAAATTTTGTGACATTTGCGTTATCTAAATATTGAAACATAAGTTATTTAATATTTATGATGAATTATAGTTCTCACCAAACTTATTGGTCGCCCTGAAGTTGGCTACAATGGCTGCGCAGTAGAAAATCTCATACAAAAACAGTACCATTTCGTGCCTTGCGCATCCGGTAAACCAACTTCAGGGCGGCCAATAAGTTTGGAGAGGGCTATACATGGTATAACAGAATGGACATTATTGTTTTTTATAGTTTGTACTAACTAACTATTGTCTTTGTCTACATGCATATCAATAAATAAGCATAAGAAAAGTTATTAAATGTAGAGGAGTACATATCATTATGGTGGGAGCGTTTATTTATGTGCCTCTTCATGATAGTATACTTTTCAAAACAATTTTTTTGTCTGCCTTTTTAGAGGAGGAGACCTTGTAAAAAATCTCGGCTTTTGTAGTTTAAGTCGACTACAATCGTCAATAACAAACTTCTATCATAGTTTTAAAACTAATTCGATCGTGATAGCAAAAGCTATCATTTATCCTAAGTGTTGTTACAAAATATACGATCAGCTGATTTCTTTGTTTGACTACTGCAACGATAGTCACCACACTACAAGCTGTTATGACACGTCAGACGACTTATTACTAAGATTAAACTACACAAAACTCTAATCAATAACATGAGAATTACTTTAGAATGCATTGACTAAGAGTTTTGCGAATAACTAATCCATAAACAAACCTTGAAAGTTCTTACCTTTGTAATGGACTCGAAGATTATTTTGCGACAACCCGATGTAGCTGAATTTATCCTTAGTACTCCATGATCTTGGTAACGGGGTCTCTTCTTCGTTCACATTAGGATAAAGCAATTTTAAACGATCTACAGTATCACTTTGCACTTGATTTTGGGAATCCATCGTTCCCCGTCCACTACCCAACGCAGCCATTTCTAATTTCCGTAATTTCATGTCATGTCAGTGACGTCACAAAAATAAATTTCAAAGCTTTCGAAAGATGGCAGCACACGTCTTACTTTGTTGCCTTTGTCTCCGTTTTGGAGATTTTGTTTGTCTTTTCGGTTTTGTTCGTATATTCGGTTTAGTTTATGGTTAACGACTGAAAACCGGAAATAACAGGGAAACAAAAAAAAAATCATGAGCGCGAACTATTTTTTCATGACTTACTTATTTTAAGCTTGACTTTTCATTATTCTATTTGGAGAATTGGAAAGCTCTTAAAAGTGTATAATGTAGGCACCGCACAAGATAATCACCACCGCAACAAACCACTTCAAAGATAAACGACGACTGATTGCTAGACTTTACAAACTTTTTTCGTAAATTATGATTAGTGTTCCAAAACATGTTAAAGTTATAGAAACTGAAATAGCAGAAAAACTTAAACGAATTAAAAAGTCCGATAGTGAATTATTAGAAGTACAGCAATTAAATCGTGATGAAATTCTGGAGGTAAGTTTGATGATCTGAAAAAAATCACTGTCATCAAGCCAGTGTATAGTGAATTTGAGCATGTTACTCAGCATTTGCTCAAGGTTAAAGGTGGGTCAGAAATGTGGAAACTGGATTAGTAGCAGGAATTTATGATCATGGGCCCGATTAAAAAATTTTAGGCACCAGTCTCGGGAATTTCACTTTAGATTTTCTTTTGACCATTTATACGACTTATGAAGAAATGTGAGAATGCACGATAGAGGAGTGAGCGAAGCATGCTCGACCACTTTGCCTGCGTCTAACGTGCTTTCTTGTTATTAGCTGTTACATAACATAAACATCACATCAGTTACTTTGTCAAATTACGCACCGAGGTGAGCTCAAAATGTGGGCCATATTACATTTTTTTAAATTACTTTATAATATTATTTTAGCTTCAATTCGGTTGGAGGGTGGGGCACGTGCCTCATACTGCAACTCCACCGATTCACTATGTTTTCAGATTTATCAGGAAGCTTTTAAAAGCTTAATTAATGGAACCATAACATATTCAGGAATTCTCGGTGAAATAAAACAAGCATACGAATATGCAATACAAATACGAGATGAACGTATTTGTCAGTTTATTACACAGGATGTGAGTACAATTTTGTAATATATATTTTTATAATTTTCTAATTAACATTTTGCATACAAATTTAATTTAATAATGTATGTTAATTTATATGTTTGTAAACGCACCCACGATACAGGAAGAAATTCCTAGAGTGAGGCAAAGTTAAAAAAAAAAAAAACAATAATTTGGATTATTAACTGCCCATGCCCAAAACCATTGCTTTCTAAACTTAGCACGATAAAATAACAAATAACTCTAAACTCAATGCTCTAAACAACTAATTTTGACAGGAAAAAGGCGGGAAACGGTTGAAGTGGACAGGCGCGTTTTTTAATTTATTATTTTGTAATTCAAGAGGAGGCGGGAAACGGTTGAAGTGGAAAGGCGCGTTTTTTAATTTATTATTTTGTAATTCAACTTCTCGTGTTTATTGTAATTTAATTCTGTAAATATTCGTACTATTAGGTCTTATTTGGTGTATATATATATTTTTGTGTAATTGAAGACAAAAAAATGGGGAAAAAGAGGCGGAGGAAGGATGAGCTGGAAATTCCTCCGGATCTGAAACAGCATTTGCAGGAATCTTCAGACTCTGACACGGCGGAGTCCACGGTATCGACGGCATACTCGGTTACTAAATTTAAAGATGCCAATGATAAGGAACCTAAGGACAATAAATATGCCATATATAAGGTAAAGGGGTATACGCGTAAGTACAGTGAAGATACGAAGCAGGCAGAGTTAATCGTTTTTCTTAGTCATATGGACGAGAATAAGTTTTTCAACGACAAAGATCGTATGGCCCTTTCCAAGGGCATACGAGAACATGGAGTGTCTGGTGTGATGCACTTGCGCACAATAAACAAATATAAGGTCGGTGTCACATTTGATTTACCAAATAACGCCAATATGTTTCTAAAAAACAAAAAATTATTTGATCAGCTTTCTCTAAAAGCATCTATCCCTGCTGGTGACACAGAGGTTACTGGAGTCCTTACTTCAGTCCCAGTAGATATGTCTAATAAAGAGATATTTTCTTTAATCGGCAGTTCAAAGAATGTAATACAGGTGAGGCGTTTCATGCGCAGGTTCAGAGGTGATGAAGGTAGAATATCTTTTGCCCCTACCCAGACTGTTGCTGTGACATTTGCATCCACTATTTTGCCAACTTATATTTATTTGGACTCATGGCGTCATGAGGTGAACAAATATATCCCACCAGTGAAACAATGCCTTAAATGCCTGCGTTATGGGCATATAGCTAAATTTTGTCGAAATACTGAAGTTTGTTCAATATGTACTGAAC
Organism: Orthosia cruda; assembly: GCA_964057195.1. Classification (NCBI taxonomy): domain Eukaryota; kingdom Metazoa; phylum Arthropoda; class Insecta; order Lepidoptera; family Noctuidae; genus Orthosia; species Orthosia cruda. The sequence continues at coordinate 1,867,394 of OZ059835.1, read as the reverse complement.
ATCACAATTTCAGAATGTGTGTTGTTGCCCAAAAGGATGCTAAGTGTGCAAATTGTAACGGCAATCATATTGCAATCTCTTCAGCATGTCCAATAAAAAAGCAAAAGGTAGAAGAAAATAAAATTAAAACTAAAAATGCTACATATTCAGATCTTTTTAATGTAAACTCTTTCCCAGCTTTAACATCACGCAATCTGGACACTCAGATTAGTAATCTCATGAAATCAGATAAATTTATAAATACTTTAGTCGAAACACTCACAAAAATAATAAGCAATAAAGACGAACCTATTAATTCACTTTCTATTAAAGAAGCCTTGAAAACAACGTTCAGTAATAAATTTTCTTCAACCAGTTGATGGATTTTTCAGAATTAAATATTGTACAGTGGAATGCTCAAAGTTTAAATAGTAATAAACATTTATTTATCGATTTTCTTTATAGTCACAATATACATATAGCAATTATCAGTGAAACATGGCTTAAACCTCACCAAAATTTTAAAATAAAAAATTATAATATTGAGAGAAATGATACCGGTAACAAACATAACGGAGTCGCAATAATTATTCACAATACCATTACCTACTCTAAAATTGATACCTTCTTTGATAACTCATTGCAAAACATCTGTATTCAAATAAAAGTAAATAACAAGGAGATAAGCATAGTCAGTTTTTATAGTCCTTTGAATTGTAATCCAGCATTCAGAAAAGAAAACCTTGATTTATTAATAAAATCTATTCCTGGGCCATTTATATTTGCTGGTGACTTTAACGCTCACCACTCGTCTTGGGGTTGTGGCTCGGATTCTGTACGAGGTCGAAACATTTTGGAAGTAATAGATGATAATGATTTGGTTCTGCTCAATAATGGTCATGCAACAACAGTTGGCTCTTTAACTTGGCGACCTAACGCGCTAGATTTGACGCTGGTCTCTTCGTCTTTAGCTCTCAATTGTGAATGGAATGTACATGATTGTCCTCTTGGTAGTAGTTATCACATTCCTATAATCATTAAAGTAGTGATTAGTAATATTAACAAAAGTAATACATACAGCAATTGTTCTAATGCTGAACATTTGCCCATTTATCCAAATTATAAATTGGTGGATTGGCAAAGATATAGTAGTCTTGTTGATGAATTGTTGGTTGATTTTAAAGTCGATACTATAAGTCTTTCTGGTACATATCTTAAATTTTGTAGCATTTTACATACAGCAGCTGTAAATTCTATTGAAAATAATAATCATTTGACTGGTAGGACAAATTTTGTCAATCATTCATGTCTTGTAAATAATTTTAAAAGACCTTATCTTCCTTGGTGGAATCAAAAATGCACAGAAGCCGTATTAAATTTTAAAAATGCATACATATATTTTAAAAATAATCCTTCAGAAGAAAGCTATCTACAATTCAAAAGGCTTCGAGCGGTTAAAAAACTTGTTCTAAAATTGGAAAGACAAAAAAGTTGGTTTGCTCTTTGTGAAACATTCAATAGGACTACGCCATTATCTGTCATATGGAAATTTATGAGGAAGTATAATAAAACATTCAATTTTAATGCTCTCGAAGATGATGGATGGGTTTTAGATTTTCTTAAAAAATACACACCAGATTTCGCATCACAAGACTCAAAATCTTCATTCACAACCAGTACTAATCCCAGCAATAATTTTCTTCTTAGTCCTTTTTCATTGCAGGAATTAATATCAGCCATATCTTCCAGAAGAGATACTACTTATGGTCTTGATGGAATGCCATACATACTTTTTAAAAAACTTAGCATTAGTAGTTTAAAAATATTTTTACAACTTTTGAACTTATTATGGCAAAATGATATTATACCTCTTAACTGGAAGGTGGATTGCCTTGTACCTGTTTTAAAACCAGATAAGCCTAAAATGTGTCCTGATTCTTACCGCCCTATAGCTCTTACTTCTTGTGTTGGAAAATTATTTGAACAACTTTTAAAACAGCGTTTAGAGTTTTATATTGAAAAAAATAATATCTTACCATCAAACCAATTTGGTTTTCGTAGGAATCGTTCTGCTAGGGAAAGTGTTTGTCAATTACAGCTCGATATTCACAAGTCTTTATCGTCAAATGAAAATTTGGTTGGAGTGTTTTTTGATATTGCAGGTGCATTTAATAGTGTGAATATAGATATTTTATGTAGTGAGTTATCACAGATAGGAATCCCTGGAAAAATAATAAATTGGTTAAAACAATTTCTTAGCAATAGGAAAGTCTTTGTAAAATTTAACAGACACCTTTATGGTCCTAGGCTATCGTCTAAAGGAGTTTGTCAAGGGGGCATTTTATCGCCTTTAATATTTATATTGTATATACGAAGATTAAATTTAATGTTAGGGTCTCAGGTTAAAAACTTACAGTTTGCAGATGATTTAGTGGTTTATGCATCTGGGAAAAATGTATCACAACTAGTTGAAATAGTGAATGCTGCATTAATGTATCTATGTAAATATTTCTCTTACCTTGATCTTAGTGTCAACCCATTGAAGTCCAAAGTTGTTTTATTTGGTAAACATAATCATAATATGCCTGCTGTGTTTTACAATAATTGTGCATTACCCAGTTCTTTAGATGTCAAATTTTTGGGTGTTATTTTTTCACATAATTTGTCCTGGAATAATTATATGAAACATATTATTAGCAAAGCAAATAAAGCTTATAATATTTTGAGATCCTTGAGTGGTACATATTGGGGTGCAGACCCTAAAATTTTGTTATTATTGTACAAATCTTTAGTTCGTAGTCACTTTGAATATGGTTTCTATTGCTTTGCTGCAGACTCTAAACATGTAAATAGTTTAAATATTTTGCAAAACAAGTGTTTGCGCGTTATAACTGGGGCGTTCAGAAGCACTCCTGTAAATGCAATGCAGATTGAATGTAATGTTCCACCATTAGCCATTCGTTTTGATTACTTGTTAGAAAGGTTCTTTTTGAAGCTTTATAGTGTTTTGGGTAATAGTCTTTTAGTCAATATGTTGCATTTAGCTATGCAAACTGCTACAAAATCTTTTTATATACTACAGCAACTTAGAAAATTTAAAAACTTTATTGAAAATATTAACATTTACCGATCTAAGCTTATCTTGCCTTGCTATGAGGGAACTTTCAGCAGTAAATTTCCAGCTATTAGTGTTATTATAAATAAGAAAAAGGATTTGCCTTCAAAAGAGGAAGTATATGTAATGTTGTCAGAGTGGTCAGATCATAAATTTGTGTATACTGATGGTTCCAAGAATGATAGAGCTGTTTCTTTTGCCATCTATGAGCCATCTTCAAACGTAGGTATTGGTAGGAGAATTGACAGAAATGCTAGTATTTTTACAGCTGAAGCTGTTGCAATTCTGAGTGCTTTGAAACATATTAAAAATAGCAATTCTGAACATAGCAAATGGGTTGTAGTAAGTGACAGTATGAGTGTTTTAAAAAATTTGGCAAATAATAAACTACATGCCAACACTAATTACATTATTCATTTGATAAAACAACTCTGGGTTGAATTAGCCCAGTCAAATATTGAAATTTGTTTTGTTTGGGTACCTTCACATATTGGTGTTAGAGGAAATGAAAAAGCAGATTTTCTTGCCAAAAAAATTGTTGAATTGGAAGAATTAATACCTAGCACTGATACGAGTGTTCCCATACCATACACAGACGCAGTTAGTCTCTTAAGACGGCGCATGTGTGAGGCATGGGGGAAATATTCATACCACTGCACACATATTGAAAATAAAGGTTCTTGGTTTAACAGTCTTGATGTTCAAATCAACTCTGTTCCTTGGTTTTGCAAAAATAATTTATTTGTAAGTAGAAAGTTTTATTCAATTATTTGTCGTATGCGCTTTGGTCATTGTAGATTAAATTATCATCTTCGTCGTCTTAAAATGGTCAGCATATCGTATTGCAATTACTGTCAATCAGAAAAAGTTCAATCACTACATCATATCTTCTTTGAGTGTTCATCTTTCAACATTCAGCGCCTTGTGTTGTCGGATGAGCTTCTAAAAATTTATAAAACACCTGATAGGGTCCCGCTGTGCATACAGGAGTTGCTTAAGAACGCTTCAACTTATTTATATTTGTATAGATACATATTGGAGACTGTTAATGAGATTTAAATAGTTCTATTTCTTGTTCCTATGCACCTAGGTATATGTAAATATTACCGTTTTATTATTATTTATAGTTTGTATATTTAAAACTGTAGCTTAAGATGTTTTTTAAAAAAAAACCAGAAGAAAGAAGAAAATAAACTTATACAAGATGACATATCTTTGATGACATGAATGAAATGGAAATGACACTTAACCTGGAATTGATTGACATATAATGGAAATGACGTTTACCCTGGAGTTGGAATTGAAAAAAAAAACGGAATTATGTAAAAACAAGATTTTTACTAATAATCAAAGACAAACTTATAATGACTACAACATGGATTAGAAAAACGAAAGACATGATTTCTAAACATATTACGAAAGAAAAAAATACCTACGAAAGACTAGGCAGTATGGTTGAAAGACTATAGCCTGCCCGAAGGGCGAAAAAAAAAAAAAAAAAAAAAAATTATTATTTTGTAATTCAACTTCTCGTGTTTATTGTAATTTAATTCTGTAAATATTCGTACTATTAGGTCTTATTTGGTGTATATATATATTTTTGTGTAATTGAAGACAAAAAAATGGGGAAAAAGAGGCGGAGGAAGGATGAGCTGGAAATTCCTCCGGATCTGAAACAGCATTTGCAGGAATCTTCAGACTCTGACACGGCGGAGTCCACGGTATCGACGGCATACTCGGTTACTAAATTTAAAGATGCCAATGATAAGGAACCTAAGGACAATAAATATGCCATATATAAGGTAAAGGGGTATACGCGTAAGTACAGTGAAGATACGAAGCAGGCAGAGTTAATCGTTTTTCTTAGTCATATGGACGAGAATAAGTTTTTCAACGACAAAGATCGTATGGCCCTTTCCAAGGGCATACGAGAACATGGAGTGTCTGGTGTGATGCACTTGCGCACAATAAACAAATATAAGGTCGGTGTCACATTTGATTTACCAAATAACGCCAATATGTTTCTAAAAAACAAAAAATTATTTGATCAGCTTTCTCTAAAAGCATCTATCCCTGCTGGTGACACAGAGGTTACTGGAGTCCTTACTTCAGTCCCAGTAGATATGTCTAATAAAGAGATATTTTCTTTAATCGGCAGTTCAAAGAATGTAATACAGGTGAGGCGTTTCATGCGCAGGTTCAGAGGTGATGAAGGTAGAATATCTTTTGCCCCTACCCAGACTGTTGCTGTGACATTTGCATCCACTATTTTGCCAACTTATATTTATTTGGACTCATGGCGTCATGAGGTGAACAAATATATCCCACCAGTGAAACAATGCCTTAAATGCCTGCGTTATGGGCATATAGCTAAATTTTGTCGAAATACTGAAGTTTGTTCAATATGTACTGAACATCACAATTTCAGAATGTGTGTTGTTGCCCAAAAGGATGCTAAGTGTGCAAATTGTAACGGCAATCATATTGCAATCTCTTCAGCATGTCCAATAAAAAAGCAAAAGGTAGAAGAAAATAAAATTAAAACTAAAAATGCTACATATTCAGATCTTTTTAATGTAAACTCTTTCCCAGCTTTAACATCACGCAATCTGGACACTCAGATTAGTAATCTCATGAAATCAGATAAATTTATAAATACTTTAGTCGAAACACTCACAAAAATAATAAGCAATAAAGACGAACCTATTAATTCACTTTCTATTAAAGAAGCCTTGAAAACAACGTTCAGTAATAAATTTTCTTCAACCAGTTGATGGATTTTTCAGAATTAAATATTGTACAGTGGAATGCTCAAAGTTTAAATAGTAATAAACATTTATTTATCGATTTTCTTTATAGTCACAATATACATATAGCAATTATCAGTGAAACATGGCTTAAACCTCACCAAAATTTTAAAATAAAAAATTATAATATTGAGAGAAATGATACCGGTAACAAACATAACGGAGTCGCAATAATTATTCACAATACCATTACCTACTCTAAAATTGATACCTTCTTTGATAACTCATTGCAAAACATCTGTATTCAAATAAAAGTAAATAACAAGGAGATAAGCATAGTCAGTTTTTATAGTCCTTTGAATTGTAATCCAGCATTCAGAAAAGAAAACCTTGATTTATTAATAAAATCTATTCCTGGGCCATTTATATTTGCTGGTGACTTTAACGCTCACCACTCGTCTTGGGGTTGTGGCTCGGATTCTGTACGAGGTCGAAACATTTTGGAAGTAATAGATGATAATGATTTGGTTCTGCTCAATAATGGTCATGCAACAACAGTTGGCTCTTTAACTTGGCGACCTAACGCGCTAGATTTGACGCTGGTCTCTTCGTCTTTAGCTCTCAATTGTGAATGGAACGTACATGATTGTCCTCTTGGTAGTAGTTATCACATTCCTATAATCATTAAAGTAGTGATTAGTAATATTAACAAAAGTAATACATACAGCAATTGTTCTAATGCTGAACATTTGCCCATTTATCCAAATTATAAATTGGTGGATTGGCAAAGATATAGTAGTCTTGTTGATGAATTGTTGGTTGATTTTAAAGTCGATACTATAAGTCTTTCTGGTACATATCTTAAATTTTGTAGCATTTTACATACAGCAGCTGTAAATTCTATTGAAAATAATAATCATTTGACTGGTAGGACAAATTTTGTCAATCATTCATGTCTTGTAAATAATTTTAAAAGACCTTATCTTCCTTGGTGGAATCAAAAATGCACAGAAGCCGTATTAAATTTTAAAAATGCATACATATATTTTAAAAATAATCCTTCAGAAGAAAGCTATCTACAATTCAAAAGGCTTCGAGCGGTTAAAAAACTTGTTCTAAAATTGGAAAGACAAAAAAGTTGGTTTGCTCTTTGTGAAACATTCAATAGGACTACGCCATTATCTGTCATATGGAAATTTATGAGGAAGTATAATAAAACATTCAATTTTAATGCTCTCGAAGATGATGGATGGGTTTTAGATTTTCTTAAAAAATACACACCAGATTTCGCATCACAAGACTCAAAATCTTCATTCACAACCAGTACTAATCCCAGCAATAATTTTCTTCTTAGTCCTTTCTCATTGCAGGAATTAATATCAGCCATATCTTCCAGAAGAGATACTACTTATGGTCTTGATGGAATGCCATACATACTTTTTAAAAAACTTAGCATTAGTAGTTTAAAAATATTTTTACAACTTTTGAACTTATTATGGCAAAATGATATTATACCTCTTAACTGGAAGGTGGATTGCCTTGTACCTGTTTTAAAACCAGATAAGCCTAAAATGTGTCCTGATTCTTACCGCCCTATAGCTCTTACTTCTTGTGTTGGAAAATTATTTGAACAACTTTTAAAACAGCGTTTAGAGTTTTATATTGAAAAAAATAATATCTTACCATCAAACCAATTTGGTTTTCGTAGGAATCGTTCTGCTAGGGAAAGTGTTTGTCAATTACAGCTCGATATTCACAAGTCTTTATCGTCAAATGAAAATTTGGTTGGAGTGTTTTTTGATATTGCAGGTGCATTTAATAGTGTGAATATAGATATTTTATGTAGTGAGTTATCACAGATAGGAATCCCTGGAAAAATAATAAATTGGTTAAAACAATTTCTTAGCAATAGGAAAGTCTTTGTAAAATTTAACAGACACCTTTATGGTCCTAGGCTATCGTCTAAAGGAGTTTGTCAAGGGGGCATTTTATCGCCTTTAATATTTATATTGTATATACGAAGATTAAATTTAATGTTAGGGTCTCAGGTTAAAAACTTACAGTTTGCAGATGATTTAGTGGTTTATGCATCTGGGAAAAATGTATCACAACTAGTTGAAATAGTGAATGCTGCATTAATGTATCTATGTAAATATTTCTCTTACCTTGATCTTAGTGTCAACCCATTGAAGTCCAAAGTTGTTTTATTTGGTAAACATAATCATAATATGCCTGCTGTGTTTTACAATAATTGTGCATTACCCAGTTCTTTAGATGTCAAATTTTTGGGTGTTATTTTTTCACATAATTTGTCCTGGAATAATTATATGAAACATATTATTAGCAAAGCAAATAAAGCTTATAATATTTTGAGATCCTTGAGTGGTACATATTGGGGTGCAGACCCTAAAATTTTGTTATTATTGTACAAATCTTTAGTTCGTAGTCACTTTGAATATGGTTTCTATTGCTTTGCTGCAGACTCTAAACATGTAAATAGTTTAAATATTTTGCAAAACAAGTGTTTGCGCGTTATAACTGGGGCGTTCAGAAGCACTCCTGTAAATGCAATGCAGATTGAATGTAATGTTCCACCATTAGCCATTCGTTTTGATTACTTGTTAGAAAGGTTCTTTTTGAAGCTTTATAGTGTTTTGGGTAATAGTCTTTTAGTCAATATGTTGCATTTAGCTATGCAAACTGCTACAAAATCTTTTTATATACTACAGCAACTTAGAAAATTTAAAAACTTCATTGAAAATATTAACATTTACCGATCTAAGCTTATCTTGCCTTGCTATGAGGGAACTTTCAGCAGTAAATTTCCAGCTATTAGTGTTATTATAAATAAGAAAAAGGATTTGCCTTCAAAAGAGGAAGTATATGTAATGTTGTCAGAGTGGTCAGATCATAAATTTGTGTATACTGATGGTTCCAAGAATGATAGAGCTGTTTCTTTTGCCATCTATGAGCCATCTTCAAACGTAGGTATTGGTAGGAGAATTGACAGAAATGCTAGTATTTTTACAGCTGAAGCTGTTGCAATTCTGAGTGCTTTGAAACATATTAAAAATAGCAATTCTGAACATAGCAAATGGGTTGTAGTAAGTGACAGTATGAGTGTTTTAAAAAATTTGGCAAATAATAAACTACATGCCAACACTAATTACATTATTCATTTGATAAAACAACTCTGGGTTGAATTAGCCCAGTCAAATATTGAAATTTGTTTTGTTTGGGTACCTTCACATATTGGTGTTAGAGGAAATGAAAAAGCAGATTTTCTTGCCAAAAAAATTGTTGAATTGGAAGAATTAATACCTAGCACTGATACGAGTGTTCCCATACCATACACAGACGCAGTTAGTCTCTTAAGACGGCGCATGTGTGAGGCATGGGGGAAATATTCATACCACTGCACACATATTGAAAATAAAGGTTCTTGGTTTAACAGTCTTGATGTTCAAATCAACTCTGTTCCTTGGTTTTGCAAAAATAATTTATTTGTAAGTAGAAAGTTTTATTCAATTATTTGTCGTATGCGCTTTGGTCATTGTAGATTAAATTATCATCTTCGTCGTCTTAAAATGGTCAGCATATCGTATTGCAATTACTGTCAATCAGAAAAAGTTCAATCACTACATCATATCTTCTTTGAGTGTTCATCTTTCAACATTCAGCGCCTTGTGTTGTCGGATGAGCTTCTAAAAATTTATAAAACACCTGATAGGGTCCCGCTGTGCATACAGGAGTTGCTTAAGAACGCTTCAACTTATTTATATTTGTATAGATACATATTGGAGACTGTTAATGAGATTTAAATAGTTCTATTTCTTGTTCCTATGCACCTAGGTATATGTAAATATTACCGTTTTATTATTATTTATAGTTTGTATATTTAAAACTGTAGCTTAAGATGTTTTTTAAAAAAAAACCAGAAGAAAGAAGAAAATAAACTTATACAAGATGACATATCTTTGATGACATGAATGAAATGGAAATGACACTTAACCTGGAATTGATTGACATATAATGGAAATGACGTTTACCCTGGAGTTGGAATTGGAAAAAAAAAACGGAATTACCTATGTAAAAACAAGATTTTTACTAATAATCAAAGACAAACTTATAATGACTACAACATGGATTAGAAAAACGAAAGACATGATTTCTAAACATATTACGAAAGAAAAAAATACCTACGAAAGACTAGGCAGTATGGTTGAAAGACTATAGCCTGCCCGAAGGGCGAAAAAAAAAAAAAAAAAAAAAATAATTTTGACAGTTTCTTTTCATTGACACTGACAGATTGACACTTGACACTGACAGCCTGACAGGACAGGACAGAGATACATTCAAAAATATTTACGTAGTGACATTATATCGTATCAAATCACAACAAACAAATTCTCTCGTACAAAAATCACAGTCACAGAGTGTCCACCGAGTTCCCGTTGAAACGTTACTGTTCTGACGTCAACAGAAGTAAATAATTGGCAGTGTAATTGTTCGCAAAGCAGTCATTTTTCTGTATTGTGTCCAATGTCCGTGACCGGCGACGTAGCACCGAAGGTCTTCGTTCTGGATGGAGGTTTTTCAACACAGCTGTCGTGTCATGTCGGCACCTCAGCGGACGGAGACCCGCTGTGGAGCGCGCGCTTCCTGCAGACACACCCCGAAGATGTTGTCAACACACATCTCGACTTCTTGCGGGCTGGCTCTGACGTTATCATGACAAATACTTATCAAGCATCTGTCGGGGGCTTCGTTAAACATCTTGGTCTTACGCCTAAGAACGGATACGCTCTTATTAAACACGCTGTGGAACTTGCCCAGCGCGCCCGCGACACCTACTTAGATGAATGTCGAGAGACAGGGCACCACACAGCAACTCCACTGATCGCCGGCTCAATCGGGCCGTACGGCGCGCACCTGCACGACGGCTCCGAGTACAGCGGCAACTACGCCGACGTGACAGCTATCGACACCATGCGGGAGTGGCACATGCCCAGGATCAGGGCCCTGGTTGAAGCTGGAGTAGATTTCTTAGCCTTTGAGACAATACCTTGCCTGAAAGAAGCTGAAATGCTTGTGAAGATATTAAAAGAGTGCCCTCAAATGAAGGGCTGGTTGAGTTTCAGTTGTAAAGATGAGCATTCATTAGCACATGGAGAAGACTTCAAGACAGCTGTGAAGAAGTGTTGGGACTTGAACCCAAACCAGCTAGTGGCTGTGGGTGTGAACTGCTGCTCTCCAAAGATTGTTGCAGAGTTATTTAAGGGCATCAATGATGATAGGCCACAGGCTCCCATACCATTCATCACCTACCCTAACTCTGGAGAGAAGTACAACCCTCAGATAGGGTGGATAGACCGGGACAAGTGTGAGGCTTTGGCTAACTTTGTGCCCGAGTGGCTGGATGTTGGAGTGAGGTATGTAGGAGGATGCTGCAGGACATATGGAGCTGATATCTCCCTCATCAAGAATCAAGTCCAGATCTGGATGGCTAGTCACACTAAGACCAACTAATATCTCCCATCTACTATACTAGCTACATCTTATAGAGCTTCATGTTTTAAGAGTATAAACAATTAAAACATGCAAATTATTTTCACATAATCACTTGCAATATTAGAAACTAAAGTTATATAATTATATGATAATATATTGGCTTCTATTTCAGTACTGTTGACCTAATAGACACCATAAAAAGTTCTTGTTTATCTGCTATAGTAAAATGGAACTTAAATCTGAAGCTATAGAGTTTATTGTTGTTAAAAGTAAATATAATGTGTTATATTATTTTGTGTTATTGATTCATGATTACACCATCTTTCAAATATTATCTGCTAGCTACTAACTGCTTAGCAATAGTCGTAAGAAAGAACCCTTGCATAAAGCTAACTAGTAGTTTTTTTTTATAAAATTGTTGTTAGAAACTTAGCAAATAAACTAAATATTGGAATATATCAAACATTTTCTAACATAGGCAATGTAAATAGTTGTTATCATTGCACCTTATTGTTTTGTTTTTTTTTATAATGTTATTTATATATAAGGAAACTGGAGACTTAAAAAGACTGAACTCTTTTACAGAGAGTATTTGGTATATCTGTAAGAAAAAATCAGAGGGATGACAAAATTAAAAAGTTGCTAAAAGAAAATGAAGATTTGAGGGAACAAAACTTGAAACTGACTTTTGAAACTAACAAAATAAAGAAGGAAATGGGCAAGGTACTGTGGCATGTGGGGGCATGGGACAGCTTCTGATGCCTAATCGTTTAAAATAAAGTTTTCTGTGCAATGTTACTGTTATATTCTTGAACTTATAATGTATGTAACTTTATACCTTTGTTTATGTTAACCTTATCTTTCTGCTGCAATAAGATGTCGGGGATGGGACTGAGCGACACAGAGTTCTCTAGTTTCCACTGCTCTCTCTTTCGCAGGGTGCATGCCAATGCTTACGTAAACACTTGCAGATTTGTGTTGTTCCTATACCACGGACGGCGCTATGGCGTGCAAAATGTGTTATGCACTACTTGTTAAGAATAAACTTGCAACTATCGCTGAAATGTGGCGTCAATATACATACTTTATTGTTTTATAAATATATTGTTTTTATGTACCTTTTGTGTCGTGTTTTACTTATGTTATGTACTTAATGTATAATTCTTGGTCAGTGTGCTGCTACAAAGAAACATCATCTTTGCCACAAAAATGGCCCTTAAGTGTGCATTTAGAATCTCATCATCGATTCAAATCTAGTGCCCCTAGGAAGACCTCTCCTTCCATAATTACAAGAGCAATGTCTGCTCCCTTTCTTTCTATTGATTATACAGCCTACATATATCATTCAACTCTTTTGTTTTTTAACACTGTCTCGAACTCAATTTAAATCATGCCACTGTTCAGGCATGTCTACTTAATTACCTAATATTGTTTATTATTATAATTAAACAGTTATAACATCTTGTACCTTTATTACATGGCAGGACACAGAGAAACTACGTACACGTATCGTAACACCTAGTTGTACCTATCTGTGTTCACAAATAAACTTATCGTATAATAATGACACGTTCCCAGCTGAACGACGACAAGTTCACGGATTACCTGTCGCTGATGCGCGAGCGCGACGCGCGCTACACGCTGTACTTCGAGAACCTGGCGCTGCAGATGAAGCTCAAGGAGCTGGATGGCAGCTCCTACCCCGTGGACGACGCCTACGGAGACCCCGTCGTGCTCCGCATAGCGCTTGATCGATGCAGGTGATCCATGAAAAAATCAAGTCATTTATTTAAACTAGGCTGAGAGCCAGTACTTTTTCAACATAAAGACGGTCCCCTAAAACGCCCGCCCATCGCCACACCCTATTGATTCAAAATGCAGGCTACAGTCGCGGTTCGTAAAATATTTCTTCCTTCCTTCAATCACAAAGGATTTTTTTTTAAATTAGCACTGTTTGTAGTCTAAAACTACATGTAACTTTCAAAACGACCCTGCCCCCTTCACCACGACTTAGTGTTTTAGCTGGCAAGATGTGGCGCAAGAAACTCAGCAGCTGAAAAGCGTCCATTGGTGAACACAGGTCCCCTCAAGTGCCGCCATTTAAGCCGGTCATGTGCGAACAGGATTAATGTCCACAATTAACTTTTCCAGGGAACAGCTATCGTTCACCCAGACGGAGCTGAAGAAGATGACGGACGAGTACGCGGACACGGTGCCGCGGCGCGAGTTCGACACGCTGGAGGCCAAGCATCACAACCTGTGCAAGGCACTGGACAAGCTGGAGGAAGAGTATAAGCTGCTACGGAACAATAATAAACGGCTTTTGGGTACGTAGTCTTACTTCGCCCTCTGCTGACAGTGTTATTGAGTTTTTCAGTAGCGAATTTCTCAGTAGCAGCTCTGGAATCGTGCGGCGTGCCTGATAAATAAGCTCGTCTCACCTCTTATGACATGAGACTTAGCATAGTCATTAATACAGCCGCAGAATGTGGTCGGTACACTTCTTTCTACCCGTCGACGAATACATGCGTGCTGTTACGTGTCATTTCGTATGTAGTCTATACTTACTAACTTTATTTACAGCATCAAAGACGTCCATCGAAGAGGAGTTGTTCGAAACGAAGGAGCGCTGCAGTGAATTGGAGCGCGCCGGCACGCCGCGTCCGCACTGGGACTTGTGTGCTGACTTCATTGGAGGGGGACGAGATAGGTGGGATACTGACCCTTATTGTGACAGCAATAGAGACTGTTATAGAAGGAGCGCTGCAGTGAGCTGGAGCACGCCGCGTCCGCACTGGGACTTGTGTGCTGACTTCATTGGAGGGGGACGAGATAGGTGGGATACTGACCCTTATTGTGACAGCAATAGAGACTGTTATAGAAGGAGCGCTGCAGTGAGCTGGAGCACGCCGCGTCCGCACTGGGACTTGTGTGCTGACTTCATTGGAGGGGGACGAGATAGGTGGGATACTGACCCTTATTGTGACAGCAATAGAGACTGTTATAGAAGGAGCGCTGCAGTGAGCTGGAGCACGCCGCGTCCGCACTGGGACTTGTGTGCTGACTTCATTGGAGGGGGACGAGATAGGTGGGATACTGACCCTTATTGTGACAGCAATAGAGACTGTTATAGAAGGAGCGCTGCAGTGAGCTGGAGCACGCCGCGTCCGCACTGGGACTTGTGTGCTGACTTCATTGGAGGGGGACGAGATAGGTGGGATACTGACCCTTATTGTGACAGCAATAGAGACTGTTATAGAAGGAGCGCTGCAGTGAGCTGGAGCACGCCGCGTCCGCACTGGGACTTGTGTGCTGACTTCATTGGAGGGGGACGAGATAGGTGGGATACTGACCCTTATTGTGACAGCAATAGAGACTGTTATAGAAGGAGCGCTGCAGTGAGCTGGAGCACGCCGCGCCCGCACGGGGACTTGTGTGCTGACTTCATTGGAGGGGGACGAGTTCGGCAATATATACGTGTAACGCTCAGGGTAGCCGCAGGTAGAGAGACCACGCTAACAGATGGCCACCAGATGTTGCCGGCCTGTGTGAGGCCCATTGGTCTGCTGGCAGTCCCAATAAATCGGTTAAAACGGTTCTTGCTCGTTCCCGCTAAAACCAGTGGCGGATTTGCAGTCTCGGCCGCCCTAGGCCCCAAGCCATTAGCCGCCCCTTTCTTAGCATCCACTCACATCTCGACATCTTAGACTACATAATGAAATTACTTTATTGCCAACTTTTAAGAAATTTCTTTGAAATTTAGGAAAAAAAAGAGTTTTATTTCGCAAGAACATGGTACATAAGTTGTTACATCTAGTTATTTGCTCTAACATACTCTGCCAACTTGGCATACTTGGTTATGATAACTTTTACACGAGTGTTATCAACTTTCAACACTTAATTGCGAGTTAAATATTTGAATATCTAATTAAACACAATTAATTTGTACGGAGCTACTTGTTATCGCAAGTGCGGGTGGGTAGTGTGGGTAAAAGTAACTATAAGTTTACTATAATAAATAATAATAATAACAGCTGCTAATTTCCAATATTTTACGAGGTTTCAGGAATAATTGCACATTTAAATAAAATATTTAAACGGTTTTAGGTTTTATTTATTTAACTACAGGTTAAGAGTACAAGATAAGATATAATAAGTGTTTTACAATGTGTTACTAAACTCGCCTGCACGATTTTTCTGCACTTAAGTGCAGAAAAATCATTAATTAAATCTTCGCAATCCAATTTCTTTAAAAAATCAGCTTCTATGTTAAGCAAATCAAGATCGTTTAACCTTTGGTCAATTGTTGTGCGTAAATATTTTTTAACTCGTCGTAAACAAGAAAAGATCGTTCTCCAGAACAGTTACTGGCGGGAGTACACACACACACACATACGAAGAGCAATATCCACGTTTGGGTAAATGCTTTGAAGACCTTCAGTTCGTAACCATTTCAACAAACTGACAGCAATGTTCCGATCTTCATTTTTTATAGTGCAGTGAGAACGAAAATGAAAAAATTCAAAAAAAAAAAATCGTCTTCTAAGTCAGTAGAATAAATTATTTGCAATGCTTTGGCCTTTTCTTTGATTTCTGACGCGCTTAATTATGTCACATTAATAATAAAATTAAATTTATTGTACAGCACTATATATGCATCTCGCCGTTTTTTTAATTCTGCTGATAATCTATCAATTATGACCAAAAAAGTATTAATTCTAAAATCTTCGCGACCATTTGTTTGTTGCATCTCTTTATCTAATGTCTCGCCAGAAAGTAGCTTACTCTTTTTATTGCGTCTAAAATCTCTTTCATATTGACAAGAAATGGACAATTCTTTGGCGTTGTTTTCAAACTCATCAAAATTGTTACGTGTTTCGCCAATAAAATGTATTAGTACCTCATAGAGTTCTATGACAACGGTAATGTCAATTTCCACACTCTGAAGCTTTTTACTTGTGGCGTTAATGCGATCCAGTAAACATCCCCAAAAAACAGTCATGACGGCCGTTTCAAAACGTTCCAGTTTTAAACGAATACCTCCTGCTTCGCATATAACTAATGGCTCTCTTGTGATGTATATCATATTTTCGATGGAAACTAACGCTTTATGGATTTCATTCCACGATTCGCGTAAACTTTTGCATGCGTCTGCACGAGCTGACTAACGAGTGGTTGATAAACTTGTGATAGTGAAATGGGATAGTCAATTATTAGAAAAAAATATTTCGCTCTTAATATTTCCATAACAATTGTCTTCAAAACTCGTTTCCCATAAGCCGAGTGAATTCTTCGCATGTTGTTGAAGTATGATAACTCTTATGTCCTGAGCCTGGATTCCCATAACGTGAAATATGTTTGGCTAAGAACGGATCGAACTCAGCGATAAGCTCTTAGGACATCAAATAATTTCCATTATGAAATTAACCAAATTTCTAGTCGTGTCCTCTGAAAGGCAATCCACGTGATGAAAGCGCTTTTCAGAATGTTTTTCCAGTAATTTATTTCATCATCGAATTGCATTGTTAATACGTGTTCAATGCGACGTAAATCGTTACTTCGTTTGTTCATACGCAGGACAGATAATTTGTGAGTAGACGAGTTCTCATGAGTTGATACTCGATAATAGGATTTTTTTCAATCATTGAAACCTTCCTTTTTGTCGAACTGACTCTCCCCAGCATTAAAAAGAAGACAAGGTCCACAAAAAACAATCCAGTACTTTCGGAATAAATCAGCCACTTTCGCAAAACTTCTTCGCCATTTAGAAGCTGACGTTCAAATAAATGTTTCGACAACTGTCGCGCCTTATCTTTGTAAATACGCTAACTCTTAGAAAAATCATTTTGGATGTTTTGATTGGCTCCGTTCTTACAAAAGTAATCACGCGTGAATTCGTCGATTGTCCATTTGGCTGGATTGTTGCTGATTTTGCATGGTGCACTCCTGGTACTAGTGGGACATCTTCGGCTTCTTACTTTGATGCACTAGCCACAACGATCAAAGTATCTGCACTCGAAGACACTGAAGAAAAATCAGCTGACGTAGCACTCCCACTACCACTTGGAACGTCACGTGTTGGATCAATGATATAATCTTTAATATATGGTTTTCCAAAGAAATCGTCTAATTTCCCTTTTTATTCATCACATCCTTTTGTTTATCATCTTTTTCTCTAGCTCGCTTGCGATACTCTGCCCCACTTAAACTTTTCTTTCCATCCATATCTAATTATGTAACATCATCAGTAACTTAACACTATTTACGTAAGGTATCGCTCTGTAAAATATTCATGAGCTGTCGATTTTTGTTATTATAGCAGAACAAATAAGTTTTTTGACACGATTCTCGAAATCTCGAGATCTGGCCGCCCTAGGCCCGGGACTACCGGGCCTTAGGGTAAATCCGCCACTGGCTAAAACTATTGTTGTAGCTTTAAGTCAAAGTTATACAAGAAGTTGAAGTGGTACCTATACTGTTGTTAGCGCGTAAAATCTCCCAAATACAAAGTGTTGTTGTAGATTAATAGTAGTTTATGAAACAGTTGCATAATGAGGGGTATTAAAAAATTAGTGTGTGTTTAAAAACCGAGCCATAGCCCCATAGGAGAGGTTTTTAATAGTTTTCACACGAATGTTTTAATACCTAGCTATGTGCCGTTTCATACACTACTTTATCTACACTCATAAATTGGGATTGAACCTACTAAATACCTCGTTTTTCATTTTCCATGCCATAAAATCGTGATAGCATTGTCATATACTTTTCTCGACTTTGCTGGTAATAAATTAAGAGTAATTTCCTTCGCCGGATCTAAAATATCGGACGGAGTCAAATTTTCTTCACCTTCACGATATCAGACATTTTTAAACAATAATTTAAATAACTCATGAAATTCAGTACAGCAAAACTTGCAAAACGTATGAATGGCGCCAAAACCCAGCACATCACCGCATTAACCGCGCATGCGCTAAGGCGGCTATTTTTTTCCCGTCCATTCAGCGACCTATGGAATTGTGTGAAGTTGTTCGCATTGCGGTAAAGAAGTCGTGCGGAAATAATACCGCAAGAAATCCGTGTTTTGCCACAGAATCCACCGCACCACGGTGCGAATTTTATTCGCCCGAATATTTTGAGCTCTATGAACAGGTAGAAGGAAACAAAATTCGCGCGAATAAAAATCGCAGTGCGTGCTAAGTCTAATTGGAATCAAATATTTTTATAATAGGTACTATAAAATGGCTTTACAAAAAATATTGATGGAAACTCCTTAGTGATTAACTTCTTGGATTTATCCTATATCGTAATAGAAAAATAGTACATTATGGTACAAGTGTGTAATGTTGGTGATTACCGCTGAGGCGCCTTTGAGACCCGAGCCGTTAGGTGAGGGTCTTAAGAGAGCCGAGGACGGTA
The DNA here is from genome assembly GCA_964057195.1 of Orthosia cruda. Lineage (NCBI taxonomy): Eukaryota > Metazoa > Arthropoda > Insecta > Lepidoptera > Noctuidae > Orthosia > Orthosia cruda. The sequence goes on along the minus strand of OZ059835.1, from coordinate 1,848,626 downwards.
ATCATTAATACACACGTGTATCATACGACGTTTTTCAACACACTTGTGAAGAAAATAATACAAAAAATTAATTTCCAACAGTAAAAACGAGTTGATTTTTTTTTGCAATGGCGGGCAAAATTAATCAATTTTCCTATGCGCGAATTAAGTGATTGACACTTGAGTGGTTTAAAAATAAACTTTATTTAGACGAACAGCGTTACAGTAATTAAGATAGTGATGTCTATTCTAATAAGGAGACATGTATTTATATTTAATTATTGCTAAGTTAACAATATTCTTATACACTACTTATTTGCTACTTTGAGGTGGAGGGGGATTTGCTGATAAAGCGAATAGCGTTAGGGTCGTCACACTTAACTCCTCCCTCCCTAAGAGAGAAATTATCTAAAGGCAACTCTGTCGTCTTTAGAGAATTTCGTCTTAGTTTCTTAGTCAATAACTCTCTTCTTTGAAACAAAAATCCAATGACGAATACAATTATAATGGCGTAAATACTTATGGTCCATACACTGATTTTGTCACTGACTATAATGGTTTCACCATCACTGACACTATCACTGTATTTGGCTTGGTTCAGCAGTTCCTTGACGTCGCCTAGATCTACTCCTCTGAGATCCATCTGCTTGGCTGACGGGGTGACATCTCTGCGTAGTTCGGGCATCTGTACTAGTGGCAGTCTGAAGGAGACTAAACTGGTGTTTATGGGTGTTGTGATTGAGATATCAGCTATCTGTAAGGTACAATGTTGACTTGGCACTAGTATGTATGTGCCTCGTAGATTGTGTCTGCGGGTCTCCTCTTCGCAGTGCTCCGTTGCAATAGTTTCCTTTTCCGTGTATATCAACCAGTGAATGCTGGATATAGGCTGCACCTTGGTTTCTTCTATCTGCACCTGGTGTTGCTTGCAGTTACTGAAGTTATGTTGTAATAACATGAGCTGTTGGATACATGTTTCCTCTGCGTACTGTACCACGTTTTCATCGGAACAGAGATATGTCTGATCTTCTATTTCCTTACAGTCATCGACTACGGATCTGTATTTCGACTTGTTCACTATTAGGTAAGGATATTGGGGTATAATGATATTAGGTTTTTGGGTTATCTGGTTATAAATCGGGATAGGAGTAACTTTATAATAATTGTATGTGTTTTTGTCTATTAGTGGTACTTCTAATACAAATATAATTTTACTATTGTCTATATATCCCTTAATTTCTATATTTCCTTCTAATTTTACTAAGTTATCTAATCTTAATGGATAAATTAAGTTATGATGTTTTCTTATGACATTAAGAATATTAAATAATTCTGTGGTATTTACTATGGATGGATGTAATATGTGCATGTTACTAAAAGCAATAGCAGTTTCCAATTCAAAAATAATGGAATAAATGGTACGACAATTATTCAAAACTTGATTCATACTATTCATTATGGTTAAAAGGTTAGAGTACTTGGTTTGATTTTGAATCAGTGTTTGAAAGTGTTTTATTTTGAAGTCCAAATGTCTAGTATTAAAGTTAATGTCATCAGAAACATTGAGTAATTTATCGAAAGCCTTCTGCATTAATGATACTTTTCGTTCTATTGAATGTTCCCTATTTCCTAAATTACTAATTTCTACATTATATTTCCTAGCATCTTCGTTATCTAAATATCCTGTTATTACCTTAATAAGGGATCCTAATGGGTTTATAAGTCCTCTCCTTGTTCTGCTAGAGGGTAGAATCTGTTTTAACCTATCTTTTGTCAATTCTATAAATGATTTTTAACTTATTATACTCTTCTATATTATTTTCTAACTGGATAGTTAGCGAATTTAAATCTATAGTCTTAATAATATCCCAATGGTTAGTCCTCATCAGAGCTGTTCCAATCCGGATCGGAACTATTCCCGGATTCTGGTCGATCCTCTGGATGTTCAGGGTCGTCCCTTGATCCGCTAGGACGAGCAGTATCAACCACCATCTGTGAAGGGCGTTTGACATTTCTTAATGCTACTTTAGTGTTTCTATTTTTAAGCTTAACTGGTACTATGTTACGTTTAGGTTTGCCGGTGACCATTGCCTTTTCGTATCGCGGCAGTTCTTTTGCTTTCCTAGTCCTAGTATTTTTCATGAAAACCGTGTCACCATCCACTATTTTTGGTGGGTCCTCCCCTCCTTTCTTATCTCTAACTAGGTTTTTATGTCCAATCATTTGGCTGCTTAAATGCTCATAAAGAATTTTCAGTCGTTTACGGTGATCCTGTAATATCTTTTGCATTAAAGTTTTGTCCCTGTCAATATCAAAAGCATTTCCAGAATCTGTGTGCCCGAAAACTACTTCGTAAGGTGTGAAATTTGTAGCGCTATGAATAGTGTTGTTATAACCCATGATCGCATATGTCATAACGGAAGCTGCATCTAAACTAGATTGTTCATATTTTGCTAACCTATATATTTCAATGATTGTAGAATGAAACCTTTCTACTATTGCCATTGAATTAGGGTTGTTAGGTGTCCCTATGTGTTGCTCAATTTTATATAAACTTAACATTTCCTTAAGCAATTCATTGTTAAACTCAGTGCCTGCATCGCTACTTATTTTTTTGGGTATTCCATACATACAAAAATATTTGATTAGAGCTCTCACTACCTCGGGTGTGCTTTTATTAGGAATCTGTATTGCTTGACCCAATTTACTAAATGAGTCTACTATGGTTAAGTATTGATTTTTCTCTATATATAACAGATCTATAAAAACTTCCTGGAATGGACTGTCTGTAGTTTGTGTTAATTGTATAAATGGTTTTAGAGGTTTCCTGTCATACTTCATTTTCTTACATTCTTCACATGCATTAATAATAGCTGTAACTGTTTCTTTCATATTGCTCCACCAATATGCTCTTTTTAACTTCATTAGAGTCTCTCTAATACCTCTATGACAAGTCTTCCCTTGATGATATTTGACAACTAGGTCTTTCTGGTCGCTTTCATCCGTAACATTCACAACTCTTTCAGTACATTCGACAAAGTTTTGCGTTCCCTTTTTGTAAAGTGACGTAACTACATTAACAAATGTTTTTCTATGACAATGGTCTTCAAAGTAAATGAAGTACTTATTTTTGTAATCTATATATTCTTTAAGAAAATTTTTGACTAAGATTTCGCTGTTACTAGGGGGTAGATGGACTTCAAAAATTTTTTGTTTGTTATTAGAAATATCTTTCACACAGATATCGTCCCTGTGCCATGTGAAAACATGAATTTGTCTAGCTTTGGTATCTACCGCTTCATTAAGAATAGGGATACCTTCATGTTCCCTATTAGATATTGAATTTGCTGTCGCGGCGTCGCTTTCAGAATCAGATAATTCTATCGTCTCTATTTCTGGTTCTTTAACGCTAAGTTTTACGATTTCGTCCGTCACTTCTTTCAAATGTTGCTGTAATCTCGCTTCCTTCTCATCTACGTTAACTATCATTGATTCCGAGTCATCTTTTGTAATATTAATTTTGATACGCGACAAGGCATCAGCATTCGTATTTTGTTTACCTTTCTTATAATATATATCGAAATTATAGTCCTCTAAGCGTAAACGCCATCGAGTTAGCTTGCTATTAGGTTCTTTTAATGAATTCAACCATGCCAAAGGTCTATCTATGGTCGGTATATATTGTAAATTTTCTGCCATATAAATAGGGCCTGAAATGTTTAACTGCCCATACTATGGCCAATAACTCTTTTTCTATCGTACTATATCTAGATTCTGTATCGCTTAGTTTTCTACTGGCAAATGCAATAGGTTTGTCTGATCCTATAGTACCTTGAGAAAGTACTGCTCCTACCGCAACGTTTGAAGCGTCCGTTGTAAGAATAAATGGTTTTGAAAAATCGGGGAATTGTAACAAAGGTGCATGTGTCAGCAACTCTTTACATGTTTCAAAACTTTTTTTATATTCATCATTTATCTCAATCTTTCTTCCCTTCTTCAGGCATGCTGTGAGAGGTGCGGTTATCTTAGAAAAATCTTTTATAAACTTTCTATAATAACCAATTAATCCTAAGAAACTCTTAATTTCTGTAATTGTTTTGGGCAAAGGGTATTTCAGAATAGCCTCTATTTTGTCGTTGTTAGGCTTAAGGCCATCCCTAGTTATTGTATGACCCAAGTACATTACTTCCTTTCTCAAAAATTCGGATTTATCAGGCTGGACTTTTAAGTTAGTTTTTCGAAATCGCTCGAAAATAGCTCGTAGTTTCTCCATGTGTTCTTGTAAACTGGTGGAGAATATGATGACGTCATCAAGATATACAAGACAATGCAAACCTTGCAGACCTCTGAGGACGTTATCCATTGCACGTTGAAATGTGGCAGGCGCTGTTTTCAAACCGAAAGGCATTCTGTTGAATTCGTATAAGCCGAATGGTGTTGAAAACGCGGTTTTTTGTCTGTCTTCCTTCTGGATTTGTAATTGATGATAGCCAGACGCAAGATCTAAGGTGGAAAAATACATACTCTTTCCTAGTTTATCAAAAAGATCATTGATGTTTGGCAAAGGGTACTTATCGTCCACAGTTATCTCATTCAAACGTCTATAATCTACTACCATCCTCCACTTTTGTTGTCCAGAGGCATCTAATTTCTTTGGGACAAGATGGACCGGTGCACTCCAAGGAGAATTTGATTCTCGAATTACATCGTCTTTTAGCATTTTATCCACTTGGCGCCTAATCTCGTCTGTTTGAGCGGGCGGCAACCTATAGGCTTTTACATTAATGGGATCTTCGTTTACCGTTCTAATTTTATGTTTCACTTCATTAGTGAAAGACAACGGTATGTCCTCACAATAAAAAATATCCTTATATTCCTTACAAATATTCTTAATCATCGTTCTTTCCTCCTCATTCATATGATCTAACCTTAATTTTTTTAAGTTATTTAATAATAACTCATTCATTCTGTCTCTGTCGCTTAAATTGTTAACTACGATCTCTCGGTGATTGTAAGGTTCTACCTGAAAGGGGTTAGTGACCTTGAGGGTCATTTCTATGTCCTTGCAGTTCTGGATAACCGTATATGCATAACCATTTACACAGTTAACTAACGCACAGGGCATTCGAATTCCTTGAGTCAATTCTTTAAAATCTAAAATAGCCTCGCCATTAGTTAAATTTACGGGCAGTTTCACCCTTAACTCACTACGTGGCGGTAAAATATAAGTATCTTTTAGCGCTGAAGAATAAACAAAAGGTATATCAGTATTCCTCGTACATAAAGTTAGTGTTTGGTAATCAATTTTTGCCTCTAATTGCTTTAATAAATTACTGCCTAATAAACCGTCATAGTTATTGTCAACATCGTACACGTAAAACTTATGACCTTCGGAATTTTTAAATATTTTGGGCAAGGGAGTTAAAACAACTTCTGTATGCATACTCACACCATGAGTACTGACTACTTCGAAAGGTTCTTTGTAGATAGCATTTTTAAAATAATGGTAAGCGACACGTCGACCTATAAATGATCTAGAACTACCAGAGTCTAACATAAAAACTGCATTACCTAGCTCCGGAATTACAATGTAAGGCAAAGAACGATAATTGGTACAATTTAAAACTATTTTTTCTCTCTGTGTGAGGCTTTCAGGTAAAAATTTTCAATCTGTTCAGTTTCATAGGACGTGTTTGCTTGCGGTTCATAATCGCTAGTATTTTGTTCATTATTATCGTATGTCATAAGTGAGTCATTATTCGTATAATTTACGCGTCTAGAGCTTGCAGTTCGCATGGTAACATCGGTGTTTGAACCCGAGTTTGCTGGCGTTGCATTATACGCCGGTGACGTCCGCGGCGCGGCCTGCTGATTCAACCACGGCGTTGACCTACTTTGTTGTGGCGACTGATTTTGCGCATTATTTTGGTTTCTAAAAGAATTTCTATATTGAGTTGAATTATTTGGAGAATTCGTTTGAATAATATTTCCTGTTGAACTATTTTGTACCGGTGTACTAGGTTGGTTTTGCGGATTGGGCGAACGTTGGGAATTGCCATTATTATTGGAAAATTTTCCTGGCGGTTTTGAACCACTTTTATTTCTATTATTTCTAGATTCATAAACCGTCTGAAAGTTTTGCTCTTCTAACACTACTTTCAAGGCGTCTTCTAGTGTCGCCACATTCCTTAATCGTACCAATCTAACTAAATAAGGAGGTAAGTTATATAGAAAAACATTCAATGACGAATTAGTATAAATATGCTGTTTGGCTTGGCGTAAATTCGCATCGTCTACAGTTTCAATTATTTTTGCAATCAAGACACTGCGCAAGTTTTGAATCCTATGACAGAAATCTAAATAACTTTCGTTGTAATTTAGTTTCATAGACTCCAACTCTAATACTAAACAATCTTCGGTTCTAGGGTCACCAAAATGTTGTGCCAATAATGTTTTCAATTCCAACCAAGTACGAATATTATCCCGTTCCCCTACTAGATTCGCGGCTTCCCCTGTTAATCTACTAGTAAGAACGTGAAATAGATATTCGTTCTGTACTTCTCCCCCTTGAAATGTATTTATAATATATTCACATTTCTTTATAAAAAGTGGGAGCTGTCTAGAATCGCCACTAAACTCTGGAATAATTTTTGCCATTGTTGGCGGAACCTGCACGATTTGATCCATCTTGAAAGAACAGAACACAGAAAAAAAAAACTATACACTTAATACCTAACTAGGTTAATCTTATTACGCAAGTTATATCGTAATAAAATAAAATAATGTTATTACGGTATTGCTCAACCCCTAATAACACAACACATACAATTAAAACAAAGAGAAAAATGATAAAGAAAAACAGAGAGGATAGTGAAAAAGTTTTACTCACAGTCCTGTAGTTACTCCCATCTCCTCCTTGTGACTACTATCAGATACTGCGCCAGCCGTTGTGCCTGGTACTTAATAGATTTGTTTGTTCGGGGATCCCTGTTGAACTGTAGAAACAGACGTCCAGCTGCGCTTGTAGAGTTATATACGTCGCAAACTGACTACAGAGATCCTACCGGCTGCGCCAATTAAGTGATTGACACTTGAGTAGTTTAAAAATAAACTTTATTTAGACGAACAGCGTTACAGTAATTAAGATAGTGATGTCTATTCTAATAAGGAGACATGTATTTATATTTAATTATTGCTAAGTTAACAATATTCTTATACACTACTTATTTGCTACTTTGAGGTGGAGGGGGATTTGCTGATAAAGCGAATAGCGTTAGGGTCGTCACACTTAACTCGCGCGCATCTAACAATGGCGATCGGCCATAGACTAAAAATAATGAGTTATCTTATTTTTGGATTTCGCGGATAGAGTTTTAGCCACGTACAAAACGAAATGGGGAATTTCAAGTTTTCTTTATTACAGACAAAAACAAAGTTATATTTAAGTGAAAGTTTTATTTATTAAACACGTACAAGTTGAAATTCTCTATTTAAATACGAAGTTGCATGAAATGTGTTGCATTTGTACTTATTGAGCACGATCTTTTTTGTATCGAAACTTTTTTAAGAACAAAGCAACTCAACCAATAAATTAAAAAAAACTCTTTATCTCACTTGTGAATAATAGTAATGAAAAAGTCACAGTTTGATAACAGGTGTCATTATGTGCCTAATTGCGGTGAAATTAGAGCCACTTTATGAGCAAGTGTGTTGAAAAGTGTTTTACATCTCTCATGTTCGGTAAGTAGGTTCTTATTACCTCCAAATGGGGCTTGTAGGTGACTAATTAGCGCTCTAGGTTAATAATGTAGCTAGAAAAGCCCTAGGGCGGTAAGTAATTTAAAAAAAACACTTCTTTCTTTCAAAAAGTTCGCGTACATCTAACCATCATACTGGCAATAGACATCATGCATTCAGCCCAATGACCAAAGAGGTCGCATTGCTATACAGCCTTGTCTTCGTGTGAGTATAATAGTCATCAATTTTAAATATCGAACGGCGCAGCACAATTTCGGTCTTGAAACAAAAAAGAAAAGTTCTTTACTTGATTCTTTTAATGAAAAAAGGCGGGAATAGATAACTTTTACTATAAATATTGTTTGTTTTTGGGATATTTTTATAATTACGTGCTAATTAAGAAAAAAAAATTGGTTCTTCAAGTGATGAAGATTTATGCTGCACTCCCGATTCAATGAAAATGGAAGCTGAAGCAGCAATTAACAATATTTTGCCTGAAACTTCTAAAGAGAGATATTTGAAAACTTACCGACGATTTCATAAAGTGGCGAACAGAAAAACGAGTAAAGTCTCTATCCGAGACTGTATTCTTAACACACTTAGTGAGCTATCAAAAAAGCTGCAGCCATCTAGTTTGTGGTGCATTTATTCAATGTTAAAAGCAACTATGAGTACTAAACACGACATCAATATCAAGAACTATTCAAAATTATCATCTTTTCTAAAAAGACAATCTGCTGGCACAAAAGTAAAAAGTCAAAGTTTTTTACAGCGCAAGACGTGAAAACATTCATAAATGATGACATATATTTAGCTGTAAAGGTACGTAAAATAATAATCATATATGGTAATACTTCATAATTATTTTTTTATACTCTTACAATCCTATAAAACATACTTATTTTTATAATTCGCTTGTTTTAGGTAGTTCTTATCTTCGGTATAACTGGCGCATGCCGAGGTATTGAATTGACAACTATAACAATAGAGAACATAGAACAACAGGGTCAATTGTTAGTAATTAAACTACCGAACACAAAAACTAAAATTGACCGAACATTTGTAGTTCCTCAAGAATTCTCTGAATTCGTACAAAAATACAGAAATCTTCGTCCAGAAAATGTAAACACCAACCGATTTTTTTTTGAAGTACCTCTAAGGCAAGTGCTACAAACAAGTTATTGGAAAAAATACCATCAGAAGTATGCCGAAGCAAATCGCAAGTTATTTAAAGTTAACAAACCCGGAATTGTAAACAGGTCATTGCTTCCGGAGAACATCGGCTACACTTTTAGCCGATTCTGGGGCTAACTTAACCACTGTAAAAAGGCACGGTGGGTGGAAATCCAGCAAGGTGGTTGCATTGAAGATGCCATACAAAATAAAAGTAAAATTACCAACAAAATAACGAAAACTATTCAGCTTTCAAAAAATGAAACATCTTTTTCAAGAGATGATCCGCAACCATCAACTTCTGCTGAAGAAAGCTTCATCCCGTCAGATTTTGTCCATTACCAACAAATATCACAATCTCAAACTATTAACATACCCAAAAAACACCTGTCCTTAAAATTTTTAAATTGTTCTCATTTCACTATAAATTTCAACAAATAAAATGTTTTATTCTTGTAATGCCGGTTTTTTTCTACTTACCTCACAATCGAGATGTAAAGCAGAATAGTTAGCTCGGGTGTAAGCACCAATTGCACCCTCGAACTATAGGCGCCCTCGCTGCGCTCCTGCGCCTAATTATCTCGGGCTGCAATCGATACCTTACAGCCCTTGGCTACTAATCTACTATTATTATCGTGGCATGAACTCAAATCGTTTTATTACGACACCAGCCTTCATTAATAGTAGATTAGTAGCCAAGGGTTGTAAGGCATCTGCATTCGCAGATGCCTTACAGCCCTTGCGCCTATAGTTCGAGGGTGCAATTGGTGCTTACACCCGAGCTAACTATTCTGCTTTACATCTCGATTGTGAGGTAAGTAGAAGAAAACCGGCATTACAAGAATACAACATTTTATATGTTGAAATTTATAGTGAAATGAGAACAATTTTCAAATTTTAAGGACAGGTGTTTTTGGGTATGCTAATAGTTTGAGATTGTGATATTTGTTGGTCATGGACAAAATCTGACGGGATGAAGCTTTCTTCAGCAGAAGTTGATGGTTGCGGATCATCTCTTGAAAAAGATGTTTCATTTTTTGAAAGCTGAATAGTTTTCGTTATTTTGTTGGTAATTTTACTTTTATTTTGTATGGAATCTTCAATGTAACCTTCAACCACCTTTCTGGATTTCCACCCACGGTGCCTTTTTATAGTGGTTAAGTTAGCCCCAGAATCGGCTAAAAGTGTAGCCGATGTTCTCCGGAAGCAATGACCTGAGTACAATGCCGGGTTTGCTAACTTTAAATAACTTGCGATTTGCTTCGGCATACTTCTGATGGTATTTTTTCCAATACCTTGTTTGTAGCACTTGCCTTGGTGGTACTTCAAAAAAAATCGGTTGGTGTTTACATTTTCAGGACGAAGATTTCTGTATTTTTGTACGAATTCAGAGAATTTTTGAGGAACTACAAATTTTCGGTCGATTTTAGTATTTGTGTTCGGTAGTTTAATTACTAACAATTGACCCTGTTGTTCTATGTTCTCTATTGTTATAGTTGTCAATTCAATACCTCGGCATGCGCCAGTTATACCGAAGATAAGAACTACCTAAAACAAGCGAAATATAAAAATAAGTATGTTTATAGGATTGTAAGAGTATAAAAAATTAATTATGAAGTATTACCATTATATGATTATTATTTTACGTACCTTTACAGCTAAATATATGTCATCAGGGGCTTCATTTATGAATGCTTTCACGTCTTGCGCTGTAAAAAACTTTGACTTTTTACTTTTGTGCCAGCAGATTGTCTTTTTAGAAAAGATGATAATTTTGAATAGTTCTTGATATTGATGTCGTGTTTAGTACTCATAGTTGCTTTTAACATTGAATAAATGCACCACAAACTAGATGGCTGCAGCTTTTTTGATAGCTCACTAAGTGTGTTAAGAATACAGTCTCGGATAGAGACTTTACTCGTTTTTCTGTTCGCCACTTTATGAAATCGTCGGTAAGTTTTCAAATATCTCTCTTTAGAAGTTTCAGGCAAAATATTGTTAATTGCTGCTTCAGCTTCCATTTTCATTGAATCGGGAGTGCAGCTTATATCTTCATCACTTGAAGAACTCATGTTTTTTCCTAATTAGCACGTAATTATAAAAAAAAAACAAAAATAAACAATATTTAAAGTAAAAGTTATCTATTCCCGCCTTTTTCATTAAAAAGAATCAAGTAAAGAACTATTTAATTTTATTTTTCAAGACCGAAATTGAGCTTCGCTATTCGATATTTATAATTGATGACTATTATACACACACGAAGACAAGGCTGAATAGCAAAGCGACCTCTTTGGTCATTGGGCTGAATGCATGATGTCTATATACGTAGTATCTCTAAGTAGTCTGTGATGTCTATTGCCAGTATTATGGTTAGATGTACGCGAACTTTTTGAAAGAAAGAAGTGTTTTTTTTAAATTACTTACCGCCCTAGGGCTTTTCTAGCTACATTATTACCCTAGAGCGGTAATTAGTCACCTACAAGCCCCATTTGGAGGTAATAAGAACCTACTTACCGAACATGAGAGATGTAATAGTACATTACTGCAGCGGCCAGCAAAAGAGGCATTGATGGACGAAATACGTAAGTCCATCAATGCCTAGTTGTGGCCAAGGCTTGTATAGTGCTTTTCTCAAATAATGCGCGGAAATTAAAACTAAGTAGTACCTAGAACTCATTTTATCAAATACAATTATTACTTTTCAAAATCAATGACGAACAACAATAATGATTCCCGCGTTAGGCTTAGCACGCACTGCGACTTTTATTCGCGTGATTTTTATTCGCCCAACTCTTCTGCGGGGTTATTCCCGTTCGTCCACAACCCGTCGTCTACACTGCGGACGACTGGGAATAATGCGTTCTGTTCGTCCACAGTGTAGACGAACAGAACGCAACATTCCCAGTCGTCCGCACCTCGTTTCATGTTTAGTTTAAGAGTCAGTGTTTTTTTTTTTAAAATTAAATAAATGATTTAACGGTTTAATTACTTTAAAAACAACATAACTATTAAGTTTTTTTTATTTAAAATCATCAAATGTTAAAATAATTAACAACAATTCTAGTTTTTATCACAGATCAACATAATTTACAATAATTAAAAGGCAATATTTTAACTAATATTTTGTTGGTATTATATAAACATTTTTAAAGTATATAATAACAACATAATATGTACTAAGTAGTGTTTAAATTCAACAGTATTTTTCATCACAGATCATCTTATTTTACAATAATTAAGGGCAACAACAAAGTAATTTGTATCACAGATCAACTTAATTTACAATAATTTAAACATTACCATTTTTACAACATAACTATTTACAATTTTTGTCAGTAATAGTACAATTTTACAAACCTTAAAAAACTTACGAGTAATTAGAATCACATTCAATAATTCGTTAAGTTAGTACACACGCACACAGATTAACACCGCATGATTTCAAGAAAATGTCCAACCGATATGTCACCGTGGGTTAATTCAATTTGAGCATCTTGAATGAATTCGTCTCTACGAATATATTTCTCACTTCTTTTAGCCATGGGTCTTTGATTACTTCTTTTTCGATTCTGTGTCAAGTAAAAAGAAGCATCTTCTTTTAGTAAGTGCAGTAAATTCATTATATTGGGCCCTTTTTCACCAACGGCACTGTTTAATTTGTGGTGCCAGCTTTCTAAGGCATTTGTGGTTCTATGCTTTTCTCCAAATGCACACCACACTTTGATAAATGAGTCCTCCAGCCATTGCTTCTCCATATAAGTTTTAAATTTTGCGACATCTGAATCTTCGTTTTCATCACGTATAATATAATCCCAACCCTTCCTTATTTCAGCTTGTGGTAACAATGGAAGGACTGCACTGAGTGACACCATGCGTTTTTTCTTGATATCTTTTGATTTGACGAGACCCAGTTCTCGACCTTTTTTCCAAACTGCTTTGTTATAATGGAAATAGCAACCTTTAAGAATAGTAGAAGGAAAAATCTCCGTTATGGCTTTCATTGCTGCTTTCTCGAAATCCGTTTTAAATTTAATCGGATTCCATTCTGGTATACGAGATTGTATTAGACTGAACAAGATTTTATATGACTCTGCCGTTCGATTGCTCATGAGAGTGTATACCAACGGCACTACATTTGTGTCATTTAGAGTGCTTCCATCATCTCCATGAATAGTGTAGAGCTGGCTGAATGGCGGTGAGCAACTTTTGAATGTGCCATCTCCGTAATAATCTTTAATCTGGCACATGAGTTCTCTTGCTTTTTTTGAACAAAACACAATAATTCTTGTGTTGCCATTCATATAATCTGCCAAGAGAAAATCTTCAAAATCAGGTGGAACTTGAACTTCTTTGACATTTTTACAATGTAATTTTGGCAGTTTAGCTGCAGAATTTCGATGTCTGTACAGCGAACTTTTTACGGAACTAAAGTTTGGAATCATATTAGGTGGTGATAATTCTGCACTTTCATTCTTTAAACTGGCAACAGTGGAATTAAAAGTCTTCGGTACTTTAGGAAAACCTGGTGTAGTCAATTGTTGTTTCAACTTATAAATCGACTCATCGATTTTGTTTCTGTCGAAGTCTGGCGAACATATATGAGGTTTTTCATCAATTATTTTATCGTCCTTAAACAAAATAAAAAAGATCGTCAATAATAGGAACATCAAAATTAAAACAAATACCTATGAGTGAGCAAGAGATTATTAAACAAATTGGTAAGTAGAATTGGTAGAATTTAGCTACTAGCTAAATTCTCATTAGATACCTCTTTGCCGTATAAAATTTATTTTGTTTGATAAAATTGTGTAATAATACAAATAAACGTTTTGATGTGCGTCGAATAACGAAATCTAGTTTCCTTTATTTTATGTAAGCTATAAAATATACTTACTCTTATCCTTATAACTCCGCCGCACTTTAATTTTTTGCTGTTAATACAACACCAAACGTTTAATCCACTTTTGTGTGCTCTTCTAACGTAATATTGGTGACCTCCATGAAGTAAAACAGTCCCGTGCTTTCTTTTTATATACACGAGCACAGTTTGGTCACTTGAACCACCAGCCGGTGCACTTAACCCCGACATGATCCCGAATGCAAAAGCTCATCGTCACTTTATTGCCTTAAAACGTGGGCATGCAATATGCAGCGAGCTGATTGGCTATTTCAAGGCCATGTATCTATTGTTCATTCCCGGAAGCGTCGTCAAAACTGATAAGCGGAGTGCAAAGACTATCTTTTGTTGGAGGATCGACAGGGTGCAGTTATAATAGTTGAGTATATCCAGGCGATTGTAACTTTAAAACTTTTTACATATTAATTGCATTTAAACTGATATTGATACGAAAAAAAGCTTTAGATTTACTAGGTATGTACTTTTGAAGTATTTGCCTTACTAAAGTAATAAAGCTAAGTATATAATATTTTAAAAGTATGTTTAATAAATAATGAAATACTATCATCATATTTTCTTTTTATTAACTCTTAGACTAGACGTGAGATGACGGGGTGTGGACGACTAAAAACTAGAATTGTTGTTAATTATTTTAACATTTGATGATTTTAAATAAAAAAAACTTAATAGTTATGTTGTTTTTTAAAGTAATTAAACCGTTAAATCATTTATTTAATTTAAAAAAAAAAACACTGACTCTTAAACTAAACATGAAACGAGGTGCGGACGACTGGGAATAATGCGTTCTGTTCGTCCACAGTGTAGACGAACAGAACGCAACATTCCCAGTCGTCCGCAGTGTGGACGACGGGGTGTGGACGAGCGGGAATGACTCATTCTGCGGCCTATGGAATTGTATGAAGCCGCACGCGTTGCGGTAAAAAAATCACGCGGGCATAATACTACAAAAAATCGAGCAAATAAAAATCGCAGTGCGTGCTAAGCCTAAGCCTTGAGTGAGCTAAGTGTTCATTTGTTTTTTTTTCAGTAAACGGCTTTCTATTTGCAAGCCAGTTCGAAATTTAAATAAAACCTTTGATAAGTGCCATGCCTTGGTTGCCATGATTCGGAGTAAAAGATCGTTCCATTTTTAAATTACACGACAGATATGAGTTTACTATGGAATTTATTTGGCCGCTACACATGACAGATATGGATTTTCATACAAATTTTGCCGGCCGCTGCGCGCATGTATTTGGCCAGTACAGCAATTGCGATTTATCTCGAAGAAGGTTGTCAAAATAATGCTCATATTTCCAAGCATGTTTGAGAAAATATGTTTATTCTACTGGGTCATGCATCACCATTTGTACAGAGATGTCTAGCGTCCACAAAGTAGACCGATAGCCTAGTGGAAATCGCGGCATAGCAGATCGATGTCCCCCGCTGGCCGACGAAATCTGGGTGTCCGGTGTACTCGTAGTATACTTAGGTGCAACTCTGTACAACCTTTCGGGCGTGTTGTTGTGTTATATGTATCGTGATAATCTGTTGGAACCTATATCCAAATACTAATACTACCCCAGGTAAGCCACTGTTATATATTTTGATATGTGATAATTACTGTAATGATTTTGTTTTTCTCAGATGGTGGCAGTTAGCGAGCGGCCTATCCTCGCGAAACGTCCTGAGAGTGCTACTGAAGGAACTCGGTCCGGCTGCCGAGAGCGACCATCTGGAACATTTTGATGGACTTGTAAGAATTTAAATACGTGGCTGACTTTTTCATTCATAAAAATAAAGCATGTAGAGTTTTAGAAAAGTTGAAAGCTTCACTGTCCTTGTCTTTGCCTGTGCCCGTTAAAACTATTTGTTCTGTTGTAACAGTAGGAGAAACACAGTCTGCGTGGTTTCTTATTATATCTATTGACCAGGGCCTGGACCCCTCGATCCCACCGTACCTCCGCTACGAAGGCAAGGTACGCAACCTGAGGCTCTCCAGGCGGGAGATCAGCGTCATAATCAACGACATCTGGCTCGGCAAGAGGGACAGCCAGCACGTCTGCATGCAGGACTATGTCACGCAGTACTTTGAGGACAGGTATCTACCACACCACATTATGGTACAAGTGTGTAATGTTGGTGATTACCGCTGTGGCGCCATTGAGACCCGAGCCGAGGACGGTAATCATCAATACACTCGTGTATCATACGACGTTTATTAACACACTTGTGAAGAAAATAATATAAAAATATCATTTTCAACAGTGAAAACGAGTTGTGAAAATTTTTCGCAATGGCGGAAAAAAAAACAGTTTTCCTATGCGCGCGCATCTAACAATGGCGATCGCCCATAGACTAAAAGAATGAGGTTAACCAGAGAAAAGCCGAAAAAAAAAATCGGCTTTTCGCGGGTTGCATTTTACTAAAATGGGGCATTTCAAGTTTTCTTTATTACAGATAAAAACAAAAGATATATTTAAGTGAAAGTTATATTTATTAACCTCGTAAGTCCTGTGTTTTATTATCATCGGTAGTCATATCTGCCGGCTGTACTATACCAAGTACAAAATAAGAATAATGCTTCAAAGATATGTCGATTTCAGGTATTTTTTGAAGTGAGGGACCGTTGTATGTATTTTTACGGTATGTTTGTGATGTATAGCACCTTCTTAAGAAGGAAATATTTAAAAATATTTTGTACTTGTGTGAGTACATTAAGTTTTAACACAATCAATCAATCAAAATTTCTTTATTAAATTAGACCATTAAGCGGCAGTTTCGAACGTCAAAAAAAATATTAAATGTAATAATAATTGATTCTACCGTATAATAAAACAATATATAAAGTTAAAAGGTTTTATTTAGTATCAACAGTAAATTATATTTTCTTCTAAACATCACGTAGTACTATATATTTTACTTTATTACAACATAAACAATATTTCTCTTCTAGAAACAATTATAAAACTCTGTTGCAAAGACAATATTTTTATAATTAACTTTTATAAATCACCGGATAACAGTATCACTGTTTGTAATTATCGAAATAGGATAGAGAACATAACAATCTTCGTTATGTACTAGTTTAATTGACCAATATTTATCAATTAAAGTCGACAAGAAATGGTTTTTATTGCTTATTATTAATTTTCTTGTAGATGAAAGGCCCTGAAACAATTTTCGGATTCCAGGGTCCGAAACTAAGAAGAACCGCTATTCGTTTCTTGGTCGGGTTCAGGTATAAATACATCTTCATCATCCGAGTCGTCGAACTCCAAATTATTAAGAAGTTCTGCTATTTGTATTTCGCGAACGCTAGAATACGAAAAAAAAACAGTAGTTATATAGACCGAAAGTACCACCACAAGTAGCAATTATTTTGACTGATCACGAACCTCTCTAAATATATAGTTTTCTTTCAAATATTGCTTGTATTACAATATTCATAATTTAAAAGCACTATTTCATATAAAAACAATAGAAAAAACAAATGATTACATTGATATAAACAGATAAACTTACCTCGTGCTGGCCGACGACCCGACGGCGTGGCCATCTTGCTAAAAATTGACACTAATACTGACAGTTAACGTAACCTGTCTAACATGGAGGAATCGACCTCAGAGTAAAGAATTATAATGACAGTAGCAGTGTTGCCGTTGTAAAAAAACTACTCGGTAAATGGGCAATCCAACATTTGCACTTGAGTAAGATCATTAGGCAGTTAAATGATAAATGATTTTATTTCTGTAAGTTGGTTTATACAAACACTTTTACATGTCGAACATATTTTTTAAAACTAGATGAGGTCGGCGTTTCCTATCTGACTACTCTGAGAAGAAAGGCCGAAACAAACTCAGAGGTCACAGTCTCTTTTAAAGTCCAGACAAAATATTGGTTAGATCATGTGAAGACCATGTAGACTGATGTCTGAAATGGTCTTTTGAGGAAAGAACCAGCCAGATTGAGTGGACCTGTCCAGTCAGTGCACGCATTTGTCAATAACCGAGCAGCTCAACTCAGAATTTAAGGAGCTCAACGATTCGACGAAGAATACCAAAGAAAGGACATTCGGGTAGGCCGCATAAACTACTCAAACTGCCAGACCATGATTAAAAACTAAGATAAATTTAAATTAAAATAAAAAAAGAATGATCCACATAGTCTTCACACTCACAATAATTAATATAAAATAATATAATACTTTAAAAAGTAAATATTCTTGTCATTGCAAGAAAACCAAAAAAAACAATAACAAAATTCATGGTGCAAAATATAATAAAAAAAAACAAAATTAATTGGAGCAGCTCAATCCCAAGCCTTTTTGTCTTCAAGGTAATCTTTAGTTGTATAAAACGCTTTCTGGCACAACTTACGTTTAATAAAAGATTTGAATTTATTAAGACTTAGATGTTGTACGTGGCTTGGAAGCTTATTATAAAAGCGTACACATTGACATCTAAACGAGCCACCTATTTTCTTGAGCCTTGTTGTAGGTACTACAAATTTGTGTTTATTCCTAGTATTTATGTTATGGATATCACTGTATTTTTTAAACAATTTTATATTTTTATGGGCATATAAAAGATTTTCATAAATATACTGAGAAGGCACAGTCATTACATTAATCTCCTTAAATTTCTCTCTGAGAGAGTGTCTTGGGCTTAATTTATAAATTGACCGAACAGCTCTTTTCTGCAAAACAAAGATAGTCTGGATGTCGGCGGCATTTCCCCACAACAGAATACCGTACGACATTACACTATGAAAATAGCTAAAGTATACTAAACGGGCTGTCTCTATGTCAGTTAAATTACGAATTTTTCTAACAGCATATGCTGCGGAGCTTAGCTTCTTTGACAATTTATTTATATGTGGGCCCCACTGAAGCTTAGCATCCAAAGTTAAGCCTAAGAATACTGTGCTATTTTCAGGATTCAATTCTTCGCCCTTTATCAACACATCGGTTTTCACCTGCCTAACGTGAGGTAGGGTAAACTTAATGCATTTGGTTTTTTTTTCATTAAGAAGTAAATTATTAACATTGAACCAGTGAACTACTTTTGAGATCGCGCTATTTACATCGTCAGTAACCAGCTGCTGACGTTTAAGTTTAAACAAAAGTGAAGTATCATCCGCAAACAACACTATATCATGGTTATCCTTTATGAGGTAAGGCAAGTCATTAATATAAATAAGAAACAAGAAAGGACCAAGAATCGAGCCCTGTGGGACTCCCATTGTTACCATAGATCCAGGAGATCTTCTTCCATTAACGTCAACGGTCTGAATCCTATTACTCAAATATGAAGTAAGAAGATCCAGAGCGCTGTTCCGGATCCCGTAGTGGCGGAGTTTCCTGATTAGCGTTTCATGAAAAACACAATCAAATGCTTTGGACAAATCACAAAAGATTCCCAAGGCATCGCACTTATCTTCCCATGCATTATAAATATGTCCTAAAAGTTCAACACGCATCAGTAGTTGAACGACCCCTTGTAAAACCGAACTGTTTGGTATGTAATAATTTATGTTTATTAAAAAATCTTTGCAATTGCTCTAAAATTAATTTCTCAAATATTTTGCTAAACGTAGGTAGTACTGAAATAGGTCTATAATTTGTAGGGTCTGATGTACTACCTGATTTAAACAAAGGTATTATTTTACTATTTCTCATAAGGTCGGGAAACTCCCGAAAAAGTTACTCCATCTATGTAGTACAAATGCCAGGTCTGAACTGCTATCATTAATTTGTACTTGTACAAGTACGCGGGGACTTACGAGGTACACGTACAAGTTGAAATTATCTATTTAAATACGAAGATGCATGAAATGAGCAAGCAATAGGTACATTAAATTTATTTGTACTATTGAGCACGATCTATTTTGTATCGAAACTTTTTAAAAAAACATACCGATTCAAACAGTAAAACGCCCATAACTTTTGAACGGCTGATGATAGCTAAGAACACTCTCGACACAATCACCTTTCAAACAAAAAAAACCAAACCAAAATCGATGCATCCGTTGAGGCGCTATGATGCCACAGACAGATACACAGACACACAGCAACACACGTCAAACTTATAACACCCCTCTTTTTCCGTCGGGGGTTAAAAAAAAACTCTATAACTCACTTGTGATTAACAGCAATGAAAACGTCACAGTTTGATTACAGGTGTCATTATGGGCCTAATTGCGGTGAAATTAGAGCCACTTTATGAGCAAGTGTGTTGAAAATTAATATTATAAATCAGCGTCATCATCAATGACCGCACACGTCAACATTCTTTAAGGGCCTACATACGCTTTAGTGCCGTAAAACGATAACTTTCTGAAGCATACTCTTCAGTAACGGCTAGATTGACAGGTTTGAAAAAAAAAAAAAATTGATTCACGTACATAATTTTGAACACAAGGTTTTTTCGTGTAACTAATAGTTTTGCTTTAAAAAAAAAATTTACTACACGATATTTTCTTGCAACTTTTGGAAACTCCTCCAAAACGACTTGGATGTTTAAAAATATTTTTATACAGAAGAATTGATGGCTGGAATTTCTTCATACCTAACATAGCATATGTAAATCAAATAATATTTTGCAAACAAAACTGTTCAAAAGGAGGTTCAATTTTGATATTTTGGCATTGAGCAGGTGCACGGCCAGTACTACGTTAACATTGGGGCGTATATATCACCTTAAGCTCATTATCTGCACAATAATAACCTTGCTGCACTAAGTAAGTGGCGGGTCGGTGCAGTCGGATGGGTGACCATCTTTACATAGCCTTCTCCCCGTGTTTCTTCCGTGCCTCGGAAAGCACGTTAAGCCGTTGGTCCCGGCTGTCATTTGAAGATCTTTGACAGTCGTTACGGGTAGTCAGAAGCCTGAAATCTGACACCAGTCTTGTCAAGGGGCATCGTGTTACCCAGTTACTGAGTTGTGGAGGTCAGATAGGCAGTCGCTCCATGTAAAACACTGCACTCAGCTGAAGCCGGTTAGACTGGAAGCCGATCCCAACATAGTAAGGAAAAAGCTTGGCAAATGATGTCTCTAGCTAGGGCATGTAAGCATGATATGATGTAAGTTTAGACGAATCGATGTATTTGTGTTTGTAAACCATTAATATATCAATGTAACAAATAATGTAATAGACGGAAAGAAGTGTGGTTGGGGAGAAATGGACTATCGAAGGGTAGTACCTTGATGGGTGTACAAGAAGTTTTTCAGGTACTAAGGGTGCCGGAAAGCGGCTGAATATGAAACAAATTGGGCTGTCCCACAGCTTGATGATTTTGTTTGAACGAGTGAGTCTAGTTG
This sequence comes from Orthosia cruda, assembly GCA_964057195.1. Classification (NCBI taxonomy): domain Eukaryota; kingdom Metazoa; phylum Arthropoda; class Insecta; order Lepidoptera; family Noctuidae; genus Orthosia; species Orthosia cruda. The sequence continues at coordinate 1,827,518 of OZ059835.1, read as the reverse complement.
ACGGTCTGAATATGGGCGCCTGTCGGCAGGTTCCCGAAGGTAATCCTTCAGAAAGCATATCAATAACCCCTCAGGTACAAAATGTCTCTTAAAGCGGTGATCCTGCTGACTAGCGCACAGACACCTCTATACTGCCCAACTACCACACAAGCGCTATAAGGAGCTGCACAGTAGCCGGATAAAAGATTTACATAACGGCCTCGGCTCCATTAGTAAGTAATATTGTGGTTCTATAAGCGGCTACAGATCACTTGTAGCGCCAAATAGGCCCATATTATACAGCTTACAGGCTCTACAATGGTTCTGCAGTGGTCATAAATATAAGTTATAATAGCTCCACAGAAGTTGTTCAAATGCGATGGTTAACACCATGAGATTTCGAAAAAGCTCTTGTTGCGCCACTATACCATCCTCACCTTATTTCGGCGCTCATGTATCGTCATATTAAATGTAAACGCTTTAAATTAGTAATATGGTAGGTTTAATGTGGTGTCAGCTAAATCAATTTTAATAAAATTAATCATACGTACACTTAGTGACAAGTGAGGAAACATTAATACGGATTAGATTATTAAAATAACTACGGTGACTCTAACATTGTTTTATTTCTTTGTGTACGTGAAATATCAGTGCGAGTACCAGTTTACTGGCAGGCGCCTTCATAATATCCAGTTTTTAATGAAAAAATTATATTGATATGTTGTTTATGAAATTGTATTATAACATAAATCAGACTTTGAAGGTTACTTACAGTTTAATTAGGGCCACAGGTAAAAAAAGGTGACTTTAATGTCAAAAGTTACCAGTGTATGCATGAATACGATCTCCAAAATGTCGTGATAACCTTAAAAAAATACTTTATTTAGTAGTTATAGTTTTTCCGCCATTGGCCGATTAACACAAAGATGTGCAGCTTTACATCACATTTTCGCTGTATAAATCTCTAATATAGCGTTTTGAGCTCTAGTATAAAGTTTTGTTTCTCCGTTGTAGAGGTATAAGAGTTACAAGAGCGCTAGTAAATACTATTAAAAATACTTAAAGTGCTATAAAACTATTCTGCAACCCCCATGGCTGTATAAAATGTTTCGTATGATTCCTTACACTACTATTTGCCGTACAGTGGCCATATAATTATCTCATAAAGCGCTCAAATCGCTATTCTGGGGCTACACAGCTCTATTATAGATTAGTAATACAACAGCCGTAAAAATCTCATGTGTCTCTCTCTCTCTCTCATTCTCTCCGTTATTGAACCTAAGGCTTTAGAAAATGCCTCCCTACACCTTTGAGCGCTATAAAAGCAACTTATAACTGCTTTTAAACCCCTTTATCTATTAAAGTAGGTACTCTTTAACATCTCACGGTGGTATTAAAGACTCCATTAACTCAATTATACTTCTTATTGCTGTCTACCGACGCTATTGCATGCTCTTTTATCACTATAAGATTTATTTTTGCTACTAAACGGCTACTGTACCACCTAGGTGTTAAAGGGTTTTTAAATATACTATTGTACATCTTAAGGAAAATTGTACAGCACTTGAATGACTCCTATTCAACTTTGGGCGCACGGTTGGCGCAGCGGTTGAGCGATTGACTGCTGCGCTGCGTGTCGCGGGTTCGATTCCCGCACGGAACAAATATTTGTATGACCTACAGATAGTTGTTCCGGCTCTGGGTGTTGTGTATGTGAGTTTATATGTTTGTAAACGCACCCACGATACAGGAAGAAATTCCTAGTGTGGGGCAAAGTTTAAAAAAATAAAAATAAAAAAAAAAAACTACCAGGCTGTATAATCAGTTTGTGTGCTAGTTGGTGGTTCACACAAACACATTATCTCAACTAAGTGGTGTTTATATACTAGAGTTAATGAGTCTAATCTAAATACAGGGCCTATGTACAAGTCTAGGTTACCTAGAAGAGCTAAATCGAGAATAACAAGGTTTCTGACCACTTATTTGAGGAAAATGTGTGTAGTATTCACCGTTCCATGGTGAGATATTATTATCCCTAGCTATGTACTGTTGTTATGTATTGATTTTCAGTCATAGGCATAGGGTCAAAAAGTTAGAACAACTAGTTTGTGTTTCCTAACAAAATAAATGTGTGAAATAAAGCTACACGATAGGTCCGCGAGTGGGACGCACATAGCACTACGTCTTGAATGCCTGTTTCTATAGGGCTCTCGAAGAAAAATAATAAAGTTTTAGACGCCTCGTCGCGAACATTTAGGTAACAATTTTTCAGGATGACGGGAGTGGTCCTTCTGTATATTTTCTATTTTATGCTTAATACTAACAGCCGCACGGGTCGATCTTCAAGGTTAAGCAACGCTTGACGAGGTCGGTCCGTGGATGGGTGACGATTTCAACATATATACTGAGTTTCCTCCGTGCCTCGAAAAGCACGTTAAGCCGTTGGTCCCGGCTGTCATTTGAAGATCTTTGACAGTCGTTACGAGTAGTCAGAAGCTTAAAATCTGACACCAGTCTAGCCAAGGGGTACCGTGTTACCCAGTTACTGGGTTGTGGAGGTCAGATAGGCAGTCGCTCCATGTAAAACACTGGGCAGACACTGAGCTGAATCCGGTTAGACTGGAAGCCGACCCGAACATAGTTGGGAAAAGGCTAGGCAAATTGAATTGTCTTATGATCCTTAATAAGCTTTTATCTGCGGCTTTGTCCGTTTGGAACCTTATTACTCTCGAGCTTTCTAAGCTACATTGATCATTATTCTCTTCCCAGATATGGTCAGCCATCAGTCCGCGCAGAGTGGGCATACAACCTGTGCGCGGGCGCAGAACAAATGCTGGACGAGCCGCAGGTGAAGCTGTTCTGGGGGGTGCTGCACGGACACCTCAGCGAGTGCATCTACTGGGGGCACCGTACCCACTGGCAGGCGCTGCGGGACAGCCTCTACAGGCAAAGCAAGGACCAGGAGGTACAGCACCACATCTACTGGGGCATCGCACCCACTGGCAGGTGCTGCGGGACAGCCTCTACAGGCAAACCAAGGACCAGGAGGTACAGCACCACATCTACTGGGGCATCGCACCCACTGGCAGGTGCTGCGGGACAGCCTCTACAGGCAAACCAAGGACCAGGAGGTACAGTACCACATCTACTGGGGCACCGCACCCACTGGCAGGCGCTGCGGGACAGCCTCTACAGGCAAAGCAAGGACCAGGAGGTACAGCACCACATCTACTGGGGCATCGCACCCACTGGCAGGTGCTGCGGGACAGCCTCTACAGGCAAAGCAAGGACCGGGAGGTACAGTACCACATCTATTGGGGCACCGCACCCACTGGCAGGTGCTGCGGGACAGCCTCTACAGGCAAAGCAAGGACCAGGAGGTACAGCACCACATCTACTGGGGCACCGCACCCACTGGCAGGCGCTGCGGGACAGCCTCTACAGGCAAAGCAAGGACCAGGAGGTACAGCACCACATCTACTGGGGCACCGCACCCACTGGCAGGTGCTGCGGGACAGCCTCTACAGGCAAAGCAAGGACCAGGAGGTACAGCACCACATCTACTGGGGCACCGCACCCACTGGCAGGCGCTGCGGGACAGCCTCTACAGGTTAATCAAGGACCAGGAGGAACAGCACCACATCTACTAGGGCACAGCAACCACTGGCAGCCGACAGCCTCTACAGGGAAAGCAAGGACTAGGAAGTACCGACCTGCAGGCTCAATTAATCTGCTATTTTGGGGTTAGCTCCCAGTCTAACCGGATGCAGCTGAATACCAGTAATTTACATGGAGTTTCTGCCTATGTGCCCTTATGTCTGAGCAGGCTAGATTTAGACCCGGTAGATCTTGCTTCGATCAAGTACTCAGACTAACACAGCCAATAAAGTCACTGGAATCGTATTTGAGGAATTGTCAGTGGCATACGACACCATCATCATCATCATTTCAGCCGTCCACTGCTGGACATAAAACTCCCCCAAGCGTCACCACACTGATCGATCCTGTGCGTTTCTTCATCTACCAGAATCATGCAGCCTTGACTAGCTCGTCACTCCACCTAGAGGGAGGCCTTCCAACGCTGCGTATTCCGGTTCGGGGTCGCCACTTCAGAACTTTTCGGCCCAAACGGCCCACCGTTCTGCGAGCAATGTATCCTGCCCACTGCCATTTAACAGGTTCACTGCCCCATTTGCGAAAACAATAGTTAAAACAATACAGCAACCCATGTCACCAATACAGTGGCTCATGGGACTGTGAACTTGTTTAGTTTGGCAATTATTTGGGCTATGTCGGTAAACTTGGTTCTCTTGCGGAAGTCTTCATTTCTAATAAAAAAAAGTTTATTTGACACAAAGGGGAACACTTAACATGATGATGAACTCCCAAACTAGGCCTGAGCCTGTATAACTGATTCGATCACGCAAGGAAATACCGAGCATAGCTCTCTACATTGCCCTTTGGGTGATTTTAAGGCCTTCTGATGAGGCCCATTGTGAGCGACCACGTCTCTGTCCCGTAAGTAATCACTGGCAACACCTACTGGTCATAGACATTTCGTCTTGAGACACTTAATTAAAAAACGTCTAGCTAAAGTCAATACTCTAACTAACGATAAGGGTTTTATTGATATACTAAGCGAACTATTGCAGGACCGTCGCTTTCAAGTGTGCTTCCAATCAAACAAGGCAGTGTGCTGGCACCCACTCTGTTTAATATATACACCAACTATCAGCTTACCACGCAGCATACTGAACGTTTTGTTGAACATAGACTAATCAAATCCCTTTGAAAGTACTATGATAGTAATTATGCCCTTCGCCCGAATCCGTCCAAAACTCAATCAAACTTTTCATCTCCGTACTTAACTCAATCAAACAGGATACTTAATACCACGTGGCGAGTAACCAACGTAGATCACTGTAAAAACCTAAATACCATTGGATAGAACGTTAATTTGTAATGTGCACTGCCACAACACGAAGCAGGTCAGTTCCGGTAACAACCTGTAACGTCGCCTTGTTTCTACCAACTGGGGAGCAACACCCAATAATTTTCGCACAACTGGCATGTCCCTCTGCCTCTCAGCTGGCGAAATCGCGTGCCTGTGTGGCACCGATCCGCACGTGCAAAGCAAGTCGACCACATATAGTGAGAAGCAAAATGTGGGAAGAATTACACCTATCATCACCTCACTTCTTAAAACCACAGGAACACCTGGACGTGAACTGCAGTGGCCTATATAGAAAGTACTCAATCGATTGCGTACTCAGGTAGGCCGCTGCAAATACAACTTGACAAAATGGAGTTTCTTAGACCCGTCATTTCGTCTGATATACCAGTGTGAGTGCGGTGCCCCATAACAGAATATGGCACTCATGCTGGAGTGTCCCAAGTGCCTATACACCTGCACTTTGGAAGATCTTTTGCTCGCCACTGACGCCGCAATCGGCGTGGCCACAAAGGTTTTTCCATCGACTCGAGAAGAAGAAAAAGAAGGTAACACTGTAAACGTTTTTTAAGTTTAATCAATTTTCCCAACATTCGATTTAGATAATTTACACCCACCATGATTTTTGCAGATAGCTAGAGGTTTAATAGCTTACGAATAAGCTTCGTTTGTTCCTTCACTATCTATTATAGTCCATACTATTTTCTGATTACTTTAAAATAGAGATAGTGGTCAAACGCGAGCCTATAAAGAATAAAAAAAATAAAAAAAACCCATCTTCACAGACGATAACAATCGAAGAATTCGAGAAGATAGCGAAAGCGACGTTCCCACTGAAGAGTGAAGTGGACATCAAGAACTTGATGGATGTGATGCGCAAGCAACTCAAACTGAAGATCAATAACAACGACATCAACTTGGATAAACTGTTTCAAGAGGTAATAAGATAGAGACGCTTGTTTCGGGTCTGGCTGTTTGTGAATGTGAAGTTCGTAAACGCACCCGCCCACGTTGGAGTTAACTACCAAGATAAAAGTATCCTTTGTTTTAATTCAGGCCATGGTCTACCCGTGTGCAGGGCCGAGCCGACCCCTGGCAGGGCCTGTGTGTGAAACCTATGAAGCGCCTCTTTTTGTGTCGTCGTGTTTCTTTATTTTTAACCGACTTCGCAAAAAGGAGGAGGTTCATCAATTGGACTGTTATTTTTTTATGTGTGTTACCTCAGAACTTGTTACTGGGTGAACCGATCTCGATGATTCCTTTTTTATTTGAAATCTGGTGCTTGTCATGTGGTCCCATTTAAATTTTATCAAGATCTGATGAAGAACTTCGGAGATATACATCAGAACTCTTCAATAAATGACGGCAAATCACTCGGGATAGCTGCAATCGGATGTCTGTTTATTGTTTACTTCATTTCATAACATAACATCACACTAGCACGCTCTAAAGGGGTAGGCAGGTGTGAACAGTTCACCCTGGTATACTCAAATTCCATCGTTTTTGTTTAAGTTTCATGTTTCTGGGTTAATCTATTCTGGCTTCATTTTGGAGAATTGGGCCATTATTTACCCACAACTAAAAAGTGAAAATAAAAATCTTTTTAACAAAAAATACTACCGACTTCCAAATAAAAACACTACAAAGTGAAAAATAACTTCAATTTCGGAAGTCGGTGTCAAAACACGAAGAAACCAAAACAGGAACACCGACTTCCGAAATTGAAGTTATTTTTGAAGTTTGACTATACTTTTTGGCCCGATAGTAGGTAGATACCTACTCTTTATTACTCAGCTATCCGCCAGTGTAAGCCTCGTCAAAATCGGTGCAGGTGTTCCGAAGATAAGGAACAGACAGACATCATCATCTGCCTAGCCTTTATCCCAATTATTGTTGGGGTCGGCTTCCAGTCTAACCGGATTCAGCTGAGTACCAGTGTTTTACATGGATCTGACCTCCACAACCCAGTAACTGGGTAACACGATACCTCTTGGCAAGACTGGTGTCAGATCTCAGACATACAGATAAAAATAAATTTTTCGCTATACTTGAGTACCGCATATTCCTTCTTAATGCATTTAGTGAAAAGCTGTTAATTACACATTACTAACAAACAGACACTTTTATTTATTTGTACAAGAAACTACTTAAAGTACATACCACTGATACAACTGCTAGCATTTTTTGGATCAGTTTTAAAATAACACCTTCATCGATAGATTGACTGATGTCTGTTTTGAAACGTGGACGACGACGTGGACGTGGATAGAGCCGTGAAATATTTAAATCGGGGAATCCCGGTGACCCCAGCCCGCTCGCGTCTTATCGCTTCGGGTTGCGTTCAAAAACTCATCCAACGGCTAATGTAGCAACTGCGGCATTTCAAATAATGTAAAATTAAACCACAATCTTGAATATTGTTTTGGGAGACTTGTATCTACTTACTTAGCGATACTAAACTGTAAAGAATAGTTTTTTATATGACAAAAATAATTTTATAATTGGCGCTGGCATTTCATCCGGCGCCCCTATTGCTCTAGCGCCTGTGTGCGCCGCACACTTCGCACACAGGGGCGGCGCGGCCCTGCCCGTGTGCCAAGGTCACAGCTTACTATTTGAAATACCTATTAGTATCTTTTTCGCAAAACTTACAAATTAAAATTGATATTGACTCCCCAGAATGAAGAAGGCTTTGACCGCGTGGATTTCGCTCGCGAGTTGTTCCGACAGCGGCAACTGGCGCAGGACAAGTACATACGCGAGGTAGTCGCCGAGCTAGGCGGCAAGCATGCCGCTAACAAGACCGTTACCGTAGAGAATGTCAAGCGGGCCTTCGCTATCGTGGACCCGGCGATAGGTAATACGATAAATTTATGTTATGCTTTAAGAACTAAGAGAAAGCGTTTATTTGAAAATGTTGCTACAAATTATATCATGTTCGTGATATTCCTAGATCACATCCGCATGGAACGCTACATCCGTTGGGGGTTTTCTGATACGACTACTGAGCTAAACAACATTCCACCGATACTTCTGAAAATCTTAACTACTCGTCTGGCGTCCGGCGACATAGAACGTGTTGGACCCAGATATAGAGGCGCGCATCGCAGAACGACCTACAAGTAGTGGTGGTTTATAACGTAAAGCAACTTAAAGCAGCGTGCTTATTATAAATAAATAAATAAAGCAATAAGCTTGAGGCGCCGAGCGGGCGCGGCGGCCAGTCGTTGCATGCTAGCGATTGTTATCGGTCGCGCGCGTAATTTTAAATCTCGCGCGGCTCACGTAATATACCTACGCTATTTTTCTTCGTGCTTTTTATTGTAAACAGTGATAGGACACGTAATATTGACTAACTATAATATTGTGTAAGTAAGGAACATTGATTGAGCGATTGTGTTGTTGTTTAATCTTTTGTTTTTGTGTGTGTATAGCAGACGAAAATGTCTAAAAGAAATAGTGGTTTACCAATATGGAACTTAAATTAGTGAAGTAGAACTGAAAGTATGAAGGAAAGTTCATTGTTTATTTTTTACTGCTCCATTTTATCTTTATAAATTCATAAAAGCGCTGTGATATTTTTTAAGCATGCTGTCTGTCCAACGAGTCCAACGCTAGGGTAGGAGCTGCGAGTTAACAGTCACCGCGCTTGCTTTATTCGTGCCCGCCCCGCGCCCGTGCTTTATAAAAAAGCGCGTTATAAAGCATTAAGCAAGTTATTATCATATAGCTACTTTGAACACTACTACCTACAAGTAATAAACAATTAATTACGGCATATTATGTACCTACAATAACTAAGATTCTGCCGGCTAATGAGAAAAAAATCGTTGCATTAGATGATTGAGGTTTATCAATGTACCTAAATGTTTTATTTTATTAAATAATAAAATACTTACATGTATTGGAGTTTGTCTTTCTACAGTTTTATGAAAAAATGGCATTCTGCGGTTTTTCTCTATTTTACAAAAACCGAAATTTGCAAAGAAACGTGTGAAGGTAAGATGTATCCGAAAGTATCGGCCGGGTTCCGAGTCACGTCAATATCACTTTTAGCGCGTCAAGAAATCGATTAAGTTCGTTGGCGGCTCGGCCATAGACCTAATAAATAGTATGGACTCGAAATACCTACAAAAAAAACGTGCCTACCTAAAACTTAAAATGGCACTTAAAATGGCTGCCGATGCTATGGTTGTGTTAATCACGGAACACACACACATTAATAATACAAAAAGTAAACAAACATTTGACAGCAGGACTACCACGAACACAACCACAAATTTCGGCAATTAATATGGCGAATATGGCACGTACTGACAGCTGTCACTACGTCATAACAAAATGTTGCCATAATGAGCAACAACTGAAATATTGTTGTCTCTTTTGTCAAATACGATTACTACATTAGAAGAAATGAGACAAAATGATGTTTCACATTCTGTATCGTATTTCACTCATATTTGTATAAGCTAATGTATGTATAGAATAATAGGGCGCCTCCATATTTTTCCTATCTCAATGGGCTCGGCTTTGACGCTGTATCATCAGCAATTTTGACGTAGCTCGGAACGTAGTGTTGATTGGACGGTGAACTGTCAATGTCAAACACGCATGTCAACCATCCAGACATAACCTAAAAACAAAACGAAACATGTTTGTTTATTACATCGAAGACAGGCTTGCCAACTTAGGGCTTTTGGCCCCAAATTTAGGGCGAAAATATCCACGTTGGGCTCTTTTTAGGGCCCAAAAATATTTAGGGCTTTTTTTAGCCATAAATAATATTTCATGCATTACTAAAGAAACCAATTATTCCTTGATATGCTGCAAAGTTTAATGATGACACGATTCATTTTAAAAGAGATGATAGACCATTTGTTACATTTACTCCATTGCCGAAAATGTTACAGTTTTGTTTATTGTAAACATTGTATAATGTATGACCTAAAGAACTCCGAAAGCTCAAATGAAACGCCAAGTTGGAACGTAAAAGATTTATTTAGAATTATTAACAATATGGATATTTAATTAGTAATAATAAGTTCTGATAAAAAGTAATTAAAACTAAGTAATATTTTATTTACCTTAGTAAAAAGAGACAAAAAAAAAATTGAATAGTACCCAATACATGGCTTTTTTTGGGGCTTTTGAATATTGCATTTAGGGCTATTTCATCTTGATCTTAGGGCTATTTATTTTTAGGAGTTGGTAACCCTGATCGCAGACTTAATTCACTATACGTCTTAAAAACAATAATACTTCCACTCAGTGGTCATAAAATGTCTGATATAATTGATAATGAAGAGGTTGATAGAGATACTGTGGAGCCTGAAGTTCTAGAACAACAGTTTCAAAAGAAATACAAGTTAGTCACGGAAAGTGCGGTATCGCTCAAGAACTCTTACATTAATAAGTTGCACGCCACAAAGTAAGTATATTGGTCATAATATTTAAATTCCTAAACGTAAAAGAATATATTGCGTACATGCCAAGTACCAATAAACCGTGCTTTTGGATGTTTAAAGTTGAACATCTATTTGGTTATAAAGCGTGTTTATTCTTTGATCTTGATCTAGTCAGGTTCTATTGTCTATTCCAGGGGTCGCCAATTACTTTCATTCAGAGTCCTTTTCTTAAACATAATATGCCCGTCGCGCTACGTAAGGCCAACTTCGACTTAAAATATTGTTTTAATTGCTTGTTAATTGAAACATTTGTTCACCGCAGATCTTTAAAACTAGCAGTAAGTCTATCAGACAATAGCATAGAGGTGTATCAGCTGAACAACACGTCCCTAACAAAGGTGTGTCGACTTAGTGGACATGAAAAGGCTCTCACAGAAGTCGTATTTGATCCCAAGGAGGACCATCTTGTTTACTCAGCTGGGCAGGATGGACTTGTGAAACTGTGGGACACCCGGAAAAGTGGGAGTTGTGTGCAGGAGTATAAAGGTAATTCACATGCATTTTTATAGATTATTTACATAAATAATTGGGAAACAAAAATCTTGAATTTGCATTTAAACTTTGAACTATCTGTATTTTATTTATAATTTTTTGGATAACACACCCTTTGTAGCTTATGTTTGGTGTCTTAAGTATTTATACTCTCTCTACTTTGCTCTGCAAGGCCGCCCATTCTTTACTACAGTTGAATGAAGTTGGGCTGCAGTGTAGAAGGAGTAGGGCAGTGTCTACAAAAATATCTGACCATCATCAATCTATTGCTGAATGTCAGACACATTGCAAGGCTTTGAAAGGAAAGGGGAGACCTCGGCCCAGCAGTGGGATACAAAGTAGACTAGCAAAAAAATGTTAATGTTATAAAATATTTTGTATTTACAGATAAAGAAGAAGAGATAGTTAGACCATATGAGTGCATGGACATCTCCTGCATTGGTCGGGTGCTGTGCGCTGGCAGCCAACTTGTGGAAGATGATGCCTACCTGGTGTTCTGGGACAACCGCCTCACCAAGCCTCTGGGAGGGTATTGGAACTCACACACTGATGATATAACACAGGTAAAAAACACTTATGATAGGCTGATAGCTTGTGTTGTCTTACTAAAGCAAACCTAACCAGCTTAGGTTTTCAAGAGCCACTATCTGAAAATTTACAACACAAGACTTGTCTGCAGTTCTCAATGTGTATGATACCAGTAGGTGTGCCTCAATAAGGTTGATCTTATCTATCACCATTATTAATATTAAACCTATACAACTAAGACCAAATAATCTTGATTCCAGGTCAAATTCCACAAAACAAAATCAGAGTTGCTAGCAACAGGCTCACTGGACGGTCTAGTCAACATATTCAATGTGATGGAGCTGACAGAAGACGATGCGCTAACATACTCCCTGAATGTGGAGAACTCGGTGGACAAGCTTTCCTGGCTGGATGAGAAGCAGGTGGCCTGCATCACGCAGTCCAATGACCTGCAGCTGTGGGACACAGAGAGTGGCGACATGCTCAGAAGTTTTACTAGGGATAAAGTTTCTAGAAGTATTAAGGTGAGTTTATAACTGTTGCCTACATCTGCCACATCTGCCTATATTTAGTTTTATGTTGATGAATGGGAAACGAAGAGAAATGCCAAAAAAAATATAGTGTGAGATATGAAAGAAAATGTAGTGTATGATAGCGGTCCAGATAGAGAAATACGGATGATGAGAAGTTGTCCCAACCCCAAGTGAAATAAGACAAATGTAAGAGGAGAAATTAATTGATTAGAGATCATTGAAATTGTTATAGAGTTACAATGCGTAGCGATTATTTTTAGTTACCTTTTACTATGTACCTTTAGCTAAAACGCTTTTAAACTAGTTCATTCTTCTGTTATATCCAGAGAAGTAAAGCCGACGACTGCTACCTGGTTGACACATATACGTCAATAGACGACACGCCGGTGCTGCTGGCTGGCTCCTACGAAGGCAACGGGTAAGCTACAAATGCTCTTCAGTTAGCTCATTTAAAAGGCAATGCTTTACATTCACAGTAAATGCAGATACTTATTTATTTATTTAAATTTTAATCTACACACACAAAGGTTAAAGTCATAATTAGCATCAATTTTCTTAAAATATTTAGACTTAATTAGATAGCTTAAAAGCTAAGACAAAGAATCAGTTAAGTTATTACATTTTTTATTTAAGGACGCTGTTACATTTTCAACGAACTTGAAATAAATGGTACAACTTAATTTGTATTTATATTTGCTACTAGAGGACGCCTCTAGTAGCAAATATAACCTTTTTATCCCTAAAAAGTAGCCTATGTCACCGGGGGATAGAGTAGCTTCCCAACGGTGAAAGAATTTTTGAAATCTGTCCAGTAGTTTTGGAGCCTATTCGGTACAAACAAACAAACAAACAAACAAAATAATCTTTCCTCTTTATAATATTGGTATAGATGGTTGCGAAGATATTTAAAATCCTGCTGCGGTAACGTTTGCACGATTGCTCCATCTCGAAATTTACTAAATGGATGATTATAATTTTTGTACATGACATCTGGCGAATTAGGTATAATTTGTTACGCACTCGTTACGCAATAAAAGAATCCACAATAATGCACCGTTTTGAAGTTATTTTACTAAATAGAAATATGCTATAATAGGTCCTAGCACTGCCAATAAGCGGTCCAAAGACTAACTTGAAACGTTATTATATAGGTAATTCCTGCCTATAAATGGTACTAAAGTTTCATTAGTATGCTATAAGTAATTAAAGAGTTATGATGAAACTTCAATTTGTTCCGGCCACGGCGCGCAGCTGAGTTATTTGAAGGCTGATTCACCGAGTTGCCTGTAGTTGTGGTAACTGTATCTTATATCAATAATTAGATATATAGTTCAATTATATACCTGTGAAATATCAGACTCGTACATTAATTAATTAACGAGATAATCGAAAAACAATACTTATGCGTGGTTACCCGACCAAATCTAGAATGTTATAAAAAAGCGGCCGCGCAATACATTATACCAACTTTTTAAAACTTACATTATCCAATACGTGAGATTAATACGTATTTGGTACAGACGGGTAAACAAGTGCTAAAGTAAAACATAGTTATAATTAAATATTTTTGTTTCTACAGATAGAATATTGATTTCAAAAACAATTATGCGTAGGTAATAAAAATATGGAGTACCAAGACAATAATATGGAGTATTTTGTCAATTTTATACAATTAGCAATTTTATATTTGACATTGTTTTATACATTTCTGACATTTTTGTATATTCTGGACCGTTTTAATTATTACTTTTAATGAGTTGTTGACTATTTAAATTTTAATTATGCATTAATTTTGTTTTGGGTTTTTATCTGTTTTTAACTTGATGTACCTATGTATAACTATGGACTGGAATTATGTCTGAAATAAATGAATAAATAAATTATGTAGATGGTGATGATTTTATGCAGATTAAGATTATGTAATGTAAGTATATAAATGAACTTCAAATATAATCAAGGATATGTTTTAATGGACTTATATGCAACGTCGCTTGCATAGCTGAAAATAAAAATAAATAACTGTTATACACCTTCACTATTTTCACTGTGTTGTGCTTCCTCCTCGCGTCGTGTTCCTCATTTCTGAGGGTCGTGATTCACGTGACAGGATACCAACTTTTCTCTGACGATGATTCTCTACCTATGTCTGTCCTTGGCGACGTGGAATGCATCGTGCAGCTTCGTATTCAGCGTTGCACGTATATGGTCAGACCATCTGATCGGGCTGCGGCCCCTCGGCCTCTTGCCTTTGACCTTGCCAGTGTTCATCTGCTGCTGGAGGTTATGACCATCCTTTCGGGCAATGTTGTGTTGTGTCGTGTTGTGCTTAGCGTTCTACTGTTTATTCTAATCTGATTTTAAAAATCACAAATGTCTTACTTAAAGATAGCCGTATTCTTAAATTAAGTTTTATTGTATAAAAAAACCTACAATAGTAAAAATAAACGACATAACAATGCAATCAACTATACTTTTTGACACAGTACAAGTTCAAGCTAAGTCTTATAGCATACAAATCACAGATCAATTATTAAATATTATCAAGATTATTCTACTACTTACAACAGGTACATTTTTTTTGTTATCCGTTTACAGTGTCCCACTACTGGGCAAAAGCCTCCTCTTTGATTTAAAGCTACGGCTCTCATATTAAATATAGGTACTTACCTTAATCTAACGATACCATGTATCGTTATTATGTCATATTAAAATATAATAATACATTCCTTTACCAAAATACATAATATAAAATTAACTAAAAACTAATTAGGCGCAATATGCACCTTGTAAAAAGTAAGTAGGTACCTACCTACCTCATCGACAGAATGGTTAAACGTAGGTAGTATATATGAAGAATGGCATAGTGGACATTTAGTTTGAGTACTGTAGTATTATATTATCTGTGCTTTGAGAAATTTAAAATTTATTTGAACATTTAGTATGATAGGTTTAATTTTTCAATCAAATAATTTCATTCGTGACTGTACCACAAAATAGAAAGTATACAGAAGGGCCACTCCCGCCGTTTTTAAAATTGTCAGCTAAACTTGACATATTCACTAGGGTTGCTACTATATGGATTCTGAATTTTAAAAAGAGTAGGTTTTATAAGTTACAAACATCGATCTAAACATACATCATATCATGCTTACATGCCTTAGAGGGTAGACAGAGCATCAAATATCCAATAAAGATCACGACTCTACGACGAAGATTGGATGGTAACAAGACGTAACAATGGTGTAATATTGATCCCACCAAAAACACCAAACTCGACAAAAATATAAATATGTTTTTTTTTTAAATCAACAAGCCCGGCTTAAGAAGCGAACTAAAAATATGTAGGTACTTAAACAAGAAGAAAATTATGCTGTACAGACGTTGTGATCTGGATGACTTAAATCATATTATTATGACAAGTTTCATAGCCTTTCCAATTTGTCTATGGACTTGAAATAATTTATTATAATCCTAAATATTGAATTTCTAACTTAACTCATCTTAAAAAAATTAATGACCTTTATAACTTAAAAATTAATGAAAGAACGAATTTAAAGTACTAATTTGAAAGTATATTTGGTCTGTAACAATTAATAAAGTTAACCCAGTCAATGCAACCTCGTTACTGTACTTTATGTATGAATGACGTGACAAACGCCCGCACAAAGCACTCGTGACAGCCGCGAATGAGTTCGGTCCAATATTGCCCAATAAACCCTGTAAAATCGCAATGTCAATGTGTGTGTGCAAAATAACGCTTTGTTCGTAGTGGCCCCTCTGTCTGCGGCGCGCCGCCGCTTATGTACTTTGTGACTGTACCAACTTTTAAGGACAATTATGCTAATAATTTTAGAAGGTTGGTAAAATGTATTGCGTGGCCGCTTTTTTATAACATTCTAGATTTGGTCGGGTTACCACTCATAAATATGTTTATCTACTTCGGTTTCGTTAAAATCGAATTACGCGTGAAAAAAATTCTGAGTGAAATTGTATTCCAAATTTTATTAAAAATGTCTTCAACATCAAGTGATATTGAAAATACTCCACCAGATATAACAAATAGAGCAGTTGCGGCTACAAATAATTTACTACCAGATAAATCAAGACATGTATATGGGAAATGAAACACTTAAACACAATTCCTGAAATACTTATTATTATTATTATTATTATATACTTTATTGTACACCACAAAAAAAACATACAGGACAAACGTTCAAATATACAAGTGTACAATGGCGGTACTTATTTGTCTATATCTGTGTTTTATTCCTTCCTTCGTAGATACAATCTTGTATGCAACTGTACGTTATTGGTCTTTTAATAACTCGTGCCCACCTATTTCGGTACGCGCTACGCTTGTACTGAAAAATGGCACTCGTATTAAAAGACCGTCCATAACGTAACAGTTGCATAAATAGCTATTTTTCGATTATCTCGTTAATTAATTAGTGTACAAGTCTGATATTTCACAAGTATATAATTGAACTATATATCTAATTATTGATATAAGATTCAGTTACCACAACTACAGGAAACTCGGTTAATCGGTCTTCAAATAACTAAGCTGCGGGCCGTGGCCGGAACAAATTGAAATTTCGGCATAACTTTTTAATTACTTATAGGATACTTATGAAACTTCAGTACCATTTATAGGCAGTAATTACCTATATAATAACGTTTCAAGTTAGTCTTTGGACCACTTATTGGAAGTGCTAGGACCTATTAAAGCATATTTCTATTTACTAAAATAACTTCAAAACGGTGCATTATTGTGGATTCTTTTATTGCATAACAAATTTTAACTAATTAGCCAGATGTCATGTACAAAAATTATAATCATCCGTTCAGTAAATTTTGAGATGCAGCAATTATGCAAACGTTACCGCAGCAGGATTTTAAATATATTCGCAACCATAGCAAATATATATACAAATTGAGTTGTACCATTTATTTCAAATTAATTAATTAATTATATAGATAACATTTATTTTAAAATACCCGTTAGAAAACAAAACATCTGGCTGCGGTAACGTAACGCCAGCCGGCACTGTTTTTATCAAATAATTCAAAAATTATAAGCATGCCAAATTTAAAAATTTGCTTACCAATTACAGAAGCTGTATATCTAATCATCTATTGCACTAAGATGACGATTTTCGACATTATCTGGATGGAGTAACGCACTCTCTATCTATTCGACCCGTATGGTTACATACTGTTCGAATAGATAGAGAGTGCGCAATTTTCTTAAAAACTACTGATCCGATACTGATTGGGTTTTTTGTCGATAAATGTATGTGTTTTCAGGGAAGGTTTTATTGTATAATTTATTAGGATCCGATAAAGATCTTCGGAGATAGACAATGGAACTCTTCAATAACAAACAGCAAATGACCTGCGATTACTGTGATCTTATGTGTATGTTTTGTTTTCACCATACCCTAATATAACTTCACGCTCGTACGGTTTAAGAGGGTAAACAGATGTATTTAGTATACCCAATATGGGGTACCAACAAAAACTAAAACATGAAAAATAATAACTTTCCTGTGTCGAAAAACGAAAAACAATAGGTACCAACACCGACTTCCGAAAAGAAAATTAGTTTTCACTTTATTGTAGTAAGTAGATATTTAAAAAAAAAACGCTACGTGAAATAAGTAGATACCTAAAACGAAATAATTTCCGGTCACAAGGATTGAAAAATGACTTGAACATTTTGCATTACATGGAACATAAAATATTACTATCTAAAATTTTTGGAGCATTGCATAATGAGCAGCAGCTAATGACATATTACCCAACATCCATGAAAATGACACCCATTATGAAAATTTGTCAAATTTTGTCGGTGCCATCTTGTATTTTGGTTTTGACCCCATATTTGATTTATGCGACCCCAAAAACCATAAAAATGTCACCCATGACGAAACGATGTCAAATTTTCGTCGGCGCCATCTTGTATTTTGGTTTTGACCCCGTATTCGATATAAGCGACCACAACATCCATGACGAAAAGTTGTAATTTTTTATGGGTGGCATCTTGGGTTTTGGTTATGACCCCATATTCATTACTGGAAACACAAAAAATCATGAAAATGACTCCCATGACGAAAATATGTATGATTTTTGTCGGCGCCGACTTGTATTTTGGTTTTGACCCCATATTCTATATAAGCGACCCCAAAAACCATGACAATGACACCCATGATGAAAAGATGTCAAATTTTCGTCGGCGCCATCTTGTATTTTGGTTTTGACCCCATATTCGATATAAACGACCCCAAAAACCATGAAAATGACACCCATGTCGAAAAGCGGCCAAATTTTCGTCGGCGCCATCTTGTATTTTGTTTTGACCCCGTATTCGTCATACATACATACATACAAACCGGTTCAAATCATAAATCTCCTCCCACCCATCCACTTCTAACCTTCACCGCCGCCAACTTAACCTTACCCATCCATATCCTAACCTTACTAAGAGCTGCTTAAACTCACCCATCGTTTTCTCAACCTTTTCAACAACTGCTTAAAACCACCTATCCAAATCTTACCCAACATAATTTCTAAATCACATCCTAATAATAATAGGAAACTCAAACATACTTTTATTCCGGTCCGATAAAATATCAACTCCTTTCGATCACGATAAACGACTCACGTATGCACACTACAATCTTTTCTATTACTTTTATCGTATTTATTTTTTGCGGAAAAGCGATACGCTCGTCCTTCCATGAGCGCTTCTGAGCGCGGAATGATGAGCTTCGAGTGCAAAATCTATGAAGAAGTCGGCAAGTGTTTTTATTTTAGCAAATAATTAAAAAATATATTGATTTGGGTAAAAAATATTAGCTGAACCTGTAAAGGACTATATATACCGCAATTTCTTATAATTTTGAAGATAAAATATGCTGTAAAAGTACCTAAACTGGGACCTATTCGGACCCTACTTTTTTAATATTTTTGTGATTATTGTGATGGGCAAAACGTATTTGTGCGAAAATTTTGTATGATGTCATGCAATTTTTCTGACACCAATCTGGAGCTGAATATATTATCCATAAATTAAGACCATGATATCCTCACATCTGTGATTGCATATACATTAAAATTGTACCTGAAAAGCACTGTTATTTATAGAAAAATGTAATAGCGTCCTTATCTACCTATCTCACCTGATGGTAAGCGATGATATGGTCGACGGTTAAGCATGCTTGCCTAGAAGTAACCTATTCATCGATAATCACTCGGATAGAGCGATCCCTCAAGAAGTCCACAATCCAATCACACAGACCACTAGGCAGACCGAAAGAAGGAAGCTTACCAATGGTGCTTTCGTGCCAGACCCTTTCGAAAGCCTTCGAGATGTGATGTGAGAGAGACGGCTAGCGCTTCCCCGTGTCTCTCGATGGCCGCACTCCAGATGTGAATGGCATACGCTAGAAGATCCCCAGGGGATCGATTTCGGCGAAATCCGTATTGGCGGTCACTGAGGATGTCGTTTGCCAGGCAAACAGGTTTGAGGTATGCCAGGCGCTTACTGTTGAGCACACGTTCCATACTCTTACAGAGGATGGACGTTACAGAGATGGGTCTGTAGTTGGCCGGGTCAGCTCGACTGCCATTCTTGGGCACGGGCTGTACATTGGTTTATTGCCAAGCCTTCGGCACTTTTCCAATCTCTATGTCAAGATCGGAGACAATTCAGGCGCACAGGTTTTAAGTATAATTGCTGGTATCCCGTCGGGGCCACTCGCTTTGTTCACAAGCACGCAGCACCCTACGGACGTCCTTTTGATGGATGCAAATGTCCGACATACTCGTCACACATCCATCAGGAGAAGGAGTCTGCTCTCCACCCGAATACCGATGCGAACATTCCGCAAAAAGGGAGGCAAACAAGTTTGCCTTTTCTTCAGAGGAGTTGGCCAATGACCCATCAGGTTTCAGAAGTGGTGGGGCGACAGAAGTTTGAATCAACCGACTTAGCCAGGGACCACACCGCTTTGCTACTCGCTGGGTATGAAGCAAGTTTGTGCCCGATCCTGCTAAAGTGGTCGAACCGTGGTCTTCCAATCACCTTTTTGCAGGACTTGGCAGCCGTGTTGGCACTCTTCTTCTGACTCACGTCATTTGCCTTGCGCGCTCGAGCGTCGACCCATGCCACGTAAGCTTTGTGTTTAACCGTGTCGAAGCGGTTACACGCTACTCCAAACTATGGTCGGTCGACGTTAGACATTGCTACGTCATAGTATGGAATATAGTACTCCATCCCCCGACGCAACACATCTGTCACGGCGTCAGCGCATATCGATGGATCGTCCGAAGAGAAGCAGGTGGGCTGCCAAGCATGCGAAGAAAGATCGCATCCCATCCAAATCTGCTGACTTGTACCGCCATACCCGCCGGGTGCCTCTTGGGCTGGGATCGGGCGGGGAGTAGACGGACACAGACTTCACCAGACAGTGGTCGGAACTACCCAAAGGTGAAAATATCGACACTGAGTATCGGTCTGGATCTTTTGTCAGCAGAAGGTCCAAGCAATTGGCTGTGTGCGAATCAACATCTGGCACCCTCGTTGCGCCTGGACCAGCTCGATGAGATTTAGCGCAGGCGCAAGCTTGCGCGTCTCTCGCCCAGCATGATCAGTGCGCTGGCATGGGTAGCCACTCCTGATGGTGGGCATTAAAGTCCCCCAGTAACACTAATTATAAGGATGGGTACCGCTGCTGTGCCGCATCAGCTGCTTCACTGAGGTACTCTTGAGTCTGGTTGTCTCCTGATCCCCGCTGTGCGAACAGTAAACACAGGCGTAGACAATCTTATTCACCCTGTGCCTACCAGAGCCCACAGCACTGAGAAACTGGAGTCTGTCAAGGTTTCGGAGATGCCGATAGCAAGTGTCGTCTCGGGCATACATGCAGATGAGGGTCCCACGTTAGTTACCTACAGACACGCACTAAAAGGACGCCATCATTGGGGCACTAGTCCGGAGACTGTGAGGACGCCCGAAACCTCCCAGAGATGTCCATCAGGCCCTCCCATCTGGTCGCCAACCAGCACTATGGTGCATAAAGGGATTTTTCGACAGTTGGCGGGGCGGCATTTCGTGTGTGACTGGCACACTACTTGGGCCCCCAACTACCTGCGGTCGGCCAGTGGCGCACCGTGCCTCGGATCCCGCTACCGTCCGCAACTAGTTTCCCGATACGCCCAAAACAGCGCGAGTCAGGCTGGTCTGCCTGCAGTGGAACAACTATCTCGACCCAACTCCTCTAGTGGCTACACCGAGCATCGTACCGGAACACGGCCAGGCCGCTTGGCGGTACGTGTTTGCTCGGTGGGTGGTCGAAACCCTTCGGCCGAAACCTACCACCAGTTAGTGTCACCCGATTAGCACCACCCGAGGACCACGTGTAGGGTAATAACAAAAGGGGTAACTCTCCTACGGACGCGGTTGACTCAGTCCCCACAAGTATTAATCTTAAATAATCGATGTATGCCCCTGACGTGGTAAGGAAGGCTCAGTGCCCGTATATTTGCTTAAAATTTGTATATTTGCTTCTAGGCAAGTGCTGCGCTCAGTGACGATAGCGGAAAAGAAACTGCAGCCGAGCACGAACTTCAGCGACAACAAACAGACCGTCCGCTGCTGCTGGTACGATAAGGCCGTAAGTACCATCTCATTTTTTTTTCATCTATACAGGGTATAAAATAATAGACTTCTTTGTAGTCGTAAAATATTTTATGACCTATTCAAGATGACGTCACAAACAAGTTTCTTACAGATGTACTGAATCGTTGCTTTTTTAACCTTTTGAGCGCCAAGCGGTACCGAATGCGATGTGTCCCCCAGCGCCAAGCTATAAATGTATAACGAATATATAGTCAAAAGTAGTGATGTGGGTAATTATAGTATCGATAAATGTTACTCACAGGTTTTTTTTTTATAAATGTACCAGAAAAATAGAAATAATGACGTATTTCGATAAAACAATAAATAAAATAATGACAC
Organism: Orthosia cruda; assembly: GCA_964057195.1. Lineage (NCBI taxonomy): Eukaryota > Metazoa > Arthropoda > Insecta > Lepidoptera > Noctuidae > Orthosia > Orthosia cruda. Next base: position 1,805,546 of record OZ059835.1, on the reverse strand, counting down.
ATTTCGATACCTTGTTTTATTAACAATAGTTGTGATAAGAAAAAGCAGAATACACTATAGATAATGACCAAACAGATACATAACTCAATTTAGCCATAAGAAGTTGGCTACATCCCTATTGTCTTTTGGCGTCATCCAAATTCTAGTCTTCTAATCAAGACCGTGGCGCCCGGAGCACGTAAAATTTCAATTATTATAGGGATGTGTATGTTCAATTTTCTTTTTTTTTTTCGTGTATCGTTGTTTGTGTTTATGCTAAAAACATATTAATATTATTATTATCGATTTTGCTTGGCCACGTTACGCGCTTCGTTTCTGGATTCGGCGTATCGCATTCAAAGTAAGAACGCAATTTTTGGTATGTTCTGTATTCTGAGATATCATACTAATTTCGAATGTAGGTACCTACTTACGCCAATCTAATGAGGTTATTAAACGAAAATATTTTATTTAATTTTTCTTACCGTTAAGTAATTTACACTACACTCAAAATCTTCGTCTGATGTACTCTCGTATTTATCGGATTCAGCTTCCTAATCCACACCTTGTACGATTTTTAAAAGTTCTTCAGAACGTAATTCATTAGCTTCACAATTTTTTTTTATCGGTAACAATCCATAACAGCGCTGCAATATCTCAAACTGACCTTGATGCACTTACGTCTATGACGTCACAGGTTGTGTTCTATTGATGTCCATGGCGCACGAGGCACCGATATCTATTAGTTTCGTAGTGGTGGGATCTTTTAATATCGATATCAGTATTAACCAAAGTCCGGCTTTGTGTGTATTAAAAGATTTAAGTAAATATATGTGTAAGGGCTAGCAAAATTACGTTCATTGTCCATAAGGATCGCATTTATTTCAAAACTCAACATTTTGATTCGAAATAAAAGTGTTTTTTAAACTTTTGTGTATATCGACACTTTAGCAAACTTAATCAAGTAACCACAGCACTAGGCGTCTTCCTATAAAGACTACGGCGCCTGGGATACGGCAAAAATTTTGGCTGGTATTATTTTTCTGTTTTTTATATAAACAAAGACCAGTATTGAAATAAAACATTAAGTTTAGGGTTTTAGGCAATAGTAGCAATACGCACAAAGCATTTGTTCATGTATTTTAATGTAATAAACGATAAGATTATATATTGTCTTCTAATAAAGACGTGGCGTGGGGGGCACGGAAACGGTTGTCTTCTATAGAAGACCGTGGCGCTCAAAAGGTTAACGAGGCCCAAGCTGTGTAAGGCTGAGCATACACTAAGAAAAGTAACTAGAGACCCGTCACCCCTGGCACATGAATTGGCTACTACACAGCGACTCGCGGAGGGTTTTGAGCCGTCTTTAAGTTTGGTTCTATCTGTACATATGGCTTTGCAGCACTTTAATAACATAGCACAATGCTGTGGATCCCCTATTGGTACATTACAGCCCACACCCACTATCTCTCACAGAGAGGCCTGAGTCCCAGAAGTGGCAGCCTTTTCGGCCGCTGCACTACTGCAGAGACTACTGGGTCCTGTCAAAACTGTTCACACAAAGCAAACCTATCAGCGAACTTCACCCTTTACTCTCTCGGCTAGTAATAATTCTCACAATGCCCTGTGACAACTAGCTTGCGCTCAACGGTCCCAGGTCGGACAACTAAATTTTTCGGAAAGCTGCAATCGCGGCAATGAGGGTGTTCAGGAAAATTCACCCCACTAGTTGATGCCACTTTGGCGAGAGGTCTTTTCCTTTGAAAACGCACAGCACTATAACATCAATTCAGAAAACCCTCTTGCCGTTTCTAGGCTCAATAACTTAATTCGTATATCCTGGTCCCTAGCGCGACATCCTGGTGACGGCGGGCGAGTCAGGCACCATCAGCGTGTGGGCCACCAGCGCCAGCGAGCCGGGCGCCGCCGCCAGCGCCAGCGAGCCGGGCGCCGCCGCCAGCGCCAGCGAGCCGGGCGCCGCCGCCAGCGCCAGCGAGCCGGGCGCCGCCGCCGGGAAGATCTCGCAGGCGCTCAACAAGCTGCACGTCAACAGGCACAAGCCGTACTGATAACAGATATAGTGTTCAATGTTATTTTATATTAATAAATCCGTTCATTTTCTGTTACTCTATTATAGCATTGTTATTTTTCCAACCAATGTGGCTGTCCTGTTTACCCTGATTGCAGCTAAGCTTAGCATAACTAAGATATGTTTTGTACTGTATATATAGTTTGTGGTCTGCACACAAGTATAAAAACTACCTTAGCTATGCGAGGTAAATTTAAACTAACTTATTATAGTTTAGCTCTTAGTCTGCAACTGACATTTAATTTTCAGTCGCCTGATTTGCTACAAAAAAACTGTTATTTTTGAAGTACCTATTTATTAATGGACCAAAAGCCATAATGGACCAAGCTGAAGAACATGCCTTAAATTGTTAAAACAACCGTTGGTTAATAAAGGTTTAATGAAAACAACATAATTATGCAATCAATAACTTGGTCTTTTAATCGAAACCCAAAATTATGAATATTTGTAAATAAAAGTAATTCGCTATATAAAATTAGGTATAGTTGTAACCCGGCTCTAGGGTTACAATTAAAATCATAATCTAGTTGATTAAACATACAGTCTTGAGCCGAACTAAAAGTCACGCATGCAAAATACATAAGATTGAAATAAACACAACTCTTCGAAATGGTTTTATGATTACGTATTTACAAACATTCTATGGCCATTATTACTAAATATACAGACACGAAGTAATAATGTGCGTATTCAATACAGTCACTCTGATATTTAGTTCTAATACCAGTTCAATTCAGCTGCCGATTGTAATATATGGCGACATTAATTATAATCTATCAACATATAATATGTATCACACTGATGAGATTTTTATGAACACTCATCGTATTGTCTCCCATGCAGAGTAACCGCACCAAAGTATTTTCAAGCTAATAGCTTACACTAGTAATTACATCTATAAGTCAATACTTACATCACTAATAAGTCAATTAATAAAACCTCAATATAAATTTGTACTCAATTATAATCTCGAACACCTGCCTTTAGAATTTTGCTCCGTTTTACTAATAATAATTTAAAAAGAAATTATGAAAAATTATAGAAAATAATAATAATAAGAATGTTCTAAAAGCGAAGTAAGATAGTGGAAAATGCGATGAGCGATAGTACAGATCAATCGTAAGAGTACATTAATTATTTAACGACTAAAATAGAACCGATAAATATTTACATTCATTATTTAACGCCTGAGATACCACCGGTAAATAAATTATTAAGCTACTAAAAAAAAAATATTTTTTTGTAGTACTGACTATTATTCGAGAAATACGATAATTCGAGTTGTATTGATATTCGATTGATCTGCAGAGGCGAGTGACACGTATGACTATGTGTGGCATGATTGCATTGTTCTTTGGTAAAGAGTGAAAAGCGGAACAAGCTTTTGTGAACGTCAGGCAGGCCGGCGCGCGGCGGTCACTTCGACGACAGGAACATTATAAGCCTGCAAACGAGATACAACATTTATCATGCACTAACAAAACATTAAAAAAATACGTTCAAGCAGGACTTGGCCAGACCTAGCCCTGCAGTGGGAAGGATAGGCAAAAATATAAACTAAATCGCGAAGCAGCAAGCTGTGACAACACAGACGCTAATTGCTACACGCGCTACTACAGCCGCTCGATCCTGTACACATCTCACCGGCATGACCATGACCATGACCATGATGACCTCCTTAGCTGCAGTGAGCAGCTCGTCCATTCTGCTGACATCAATCCCTAGCATCGACACCTCATTTCACCTAAGTCATCACGTGAGATGTTTACAGAATAGCACTACTGGACTCCAACAAAGTTAAGCTTTCGCTACAACTCTATGTACAAGTATGTACAACAATTTCACACATTTAAAAATCCAGGCATTCTGAAATCAACTTAATTAACACTGACTTAAAGTTGAACAAAGTAAATTAACGACGACCTTTACAATATAATTTATGGCAAATAATGATTGAGCTGGCACGAACATCTCCCCCTCACCGCCACCCGCGTCCTCGGCAGTAGTTAGCTACGATCGCCGGAAACCTTTTCATATTTATTATAGGGTGCAACTGGCAGCGCGAGGTATACAGTGACGTATTTAATCGATATTGCACTATAAAGATAAAGCCGTTTTATTCTGTAAAAATCTCACCGGATGCTCACTTTATGTTGACTTATTCTAAGTTACCATAGTAGTTAGATTTTTACAAAATAGCGTGTGGTTAGTTGTTAGTGAGAGTAACGCGTTACTACTAGCTAGCATTATGTTAGTTCTCTGTTAGATGACGGTCAGCAGTAATCTGTAAAGAATGCATTATGGTATCAGTGTTGTGCCATTATGCAAGGCACTTACGTTTATAAAAATGTAAAAATGTGTGCTTATTTGTAATGGGTAAAAGTACTGATCCCATCGGAAATGTTCACTCATGACGAGTGTCCTGTACTCTGTATCCCAAGCAATTGAACGCGTCATGTGGTACAACGACAACGAAGCCGCGGACAAAACTTGTTGTACTATATGATTAGGTGGCGCCACCTGCGGCGCCTACCACGACGCGGTTGGCGCTATCATTGAGCGATTGGCGAGCCTTGTACATTGGCAGCCAATGCGGTGTATTAAATCAAGAGTTACAAAGTTAGTTTAGAGCTGATGTTTTAATAGTCAGCTTACTTTTACTTGAGGAAAACTAATGACAATTTGACAACTAAGTTTGGATTTTTGTTAATAAATCACGCCAGAACTGCTGAACGGATCTGGACAGAATTTGGCACAGATACAGTTTATATTCTGGAATAGCACATTGACAAATTTTCTTTTTTTTTACTTTTACGTATAATGTTTCCTTGGGGTAATAAAACACTTTTTACGCGGGCGAAGCTAGTAGAAAATGTGTCAAAGAGCCATACTTATTCTTTGGTTCAAAATTATCTGACTATTGAAAAATTAGTTTAAAAGTGATTCGTATGGTCAAAATAACTGTGCACCTGGCTAGGATGTTACCACACTGTGCGCCAATAGCAGGCGTTGTACGTCAGAGTGACTTGACAGCGACTGGTGCATAGTTATTTTGACCGATTGTACAGCGTAGTTGCCAGTCATCCTCTTTTCGCTCTTATGGTTGAAAAGTGGTCGACAGGAATGTATCTCAGGCCCACCTGAAGTGTATAGCCTTGTTGGAGAGCAGGCGGTTGGTGTCGTTGTCGTCGAGCAGCGGCAGCGCGAAGGGCGCGGCGTCGGGCGCGTCCTCCGTGAACACGTGCTGGCACACGCGCGCGCGCAGCCCCGCCTCGCCGTACGGGCCGCGCAGCACCAGCCACTGCACCGTCATGCCCACCAGCGCCTTGCTCTTCAGGATCAGCTGCGGGCAATCTGACCTATCTGTATTATTGTATAACAGACATGAGAGACCTTCCGACAAGGAGGTCTGCCCATTATCATCCTCCTCATGAAGCGTGGGGTTTTATAGACCCGTCTGATACCCAATGTGAATACGGTGCCCGTGTGCAGAATATGACTCACATGTGACGTGAGTGTCCCAAGTGCCCATACACCTGCACTTTAGTGGACCTAATGAATGCCACTGACGCTGCTATTAACGTGACCATCTACTGGGCCCAAAATATTATGGAGTTATTTATCAACTCGAAAAGAAGAAGCGGTTAGACGACACGCTTGAACAACGAAATCGATTTATAATCCTTAGAGCGAAATGATAAAGATGGACTTCATCGCCATCAATTCCTACACCAATTAGCCCTTAACGCCGAAATATTATTAGTAGACTGGATTATATAATATTATGAAATTGCATATTTACTCCATTCACAGCGGAAATTGCATATTATACGTACCTAGTGATGATGCATATTTTCGCTATAATTATTATATTTTTCGGTAGGTTACCCTATTGATAAATGTAATACTAAACTCTATAACCAAAATGTTGCCCATAATACCTACAAACTAACCATTTTCACTTATAAATATATTTTGATTGATTAATGAACATCATTTAGAACACCATCTACCTGATAGTTTACGTTTACAAAAATGTTAAATAATTTGTCGTTTTCGGTTTTATCGTCAACAAAGTTGTGTTTGTTACATTTTGATATTGAAAATTATTGAAAAATTAACTCTTTGTATCATCATCATCATATCAGCCGAAAGAGGTCCACTGCTGGAAATAGACCACCCCCAAGCGTCGCCACATTTACCGGTCCCGTGCGTCCCGCCTCCTGCGGATCCTCACAACCTTCACCAGGTCATCGATCCGCCTGGTGGGAGGCCTTCCAACGCAACGTCTTCCGGTTCCCGGTCGCCACTCCAGAACTCTTTTGCCCATCGGCCATCCGTTCTGCGAGCTTACTAACACTGCCACTTAAGATTGACAATTCTTCGGGCTGTGTCGGTAAACCTGGTTCTCTTGAGGATCTCTACCTTTCTGATTCGATCACGCAAGGATAATCCGAGCATAGCCATCTCCATTGCCCTTTGGATGACTGTAAGCTTTCTAATGAGGCCCATTGTGCGCGACCACGTTTCAGAGCCATAGGTCATAAGTGGCAACACACACTTCATAGACTTTCGTCTTGAGACACAGTGGACAGTTGGACGAGATGATACCGCGCAACTACCTTGGTAGACCACAACTTCAAGTGTAGAGTCTCCGACCTTGACAAGAGTGGGTGTAACATGAGCATTCAACATCACCTTGGTTTTGCCCATGTTCATTTTAAGACCCACTCTTTCGGAAGCTCTACTGAGGTCATCGAGCATTGTACTGAGGACCTCCATGGTCTCAGCCATGACCACAATATCCTCGGCAAACCGAAGGTGAGTTATGTACTCGCCATTGATGTTGATGCCTAGCACTCTCCAGTCCAGAACCTTGAAGACATCCTCCAGTGCAACGGTAAACAGTTTCTGACATATGACGCCTCCCTCTCTTACACCTCTCTGCAGAAGGATAGGTACCGAGGTCTGATCCTGAAGTCGAACTGCGATGGTGGCGTTTTTGTACAAACACTTCGATGTACCGGTAGTCGATTTGGCACCGTTGGAGACACTGCAGTACAGCCCAAGTCTCGATCGAATCGAAGGCTTTCTCGTAGTCCACGAACGCTAAGCAGAGAAGCAGATTGTACTCTTCGGTCTTTTGTATAACCTGCCGCAGCTTATGTATGTGGTCTACAGTGTTGAAGCCTTTACAGAATCCGGCTTGTTCGGGAAGCTGGAAATCGTCAAACGGTGGTGCGCGCGAGACGATTCGTGATGACTCTAGAAAGCAGCTTGTAGACATGGCCAAGACGTGAGATGGGCCTATAGATCTTCAGTAGGGCATTGTCACCCTTCTTGAAGAAGAGTACCACCACACCCCTGCACTGTGGCGTTTTCCCCTCGAGTATGACGGAATCAAACAGCTTCTGAAGGGCCTTAAGTACCTACTGGTTTTCCACCCGCCTTCAGAAGTTCGGCAGTAATTCCGTCATCACACGGTGCCATGTTGTTCTTAAACTGTTTAAGCGCTATCCTACTCTCGTACAGGCTGACAGCTGGAATCTCTTCGGTATAGTGTCGGGTCAATCTAGCTCTAAGATCATCTGCTAGATTCGCGACGGGTTTAGTGGTTGACGTGTACTTAATTCTATGGGCAGTCGCCCATAGAATTTCTCGATCTCCCTCAGAAACTCCGGTTTGGCGGATACGATCCTGCCATCATGGTCCTGCGATCATGTCTTCAGTTTCGTGAGCTGGCTCTGCCCAATAGTCAGATCTCTTGCAAAGACCTTGGAGCCCTTATTCTGTTCAATCGCGTATTTAATACTTTCGGTATTAAAGTGGCGGAGGTCGCTTGTCAAGGTCTTTGAGATCCGTCTATTTAGCTGCCGCTATTTCAACGCATCGTCTGAAGACTGCAGGATCACATCACGCCTCTCTTTCATGAGCTTATGAGAAACTAATTGTATGCTGATTAGAAATGGAAATAACTTAAACCTACCACTTTTTGCCTATTTTTATTTTTCTAAAACTTTAATGTTGCATATTTTTCTATTCCTCATGCTTATTTGCATGCATATTTTCAGGCTTTTTAAGTTGCATATAATCCGCTGTCCTTAATGATTAGCATGTTAAAGTTTTAGTGTAGTACTTGTAGTAGTAACGTACTACAGCCGGGCGAGCACGGCCGCTGTGATAGGCTTGAGTCACGCGTTTTATCACGGTGTTTGCATCCAAACTGTGATAAAAATGTGTGACTCAAGCCTGTCACAGTAGGCCGTGCTCGCCCGGCAGCTCAGCACTTGCTTCTAATTGTACAGTTAAGGGTCAAAATTGCGGTCACACTGCCAAAACAGTAGCGGCAATGTTTTTTAGGCAGTAGAATTTCAATTTCAGCATTTCACGGTTAGTGGGTTATCTATACTTTAATTTCTATACGTATTCGAGGGCAGAGGCAGACAGTCTGCAAGGTCCATACCTGGTAAGTGATCTCCCTCTGCGAGCTCTGCGTGGGGTCGCGCTGGTTCTTGTTGACGAAGGCCTTCACCACCCACGTGTGCCCGAAGGCGGTGAAGCGCGATGTCTCGTAGTAGAGCTTGTGCACGAACTCCTCCGTCCGGTACGGCTTCAGCTGCAGGTCTGCGACACATTCTTCGTTATGGTTGTTAGTGCGCCACTGCTCTCAAGCCTCAATGTAATATGCTACACTATGTGCAAGGATTAGGCCTCCTAGCAAACTCCAGGTGGAGCTGCGGCTTCTAAAAGCATATTCGATACTAAAAGATGACTTGATCTAAGACTTAATTAGACTATTAGACTATTTTTTTTTTTTTGGGAGCACTGTTGATAGTTATTTGTTAGCAAAAGTTCGTATAAACATAGGGCAACTAGGCCGGGAGGGGACGCCCTAGAAAGACATACATAGACCTTATAGGTGATGTTCTTCAAAAAGGCCAGGTGCGCAGTACTCATAACCGGCGTGTGTGTATGACTAGATGTATGAATGTGAGTGAAGCAAAAGAAGTATGTAAGGATCGTAGCAGGTGGCGTTCTGTAGTTTCTGCCTACCCCCATGGGAAAAAGGCGTGAGTTTATGTATGTATGTATGTATAGGGCAACTATAGAAACCAAGTACTTTCTAAACAATGATCGTGACTACTAATATTTTGATGAATCGTTTCGCGCTTGCATGAATGTAGTAGTGGTACTTAAGCAGTTATTTCTTTAAGTGTCAATTAGCAGACACAATAGAAATTACCTTTGTTTTAATCCGATTCGGCAATATTTATTTATTTATTTATTATCACCAATTATAACATCTTTACAGTTTGATCCAATATGATGCTACAAGTCACAATTTAAACACACAAAATAACATTATACTAAAATAACCTAGCAACAAAATTACATACAATATACATCAATAAATTAAATTATTAAACATGCCAAAGTCTATAGCTCCAGGCCTCTCTCAATAATTATTTGAGCCCTTTGAATAAACCTCGACAGGTTTTGCCCAAATATGTCTTCCGACAATGTAACCACATTAACAATACGCACGGCTCGTGAGATAGGGGCAAACTTGAGGAGGTTAGTCCTAGCCGCTGGCACGTCAACAGAGCAATATGGACAAATAAGGGGCGAAATATTTCTTATAGTGGATGGTGGATCTTTTTAGCGGTTTTGTAAAATTCTGTTTACACTTTAAATTATACAGAATGCGATTACAAATCTTTTAACTGCTATATTAACACTGACCTCTATTATACAAGTACGCTGGACTAAACATACTATATGAAATGACAGTTGATTTTTGTGCTGATTCAAAGCGCCCCGCTCGAGCGTATCAGGAACTAAAATTGACACATTTAGAGATAGGATACTACCGATATTTCTAAAAATTAGGTAAAACTAATATATTTGACTGGAAATATTATAATATTGTAACTAATATATCAGTATAAGTGATATTTTTAAATTACACTAATATCAAAATAGTAGTCTTGGCAAAGCATATCACTCATTTACTGTATTGACTTCTCGTAGTATGTTGGAACTAAATATCTCATATTGGTATTGGTGATGAATGTTAGGTATATGAATGCCTAATAATCAGTAATAATATGTTCAAAAGCAATGTGTAATACTAAATTCTGGAATCATCATCATGATCATCCACAGCCCAACTTCGCCCACTGCTGAGCACAGGCCTCTCTCTTGTACCAATCACCACGTTCCTGAGCCTGGAATTAATTCTGGAATAATATCATGATAGTTATAATTATATTAACAAATGTTTTGAAGTCAAATAATTTATTATCTGCATCTGAAACAGAGTTAAAGTCTTCGCCTTGCTGGAATGCGATACAACTCTTATTTGCACCTTAACACTACAGAGACAGGATCTCAGCGATGATAGCGAGAAATACGTCCGTTGTAAATGATTATCCATCTCATTTATTATTATTATTGTTTAAATGGTGTTCCCTTCACGAACCCGATGGGCGTCAACCGAGTGAATCCGAACGATTGTAAGTATTAACTAACTAGTGTGCGAGGAGATACTTGCTCAAATATATTGGTTTTAAGGATAAGTTGTTAGCCTATCCCCGGTATTTAAATCTCACTGATCTGACAGTAATGTGCTATAACTTTACTAGCACGCTATCCACTAGTTTATAGCTTGCAATCTGACTGAAAATATTTTTGAGTTAACCTTTACAGCAATTATTCTATTACTTAAAAATTAATCATAATAAAAATAACTGTTTTTTTTTTCTCTTACGTATTAAATTATACTCACGATCGATAAAACCCATAAAAGTATTTTACCGAAAGCTGTGTCTCATCTCTAATATTAGTTCCATGCGACTCTCACGTTAATTCACGTTGCTATCAGCGCCAAAATGGCGATAATCAAATGTCTTCATTTTGTCATCGATAATATGAAGTCCAGTGTACAATGTATGATAGAGGTCAGTGTATATTAAGGATTCTTTAAAATATCGGGCGAATCCAGGCGAATCCTGACCATCTGGCAACCTAAGGTCTGTACGATTTAGAATCCAATTCAATGTAGTGTGATCACTAGCTAACAATTTAGGTTCCCAACTAGGTTGTCAATCAATTGGCTAGTGTAATAACTGCTTTACTGAAGTTTGACCTAATTCGCAATCTGGGAGCATTGAACTACCAATAACAATTGCGTGATCCACGAATACAAAGCTCAACCAAGTACCTACTAATTTAAGAAGGCAAGCAAGAAGCGCGCGAGCATTTATTGGCAATGTAGGTCGTAGACCAATGCGGATTGGAGACCACATACTGTGTATAACAGTAGGTATCTGGAAGTGGTAAGGATTACAAGGGATTGGGATGTGTTGTGGTATAAACTCACCATTAAAGGTAATTTTTTCGTAGGAGAGCAGCTCGAGCACGTGGTTGTAGACCTGGCTGGCCTCCTGGCAGCGCTGGTCGCGCTCCGCCAGCACGCCCACCACGTCGGCGGCCGACTTGCTGGGATGCGCGCACACCGCCTCGTGCGCGCCGCCCTCGTGTGCCGGCCCGCGCCACGGGCAGCCGATGCACGCGAAGCGGCAGCCGGTCAGCCTGCACGACCATAGCACAGTGTTCAGACACGCACACCACGCCAGCGACATGCCGTTAGTGATATACATTGGTTCAGTCTAGCATAGCATAATAGTTGACGGGATCCCATGAACCGCAGAAATGCAAAGGAATTATGAGAAAATTAAAAGCTCCAATCCATGACATACCATCATGCGTTAGGATAACAAAACAACCTGAATAGACTGGGTTACTTCTGATGTGCTATACAGGACACGAATCAAACTAAATGCAGGCGATGAGTTCGGTTCGCATTACACCAGGTGTTACAAGCGATAAAATGCTGTTAGTGACGCAGACACACCTGCGGACCCTACGGCGCTTGAGCGGCGCGCCGCCGCGCCGGAGCACGCTCTGCACCAGGCAGTACACGCTGGACGCAATGCGAACCAAACTATCGAAGAGGTAGCGCCTGTCGGGGGACGGATCGACTACGATTTGCGAGAACTTGAACTTCCTGGGGGAACAAATACGTGGCCTCGTTTAGAAGGTAACGCACTCTAAGTACGGTCTACTTATTTCTACTGCTGAATACAAACTCGCCACTGCGTCATCGTCGCTCGGGACTCAGGAACAACCAATTTTTCACCCAAATTACCTAATGCCTACTGTCCCTTTCTGCTGCTAAATTTCATCAATTAATAATAATGACAGTCCTTAGACGTGTGTCAGCTAAGCTTCTAGAACATTGCAGCGCGATATCGAGAGATGCGTGTGTAGTGAGACGCAGTAGATAAAGTGAGATAAGAGTGGTGACCTGTCGTCGCACGTGTTCTCCTCGTGGTGGCGCAGCGAGTGGCGCGGGAACACGCGCGTGCAGAACTTGCACTCCAGCGGCAGCTCCGACACCGTCTTCTCCACGGCCAGGTTGCGCGACGCCGACGTCTTGGAGATCTCCACGCGGCAGTTGGGACACGAGGCCGCCTCGTCACGCAGGCGCGCGTCCGCCAGTAGGTGCGTGAAGCACGGCGCGCACATCAGGTGCCCATTGCTACACTGCAATACAAGCTCCGTGTCAGTTCGCCGCGGTGGAGGCTGGCACAACGTCTCTCGACAAACTGTTATTTGTTTGTGTACTATACTGATAACTACAATGTATGTGAAATGCAGAAAGTAGTAGTAGTATTTGCACAGAATGAAGATTAATGTACAATAAAATGTATTTTTTTTTGTAAATATGTAGTTGTTGTTCCTATCAATAAATAAATAAAATCTTTCAATTTATCAAACCATATAAGGCTTTCAAATGGGATTAAACTTTTTAAGAAAAAATTATGCTTCTATTGAATTTCATTAGATATAAGTATATCAGAGCAGTGGTGGCCCAGTGGTTACGGTACCGACTTACGAGTTGAAGGTCGTAGGTTCGAACCCGAGCAGTCGCTTTACTTTGTGTAATTTATTTCATCACCACTGCTCTCAAAACGGTGAAGGAAAACATAGTGAGGAAACCGGCATGTCCTAGAACCAAAAATTCAGACATGTGACATCTACCAATCCGCACTGGGCCCACGTGCTGGATTATAGCCCACTCCCTCTATGAGAGGAGGCTTGTGTCCCAGCAGTGGGAACATTAAAAAAAGGCTGGTGATGTGATGTGATGTGATATCAGAGAAATAAAATATGTGAGTGTGCTACATGGTCTACCTCTGGCCGTGATTGCGTGTGCCACCTGTAATCAAACTACGCATAATAAATATTGCTGTAACAGAAAAAAAATGTTAAGTAATTATGAATAGTGAATACTTAATTATTATTTCAATATTGACTTTTTTTTTCATCTTTATCAATTTAGAGTATTATTTCAGAATTTTTGTATTACTAAAATAAATGATTTTAATTTAAAAAAATGGAATCTTGTATAAAAAGAGATAAATCGTTTTGAAAATTAATGATGTTACAAACTCTGGCTCACAAAATTATAAAATAGAAATATTCATGTGATAAATGGAATGCTTTCTCAATGAAAATCAAAAGGATGTTTTGAGTTCGGGATGGGGATTGTAAAGGGGATTTCTGAATAAAGAAAGAAGAAAATCTCTTAAACATTTCTTTATTACAACGAAATGCTACAAGAGCGTTACAGGCTAAGTTTACTTGCTACACTATTGGTCATATAATCTAGTTATCATAGACATTATCACAGATACTTAACTCCTAGATGTACTGACACTCTTAACATAATTTGCTCAGATTATGTACACAATACATACAAACAGGTCATAGGTCATACATAAATTGACTAATTTAATAAAAGAACACAATCCATAATACTAGATAGCAACAGCCATAACAGATGGCTATCACAGGTATCACACACTTAGCTTGTGGCAACTTTACAATGACAACTGATTCAATACATTACATTGACGCCATACTATCTACTACTCTCAAAATAGTGAGTGATAGAGCGACGTCGTGTAGGCCCAGCTGCTTACGTAACAAAAGAAAACAGTTGATATGAGCATCGACACTACCAGCTGTTTTAGAATACCTGATACACGGCCGCCGGAGGCAGGTCCAGGCAAACTGCGCAGCACAGGATGCCCCCCAACCTGTGCTCGAGCTTGTCGCTCCCCTCTTTGTCAGTAATTTTACGTTTTTTAGTCAACGGCTCGTCGGCATCTTTCACGTCAGGCCTGACCGCGCCCTCGCTTGACGATGCCATGGGCAGTATGGGCTCGCTTGTGGGCGCCTCAGCCATTTCACAATGTAAATAACAACAATATTACGACACAAACTGCGCGCAACTGCGTCGGATCACAGATGGACGCCAAATGAAATGACGCGAAACGAGTATCGACGAACTTCGTGACAAACAAAGGTTCTTTGTTGTGTTTATATAGATACCGAACCCCCCGCACCCGCAACCCAATACTTTTAGTGTTGTTCTATTGACAAGCTAACCGATTTGTAAGTAAGGTCATGAACTCATGACATAACTCAAAGTTATCAAATCGATAATTCGATCTAGCTATCAGAAGCGGGTATAGCTCCACGTGGATCGGGGAGGGTAAACAACACAGATAAAAATGATATATCGGGGTAAACAAGAACGGGACAGTCGCCACCTCCCTGAGCCAACCCCTTTTTGAACATCAACTTCAACCTGCACGTATAAAGAGCCGCGAAAGCAGAATGAGTCATACGAGCTCCTCGAAACTGATGAGCAGTGTTTCTTTCAGGTACTATTTCGGGGGGGCCACGCCCCCCCGGAGTAGCCTTTTTGCCCCCCGGGGCGTTTGGAAATTAATCAATAGCAATAGCACTTTCGCGCGTCTACAGCAGATTTACGTATATTTGCGACGAATATCCCTACAATTTGGCAAATTCTTTGTCTAGTCTTTATCGTTGTGTACGCAAGAAAAAAGACACGATGAATATGATTTTGTAAAGAATATTATTCTTCGTTGCTTTTACAATGTTGGTTCAGCTTATTCATTAAAATATTAATAATAATTGGTATTGATTTTAAATATTACTTTGTTTCCTTTATTTACTCCGCCCCCCCCCCCAGATCTCTTAACCGCCCCCCCGGAGAATTTAGCCTGAAAGAAACACTGCTGATGAGAGATGTAAACTGTGGATAAATATACACACATAGTGTGTATTTTCCATCCCTCCCCCTCCACATTTCATCACTCCGGCAGAGCATCTGCCACCTGGACACGAACTGCAATCTGTAAAACCCTAAACTGATTGCAGGCCCAGGTTATTCGTTGTAGATAAAACCTGGCCAAATGGATTCTCAAAGACCCATCTCAAACACAATGTCAGTTTTTCTGCCCTTCGTGTCTTCGCAGTTAGCTGCACCATTCAGGATCTAAACGTGGCGAATCATAGAGCCTAGCCTACATACCGGTCCAAAAAAAATTGAAAATTAGTTAGTCAATGCTATGCATAAAACTGTAGTTTCAGAAAAATCTTTTCAGTCCTTTTTGCGTGACAGTGTACCAACCATCAATCCTCTCAAGCTTTTATATTTATTATTTAGGAGGTTAGGACATCATAAATATATAATATAAAGTATATAATAAATATGCCAAATCCTATGAACCTGCCAATATATTATGCCTTTGGTTGCCATCATTTCTTTGACGTGATGTTTGTACTTAAATAACATTGAGCTAGGAAAAATTATAATGGGAACATCACTATGCGAAAAATTTAACTTCGTATGAGTTGCCAACAAAAAAAAAACTGAAATTAATAATGGATTTAATTGACGCTATAATCAAAGATTACTATTATGGCTATAATTATAATTTTAGCCAAAGAGTATGTAACACTACGTTTAATTTTAGTTTTCAAATCATTTCAGATTTTTAACCAACTTCAAAAAGGAGGAGGTTCTCAATTCGATTATTTGACTGTATTTTTATTGTTAACTATCAACATGATTTAATTGTAAAGATGCGTCCACAGAGTACCTTTTAATGGTGCGTCTACGGGTCTACGCTAAACGAAGCCTTAACGAACCGAGTCCGAGTGGCGAGACCGTCAACTGTGGATTTTCAACGATCACTGCACAGCACAGAGTACCTCCCTACATGTAGAACCTAGTTTTCCGAATCCATTCCGCAGTGTGCAGCCTGCTACAACCACACCGTCTGTATAGTTGAATGTACTCTGTGAAGCACACTGTCTGTGCTCTGCTCGTAGCAAGCATAGGCGATTTTGCTACTGCAGCGATTACTATAGCCGAAGTCAGTAAATAAACTAGAGACAGAAATTATTAGGATTTTAAAATGTATAGGACAGATTCCATTTATTCATCAATCTGCTCATTTTTTTAATCCACATGTTTTGGCCCCCATAAAAATAATAATTGCAGGCGTCAGCGTGCGTAATTCAGGGGTCAGTACTGGGGTCCTGTTCTGTACACGGTTTACACTGCTGACATACCCACGTCGAAGCAAATTGTATAAAAACTCCAAGAACAAGTGGATGTTATTGGATCATGGTTGAAAAAGTGGAGAATCAGGGCCAGGCTGCCAAGTCTGTCCACATTACCTCTGCTCTAAGAAGAGAGGAGTGCCCAACACTTACACTTGATGGAAATTCCTTTCCACAGAAATGTGCGGTCAAATAGGTACTTAGGCATGCACATCGACAGAAGACTTCCTGGCGCGAGCACATTAAGGCCAAAAGGGATCAAGCACACAGAAAACAAGGAGACATCTACTAGCTTTTGGGCAGTCAGACATCTCTTAGCTTGAATAATAAATCATTGATCTACAAATGCGTCCTAAGTCCCTCATGGACATAAGATATAGAAAGAACTCTGGGCTTCAGCAAGCCAGTCAAACATGGAGATACTACAATGCTTCCAAAACAAAACATTAAAAATCTTGAGCTGCGCTCCTTGGTTCACAAAGAACAAAGAAGTACCTACATGACTACTTACAAATCTCCACTATTTAAAGAAATTGTAGAGATGTACTGCAAGTCTCTTATGCTCTCTCTCTCTCTCTAGTAACACAAAAATAAACTCACTGTGGCACTACGGTGTCCTCGAACTCTACTTACAGACTTAAAAGAAAATGAATAGCGTCAATCTAATATGAAGAAACAACCAATCTGATTAAGCAGATGTAAAAGGAGAAAAAAAACCGGTCAAGTGCGAGTCGAACACGTGCCCCGAAGGTTCCGTACCTACCCATTATACCGAAATATTAAAATTGGTATAATTTTTATTGGTAAAGTACCAAAATTTACCTTAATTTTCAACTTTTTTGGAATTTTTCCTTTATTTGTGCTGTAAAACTTTTTGTAAAATTTCCTGATTCTCAACGGGATTTACCTTATTGGTTTTCGACCCAAAACCTTTATGGTACTTCTGGTTGACCAAGAATTGTCAATTTTGTTTAAAAGCAACGTCTTACAACACAAGTAAAGGGAAAATTCCGAAAAATATAAAAAAATTGAAAATTAAGGCAAATTTTGGTACTTACAAGTTTTCACGAAAATATAAATTTGCATATATCTTTTTATCGTGTTGACTCAGGATCTTGATTTTATACACCTATTAGGGACTATAGACCCCAGTATCTGGTATAAATTTCAACTTGCTAGGTACATCCGTTCCTGAGAAAATTGGTGGTGACACGGACAAGAAAGTGATTTTATAAGGGTTC
Organism: Orthosia cruda; assembly: GCA_964057195.1. Taxonomy (NCBI): domain Eukaryota; kingdom Metazoa; phylum Arthropoda; class Insecta; order Lepidoptera; family Noctuidae; genus Orthosia; species Orthosia cruda. The sequence continues at coordinate 1,787,729 of OZ059835.1, read as the reverse complement.
CTTTTTTACCTTTTGTGGTACATAAACCTAAAAAATAGACCCTACTGCGAGTGTAATGCAAAAAAATTTTGTTCTTTAAAAAACTGAGAATTGAAGGAGTACAGCCAGGCACAAGTGTCGTTCGTTTGAGACTCGTAAGTCACTCCACAGAGACACTGAATTCGTGCTTGGCTTGTGCACCACTTATGCTCAACACATTTAGTGAATTTTAGTGTTGATGCGCCTCAAGAAAGAAAGGACAGGATCACATAACAGGCAAAACTAATAAATACTAAACACTTCTTTACTTGAGTACTTTCTCAATAAAACTTTATTGATAATTTTTTATATTACTTAGGCACTACAAAAAGTTATAATACAATGTTTGTGGATGGCAATTTCACTATAAACTGCACCGCAACACAAGATATGTCTCTGCACTAATCAATACTGTTGAAGCACAGCTTCATTGTTATGGCTGTTTTGTTTCCAATTAATGTTTTGGTTTTTTTGGTAAAGAACCAAATGCTGATATTATAGTTCCCTTAGTTCCAGTAGCGTTGCTGGTCAGTGGTTGTTGAACTAGTCCAGGCTGCTTGATTGCAGTAGATGACTTGTGTGATACATTGGGTGCCGCCTGGTCCCACTTAGACCGCCTCTTCTTTTCATCATCACTCTCGGATTTCTTTACTACTCCTGTAATGAAATCTATTTTAGATAGTTTCTCTTTCTTTTCTTTTTCCCTTCTCTCCATCTCTAGTTTCTGCACTCTAGCTAATTCATCATAATATGATTCTTTGCCCCACTTTAAAGGGTCATAGATTTCAGGAGGGTAATTTGTATCTAATTCATTGATATCACAAAACTGTATCAGCTTTTCATAAATGCTTGGGTTTCTAAAGTTCTTCTTATCTTGTATAATCTTGTTCATATCATATCCTTCATTAATCATTAGGTTGTAATACTTAGTAATATTATCTTGGATCTCTTTGGGACATTTGCCGGGCGGCTCGGGCGGTATAGTGACGCCGTCGTCGATCTCGTCGAGCTCGGAGCGCGCCACAGCCTCGTCCGTGTCCGTCTCCATGGACAGACGCCGCATGTCGTCCTGGCTCTCTGCAGCAGGCGAATCCGGCTCCTCGTCGGACACCACCGTGTCGTCCACGTAAGAAACTAAACTTCTTTTTGGCGTTACGGGTGCAGAGGCGGATTGGTTTCTGTCTTCAATCTTTTTAGGGCTAGTAGGCATTGAATGAGTTTCTTTTGGTTCCTCTTTTTCAGGCGTCTGATCTTCCATATCTTCCTCCCCTTCGGAATCGGTGTAGGTAGCAGTAAGCGAGGCTAAAGCTTGAGAAGCCATTGCTGCGCCAATGAATTAGCAACTTGGAAGGAAATTGGAACAAACTCTTCCTTGCCAAATCGAATCTAGTGTAAACTTAATGAACAAACTTACTTATCACAAGTAATGATTTCAATATTCTTTTTCTTTGGTAACTGAGCCGACGGCGACTATTCAAAATCAATGATCACAATAATCTGCATTAATCAATAATGAATGACATTATCCGTCACTATGTCCGTCACACGGTCACACGCTGTCTTTTCGCCGGCCTTGCTTGCTGTCAAATGCTGTCACTTTGACGTTAAATATTTCGTTCATGAAGAAAAACCGACGTTTTTGTCGAATTCGTAATATGTGATGGTCCGTAAAACGCTTAAAGGTGGAAACGTACTATTAAAACCAGACGAGACGTGACGTGTCGACACCCGATGTGAATCGTGCACAAATACAATAAGCCAAGGATGCTACAACACGCTTCGCTAGTATCATAGCTTCGTTTCTAGTATTATTTCTAATATTACATCACAGTATTGGCCTGAACTCATATCATATAATTCTGAGAACCGTTTTACTAATTCTATTAATTGTTCATCCGACATTTTAAATAAAAAATATCTTCATACTAGGAATGTTCTCGACTGACTGACGCGTGACGTCGGGTGTTATCTAGAAACACACTGGGTGTGACAACACGCTGATCCAGACCGACTGGATGTTACCACGTGGGAATGCGTGTGATCACATGGCGTGTTGTGTATCTGTTTCTGACCATATTAAATATATTGGATTCTAGTACTGCAATGCGTCGGATGGCGTCGCGTGACGTCGTGTTTTAATAGTATGTTTCCACCTTAAACCATTGAAGGACTGCCGAAGGAGTGTAATGTGTTTATGTATCATATGTATGTTTGTCCGTATGTGACGTTCTAGAGGACCAAACGCGTGGGTTGATTTTGATGATTCTTACGTCAATCGATTCGTTGACATCGTCAAGGTCGAGCCAGACTCGAGATCCAATTTCCATTATTTTTATACAGAGTCAAGCCGTGATTAGTGAGATAGCGTTAAGTTCACCGCTCGCGGTTTTGAGCCGCGTAATTTTCTGATGCTCCTATATCAATACAAGCGACCGCACTTGCGGTATTTTTCCACGACTGTTTTTTAAACTGCAGCTAGCTTCAAAATGCGCAGTCAGAATATGACCCGGGCCACAGCCTGACAGGCCCGCAGAGCGACCCGGAGCCGGACTCCAGCTCCATTTTCCCTTCATTTTTATATCTTTAAATATTTTGGGCCCGGTTGGCGGCGGCAGTGGCGAGCATAAGGTCTGCCAAAGTGCGGTGTATGGGCCTGGGACACAGCAAAGGGGCACCGCACCGTAGAAGTACACAAAGGACATCTCACGCCAAATCCAAGTTTTTCTCAAGTCTGAACTTTTGAGGAAAAGACCAGGGACAGGGGCGTCTTCCCTGGTCCTCGCTGTGCACGGCAGCACGATCACTTTGCCGCCGTCTTACCTGGAGTTACTTGGTGGGCGGACAAAGTCCCCAGTCTGGGAGTCCCGGAGCCCCACCTGCATTATGAAGGCGGAGTTTCGGCGTTTTTGGCAACGGGGCGGTTGCCTTCCCACCGCCTTCTTCTTCGAGTGGGATCGGCCCCCTCACGATCCCAGTCGGCGGCTTCCTTCTGGACCATTACGGTCTCACAGAAGGAGGCTGTTTCCCTCCAGTTCTCTGTCTCTGCCAGTACGGCCCTCATAACTGCTGGCAAAGATAGGTCTCGCCCGATCCTTGCGACCAAGACCTGCCGCTCAGCGGCCCACAAATGGCACTCCTCAAGTGTGTACTGTGCAGAGTCAAGGTCGCCTCCGCAGTGGTGGCAATTAGCCGTGGTCTCTCGCCCAATCCTATTAAGGTACTCATCGAAGCAACCGTGCCCAGTCAGTACATGAGTGAGCCTGTAGGAGATGCGCTCCTCTCTTTTCAGCCAGGCTTTGAAGTGTAGCAGGATGCTTTCGACAACGCGCTTGCACGATAAATGCGCCTGGTGTTGCCGCACCTGCCGCCTCAGCCTTACTACAGCTATTCCTGGCACGCTTACACCATTCTGGTGGATGGTGCGAATTCGGTTATTAACCCTCACGTCCATATCCGCCAGAAAGTTCAGCGGAGGAAAGCGTGCCAGGAGAGTTGCCGCCTCAAAGGATACCGTTCGGTAACCTCGTGCGATACGATTGGCTATTTTCCGCTGCAGTCAATTTCAGTCCTGCATCGTCGGACAACTGACAGTCTGCTTGACTAAACAGGCATACCATAAAGAACCATCGTCGGCACGACACCCGCGAGGCGGCGAACTTCTTCCCGTGATCCCCCGAGGTTGGGCAGCATTCTATGCTAGGCACCCACTGCCTTTTCAACGCGGAGGACCAGGCGCTCGAAATACTCTTCGAAGCCCCAGCGACCGTCCATGGTTAGGCCAAGATACTTAATGTATTGATTCACCTGGTCTTGCACAACTCCAACTGTTGCTGAGTTTGGTGGCTCTCTGCTCCTCGGCAGTTTATAGAACCATAGTGCCTCTGTTTTATGAGGCGCTTGCTCCAAACTCAGCTCTCGGATCGACGTCACGACTCTTGCCACCCCGAGCTCGGCAAGCTGGATGATCTCGTCGAAGGTGTCCCTGCCGGCAAGGCAAAGGGCAAAGAGTATGAACAATAAACCAATCATATAGACGGAAATCCACATCGCGTCTTTCATCTCGCCATGTGATTGGTCGATTGTTTTGATTTGCCTTGTCGAATTAATTACGCAATTAGGCTGCAAGGTGTCATCTACGTAACAAAATATATTAATTCCAACGGGGTGGGGAGGTCAACACGCAAGACCAAATCGTATGCAAGATACCATACGAGATCCTAAAATCGACCACTGTAGGACCCCACACGTAATTACGTACCATTCCGTCCCACATAGCGAATGTGCCGGTCGCATACATCAGCCCCGATGATACACTGCAGGTGGAGGGGCACTCTGTGATATACTATCCAAACATACCGCCTACGCCACCCCACCTCGGGACACTATCTGCTCCGACAGCGAGCGGACGTGTAGGAATTAGGATCGCATCCACTGTAGAGCGCAGCTGCTGTCGGATGCTATACTGGCAATCAGCGAGGTCGGGGACAACTTAGTTGCTAGGAATTCTCATCAAGGAGGCAAATGAGACCGTATGCAGAGGACCCCCGGCCCCAACTAGGGGACATAGAACATTAGTTCAAGTAAGTCAATGTAATCATTTGTTTTCATGGGAGCTCGTGGTTAAATAATAACAGCCACACGGGTATATTTTCAAAGTTAAGCAAAGCAATGCTTAACCTTGAATGCTTAACGCTAAAGTTTGGTCCGTGGATGGGTGACCATCTTTAGTTAGCGAGATTTTTCCGTGCCTCTGAAAGCACGTTTTTGACAATTGTTACGAATAGTCAGATGCCAGTTAATCTGACACCAGTCTCACTAAAGGGGTTTCGTATTACCCAGTTACTGGGTTGTGGATATCAGTTAAGCAGTCGCTTCATATATAATACTGGTACTCAGCTGCATCTGGTTACCCTGGAAGCCGACCCCAATATTAGGTAGAAAAAAAAGGCTAGGCAATCTGCCTTCATTGAAAGTAATGAATTCAAACATAGCTTCCGATAATTATAACGCTTCTTAGTTCGCTTCAGCGGTCGGGTTTTTAATGTTTTTATTACAGTTCTCGTTCGTGAGTTCACACATTCTGTCACGGTACTTGCCCGTGGTCCCCCAGTCTAGTCCCCCTTGGGGTACCACGAACAAATATTTTTGCCCGTGGAACCCCCAAGGGGGACAAAGGGGTACCATGGGCAAATTATTTGACCCGTGGTACCCCCGCTAGGGTAACACGATAGTTTTGTTCAGAGAAAAAAATTACTTACTATTATTTACGTTATTCTCTTTGTAACCGTACATTATCAAGAAAGACGTTAATTTGTTTTATCGGATAAAATTTCCATTATGGGTCGTTGATTTGGAAGTTCATTTGTTTTGTAGATAGTAGGTACTCATAAATAGAAATCTTAGAAAAAAAAAAACTAGATTCGGAATATCACGGTTTACGGGATATAAGTTTTTAAAGTTTGCATACAAATTGAAAAATAGATTTTCGACGCCCTTTGCAAATTTTTAGGTTGGATAAATAATTGTCATAGTAGACGTCAAAATTGACATTTCACGTTCCGTTGACGGTAGAGGTCTATGGTAGAGGTGTATTTTACTAAATTTTATGTCATATTTTTTACTTCAATTTAATTATAAGTCAGAATTTTAATTCGATTCCAGATTTGACATTAGCTACTGTCATTTTGTGAAATAATGATACCACATATAATGTGTAGTGATGAACACAAAAATCGATAAACAATCGAAAAACAATCGAAAAACAATCGTAAAACAATATGAGCTGGAAAAAAGCTTCCATTCAAGATTGGCTTTTAAATAAAAATATTTATTACTAACCAGATATGGTTAAAGCTACGCTTTTAGAACTGATTCCACATAACGAGTCTTTTAATAAGTACGCTGTAGACGAAATGGCAGCACAAAATGGGATCACGGTTTTAAGACTGCCCCCTTACCAATGCGAGCTAAACCCTATCGAATTGATATGGGCGCAGGTAAAGGGGCATGTAGCTCAAAATAATAAAACTTTCAAATTGACAGACGTGAGAAATTTATTTCAGGAAGGCATTCAAAAAATTACGGCTACCGAATGGTCTAAATGCGTATCCCATGTTGTCAAAGAAGAGGAAAACATGAGTAGGCTAGATATGTTAATTGACAATATCACAGACACATTTATAATAAATGTTACAGAAAGTGACAGCGATAGCGATAGCGATGACGGCGACAATATATAAAATAAATTATTACCATAATACATCTATCTGTTTTATTTGTCATGTTCCTTCATGATCACATTTTTTTATTTATTTCACACACCATTATAAAAGAAAAGTCTCAGATCGTTAATTAATCGTCAAAACTAAATTATCGGTTCAGAAATATTTAATTTCCTGATATACTTAGTTTACGAGAGTAAAATTATAAATGAGAAGAATCGATCCGGAAATATTCCATTTCCATATCGAATAATTTTGCAACTATTTAGTACTTGTCATAACGTTGCAACACTGAAATTGTCAAATTTGGAATCGAATTAAAATTCCGAGTTATAACTTATAGTGCAAAGACATTATACGTATTTCTTGTACTAAGAAGTATAAGGTCTTTGAATTAGTGAGGTTAAAAAAGCAAATTTTATGCAAGCATCTGGATTGAGTGCCCAAGTAATTTAAACATAAGAGTTTTAATTCATGTTTAAGAAATTCATAGTCTAATTTTTTACTATTTTCCCTTTAATTCGTATTTCGTTCCGCAAGAATTTAAAAAAAATGGGCCCTCTATCCAGATGCATGCTTTCATTTTCTTCTTCAAACTCTCTCTTACAGTTTTTATAATTATCCTTCCAGCGTCAACGTTGTTTTTTATTGAAAAATCTCATACGCAAAGGGTAAACAATTATTTATTTGTATTTCTTTATTTGTGATTGTGAAGCAACAGTTCGTTTTTTTAATGTTTTTAGGGTTCCGTACCCAAAGGGTAAAAACGGGACCCTATTTCTAAGACTCCGCGGTCCGTCTGTCTGTCTGTCCGTCTATCTATCTGTCACCAGGCTGTATCTCATGAACGGCGATAGCTAGACAGTTGAAATTTTCACAGATTATGTATTTCTGTTGCCGCTATATTAACAAATACTAAAATCAGAATAAAATAAATATTTAAGTGGGGCTCCCATACAACAAACGTGATTTTGTTGCCGTTTTTTGCGATAATGGTACGGAACCCTACGTGCGCGAGTCCGACTCGCACTTAGCCGGTTTTTTTTTAATGTCAAATTGAAATGTTTGAGATGGGGTACCACGGGCAATAAAAATATATTTGATAAGAAGATTGTTATTCAGGGGGTTCCACGGGCAAATTTCTCGTGGTACCCCCAAGGAAGGGGAACTAGACTGGGGGACCACGGGCAAGTACCGATCTGTCATTGCAATCTGTCAATTGAATTTGACATTGCTCTGATTGCTCTAGCGATTGGCAATAATTTTAGGAAATGATAGGGGGAGTTGCGTTGGAGATTGTAAAAATAATAAAATAACGTACGCAAAATACAGTGAGATGAAATTCTAGTCCACGATTATTATTGGGTTAGACGCAAAAACCAATGAAGTGACGACAATGGCGACGATGCCGAGTGATTATACGGAGTTTCCGTCCGAGATAATTCTGAAGCCCCTCGCTCTGATCGGGTTGTCTGGGCTCGATGCGGTGAACAATGCTGTACACAAGGAGATATGGGACGCGTTCTCCAACAACCGCCGCGCTGACCGCACGCCCGTACGCTTCAAGTTACTCAACAACACCTTTGAGTTTCCTGTAGTCAAGCCTAAGCGGAACTCGTACGAGTGGTATATCCCGAAGGGAGTCCTCAAGAAGAACTGGATTCATAAGCGGGTATCTCTTATTCCCGCGGTTGTAGTTATATTTTACGATATGGATTGGAATGATCCACAGTGGAACGAAAAAATCATCGAGTGTGCGTCCAAAGTACAATCAATCCGTGCTGCAGTGGAGGGCCACGCGACGCGCGTCGCCGTCGTCGTCATCCAGAGCCGCTTGTCGCCGCCTCCTTCCGAGTACATGCTGGGCGCCGAGCGCGCGCAGGCTCTGTGTGCCGCCTGTGAGATACAGTCCAAGGCTCTGTTTGTACTACCTCACAGTGATCATCTTATGGGGTATATTGTCCGCCTGGAGAACGCATTTTATGATATTGCCCAGAACTACTATCATCATGAAACTAAAAATATTAAACAACATAGAGATCATCTCAATAAAACAACTCATCAGTATTTATTTGTGCGACATCAATTTAAACTAGGCTATCTTAACGAGTTGAAACAAGACTTGAGTACAGCCCACAAGCACTACATGCATGCTTATAACAATTTACTTGAGACAAGAATTGTTGATACTAATACCCATGAAGTAAGAACTGTAGCAGGCTACATCAATTATAAACTTTGCAAATTACTGTTTGCTCTCAATCTGCCTCGTGATGCTATAGCACAACTCAAGTCACACATTGAAAGGTATAAGAACCGCATTGGATCAACAGAATTGTTGTTTGAACATTATGCTTGGATTGCAAGACAGTACAGTGCCTTTGGAGAGTTATTTGATGAAGCTATCCGTGCAGGACTTCCAGCTATACAGTCCCAGCATCCCGGCTTCTACTACCAACATGCAGCTCAGTTCACAGTGAAGAGAAGGCAAGCTATGAGGTCTGTATGCACAGAGGCCTCGGCATATCCTCCTCCCCCTGATCCACTTGAAGGCATAGTAGAGTTCTATGGGCAGAGACCATGGAGGCCAGGCCGCCTCAGTGCTGACCCTCATGACCCACAAAAAGAGCAGGCAGCTGTTCTGGCTCTACAGTATAACGAAAGAGTCTTTAACCACTCAGCAATGATCATCAGTTTCTTGGGCTGTGCCATCTCACAGTTCAAGACATTCCACTCTCCTCGCATGAGGAAGCAGCTGGTGGTGGAGATGGCTAATGAGTACTTTTACTCAGCTGATTATGGCAAGGCTCTCACATTACTAACACACATGCTGTGGGACTACCGGAGAGAAAAGTGGTGGTTCTTAGCTTCACATGTTCTAAACCGAGCATTACAATGTGCATACCTCTCAGGAAAAATACAAGATTATCTTCAGCTGTCAATAGAGGCACTCTCTAAGCATATTCAAGTGCCAAACAATGATAAGGATAGAATATTTAAGAATATCATGTCTGTTCTCAACTTAAACATACCTGCTGCAGAGCCAGAACTGCCAGCCTCCTCTCAGCACAAGGCCCTGGAGCTGTGGCATGCGGCCATCGAGAAAGATCCCCTCACAGTTTCTGTCGACATGGCCAACATATCTAGCTTTTTAGAGGTGAAGCCTAAGTTTAAGCAGCAGAGATATAGGATGGATGAACTAATTGATTTAGAACTGTATGTCAGACTTTTGTACAACACAGTTCTTGAAGCAAGAAATGCCTTTGTAGCCATATCTAGTCACACAGAAACTATTGAAATACCAATCACAGATGATGGCAATACAGCTATTTCCTTAGAAGGTGGGAAAGTAAAGAGATTTTTATGTCAATTTAAACCAAATCCTCATGATAGTGGATCAGATCTGCACATAAAAAATGTCTCTTTTGTGCTTGATACAGACAGGAAACGCAAGATAGTTTTGAATTTCAAAATAGAAGGAAACAAAACTACAGAGTCAACCATCCATCCAGAACTGTTACATTTTATAAGGAGCCCCAAGGCAGACTATGAATTTGACTGCATTGTGCCTCTGACAGTAGCTTCAATCACATCGCGCGAGTGTAAGGTATTAATACTAGTCTCAAACTCAAGCCCAGCACTTCAAGGTGAATGGTTTCCATCAACATTCACCATCACAAATAATGAAGACAGGGGTATCTATGATGTTAAAATAGCACTCTCTCTATTAAGTTCCCCTGACAATCCCAATCCCGACTCTGTAACAGAATTAAGCCTGAAAGAAGGTGAACCACAAACACAACCACTAAATATACATGTTGGCAGCATCAGCACTTCGGGCAGCCATGTGAATACATTTTATTTGAAGACAAACAGAACAGCCACTACAACTGTACAAATAAAAGTAACTTATGTTATTGATCTTCCTGAAATATCTAAATTGGAATGCACTAAAGAGTTTTCTACAAAAATTACAGTTATTAAACCATTTGAGGTTTCTACAAATTTTGTGGCCATGAACTTCAAACCCATTGCTAAGTGTTTTGTAGATGATCCTTTCATAGTGATGCCACAAATAAAAATTTTGAGTCCATGGGACTTGTTGATAGTGGACACAGAGTTAGAGGTGGTGGAGTGCTTCATGTATAGTGATGCCATAAAGCCACCCTCTTGTATCAGTAACCTGGAGGTCGCTGAGAAAAATGTTGCCTCTGATGCTGTATGTATACAAGCAAAGTACAAACCAAAAGATAATCCGACACGAGTTGGTCTGTATAACATAACGTGGCGACGGAAGACCAGCACCAGCCACTGTGTGATGAGCAGCACAGCACTGTCAGGACTGCCCATTGACGAGTGTCCTATATCAATTGTAGTCAATTATCCTCAGGTGGTGGAGCTGCTCACTTCAGTTCCATTGAAATGCACTTTGTTTGGCAAGTGTAGTACCCCTATCAGACTCAGTGTGACAGTAGAGGGCACTGACGCTTACATGTTCTCAGGGTACAAGAAAATATCAGTCACTATCCCGCCAAATGGAAAAGTAGAGCTGTGCTACAACATCCATCCTCTAGTTGCTGGCAACACCACCCCACCTAGGTTAAAAGCTACTATAGTTGGTGACACAGCGAGTCAGGAAGTAGTAAGTGAAATGTTTGATAAAATCTTTCCACAGAATATATTTGTTATGCCTAAGTACAATAAACACTAGTATGAAATGTTATTCCCTCAGTTTTATTAAAACTTGTAAATAGTAATGAACAAAGTGTATAAGTTATATTGTAGTTATTTCTAAATAATAAATTCAGTTACTTGTTACTGTGATTATTTATTGTCCATTACCTTTAATCATCTTAGGGCATAACAAATTGAATGCCGTAATTACTGAAACAAATAAAAAGCCAATGTGTCTTGTGTGGATCCACAATTCAGGCACTTAAGCTTAAGGAGTTAATGGGTCTCATGATGAATTATTTGCAGACTAAGCTCCTTGTTGTAAGCTTAGTCTTATGACTATTCTTTAGTAGAATACTGTTAAGTAGAAATAGTAAGAACTTTTGTCTTCGTTTAGCCAAATTTAGTGAACTTATAAGACAACTAGGAAAGAGGTTAGGTAGACAGATGAACTGTCAAGTACTTGTTATATGACAATGCTATCCTAATAAAGAATACTTCATCTTTTTTATAGGATATAAATGAAACAATTTTTTTTTAAAGAAATTACATTTATTACAAAATTTAATCTTTACGCAATTCAAATTTCTCCTCTTGGATACCACTTGCAGTGATAATCAATATGTAGATGCAGTCTCCAGTGTAGATATCTCGCTCAGCAGCACTGATGAACACATCTTTTAGTAGAGCCAAAGCCTTCTCCCTAGGTAAGGGGGCTTCTGTTACATTCTGCATGTTCTTAAGACCTATCTGGTTGTCGAGCAGAGGCTGCAGCTGTGCGCCTGCTGAGCCGCCAGCGCGGTAGTTGGAGCGCTCGCAGTGACCGATTGGGTCATAACTGTACACACAACCCTTACCATCAGCGTCCAAACCGGCCAGGACATTAGACACGTAGTAAGGGAAGAACCGCTTGTAGTATAGCATGGTGGAGAGCATCTGAGCGACGGCCGGCGTCGACATGGACTTGTTGTGCTCGTGTTCGTACATCTGCATCCTGGCGGACAGCAGCCGAGTCAGAGTGAGCGTGTCGCACCAGCAGCCCGTCGCGCCGAGGACGGTCTTCTCCGACAGCTTGAATAGTTTCTTCTGTTCTCTCGTGTAGATCGAAAAGCCCGTACTGAGACGGGTATCAGCACCAATTACAGCGTAATCATCACCGGCTATAGCAACGATGCTGCCTCCATTGTCAGCGTACGGCTCGAAACGAACTTGTTTAGCGCCGGGCACGGCATATTCAGGAAAGTTTTCATTTACACTCAGCATTTTATTTTCTAATATTAATACTTTCAGTACAACTATTTTAATGAACAATTTACAATTTAGTGCACGAATGACATGCACAAATTCACAATACGTTATGCTTTAAGGATACGTTGTGTCTATTCTAAGCATAAAAATATGCTATCCTTTTCTTTACTTTAACGATAAAGCGAGATGGATATGAATATTTTTGTACTTTTTACGCTAAACATTGACATTTTAGAGTACTGACACGAACTTGCCTAAAATAAAATGTCACCTCACTGCGTTCGGATACTTGCTCAATATTTGGAAATAGAGATGTATTTCAGTAGGTGCAAAAAATATCGTTTAAATACGGTTTTTAATCTGTATTTGAATAACCAATCGAATGACATGACGTGTAGTTTTCATGTCAACAAACGTCAAGCTTCTGATTCTCTCCCATTGACGTTTCATACAAGATAAAGCTCTGAAGTAAGAATTGAGTATCAAAAAAGCCGCAAAATAAAACTACAAAATGACCACCTTAACGTCTGTAATTCCTAAATTGTACCAGGAATACACAACTAAAACGTCTAAAAAGTTGAAGATCATCGATGCGTACCTTTTATACATATTTCTGACTGCTGTGATTCAATTTGTGTATTGCTGCCTTGTCGGCACTTTTCCCTTCAATTCTTTCCTGAGCGGTTTTATTTCTACTGTCAGCTCTTTCGTTCTTGGAGGTAAGTTCCTTAAACTTGTGAGATGTTTCGGGCCAATATAAATAAAACTAAATATGTGTACAAGAATATATAACCTATAGCAGCATTAAACAGTAGCTATCTTGTTGGTTTCAGTATGCCTACGCTTGCAAGTTAATCCAGAGAACAAGAACGAGTTCCAAGGTTTGAGTGCAGAGCGTGGCTTTGCAGACTTCATATTTGCACACCTTGTGTTGCACATTGTTGTCATCAACTTTATAGGATAAATAATTAATATATATTTTTTATTATTAAATAAGGAAATCTCTAAATAAAACTGATACACTAAAGTTTTGAATTAAGACGGGTTTTTTTTTTTAAGAGTCCAGTCCTAAATAGAATTTATTGCAAGTCAATAACATATTATTCAAAGTTTTCCTTTAAAATTCTTGATCCATATTATCTCAGTTTAATTATTTTAACTTTTAAAACTAAAATATGTTAAAATGAAATAAATAATTTAAAATAGAATTATTTTATTTGAATTTTACTTGTCAAGTAGTGCTAAGCTAACATTTTGTTACAATTTTAAATGGACTTGTGCTTGCTTTTCATCAGTCAGAAGAAGAGAGCTTAAAATAGATGGTGGTGAAGCCATCTATTTTAAGCTCTCCTCTTCTTTGTGTCGCTGGCATGACAGTCTTTCAAATTAGTTTGGCCCAAAACTTAGCCACCTCCACGGCGTCATCTGTGGCAGCGCATAGATCTGGTTTCATGTTTTGGAGCACAGAGGACAGGACCGGAGGTGGAGCATGGTTTGCGACTCAGCACCACATCCACACCCTGTCACTGTTCCATCGAGGTAACCCTATTTTGCGAGCTTTCTGACTTCATAAAATATCTGGCAGATGATAGAAATCAAAAAGTCCTCTCATGCATTCAGGTTCAGAATGTCATTCCAATAATGCTTACTCCTAAAATGTTCAATTCACAAAACATCAAACTTTTGACATTGTGGCAAGGGTATTACACCTAAATCAGCACCGGGCCGAGAGGCTAGTGGAGCGAGATGTGAATATGGTGCACCAAGTGACCAAATCACGCATTTTTTTTTTTATGGGGCATGTGCATTGCCAGGACTGTTTTCAGGATGGTGCATCTTCATCTACACATTATACTAGAGATAAAATGGATAGCTGTTTGGCCGGATACCGGATATCCGGCGAACTTTGTAGCCGGATATCAGATAGTAGTGAGTGTGAAGAAAAGAAACGGTGAAGGAAAACATCTTGAGGAAACCGGCGTGTCCTACCGTAACCAAAAATTTGAAGATGTGTGACATCCACCAACACGCACTCTCTCAGAGAGGAGGCCTGTATCCCAGCAGTGGGAAGTGGGAACATTAAAAGGCTGATGCTACTCATCACGAGTGTCTCATCGTGACCAAAGACGCGTGCCTGGTTTGATTTGTTTGAAAACACGCCGACAATCATATTGCGTAGCCCGAATTCGGCGTGTACATTCATTATTCGGCACAAATACGCACAAATCAAGAGGTACTCGTGTATGTTTATTCTACAGGCGCACCTACAATGGTATTAGAGATACACGATTCTGCAAAACGTTACCCCAGCAGGAAATGCAATATCTCGAAAACATGATGACGCACCAATTATATTTTCGGCGCACATTTTTGCACAACTATAAGCTCTCTGCCCATGCACTTTATTTCTCATTCCGATCATTCGTTTAGAATTTTCCTGCTGGAACAACGTTTCCCGTTTCCCCAGCAGGAATCGTTTTTTTCCGTTTTTTTCAAAAACGACGACACGCACTTATTTGGTATTTGGCGCACATTCACAGCAGATTACGCTCTAATTTTACGTTCCACTCATATCACTCTAGGAGTCACTTTCCTGTTGGGGTAACGTACACGAATTCGGCTGTTTAGATTAAAAAATAAAGTTCAAATTGCCATGAGGAACGTCACGCGCAATGGATTAAGTATTACATAAAAATCTTAATATTAATTCACAAAAAACCTTTTTACAAAAAAATACTACCTACCGACTTCCAAATAAAGGCTTATTCCACTTTTCCCCGTTGGATGATCCCCATTGATGGGGATTAGTGAACTTTTTGTTCACTATTCCCCGTTGACCCAAAAATTTTATTTAATGGGGATAAGTGAACTAAAAAGTTCAATAATCCCCATTAGGTAGGTATGTACGTTAAAAAAATAAAATATATGAATCATGTTACATTTATTAATTAAAAATATAACTTTCTTATACCTAATAAAATCACAGATTGTACAATTATTAATTTAAAATAAAAAATATAACTTATACCTAGTAAAATCACAGATTGTACAATTATTAATTTAAAATAAAAAATATAACTTTCTTATACCTAATAAAGTCACAGATTGTTACAATCATTAATTTAAAATTGTAGCATGAAAATATTTCTTTCTTATACCTTGTAAAATCACAGATTGTACAATTATTAATTTAAAATAAAAAATGTAACTTTCTTATACCTAGTAAAATCACAGATTGTACAATTATTAATTTAAAATAAAAAATATAACTTTCTTATACCTAATAAAGTCACAGATTGTTACAATCATTAATTTAAAATTGTAGCATGAAAATATTTCTTTCTTATACCTTGTAAAATCAAAGATTACACTCACTTAAGTTTTTCTAAACAGTGCCCAATCGTAATTTCATTATTAATGAGTTCCATTTGGACCTCCTGTATATAATTATCGCGATTGATGCTTTTTTTTGTTTTTTCCGCTATACCTTTATTTTCAGAAACCCCCAATGCAAGAACTTCGTAATACGATGCATCTTCAGCCAACGCTGTGAGGAGCTTCATAATGTTGGGTTTCTTTATTTTCACACGCTTTTTTATTTTATTATTCCATGCTTCGACTAAATTCGTAGTGCGATGAGTCTGTCCAAATACACACCACGTTTTAATAAAATCATCTTCAATTGTCTGAGCATGTAATTTCTATACTCCTTGCTATTATCATCATCAGGGCTTTGAGAGGCAACATAAAACCAACCCGCAATGATTTTATCTGATGGTAACAAAGCCAAAGCAGTGCTAAGTGCAACTTGTCTTCTGGTTAATTTATCTTTTGTTAGTTTGAGTTGTTTTCCTTTCTTCCATATTGCCTGGGTGAAATGGAAATAACAGCCGCTAATAGATATATTTACAAAAACATTTCGCATTGCGTTCATCGGAGCCACTTCATAGTCACATTTAAATATTTCTGGATTCCAATCAGGTAATGCAGATTTTAGAGCATACTAAATAAAATTTCATATGTTTGTTGATTTTTATGGCTCATGAGGGCATAAACAAGTGGCACAATGTTTATGTGTTTTTCTGTACTGCCCAAATCCCCATGAATGGTGTAGAGTTGGTAAAAGGCAAAAAGCTATTACACGGATACCACTGTCATTGTAGTCTGCTAAAATAAATTCCTGATAAGCTGGAGGTACTTTAACTTCTTCAACATTTTTGAACTCAATTTTTTTACTTCAAATGCTGCATTTCTGTGTTTATATAATGTTGTTTTGATAGACTTCAGGGCAGGGAATTCTTTTATTTTGTCAATTCCGGTATCTTTTAGTGAGCTCACAGCCGCGTTGTAAGCAGTGGGAATAGCAGGTGCTTCTGGATCCGCAAGTGTAGTTTTTAGTTTGAATAACCTCAAGGTAACTTCATTCCGCGCAAAATCAGGTTCACAAACATTGTGTCGTTTCTCAGCTACAACTTGATTGTCCTGTAAAATTAAGTAATAATAATTAATTACTTTACATTATTTTTTAAGTAAACAATATTGCACTTACATAGAATACAAAATTAAATAGGCTATTTAACAACCTTTAAAACTTATAACAAATTGTTGTTATCCTATCAGAATAGTTCAACAAAACATATTTCACTTTATGCTTAACTAAAATATGTAATAATAATTAAATATATACAATTCACTTCAGCTACACTCCTTTACACTAGGTGTAATAGACTTGTTTGACAAAAGAATGACGTCACACGTGCCGCCATGACAGAAACAGTGTTTAAACTTTAACGTTGATTTTTAAATTTTGATATTGATAAACGTGATATTGATAACACACATAACCTGAGTTATTATTGTCATTATTAATCACAAAATATAATAAGTAACTTACCATGACAGTGATGGATCCGGCACATTTACTTTGTTTTCTTGTGGTACACTCCCACAAAACTCCACCATTTTTATATTTGCACTAGCTTTTGCCCGCGACTTCGTTCGCGTGGAATAGTGACTTCCACTCTTGACCAATAGATGGCGCTGTATGTCCGGAATAAATTTTATTTTATTCTTTATTTTTTGTAATAAAAACTATCCTATGTCCATTCTCAAGTTCCAAACTATGTCTGTACCAAATTTCACACAAATCGGTTCAGTAGTTTAGGCGTGAAGCAAAGACAGACAGACAGACAGATAGACAGACAGACAGAAAGACAGACAGACAGAGTTACTTTCGCATTTATAATATTAGTTTGGATTTGGATTTTTTACTGTATTGATGTCCGGCCCGGAGAAGTATGGTAGCTTTACCTTTTTTAACGTACTCTAAACAAACGTCAGTTGAACTACCAGCCATTTCCTTTATTTATTCCTATATTAAACTAATAACTGCGAACTGATAAGAACTGCACGCTTGAACTACACTACACACTACTAACCCTTAACGACTACGAAACAAAAACAAAAGATGGGTCGACCAATCACATACGAGCTAACTCGCACCCCGCTCCGCCACCGCCTTGCGCGCGCGCCTCTAGAAAATGAGCATCTTTTACAGTATTGTGTATCTTATTAGATAGATAGATATAAGGTCTTATTCCCAAACATCGTTAGAACAATTTCGTTGGGGCAACAATCTGTTTTTCGTTCTAATAAAATCGTAAAGTAGGTATGTAGGTAATTTAAAATTTTGTTCTTACCTTATAAAAATAAAAGTACATGACTCATATATTTTATTTTTATATTGTTTTTATTTAACGTACCTAATTAGA
This sequence comes from Orthosia cruda, assembly GCA_964057195.1. NCBI lineage: Eukaryota > Metazoa > Arthropoda > Insecta > Lepidoptera > Noctuidae > Orthosia > Orthosia cruda. Next base: position 1,769,797 of record OZ059835.1, on the reverse strand, counting down.
AAAACTTAAGTGATTGTAATCTTTGATTTTACAAGGTATAAGAAAGAAATATTTTCATGCTACAATTTTAAATTAATGATTGTAACAATCTGTGACTTTATTAGGTATAAGAAAGTTATATTTTTAATTAATAAATGTAACATGATTCATATATTTTATTTTTTTAACGTACATACCTACCTAATGGGGATTATTGAACTTTTTAGTTCACTTATCCCCATTAAATAAAAATTTTGGGTCAACGGGGAATAGTGAACAAAAAGTTCACTAATCCCCATCAATGGGGATCATCCAACGGGGAAAAGTGGAATAAGCCCAAATAAAAACACTACCATGTGAAAATACTACCGACTTCCAAATAAAAACACTACAATGTGAAAAATAACTTTATTTTTCATTGAAGTCTTTCGTTGGTACCATTTTCTATGTTATGGTGTTTTATTTTCACTTTTTAGTAGGTTACCTTTAACACCAGAATAGATCACCCGAATATTATGAAACTTGAACTATAACTGGTGAAATGAGAGATCTGCGTTCCCCTTAAGAGCGTACTGGCGTGATGTTATGTTATGAAATGGTATAAACAATAAACAGACATGCGATTTCAGCAATCCCGAGAAATTTGCCGTAATTTTTGTGTTCGTAGTCGCAGCGGAAAAATGTCGAATATCTTAATTTCAGTTTAGCAGATAGTTAGTGTATGACGTCGTGTAATTGTGTTTGGTAACTACAAATTTGTGTATCCAACCATTGGGGAGCTGATCAATAAAACTGTTTTCATCACACTTGCTCATAAAGTGGCTCTAATTTCACCGCAATTAGGCACATAATGACACCTGTTATCAAACTGTGACTTTTCATTGCTATTATTCACAAGTGAGTTATAGAGTTTTTTTTTTAATTTATTGGTTGAGTTGCTTTGTTCTTAAAAAAAGTTTCGATACAAAAAAGATCGTTCTCAATAGTACAAATGCAAAACATTTCATGCAACTTCGTATTTAAATAGATAATTTCAACTTGTACGTGTTTAATAAATAAAACTTTCACTCATATAACTTTTGTTTTTGTCTGTAATAAAGAAAACTAGAAATTCGCCATTTTGTACGTGGCTAAAACGCTATCCGCGAAAAGCCAAAAAAAGAAAACTCATTATTTTTAGTCTGTGGCCGATCGCTAGAGTAAAAATGTTCTGTGGTGGCGGATCACCATTGTTAGATGCGCGCGCATAGGAAAACTGATTAATTTTGCCCGCCATTGCGAAAAAATTTCACAACTCGTTTTGACTGTTGGAAATGATTATTTAGTATTTTTTTCTTCTCAAGTGTGTTGAAAAACGTCGTATGATACACGTGTGTATTGATGATTACCGTCCTCGGCTCTCTTAAGACCCTCGCCTGCCGGCTCGGGTCTCAATGGCGCCTCAGCGGTAATCACCAACGTTACACACTTGTACCATAATGTACTATTCCGCTGGAACTACGTCATCCCAGCGGAACTTTATTTTTCTTATGCACGTAGAAGAAAAAAAAACATCCAATAATTAATGTGTAACGAGAGGTAAATGTGTATGCTTGAATGAAATTTGTGTGACAAAACTGCGGCAATAATCAAGTTTCCGCTGCGCTGACGTTTGGCAATTTGATGAAAATCTTATAAAACGGCTTAGTGCAGAGTTGAATTTTTTTACGCACGTTGCTTTGAATTTGTGTGTAATGATTGTTAAAACAGAATTTGAAAAAAAGCATACCGTTCATAAGATATAGACGTAAAAGTGAAATAAGGTTATTAGGTCCAAGAACTTAAAATAGGAACACTAGAGCATAACTTATAACTTTTATTTGTATCTTTTAAGGGACTACAATGCCTTGCCAAGTTTCATTTATGTGGTCTTAGTAATTAATGAGCAATGGCATAATTTACTACAGCTTGAGTACTATATTGTATGACATCCGATTGCAGCACTTTTTAATGGAAAAGCAAAATATAACTTATTCCGATTATTAGTTTATTAATGCAACTATTCACATCTAAAATTTCAGCTCAATACACTAAATAATTAAAGAGATATAATAAAAATACCAGAACAACCGCAATACATGGATAAACCGACCAAATTGGAATGGCTACAAAAAAGCGGCCGTGCAGTATAAAGAGCTAACGTTCTAAAATTTCCAGTGTTGTACCATTATTGGACTGGTACAGCTGTGCACACAAGTTTTGAACAATTAACTAATACTCCTATACTATTTTTTTATAATTTTGGAGTGCACTTGTCATTACGACGATTCATTGTGTTTTTGTGTACATCTTTCGTTGGAGGTCCTGAATAAATAAATAAAATAATAATTTTCGTGATAAAAATAGTAGGTCACTTGATTTTTAACCAACTTTCCAAAAAGGAGGAGGTTCTGTGGTTGGCAGTATATGTATGTACTGATTTCTCAGTCAATTGTGGACCGATTTTGAGGATTATTTTTGTTTGAAAGAGTTCCCGAGGTTCCCGAATTGGTCCCATTTAAATTTGGTGAAGATCTGATAAAGAACTTCGGTGATATATAACAGAACCCTTAAATAAACAACAACAAATCTCTCGGGACTGCTGCAATTGCATTGCACGGCACACTCTCATTTCGGGTTTTTCATCGTCATTTATTCGGGTAATCTATTCCGGCATAACTTTGGGCATTGTGGGTACCTTACTATAGAACTTGCTCATTAAATTATTTGCCATAAAAATACAATTGGCTTTCAAATAAAAACAGTACAAAGTGAAAAATAACTTCAATTTCGGAAGTCGGTGTCAAAAAACGAAGAATCAAAACAGAAACACCGACTGCCGAAATTGAAGTTATTTTTCACTTTTTAGTGCTTTTATTAGTAAGTCGGTTGTATTTTTATGTAACATAGTTTTTTTTCTTAAACTTTCAAAATTATTTGCATCTGTAACAAATGCATTTATTTGCCATTACAAAAAATGTATTACTGTAGGTAATTATTATGTCCTTAATATTATACTAGTAATAATTAGAAAAAAATACTTACACCAGTAGTCAATTCAAATGTCGAATTTAAAAAGTTAACTGTATACTATGGAATAATTTAAAGTAGGTAGGTATTTTCTTAGTACGCGCTTCCTGTTCTTTTTTGTTTATCAGTCACAACCAACTCCCTACAATTTACATAGTAGAACTTAAGATTTACAACCTGTATGGGCTTCAGTAGGTAATATATTTTTTATTTATATATAACAAAAAAAACTGATTCATTATATCAATGTTTTTAACAATCTCGGGACACTGGGGTCTTGGACCTTTGAAAGGCGTGCCAGGGGCCGAAGCTAACTCGCAGAGGCCCTGTTAACTATGTATCATGGTATGTCACACCAACCGACGATTATTCGGTGATGCACTGCGTAAGAGGGGATTGTCCTTGGGTGCCCAAGGACAATCCACGGTTGGTGCAGGACTATTGTTAATATGGAGACAAAGATATTGGGCTATGGGTTTGGCAGGTTTATTGGATCGATTGCCTAAAACTATACAATGACTATTAACCCCTGACTGACCACTGTTGAATTACACGGCTATAAAATGGCAAGGGGTGACTTGCACACTCAATTAATGGACTAGGGTCTTTTTAGTACTTGAGTGACGTAGCGTCATGGGGGCAAAGATATCTGGAGGTGCTAGAGGAGTGGAGAGGTATACCAAGGCTATCAGTCCAATCCCGGAAATACGGTAAAGATCCCAACCAGCATCATCCAGTAAGATTATACTTCTTCCTACCGAGCACTTTTGCTCTTGCGAATCTTCATTCAAGCCAACCAATTAAGGCAAACAAGAGATGGGAGCTCTGTTCCCCGTCAGTGTTCTTTCCGACCAGCCAATAAAGGCAAGCGGAAGATGAGGGTCAACTGACAACAAGACTTCTCCCAGGAGATCTGGTACGTGGGGCCGCCACTGCCCAGCAGCTCACCACAAAGCTGCCCTACGGACCTATCTCTGTTATTATTACTTTGTTAATAATATTGTTTTTTTTTTAAGTATTATATTAACATTAACTAATAAATACTTTTAAGAATACAAAGTTAATGCAGTTGTTTTATTTTCTACTAAACTATTGTGTACGCACCTGTACGAAACTATTAAACACAATAACGCGCTATACTGGAAATTTTGGAACGTTAGCTCTTTATACTGCACGGCCGCTTTTTTGTAGCCATTCAAACTTGGTCGGTTTATCCATGTATTGCGGTTGTTCTGGTATTTTTATTATATCTCTTTTATTATTGAGTGTATTGAGCTGAAATTTTAGATGTGAATAGTTACATTAATAAACTAATCATCGGAATAAGTTATATTTTGCTTTTCCATTAAAAAGTCCTGCAATCGGATGTCATACAATATAGTACTCAAGCCGTAGTAAATTATGCCATTGCTCATTAATTACTAAGACCACATAAATGAAACTTGGCAAGGCATTGTAGTCCCTTAAAAGATACAAATAAAAGTTATAAGTTATGCTCTAGTGTTCCTATTTTAAGTTCTTGGACCTAAAAACCTTATTTTACTTTTACGTGTATATCTTATGAACGGTATTATTTTTTCAAATTCTGTTTTAACAATCATTACACACAAATTCAAAGCAACGTGCGTAAAAAAAATCAACTCAGCGCTAAGCCGTTTTATTTGATTTTCATCAAATTGCCAAACGTCAGCGAAGCGGAAACTTGATTATTGCCGCAGTTTCTGTCACACAAATTTCATTCAAGCATACACATTTACCTCTCGTTACACACTAATTATCGGATGTTTTTTTTTTCTTCTACGTGCTTAGGAAAAAAAAGTTCCGCTGGGATGACGTAGTTCCAGCGGAAACAGTTTTATTGATTAGGTAGCTCCCCAATGGTTGGATACACAAATTTGTAGTTACCATACACAATTACACGACGTCATACACTAACTATCTACTAAACTGAAATTAAGATATTAGACATTTTTCCGCTGCGACTACGAACACGTAATTTTTTGAAGAGTTCTGTTGTATATCTTCGAAGTTCTTCATCAGATCTTCACCAAATTAAGGACGCTATTACATTTTTCTACAAATAACAGTGCTTTTCAGGTACAATTTTAATGTATATGCAATCATAAATGAGAGGATATTATGGTCTTAATTTATGGATTATATATTCAGCTCCAGATTGGCATCAGAAAAATTGCATGACATCATACAAAATTTTCGCACAAATACGTTTTGCCATCACGATAATCGCAAAAATATTGAAAAAGTAGGGTCCGAATAGGTTCCAGTTTAGTTAATTTTACAGCATTTGTTATCTTCAAAATTATTAAAAAATTGCGAGTTATATAGTCCTTTACAGGTTCAGATAATTATTTTTTACCCAAATCAATATATATTTTAATTATTAGCTAAAATAAAAACACTTGCCGACTTCTTCATACATTTTGCACTCGAAGCTTATCATTCCGCGCTCAGAAGCGCTCTTGGAAGGACGAGCGTATCGCTTTTTTGCAAAAAATAACTACGATAAAAGTAATAGAAAAGATTGTAGTGTGCATGCGTGAGTCGTATGTCGTGATCGAAAGGAATTGATATTTTACCGGACCGAAATTTAGAATGTGATTTAGAAATTATGTTGTTTGAGGAGCTCGTGGCTAAATAATAACAGCCGCATGGGTCGATCTTCAAGGTTAAGCAACGCTTGACGAGGTCGGTCCGTGGATGGGTGACCATTTCAACACACCGAGTTTCCTCCGTGCCTCGGAAAGCACGTTAAGCCGTTGGTCCCGGCTGTCATTTGAAGATCTTTGACAGTCGTTACGGGTAGTCAGAAGCCTAAGATCTGACACCAGTCTTGCCAAGAGGTATCGTGTTACCCAGTTACTGGGTTATGGAGGTCAGATAGGCAGTCGCTCCATGTAAAACACTGGTACTCAGCTGAATCCGGTAAGACTGGAAGCCGACCCCAACAATAATTGGGAAAAAGGCTAGGCAGATGATGATTTAGAAATTATGTTGGGTATGATCAGGATTTGGATAGGTATTGTTAAATAGTTGTTGACAAGGTTGAGAAATGGATGGGTGGGTTTAAGCAGCTCTTAGTAAGGTTAGGATTTGGATGGGTAAGGTTAAGTTGGCGGCGGTGAAGGTTAGAAGTGGATGGGAGGGAGGAGATTTAAGATTTGAACCGGTTTGTATGTATGTATGTATGACGAATACGGGGTCAAACCAAAATACAAGATGGCGGCGACGAAAATTTGGCATCTTTTCGTCACAGGTGTCATTGTCATGTTTTTTGGGGTCGCTTATATCGAATATGGAGTCAAAACCAAAATACAAGATGGCGCCGACGAAAATTTGATCGCTTTTCGATATGGGTGTCATTTTCATGGTTTTTGACGTCGCTTATATCTAATACGGGGTCAAACCAAAATACAAGATGGCGGCGACGAAAATTTGGCATCTTTTCGTCACAGGTGTCATTGTCATGTTTTTTGGGGTCGCTTATATCGAATATGGAGTCAAAACCAAAATACAAGATGGCGCCGACGAAAATTTGACCGCTTTTCGATATGGGTGTCATTTTCATGGTTTTTGGCGTCGCTTATATCTAATAGTGGGTCAAAACCAAAATACAAGATGGCGCCGACGAAAATTTGACATCTTTTCGTCACGGGTGACATTTTCATGGTTTTTGGGTAGTATGTCATTAGCTGATGCTCATTATGAAATACTCCAAAAAATTTTGATGGTAATATTTTATAAAATATGTATATAATATGTAATGCAAAATGTTCAAGTCATTTTTAGGGTTTAAATGATAAATGATAAATTTCACAAATTTTCACAGATGATGTATTTCTGTTGCCGCTATAACAACAAATACTAAAACAGAATAAAATAAATATTGGGGCTCCCATACAAAAAACGTTTTTTTTTGCCGTTTTTTGCAATAATGGTACGGAACCCGTCGTGCGCGAGTCCGACTCGCACTTGGCCGGTTTTTTAATCCTTGTGACCGGAAATTATTTCGTTTTAGGTACCTACTTACTACAACAAAATGAAAGCTAATTCTCTTTTCGAAAGTCGGTGTCGGTATCTATTGTTTTTCGTTTTTCGACACGGAAAAGTTATTATTTTTCTCTTTTTAGTTTTTGTTGGTACCCCATATTGGGTAGGTATACTAAATAAATCTGTTAACCCCCTAAAAACGTACAAGCGTGATTTTATATTATGGTATGGTGAAAATAAAACTTCGAAAATCGCGGATACATACGGGTCGAATAGATAGAGCACCTCCTTTTTTTGAAGTCGGTTGAAAATAATAACCTACTTTTTACGACGACGGTTTGTAACAGTTACCAAATGCATTTTCAAAGTGCCAACTAACCTTCCTGAATCAACTTCAATAAAATTAAAAATAATAACAAGGACCAATATTATTTGAGTGATGTATAAAATCGAGCGCTCAGTAGTTTCAATGAGTGCGTGCGCGTAATGTTGTTGTGTGCTACTAGATACCTAAATTTGAGTACGTCGAAAATGTAACAGCGTCCTTAAAATGGGACCAATTTCGAAACATACTTTTCAAACAAAAAAAGAATTTCAAAATTAGTTCAAAATTGACGGAGATATGAGTGAACATACAAAAAAAAACAAACAATGTCGAACATAGAACTTCCTCAGTTTTGGTACGTCGGTTAAAAATTCAATAAGAAATCCAAGCTTATCACGCCATCTAGTGCAATTTATTTAAACCAAATTTTCTTCTCGTTGGGTGCTCGTGCCCGTGTATGTGGGCCTCGCATTAAATTAAGCTTCCCAAATCTGTCAAATGTTGCCAATTGATATTGAACTTTTTACGTTTAACATGAGGTCGTAATTAGAATAAAGATATTTGACAGATGTGGGAAGCTTGATGCGAGGCCCAGTATTTGTGTGTCTGTTGTTTCCCAGCATCATATCAGCCATATTTTATCGTACCCACCAATGTTAGCATCACATCTCACTAATATTATAAAGACGAAAGTTTGTGATTGTATGTTTGTTACTTCTTCACGCTTAAACGGCTGGATGGATATAGATAAAATTTGGCACAGACATAGATTATAGTCTGGAATAGCACCTATGATACTTTTTATCCCGGGAATATCTTCCCTCGGGATAATTTTCGACTTCCACGCGGGCGAAGCCGCTGGCTAGCGTCTATATAAATGTTATGTCAATGTGAATGAATGGAAAATGTAAAAAAAAACGACTTCTTATAAAATGACCCATCAGCTGATCCAGTTAGTTACAGTCAGTCAACAGCTCATCATGGCATCCATAACTGTCAAACTGTCAAATTCTTCAATTGATTTTCAATTTAATCTCCAAACAATAGAGTTAATTATCCATTGGGAAAATTTTACAGTTTGTGATAATGTACTCCATTCTATTTTGACCGCGCGGTTACTAGAGGGTGTTAGGGTAGTGATTGCACACGGGCGCTACATGGGCTAGAGACGGACGCCTCTGGGCGCCGGATAGGTCGTATACCGGCTATCCGTTTAATCTCTAAATTATACTGTGCACGGACGCAATAGCTTTTATACAAAAAAAATACCAATGTTGCAAGAACGAGCAGGGCTGTTATTCACCCGCGGTTGCAAGGGGTAATAAAAAGTTAAAAACGCAAACGCAGAGTCCTAGGTGGCGGAAAACTGACCGCCATAAATCATGATACCAAGGACCAAGTATCTGCTAGTATTAAAGTAATAGCCCTGTAGTACACGCAAGTAGAATCACGAGCACGGCTTGTGTGAAATTAGGCCTGATTTTTTGGAAAGATCTATTCTATTTTAGGAATAACTAAATATGTTAGGTCGGCGCGTCCGGAGGTGGCTGAGGGTTAATGGTAACTCGACGCAAGTCGGGACTCTGGGATGTGTTAGTGTGACTTCTTTGCAGCAATGAAGCACCCGAGAAAGCAGTATCTACCTAGTTGTTTTCACCCTGTAAACATACTTGTAATAACCATGATCATATCTTTATTTTACTAACATACCATCATTGTATCATCTCAGCATCCGTATCTTTCGTGCCCCGGAATATGTTCGGTGTTTTCACCGAACAGCTCTTACTTTGCTATATGGCCTGACGTGTTAACCTAGTTTCATTATATTATAATCAGTGCACTTTTGTCTACCGCGTTAGCCGGGTGTATTCAAACATTTCATTCATTAACATTTTAGTCATTAAGAACATTAGAGTAAAGAAATAAATAGTGTTTCATATAAACTTTGTTTCTCCTAAAAAACACCGACACCTCGCGAAGTACCCCGACAGACCCTATATTAGCATTTAGCGACCCTAAAAACCATGAAAATGACACTTATGAAGAAAATTTCAAAAGTTTCGGTCGGCGCCATCTTGTATTTTTCATTTTGACCCCATAGTAGGATTTAGTGACCCCAAAAACCATGAAAATGACACCCATGACGAGTTTCAAAAATCTCGGTCGGCGCCATCTTGGCAAATATATGACATTTGCAAGTTTTCTCTCGATTCTTCCGCTTCAACTCAAAGGAGGAAGATCATACTCTTTTTCAAATTAGTTTCGCAATACCGAAAAAGTTGAAAGAAATGATTCTAAACTGTTTGAAGGTTCCAAATCGTTTCCTTTGCCGAATTCACTTACGCAATTAGGCTGCAGGTATTCAACTAACGAGTTTGCGCTCCTTATCCTGGTTGAGGCCTCAGCATCAACGATAGCAGACGCTTGTGGGAAGGTTTCTACAGCAGTCGAGGTAAATAAAATACACAATCATTTGTAATATTATTTTTATTTTGACTAGTCATGAATCAATTTTCATCGTTATTTTAAATGTATTAGCAGTAACCTAAAGTTGTGGCTACAACAACAACTAAAAACGATTATCCTAAATAAGTACTTGTCTCCCCAAGTTCACAAGCACTGTGGCTTCCTCATTCGTTCAAGTTCACAAGCACTGTGGCTTCCTCATTCGTTCAAGTTCACAAGCACTGTGGCTTCCTCATTCGTTCAAGTTCACAAGCACTGTGGCTTCCTCATTCGTTCAAGTTCACAAGCACTGTGGCTTCCTCATTCGTTCAAGTTCACAAGCACTGTGGCTTCCTCATTCGTTCAAGTTCACAAGCACTGTGGCTTCCTCATTCGTTCAAGTTCACAAGCACTGTGGCTTCCTCATTCGTTCAAGTTCACAAGCACTGTGGCTTCCTCATTCGTTCAAGTTCACAAGCACTGTGGCTTCCTCATTCGTTCAAGTTCACAAGCACTGTGGCTTCCTCATTCGTTCAAGTTCACAAGCACTGTGGCTTCCTCATTCGTTCAAGTTCACAAGCACTGTGGCTTCCTCATTCGTTCAAGTTCACAAGCACTGTGGCTTCCTCATTCGTTCAAGTTCACAAGCACTGTGGCTTCCTCATTCGTTCAAGTTCACAAGCACTGTGGCTTCCTCATTCGTTCAAGTTCACAAGCACTGTGGCTTCCTCATTCGTTCAAGTTCACAAGCACTGTGGCTTCCTCATTCGTTCAAGTTCACAAGCACTGTGGCTTCCTCATTCGTTCAAGTTCACAAGCACTGTGGCTTCCTCATTCGTTCAAGTTCACAAGCACTGTGGCTTCCTCATTCGTTCAAGTTCACAAGCACTGTGGCTTCCTCATTCGTTCAAGTTCACAAGCACTGTGGCTTCCTCATTCGTTCAAGTTCACAAGCACTGTGGCTTCCTCATTCGTTCAAGTTCACAAGCACTGTGGCTTCCTCATTCGTTCAAGTTCACAAGCACTGTGGCTTCCTCATTCGTTCAAGTTCACAAGCACTGTGGCTTCCTCATTCGTTCAAGTTCACAAGCACTGTGGCTTCCTCATTCGTTCAAGTTCACAAGCACTGTGGCTTCCTCATTCGTTCAAGTTCACAAGCACTGTGGCTTCCTCATTCGTTCAAGTTCACAAGCACTGTGGCTTCCTCATTCGTTCAAGTTCACAAGCACTGTGGCTTCCTCATTCGTTCAAGTTCACAAGCACTGTGGCTTCCTCATTCGTTCAAGTTCACAAGCACTGTGGCTTCCTCATTCGTTCAAGTTCACAAGCACTGTGGCTTCCTCATTCGTTCAAGTTCACAAGCACTGTGGCTTCCTCATTCGTTCAAGTTCACAAGCACTGTGGCTTCCTCATTCGTTCAAGTTCACAAGCACTGTGGCTTCCTCATTCGTTCAAGTTCAACGTTTACTATTATTTGCAACAGATCCTAGCTAGTCAGTTTATTTACTAAAGATAATTTTGTCAAGTTACTAATATCACATTTATAATCAATTTTAGTAAATCGTAGACAGGGAGCCGCTCACACACACATGTATAAAATAAGTACAAAAATTCACAAAAAAATGTGTTTTTTTTAACTATGTCTTGATAGTCAATGATACAATTTAAGCTATTTGCGATACAAAATAAGAAATGTGTGAAAAATCTAAGAACGAGATACAGATACATACAACTAAAACACATAATAGTTTTGAAAACATGTTCACAGTCAGCCGTGTGCTCCCCGCACACCGCACACCGCACACCGGGGAGGGGAGGGACTGCTGACTATCAACACGCTTCGTTCACTAACTCTAGTGAATCAAAAAATATATATTACATAATTATTTGAAAACATATTATAATTAAAATTAAAGGGAGATCAAACTGGTATTAATAATTTACAAGTTCGTGTACATTTAATGGTTAACTATAAACTATGGACGATGATATTTTTATTTACTTTTTATTAAATAGAAAAATACACTCTCAAAGATAAAATAGAAAAATAAATCGGCGCGTCAAGTGTCTAATAATAAGGCCTTCCGACGGATCGGCCGGCGCGAAGGATCGGAGAGCGTCACCCCCGCAGTGGCCGCCCCGAGCCGGCGCCGGCGCCCGGGCTGGGGGCCGGCGCCCGGGCTGGGGGCCGGGGCCACGGCCTCCAGCCCGGGCGCCGTGACGTGCGCTGGCACGGACGCCGGCTAATTTATACACTAATTAAAATATCACAAAGGATGATGTATTTACATTAAATCAATATTTATGGCTACTCACTAAAAATAAAGAGTGGGGTGCAGGCTCGCGCGTCGCTCAGCACGGGGGGGGCGCGCGGGGCGCCGGCGCCGCCGCCGTCGGGCTGGCGGGCGCCGCGCGCTCCAGGTAGCGGCGCCGCGCCGCCGCCAGCAGCGCCTCCTTGCGCCGCGCCAGCAGCGCCTGGCGCTCCGCCACCGAGCCGGAGAAGCGCGCGCCCGGGCTGCGCGGGCACACACAGGTCAGTACGAGGTACGAGAGCGTCCTACTATACGCGCCACACGCGCCCCGACCTAGCCACACTCACCTGTCGTCTGACTCGAGCATGTTGGGCGTGGGAGTGCCGGACTCGAAGGCAGACGCCTCCGCCGCGGAGAACGGGCCGGTCGCGGGCGTGACCGTGGCCACGTCCACCAGCACGGGCGCCTGCACGGGCGCCGGCACCGGCTCGGGCGAGTCCACTGCGGGGGTGACGGGCTCCGGGGGTAACATATTTTCTGAAAGTAAGCACGGAACTGGATTAATGGGGTTTAACAGAGAAGCAAAGTGTTCCGAATGAGGCGCACAGCGTGCTGATAGGCGTACCTCAGGAAAGATGGTAGCGAAGCGATCACGTGCTGTGGTGCACAGCATGACACTTTACAGTCTCCTCAGGGAAGTGAATAGGTGTTGCACAGAGGGGTTTCGGGGTGGTCTTTGAACATGTAACGGGACCCCTTCTATGTGCTGATGGTGACCACCGGGGTGTGTAGGTAGTGAGGTAAAGCTTTTCTCTAAAAGTACCTGGTCGCTCGGGCAGGCGGCCCTCCAGGATGTTGTCGAGCGTGAGGTCGGCGGAGCGCGTGCGCGCCAGGTCGGCGCCGAGCGCGGCGCGCGAGTACTGCGGGAACATCAGCTGCAGCTGCGCGGCCGCCGCGTCCAGCTGCGCGCCCGCCAGCGCCGCCTCGGGCCGCACGCGCGTCACTTCCACCGAGAAGCTCGGCAGCCACGACACATAGCGAGACCCTAGGAAACGAACACCACATTTATTAAACCGTTGCCCCACTAGCGTATGTATCCATAAACCAAAAGGGCCATGGCCCGCCACAGCCACACGAAGTTTCTAAAATGTCCGAGCCCGCTGCGCTCGCTCTTATATCATGCATCCACTTATGTATTAACATTTTCTGTATAAACCAACAACGACTATCTGAGATTATACATTTCGTGTTCACTTCGCTCGCTGTTAAATTATTTCCGTTATATCATTACATCAATGACAAATAAATGAACTATGGTATGATTTTTAACCCCCGACGGAAAAAGAGGGTGTTATAAGTTTGACGTTGTTCGGTGCAATAATTGCAAACGAACAGCTCAGCACTATTGCCTGCGTGCATTTCCATAAATGCATGTATCACAACTAGCGTCAGTTAGTGCGTGTTCGGATACCAATCGCGTAACTCCAATCAAACCATTTTAGTGCTACTTTAGCTTAGATTAACCATTTACCATTATTTTAACTAGTATTCAATATAACTTTTAAAACCATTATTGCGTATCATTAAACCAGTGGTCGTAAACCAATAACCAAACCGTTACCATTCTAATATAAAACCAATCAAATCAACCAACTCAGAGTTTAGTGCTAAACCAAGCAGGCGCTAAATTTTACATGGTCCTTCGAGAATTAAGGGACTCGGTTCGCGAAGTACAGTGAAGTGTTTGTGCGCCGGGACCTTGCAACCAGTGTTTATTTTTTACCAGTTGATAGGGAGAGTAGGTAGGCAGTGACATCAAATTGAAGAAATTGGGCAGCTGCGTAAGGAGAATCTAAGGTCAGACCAAACCATTTTATACATTTTATTTTGTTTTACCTATTTAATTGACCGTGAGAAGAATGGAGCAATTAGCAGTCAGCCAAACGGAGATTTACGACTCCTTGGTTAAACTTCTTACTAATATCAAGAAAGACGGGGCTGAACGAAAAACCATAGATTACTGCAAGCGGAAGTTGGAGATATTAGAAAACTATTGGAGAGAATATCAACGTAACCATAGGACGTGCTGTGAACTTGCTGAATTTAACCATGTTTATTTCACTAAAAATTGTTTTGATAAGGCGGAGGAAGTATATCTGTCAATCAAGCAGCTAATCACCAACACCATGGAGAACTTGTTGTCAAAAAACCAAGAACCTCACCAGCCGCCGCCGCCGGTAGCAGCGGGGACATCGAAGCAAGCAGGAGATTCGTCTCATTCACAGGCACCGCAACAGCAGCGTAGGGAGACGCGTGAAGAGAGTAAGCTAGAAGGAATGATGAAAAAGCAGACTATCCACTTTAGGGCGTTTATGAGAACGGTAGCTACCATAGAAATCGACCAACTGCAGAACAAATGGGAGTTCGACGATGCATTAAAGTCTCTTCAAAGTCGTTGGGCTATTATAGACAACCTGCACTGGGATATAGAAGGTGAAAACGGAGATGAGGATGTCTGGTACCAAGAAGAGTTCAACAGATACGAGAAAATGTATAACGATTTGAAGAAAACCATAAACTCAAAAATGTGGTCTGTATCTCATCGCGACAAATCAACTCCACAGATGGATATTCCAACATTCCAAGGCAACTACCACCAATGGACGTCGTTTAAAGACTTGTTCACGGAAACCATTCACAAAAATCCATCGTTATCAAACGCACAAAAAATGCAGTTCTTAAAGAGTAAAGTATCAGGAGAAGCTGAGCGTCTGATCCACCATCTTCAGATTAGCACAGAGAATTACGAGGTATGCTGGGAAATACTGAACCACAGATATGGCAACAGTAGACTAATTTTCACGTCTCACGTCAACATATTACTGAACATCCCTAGCATGCAGCAACAATCCATCGGTGCGATTAAAAAATTGCATGACGTGACCAAAGAATGTCTCCACGCAATACAGAACCTAGGAGTAGATATCACCACCTGGGATCCGCTGTTGGTACTATTATTATCACAGAAACTTGACAGTGAGTCATTCACTGAATACATTGAGTCTGTGAAGAATCCCAGGGCATTACCAGTCCTTCAAGAATTCCTAGATTTCTTGGAAAACAAGTTTACCGCCTTGGAAGCATCAAGACGTAAACAAGAATCAAATAACCAAAAGACCAACACCCAACCACAAAACCAAAATTGGCAAGCAAACCAGAAGAAATATTATAGTTCATATAATAACCAGCAGTCATCGAACAAAAATTATCCCAGCAACATGAAAAACCATACGAAATCGTTACATGTGTCGCGGTCAATCACCTGCGCATTGTGTAACGCTGACCACGGGTTATGGATGTGTTCCCAATTTTTGCAAATGTCGGATGAGCAAAAACTAAAAACTGTCAACCATCTAAACTGTTGCGCAAATTGCCTATACAACCATTTAAATAAACCTTGTTTATCTAATAAAACATGTCGCAAATGCAACGCTAAACATAATTCGTTATTGCATGACGCAATTTCAACCAAAAACAGGCCAAACACATCAGCAAAACCAAACCATAAGGCTGCGCATACACTTGCGACATCATGCGTCACCAACGATGAACAACCAGCAGCTTCAACCCATGTATCTTGGGATGACGTGTCCGAGACACTCTTAGCTACAGCTTTAGTGGAAGTCCCGGGACACAATGGCACATACCATAACATGAGAGCTTTGATTGACCAGGGTTCTCAGATTTCTTTAATAAGTGAGAAGGCAGCGCAAGTTTTGAACCTACGAAGACACTCTTGCAAAGGAACCGTATTCGGCATAGGAGAAAAAGAAAACAGCTGCAAGGGAGTCATGAACATCCGAATTAAATCATTGTATAGTGAGTTTGCCTTAGAAGGAGAGGTCCTTATAATGAATAATCTTATCAAAAGTTTGCCAAATAAATCATTTATAAAACCAACTTGGCCTCACATACAGAACATTAATCTGGCAGACCCAGAATTTAATACCAGCCGACCAGTGGACCTACTGCTTGGAGCAGATGTATACTGCAAGATAGCTTTAGGTGGCCTTTTGAGGGGCGGTAGCGAGGACCAGCCAATAGCCCAACAAACGCAATTAGGATGGTTGCTTTGTGGGACAATGACACCACGCTACAGGTGTAACGTCGTTCTTAACAAGACGGACGATCTGCGTAGATTTTGGGAAATTGAAGACATCAACCAGGAGACTGAAATGTCCACCGAAGATCATGAATGTCTGCAATATTTCCTGTCAACAACAGAGAGGCTAAAAAATGGGAGATACCAAGTCCGACTGCCATTCAAACCAGAAACTAAGGATCAGCTAGGGTCTACTAAACCATTAGCATTAGCACAATTTCGCAACTTAGAGAGAAAGTTACAAAAAGATCCAGAATTGAAAACAGGATACACCAAGTTTATGAATGAGTATCAAAACCTAAACCATATGATGCGGTCAGCAACAAGTACGAAACCAGAGTGCTACCTACCACACCACTGCGTCACTCGTGCTGAGTCAACCACTACAAAATTGCGTGTTGTGTTCAACGCGTCTGCTAGATCATCATCAGGACATAGCTTGAATGACGTCATGTACCGAGGACCCAACCTACAGCAAGATCTGCAGGAGCTGATTTTAAAATGGAGACAATATCAGTTCGTTTACACTGCTGATATCGAAAAAATGTATCGACAGATAATGGTACATCCTGAAGATCAGTCGTACCAGAAGATATTATGGAGAGACTCACCATACCAACCTATTCAAACATACCAACTTACAACCATAACTTACGGCACAAAGCCTGCACCATTTTTGGCTATGATGTGCTTAAAACAACTAGCTGCCGAAGAAAAACAAAATTTCCCCGATGCAGCAAAAGCATTAGAAGAGTGCTTCTATATGGATGACTACTGTGGCGGTGCAAATACTATGGAACAAGCCAAACTGCTTAAATCAGATCTAATAAAACTACTCAGCAAGGGTGGGTTCAATTTACGAAAATGGGCCACAAATGAACCAAAATTACTCGCTGATTTAGACAAAGATTTGTGGAACCAGCAAATCTACGAGTTTAAACAGTCAGACTCAACGAAGACATTGGGGCTAGGATGGAATCCGCAACAGGACAAATTCATCTTTCACTCGAAACTGGAGCCATTATCACTACCAAAACCAACCAAAAGGTCGCTTCTCTCTGACATCTCAAAAATATTCGACCCATTAGGCTGGCTCACACCATTAACTATCACCATGAAAATGCTATTCCAAAGTGTCTGGTCATCAAATCTTAACTGGGATGACGCGCTACCAGAAGATATCAAGATCAAGTGGCTAAGCTTAAGGGAAGAATTAAAAGACATCAACACCATAGAAGTAAAACGATGGTTAGGAATAAAGGAAAACCATAGCTTGCAACTACACGGATTTTGTGATGCGTCGAACAAGGCTTATGCCGCAGTTATATATTGCAAAGTCAGCAACCAAAACAATGCAAACGAGGTAACTTTGGTTGCAGCAAAAGCAAGATTAGTGCCTGTTAGTAAAGATGTATCAATACCAAGGTTGGAGTTAATGGGTGCCCAACTATTATCACAGCTGATGCAAAAAGTACAGACTTGCTTAGAGTCTTATAACCAGGAGATATATTGCTGGAGTGATTCAACAGCAGTGTTGGGATGGATTCAAGGAGATCCAGCAAGGTGGAAACCATTCGTCTCAAATCGTGTTAAAGCTATCACCAAAATAATACCAAAGGAAAAATGGAGTTATGTCAAAACCACTGAAAATCCAGCTGACTGTGCCAGCCGTGGGTTGAGAACCAAACAATTAAAAAAACACGATCTGTGGTGGCAAGGGCCATCATGGATCCAACCGTTCCAAAACCATGACATACCTCAAACCACCTATGAAACCAGCTTAGAGATAAAACGGTCTAATGCAGTAGTTGCGGAAAAACACCAGAAAATAACCATGACCATACCAAACATTATCCACCATTTACTAAACAAATTTAATTCCTTCGCAAAAATTGTACGTGTTTTTGCATGGATACTGCGAATACCTACTGCAAAGGCAGGCCGTCAACCTTATCTCACATTACATGAACTCCGTCGCGCAAAACTGATGATTATTAAAGGTGTGCAACATATGGAGTTTTCCAGTGACATTAGTCACTTACTTAAGAATGGAAACGTGCATTCGAAAAGTAAACTTTTAGAATTACACCCTATCATGGACCAAGATGGTACTCTGCGAGTAGGGGGCAGATTAAGAAATGCACAAATAAGTTCAGAGATGAAACACCCAATCATATTACCACACAACCATAGACTTACCACGCTAATCATACAATACGCTCATGAGCTAACCTACCACGGTGGAGCGCGCCTTACTTTGTCAAACATTCGACAAAATTATTGGATAATCAGCGGATATTCGGCTACAAAGAAAGTCATACGTCAGTTACATGCAAGAAGCAAGAGCCCATCCAACAATATCAGCTCATGGGTGATCTACCATCATCAAGAGTGAACCCTGAAAGCGCTTTCTATCATTGTGGCGTCGACTACACAGGCTTTGTGGAAGTGAAAGCAAACAAAGGGCGCGGGATAAAAACTAACAAAGGCTACATAGCGATTTTTGTATGTATGGTGACGAAGGCTGTGCATCTAGAACTCGTCTCAGATTTAACCAGCTCAGCATTCTTAGCCGCAATAAACAGAATGGCAGCACGACGCGGAGCTCCACGTCATATCTATAGTGACAATGGAACCAATTTTGTGGGAGCCAACAGAATGCTGCAAGAAGATTACGACCAACTACAAAAACTTTTCAATGACTCATTCTTTAGAGAGATAACAGAGCTACAAATTGAATGGCATTTCAATGCACCTTCTTGGCCTCATGCGGGAGGACTTTGGGAAAGAGCCGTGCGAAGCCTCAAACACCACCTCAAACGCGTGATTGGACAACAAAAACTTACGTTTGAAGAATACACCACACTGTTATCAAAACTGGAAGCTTGCCTGAACTCACGACCACTTTGTGCGCTATCAGAAGACCCGGAGGATCTAAATTGCCTCACACCAGCCCATTTCCTAACAGCACGACCAGGTTTAACCATAATTGACACGGCAGACGACGCCAGAACCAGGTGGCATCTAGTGTCAAAACTATTCGAAGATTTATGGAAGAGATGGAAAACAGAGTACTTGACTCAATTATCAACCAGAAACAAATGGACGAAACACCAGAAGAATGTCAACGTAGGTGATTTAGTAATGATACTTGACGACAACTTGCCCGCAGGAAAATGGCCAATGGGTCGTGTGATAGAAGTTCATCCAGGAAAAGATGAACTTGTCAGAGTAGTCACTCTAAAAACTAAAAACGGCTACATGAAGCGCCCCGTAGTTAAATTATCAGTTCTTCCTTTAGATCAAACGGAACCAAACATACCAGAAGAACAACCACTACATCAAAGTACTAGATCTGAAAAGGAACCACGTAATCGCCCGCAACCAAACAACAGAACGTACAGTACTTATCCCAAGATAGTAAACATTGCACTAGCACTGTTATTGTTCTTAGGTATAATATTACCAACCACAGCTACATATAATATCACGCAATTCGATATCAACAAAACGTTGTACTTTGACACTGTGGGTAAAGTACAATTAATTCGGGACAAGTGGAAACTAGTCACATATTTTGACATGTCTCCATACTGGCAAGGAGACAAAGCCATCAAGGATTTCACAAGCTACCTCGAAAGAACATGCGAACCAATTATAGAATCAAGTCACTGTCATATGATACTCCAACAAATACGTCACGATTACAACGAATTGCAATACTACAACCAGCTGTTGCTTAGTCAGCATTACGGCGAGCGTTTACGAATACGACGCGGCCTTATCAACGCTGTCGGCTCAATTGCAAACTCATTGTTCGGAGTATTAGACGAAAGTTTCGCAGAAAAATACCGACAGGACATTGAACTTGTGCACCGTAATCTAAAACACCAAGGTCAGTTATGGAAAAACTTGACATCTATCGTTGAAGCAGAGCACAATGTACTACAAAGAACTGAAGACATAATAGCAAAGCAACACAAAACCATAAATAAACAGTTAAATGCTTTAGACAACGTTAACAGTAAGCTGCAACAAGAAATCGATGTGATGACTGCACAACAGGACTTCACATTAGTCTCTATAGCAACCATTAATATGATGCAAAACTTGAAACGGATACAGGAAACTTTAATAGATACAATATCGGAAATATACCATGGCCAAATCAGTCTGCATCTATTGACACCAGCGCAGCTCAAACGAGAGCTACAAATTATCTATGGGCAAATGCCTCAAGATTTAGCACTGCCAGCCACAAGCTACTGAGAACAAAAGCTCGGGTCATCGAAAAATATATTATTTTTGAAATTACATTCCCCCTCATAGCAAGAGAAAGTTTTCAATTATATAGAATAATACCAGTCCCGCAACAAACCAACTACAGTATGATAACCATAACGCCAATATCGGAATACGTCGCAGTAAACCTGAAAAAGGATGCTTATTTCGTACCAACTATACATGAACTTGACACATGTTTGTACCACGGAGAATTTTTCATATGTGAGCTCTTCAAACCAATCCAAAATTTAGAAAATGACGAAAACTTTTGCGAAACTAACCCAATAAACCAAAGGTGCAAAACAGAAAGGACAGCGTGCCAAAACAAATGGGTAGAATTACACACAACGTCACAATATTTATATTTTTGCTGTGACATATATTCGATCAAAATCATATGTGACGATCAAGTTACCGTACGCCAGCTGACCCGAGCTGGGGTCATTAGCATGACTCAGAAATGCTTTATTAAAAGTAAAGATTTCGCATTATACTCTTTACAACAGCAAACCAACCAGTTAAACTTTTCACCAAATATGCTCGTACCAGAACTAGACCAGATAAACCATATTGTGAACATTACAATACCAACGGAAACAGCATTACCAGAGGACATGAGTCTGAATAGATCTCTATCCATTCTTGGAGAACAGATTAAAACGCTAAAAACCACCAAAGCAGAGGTCGATGGCGTATCAGTTCATGACATCCACCAGTACACCATCGCCTACATACTGCTGGGAGTTGTACTATGCGCGGCAGCAGTCTGGATCTGGAAACGAGCGAGTTGCTGCTCGCATTCTACGGCCGGCCGGGCGCAGCCTCACCACAGACAGGAGTCTGTGGCGACCACATCAACCAGAGTGCATAGTGAAGTGCAACCGCGACAGCCTAGTACCGCTGATCGTCAGCAAAGTGAGAGTGAACATATAAGTTTAAGTGCATATTTCGCAAGACGATGGCCCAGTGCTATGCGTAGTGCGGGTAAAAAGGAAAGGGCTACGTTGCCTATAGTGCGAAAAGAACGTGTGCTTATAGTGGAAGACTCATTAGTTTAAAGAATTCGTGTTTTAAGGGCAACCATAATTTACTATACATATAATTTATTTTACTTTTACCTTTGTTAACCATTTTACACTAAGTAAATTGTTCACCATTTTATAATTATCTAATTTACTTTTGTTTACCATTTCTTGTTTAGTTTTTACCACTTCTTGTTTATTTCTTGTATAATTATAAAACTAAGATGATTTGATGAGTACTTTACCCTCTTCTTATCTTATCTTGTGCTCGGGAATATGTTCGGTGCAATAATTGCAAACGAACAGCTCAGCACTATTGCCTGCGTGCATTTCCATAAATGCATGTATCACAACTAGCGTCAGTTAGTGCGTGTTCGGATACCAATCGCGTAACTCCAATCAAACCATTTTAGTGCTACTTTAGCTTAGATTAACCATTTACCATTATTTTAACTAGTATTCAATATAACTTTTAAAACCATTATTGCGTATCATTAAACCAGTGGTCGTAAACCAATAACCAAACCGTTACCATTCTAATATAAAACCAATCAAATCAACCAACTCAGAGTTTAGTGCTAAACCAAGCAGGCGCTAAATTTTACAGACGTTTTTGTACCTGCGTTTTTTTTTATGTGTGTCTTTGTGTATCTGTCTGTGGCATCATAGCTCCTAAACGGATGAATCGATTTTGATTTCGTTTGTTTGTTTGAAAGGTGCCTTTATCGAGAGTGTCCTTGGCTATGTTTGATGAATCGGTTCGAACGTTCGGAACGTCTGGTTCAAAAGTTATGGGCGTTTTACTGTTTGAATCGGGGTGTTATCGTTAAAAATGAGCCTTTAAGGGTAAACAAGTTAAAAATTCTTCCATACAAACGTAGTCTAGAGATTACTCCACTGTTTGACGATGTACTTTCAAAATAAAAAAAGATATCGAATTGTCTCATCATTATCTAGCCCTGTATGGAGCCGAAAAAATTAAAATATCATATATTTGAAAGTTATGAGCGTCGAAAGTTCCGTATTTCAACACTAATTTTAACGTATCTTTGGGCGCAAATAAATACCATAAGAAGAAGGAAAATTAAAAAACGGCCTCCATACAGGGATAGATTAGTAATTCAACAATCCAAATAATTTTATTTTGATCAGATACATTCAGTAGTTTTTTCATGAAATCTAGACTCCCAAAGGTCTGTTTATAAAATTTCGCGCGCTCGTTTTCGTTCTGAATCATCTTCCATTTCGCTACAAATTTCCTCCCCGGTCAGTGGGGCGGAGGGGTGGCGCGTGCGGCGCGTACACACACACACGCTCATTAGTATAGATGCTGCCCGGCGCCCGCGCCCGGTTGCCCCGGTGCCGGTGGGCCTCAATCGGCTGTTGTCTGTATAATACGTCACCGTAATTACGCGCGTGCTACCTATGTAACTGATATTTATCGACGATAACGTATTCGTATAATATTTTATAACATTGACACCTGGCTTGAACTTTGGATTCCGATATTCCTTTATGTTTTGTTTTGATTATTTTGAATTGGTCCCAAATTTTACTGACCCTGGCGTTGGACTTTGGATTCTAAGTTGAATCTTTTATTGAATTTAGTTTGTACAATTCATGATGGCGCTTGACATGACTTTTATACCTAAACACTGACTTTTAATTCTAATGTTTCATGCGCATTTATAAAATTTTAGAATTATAAATTACCTACTATAACTCCATTTGCGAAAACATTAGACGTTTAAATTAGCCCATTTTACAGCCCGTCCAACCCATTTTGACATCTATTGCGTTGGTGATACGACAAATGGTAGCTGTAGTAAACAGTTGGTTTTGGTAACAGGTTTATGCTTTTTATGTCATCCTTATGTTTACGGGATAGAACTCAAAATCGGTTGAACGGACTGTAAAAATATTTGGAAACATGTCAAATGTTATTTCAAGTGGAATTTTAGGATAGTATCTTATCGTATCGTACCTATCTTCATCTTTATTTAGAAAGTATTTTTTACAAAAAAATACTACCGACTTCCAAATATAAACACTACATAGTGAAAAATAACTCCAATTTCGGAAGTCGATGTTTTTGTTTCTTCGTTTTATATTTTTCACTTTTTAGTTGTGTACATAAAGAGCAAGTTCAATATGGTACTTACCTATAATCTCAGATTAGATAAAATCTGAGCCAATAATGCCTAAATTTATGCCTGAATAAATTACCTGAATAACAACCGCAATGAGAGTGTACCTACCAGGGTGAACTGTACATATCTGCGTACCCCTTTAGAGCCTAACGGCTTGACATTATGTTATGAAATGGCGTATACCTCAGATCAAATAAAAAGTCAAGATGGAACGTTGCAAACAACAAAGTGAAGCCGGTTCAAAGTAAGCCTTGCCGTATAAATACACAATTATACGCGCACACGTATAACGAAACTACCCCTTAGCTTGTCAGTTGAGCTTTATTATTTGATCTGTAAGCTCGAAGGACAAGCTAAGGCGTAATTTCGTTGTTAGTGACTGCGTGTAATTGTGTATTTGTACGGCAAGGCTTACTTTGAACCGGCTTCACTTTGTTGTTTGCATCGTTCCATCTTGACTTTTTATTTGATCTGAGGCGTATACAATAAACAGATATGCGATTGCAGCAATCCCGAGAGATTTGCCGTTGTTTATTGAAGAGTTCTGTTGTATATATTTGTTCACTTACATAGAATTATGTATATAGATTCCAATTAGATTATGTAGTTTAGATTTTCGATAGTCGTGCCTAATTATAGCGGCAGTTCATTATTATGTAAGTACCTATCTGTTATATCGGCTCGGCTTCCGCGGCGGACAAAAACAAAAGGAAGCTATTTTTTAACCGACTTCAAAAAGGAGGAGGTTCTCAATTTGACTGTATTTTTTATAATTTGTTGTACCTACCTAAATACCTACTTTTTTAATGTGAACCGATTTTGATGATTATTTTTTTATTTGTATACCTGCTATGCGTGCCGACACTCACAAGCTTGGCTCGACTACTCGAAGCGATATACTGTTTACTTTGTGACATGACGTAGTATCTAATACCTACCTAGATGCCTACCACTATGCGTTTCAACTAAAGAATAGGATGGCCCTCGCGCCATATTGTGACGTCATAGCTGCCGAATCGAACCAGTAAGGTAAAGTCAGCAAAAATGTTGTTTGTTATCCAAACAACTTTAAATTAAATTGCTCAAAATCATTGAATGTATCCAGTGGCGTAGCGTGCCGAGGCGGGGCCCCCGTTTAAAAATTTGTTTGGGGGCCCTTATGAAGGGTAAACATTTATCACAAAAGAAAAAATTGTTTGCATAAAATTTAAAGAAATATTTATTCATCATCTATCTATCACTTTTTCCAAAAAAAAACCAACAATTCAAATTAAATGTACACTCTCCTTGGCTTTTTTTCGGCAAACTGATTTATTAAATCATTTATAGCTGATGATGACTTTAGTTTTTCTAAAGTTTCTGCCTCTATGGAAAATAGTTGTTTTATTAATGTTTACTTACGCACGTCGGGGGCCCCGTATAATTGATACGGCAGATACGGCGGTAGCTACGCCCCTGAATGTATCACAATACCGATTACTATCCCGCGACTAAGTTACTAAGTAGGTAATGAATGAAGCCAAAAATGTGTAAGTTTTATCTCTTGTATTGTGATAACAAACAGAATATTTCAAACCGCTATTGTAAACAAACAATCAATAAACAATTTACAAAATAACATTATTTTTTATAAGATAAACCTAAATACTTACTTACCTAGAAAACAAGTCTTACATCAAACTGGCGCTGTCGAAAAAGCAGTTATCCTGACTCTGGCTGGTATGAATACCTCCTACTTACGGGGAGTCGCCTATAGGTTATAGCTAACTAGCTAAGGTAAGTAAATACCTATTTAACATTTTATATTGCATTGTAATATTTGCACAACCTGAAATAAAATACAAAAACATGACCTACACCCGTGAGTATAGAGCCTAGCTTTCCGCACGCGCTGGTACGATACCTACAATCAGCGAAGCCCTAGCGACCGGCCTGCCAACATAAAATCTACCGACTTGGCGCTCAAACACTTCATTCTTATAAATAAGGGCATAAGGTTCAATAAGCGCGCAAGCAGCTCCCGCTGCGCTGTCGTCGCCTCCGCCAAAAATAATTTAAAAGTCAAATCAATAAAATTACTTGTTGATAATAACAATACCTACGTCAATGCACATTTTCGCAAGAGATCTTATTGTCAAGTTGGCAAAGTCGCGGGTAAGTTTGGGTGCATAACAACAAGTAAATTGAGTGCCTTCTAATTACGTTACACACATCTATTTGTATCTATGAGTTTATGTTGTCATAACATGAAGTGAAACACACACCGCTATCGGCGCTCTTCAATGAAATTACGCATGTGTGCGTCACACAGCGTTATGAGTGTGTATACGTATTCAAACTAGCTTCTTACTGCTCATCACAGCGTCTATCTCTTTCGTGCGTGATGTCGGATGAGACAGAAAATATTTTAGCTCCGCCGCCAAATAGTTCGTGCCGTTGACTAGTTTACCCTTAACTTAAGTTTGGCCTATGCCATTGCTTCTCAGAATTTGATCCTTATTAGTGACACTATCGAATGGTGTATTAATACAGCATGTGTATTTTTTTTAAACCAACGGGTTCGTATTTTGGCTAGGAATCTTGATTTTTCAAAAATCCGATGATGCAGTTTTAGTTTTCAAAATCGGCCTCGTGACTCCTTTGAGTGTTTGCCGCTATTCCTCATAGTTTCGGATTTGGCCATCCACGCCCACGTGACAACCTCATTCTGTATAGTTCACCGTTAGACGTGACCTTGTCTACAGGGTTCTATCGTTTTTACATAACCATGCAATACAAAACAAGTTTGAAGTACGTGGCATAGAACTTAACTGTCATAAGCTGATAATTATTTGTATCTATAGGACACCTCAATCCGACCCCACCCAATTCTTAATCAAATTAAATCTTGTGTACCAGGTATTTCAAAAATACAACTCGAAAACAAACGTGGTCCTAACAGGTGACTTTAACATTAACACTCGTAAAAGAGGCAATGTTACAAATCTGTTACAAATCAGTTACAAGATCTAGCATACAATTATAATCTTAAACTGCACATTAAGGTTGCCCTAGTCGAGACGGCACTAACTATTTTGTGCGTGGGGTTAAAATGCACGCTATCTCATCCGACAACACGTGCGAAAGAGATAGATGCTGTGATGGAGCAGTAAGAAGCTAGTTCGCGTACGAATTAGCACTTTTGCAAATTTGTAGCGAAATGTATGATGATTCAGGTCGAAAACGGGCGCGCGAAATTTGGGAGTCTGGATATCATGAAAAAACTACTAAATGTATATTGTTGAACTACTAATCTATCCCTGTATGGTGGCTGTTTTGTAATTTTCCTTTTTCGTATGGTATGTATTACCGCCCAAAGATGCGTTCGACGCTCAAAACTAAAAAAAAAATTACTTTACTTTTTTGTTTTCATACAGGGCTAGATAATGATGAGACAAATTGATATAATTTTTATTTTGAACGTACATCGTCAAACAGTGGAGTAATCGCCAGACTACGTTTGTATGGAAGAATGATCGACTAGTGTAACCTTAATGAACCAACTCGGTAAGTCTTCTATGTATCGACCATATTCTTAGCAACGTTCCTGATGCTAATGGTACAGTAATGCCACTCCATTTATCCGATCACAACACAGCACAAATGATAGGCTTCCCCGTGAGGCATACTCGTACCACACAAAATCAAGCGACGTACTATGCCTACAAAAGAGTGTTTTGACATTCAGAAGTATAAAGAATGCTTACAAAAATTGTCTTGGTCCGAAATTTACGCAGAGAAAGACAAAGCAATTAGTTCTTTAATTTATGTTTCAAAAATAAAGGTAAAGGTAAACACCAAAATAAAATAAAACAGAACTGGGTAAGTAAAGGACTTCAATAAAACATGTAAAACGAAACGGTTCTTACGTTATCAATATTACAAGAATAAAAATATGAAAAATAAATTTAAATATATTCATTACTCAAAACTTTTACAGAAATGCTTATATAACTCAAAAACCGGCCAAGTGCGTGTCGGGCCACGCGCAGTAATAGGGTTCCGAAGTTGCATAATAATGCGGACTAAGAAGAGGGTTTTGTTATTGTTGACATGAACATTAAAACGGTGTCAGCGGCACACAACGTCTAGAAACGGGCCCACATAGGATCATGTTTTTGTTTAATCTATATGCTCGCGTTTGACCACTATCTCAACTGATGGTAAGCTATGATGTGGTCTACGGTGAAGCTCGCTTGCCTAGAAAGAACCTATTCACTCTTGACTTAAACTAAGGAAGGACTAACTGGTAACTGAAGAAGGAGTTATAAAATCCATCTTCGCAACTGAAGTTACAAAAATATTATCCATTTGAGTACCACCGCGAGTGCGAATTGCGAAAGGAGCCGATACGAGCGCGCCTTAGAGCAACGGGGAATGGTATGGTTCGTTCCTGGATCCTCGCGCGCACGCTCCTTGTTTATTATTCTTTCGGAATTTAAAAATTTAATCAATTATCAACTCAATTAGCGATGTAGTCGGGTCGAATATTGACTTTATAGATGGATATCGACATAAGAAAATAAGTAATTTGCTTGGCAATCGAATCTAATTTGACTTCAGCATTTGTATAAAAAAATGTTACTGTGCCAAGTACATTTTATAAGTTTATTTTATTTTTTATTTATTTGATTAGGTTCACCAACAACTGTTTACACTTAATTATAACAAAAAATACATGCTTAAACTAATCTTACAGTGCGACAATTACTTAGAGGCAAACACCACATTCACAATTTTAAAGAATCTCAAAGCTAACTTACATAGTAAGCGCTAACTATTAATACGAGTGAGTAGGTACATAAAATCGATAACATTTGTAAACATTGGTAAAAACTATACAACAAATTGGTTATAAATTGGATAAAAATTGGATAAAAAAAAGAATTGGTAAAAAATTTGTTAAAAATTGGTTAAATTATACAATTGATTAAATTAATAAAATATACAAAATTGCTAAATTAACATTATAAATAAAATTGAAAAAACATAGACAAAAAAAAAAAAAAATTTGATAAAATTGACACAACAATTCACAAGTTGAAGATCTATAAAAGAAAATACGTGTATTTGATAAATGTGGTAAACATAACAATACAATAAACATTAGTTAATCATAAGTTGGTCGACTATTACTCGTAAACTTGTAAAGCGTGTTATGATTTTATTTTTGTATATTTTTACATGGCTCATAAGCATATATTTACTCTGTTTTACACAGCTAACAACGTTATTGAACTAATTTTTCAATGGCATTTGTACAAAATATTTGCTGTTTCAAGAAAATTTTATAAGTTTGTCGACTATTACTCGTAAACTTGTAAAGCCTTCTTAACTGTGATAGTTTTCCTTTTATTTTATTATATAATGTAGCAAGCTTACCAATAAGGCTTTCGTGCCAGACCCTATCGAAAGCCTTCGAGATGTCGAGGGAGACGGCAAGCGCTTCCCCGTGCCTCTCGATGGCCTCACTCCATATGTGAATGGCATACGCTTGAAGATCCCCAGTAGACCGATTTCGACGGAAGCCGTATTGGCGGTCGCTAAGGTTATCGTTAGTTTCTAGGTATGCCAGGAGCTTAGTGATTAGTACACGCTCCATACTCTTACAGAGTATGGACGTTACAGAGATAGGTGTGTAGTTAGCCGGGTCAGCTCGACTGCCCTTCTTGGGCACGGGCTGTACGTTGGCTTGCTTCCAAGCATTCGGCACTTTTCCAGTCTCATATGAAAGGCGGAATAGGCGTGTCAAGATCGGAGACAGTTCAGGCGCACAGGTTCTAAGAACTATAGCTGGTATTCCGTCAGGGCCGCTAGCCTTGTTCACGTCGAGGTTGCGCAGCACCCTACGGACGTCCTTTTGATGGATGCGAATGTCCGACATACTCGTCTCGCATCCAACAGGAGAAGGAGGGGGACGCGAATCACCAGGATTCAGACTCGAAGATTCCGCAAAAAGGGAGGCAAATAAATTTGCCTTCTCTTCAGCGGAGTGGGCCAGTGACCCATCAGGTTTCAGCAGTGAGGGACGGCAGAAGTTCGATTCGACCGACTTAGCCAGTGACCAAAACGCTTTACTACCTGCTGGGTAAGAAGCAAGTTTGGTCCCTATTCGGCTAATGTGGTCGAAACGAGCCCTTCGCAACACCAACTTGCAGGACTTGGCAGCCCTGTTAAAGGCTTTCTTTTTCTGACCCACGTCACTCGCTTTGCGCGACCGCGCGTCAGCCCATGGCGACGCGCTTAAGCATGAGGCATACCTCCTCATGCTTAAGCGCGTCGGCGCAATGACATTCGGCGCCAAACCATGGCCGGTCAACTCTAGTCATTGTTACGTCAGAGAACGGAATGTAGTACTCCATTCCCTGACGCAACACACCCGTCACGGCGTCCGCGCACGACGAAGGATCAGCCGAAGAAAAGCAAGTAGGCTGCCAAGGATAGCATGCGAAGAAAGATCGCATGCCATCCCAATCTGCTGACCTGTACCGCCACATCCGCCGGGTGCCTCTTGGGCTGGGATCGGGCGGGGAGTAGACGGACACAGACTTCACCAGACAGTGGTCGGAACTAACCAATGGTGAAGTTATCGACACAGAGTCTGAGTCAGAGTCTGGATCTGTTGTCAGCAGAAGGTCCAAGCAATTGGCCGTGTGCGAGTCAACATCCGGCACCCTTGTTGCGCCATGAACCAGCTGGCTAAGGTTTAGCGCAAGCGAAAGCTTACGCATCTCCCGTCCAGCATGGTCAGTGCACTGGTATGGGAAGAGCCAATGCTGGTGGTTGGCATTGAAATCCCCCAGTAACACTAATTGGGCGGAAGGGTACCGTTGCTGTGCCGCATCAGCCGCCTCACTGAGGTACTCTGTGAGCCTGGTTGTCACCTGATCTCCTGTGTGCGAACGGTAGACACAGGCGTAGATAATTTTATCCAGACCTGTGTCCACGAGATCTCACAGCGTTGAGAATCTTAGTCCTCAAGGCTACGGAGACGCCGATAGCAAGTGTCGTCACGGGCGTGCATACACACACCCGCGCGTGTTTTAAAATTGTGCTCCAGGGTGAACCCTGGGTAGGATAGGTACGACACGTCTGACGGACTTCCTATCTGCGTCTCCGCAAGGAAAAACAGTGCTGGCTTTTCAGTCTCCAGGTGATGGTGTACTGAGGTGAGATTGGAGTGCAGACCTCTAATATTAGTGAGATTTTTATTTTTCCCGTTTTAGTTGTGGTGACAGAAACTAAATAGTGGGCGAGTTCTACAGTTAGGTACTTTCGTCTGAAGGACTCGCTATCTGCGTCTCCGTAAGAAATCTGTGCTATAAGACGTTGCTTCGTACCAAATTTCAAGATTCTGGGTTCACTGGAAGTACCCTGTAGGTTTTGATTCCCTTGCGAGTGTCGAAAATTTGCGGAAATTTACGGCATAAACGGCTGTATCTTTTGATTGCGTTGGCCTTAGAGGTTAGATTTTTTCACAGCTTTAAGGGACAATAGACTTGAATATTCGATATAAATTCAGCTTGATACCTCCACGCGTTCCTGAGAAAAAGGGTCTTGACAGACAGACAGACAGACGGACAACAAAGTGGTCCTATAAGGGTTCCGTTTTTTGAAATTATGAGCAATAACTTTAAGAACGATATAGAAAATATCCTCATTGACAATACAGTACTTACAGACCCCGTAGAAAGATTAACTGCGTTTTATAATCACTATATCAATACGGCATACTCTTGGTGGATCGAATGTTGTGACTGGATCCCACCCGTAAGCAAAATACGCGCTTGGTCGTGGATTTGCGGAAACAGCCCGTCGAAACTAAACTAAACTAACAGCATACTCTTCTAGCACAAGTACAAAGAAGAACTGTGGCCAAAGTTCACTAGTACATTTGATGTTTCTTAAACCTGTGACCGAGAAAGAAGTCAGAGCGGCGATGACATCATTAAGAAACACAAATTCGGCAGGTTATGACGAAATTAATACGAAGATTATTAAAGCATGCACTAATGAACTTATTAGTATTATGACATATTTAATAAATCTATCATTTGCACTTGGCACTTTTGCGGCATCACTGAAAGTATCAATTGTTAAGCCACTGATATTAATAATTATCACATTAATACCTATTATACCCAAAATCCTTTTTAAAACTATATTGACTAATATTAACCGAATCCACTTTACTACATGGTTGTTTTTTGACTTACCAAAAGCCTTTGACCTAGTATCTCACAACCTGTTACTACAAAATTGGGAGGTAATTGGCATTAGATGCATTTGCACTTCAATGGATATCGACGTATCTAAGTAAGAGACAACAGCGTGTTATAATTACAAAAGTGAATAGACACGAAATGTCATAACACCACACTCCTCTGAACTCAAATGCAACAAATATGGCGTCCCACAAAGAAGTGTGTTAGGTCCAATTTTATTCATACTGTATATTAATTCTACTAATCATAAATGTACATCATTTGCTGATGACATTGCCATTATTGTGACATCTGATAAAAATAATAATACAATTGACATACTGATTGAATGGCTAAATAAAAATAATGTATCATTAAATCTTCAAAAGTCTGTTATACAATTTAACCGATTAAATAATTCTAAATTTAATTACAAAATGAATATAAATACAATTTGTGAATTAACGCAAACTAAGTTTCTAGGCGTTGATCCAGTCAAGACATAAACTGGAAAACCCATGTCGAAACTGTCTGGAAAAATATAAATAAATGTATATACGCTAAAAAAAATTAGGAATATAACAAACGTCCAAACGGCAATAACATCATATCATACATATGTTGAATCGGTGTTACGCTATGGATTGATTATGGGGCAATAACACCGATTAAAATAGATTCATAATAATAATAGATATAATAATAGATGCATTCATTGCACAAAACAATGCATTCGACCAACATAATAATAAGGGGCTTCAATCGGAAATTCTTGTCGGCCGGTATTTCAGAAACTTGGTTTGTTACCACTACCTTCTCTTTATGTATGTTTGTGTGAAAGCATAATGAATTATTTACAAAAGCAGACGATGTACATCCACGAAACCGACGCGACCTTCACAGGCTCGTACAGTCGTACTAGATGTCATTCCAAGGCTTATTAAATATGATAAAAGCTGTTTGTATATGTGCTTAGAAATATTTAATAAGATACCTAGCCACCTAAAAATTCTAAATACCAGATTATTTAAAAGTAAATTGTAAAACTGGCTGTCCACTTTTTTTATAGTGTAAAAGAGTTTTTTGACAAAATATTTAAATTACTATATTGTATGCACGAAAAATTAGCACGCTTATAATGTTAAGCAAAAACATGTATGCTGTGTATTTAATTTTGTACGATCTTCTATACCATGTTTTTATGCAAATTTTTTATTTTACCCTCTCGGGAGCCTGGGGACCTGGTTCTTTAAAGGCGTGCGAGGGGCCGAAGCCAACTCGCAGAGGCCTTGTTAGGCATGTATCAGCCAATGTGACACCAACCGACGAATATCCCTATATGCACTACAAGTGCACCCAACGGCATTCCCCCCTTTGACTATTGCAAAATATGGCGAAAAAATGAATTGGGCTATGGATTTGGTAGGTTTAGTGGACCGATTGCCTAAAACTATAGGAGGACTACTAGCCCCTGCCTTACCACTGTTAAACTACTCGGCTATAAAATGGCAGGGGGAGACTTGCACTCTCAATTAATGGGCCCTCATATAGGGTAGCTAGCACTTTAGTGACATAGCGCCAAGGGGGCAACAAATCCGGAGGTGCTTGAGGAGTGGAGAGGTATACCACGGCGATCAGGACAGTTTCGGAAGTACGGTCAAAATCCCTACCAGCATTTACTGGGATAACTTCCTTCCTCCGAGCACGTTTGCTCTTGCGAATCTCCACTCAAGGAAGCCAATTAAGGCAAGAGAGGTGAGGAACAAGACTTCTCCCTGGAGATCAAGTCCGTGGGGTCGCCACTGCCCACCAGCTCGCTACAAAGCTGTCCTGCGGATTTATTATTTATTTTTCTTATTCTTATAAACTTTTATTGTAATAAATAAGAAATCAACAATAAAATAAATGCGATCGACAGATCGAAGTCTGCCATAAATGAGTAGAAATTAAATAAGGGCCGCTAAATGTATTTATTTGCGTCGTGAAATAGTTCCATTTTCTATCTACTTTCGATCACTCAGGATACACCACTATTTTTTGTAACGATAAAGTGAAGTCCCCTCCCCCCATGTCAGTTTAGTCTACCTACTTCTTTAGCGATACCTACTTCATAGACGTGAAGGGTATCGATATCTATCTAATGACTATTAAAAGTAAGGCTTCCAAAATCATAATGTCAAGAAACTGCTACGTTTACTCCGTAATCAACATTACATTTTGTCTATATTTTATAGGCAAAAATCAATTCCTGCCTTTGACTGAACTACTTTTAGGCAATCTTCGAAACCTAAATAATCTGTTTGTGACTTTGCCTAGTCTATGCTAGAAGCGACTAAGACAAATTCATCAGTCTTCGATTTGTACTGCGTCGTTAGTAAGATAAGTCGACGAAGGCGCACGCTCCCCACTGGAGCACGCGCACGGCTCCTATTTCTGTATGCAGTGTCAGTGTCGGGGTCGAGTTGTCACCCACTCAGTATTAACAATAAACCAAGATAGAATGGCGCTAGCAGCAGTACATACGTTATGAACCAAGTGATTAATACGGCATCATTCATAATGCCCAGACAATTTGAAAAATGCCCAATATTCGTAAGCAATATACTAAAAACTGTTGAAATAACTTGACCGGTCTTTCTGAGTAATGCCCATCACTTATTGGGCCGGGTAATAAAAAGGATGTTGACATTGATTATGATGTAGAATAGGTAAATACAAAAACTATTTAAGCAACAAAGTCGACGGCCTATTTCTGTCTGCAGGGTCTAACGTATACTAACGTATGCGTGTCGGGGTCCCTAAGCTACCGAGCTCTTAGACTAATTCATTGACCATAATTATCGAATTGCCCAACCTTTACGTAGCAATATTCATAATGACAAACACAAGGAAAAACAAAAGGCAAAAGTGAACATTTCATCGTATTGAGTTTCGGCCCTTGACTGCCCAAGTTATTTTTAAACCTTGCCTTTTATTAAACCTAGGGGTTTCTTCTTGTATCGTGGGTGCCTTTATATACATTTAAACTCACATACACAAGGCACCCAGATCGCACAATTATCTGTAAGCCATACAAATATTTGTTCCATGCAGGAATCGAACCCGACGCAGCGCAGCAGCCGATCGCTCAACCACTACGCCACCCTTGTCTTCAAAGTTGGTCTCTCCTAGGATTAGACTAGTTAAAGACCGAAAGAAACACGCTATTGGTTTGGACTTTGACTAAGATTTCTTGTCAGAAAATACATATTAAAGCTGTTTTTGTTAAGTTTCGGCACTTAATAGTTTGAACATAATATTGACCGAAATGCACCCCGCATGGGAGTTTATAGGTAGGAACGAAATCGCGAATCCAAAACATGATAGAGTGTTGTGATAGCATAATATGTACCTAGACTATGCGTGCTGGTATCACGCGCAACGAGGCTCGGGCGGGGCTTGCGGAGCCGGAGGTAGAGCGCACCTGTCGGGGTCCATTCCAGCACGCGCAGGCGCAGCAGCGCGAACACTGCGGCGCAGCACAGCGCGCTCAGGACCAGTGCGTATACGCCGAGCTGCTGGCGCATTTAACTCATAGTCGGCTCGCGACCACTGCTATCTCTACACAAAGCTAGCGAGCTTGGATGGACCATTGCGGGCACGGATATTGTTCTGTACAGATATATCACCGGTTCAGCGCATTGTTAGAACGGGGATTTAGTTTGATGGCAAGTGATGCTGTCACAGTAATGTCACGCGTTTGAATGCTTTTGTTTCTTTTATCAAGCACACTGCTTTCTAACCACAGAGAGTTTTGTTGATTTGAAGTTTATTATTTTTGCACTTGCATAGAATGGGAAAATCCTATAGCCGGAGCATGAGCCTCGTGAAGCTTCGGCGCTGATGGAGCAGCCTCGATAGCCAACTACGTATGCAACGTTGTTGTGTCTATACACTCAATAATCGACTCAACTATTCATATTTTGTCGGCGCAGTATGTAGCTACTATGACAACTACGTATGCAACGTTGTTGTGTCTATACACTCAATAATCGACTCAACTATTCATATTTTGTCGGCGCAGTATGTAGCTACTATGACAACTACGTATGCAACGTTGTTGTGTCTATACACTCAATAATCGACTCAACTATTCATATTTTGTCGGCGCAGTATGTAGCTACTATGACAACTACGTATGCAACGTTGTTGTGTCTATACACTCAATAATCGACTCAACTATTCATATTTTGTCGGCGCAGTATGTAGCTACTATGACAACTACGTATGCAACGTTGTTGTGTCTATACACTCAATAATCGACTCAACTATTCATATTTTGTCGGCGCAGTATGTAGCTACTATGACAACTACGTATGCAACGTTGTTGTGTCTATACACTCAATAATCGACTCAACTATTCATATTTTGTCGGCGCAGTATGTAGCTACTATGACAACTACGTATGCAACGTTGTTGTGTCTATACACTCAATAATCGACTCAACTATTCATATTTTGTCGGCGCAGTATGTAGCTACTATGACAACTACGTATGCAACGTTGTTGTGTCTATACACTCAATAATCGACTCAACTATTCATATTTTGTCGGCGCAGTATGTAGCTACTATGACAACTACGTATGCAACGTTGTTGTGTCTATACACTCAATAATCGACTCAACTATTCATATTTTGTCGGCGCAGTATGTAGCTACTATGACAACTACGTATGCAACGTTGTTGTGTCTATACACTCAATAATCGACTCAACTATTCATATTTTGTCGGCGCAGTATGAAGCTACTATGTCAACTACGTATGCAACGTTGTTGTGTCTATACACTCAATAATCGACTCAACTATTCATATTTTGTCGGCGCAGTATGTAGCTTCTATGACAACTCTGCCATTCGCCACGTTCAGATACTGAAAGGTGCCAGTGGCTGGGCATGAAGGGCAGACCAGACGGGGAGCCATATCCTGCGAAGGGGCTCAACACTGGCACTATGTAATGGAGTGTCCATTTGGCCAGGTTGTTTCCACAGGGACCAACCTGGGCCCGCAATCTTGCTCGTATGATCGCTCGTCTAGCGTAGACGCAGCTTTATGAATTGACTCAAACTCTATTCCTAAGGTAATATGTATATGTATTTGCTGTAATAGGGTTACCATTTCGAAAATTGAAAACAGCTGACAAAAAGCCGGACATTAAAAAATAAATCAAGACATTTTAGTTATAAAAAAAATTGGTTTAAGTAATAACTAAAACCCGACTACAAAAAAATCGCCATCTAAAAAGTATAAAACAAGAAAATATTCTTCGCGAATAGCCGTGAGCGTATGAAAAAACACCAAAATATTGCCATCCAAGCGATAAATCCGGACAAATTAGAAGGCCGGTCAAGGTCCGGATAGCCAATGATAACACAAACCCGGACGGATGCTAACCCTAGCTGTACAGTATGTTACCTATTTTAGCTGCCACATTATTTCAGACTGGACGCTAGACATGGCACGCGTTTAAAAATAAAACATTGTGCAATCATATTACTAATTAAAAAAATAAAACAATAATAAGAACCATGATTTATTTTTATGTTAATGAGGGTTTTCAGGTAAATTCACGCGCTGTTGGCGCCTCTTTAGCATGACTTCCTCCACTTTGAAAATGTAACTTTAACATGACGTTGGCGTCAATGTAACTACTAGCTGGGCGCAGAAAGTTTGCCCTTTGCCGATAACTACCCCGCCCCACATACCCGCGCGGCCCCCCAGCGTTCGTCTCGTTTGTGCGCCAAACATCAGAGTGACGTTATGACGGCATCGACAAACTTTCTGCGCCCGGCTGTAATTGCGCTTTGTTAGGTGCCTGAACCTGACGTTTCAGTGCTGTCAACTGTCACCGAGTGAGCATAATGCATACGGTCTGTAAGATTTTACCATAATACCATGATATACAGTTCTACACTGTGGAAATTAATTAATAAACTTTTGATATAATTCTGTGTAATGCTTCGTTTAATATTCTTACAATATGGCCCCCTCGCATTTGTTAGCGATCTTCATACTTAATTGAGCAGTTGCGAATAATTTATTATTATTATTTTCAAGGCGCGGTAAACGATAAGTGTGCACTTTGGTAAGATTATATTTATTTGTACTAAGCGACTTTGACGTGATGTATCAAAAGGTCGTCGTCAACAATCAATCTATATTTAATAAATGAATTACTTTCTTTCATTAATTGAAAGTAATTCATTTATTTCTACTACACTACAGTATTCTTACCTGCCTGCAAGGAACAATTACGCTTAGACATAAACTGTATGGTTAATTCATTTACTCCGTTGTATTATAATAACTAATACAATAATGATGTACTTACTGTTACTACAGTCGCTACTTGTCACTTGGCAGAATAAGTGTAAAATGGCAACACTAAGCTAATGAAAGTTAACGAAAAAATCAAATAACTTTCATTTATATTTTTTTTTATCTGTGTTGATCCAGTTAATGTTATACCAATAAACAATGAGTGGAATTTCTTTCGTATATTACTTTGAGACGCTCAAATTTAAGTCAGCTAATATTTCGCCATTATTCTTTGTCGGGTTTATAGGCTAACATATAGTTTAGATTTTTCAAATTCTACTTAATCTTAATTTAGAAACTAGCCAATAGTGTGTTATCTCCATCTTTGAAAACAAAAAGGAAAACATGCGATCCTGAGCAAAACAAAAAGGCAATTGGAGTGATGCTGAAGAGGTCATGCCGCTCTGGAGTACAGGATGTGAGGACTCACCGTCGAAGTGGAACAGATGGTTGGGGTGGCGCTGCGCGGCGTCGCTGTGCGGCCGAGCGCCCGCCGCCGCCAGCGCGCGCCGGCACGTGGGGCACGACGCGTCCTGCTGCACCCACTGGCACAGGCACGAGCTGCGGGCACGAGGTACCGTATTAGCATTTGAACATCCACTATTCAGGCTTAAAGGTCAGCCTACAGCGAGACGCGATGCGAAGATGCTTGAGGAGGGCAGTTCTTTAGCGCTACGCCGCGCGGTGCCGCGTAACGTAAGGCGTATCTTGAAGCAGCGGGTCATTTCGAACTGGGTTGTTGTTTGTTTGTTTAAACGCGCTAATCTCTGGATTTCAATCTAATTTGAAAAATATACTGCTTTAAATACAAGTAAAATTTCAATATTTAAAAAACCTCCGACACATTTTTATTTTTTTAAAACTATATATAAGCTATAGCTAAGAACACTCTCGACAAAATCACCTTTCAAACAAAAAAAACTAAATCAAAATCGGTTCATCCGTTTAAGCGCTCTGATGCCACAGGCAGACACACAGATACACAGCAACACGTCAAATTTATAACACCCCTCTTTTTCCGTCGGGGGTTAAAAACAAACTGCTGTAAACGTTGGCGGTTCCCCGACGCGAGTACGACGCTTATTTTTTGCTTTTTAGAGGTTTTTAAAACGGGGTTTTTTAATTTAAATTTAATTTTTATTTCATGCTTTTAAACTATCAATACATAACAACAATACATTTATCCATATAATAAATCTGAAGAAAAGTAATTTTTGTACATCGATAATTTTAGGTCCTTACCTATGAAATTGGCGTTTTGTCGTACTGGCCACTTTGATCTCAAACACGGAACAAGAAAAACAGTGGAAATGCAAAGTAGGCGTGGCACTCGTGTCACTAATAAGCGATGCAACGCAAAGGCGATTCCAATCGTGTCCTAACATCGCGTCGAGTTGCTAGTCTCGCGCCAAATTTATTTTTACGTAATTATGCCGTTTTTATTCCAATTTGGATTTCAAAAATGACAGTAGGAGAAATAATCTTAAAAATGGAGTTATTTCGTATCATCGGTAAAAACTATTTTATTTGTTTTCTAATAAAATCATAGTAAATTTAATAAAACGTATAGTTAAAATCAACCTTACGCGATTAAAATAACGTTTATTTTGTATTGAATGTATTTACTATTTTCTCGAAAGTTCTTCGCTACTCAAGTAGGGATGTAGTCGGGTCGGGTATTGATTTTATAGATGGATATCGATAAAAGAAAATAGGAACCTATATATTCTTTTATATTAGGTCACTGACCTCTATCATACATTGTACACTGGACTTCATATTATCGATGACAAAATGAAGACATTTGATTATCGCCATTTTGGCGCTGATAGCAACGTGAATTAACGTGAGAGTCGCATGGAACTAATATTAGAGATGGGACACAGCTTTCGGTAAAATACTTTTATGGGTTTTATCGATCGTGAGAATAATTTAATACGTAAGAGAAAAAGAAACCAGTTATTTTTATTATGATTAATTTTTAAGTAATAAATTGCTGTAAAGGTTACTAAAAATATTTTCAGTCAGATTGCAAGCTATAAACTAGTGGATAGCGTGCTACTAAAGTTATAGCGCATTACTGTCAGATCAGTGAGATTTAAATATGGGGTTAGGCTATCAACTTATCCTAAAAACTATCACATTTGAGCAAGTACAGCAGTAATCGGATTCGTGAAGGGAACATCATTTATATAATAATAATAATAAATGAGATGGATAATCATTTACAACGGACGTATTTCTCGCTATCATCGCTGAGATACTGTCTCTGTAGTGTTAAGGTGCAAATAAGAGTGGTACCGCATACCAGTAAGGTGAAGACTTTAACTCTGTTTGAGATGCAGATAATAAATTATTTGACTTTAAAAACATTTGTTAATATAATTATAACTATCATGATATTATTCCAGAATTAATTCCAGGATCAGGAACGTGGTGATTGGTACAAGAGGGAGGCCTGTGCTCAGCAGTGGGCGAAGTCGGGCTGTGGATGATCATGATGATGATTCCAGAATTTAGTATTACACATCGCTTTTGAACATATCATTACTGATTATTAGGCATTCATATACCTAACATTCATCACCAATACCAATATGAGATATTTAGTTCCAACATACTACGAGCAATACAGTAAATGAGTGATACGCCTTGCCAAGACTACTATTTTGATATTAGTGTAAATTAAAAATATCACTAATACTGATATATTAGTTACAATATTATAATATTTCCAGTCAAATATATTAGTTTTACCTAATTTTTAGAAATATCGGTAGTATCCTATCTCTAAATGTGTCAATTTTAGTTCCTGATACGCTCGAGCGGGGCGCTTTGAATCAGCACAAAAATCAACTGCCATTTCATATAGTATGTTTAGTCCAGCGTACTTGTATAATAGAGGTCAGTGTATTAGGTGGATTAAATTTTCCAAAAAAAGTACGTTTTGCATGCATAATAATTATTACAATGAGAGCGGCAATGGCTTGGGAGCGACCCGACCAAGGTGTGACTGATACGCACCTGCCGGATGATGACGCTATGTGTTCATTCTGGCGCAGCATCTGGTCGGTGCTTGTCAGTCACACCGAAGGTGAATGGACTCGAGGGGTCGAACGAGCGTGTGATCCAATACAAGAAATGGGGGCTATCACGATCAGCCCCCAAGATGTAGCCCGTGCAGTCCGTCCGTTGCCGAACTGGAAATCTCCAGGACCGGACGGACTGTACAACTTTTGGATTAAGTGGCTACAAAGGTCGCACGCTCGTTTGGCATCTCAGTACCAGGCAGCCTTAGAGTCTGGTTCGCTACCCAAGTTCCTTACAACAGGAATAACCCACCTGCTCCACAAGTCTGGTAGCACCGCGGAACCCAAAAATTATAGACCAATTACATGTTTACCAACGGTCTGTAAGGTTCTTGCATCCATCTTGAGAGTTAAAATTAATAAACACGTCGACGATAACTCCATCACGTCGGTCTCTCAGAAAGGATGTAGGAACGGGTCCCGCGGTACTAAGGAGCTACTCCTTATTGATATGGCCATTAGCCAACAGGTTCGGCGTTCCCGAAAGGATCTGTCGACATGTTGGATAGATTATAAGAAGGCCTATGACTCGGTGCCTCATACATGGCTCATGAGGGTGCTAGAATTGTATAAAATAGATACAACTCTACGCACCTTCCTGATGTCGTGTATGAGGCAATGGAGCACAGTCCTTCGCTATCCAGGATGTCGAAATATCCAGAGGAATAGCGAACCTGTAAGGATCGAGCGAGGTATATTCCAGGGCGATAGTTTGAGTCCACTTTGGTTTTGCCTGGCCTTGAATCCTCTAAGCATGATGCTGGAGAATTCAGGGCTAGGCTATCGGATGAAGAGAGGTGGTCAGGTTATATCTCACCTCCTTTACATGGATGACTTGAAGCTCTTTGCCCCCAGCAGTCTTCGGCTGATGGAGCTACTAAAGGTTACTGAAACTTTTAGTAGCGCCATCAGGATGGAGTTTGGTGTGGACAAATGTGCAGTCATGCATGTGAAGCGAGGGGAGATAGTGGAATCCGTAGGAATTCAACTCTCGGATTCCATAAACCTGAGATAACTCTCTCCAAACGAAACCTATAAGTATTTGGGTATGTCGGAAGCGTTAGGTATCAGTACTACTGATATGAAGCAATCGTTGAAGGAGCGCTTCTTTGGCCGCCTGAAGAAGGTATTCAATAGCCTTCTCTCGGGCGGAAACAAGGTGCGCGCCTTCAACGGTTGGGTCATGCCGGTACTGATGTACTCTTTCGGCATACTCAAATGGACTCAAACGGAACTTGACGCCCTGGATAGGCGGGTCCGTACACTGCTGACTGCATATCGAATGCATCACCCACGATCGTCAGTCATGAGATTGTATATCCCGCGGAAGTGTGGAGGCCGAGGCTTTTTAAATGCCAAAAACCTCCACAACCGCAAGATATGCAATCTCAGAGAATATTTTCTAAACACCGACGTGGGTATTCATCGAGATGTAGTAGCAGTGGACAAGGGACTCACCCCGCTCTCCTTGGCGAATGAGAACTGGCGCAAGCCTGTAGTGCTTGACACTAACGACCGCAAGCAGGTATGGCAGAGTAAGGAGCTTCACGGACGCTTTTGCCGGGCCCTACATGGGTCCGATGTAGACCAATCAGCGTCCGTAGCCTGGCTGCGATTCGGTGACCTCTTTGGGGAAACCGAAGGTTTCGTCTGTGCAATTATGGACGAAGTTATCATGACGAATAACTACCGGAGATTTATTGTGAAGGATGGCACGGTTGACATCTGTCGGGCATGTCACCGTCCGGGTGAATCGATCCGCCACATTATCTCTGGTTGTTCTCGTCTAACTAACGAAGAGTACTTGCATAGGCACAACCTTGTAGCCAGGATTATCCATCAGCAACTTGCTCTGAAATACACTCTTGTGGCTTCGGAGGTGCCGTACTACAGGTATGTGCCCGACCCAGTTCTCGAGAATGGCAATATCACATTGTACTGGGATCGGTCCATCATCACTGACAGGACTATTATCGCTAATAAGCCTGATATAGTGGTGGTGGACCGAATCGAGAGGCGTGCAATGATTGTTGACATAATTGTCCCGCATGACGGGAACCTCGTGAAATCCGAGAAAGATAAGCAAATCAAGTATCTTGACTTGGCTCGCGAGGTTGTCGACATGTGGGATGTGGACACAGCGATCATTGTACCGATAGTCGTGTCAGCCCATGGCTTAACAGCCACGAG
This sequence comes from Orthosia cruda, assembly GCA_964057195.1. NCBI lineage: Eukaryota > Metazoa > Arthropoda > Insecta > Lepidoptera > Noctuidae > Orthosia > Orthosia cruda. The sequence continues at coordinate 1,726,246 of OZ059835.1, read as the reverse complement.
CCTCGACCAACACCTTAGGAGGCTCTCGTTAGGCGGCTGGGTCAAGGGCCTGATCCAGAAAGCAGTACTGCTGGACACGGCTCGTATTGTTAGGAGGTTCCTCTCTCTGGAGCCCTGACCGCCGGTAGCTTAGACCCTGTTCCCGATACCGGTGGGCCTCTATTTTTTATATTTTTAAATGTTTTTCTTTTTTGTGTGTGTTTTGTAAAAATATTTAAAGATGTAAACAATAAGAAAAAAGTTAAATAAAAGAATTACAATGATAGTTTGTGCAGCAATTTCTTGAAATCACTAAATGAAAAATCCTTCTGATTTCTAGATTTCCCAAAGACGCTAGCGTCAAAGAGAAACGGATAGATGCAACGGGTAGAGTTAATTGGATGCCATCCAAATCAAGCACGATATGCTCTGAACATTTTTTTGAAGTTTGATTTATTAATCCGTTTTTGAGTTTTAGTGAGACTAACGAACAGTAATAGATTTTTATACACATGATATTTTACGTTTAAATAATACTACGCCATTCATACCACAGTTTTACTGAACTCCATACATAGTTATTTTTTTCGAATTAAGAAATCGGGTATCTATCGATATCGATAATGTAATTAAAAATGCAATGTTACTACCCTGATCGAGGAGCTGTAGATTTCGACCTATGACACGAATGTCAACCTTACCTCAAACGCAATAAAGTTTACAATTGCAACCACTGAGAATACCGCAATCTATGGTCGGGTAGCGGAATTTATATGGCAATCGAATCTAGTTTGACTTTAGATTACGAAACGTCGTAAATACTTTCTGCAGTAACGCAAAATAAATCCTATTTAAAGAGAGTGAAGATTTCTTTCTAGATGTAAGATCTGTGACTTATGCTTGTTTTGACTAAAATAAAAACGACAAATCAAACGATCGGCTTATTTGTAGTGCATTATATGATTATCACTTTATTTGTGTGAGTTTGGCGACACCGGGTCCCATAGTAATTTTGCTGCATTGCACTTCCACTGTTTTTTCTGTTCCGTGATCTCAAATATCTCCGCTTTGGTTTGGAATTCCAATTTTAAATTCATACAGCTATTTACTCATGTTGCACCAAAGCAGGAAAAACAAATGAATTACGTTTTTCCAAACAGAAAGTTTTAAAAACCGTAATTCGTTTTTTCCTCTTTTGGTTTTTCTTTGCGCCAGTCAGTTTACAAAATGGAAAACTTGAAATATCGCGTTATTTACGAGTACGAGTTCCATCGTGGCACCAGTGCTGCAGAAACGGCTCGAAGGATTAATGATGTGTATGGCGACGGTGACGCAAAAGAAAACACAGTGCGTTTTTGGTTCCAACATTTTCGTTCTAGAAATTTCGACCTGCAGAACAAGCCCCGTGGACGGCCGGAGACCAAAGATGATAATGAAGAATTGAAGCCTTTTGTGGAAGCGGATCCATCGAAAACCACGTACGAGTTAGCTGCAGGCTGCAGTGTTAGTGATAAAACTGTTTTAATCCACTTGAAGCAAATTGGGAAGGTGAAAAAGCTTGAAAGGTGGATACCTCATGAATTGAGTGCAGCAAACCGACAAACGCGCGTCGACTGCTGCGTTACATTACTCAACCGGCACAATAATGAAGGGATTTTAAATCGAATCATTACCTGTGATGAAAAGTGGATCCTGTACAATAATCGGAAACGCTCATCGCAATGGCTGAACCCTGGGGAACCAGCCCGAAGCGAAAATTGACTCAAAAAAATTACCTGTGGGCGTTTGCTGGACTAGTGCCGGTGCCGTTCACTACAGCTTTCTTAAATCTGTCCAGAAGATTACGGCGGATGTCTATTGTCAGCAACTGCAAACCATGATGGAAAAGCTAGCTGCTAAATAGCCGAGGCTGGTCAATCGCTCTAGGCCACTGCTGCTTCAGGACAACGCTAGACCACACACTGCACAACAGACGGCTACCAAATTAGAGGAGCTTCAATTGGAATGCCTAAGACATCCACCGTACACCTCAAACCTTGCTCCAACAGATTACCATTTTTTTCGAAATTTGGATAATTTCTTGCAAGGGAAAAAATTCAAATCCGATCCGACTGCCCCAGTCCAAAGCGCCTTCAAAGATTTTATTGATTTCCGTCCGAATGGTTTTTTTAGTAAAGGGATCAATGAACTACCTATGAGATGGCAAAAGTGCATAGATAGTAATGGTACTTACTTTGATATATATGTTCCTCCCTTACAAAACGCCAATTTCATATGTAATGACCTAATATTAAAAAAAAATAGCCAGGGTGTTAAAGGATAACCCCATATCCAGCATTTTTTAAATGTTTTGTCTGTTTATCTGTTTGTTTGTGCACGCATCACGTAAAACGTACGAAACCAAAGTAGATAACTTTTATAAAAAAAAAAAATGTGTAACTTGAGGTATAACTTAGTTTATCTACACTCACATTATTAAAACACTCGCGTGTTGATATTATCACATTCGGTTGTTTTAATAACCCCTATTATATGACCATTGCATAAACTGTACTCGGACAGTTGAACTCCATATTCGATAGACGGCGTTGTGCATTTGACGTAATTTTCTGAATGGCGGTGTTAAGATTCTCCGTGGAAAAATTACACTAGGAAAAATATATAGGTAGGTTGGGTAGATACTAGGTCAATTAGGGTAGGCAGGGGATCTCAACTCTATACGTGGAATCAACTAAATATCTTCAAGGGCTATATAGTACAAAAATATCGGGACCTAATGCACTACACAAAAATAAAAATTGTATTGTGAGGATCTTTAATCAAAATCGTACTTTTTGATGTTGATGATGACGTTGACGTGTGTGCAATGTGGTTCGTAATTTTGCCGCCTATACTGCCCGTCTGAATAACCTTGGTCTACTACGCCTAAGGATCCGGGTTCGAGTCCCAGCTATGGATAGGTATTTTTTTAACTGACTTTAAAAATAGGAGTGGGTTCTCAATTCGTCGGTGTTTTTATGTATGTAACCCGATTACTCAAAGACGCCTGGACCGATTTGTAAAATATTCTTCTTTTCTTAATTTTTCTTTTTCGATGGGTCTACCTGGGAAGTATACTCTTCCAAAAAAGGGTATACTTCCCAGGTAGTCCCATCGTCATCAGGTCAAGATCTGATGATGGGATGTAGCAGAAATCGAGGGAACTCCTCAAATATTAGAGGCATACATATAGCGATTTTGGTATTTTCATCAATATTGCACTCAGAAAGTATCATTAGGTGAAGTGAAACTGATGAAAAAGACTACAGATACCCACTGGAACTTCTAAATGCTAAGTATGTCACGGGTATAAGATAATATCTTGAATAGCTAACCGACTATGATGAAAGTCTTTGGTACCTATTGTTTTCCGTTTTTTCGACACCGACTTCGGAAAAGAAAGTTATTTTTCGCTTTGTGGTGTTTTGTTTTCCAAGTCTGTTAGATTTTTTTGTTACATTGTTTTTATGTTTTCGTTTCGGTATGGTGTTCTGGAGTGCTACAAGATGGCGCGCAGCAAAACTATCTTTATTTCTTTTTTGTTTGAAGACGATATTCCTCTCCCTAGAGTAAATTATATTTTGTGCAGGTAGGTAGGTAAGGCGTAGATAGGTAGGTAAGTAGGGTAGGGTAGGCAGTTGACGGGAGCGAAGCTGCGGGAACAGCTAGTATATAATATACCTATACTCCATTTGAAATAACATTAGAAATTTTTACAACCCCTTTTTACAGCCCGTTCAACCGGTTTTGAGTTCTATCCCGTAAATATAAATAAATAAAGAAGCCATTTATTTTACTACATTAACTTATTCATGCATTATACTTTTAAAATAAATCTATATTGAAAAAAATAAATTCAAAAATAATAAAATAAATAAATGTAAAAAGTTAATTTCAATTACAATACAATAACAATTCAACTTTAGTACATTCCCAATTCAATTCTATTACAGTTTCAAATTCAACTAAATTATCCAATACAAATTCAATATAATATATTTGTGTAATTATGTATATATATTAGTTATTATAACTAATTACAAACTTATTAAAATAAAAGATATAAAAAGTCTCAATTCAGTAAATTTTTCAAACTAATAATAATTCACTTTCAATATAGGTCCAATTTAATTTAATTTCAGATGCATTTTCAATCTCAATTATCCATTCAATACAATTACAATTCCTATTTATTATCTTTAAAATTACAACCATGTATGAATTTATAAAATTACAACATGCATTGTAACTATTTATTATTAACTGTTTCACACAATTGAAAAAGTCAAATGCGGAGTTGTGGTAGGTACAAAAATTGTTTATGCTAGTGTAATAATTAATTGTATAAAAATGTCAAATTTGTATAAAAATAATAAAAATGTTAAAATTGTATAAAAAATAATAAAAAAATATAAATTCTGTAAAAAAATATAAAAATGTTAAATTGTATAAAAAACAAATAAAAATAAAGTAAGTTATTATGTAGATTTCTGTAGTAGTCGGGAGGCGTAGGCCTCCCCCATTTCTTTCCAGTAATACCTGTCCCTGGCCTTGGTCATCCAGTCTGGCGCTAACCTTTGTATGAATAGATCTGCCCATATTTTCTTTTGGCGTCCTCGTGATCTTGTATCATCTCCCGTAAATATAAGGATGGCATAAAAAGCATAAACCTGTTATCAAAACTAACTGTTTAATACAGCTGCCATTTATCAATCAATCAATATCACCAACGCAATAGAAGTCCAAATCGGTTGAACGGGCTGTAAAATGGGATTATTTAAATGTCTAATGTTATTTCAAATGGAATTTAGTAGTCAACAATCAACAATCTATCAATCGACAATTTATCGAAACACGTAATTTTGACATGATATTTTGCGAAAAAACCCAGATTCAAACAGTTAAATGCGAATTACTTTTTAACGGTTGAACCGATTTCAAACATAGCTAAGAACACTCTCGACAAAGTCACCTTTCATAAACAAAATCGGTTCATCCTGTGCGGGACGGACGTGATCGTTCAAGGCCCCAGGCTGACCGGAGGTTGTAAGGCTCCAGCTCGAACGCGTTGACGCCCCTTGCACCTATAGTTCGTTGTCTTCGAGCAAATACCGACCCTGCAGTGGTTGGAAGGCTGCCGAGGATGTTGAGGGGAAGGCGTGATGTCCAGTTCAGAAAAAGACTCGAGTTTTCATGTCCAAAAACAACGTTTCTTCATGGTTTCGTTACGCAAAGTGACGTGGATTTAAATGTTGAGAAATAATGGCTACAATTAGGACGGTGTCTCAGCGCACTATCCTACTACCACACTTGACCGTAACGAGGACCTCAAAACAACGACCGCGCATAAACTTTAATTATAAAATTAATACCTTATGACTAGTCGCTGAAAACCAACAGAAACCCCCCTTCTACTGAACCGATTTTGATGAGACTTGTGTCTCTGGATAGATCTCGAGAAGACCTTCCCTCCGGACCTTGGTCCAGGTCCATATCTGCTACCTTCACGGAGCTCTTGCGTGGAGAATAAGGGGAAGTTCTGTCAGTTTATAGCTTTATATGCTATTTTACAATACAATGGTGCACTTTAGTGCCAGGGTACCAGCGAGGGACTTGTAGCCCTACTCCTGGACCATCGATCTGTGACAGTTCCACAGCTTCATCTGTCACCTTCACGGGCACAGCCACGTGAAAGTGCGAAAACATGTGAAAGTGTGAAACAAGTGTTCGGTGTGGCGGTTAACCCTGCAAAATGCCAGGCTATCATACTTGGGAGACCCCATAGCTTGAGAAAGCTCGATAGCTTAACTGTTCCACCCATAACCTTCGACAACATACCAATCCCGTTTAGCTCCGAGGTTAAGGATCTTGGTCTGCTCATCGACACTTGCCTTGACTGGCGCAAACAGGTTACGAGTGTCAGCCAAAAGGTCACCGGAACGTTGCGTTCACTGTATCGGCTAAAAAATCTTCTCCCAGCTCACATAAAGGCCATGCTTGTACAGTCCATAATCTTTCCCATTATTGACTATGGTGATGTGTGCTACTATGACCTGAATGCAGATCTACTCAATAAACTTGACCGCCTTCTAAATAACTGCATTCGATTTGTCTTCAACCTCCGTAAGTATGATCATGTATCCACTCATCGATCACTTTTAAAATGGTTACCCATTCGTCAGCGTAGAGCGCTGAGGGCCTTGACTACCCTGTTTTCTTTTATTGATAAACCCTCTTCTCCTTCTTATCTGACTTCTCATGTTCAATTCTTTTGCTCTGCTCACAGTAAAAATCTTCGCTCCACCAATAATCGTCTTCTACAATGTCCTTCTCACCGCTCTGGGTTTATCCACTCGTCCTTCTTTGTCCAGGCTATCTCTCTTTGGAATGCGCTCCCTCAGAATATCAGGATGGCAAACAGTCGGTTATCTTTCAAATTGAAGGCACGTGAGCACATTCGCAAGAAGTTTGCAGAATCATCACAGAATTGATTTGTTGGTTTCGGTTTCTCTATAGCATTGTTTTTGTATGTATGTATCTAAGTATATATTTGTATGTATTTTTTATATATGTTTTTTTTCTCAATTTATCCCTTAATTTAGTTGCACCTGCCTTATTTTATCTCTGCACCACCCTAAGGTCGACTGGTAGAAAATGCCTAAGGCATTAAGTCCGCCTTTGTACTTGCACATAAAGTTTTAATAAATAAATAAAACATAGCTTCAGTGCCTGTTTTCGGCATATTTAGTGAGTTTGTACTCGAGCTGGTGGGCGGATCCGCATTCACCAACCATCATCGGATAGCCCTCGCGATGGGCCACCCCATGGTGGAAGTCCGGTGGATACAGCTCCAACCCTCGATCCAGTATTCACTCTGATGTGGTCGACGATGCGAGAAAACCATGGAACCTCTTACTATATTAAGTCGGTTAGTTCCCTAACCACCAGAGCTAGGCTCCTTCCAAAAATGTGGTTGGGAAGCTGGAGAATTGGGCTATCGAATGGTGGTACCCTGATGGGTGTACCACCAGCCCTACTGGGACTTCTGTTGCCGGGAAGCGGCCGAAATAGAAAATATCGTGTTGTTCCACGGCTTTAACGCCTCTGTGTGTGTATGTGTAGCTATATATTAGCTATGTGTTGTGACTGAGTCCAGGCGTGTGCCCGAGGGTCCCCAAAGGTAATGCTTCAGATAGCATATCAATAGTCCTTCAGGCACCAAGTGTGTCTGAAGGTAGTGGGCCCTCTGGCAGACGCGTAGAAACGTCCATGCTGGCACACTCAGACACATTATTTCAAGTAAGTAAAATCTATGTACTAGAATTACATAGATGCCATCTATATATAGGGCCTGGACTCAGTTCCAGGTCACCTAGAAGCGCTAAAACGCTTATAACCAAATTTCTATTTACTTACTTGAGCAAAAATGCATGTATTTACCATCTCAGAGTGAAACTGTTTTAAACCTGGCTATGTACTGTTATTATGTACAGTTTTTCAGTCATAGCACCAAGGTATACTATCTAGAACACCTAGATGGTGTTTCCTAACAAAACAAATGTGTAAGGTAAATAATACGATTGGTAGGTGGGCAGAGCGCACCTATCGATACTTGCGACCCGGCCATTTTCGGGGGGTCCAAAATAAGTAAACAAATATTTTTTATTTGCTTAAATTACTACTTACACATTTTATCTAAAGTATATCAACTCTAATAATACTAGATAACCGCATTTTAGGTACTATAGGCTATTATAAAGCCCTCAAAACGCTATTCTAAAATACCAAATTTGCCTGCTTACGCGCCAGACTATATATACGTGAACCGCCATCTGACTGCTCATTTCGAACTAAACGGTCGTGGCGGCCGGTCGTTTTTACGGAATTTGACTTGTTTTGATTTTGCTTTCTTTCCGTAACTACCGCATTTAGTATGTATGTAACGATTCTAATTTACTCTTTAGACCCCATATTAACTTAATACATAATGTTTAGTGCCTCAAAAAGTGGTCGAAATTTTATGTTTGAAAAAACTATAAAAGAAAAATTCTCGTCTAAAACTTTTTAGTACGAGCTCGCGCGCTGGGGTAAGCAGACGTATGTTTTGTTTATACTATTTATATCTACAAAACTATTCTAACATTTTTGTGACGCCTCGTCGCGAACACATCCGTTTAGGAGCTATGATGCCACAGACAGACAAACAGATGTACATCTCTTTTTCCGTCGGGTGTTAAAAATGACGATATATACTTTGTTGCATCTAGCTCCTGATTACCACTATGAAGGAATGGTCTGGTTGGAGCATCGACCACATAGCCACTAGACGCCTAATAACAGGCGAGCGATGTCTGTCAACACATATGACTAAAAAGATCATATACAGGTAATACTGATCGCCACTCGACAATTTCGAATTAGTAGCGACCACTTCTGTGAGCCATAAACACTTCCGTGTCAGTCAATAAAAATTTATGAAATAAATTTTATAATGGCCTCTTGTACAATACGTTGCTATGGTAACAACAGCCAGACGTCGAGTTTCCGAAAAAATAACATAACATTAAATTGATAAGTTAATAATTACATAAACATAATTAGATTTATTTTCTAATATTATTTATCGGAGTTCATATTATACTGGTCAATTTTGTAGGTGAACACGCCCACCGCATGTTTGCGTCTCTTTCTTTTTAAAGTATTTTTTTCGCTATCTCTTGTCCTCTATAATTTCGTAAACAAAACTAGTGATGCACCATATCCTATGACCAAATCTGTTATCGATAGAACTAGAAACCTTACAAATACAGACATTAAATTGAATAGTTTAAGGTTGTAACTTAAAACTTTTAATCAACGTAATCAAAAAAAATGGCGTCACGGCGCAGTCGCGGAGGATTCAAAAGTCGCGTCCGTTCGAAATGACGATTCGGGGCGCTCTCTTCGCGCCGCACGCATCCCCGCGACTCGCCCTGCTCTCGCGCGCGGGGGCTGCGGGCGGCGGAGGAGGGGGGGCCATCGCGCGATGGCTGCGACGCGTTGCAACCACAGAGTAGCACAGACCACAGCCTACTTGAATTTATTTTTTCCCGCGCTATATCCTCCCCCTCTAGCCTAACAAAGTGTCCCCACAGTTGGGCTAGTCTAAATACCTACGCGGTCTACCACGTTTGCGTTTTTCGCGAACAGGAGGCTCTACTTGACCCGCGAAGGGCGTGAGGTGCGAAACGTGATACTTCCCTACGTTCGTCCCGGTCTGTATGTTCTCCAGACCATAAGTGGTTGGGCTGATAACTTTCCCTATCTTGTATGGGCCGTCACGGCGCGGGATAAACTTCGCGGTCTGTCCGCGGCCTGCGTCGTTAGGTCCCTGCGTTTTCAATAGAACTAGGTCGCCTATCTTGTACTCTGGTGGCAGCCTCCTCTTTTGATCAGCGTTCTCCTTCTGGACGGCCTGCGCCTTCTCGTGAATATCCCTAGCCTCGTCTAGGGTAGCAGCCATTTTCTTTAAGTAAGGTGTAATGATGGGCACGAAGTTATCGTTTTCCATGATAACCCTCATGTCTATCGCGGCGTCGGAAGGGGCTCGTAACTCTCTCCCGAAGTGAGGTATGCCGGTGAGAATCCTGTGCTACTGGTGATAGCGGAGTTCATTGCAAACCTGATTGCGGCAAGGTGGACGTCCCAGGTGGCATGATCGTGGCCTACGAGTATGGCTAGTTGAGGTTTCAGGTCACGGTTCTTCCTCTCTATCGGGTTGGCTTCAGGGTGATAAAAGGATGTGAGTGACTGGCTAATCCCCAGCACATGACACACCTGTTGCATGACCTCGCTTACGAATTGCACACCGTTATCACTGATAAGGCGGCGTGGCACTCCATACCTGAGAAACACTTCGTTCGCGAGCGTCTGAGCACATTCAACGCTGGTGGCATTCTCCAATGGAAACAAATCCACCCAGCGCGAGCAGACGTCCTCGACGATCAGCACCCACCTGTTCTTCCTAGGCGTTTCTATTAGTGGACCGAACAAGTCCACGGAAACCACCTCGAATCGCCTCGCCACAGCAGGGGTTTGTAGCAATCCGGCTGGTTTGCGGTTGTCAGCTTTATACCTCTGGCAAGGCACGCACTCCTTTACGTAGTTCGCGATGAACGTGCGCATGCCAGGCCAATAATACCTAGCTCGAACGCGGCTCAATGTGCGCTCCACGCCGAAATGGCCAGCTGTGGGCGCATCATGGAAGTCAGCCATGACTTGTCTGCGTTCATGTTCAGGAACAACCAGGCAACAGTCTTCCCCATCGTCAGACTCCAAGCTATATCTGTATAGGATACCGTCAGAAATAGTGTACCCGCGGTCAGACCAAGGTCTCCCCCTAGAAGGTTCGTCGGACTCCATGTCCTCAATAATCTTACGAACCTCTGGGTCTAATAGCTGATTGCTGCGGATATCGCCACTGTTCCTCTTCGGCATATCGATGACCGTCATACATAGGTCACACTCGTTCTGGTCGCCTGAACAAACGGGTCGCGACAAAGTATCTGCGACTACGTTTGAGCGACCGGGTGTGTACTCGATGCTGAGATCGAACTCTTGCAACGTCAGGGCCCATCTGGCCAGTCTACCGCTAGGCGACGTTTGACTCATCAGCCACCTCAAAGGCTGATGGTCAGTCCTAACGACAATCTTTGCGGTTTCTACATACCCGCGGAACTTACCGAGTGCCCACATAACGGCGAGAGCCTCTCGCTCGGTCGTGGAGTAGTTCCTCTCGGCGCTAGTGAGGAGTCGACTTGCGTACTCGATTGGTCTCTCGTCATGTCCCTCCCCCTGCATTAGAACAGCTCCCAGGCAATAAGCACTGCTATCAGTACAAAGGACAAAGGGCTTCGATTCGTCCGCCTGGCGGAGAATGGGAGCGGAGATGAGCAGAGACTTGATGCGTTCAAACGCCTCCTGTTGCTCGGCGTCCCATCGCCAAGAACTCGACTTCTTCAGGAGGTTAGTGAGGGGTCTCGCGATTTCTGCATAATTATTAATAAAGCGTCGGTACCAACTCGACGTCTGTAAGAAGCACTTCAAGTGTTTCACGTTCTGAGGGGCGGCCATGTTGTCAACAGCTGCGGTCTTGTCTGGGTCTACCCGGATTCCACCTGGGACAATGAGGTGTCCTAGGAACTTGACACACTCCCTTGCAAAGACGTTCTTGTCCCTGTTGACTCTTAACTTGAACATGGCCAGTCGCTCGAAGACTGCCTCCAGGTCAGCCAGGTGCCTCTCGAAGGGGCCTGGTGACAGCAAGATCAGATCGTCCAGGTACGTCAGGAGTTCCACTGCCTTCAGGTTAGAACGGAAGCGATCCATCATCCTTTGGAAGGTGGCTCCGGAATTTCGCAACCCCATCGGCATCCGCTTGAATCTAAAGGTGCCGAGTGGTGTTGTGAACGCTGTCTTGTCTTGATCCTCTGGGCAGACGCCCACCTGGTAGTAACCTGAGCGAAGATCAAGAGTGGTCATATACTCACTGGTTTTGGCAGCGTGCAGTATATCCTCGATACGCGGGAGGGGATACCGGTCTGGCTCGGTTACCGCATTAAGCTTCCGGTAATCTATACATAGCCTTAAACTTCCGTCTTTCTTACCCACGAGTACGACATTGGAGGCCCAAGGTGACTCGCATTCTTCAATTATGTCGTCCTGCAGCAGCTTATCAAGCTCCTTCTGCAAGGCCTCTTTCTTGACTTGAGACATCCTGTATGGTGGACAAGCAATAGGTTCTTGTTGTGGACTCACCTTTATACGATGCGTGGCGAACTCCGTCGCCGGTCCGACGCGCGCAAATTGCGGCGCGCGCTCTTCAATGAACGCGTTGAGGGTATTGCGCTGCTCGGGGGTTAACTTGCAACCTTCGTCCGATCGCAGCGATAGCTCATTGGAAGATGCGGTGTTCAATAAGCCTGTATCGGCAGAGTCGAGAGTGTATGTGTAAACAAAGTCATAACAGTTTTCCGGACTGTCCGAGAATGCCCAAGTACGACGGGCGACGTCAATTATGATGCCGGCCCGCGTTAAAAAATCGATGCCTAGGAGTGTCCTAGTATTGCTGCCAGGCAACACTAGGAACTGGCACGCCACCCTACGATCTTTAATCGTGATCTCTACCTCGGCCGATAACAGGTCTCTCCACCCTTGTGTTCCGTCAGCCAGACGCACGAAACGTTTTGTTTCGGTAAACTGAACTCCCGAGTCTACTAAAACTCGGTGTAAGAGGGGGCTCGCAATGCTATGCGTGGCGCCGGTATCTACAATCGCCACGCCGTTACGGCCCATGACACTAATATTTACCATCGGGTGATTGTCGCGCGTACTCATATTCGTAATACGAACGCACGAATCAATATCACTCGTACTAGCGTAATTATTACTCCCTACATCGACATTATATTGTATACAAAAATCTATATTAACATTGTTGAAAGATGTTTTGTCGTCGGGTTTCGACGTTGTTTTCACGCAAACATCACATTTCGACCTCACGACGCCCTGTTTGCCACAACCATAACAACGTAACTCCCTGGGTGTATTATTGCTATTAGTCTTATTAGAGGTAGCCTTTTCGCGATTACGACACTCGTCACTAACATGACCAAAAAGCTTACAATAACTACAACGGGGTCTATTTCTGTTGTTGCAACGCGACGCAGTCGCACTCGTGGTAGCAGAACTCGATTGAGTGAGAATGCGGTCGGTGGTAGTCACCGCCGTTGTTTTGGTCGAAGTACCAATATTATTATTTACAGTATCAGAATTATTTACCTTAGACGCCTTGTAGGTATCCTCCGCGATCCTTGCCTTATACAATAATTCGTCTAACCTACGAACACTGTCTCGCGGCACTCTTTTCACTACGCGTCGGTGTAGTAAACCGTAACAAATGTCCACCTGCACTGTTTCTTCAAACGTGTACGGTAATTTAGCAATTAATGCGCGCACTTTACATATAAATGTTTCTGCACGTTCTTCCCCTTGTTCTCTGGCGAATATTTCCCGCAGGGTTAGGTGCGCGGGCTGCGCCACGCCGTATGTCGCGCGGAGCCGCGCGATCGCGTCCGCCCACGTAGGTACCGATGCTTTCACGCCGCGCCACCACACGGCGGCTTCGCCCTCCAACAGCATGGGCAACCCACGTAGGGCATGCTCGTCGCTTACCGCTGCACACTCTTTGTAAATCTCGACGGCGTCCAGGAATGCTTCCAGGACTTCGGTGTCCTGAGACGACCCGTCGAATCTCGCCGTGCACTTTGTGAAGTTCGCGTCACTGCACGGCGTGGCTGCGACAGCGGCACCTCCGCTGGTCGCGTTTGATGATGGAGAGGCTCCGACTGGGGTGGAGGCCCTGAGGTCACCGCTGGACGTCATCAGCGTGTTGATGAGGCTTCTATTGGCTTCCACTTGCGCACGCGTTATCGTCTCGATTAGCGTGGATAAAAAGTCTGAAGGGATCTGGGGAACTGGTTGAAGTGTCGGCCTCGAGCCGGCGCTCGCGGCATCGTCCGCGTGGCCACGCTCGTCGACTCGCTCCTCTTCGGTGAACGTGACGTTATCTTCATCTTCTCCACGTTGTTGACTCCTCGTTGTCGGCATCTTCACGTTAGTGATGACAACGGATATGCGGATTCGGCCACTAGTTGGGGCGCCAGTTTAAGGTTGTAACTTAAAACTTTTATTCAACGTAAACAAAAAAAATGGCGTCACGGCGCAGTCGCGGAGGATTCAAAAGTCGCGTCCGTTCGAAATGACGATTCGGGGCGCTCTCTTCGCGCCGCACGCATCCCCGCGACTCGCCCTGCTCTCGCGCGCGGGGGCTGCGGGCGGCGGAGGAGGGGGGGCCATCGCGCGATGGCTGCGACGCGTTGCAACCACAGAGTAGCACAGACCACAGCCTACTTGAATTTATTTTTTCCCGCGCTATAATAGTTTATTAATTGTGAAACGATTTTTTGATTACGTTTTTTACTAATATTTAATATTAGTTTATTTAAGAAACAACAACCGAAACAAAACTATTTTTACCTTTAGAATGTTGTTTAATTTTTTTTAATTTTATGTTATTACTAAAATCTTAAAACGCCGTATAATTAATAATAAAAAAGGTAATATTTTTTTTTTTTAAATACAATTCCAATTTTTATAAAAATCGATACCTTCCTGGTTTTATTTAAACCTGTCCCACCCTTAATGATGCGTATGACCTTGGTAAGGGACCAATCAGAGCGCAGTACCCCGTGCCTCATACCTCAGCTAGTTGACAGAATTGTTTTGATGTATTAGATCAAGCATTAGGCGTCTAGGGGCTATGTGGTCGATGGGTTGGAGTAACGCGCTCTTTCGGTTAAACACCCATCAGTTATTGTGTGTTTTTGCCGTGGCACTATGTTTAGCACACATTGTCGACCAGACATTGTCGGATACATGCCTTCACGACGGCTTTAGCTCTTAGTATCTGGATCTAATATAGGACAACATCAATTGCGCCGCTCCATAAAGTGTCCCTGCGTGTGCACACTTCACAATCAATCAGTTTGTGTTTGCAAGTATGATTGGGAGTTTACTTTTAAATGCAATATCTGCATTTCTCAATCTTCCTCCTATTCTTATGACTTCGTTGGTTGGCAAACAGGGGTTCAACGATTTTCTTTACTTCATTTCCGTTTTTTAGTGGTTGAATTGCCTCTTAAAAATAGTTTTCTTGTACCATTTGTAAACATCTATCTATATATGTAGTAACTATTCTAGTTCTTTTGTCGTGATGTTTCTCAAATTTAGAAATAACTGCGTTGCTTTTATAATGTAGGTGTCTTCGACAGTAAACAAGCTAAATGACTGAAAACCAATCTTTTCATAGCAGACGGGGGACGGTTTATTGGAACAGTTCATTAAGGTGTGACTTCGCTGAAAAGATTGGTATTCAGCCATTTAGCTTGTTTTTAATATTCTAGTTCAATTTTTTTAATCACTTTTTGACAAGGCAGGCAGTGTTTTTTATTTTTTTGATGTATGTACATTTATTGAAATGACATAACAGATGTTGCGAAATGAAATACTGCCTCGAAGTTTGAATGGGGCTGTAAAAACTTACTTATGGAACAGATGTGAGCAGGGCAGTTTCCGAGCCTCCTTCATGGGCTCCCAGCAGATGGCGCAGTTGTCCTGGTTCTTCTCCACCTCTTCCTTGCTCGCCATGGGGTAGCTGCGGACATAAACATAACGGTCTAGTCATTTGAAAAAAAAACGAAATTTTAAATAAAAACCGGCCAAGTGCGAGTCGAACTCGCGCACCGAGGGTTCCGTACAAACCTCAGCTTAAAGGTCCTATAGACCTGAGTATGATATGAATTTCAATTTAATACATCTACGCGTTCTTGAGGAAAGGGGTAGTAAGTTTAAAATTATTAAAAATATTTTTATTATATGATGTAACTAAAAATTTACGGTTTTCGCAATTTTTTCTTTATCTGTGCTATAAGACAATGCTTCGTACCAAATTTCAAAATTCAGAGTTCACGGGAAGTACCCTGTAGGTTTTGATTCCCTTGCGAGTGTCGAAAATTTGCAGAAATTTGCGGAATAAACGGCTGTATGTTTTGATTGCGTTGGCTTAGAAGTTTGATTTTTCAACTTTTTTTCACAGCTTTAAGGGACAGTAGACCGGACTATTTGATATAAATTTTAGCTTGATATCTCCATGCGTTCCTGAGAAAAAGAGTCTTGACAGACAGACAGACAGACAGACGGGCAACAAAGTGATCCTATAAGGGCTCCGCTTTTTGCTTTCGAGGTATGGAACCCTAAAAAGGCTTCAAATTAGCTGATTAATTTAAGGGGCTGAATACTCAAAATGGGCTTTCTTTTAAACATTTTTTAGCCAAATCTATTGAAGATGTGGCAGCAGAAAAAAGATATGTTAATCTTGATCATATTTCCGAAAACTTTGTTGTGGCCGAAACACGTTTACGCACAAAAACCTCGATACAATTGAATGGCAAAGTAACCTCTTACCGTGATCTTCAAAAGATTTTTCCGGTAATACTGACCAGCGTACATTTGTACAATTAACACCAATAACGTATCTTAAAAGGACGCAAAACTTCATTGTCTTATATATTGAAGTTTCATTCATTATTTTTAAGTAATTCATATTATTATGTTTTGTAAAAAAGTCTATACAAATTCCATCGTGCTTCTCTTTCCATCCAGTGCAATTCGACAGTGACCGCTTGGCGGCGTTGCTAGGTGGACGTATGTCGCTTTTTTCCGCAAAAAGCAAAAATAATATTCAATTTATTTCTCGTCAATTCAATCTGTCAAAAAAATATCAGGTATAATGCAGCCAGATCATGTAGCCTGGTGGCTTTAATTGGAACTAACGAAATCACAAGTAATATTGTCAAAGTCTGTATTATTTTTATTTTTGGCACTACCGCTGTCACTGGCATCTATATTTTTGTTGTATTATAAACGACTAACGTCGTTTAGTTTACTTACTAAGTCCATAACTAAAAAGTATTTGAACCTCTTTGAAAATACAGCAAATGTTATCTCAATTTGAATTAAACAATATTTAAAATATAGGTAAGGTCGAATACTATTTTGACCTTCTTCGTTCATGTGAAAACAATAGAAGCAAAAAACACAGAACATGGAATGGTCGTACCAACCACGCTGGCAGTGTCTCGAAATGACAGAACTAATAAAATTCTTCGTATCCATTTGTTTCAATCTTTGTTTCTTTCTAACATACGGCACCTAGAACTGACCAAAAAATTTCAAATTCGTGAGAAATGATAATCTATTTCTCTTTCGTCGATTCAACCAAAAATCGTCCACATGTGGACATATAGCACACCAAGAATCATCACATTGATCAGTCCTGTATTTCTCGCAATTAACTATCCCAATTGCAATAACGGTCTACAATAATAGTTAGTTAGTCTATTAATATTGTTAAGCTAATTATTAATTGATCTTATCATTTTGCCAAATCGGCACTGACAATTCTTATTTATTAACAAAAAATCCGCCGATCACCCTGGAGAGTAAACTCAAAGACTTACACTTGGGGATTGCCAGAGATTTACGCAGCATTCTGGATGTAAAAAGAACAGACCGAATACGGAACACGCTGTGTTCCCAAACGGGCATAATAGACGTGGGTAAAAAGGCTGTTCGGCTCAAATGGGCCAATGCCATTACGGCTCACGTTAGTAGCATGCAAATTGAGCGCTGGGCAAGCCTCCACAATCTTGAAGATGGAGCGCACCGTTGAGGCCGGTCCAGAAATAGGTGCCGAGATGATTTGGACGCGTACCGTGAGGGCTGGTTCTAGACGGTGCGGGAAAAGAATGTCTGGAATGACTTAGGTGTACTCTTATGAATTTAATTGATAGATGATAGAATGAAAAGATAGATGGACTGTGTGAGGAGTGATATTAAAGAAAAGGGAGTCAATTATAGCGTGGTGCGGGACAGAACGATATGGAAGAAGAAAACGTGTTGCGCCGACCCCAAGTAACATGGGACAAGGGCAGGTAGATGATGATGATGATTTCAGACTTTTACCGGTAAGACTTGGTAAATCTGTTTTACCGATAAATAATAAGTTTGATTATAGTTTTTTTTTTTAAACTGAAACAACAGTTCGGATTTTACAGTAACATATACGTGGTTGTGAGGCATACACTGTTTTTAGTATTTATGTTTTCCTTTTTAGGGTTCCCTAGCCAAAAGGCAAAAAACGGAACCCTTATGGATTCTTCATGTCTGTCTGTCTGTCTGTCCATCCGTATGTCACAGCCACTTTTTTCCGAAACTATAAGAACTATGCTGTTGAAACTTGGTAAGTAGGTGTATTCTGTGAACCGCATTAAGATTTTCAAACAAAAATAGAAAAAAACTGAAACTCATTTATTTTTTCATCGTACCTGTACATGTGGGGTATCTATGGATAGGTCTTCAAAAAAGATATTAAGGTTTCTAATATATTTTTTTCTAAACTGAATAGTTTGCGTGAGAGACACTTCCAAAGTGGTAAAATGTGTCCCCCCCCCCTGAAACTTCTAAAATAAGATAATGATAAAACTAAAAAAAATATATGATGTACATTACCATGTAAACTTCCACCGAAAATTGGTTTGAACGAGATCAAGTAAGTAGTTTTTTTTAAATACGTCATAAATCGTAAACCACTATTTAACAAGTACGGAACCCTTCGTGCGCGAGTCCGACTCGCACTTAGCCGGTTTTTTTATGGCATTCGTTGTGCCTGGCGCATATAAACATTTTCTTTCTTTCTATATTATCTTTAAACACCTACACTGTACTAATACTTATAGCAAATAAATGATTGATTGATTGATTGATATATAACAAACAATAGCAACAAATAGTTTCAGCCGTTCTCTAGTGAGACGCTTACAATCACATACAGCATTTTTAGGGTTCCGTCTATCTTCCTGTCTGTCTGTCCGTCTGTCACGAGGCTGTATCTCATGAACCGTGATAGCAAGGCAATTATTTTTTTTACAGATGGTGTATTTCTGTTGCCGCTATAACAACAAATACTAAAAACAGAACAAAATCAATATTTAAGTGGGGCTCCCATACAACATACGTGTTCTTTTCCGTTTTTTTGCGATAATGGTGCGGAACCTTTGTGCGCGAGTGCAACTCGCACTTGGCCGGATTTTTGTATTTATATAGATAGATAAAGTTTACATGGCCGTGTTTTTTGCGCCCTGTCTATTTGTTTTTTAACTCTAATATACAGAAAAGCGGCACCACGTGACCTCACCACAGAGGGCTGATGTATATCAAAACCCAGTACTTGCTTTGTAATTATTATATTCCAGGAGAGCGGAAAGTCATCTTGTATTAGTAACTAAATTATATATTAAGATTTCAAGAGAATACTAAACAAGGAATATGAACCTACTAATTGTACAAATGATATTAATAGCGTCATACATTCTATTGCATATTTTAAACATGCCTAAAAAGACAATTCCAAACCTAGTAAATTTTGGATATTTGCTAATTTAAGGTGTCTTAACAATTTAATGTGACTTTCCTATTGTAAATAATGATAAAATTGATTACTGAAAGCACCAAATCTCAATTCAAATTTAAAGTTTCCAGTTTAATATTGCACAGTCCATTTCAGTATAGTAAAACTCATTAAAATAATATAAATAAAATTATCTAGCTATTAAACCAATATAAAAAAATGTAACGTACTGTGTTCTTATATGTGGCAGTCGCATAGAAGCAGACATAATTATAATATTTATTCAATTTGCACGGCAAAGACTCGTATGACACTAGCCAGATTACCTATTTTAGTGATCTTTATTTTCGTAGCAATAAGGTTCCATTCATAGGCAAAATAACAGTGAACGATCTGATGTCAGATGCTAGCCAGTTTGAAATAAGAACTTGCGCGTTATATTTTTGTAAAAAAACCATCGGAAGAGTCCGTTTATGATATGGGCCTCTGTGGTCGGCCTTGTGTATTTAATTTTCAAATACTTTTCGCTCCAATTTAAGTTTCCCCTAAACTATCGATGACAGTGGGCGTGGCTTATAACCTCAGATGTCGATTGTCAACTGTTTGTCCTCAGCCCCTTAACCAGATGTCTGAGAAAGTCCTAGAGTGCTCATACAAGTTTCGTAGTTTAAATTAGGTTATGCAATCTAAAGAGTATTGATTCTTTTTTCTATGTACCGATATTTGAGCGTGATAAATCTATGTATTATCACATGTCGAAGAAACCTCATGTTGGACTACAACAGGTCGAACATCATGCATCTATGAAATAACTTTCATTTGCAAGCTATGTACCTGTATGTTTTTTGGGGAAAACCATCAGAGGGAGCCTGGACTTTTGGGGACTTCTAGCTCACTAAAACCATCAGAGGGAGCCTGGACTTTTGGGGACTTCTAGCTCACTAAAACCATCAGAGGGAGCCTGGACTTTTGGGGACTTCTAGCTCACTAAAACCATCAGAGGGAGCCTGGACTTTTGGGGACTTCTAGCTCACTAAAACCATCAGAGGGAGCCTGGACTTTTGGGGACTTCTAGCTCACTAAAACCATCAGAGGGAGCCTGGACTTTTGGGGACTTCTAGCTCACTAAAACCATCAGAGGGAGCCTGGACTTTTGGGGACTTCTAGCTCACTAAAACCATCAGAGGGAGCCTGGACTTTTGGGGACTTCTAGCTCACTAAAACCATCCCGGTGATCACAATCAGCACATGGAACTCCGTGACATCTTAAAAGACCACTTGATACCTTATTTCAGCTTGATACCTCCACGCTTTCCTGACAAAAAGGGTCTTGACAGGCAGACATACGAAAGGACGGACAACAAAGTGATCCTATAAGAGTTCCGTTTTTTCCTTTCGAGGTACGACCCCTAAAAATAAAAATACCCCGACTGTTAAAAAATTATTAACTGAAAAGAGAAAAACAAGTACTAGGTATAATAAATACATTAAAAATTATGAGGTAACAGAGAAGGCCAGAGAGGTATGAATTTCTGCCGTTCAAACTAACGATATCTTATATAGAATAGACAAATTACAGGAAAATCATTCGAAGGAATTTTCTAACAAAAAGAGTAAATGTTTGTTTTTGATTGTAATCCTAACATAATTAATATGATCATAATGCGTCATTTAATGAGCTGTTTATGGTCCACATTAGCGGCGTACATGACCGATAGCAGATACGGTGACTAACGAGACGTGGCGTGATGTGACGTCACTTGTTGTGACGACTGTTAGACCTTATCATCGAAACTTAGGAAACGATATCTAGTGCCTAATTTATAAAACACCATATGACCAATTTAAATACTGATTAGCACATTCCGAATTCCAATTCTCCATAAAAAAATAAGAATCTGCTAATCTGTATTTAAACTAATTATATGGTTAAATTTGAATTTAGAACCTGCTAACCAGTTAACATATGCTTAATATGTTTATTTTTTATATATAAGCTGGTTATTTTACAACTTACATCATTATTACATGGTTTTGTTTACAACATAACATAATAATATGACCAAATTTAATTAAGCCCAGTTTTTATCCGTAATTAACCAATGGTTTAAAATTTCGGTTAAAGGCGGCTTTTCATACATTTTTAGTCTACACGGTACTACTAGTTACAGAAAAAAACTGGACGTAACTTCAACATTTACACTGAACTGATGATGCGGATTACCCTTGAAGACTGAACGGCGATGTCTCGATAGGTGGTATGATAGTATCGAACCTTCGACATGCGGACGTAACTACGCTGTTTGCGACCAGTGTTGACCATATGTAAGGTAGCAGCTGCTATCCAGGATGGTGCACAGGAGCTCGACGTAACGTTTGCTTTGAGAATCAACCGAAGCAAGACGAAGATGATGATTGTGGATCGTGCCAACGAAAACTTGCCCAAGCTCACCCAAATTGCAAATTGCGACGTCGTACAGTCATACATCTACCTAGGCAGTTGCGGGGATGACATCAAGAGACGCATGCCAATGTCCAGGTCTGGACGACATATCCATTACCCATAAACTCGGCATTGAGCAGCGTTCTTAGGTCGCGTGTGCCGACGAGGCAACGACTCCATCGAACGGCTTGTAGTAGCGCAGCAGGTCGCCCATGCGATGGACCAACCACATTAAGTCTGCAGTAGGTGACCCATTGCATAAGTGCACACGATTGAAAGGTAACGGAATCAATCATTATTATTATAAAATTTATTTTTTTACTTTCAAAAGTGCCGCTTAATGGCCTAATTGAAATTTAAAAGAAAATTACTTTGACACACGAGTGACAGCCGAGAGAGAGGGATGGCGTCGCAGCCTGAAGTCTCACTGCAACATGCCGAACACGACCGCTCTGCCCAGAGCGTACAAATGAAGAAAATAAACGGGGCCTTAGTTTACAATAAACGCTAAAGTTTTTTTTATTAGAAGATCCGTGGTACTTACTGGTAGTCACAGATGCTTTTAATTTTTTAACTTGTGGTAGACAAGGCCGAAATAGTTTCGTGGACGAAGGGTTCAAACGGAGCCCTATTAGCGCCACTCACGTGTCTGTCTGTCCGTCGTATGTCACACAGGTTTTACAGCAAAACGGTTGGAGTTACAGTTTTCAAATGTTCACAGTTTACGCATCTCGTTGACCCAAAGCCATAAAAATTGTAAAAAAATATTTCTAATTGTCAAAAAACCACAGAGCAGTGGTGGCCCAGTGGTAACGGCCCCGACTTATGTTTCGTAGGTCGTGGGTTCGAACGTAGGCGAAGAAAAGGCAGGCGCTTTACTTTGTGTAAATTATTTCCTAACCCTGCTCTAAAAACGGTGAAGGAAAACATCGTGAGGAAACCGGCATGTCCTAGAACCAAAAATTCGAAGACATGTGACATTCACCAACCCGCACTGGGCCCGCGTGGTGGATTAAGGCCCGTTTTCCCTCTCACAGAGATGTGGCCTGTGTCCCAGCAGTGGGAACATTAAAAGGCTGATGATGATGTAAAAAAAACGAAAGAGTAGCGCGAAAAAAAATTGACCTTCCCTATCGGGTTGGGAATCGTTGTTAAGACATCGCTGGGTAGATAAACACTGTATTATTGTTTAAAAATATTACAATACAAAGGAATGAGAAGCAAAGGGAGAGTTTTTTTCAAAATGTACCTGAGATTTTTTTTAACTTGCCACTGACCTAGGAACTTGAAGTTTGGTGATATTGTTTATTATTACGTAAATATTACAAAAAAATACTAATATATTGATAAATCAGATTTTCTTAGAAATTCCCTCTATTTTCTTATTACAACTAACTTGATTTTGCCGTTTGGTACAGAACCCTAAACGTGCGAAGTGCGACACGCACTTGGCCGGGTTTTCAATAATCAGATAACTTTTAAGTGAGGAATAAATACGGCGGCAGTTTGACATCAGCGAACGAACAAGTGAGTGCTCTGACAATCATTCCTTAATCTAATGTCTGTATCTTTCCAAGTCTAAAGACATCGTTAACAACGCACGTGTATCTAATGGAGAAATAATACCATACACACTTACATAAAAAGTCTATCTAGATTATCAGTTGATGAACCTTTTAATTACAAAATAATTCGTATACTGATGAGTGATGAGCTATTAGTATTAGTAATAAATCTGCCGCTATGTGCTCATGTCTCCGGAGGCTCATCTCAATAGCATACGTGTTTATGAGATTATATCATAGTCATGTTTCATGATCTGTCCTAACATTGTACCGACACACACCTACCGACGACACGCGACTGTGACTAATAACTAATTAATGTTCAAAGCCAAATATAATTAAAAATTCATGTAACTACACACAAACTACAATATTGGTTCAATGCTAGTCTGAGTAATTTAGTACCTCAATGATTTTATTATTTGTACAACCAACTCGATAATCACTCATTTTACACCGTTAATTATAGAACAAGAGTTAGGGTACATTCAATTAGAAAAGTGATAGCTGGTCCGGTCTGTCAAGATAGCACAAACCATAAAAATCGGATCCGAGCATGAAAATGCTTGTTGATGCTGGTTGTTACCGCTAATAGAAAGCGATCATCGCGACAATACGCAATCGTCGAATTCATTTGTATCGTATGGCAAACCGTAACGCGTCGTCGCACCGACAGACGGCGCTTTCAGGTTCTGCCATACGAATTAACGCCACTTTCGCTTTTTCTAGGATAAGACTAGAGATACACACTTGCGACTCATGTGCGTGGCGAGCTCGGTGTAGAGGCGGTGGCGCCGCACGCGCGCCTGCAGCTCGTGCAGCAGGTGGCGCAGCTGCATCAGCAGCACCAGCGACGCCATGGACACCAGCATGTTGCTGTACACCACCATGTGCAGCACGTGCAGCAGCTCCACCACCAGCGACACCGACTGCAACAATTACAACACACTTATTATTCACACCGGTCATCGATTTCGTCTTCCCCTACTCTTCAGATCAGCTTACACCAACACAACGATATTCTTAAGAAAGCTTACAGTAAATTCTAAGAGCCCACGTGACTTTGCGCTGCATCTAGAAGCACAGCGCATGCAGCGATGCTTCGCCGGTCAACGCGGCGTGCTAGAGAGTTGAGGTCTCACGGTCACAACGCTTGCGCTGCATAACACGAGTCAACTGGCCTCTTCGGACATCGTATATATTATCATATGATTAGTTTAAATATTGTTTAGCATGTTCTTAATTCAAATTTTTATTCTCCATAAATTAATTTAGAATCAATTTATCAGTATTTATACTAGTCACATGGTTAAATTACATTATTAAGGTTTTTAGGTGTCGAACTGGCCCGCATCAGCCCGCATGCGTGTCATATTTTCTTTAATTTTAGTTAGCTACTTATTATTAAGTAAGAAAAGGTATAGAATCCCCGTTGGGGGCACGACTCAACGAATGCTTGATCAACGAATGATTGCAACTCCGTATAATACTACAAGAAAGTAAAAAATAACTTATTTTTCGGAAGTCGGTGTTCCTGTTTTGTTTTCTTCATTTTTTGACACCGACTGCCGACAAAGCAGTTATTTTTCACTTTCTGGTGTTTTTACTTGAAAGTCGACTGTATTTTATTGTAAAAAAGATTTTTATTTATTTTTCACTTTCTAGTTGTGGTAACTAATAAATATTCAAGTTCTTTAGTAAGATACCTATAATGCCAGAATAGATTACTCGAATATCTTGAAACTTGAACATAGCCGGTGAAATGAAAGTGTACCAAGGTGAACTGTACACATCTGCATAACCCTTTAGAGCGTACTGGCTTGATGTTATATTATGAAATAGTGTAAACAATAAACAGACATGCTTTTGCAGAAATCCCGAGAGATCTGCTATCATTTATTGAAGAGTTCTGTTGTATATCGCCGAAGTTATTTATCAGATTTTCACCAAATTTAAATGGGACCAATTTCAGAACATATTCCTTCAAACCAAAATGTTTTTAGGTGCAAAACAATCAAAGTCAAACATAAGAGTCTCGTCCTTTTTGGAAAGTCGGTTAAAAACTTCCTTACTATGGGACGTCAGTTTGATCAACATTAATTGTATTTATCTGAGTGAGCTAGAACAAAAGTTCAATAACTGTCGCAGATGACGGCGACGTCTACGACGTGTGGAGGGAGGTCAATGTAATAACTAGGTACATACATAGTTACATCATCGGAACCACTACTTTATGTTCATATCCGTCAGTGTTCGTTGGTCGACGGCCTCCAACGGCATTATTTGAGCAGCTACTTATACTGTCATCTACCTCGCGTGTTAGAGGTTAATTTAAAATAGTCAAAATTTGATAAAAAAAAATTGAATCAACTTTTTGCTCTGATGCAAATTTCCAGCTCAGTTGATTGGCCGGTGGCAATGTTAGACAAAGGAAACTTCTTTTCGATGTATCGTCATTCATGGCAATTTATAACGCTCATGCCTCATAGTGAGATAATATATCTTACACGCAGATGAACTCAGATTTAATATCATGATAGATTGTTGTAACAAAACACGAACTGCTCGCTGATCCTCGATGCGTTGAGTCCGTTGCTGGCTATTGGCCTTTTCCAGCCTCTGTTTTAAGATTGTCAGTCTATCTTGCCGATTATTACTATGCATATTTGTACTGCACGTAGGAAACGTGTTTATAGAAACTATTTTTATTATTATTGACAGGCTTGCGCTTGACCACTATATCAGCTGATGGTAAGCGATGATGTGGTCGACGGTGTAGCACGCTTGCCTAGAAGATACCTATTCACTCTTGACTTAGACTCCCAGGTTGAAGCTATCAGGAAATAAAGACTCCGGCAGGGAATTCCACTCCTTAGCAGTACGCATAATAAAAGTATTCCCAAAACGTTTTGTGCGTAACTCAGTACATTTACAAGTTAGTTTATTTTACGGCGGGTGAATTTAAATATTTAATTTCTTTATATTGTCTTTTCTAATTAACATCGTTCTCACATATTTCTAATGCGAGAAGAATATTTTTTTTATATTAACACTAGCGGACGTCTCGCGGTTTCGCCCGCGTAGTTCCCGTTCCCGTGGGAATACAGGGATAAAAAGTAGCGGTTCTGTCGCAAAATGACCACTTCTCAAAATGACTACAGGTAGCAAAATGTCCCCTTCCTCAAACAGGCATTATTACTTTCATCAGTAAAAAAACTGGTCAAGAGCCAGAAGGTGTGCAAAAAAAGAGGGGTCGATTTTTTATTTGTTTAAATTGATGTTTTGAGAGACAGTAAATCTGACAAAACTTCGATTTCTATTATTTATTTTAGTATATGTGCATGCACCTACCCATTTTACTGATCAAACATTACTACAGTACCCCTCTGTGTTGTACACCTACTGGCTCTTGACCAGTTTTTTTACTGATGCAACGAATTAATGTCTGTTTGATGAAAGGGACATTGTGAGAAAGGGACATTTTGCTACCTGTAGTCATTTTAAGAAGTAGTCATTTTGCGACAGAGCCAAAGTAGCCTATGACACCCGGGGTTAGTGTAGCTTCCCAACGGTGCCCCACGGTTCCCAGAATAGAATAGAATATACTTTATTGTACACCAAAAACTAAAGTTACACATCTCTTTTACAATTATACTTATTTCTACGGGTACAAAGGCGGCCTTATCGCTGACAGCGATATCTACCAGACAACCTTTGGATGGAGAATTTTTGATATTGCTCCAGTAGTTTATGAGTAGTTTATACGTTTATTCGTTACATACAAAAATACAAATCTTTCCTCTTTATAATATTAAGTATAGATAATTAATAAGCTATAGTTGTGTCATCTTAGTTCTTGTAACTCGTAATAATTAAAATTTAAAAGAATTGCCATGTAGTTTCTAGCTATGCTTTGGAACGTCCAACAGGCTTATCTTTTGAACTAACCAATTCAAAATTGTCTGTAAATGGTTTAATTGAAATAAATGCTTTAAGTTTGAGAGATTCCCGCCTACAAAGTAATATAAAGTTTTATGATCATGTCATGGGGGTATACTCACATCGAACACCAGATGCGTGTAGTAGGCGCCGGCTCCGGCTACGTCGGCCTCGTACAGCTGCAGCACATATCTCGCCACCACGTGCAGCACGGACACCAGCACTAGGATGCACTGCAACAGAACACACCCGGCCGTCAGCAGCGGCCGCATCACTGCCAGGCAGGGCGACAGGCCAGCTCTCAGGGAACTAAACACTTCTGTTAGCATTCCTGGCTAGATTTATGTCTAACCCCCGATTTCTAAATTAAGCATTTGAAGTTGAGTATTTGTTGAACTCTACTTTAGCCTGAAAACCTATCAAGTTATGGCATTATGGCATGGGTTTGACACTCAAAATACTCAATTCAGTGATTCAAGTTGGCTACGGAATTCTGACAAGGTTATTGAATCAAATACGGAACAGACAAATTACTTAATTTTCAATTGTAACAACCTTTTTATCTATTACATTGTATCATTGCGTCATGCATTCAGTCTTGAAGTTTCCCTTCCGTTTTTTTTATTTATATACAAATAGAATATACGTGTTTGTTCTCCAGCTTAATAAATCATAGACAACGCATTCTATTATCGACCCAGAAGCTCCACAAGCTCACACAATGATGACCCACGATGGCCCACAGCGTTAGCCCCCGGGTCCCGGGTCACAGAGTGCCACTGCCACTCATTATTTCACTAAGCGCAGGCTGTCCACACGGAAGCTTGCAGTGGCATCGAGCTATGCTGAACTATGTTACTCATTCAAGGCTCTGTTACCTATTATAGTCACATTATGTACACATGACGTAAGCATTGGGCCGATTTAAATTAT
This sequence comes from Orthosia cruda, assembly GCA_964057195.1. Taxonomy (NCBI): domain Eukaryota; kingdom Metazoa; phylum Arthropoda; class Insecta; order Lepidoptera; family Noctuidae; genus Orthosia; species Orthosia cruda. Next base: position 1,698,282 of record OZ059835.1, on the reverse strand, counting down.
TCCCTTGTCCAAGAAACTTCTTAGCCTTGCACTTTGAAGAATGGCGGTCACCAAGTATCAATAATTATGTTTCTATCTATTCGAGAGTGTTCCTTGCATAATTAATTTAAATAAACATGTAAGTACTTTGTATTTTAGATAGGTATGCCATAGAGGAACGCTTGTACTTCAGCCAGTCAGTCGAGTCCATCGAGAATTTCCCATAACAAGAAGTAATTTTAAATCCTTTGAAGATAAGGAATCACCGCTAGATATTGGAATACCATCATCGAAGCATCCCATGACGAATACCGAAGAATGAAAAACAGAGAACGTAAATAGTACTTGAAAGGAAAGACCTGCATTATTAAGCCATAATTCTTAAGGAATGATGTCTTACCTCAGCAGCCATGAAAGCGAATGTGTCCCGTCCAGCGGGGAGCCCCCAGGCAGCAGCAGCTCCCAGTAGCGCGGTGGCGGCCGCCAGAATGCCGCCCAACAAGCATGCTAGTCGTACGTGAGCCCAGCCGCCCGTGTTTGGAGATGAGGATAACTGCAAATAGACATATATCACGTCAGGATTGTCAGGTGCAACCGCTAAAGATCCTCTATCTCCAATAACTGCCGCTTTTCGCCTATTGTAGCAGCAACAGATATGTCGACTGAAAAATCATCATGCTTTTGATTTTGATCATACCCTACATCATAATCATATCAGCCGAAAGACGTCCACTGTGAACGGAGCGTGAACTTCCAGCGGATTCCCGCAGCCAAGAGCAGGTCATCGGTCCACCTAGAGAGAGGCGTTCGAGTGCTGCGTCTTCCCTACTACCTAGCCTTTTCTCACGTATGTTGGGATGGCTTCCAATCTAACCGGAATACCGGACGCAGCTGATTGGCAGTAATTTACGTGGAGAGACAAACTTCCGTAGTAGTGAAGTATTTCTGGGACTCACTGGAAGTACTACAGCAGCGAGACAAACAATTAACTGATAAACGGTTGCTATTAGCTAACGCAGTTATCATGGTGCCCCATCACTTTGTTGCAGTTCGTATCGCTACCTGCAATACCTGTTACATCCAGCGATAACGTTATACGTCAAGATAAGTCACGAACTTAGCTGCAACCATCGACGCGAGGTCGTGGACGTCTCGGCAATTTGAACATTAAAAGAGGTAACGTAGCGGAATGGCCGGTACGGAAGGACCAGAATTAATCTCAAAGTAAAGTTTATTTTATTTAACAAAGGACCGATCTAATCTACTCTGTGGTCCTCTTAATCCTTATCATGACTATTAATGTTATGTTGTGTTGTGTTAATTCACACTCAGTCTATTTTCCTTTCATCATTGGATTATGTGGTAAACACAAACATGAATTGTTACAACTTACAAGTTAATCCATCGCTAATTAAGTTGGCTTTATCACAAGGTTAATTAATTAGCATATTTATGGCTTATCTCTTTGGGTCACAGTCTCATAGAGGAGATGTTACGTGAGCGGTAGAATCAGTTAACAGCTTGTGTTAGCAGCTCAACCTCGACTCGAGCTAATCCGTAAATCCGCACATGAAATAAAGAGCTAAGATTATGTGAAGGACCAATTTCATAAACGTTCCAGATAAATTTTATTGATCCTGAGGATGCTTGGTTTCATATGGCGTGGGTTGGAACAGCGTCAGAAATAGTTTAATATCGGCGTGCTCAAAACAATGAACATTGAAGACAAATTTGTTGCAACTCTTGTTTGTAATATCGATACGATCCGAAATACATAGCTAGCGAATTTTTTATAGGTAGGTACTATATGCCCTCAAGCTGCGCGCAGATAATTAATTTTAACACTTCCGTCTGCATTTAGTTTGTATCCGTGATGCTAAATTAAGTTTAATAATTTAGAGGTCGAATTCAACTAGATAAGTACATAGCAACGTCATGGTTTCAATGTTAGTTGCTTGTGGAGCACCTGTACAAGTGTACAAGCTATTAAACATTTTTTGTAATATTGAATTGCGTGAGCTCCAGGAATTCTCAAGCTTATGGAAATGTAAACACACCTGGGTAACTGTGTAGTGTGTACTGTAACGAGGTCGCATTGCTGCTTACCCTTTATTAATTGTTACTGGCTGGCCATACTTTAAAGTCATTCGTATTGAGAATAAATGGAATATTAGCAATTGCCAGGGCGCCTGATATTTGATCATTATGTACAAAATAGTAATGTTATAGAAATAAATCCTATATTGAACGTAAGTTACGCATATTGTTTAACGTGATAGCCCCAGGGCTGTCACAGTACCTATGTATCACTCAGCGAGCCCGCTGCCCGCCCGGCGCCGACGCCGACGCCCCCTACAAGGCTGGTTATTGCTTTGCATTTCAATATATGGCAATGACCTATCGATGTGCATTACAGAGGTATGCTGCGATTTCTTATGGCGATGGCGGTTTGATCCAAAACGATAATTCATTAATGGGATTTTAAAGCGAAGATTTGGTTACCAAAAACGTATTTAACTACTATTTTATTTTCGATTTCGTGACTTCATATTACTAACATGGTTTATTAAGACGAGTATAAAATCTGCAGTTTCATTTCATAAAAAAGTCTTTAACAGACTGTTGCTAAATCCCACGAGAACTCAAAGGACCAAGTTGTGTTGTTTGATAATCTACAAATCACGATGCTGACGTTTATCACGATCCATGGCATTTATATACTTCGTAGATATCTCTGGTATTTTATTTGTTCAAGTATTATAATGAAATCAAAGACTATGGCAGAGCCCACGTACGAAAGAAGGGCTTTATCGTACTTCGTCTAAATTCAACCTCAGTCAGAACTCACATGGGATAGAGAGAGAGACAGACAGAGCTCCCCTCTCTGTCTGTCTAGACAGACTGCCATATAGTCTGACCAAAGTAAGAATGAATTGTGTGAAGGGACGACCGGACGATGTAAAACAATCGAGACTAAATGAAAATGTGGCGCTGAACGGTTTAAAATGCAACAGAAAACCGAAAACCCGCAGACCACATACAATATATCCGATGTAAGGAGGGCTTATTCAGCATCCTTTATTATAACTTGTATGTTTTACAACAAAAAGAGCTTAAATCATTTAGAGGTCACACAGATGGAGTTCTTACGAGCATCTTGTGATATGAAACGTGTGAACGCAAACATGAAGCACACAGATGCTTGCATTTTGTATTTAGGTTATATATAATGTGCAACAAAACGCTAATGACGTTCTACTTAGGTATCTTTATCTCTGAAATTAATAACATAGTAATAATGTACACCACATTGCATCTTATCGCAAGTGGATTTTTGTATCAATCCGGAGTCTGGACTTGTGCCCCGTTGAAGGCAAAAGGCTCGCCCTCTATTTACATGATTGAGGAAATATTGGAACCCCTCAGGGAATACAGGCGTGATGTTTTGTTATCAAAATACTCAGGACTTCCTGCTTGATTTTCATACCGGGGTCGGCTCGCACAAGGTCCGCATACATATCGGGCAGGATGCTCTGCCAATGACACTGAATCACTGCATTCGTAATGTTTATTATGATTACAAACCGTAGCTTCCGTGTATTACATTAACATCAATTATTTCCTATTTTATTTCTAGCAGAAAACTGTAACCAATTTTCCAGTGGATTACTCCGACTAGTGCAACCTAATGACGTCTCGACCTTAACCCCTCTATAACTGAGCAGTCTGCTGCAGCAAACAATGGAGATTGTGTGAATAAGTGAAAGACATGATAAGTGCTGTTTCTCAACATAATAACGCATAGCGCAGGTCAGACAATTCGTCGCCCTTTATACAGACGTAGCGCGTGCGCGTAGGTGCACCGTGCAGGCGGCAGGCCATTGTTTGCTATACGACCAGTTCTTATCTCCCCAGCTAACGGCTGCGACTGAATGGCGAATTGAACTCATTAAACCCGTTCATATAACTAACATAACTGCTAGCTTCTACTGAGAAATTATAGATAGAAAATCCCAATAACAATTCGCACGACTCGGGAACCGAACACAGGAGTTTATGCTGAGAGTAGGGCTTGCGACCGCTAACCAACTAGGGTAGGAAGTCAACAATAACAATCAGCTACATGAACAATTACATCTATCTTAGTTTTTAGACATTCGCACTTGATATTATCTCTATTTGTAAACATGGGTAACGGTAGTATGGCATAAATTAGCGTTAGATTTACATACTTAAATTCCACAATACAGGCCACGTATGTAGAGGTTTTCTAATTGCTATGCTAAATAAACATCATTATTTAGAGTGGCTGCCTTCTGAATTTACGAATAAGTCATGTTGCATTCACAACTAAAGACCTGTTATCAGTTAAATGGGCTATGCAAATACGCATATGGGCAAATAAACGTTATTTGCACACCGCCTGCATTATTTTGTTATCATGGTTAATTAAATTAGATCAAAAAGTAAAGGGTTTTACATTAAAAGCCCACATTTGCCTTATGACGTAGCACATAAGTATAGCAAATTATTGAAATTAAACAATCGTATTATGTTACACTAGCTTTTCCCCGCGGCTTTGCTCCCGTGGCCCATTCCACAGGACCCGTGTATGGGATAAAAAATAGCCTATGTCACTCAGGTATAATGTAAATTCCAGTGAATGAATTTTCAAAATCGGTTAAGTAGTTTTTGAGTTTATATCAACAATCAAATCTTTCCTCTTCATAATATTATTGTAGACAATAAGAATTTATGTAGCTGGCGTGGGAAACCCTGTCTTCATCCACAAGGTCAACATCTTCGATAATCTTTGGTGGATATTTAACCTCCACTACTTTACCTACATAACCTACAATAAGAGGCGTATGTGAAAATTATAGTGGATTTAAAAATGCTATTATTAGGCCTAGTTATAATAATACGTATTCTGTTTCTATTAATAAACTTAGCTATTCACAGTACGACTTGGATCAATTAACATAATAAAAATAGTCGAGTGCGTGTCCTCTGATCCGCATCGCGTTGACCGGGCTATCGACACTATTCGTTCGTGAGTGTATTAATACCTACATTAAAATTGTTGCTGGGTGATGTCGTGCGTTACGAATTAACAGACAATGTAGCAACACGCATATTTTCGAGAACTACCTTGACGTCTAAGTATACGTAATATTCTAAAAACTTCCGAGAAACTTGATTATCACTTATTGTTTAGTTTGGACGTGATGTTTATCATAGAAACGGTTCCGTTCTATGGCCAAAATGTTATAAAGGTCGTTAAAGGTGTGTAAGAAGTGAGGATGCCCGAGGACAGTTGGTGTTAGATATAGCTAAACACAGATTGAACTCAAAAAGGTGCAACAGGATACTGTTAGATATCGACACGCTAGAACCACTGCAACCGCTGAGTCACCTATTGTCTCCGATAACAAACACAGGAAAACTTACCGTACCAAAGGACTTAACAATTCCCGAATCTAACTGCATAGTGTACTGTATAACCACATAAACACAAGCCCATATTCCGCGACGGGTTAGGCAGAGCTGTACCTACAGTACACCCACATTTCGCCAGTTATATTTAAATCGCATGTAATAGCGGGTGAGCCTGTTGCCATCAACCGAGACCAAATCCAGACTCTGTGCTGCTACTGACAAATGGAAAAACTCAATAACAATTTCCCGACCGACCCGAACCCAGGATCTTATGCTCAGCCTCACCAGCACATAGTATAAAGAAAGAACACGATACTCACATATTCGTACCTATCCTTGCACAACTGCCCCAGCAGGTGCAGGAAGCCGACGAGCGTGAACCACGAGCACCACAGCAGCACCTCATCCATGTACTGCACGTTGATGACGCCGAACACGAAGATGAACTTGTAGAACACATAGTTCCAGAACTTGTCTTTGACGCGCTGCGCTTCGGCGACGCGCAGTTGGCCGAAGACCAGACGTTGAACGCCGAAGCCGAAGACAGCCAGCGAGCAGTACGCTATGTTAATCAGGGTCTGCAACAAACAGAATAAAAAGTTAGTGATGTTGTACATTTGAAAACGTGGGATAAGTAAGTTATAGCTTTCTAAATTACTAGCTGACCCTCGGGGCTTCGCTCCCGTCAACTGGCTACCTATCTACCATGGCTACCCTGCCTATCCTACCTACCTACTAATTTTTATCTATCATCAATGGTTTTCTCAGCGCACGCCAAATAATGTATTTTACAGGCAACATTTTGCTACCTTGGGTTACATTATTGTAATTTTCATAAGGATCTCTAATTGTTTTGAAAATATATTATAGCCTATGACACTCAGGAATAATGTAGCTTTCTACTGGTGAATGAATTTTCAAAATCGGTTCAGTAGATCCAGAGATTACCTCTTACAACGTCACAAACTTTACCTCTTTATAATATTAGTATAGATTAGAGTTGCCGCGAATACTCGCTATTATTCGGTATTAATCGTCATTTTTTTTATATTCGTCGAATACCGAATAATAGCTAGTATTATTCGGCATTCGGCGAATAGTCGTCGAAAATAAACTTTTAAGGAACAAAAGAACTAATGAGTTAAAAATAATATTTTTTTAAATTATTTTCCTTAATAAAACAATACACAATATCAATTATTATCTGTAATATGTGCCTGTGCCTATCATATTCATGAAATTAAATTAGTAAGGCTTTTTAATTAATATTTAAAATCCAACAGAGGCAGATTGTGGTGCAAAAAAACAATTTTTTCTGCACGTTCTGGAGCAAGTCGGTTTCGTTTTTCCTCGTAAATTAAACCTGCCTCGGAAAATAGTCTTTCTGAATAAACAGAGCTTGCTGGTGTGATTAAGTATCGTTTAGCAAGCTTACTTAAAATATGAAATCTATTCTTATTGGTACTCAAAGCCCACCATTCATATAAGTTTATTTTTCTGTCAGCCTTTGCTAATGCGATGTAGTTGGCGATTTACTAAAGAGAAAGACTTGTACAAGAAAAGGGTTGCCAGCATTTAAAAATGGTAAATTAAATTTACTACATATATGTAGGTAAGTATAACATGAAACAGATTTCTTTAACTTTATTGTTTTCTTTTCTCACAACCTTAGAAGAAATTAGAAATATTTTTAATGTGTTTAATGTTTTTTTTTATGTCTAATAGTAATGTCGAGTTATTCGACTATTCGCCAAAGTGAATGGCGATTAATCGGTATTCGACTATTCGCTATAAACACTATTCGCGGCAACTCTAGTATAGATTATTATTATTTGGAGACACACTAGCAGCTAGTTAGCTGACGCGTGTGTTTCAGATAGCTTGGAGATGTAACTGTCCAGTCTGTTTTTAAAGCAGTTCAGTATGGGAACTGTCACAACAGATTAACACGGGAGCCTATGCTGTTACTTCTCGTTTATGCAGGAACTCGCGTTAAAAATACGTACACACCGAAAATCTACACTTACATGAACTTGTGCATTCAAAATTGTAATGTATGTAGTTTACTAAAAGAGTGCTGTGCCACAAGCCTACAACCCGACCTAAAAAGACTTTGAGATCCCTTTGATAAGTCTTTGACCCTTTGTAGCTTGAACAAAGTGGTATTTGAAGCCGAGAACGCTTGCGGAACAAAAGAGTGAATGCTGTACCTACGTCTTTAATATATCTTTTAGAAGGTTACATACCATATTTTCTAGGCTTTTTATTCTCTCGTCTCATTTGTGCTCCATTGGTGTAATTGCTGCAAGGCGTTCCAGTGCGAGGGTAAACAAATCAATAAATAAACATTGTTCTGGTTCTTATATGAACTTGTGCCGAACAATGTCTTTATTTGAACGAATCAGTCCCAGCGTATAGGTAGAACAATTAAGAAATAAATTAAATTAAAACGTTACGTATTATATAGTTACGTTTTTATAGTTACGGTTATTCCTGAAGTATTTGTCCAGCAGCGTAAAATAAAATATGTAGCAAGGAAAATTAGATGTATGATATGACCTATTTGTTAAAATAATCGATCCTAAAGGCAAATCAATCTGGCGCAATTTAACTGCCCAGCTGAAATGGAAAAATGTACGTCTCAACTTGTGTTTATAAATATTCAAATCAAGAAACTTGAAAAAAGTTTGTATGTAACTGTCGTCCGCGGATGTGAGAGTGATTTACTGCCCCGGATTCGCACGGGTAGTAGAGCATAACATTATGCCCACAGGTTTTGCTGTCGTAGGGTCCTGTCATGTACTCATGTCATCGGTGTGAGCCAGTGAGATTCGCGCTTCATTTATTTTCGCGCGCCTTCATTTTTATTTTGCGACTAGCTGACCCCCGGGGCTTCGCTCCCGTCAACTGGCTATCTACCTACCTACCCTGCCCCTTCGCCTACCCTGCCTACCATGCCTACCCTGCCTACCCTGCCTATCCTGCCTACCCTGCCTTCCCTGCCTATCCTGCCTACCCTGCCTTCCCTGCCTACCCTGCCTTCCCTGCCTATCATGACAACCCTGCCTATCCTGCTAACCCTGCCTACCATGCCTGCCCTGCCAACCCTGCCTACCCTGCCTGCCCTGCCTATTCTGCTAACCCTGCCTACCCTGCCTTCCCTGCCTACTATGCCTACCCAGCCAACCCTGTCTAACCTGCCTACCCTGCCTACCCTGCCTACCATGCCTACCCTGCCTACCCTGCCTACCCTGCCTACTCTGCCTACCCTGCCTGCCGCGCCTTCCCTGCCTATCCTGCCTACCCTGCCTATCCTGCCTACCCTGCCTATCCTGCCTAATCTGCCTACCCTGCCAACCCTGCCTACTCTGCCTACCCTGCCTACTCTGCCTACCCTGCCAACCATACCTATCCTGCCTACCCGGCCAACCCCGCATACCATGCCTACCCTGCCTACCCTGTTTACCCTGCTTACCCTGCCTATCCAGCCTAGCCTGCCTACCCTACCTACCCTACTTACCTACTATTTTTATCTATCATCAATGTTTTTCTTAGCGCACGCCAAAGAATGAATTTTATAGGCAACTTTTTTTTACCTTGGGTTACATTATTGCAATTTTCATAAGGATCTCTATTTTTTTTGAAAATTTATTATAGCCTATGACACTCAGGAATAATGTAGCTTTCTACTGGTGAAAGAATTTTCAAAATCGGTTCAGTAGATCCAGAGATTACCCCTTACAACGTCACAAACTCACAAACTCACAAACCCACAAACTTTACCTCTTTATAATATTAGTATAGATAATTCATAAGACATTCATTTAAATTATACGGTGTAAAGCATTGTCATAATGACCATGAAATGCTTAAGGTAACTAACGTATTTATGTTGATAAGGATTAATACTGTATCCGTCTAAATAGCTTTCCAATTACCGTATTGTACGTGACCATTTTTTTTTAAATAAGAATGGCTATAGTTAGCTATCATTAAAAGATAGTCATATGCCATCGCGGATTTTTCTGTAGACCTATAAAATAGGAACATTTCTACCTTACATTATTTTCTTATGTCTCAGGGATTAGGCAGCGTTTTCGATTAAATCTCGCAGGCGGCTTGACATTTTCAACAATTATCGTCATTCTTCAACCAATTTACACAAAACCTTAACAAATCATACGCCTGAACCTTCCTCATCAGATCAATAGTTTTTGAATTCATTGCGAACAGACAGACACCGCGCGGCGGGGTCTTTTGTTTAATAATAAATGTAGTGATTAACTACTGAAACTGGTTGAAGTCTAACAGAATGGTATGGTGGCTATGTGCCAGGAATCGCTGTAGTAAGGCTAAGACTGAGGCGGCAGGACGGCGACACGCGCTCGAGCGGTGGCGCGAGCGGCTTCAGCATTATATCTATGGGCTACAGCAGCCGCAAATTTCGCGCAAGCGCGTTGTCAAAGCCGTACAGCCGCACTTCGAAGCCTGGTTAAAGAGAGAGGAGCGTATCTCCTACAGGCTCACTCAGGTACTCACCGGGCACGGTTGCTTCGTTGAGTACCTGAATAGGATTGGGCGAGAGACCACGGCAAATTGACACAACTGCGGAGGTGACCTTGACTCTGCACAGCACACGCTCGAGGAGTGCCCTGCGTGGGCCTCTAAGCGGCAGGTCTTGGTCGCCAGGATCGGGCGAAACCAGCTGCAGTCTATGCCAGCATGGCCCTCACAACTGCTGGCAGAGACAGAAAACTGGAGGGCAAAGGCCTCCTTCTGTGATACCGTGATGGTACAGAAGGAGGCTGCCGAGAGGGATCGTGAGAGGGCCGATCCCACTCGGAGAAGAAGGCGTCTTTGAGGCAACCGACTCGATGCCTAAAATGCCGAAACTGCGCCTGCATCACAGGCAGGCGGGACTCCGGGGTCTTGGGCGGTCAGATTGGGGACCCTGTTCGCCCAGCAAGTGACTCCAGGAAAGGCACAGTGATCACGTGCTACCGTGCACAGCGAAGCTCAAGAGAGGTGCTTTTTTAATCTCCCCAGGGATGTGCCCTATCAGGCGTTGCACAGAGGGGGTTCCGGGTGGCCTTTTGAGAGGTCACGGGGTCCCTTCTACGTGCTGATTGTAATCACCCACACAATCATCACACGTGTTTTAGTGTAGTAAAATCCGAAATTATGTAGATCCTGAAAGACAAACAAGCAAGAAACTGACAGGCAACCGTCATGCTAACCTTATACCACTAAAAGGCTACAACCGTACAGACCACGTCCTTCTGTTTATAGTACACCACCGTTTATGTGCAATAAATTATTTTATATTATTATGATTATCGTTATGAAACTCAACCACAAAGGCAATGGGTAATTGCGCTTTATTTTCAATGGCAACAAAACGTTTTATTTTCAACAATGGCATTTAATTTGACCGCAAACGTCCTTTACAACCGCTAAGGTGCATTATGTAATTAAATTTTATAGATAAGCTTCCGAATGAACATACAAAACAAGATTCGTTCGACTAAGCTGGAGCTAAATCTATAGTGAAAAGTGCGGTGTTTCGTTTGGTGGTGTTGCACACTATGTATATCCGATGAAAACATGTTTGTCCTACACCGAATGAACACGGGCACACGCAATCGTTCTGACAAGATATTAGCATTAATCAGCATCATATTTGACACATTGCTATTCACAATACGACATTATTGGAACTACAGGCGACTGTTGCTATTCTCCAGAAATTATACATTTGTTTTACACACATGGTCCTTGTGCATGGCTTTTGGTCCTTTTCTTCACACCTGTTACGTCCGATACGGCTATGTCGGAAACGGGTATCGGAAATGGACGTCAAGACTTGCTAAGTAAGACACTGATCTAGCTGTAGCTGTAATAATCTAACACATAATTCTTACACTGTAAATCGTGTTGATAGTTCTGATCAAACGTATTTCGATTGAGGTGCGTCAGGTTACTTGCCTATAGAAAACCACTGCTCTATTACTTGATCTTTTTACTATTACTCAAGTTTCAGTAGGCCTGTGAAGGATACGACACTGAGTCACTGGGATGGGGTTTCCAAAGGTCAGTCAGTACCTTGTGAGACAGTAAATTATATCAATGGCTACTGTAATGATATATTTAACAAAGGAGTTTACCGACACAAAGATAATAAATATTATGAGTTATGAGACGTCTATGACAGATGACTATTCTCTTTCGGACAATTGATTATGATAAACGAAGAGCAAAGACTACGATCTCCTAGTCGTGTTTATAAAAACTTCTCAATCATGAGTCATGCGATCGCAGACAATTTCAATCACGATTCAAATGGCTTCAACAGAAAAGTTGTACAAACACAACTTTTTAATGGAATGTTGGATGGTTAGCCTCATGTTGCCCTAGTCATGACATGACACTAAACTCTCCTTGGCCTTAGGGCGCAAATATCACTTGTTCGAGACGAGTTGATTTTGTTTATTCATAGAGCGGTACCAATTGCATAATTAGTATTCGATTAATATGCGGCGAATATTCTAGACCAACGCGAGCTACGCTTTTGTCTAAGTCTAGACAAGAGCGTTGTTCGCTCTTTGCTCGTCGATAATTCTTGTACAAATACTTTGAAGATCACAAACCGGTTCAAATTGAAATGTTAATGTATTCCCTAACTCAGGTACAAAACGTTCATCCTCAAAATGCATCGACTGATCAACATTCCAAGACGATGTCATTACGTTAAATATTTTTCCAACGCAGGCACCTTTGTTAGAATTATGTTTTAATTACTGAAGCTAGTATTTTTTCAGGAGGATTTGTCTTTCCATTGAATTGTAAGTCGCTACTGCGGCTGCGTTACGCAATACCTAGCTAAAAGCTGAGCTCAAACACAGTAAACAATACAATTTAGTACATTGGTTATAATTTTGTGATCAGAACAAAGATGACTTTGATGTACATTGATTATCATTATGTTGGTGTTCAATTAGAACATTATTTATTTATTTATTTATTTTAAGGAAAGCTTACAGACTAATGACAAACATAAAAAAAAATCGTGGGTAAGAAAAATGGCTAATTACAAGCTTCCACATGTATACATCGCGCTACAAATCATTTGCGTTGACATGTTGTATAATACAGCGATACATAGAATAAAATTCTAATTATAGGTAGACAAAAATTCAAATAAAGTAATGTAATATGTCGAGTCGTGCAACATCAAACAAATACAATTAATGTGAAGCATAACATTTACATCGAAGAAACAAAAACAATCCTGCACTCATTTCATTTTTGACCGCCGCCAAAATATTCTCTGCTTAAGGTCTTTCTAATCTTATGTGCGCTGGTGCAAAAGAGATCGACTTCCAAGTGTATTGGTAAGGTATTGAAAGCTGCGGCACTACGTATAAGGAAGGCGTTACGCCTGTAATTGGTCGATGCGCATGGTGTCTGCAGCAATGGCCGTGTTCGTAGGCTGCCTTGGTTAGTGCGAAGAAGTATTTTGCCAAGTAGTTCGGGACAATCTACCGAGCCGTTTGCTATTTTTGCCAAAAAACATATGTCATTTATGTCATTGTCAACATTGTCATTATAGCTTAGAGTCATGAGAATACTTATAATAGCTCGATCAGCTTCAAACCCGGCATTAGGTATAATAAGTGTGATTTATCACAGGGTTATCCCAACTTAATTATTCTGAGTTTGTCAGCACTCTTTGGTTCTCTGACTTAGAACGAATTATGCACCTGTAAATTAAAACACCTACATTAGTTGCCTCAGTTTGAGCGAAATTCGAGACATTTCTCCAAGGGGTGTTGCATTTCCAATTAGGACCGGAAGCGGCGAACAAATCTAATTAAAAAGGCGGCATTTATTAGAAAAGACACATCGGCCATTAAACACATTGCCGTTAGCCGGTCTTACCACTTTCACCTTCACGTTCCAAGTTAATTTGGGATCATTGCATTTAATTGATAGTAAGTTTTATTTAAAGACGTTTTTAGGTTTAAATTAGCATATTAATTGTAACGTTGCTGAGTAGCTCAGCGCACTTGCTAATGAGTGCGGTCATCGACTCCTAAACTGTAGTACGTGGAGCGAGCCACGCGAGCCGCGATGAGTCAACGTAGGGAGCCTATATGCACTTGTTAGATTGAGCCTTCTCTAATATTACCAAGTAGGTATCACTTGTATGTGTACATCATGCGATGTTATGGTTGACGTGGCCCTAAGCTACAGGCCCACGACTGGTCTTCAGCTGCGTGGGAATACCACCAACTGCTCCAATTACTTCTGTCATGTTTTTACCGATCGTTGGCTTTGCCCGACGTATTCAGCTGTTACTTCGTTTGTAAGGTGCTGTCTTGACTAGTGGGTGCAGTGTTACGGCCAGGGCGTGCTATGCGTTTTGTCTGCACTTGAAGTGTTATATCACATCTCTCAGCTGTTCCCTTGCATAATATTTCAAGTTATTCAAAGAACTGTCATCATCAAGATTGATATAGCTCTAATAACATGAATGTCAGTCTGGTGGTGAGGTCATTACCTACGTATACCTTCAGACAAGTATATTTCCATAACTGGTGCACCTACGTGGATGTATAGCTCTGACGCAGCACTCATTTCACAATACCAAACTAATTTGCAGCAGACCGGTATCGGTAGCCTTGCTGTCTCTAACAAGGCGAGAATTTCGAGATATATGTTTATGTTAACAACAGAACAATAATTACAATAACCGTGACAAAATTGAATGAATGAGGTTCAGAGCAAGTAAGTGTGTATTAAGAATATGTATTAATCAGCTGTGGATTTGAATAGGTAACATACTCGTATTCATTTGATTATCGTATAAGTCGATCGCCCCAAATTGAAAGGTACCTAGGCTAGCCCGATAATGTATTTAAACTAGAACACTTCACAACATTCATTTCCGTTAGATTAACTGCCTCGTCCTGAAGCTGAGCACCTTTATGGAACTGGCTCCATTTGATTGCAGGGAATTTACATCCTAATATTACGTTTAAGTGGTATAACCAAATTACTATGCAATATGTTCATGAACATAATACAACAAGCAATGGCTCTGGGTGTTGTGTATGTGAGTTTATATGTTTGTAAACGCACCCACGATACAGGAAGAAATTCCTAGTGTGGGGCAACGTTTTTTAAAAGAAAGAAAGAAAGAATGACCGAAAAATGTTTTTTTAAACGTTTCCCCACACTAGGAATTTCTTAATGTATCGTGGGTGCATTTACAAACATATAAACTCTCATATACAAACACCCAGAGCTGGAACAACTATCTGTAGGTCATACAAATATTTGTTCCGTGTGGGAATCGAACCCGCGACACGCAACGCAGCAGTCAATCGCTCAACCACTGCGCCAACCGTGCGCCCAAAATTGATAATTTTACAAGTGTCTATTACTATAAATGTCTATTATACTAATTATTCACATATCAATCGTATAGCAGCTGTACAAACATATTGTATGGCATTAGAATTATTTAGTATAATTATGGAACAGAACAGCTGGCTTTTGTTACAATGCTGGTTACCACTCCATTTCCCGTAGCCTCGACATCCGTACAAAAGGACCGTGAATGTATGATAAGGTTACATGTCAAAAATGTATCACAGTTGACATGATAGGCAGCTCATTCTTCTGCCAGTCTTCTTGCGACATTCCGGGACGGTGACACGAGCGGAAAACTGTTTTCTCTTTGAGGATACGAAAGTATTTGTTCAAAGAAACGCGGCTGTTTGTGAAGAGAGCGATGACGTCACAGTTCATCAACTGAGCGTTAGTTTCTCTTCCACAGACATCATTGATAAAACAATGAAGCTGATAACCGAGATTAATGTTTAACAATAATTAAGGAAACAGAAATGAGAAGATATAATTATATTAATATTAGCAGCCGGCGCGGCGCTAGGTCGTCGGCAAGGTAACGTTGAAGCCCGCAAGGTGGACTTGTACTCACGCGCACTAGATATCCTATCCGAGAGAACTTTGACACATTTCTTGCTACTACTTAATTGATAAAGTCTGGGTTATCTGTGACGTTCGGACAATGTTTTTGTTTTTCAATGATAACACTATTTTTTATTTTTATCGCCTTTGGATATTTTTAGCATTTACCTAAATTTGTATTTTTGTTTACAAAAAAATTAGCAGTTTGATCTTGTTCAAGTCCGGGTAAAGAACAAACACCTTCTTATAATGTTTCTGAGGTTAGCGATTCATAAAGAGTATCCAAAATATAAGGAAAATGAATAGTTTTCGTTGTGCACAAAGAAACTGACTGCTACGTCAATTTGACGTTATTCTTCTATCATTTAAAAAGAATAGAGTCTAAAGAATAAAGTCTTTCTGAAGTTTCTCCATTCATTTTTAACCCCCGACGGAAAAAGAGGGGTGTTATAAGTTTGAGGTGTGTTGCTGTGTGTCTGTCTGTGGCATCATAGCGCCTCAACGGATGAACCGATTTTGATTTAGTTTTTTTTGTTTGAAAGGTGATTGTATCGAGAGTGTTCTTAGCTATGTTTGAATAAAATCGGTTCAGCCGTTCATTTTACTGTTTAGATCGTGATGTTATCGCAAGATAAATGTGTCGGGGGTTTTTTTAAATTTTGAAATTTTACTTGTTATAGTCTTATCAGGACTTAGATCATGGGTTCTCCATGTTCCAATCAATCAATAGGTCGCCTTTCAAAGATCTTTACTACGATTCTTACAGTGTCTTAGAAAAATCTCTCATGATCTTGAGTCCGAAGCCGTATAACCTCAAAATGTAGGGAGTCTGCCCCCAAAAGCGATCCTACTCATAATTTATTTAGAACGTAAGAAAATGATGTTTGACAGTTATGTTTACTAACGGATTTTTACTCAAACACTGGATTTTAATGCCCATCTAGTCACGAGAGGTCATTGTTCCAATTGCCTCGCTTCGAGTAAGTAAACATGACTACAATTGTACATTCTCAGCGCATTATCTTCATTAAGTACTTCTAGTCTTATAGTTGGAGTCTGGAGCTCTGTAGTTTATCGTATTCCTCAGCATTTCAGCCTCTTCGATCGTATATATGTGCACTGCTAGAGTAGGATATCACTGACGAGGACGACCTTATTCTTTGGCTTGCAGTTTGCTTTCTCTGTCCTTAGTTTAGTTAGTCGAGTTTTATTTATTTGTTATTGTTTAGATAGTAATAGAGAGCACTACGTGGTTACGTGGCGTGGTGCGTGGCCGTGACGTGCGGCGACCTCTAAACAAACAAGTCGATAGCTTTGGCACGCTCGCAGATACACCGCTGGCGTATTTTTGTAAACAACTCATTTATTTTATACACCGTGCCCCAATGTTAGTATTGTAAATGTTTACGATGCTGATGAACGTTGTGGGAGGAAAACTACTTTTCTGTTAAATTTAACAGCAGAAGAATATTGAAAACAAATACTTTTGTGAGTTTAATAGGTATTGTTGTATCACTATATATATACTACGCAAAACAAAGAGCCACTAGGTATTTAGGTTATACCATGAAAATTATAAGATTATCTCATTGTTTAATTAACGTAAACATAAAACATAGTTATTGTTTACCAGTTAGGCTACTAACTGTTGAAATTACTTAATTAATATACATGTTTATTTGACATTTGGTAAAAATTACAATTTAGGATAAAAAACACAACTAACAAAAAGGCGCTAAAAACTAAAAAAATCTTCCATCTTTTTTTTTATAACGGGTAGGGGAGCCTCCTCTTTTGGCTATGCACTCTTGTAGCCTGGAATGCATGCTCTCAATCAAATGCCTCACGTTTTCAGCTGGGATCTCTTCCCAGGCACTTCTCAAAGCGTCAATAAGTTGCTGCTGGTTGTAGACCTCTTGCGCACTCTCTCTAACCCTTCTCTAACCATGTGGGACCAATTAAAAATTGGTCCCACATGTGCTCGATCGGATTAAAGTCCGGACTGTTTGCTGGCAACGGCAACATTTTAAAGTGAGTGCCATCCAGTACAGACTGGGTCGCATGAACTGTATGTGCACGGGCATTGTCTTGCATCAGGAAGAATCCAGGACCCGTTCGCTGTGCAAATGGGATCACATGAGGTCTGATGACTTCCTCAATGTAATGCTGAGCAGTTACGGGACCCTCATTTAAAATTGCGAGCTCAGTTTTGCCGTGTAAACTTATCCCCTCCCCTCGAAACGCCCAATTTCGTGAATGTAGGCTGCCGAAATTCGCTCGCCACGTCGCCTCCAGGCCCTGATGCACCGATAGTCATAAGAAAATTTTACTTTGCACTCATCTGTGAAAAGCACCATGCCCCACTGGTTTATGCTCCAGTCCAAATATTGAAGGGCAAACCTTAAGCGATTTGCACGTTGAGCCCTGGACGAAAGAATTCGAACAACTCGACGTTTTCATGTTTGCTGGTCTTCGTGCAATCGGTTACGGATCGTTTGGTCTCTGACACGAGTACCCGTTGTCCATCGTAGGCGATTCTGTAATTTACGAGCCGTCACTGTGCGTTCTCGGCGGGCACTTAGCCAGATGTACAGTTGTAATGCTAACTCTACACGAACCAGGTCTCCGTGAAACACTGCCAGTCTCTTGGAAGCAATTCCAAGCATTTTGTATAGCTTTTCGATAAAATCCAGGTGCAAATCCTGAGACCGCTGCGAATTTCCTTCTTGGATCATTGTAACGGCTCTGGTTGCAGTAATTGCGTCTATAAGTCTTCGTATTTGTAGCATATTTAACTTAAGATGTTATTTAAACAAATTAAGAAAACAAATTTGCGATTATTTCAGATTACCATGAAGATAATCGAAACGAAACTTCTCGCATCCTCTACCAAAATAACATTCTTCCAACAACGCCTTCATGCACTTGGTCGCCACTTCTTTGAGCCCCAGCGGCATTCTGTTCTGCGAGCAATTTTTCGAGCTATGTCGATAACCTCACATGGTTTCCCTGCGCATCTCTTCATTTGAGAAAATGTCGATCATCACTTGACCTCAGTCGATCAAATCTTAACATAAGAGCTTATAAACTCGAAAAATGCCAACTTGAATATCAGGGTAAACAAGACAATTAAAATAAAGAGCATTGATTTATATCTCGGCTCAGTGTTCACCTTTTTAGACAATAGACTGTTTGGCCAACCTTGGCGCGGCGACCAGATCATTGTAAGGCAATAGTGCGAGCTGATTGAACACCTGTTGATAAACTGGCAGTAACGCTGCGTTTACTATCGGGCCCCGGGGATTTTCAGTTATGATCACTAAGAAGCATTGAGGCCTTTCCTTCCTTATCAAATGCAGATGTCTGTTTTCATCGTCAATTGC
The DNA here is from genome assembly GCA_964057195.1 of Orthosia cruda. Classification (NCBI taxonomy): domain Eukaryota; kingdom Metazoa; phylum Arthropoda; class Insecta; order Lepidoptera; family Noctuidae; genus Orthosia; species Orthosia cruda. Next base: position 1,679,488 of record OZ059835.1, on the reverse strand, counting down.
TTTTGTTGTGACATTTCCTTTTATTGAAACTTGAATGAATTTATAAGTAGCAGACCGGAATCATTGTTTGCGCGGTTGATGGCAATACGCTCGGCCGCTATTACATGGGACTTGCACACAACTGGCGGCATGTGGCTGTACATAACATGTATACGGGTGTATGTTATGTGAATTGTAAATATTACTATTCATTGCATTTGAAACTAAACAAGCCTGCAACATAATAATCCCATTCTCCACCATGTTTGGTCGAAACGTGACTTCACATAATCAGCTCATCGGCAGACTAGACCAGTTTTGTCACATGGAACATCTGAATATTGATGTTCTTCTGAAACAACATCCTGAACAGCACTTAATGTATGCATGTTGCTTCTCGTTATCCTTAGTCTACATATAAGGAAAAGAATGTTGTAGTAAATAAACAATTAGTATGCGTAGCTGTACCACCGGTATGACTAATATATAATGAGAGCGTGTGTAAGAATAAAAAAAAAAACTAGTTCTTGACTTGATAAATTGGCACTGTATTATAGAGTGAAAAATGTGAACACGGCAGAGATGCATTTGCTCTGAAGTTGTACACACACACAAACAGTAATAATTTGAATAAGTATTACATACGTGCTATGCTTGGACGGGACGGCGAGATGCTCTGCACAAGTGTCATTCTGTCAACGTTAGCGATTGGAAATATTACAAAAATGTATGGGAACGTCAAACGGTATCGGGCTCTTGTTTCATGGTCCGAAGCGATATCGGCCGTAAGTGCTAATCTCAATTTTACAGGGCTTCGGACCGTTACTTATTGATATTTCGCTCTGTTTTTTCAGGTAGAAAATGTTGATTTGATGAGTGTTTAGCAGAAGAATGTGGTAAGATGGTAGCTATCCATGATTGGAAGTGTTTTCTTTATTTAATATTTCAGGTAAACATACTTACATAACTTGGAGGGGGATTTAGCAGCACTTATCGAGCGTCACAGCGACGCGATAAGGAATCTTTATTGACTAGTTGCGGCATCAACATAATATTGTGAAGTCGCCGATAACAACATTTATTGCTTTTACAATAACAGTTCCTTTTGTGGCGCGATGGACTTCGGTAAACTATAAATCGATGATATATTGCACGTTTATTATCTGATATTTTTTTGGGTCTGTGGCTTAGGCCCCCAGTGGTCGAGGCACCTGTGGCCGACGGCCCCGATTCGATTAATTTATTTCAAAGCAGTTTTTGTTCAAATGTAGGTACTGTCAGGCACAAATATATTGTACAAAAATAATAAATGTATTTTGATTGTAAGTATTTGTATAATATTAAATCATAATTATACTTATAACAAAGAAATGCTTTTATATTGGTTGTATCTTTAAAAAAATGAAAGGCTTAGTTATTTATCATTATGTATAAAATTTATTTATCTCAATAAGAAATCTAGTAAAAAAAATGTATATAAATCACAGTTTTCATGACATCAAGAGAATGATTTAACCTAATTATTAAATAAATAATCAGTCTCAAATGTAAAAAAATAAGATAGTGATTTTAAATAGTCAGTCTTAAAAATTACTGCAGAGCAACTAACTTTTTACATAGTGAAACGTTCTTATTATCTTTGTACCAATAATAATTATACATAATCAACGATGAAACCTTAAACAAATGAGAATAATTAACTAATTATAACAGTCAGTTTCAATAGCAATAACAAAACAAAATAATCAGGCTTAAACAAATCACTTTCTCGAAACTATTCAGGATATTTTCGACCCCCTGTAAATTCGTTATGGATAAAGCTAGAAGCCTGAACTTTCAGCGATTATGAGAACATAATATAACTAGGCATAATCCTAAATTACATTCTATTTGTAGGTACTTGTACTGAGTTGTACTTTAGGAATTAATGCAAGTCAAAATTCCTTAATTTCGTCACTGACTGACTCACTCACCGATCATCAACATTCTAATGTGCTTCTAGTAGACAAGCTTCAAATTTTGAATACAATTAGCCAAACAGGCTATTAGCAAAAAGCAAGGAAAAACTAAAACAACCCACAATTTCTAACCCGTTTCCTAGACGTACAAATTACAAACCGCATGAGCAACTTTGTAATCCTATATGCATAAAACGGATAGTCCTAGTGGGATAACTTATTCAATAGGAACCTAAATAATTAGGTAGCAAACAAACAAATTAACCGACTTGGTTTTACATTAGAAGAATACAATAATGTCGACCCCTTATGTAAAACCAAGTCGGTTAATGTGTTTGTATGTAACCTAATTATAAGGGTACCTACTGAATAAACTATCCGACTTAGTTTTACATTCGATCTCATTACTTTTTAACCGACTTTCCAAAAAGGAGGAGGTTCTATGTTCGACTTCATGTTATGTTCACTGATTACTCCGTCAATTGAGGACCGATTTTGAAAATTCTTTTTTTGTTTGAAAAAGTATGTTCCGAAATTGGTCCCATTTTAATTTGGTGCAGATCTGATGAAGAACTTCGGAGATATACAACAGAACTCTTCAATAAATAACGGCAAATCTCTCGAGATTGCTGCAATCGCATGTCTGTTTGTTGTTTATAACATTTCATAACATAACATCACGCCAGTTCGCTCTTAAGGGGTAAGCAGATCTCTCCTTTCACCGGTTATGTTCAAGTTTCATGAAATCTATTCTGGCGAAATAGTTCCCTTACTAACTTGCCTATTAGGTACGTACAACTAAAAAGTGAAAAATAAAAAACTTTTTGCAAAAAAATACTACCGACTTCCAAATACAAAACTACAAAGTGAAAAATAACTTAACTTTTTGAAGTCGGTGTCCATAACGCAAAAAAATGGTACCTACGAAAGACACCGACTTCAAAAAATTAAGTTATTTTTCACTTTGTAGTTTTGTATTTGGAAGTCGGTAGTATTTTTTTGCAAAAAGTTTTTTATTGTGGTTGAAGGATTTATTCCGTTCTAATACCACCAACTAATTCCACTGGTATTTGTTGCAACTCATTTTTATTTTGTAGGTATTCCGAACGGATACCACTGTGCGAACGAATACCAACAACTTGAATTTGGTACAGTCAGCTCAGTCAAATCTAATCATATTAATGGCAATGGCCCATTTTTGGCCATGAAACGCACAACAATTTACTTTTGTTAAAAAAAAAAAACTTGTTTTATGTTTATTAATCGCAGTATTCATTTATCCAAACAAAATTGCAGTAATTTGTTTTTTTTTCATTATCTCTTCTAATTACATACAAAGCATTTTTACTAACTGTACCTGTACTGTCTTTGAACTTTGGTATTCGTTTAAACAATGTTACGTTCGGCATAAAAATAATTGTTATAAACAAACAAATACCAGTGGTATTAGAACGGAATAAATCGGTAGAAGAACTGCGCCGCGAGACTTCTGTTTTTTACATGTTATGTTTTTGAAGTGGTAGGGTAGGTGGGGTAGGATAGGGTAGGTCGGGTTTGTTGCCTTTTATTTATATATTTGCCCAGTATTTGTTTTTTTATCTTAGCAGAATGATTAATTTCAACAGTAGGGGCAAACTCGACGCATTGTTCATTAGTTGCTAATCTATTCACAATAAGTATCAGTATAAACACAAATCGTAATTACTCATCTGTGTATAATATGTAATGTGACAAACACCGCGCGCGCTATCTGATAAATGCAGACAGAAGGACCAAGGAACAGGCACTTGGCGAATTTAAAGAAAACTCTTAATTTCGAGGCATTTATTTCAACTAAAATCTTTGCAGCCTCTTTTGAATTGTCAATGAGTCAGTGAGTTAGTGAGAAAGTTGATGTTTTCGTTTTTTCATATTACCTTTGATGAGATCTTTGTGGCGAAAGAAATTCTAGTACGCGTTTATTTTTAGGAATTTAGAAGCTGCCGATAATCTATACTAATATTATATTTTTGTATGTAACGAATAAACTTATAAACTACTGAACCGATTTCAAAAATTCTTTCTCCGTTGGGAAGCTACACTATCTCCGGGTGACATAGGCTACTTTTATCCCTGTATTGCCATGAGAACGGAAACTACGCGGGTGAAACCGCGAGGCGTCCGCTAGTCACAAATGAACAAATTGGGGATTAAGTACTACAGTGAAATATTAATCCTTACCAACAATCTTTTAAGGACTATGTTCAAAGTCAAAATTGTTTAAGCGGCACTTAGAACGTCGAAATAATAAATTTAAAAAAATATAATAATTGATTGTACTGTTCTTTTACGTTCGCCCAGTTAGTTAGTTTAGAATATTTGAGAGTCTCCTTACGCCAAGGATCAAAGCATCAAGTGATGTAAGCCGTGCAGCATAAATTACTCGCACATGGCAATACAGGAAGTAGAACGAGGCGACTGAATATTTTACTGGCATAATGGAAGGATGCCTTTTATCGATCCTCTGACAATAAGCGTTATAACAATGCAATAACATTAGAGAACAGGCGACGAGTTTACGATCAAAAGATCAAACAAACCTGTTACAGAACGTTTTTATTTTATATGGCAACAAGTCGAGATCGAGCATTGTTGTGAGAATAAACTATAAGACGATGATAACCTTAAACTGCGTCTTAACATGTTTAAGTATAAACCAGCGAGGTTAGGGTGAGATCCGGCAGGGTGCGCAAATGACGATGACCGAGGAACACAAATAGCACCGGCCCGTAGATGTGACCTTGAGGTACGCTCCCTTTTTTTGCAGACAACCATCATTTCTGCCACAATCACATTCTCGAGGTCAATAGCCTGCTGGAGGACCCTTCATATTCCTTGTATTTTAATTAGTTGAAACGTGTCTTATGTATTATTGTACCTGTTTCTCAGCACTAATTGTGGAGAGTGGAGGCCAGCACCATTCACAAAAATTATGGAAAGTGCTGGTATAGTAGTTAACCTTAGATTCCAAATTGATCTACGTTCTTTAAGATATCTAAGATTTTAAAACGAGATTATAAATAGCCAAAATCTACTGGAGCCGCCTCTCTCGGTTGCCCTTGCCAACTCGTGTGGGAGTGAGATCACTGAGTTGAACACTTTGTTCTATCTACTGCCACGTTCACATCGTCATTATTGTTTTGATTTACAACAGGTACGCATTTACGGCCCGTGCCACCGTCCAACCAGCTGTAAATGACTACATTCTTTGAGATAGTGGGTATGGAGCAGACTATAATTTAATGATGATGTTTTGTCCCGTAAATAAATGTCACATTGTATTTATTTATGTCCAACTTCACTTCACGTAGAGTAAGGACGATGCTCTTTCATCTTTGAGGCAGTTCTGTTTCGAAGGCTCACGACACCCGATGGCATGCATCATAATTACGAATTATTAAATATTTTAAACATGCTTATAGGTAATTATTTTGAGGCTAAAAGCAGCAGCGATCGTAAGGCACTTTGATGCAGAACCTGAATATTGACTTTCACCGTCGAGCCGCAAGCTTTTGACTCGACAAACAAGTCTCAGGGTTTGAAAGTCCAGCGCGCTCGCGAAATAACGGCTGTTGAGCAATGTTTGCAATATTTTTGGCAACAAAATGATTTTTATGAGCGCAAAACATAGGTCTCGGTAACAGATCCCCGAGAGACTGCCTGGGCAACAACAACTAGTACGAGAGACATGGAGAAAGACGACAGATCCAGACAGATACGTAGGGAGTCTAGTCTACTGTGCTATGTATATTATAAATGTTTTCTATTCCAATCTGCGCGGCCCGGTTCCGCCCACTGCCGATGCCGCATTCTTCAAACAAAACTACAACAATGTATAAACATTGCATAACACCGGTGTATCATCACATCTGTTAGCTCACAACGCTTGTGTTTTCTACAAACAACCTAACGTTGCAGTGGATGTTTTAGGCATATAAAAAGGAAAACTTTCTTTTTCCAAACTTCAGAGCTTCGAAGTTGTTCAACCCATATCGAGGATATGGGTTGAACATATCTGGATATGGTCCTAGAGATGCCTTGTATAGTTATGTTTAAGATGCCTGATGCACACTGCGAATTCCTAGTATTTTTTTGTGAATGAGAGGGTAAACTGTCGAATTCAGCTGATTCAGCATAGGGACACTAAGCTGAATCAGCTGAATTCGACAGTTTGCAGCGTGTGCAGTGCAGCCTCTAAATGTACGAGTCATAAACTCTCCATCGGAGCATTCGGAAGCCAATGACTCCCAGAGAAACCCTGATAGTGACAAATTACATTGGTTAATTAACGAGGAGCTGCTGTCTTGCTACACCATAATATTATACAGACTTATGACGCGGCGCCGGCGACGCCGACGCTAGAGAATGATCAATTTCTACGAGTCGATGAGCTCGTCGAAACCTTTCAAGCTCATCATTAAACTGTGGTTCGTTATCATTGCGTCATAGGCTGCCGATGACTTCCCAAGGACGATGCATGTTTAAGTATACACACTATGAATAAGCATTGTAGTTTTGGAGTAACAACAACGACCAACCGTTATAGTTAGTGAAAGTTTTACGAAAGTTACTTAGGTATATCACGCTTTCCAAATATTTGTATCAATTTGATGCTCTACGCGGCTCAGCAGATTAGTTGGCGCCTATATTGAGGGATGCGCATCTATATGAATACCGAAAGTAGCATATCTAAGTGATGAGATCATTGGGAGGCAGAGGCAATCTAGGCGGATGGTGCATATGGGCAGATGTTATTATTATATTTTTTCCGAATTGTCGCACTCCAGGGTATGAGGCTGACCATAATAGTATCATCGTGAATACTGAAACCAGTTCCCGATTGCAGTGTCTGTTGTTTGCAATCAAAGCTCAAAAACCATATATTTTTAAGATTTCATGCATTTTAAAGTTTGAGTTCTATTATTGTTACTTGGACTAATCGTATTTAAGGCCGTACCCTGACCAAAAAATCAGCATGAGATTTGAGCATTCCTATTGGCCTACCGCCACTCGTGGCGCATGACTTACAGTAGTGAATACGCCCAGATTTTAGAATAACTTCTTTATAAAATCGAATATTGGTCTTTTGAAAAAAATAAATCTACCAAAATGTTCGTTATCAAATTGTCTATCCATTAGTGTTAGTACAAAAAATTATTAATGAACACTTTACGAGGAGATGCATGCTATCAATCATTATTTCTCATTTTTATGGTTTTGTTGGAAGGAGATTAGTGAAACATATGATACATTTAAAAAAAAAATACTACAATTTTGGAATCAATAATATGTAGAAATTTAATGTATTTTAATTAGTTGGTTTTTCATTTTAAATAACGATAGCTCCTAAAACTGCACGAAAAACGGCTAGCGCGGCGTTTTGGTCGGGGTAGCGCCTTAACAGGATTCTTGAAATACTCAAGTATGTAAATTGCTAAGCTTGCCGTGTTTTACATATTCGTTACGGTGCTAGTGTGTGTAGTGCATAGTGTGGACGCACCAATTTACACCTTGTCCAGAGGCTCTGCGGCCTGCGCGCTACACAAGTGGCATTCTATCAACGAAAGCGTGGCGATAGCGATTGGAAAAACGTCACAAATGTTTAGGAATATCAAACGCTATCGAAATGTCACGTGATGAATCCCTTACTTTTTGGCATTCCCACCATCGCGTCGCCAGTCCATCGCTGAAATCGAATGACACTTGTCTAAAGCTAATATAGCCTTCAAGATGCTCACAAGTAATCGTAGCGTTTATTGTGGAACGGCGCGCCCCCGCGCCCAGGCTGCGGTCCATTGCTCTGACCTTTTTGTTTAATTTAACGAAACGAATATTATTATTTCATGACTCAATATTATCGAACAAAAACATCAACAATTACGCCAACTTACGTACCTACGCTATGTTTGCGCAGTTGATTAAGCATCCAATACGCAAAGGTAAGCAAAATAAGTATCAGTGAGCAAAATAAAAAGGTTATTTGTCAGGCTTTAGATACCGACTATAATAAAGCAAGCAGTTCATGCCTCCGAGCTGTACCTGCAGTCTAATGTGCGTAGGTTAATTCGGCAAAGAACAAGGGTGACGACACGTTTAAAATAATGACTTCCGTATTGCGTAATACACAGGAAAGGGTCATGGAAAGGATATGTGAATTAAACTCATAGGGTGGAGGACGTACCCTTTCGAAATTATTTAGGCAATACCGAAAGCATTGTCATACTCTTTCATGGAGTTGTTCCGTTTGCCGTGCCGAACTCACTAACGCTATTAGGCTGCTGTTCTTGAGGTGAAGGAATGAAACACAATATTGTTGAGCACACAAAGTAGCGTGTATTTGCTAATATTTAGGTCTTACACTGTTTATGCTAATGTGAAGTGTTTTGCACATATAAAGATGGCTGAAAATACTAAAAGTTCGTATCGCCCGTAGGTGCGAATCAAATTACTAAAAGACTCGTGATACTGGAAAACACTGACTGTTTTCGGGAGTCACCATTAACTACTGACTAAATACACGTTCGCAGCGTTTGTTAGAGCATAGACCCGCCACACAGGACCCGTAAAATAAATTATAATAAAAAATATAAAAACTGTTTTATCAAGAAAGTGCACCAAGCTAGCAATATGACTATCTATTTTCATAATTGTTATCTACTTTATTAGCATTTCTAGCTGATAAAAGTAGATAACAATTATGAAAATAGATATATGATTAGTGTCCTACCGAAAGTGGTTTTTACGACCGAAACCGAAAATGAATTTCGGCAACCGTCTCAGTTTCGGCCGAAACCGAAATTTCCTTACAAGGACCATGTTTTGAGGGAAAAATAAAGAAAACGTTATTATAATCAATCAGTCTCTATTTTTTTATCTTTAAAAATCAAATAGCTATGCATTCTTCTACATTTTTTGATGTTTACTACCTACTCTTATGCTAAATCCCTAGCTAGAGTTAGCACAGTCAAAGACTTGGGAGTAGTATTTGATTCAAAATTATTATTTGATCAACGAGTAGATCAAATCATTAATTAATCATCAAAACCACTAGGGTCCATTTTGAGAGTCTCATCTGAGTTCAGGAGCATCAAAACCATTAAAATTATCTTTTGTACTTTTGTTTGCAGCCATCTCGAGTATGCCTCTCAAGTCTGGAATCCCAATAACAACATATACATCAAACGATTGGAAGGCATATAGATATTTTTTTTTTGAGGTATATTCAATTCCGGTCTAAAACTTATTCTCCCACTTATCGCCTTTGCTGTAATAGGTTCCATCTACTTCCTTTTTCTGAACGTAGAACAATTGCAGACTCAACGTTTTTATTTAGAATCGCTAATGGTTCAACCGAGCTGCCCGAATTACTGAACAAAATTGGACTGCGGATTCCTTCTACTTTTCGGCGCAATTCCTGTCTATTGCATACTTCTGTGGTAGGAACGCAATACATATTTAATATGAGCGAGTCATACATATAATGCGATCTGCCGGGACGTCGACATCGATGTTTTCCATACTAGCATATCAAAATTAAAAAGGACTCTTTGTAATCTCTTCTTTGATAACGTAAACTAATTAACTAAAAATCACGCTGTTTGAGTCACATTTTTAACCGACTTCAAAAAGGAGAAGGTTCTCAATTCGGTTGTTTATTCGTTTTCTTTTTAATTATGCTACTGTTTTTACTTAAAAAATACTTTTTTTTTGTTTATAAGCTCTCTTCTATCTGTGAAAACTTTTAATTGGCCTTATTTTTGTTACTCACATTTGTGTTAAATTGTTTTGCTGCAAGTTTTCCTAAAACTGAAAAATAAATATCACGTGATACAAAATAAATCACACGAAAACTCACAACAAACAAAACGAATTGCAAACACAAGCCAGTCATGACATGATTAGGCACGTGGATGCGGCAAAATGTTTTTATCGCTTACTCGCTTGTATGGAATTTAACGCGGCGAACATGACCGATCAGAGCGCGAAACGGGATCTTCCCGAATGCAGTTTCGGTTTCGGTCGTAGTTTCGGCAGGTTTGCCGCCGAAACCGAAACTAAACCGAAACCCGTTTTTTGCCGAAACTCGACCGAAACCGAACCTTCGGTCGGACACTATATATGATTGTATGAGTAACAATAATGTGTTGTCCGTGTATATTTTTGTTACAATTAGGTAGTATTTCTTTGACAAGCCTTGTAATGTTTTCATTGTTGATAGTGTTATCATTATCACTTATCATTGAATGATATAATACTAAGCAGTCAAGACAGTATGTTTATAAACATCCCATGGGTGTTTTGGGTTCCTACACATAGCCATAATTTTTATAATTTATCAAAATTTGGTAGAAACCTATTCCTTTCAGAAGCAAAAGATAGAAATACAGAGGGGAGGTTGTTGCCCTGCTGTGAGACTCAACATACACATAAATAAATTCTGTTTCATACTTTTGCTGCCACAAAATGTTTTTTTTTAATATTTTTTTTCAGCCTTTTCTGTCCCTCTGCAGGGCAAAAGCCTCCCTTTTGTCCTTGTATTCCTCCATGTTTAGGGCAATTGTAGACTTTTATTTAATCTATAAGCTAACTGTTCTGTTGTTTAATATTCTTTCTTCATAATTTTCCTCCTTAAATACATCACTGTTACTTATTTCTATTTAATTACTAACCAATAGGATAAGACAATTATATTTTAATTGTTATCCAATTTAAGATCATTCTTGATGGCTTATTCAATTAATATTTAGTTAAGCTACAGATGATAGCTGTGATAAGGATTGACATTAAGAAGATATTAAAAGTGAATGATCCCACAAACACCTAATTAATTAGTGAGTCTAATGAATTGATTAATAAAACAACATGATGCCTGTATGCCTGAAGGGTTGGCCAGAGGAGCAGCTATAGAACATCCACACTTGGCCAGTTATCTTTTCATCATCAGCCATTTTAATGTTCCCACTGTTGGGACACAGGCTGCCTCTCTGTGGGAGAGGGAATGGGCCTTAATGCACCACGCGGGCCCAGTGCAGTTTGATGGATATCACATTTAAAGGTGTCATGTTTTAGTTCCAGCCTATTGCCATCAGCAGGACAGAAGTCCAAACTCCAGGCTGCTACTGAAACATTTCAGATGGAAATACCCAATAACACTCCGCCCAATCCAGGAATCAAACTAACACTTATGCTCAGAAGTAGAGCTTGCAACCAACAGGCAGAATGGTATGAAAACAAGACATGCTGTGTTTAAATAAGAAAAAAATGAATGCTGAAGTCTCACACTCATGTCTGAAGGAACATATTTATAGAACCATTTTTACAATGGTGATTTATTTTATATTTGTGTAACCTTTGTGGGGAGTCCAAATAAATAAACTGAATACTTTGAATCTGTTTCTATAGCTAGGCCATTTACTATTTTTATGATTATCAGTTTAAATTTTTGTACAAATATTAGTCTAACAGTTGATGGATTTGTACTTATGTAAATTTATAATTGTCCATAACAAAATTAATAAAAAAGTACACTTGATAAAAATATATTTTTGTTAGTTTTTCTGAGAAAATTGGCCTGTAGTGATATACATAATAATATATACCCATTTGATAACAAACTAGGTAGCAACTTTTTACTTCCTTATTTTTGGCACACATATTATTATCAAAAACAATAACAGTACAGTGGTTCGTCTTAAGGATGGAAAATGTTGTTAAAGGAGCTTTTATGCTGTTTATCAAAACAATAATGTTATGGATTATAGTTACACGGGAAACCAATATCATTTTATGAGTTTGAAAACAACCACATTGAAAACCAATAAGTTTCCTTTGAGTTTAAAAAATAAACATCAAGCAGATATGTATGCGTAGCAGAAAGCTACAAGGTCTGCGTAGGCAGGCCAGTACTCACCCACATGCAGAGCGGCTCCTGCATCATGAACGTCATGACGTCCACGAACTGCTCGCTCACATTCCTGGTGCCGTTGAGCGTCGGCGCCGGCAGCAGGCGCTCGCCCTCACCCGGCTCCATGGAGTCCTGCCGGCCCAGAGTGGCGTTAGCCCGCCAGTTCGGGTCACTAGTCACACTCAGCGCATAATAAACAGCGATCGAAAGCAGCGAAACACTTCCCGCGGTGTATACCTTGAGATTCGGCAAGGGCAACCTGTCTACGAGTGTCACAGGCATGACGGACGCACAAATGTACTCTAGCGCGGCAAATAAACACTTATACTACACCACAATTTAGAACATAATGACATCGGATTGTTTTATAACGCAGTTTTATCAAAATAGTAAGACACGACACATCAAGCGCACTACGGCAATCGACGGCAGATAAACTGGGTTACCACTTAAGTGTGATGTTGATTACCCGAGATTAGTTCAAACTGTACTGATTAGTACAGTTGGGATTTAGCGACGCCTTTAATATTTTACCCCGATTTCTAATGAATTTACTTTATTAGCACTTCATAAATATTCTCTATTTACTAGTGATATACGCTTGGGAATTTTTTTTACTCCCGTGTACATTTATATTGGGAATAAACACGAGTTTATGGCCACTCAAGATTCCCAAAAAGTTTTTCGTATTACTACTATGAGATAGAGTCTGGCTATTATCATAACTACGCATAAATCAAAAAAAGTGGGCATCCGAAAATTTGGGGAAGGTAACACCGTCTGTAAAATGAAAAAAATCAAACTGACTTCCAAAACAAAACACTACAAAGCGAAAAATTACTTTCTGTGTCTTTGGTACCTATTGTCCCGCCTAAGGGTATAGAATTTCTATATGTTCTGTGCATAGACCTAATAAAAAAACATGCCTACCTAAACCTTAAAATGGCACTTATAATGGCTGCCGATGCTATGGTTGTGTCAATCACGGAACACACACACATTAATAATACAAAAAGTAAACAACCATTTGACAGCAGGACTACCACGAACACAACCACAAATTTCGGCAAAAAATATGGCGAATATGACACGTACCTACAACTGTCACTAAGTCATAACAAAATGTTGCCATAATGAGCAAGAACTGAAAAATTGTTATCCCTTTTGTCAAATATGATTACTACATTAGAAAAAATGAGACAAAACGATGTTTCACATTCTGTATCGTATTTCACTAATTATTGTATAAGCTAATGTATGTATAGAACATTGGGGCGCCTCCATGTTTTTATTAGCTCAATGGTTCTGTGCTTATAGTTTTCCTTTATTCGATGTCCTATTTGTCTCTGACTAGTATACTAGTATATAGTTATCTGTGTTATTCGAAACCGACTTCTGAACCGTTTTTATAAAAAAGCGTGGTGTGCTTGATGTCAATTCTTATAGTACTTTATTGATAGATATTGGTAAAAGTAGAATCATTTGGCAAATATGTTATGAAGCTCCTTTTGAACCACCACCCACCCAGCTTTTTAACACGCTTTTATTAGCTTGGTATGTATCTATTTATGTACTATTCGTAATTTAAATTTATTGAAAATTATTTTATTTTCTACTTTTCAGTTTGGTTTTCTAGCGTGTTTTTTTTTTTTTTTTTTAATCAATTTTTAATTTTTAGTTTAATCAGTAATCCTGAAGATCCTGGTAAGGATAATGGGAAAACTATTTAAATTATTCATTCACATTCATTAATCGATCCATGATAAGTGTGCAAAGTTTAAAATTAATCCAACGTTATAAAGGGGGTGAAAATCACGTTTAAAGATTCCATTACATAGATACTTATAAACCAAGCAAATAACCTGTTAACACCATTTCATAACATAACATTACACCGCTACGCTCTGAAGGGGTACGCAAATGTGGACGTACGAAAATATATACTAAATTATAACCATAATTTGCAAAGTGGTAATAATAAAAACGTTTTGAAAAATACAACCAACTTCCAAATAATATTTATATAATTGGACGATTGCAACCGTCACTTCACTACAACCTGCCATTTGGGCTCCCAAATATTTTGTCAGGCGGTTGATTATATTACTAGCCTACCCGATCCTATTATATAGAACAATTCCATTTTTCTCCGTTCACATTTTATTAAATCCAAGGTCGTGGGGTTTGACGGCATCAGTCGTAACCCACATAATCAATTTTTCTCTTGATGCCGCACAATTCCCATCCTTTTGGCGTATGGTCTATGTTCTTCCAGTTCCTAAAATCTCTAATCCCTCCCTACCTAACCATTTTCGACCTATTTCTATCCTTCCTTTTCTATCCGAAGTGCTGGAGGCCTGTGTCCACAAGCAGCATTCAGAGTTTGTTCATAGGAATAATCTTGTTAGCTCATTCCAGTTTGGATTCAGGCCGGGGCACAGAATTGTCTCTGCTCTTCTCAAAGTGACTGGCGACATTAGAGAAGCGATGGAGGACACCAAAGATACTGTTTTGGTTTTAATAGATTTATCCAATGCCGTTAATGCCGCCAGTCACGATATTCTCCTTTCTATTCTTTCATATCTTATGGTTTCCTCCGAGGCCCTGGAATGGATCTCATCCTATCTTCGGGGACGTCAGCAGTCGGTTCGCGAGAGTTCGTCGTGTTGGTGTGACCTAGCTGCTGGTGTTCCGCAAGGCGGTATTATTTCTCCATTGTTATTCTCCATCTTAATAAATTTTATAACTCACTGTCTTCGGTGTTCGTATCATCTATATGCCTACGACGCTATAGACGATGTGAACCGGGACTTACTCTTACCGTGAATGTGTGAACATTGTAGGCCTTCTAGATGCTAGTTAACATTTGTTAACTTTTTTATAAAATATATAATCCTTTTATTTTATTTTTTTAGTTTCTTACGACTTATTGTCATATGTCGGGCCTACGTTGTCCCCCCATGTCTAAGTACTAATGCTGTAACATGGAAATATTGTAAAACCAAACCATTTTTAAAAGAGTAACCATGGAGTTTCTTGCCGGTTCTTCTCCATAGGAAACGACCAACCCGAACCGTGCACCTTTTGTCGACGTTTTATAAGTGCCCATGTAGGCCTATGTGAAATAAAATAAAAAATATTTTGATTTTGACTCGCTGTCAAGAACTCGTCTGATAGATTTGGGGTGTCTGTAAACCCCTCAAAATTGTCAGCCATTGTGATTGTAATCGCGAGCTCACGCATGATGGGTCAGGTGGGGATTAGTTCTGTTCCTCCTACTATATTTAATGGTACCGTTATCACCATCAGCCCTAGTGTAAAAGATCTCGGTCAACATCTTAACTCGACGCTTGGCAGGCAAAGTCAGGTTTCTAGTGTCAGTCAAAGAGTTAACGGGACCTTGCGTTGCCTATATCTTCTGAGAGACATTCTGCATGCAAATACGAAGACTATGCTTGTGCAGACTTTAATTTTCCCTATAATCGACTATGGTGACGTGTGTTACTTTGAACTGAACGCGTTATTCCTGGATAAGCTTGATAGGCTCCTGATAAACAACTGCATCCGTTTCATATTCAACCTGAGATAATATGACCACATAGACATACTAAATAATATATGACCATGTGTCCATCTGTAGATCTCAGCTCGAATGGATGCCGAATAGGCAGAGGCAAAATTTACGCGCCTTGACCATGCTTGTCTCTCTACTCAACTCTCCCACCTCTCCTTCTTATCTCATCACTCACTTTCAATATCTGTAGGTATACTTCACACGCTAGGAACCTGCGTTCATCCATGAATCTTCTCTTGCTTTGACTTTATTCATTCTTAATTTCATATTCAGTGCATTCTTTTCTGGAATGCGCTTTCTCTTGATATCAGGACGGCCACTATTCAATATGCATTTAAGCGTAAGTTGCGGCATTATTTTCTACACCACATTAGCAGAGTCGTCTCAATCAGCTTTTTATTTTTATTGATATAAATGTGTTTATTATACTAAATATATATGTATGTTTATTTTAACTATGATATATGTTACAGCAATTTTACTTTAATATTTTTTTTATGCACCTGCCATGTTATCTCTCCGCTACCCTTGGTTGACTGGTAGAGCATGCATCAGGCATTAAGTCCGCCTATGTACCTGTATGTTGTATGAAGTTTAAAATAAATAATAACGTGACAAAGTTGAAAATAACTTTATTTTTGGAAGTCAAACACTAAGAAATAAATCCAGAAATACGACTTGGAGGTTGGTTGCATATTTTTGCAAAAGAATTATTATTTTTCCCGTTTTAGTTGTGGTGACAGAAACTAAATAGTGGGCGAGTTCTACAGTTAGGTACTTTCTGATTGATATAATACCCATAATGACTCAAAAGAACTTATGGAAGTTGTGTGTGCCTTCATAAAACAAGTCCAATCCAGACCATACTTAGATAACTACATTGCTTTGGTATTGAATATCACAATCACTATAGATGACCTACTAAAAGTGAATAAGGGGAGTTTACGGGTATATTTTGGAAGTTCAAGGTCCCATGCAAACGAAATAACATTGGGGCCACCATATAGCTATAACTAAACCCAACACAAAAAGAATCATCAAGATATGTTCATCAACAAAAAAGTTATGCCCGAATAGATTAAATAACCCCCAATAACATGGAATTTAAACATAACTGTTGAAATAAGAGTGAATGCATAGCAGTACCAATCAATCCCATATATTTAGTATGGTCAAAAACAGATGGACAACACGCCATGTGATCACGCCCACTGCCACGCGGTAACATCCTGTCGGTCTGGATCAGCACGTTGTCGGAAGAGCACGCAATGTGTTTCTAGTTAACACCCGACGCCACGCATCAGTCAGTCAAGAATATTCCTGCTATAAAGATATTTTTTGATAGTTTGTATTTAAAACGTCGGACGAATAATTAATAGAATTACTGAAACGGTACCCACAAAGTATTATGTGATATGAGTTCAGGCCAATACCGTGATCATAGTATTAGAAATAATACTAGAAACGAATCTATGATACTAGTATAGTGATATAAATGAGTGGCCTGTTGTATATGTGCACGATTCGCATCGGGTGTCGACACGTCACATCGCGTCGCGTTTTAATAGTGTGTTTCCACCTTAAAGTTTCGTTTTGGAAGTCGGTGTCGAAAAAAGATAAAAACGAGGGACCAAAGACACCGACTTCAGAAACGAAATTTATTTTGTACCTTTTAGTGTTTTCCTTTTGAAGTCGGTCGGGGAGGTTATTCCGTTATTGTAACCTAACCTCAATACACTTTAAAGTTGCTTCTGTATCGTCTCCGAATCTCTTACGTAACAAAAGATAGGCTGGTCGCCGGAGGAACAGCCTCATCCGCTACGACTCGCACGGATGCTAATGCTTTTCCACAGCGGGCGGGGGTTGCTCTCCCTTCGCGCCTCCGATTTTTATGTACACTTTAAGGTTAGCAGCCAAAAGACTACGTGAAGTGAAGTCGGGGTGCCCCAATTCAGGTTTGGAACAGATTCGACCTGTTTAAACCATGAAAAGGGATTTCTGAGCAGGATTTCTAGATTGTTATAACAACCAAGCCAAAGTCGTTGCAGAAAACCACAAACACGCCAAGAAACACAATTAGCACATTCATGCATGAATCGTGGGAGAAACGGACGCAAATGGCGATGATGGTTTTTTTTTTAATAATTTAATAAAAAATGTTCGAAATATTACACTACAGATTATTATCTGTCGTCTAACGGTACTGATTTAGTTGTCAATCGCCCATTTTAACGTTGCGTTTTCACTTTTTATCTGATTGAGTTTATTTTTTTTTCTTGAAAACTGTGCATTAGCTTGTAATAAGAGTGGTATTATTTTAATCGGGAAACCAACCTCTATCAATTTTAACCACTTTTACCCCCGTCCTCCTGCCAGCCGATACTAGATCCAAACCCATTTTAAGCGATGGTGTACTAAAAAGTGAAAAATAACTTTCGTTTAACTTGTTTTTATCGTTTTTCGACATCGACTTCCGAAACGAAAGTTATTTTACACTTTTAAGTGTTTTGATTTTGAAGTCGGTTTATTTTTTATGAAAAATATTTAATTTTTTTAGTTTCTAATTATTTCTGGGGTAATTTTAAACGACGTGTGGTATCACTTTTAACACGGTCGTTCAGGAATCCGAAATTCAGCTATGGTGTTAGTACTCTCCTCATTGGGCAAGATTTCACGGAATTTTATTTGCTATTTGTTTTTTTTTCCTTATTTTGTAGTTTGTATTATTTTTTGTTCCAAATAAAATATACCATAATAAAAAAACAACACGAATAGAGTCCAAATGATGATGACAAAACTGTAATTTATTTCTGTACGTAAAGACTTACTTCAAAATGACAAGAACAGCTGATTGAAAGTACGAACGAAACTCCGCCCGGAATGGTATTTGGCCGTATTTCGTGCATCTTCTGTATTGTTTTCCTATTTTACGTCTGGAGTGAGACAAGGATATTCGATAGAATTCCTAGAAAGTAGGCGGTGTTTTGTGTTACTGGGTCCATTCAACCTGGCTAATATTGATCTCATTGATGTATTAATGTTTTTCGCGGTGTTGGTATAATAATCTAAGAATATATAAAAATGTCGGAAAGGGATTACGCACCGCTGAGCATAGCCTGCGTTCGCGGGCTGTGCGACAAGATATATGACAAGAGGAAGTTTGCAGGTGTCGAGATTGAGAAGTGAGTGCTATTACCCTACCTACTCTGCTTGTACATTCAAGCCGCCCATTTTTTGTTAGGTCTCCTCTAAATTCTGGTACTATCGGTTGTGTATGTAATGGCAGGATGGTGAAAGACTTCAGCGATGCAAAGAACACAAGTCAGATCAAGAGGCTGATCCGTGTGCTGGGTCAGGACCTGATGTCCTCCACCAACCCTAACGTGAAGAACGGCGCGCTCATGGGACTGTCCTCCGTGGCTGTTGGCTTGGGAAAGGTCAGTGTTTGAGGATAATGTTATCTTACCTATTTCACATGTTATTGTTTTGATTATTATCATCATAACCTCATGTCAATCCATCATGTCATCAATTCTATTAAATTGATTACCAGTTGAGGTAGTTAAGATAGAAGCTTATTACTTTTGAGTTCTTTATTGACCTATTAAAGAACAAAATTTTAAGATTTTATTGCTAATCTTAATCAGTTATTAGCAGTAACTGCAGGACAGAATCCAAACAATATAAATTACAAGTAATAAAGCTTAGTGCAATATCACAATGGGCAGATCTCCAGTAGGCTAAATGTGTAACATGCAATCAATTACAATGCAAATATAATGATAATTCTACAAAATCCATTGCATTTTTTACATTATCGAGCAGACCAAATTTTATAAACAAAGAATTAGGCATAATTAACAATCACAATTTTTCACTTCATTTGCTGTGTTAACAACCACTGTAAACAATCAGAAAAGTCATGGTTGTATTGTATTATATAAATTGAAGCAGGCATAAGGACAGCCCTCTGTGCAGGGCATGCATGGAGACTGAGGAAACCTTTGCGCACATTCTCTTTGAATGCACAGGGGTCACCCAGATAAGAACACAAACCCTCGGGTCACCCAGATCTTACAAAGATGTTCTAAGAAAATCAGGAGCCCTAGTTAACTTCCAGAGGGAGGTGGGCTGGTTGGAATAACCACCAAACTGCTGCCATGGCCCATGCACAATGGTCCACCTAAGTGCAGAAACCAAACCCCCTAACATAGAACATATAAATTGAAGCTGCAAAATGTCCCGACTCCTAAGATAGAGGTCTGCATATCTAGTTTAGGAGTGGGGCAAGCTGACAATAATTTTAAACTTGGCAGTGCACCCTACTGTTTCCATATGGTATGTACTGTGTTGTTGTTTTTTATGTACTTATAAACTTAAAATTAATTTCTTTAAAATCCTTTGGATTTTGATAAAGAGTACTGGTTCAAGATCCCAGACGTCCCATACTTTACTGAGATCTAATATAATAATCTGTCAGAGTCAGCCAAAGTTCATTCAGATCCGTTCGATCCATTCAATCGTTCTGGCATAATTTGGTGACGAATAACCGTCCAAATTTCTGTGTCCTGAAAACTACAACCTGGGCATCTTTAAGTCAAGAGTGAATACGTTACTTCTAGGCAATCATACTTTACTGTCGACCATATCATTGCTTAACATCAGGTGAAATAGTGGTCAATATTAATTAAAAGCGTGGGACAGTTACAGACTGGTATTATCCTATACCATGGGTCCCAGCGCTAACAAAGGAAATTTGCTTTAAATAAATGTCACTAGATGGCGCGATATGCATCAATTTGATATTGAATTGTGTGTAAAAGTAACATTTTCTAGAATTGATAATTGAAATTATATGTTCTTGTTTAATCAATACTCCTAAGCACAAAAGTATGGCATATTGGGCTCTTAATTCACAGTTCAAAGATTATTTGAACAGATCATTGAAAACTGATTCCAATAGATGGCGCGGTTTTAGATTTCAGAGGCATGCCACTCAATTTTTTGTATCGTAACACATTTTGGTACAATGAAACTGTAAAAACGTGCAAAAAAATAGCAAACAAATCGTCACTGTACTATAAGACAAAAATAGTCACTAACCGAGAAAACCCTTTTACTGGCAAATCGCTGCTAACACCATCTATAGCAGTGGAACGGAACCAAACGCGATCGAAGTAGTTATAAAAATAATCAGCTTAATCAGACGAAGAACGCTAGTTACATCACCGTCGGCACGATTTCTTTGTATGGGATTAGGCATCTGTATGCTAGTATTATCTTATCCGTGCCTATACTATTAAAGAATTAAATATGCACATTAAATGAAAACATAAAAAACATGCATCCTTCCTTCCATATTTGTATATATGTTACTAGCTTCTGCCCGCGGGTTCGCTCACGTAAAAAGTGTTTTATCATCCCAAGGAATACAAATCTAATACTATCCTATGTCCTGCCCAGGGTCTTAAACTACCTCCATGCTAAATTTCATGTAAGTTGGTTCAGTAGATCCAGAGCTTAGCCCGTAAAATCTCGCAATCTACCTTTATAATATTATCTATAGATAGGAAATCTGTGAAAACCAGCAATTACAATTCTTAGTATATTCTACAATATAATTCCAGAATTCTGGGCTTAATTATGTATTATGTGAAATGCTAATTTTAACATTAATCAATACAACCTAGGAAATTCAAGGAAAAGTGTTTAACAAAAGAATGAACAAATAAATCTAATAATATGTTTTTTAAGATTCTCAGTGCAATATTATTGCAATCCTATTATGAACTCCTAAAAATAACCATTGCTCATACATTATAAAACAATAAATCTTAATAACACCTAAGATTTAATTGGCATATTTTTTTTATCAGACATTTGATGTTTAAACTGTACATGTGTTTGAATGAGAGCAAGAGAGCAACATCTATTACTATACTCTATGAGAGCAACTCAAACTGCGTAGTATATTTCGGCAACTAAAAGCGGGGAACTGGACTTTTTGCTTGGACGCCCACAACCCACATAGATATAATTGTAATTGATTTCGGGAGATTGCCCACAGGACAGATTGGACAGGCCCCTTATGAGGTATTGTGTGTGCGATTAATCCTAAAAATCGGATTTATTAATTGTGTTTTTCCATCCGTGTCCTTTACTTTATATGTACGGACAACAACAGATCCGGATCAGGGCCGAGCCGCCCCTGTGTGCGAAGTGTGCGGCGCACACAGGCGCCAGGGCAATATGGGCGCCGGATGTGGTTTCAACTTTATACGTATATGCTATAAGCAAAGATGTGGAAGTATATCAATAAAAAACACAAAACTTGAAAAAAAAGAGAGAAAAGAAAATATTATATCAGCCAAGATTAGAAACGTGAAAAAATATTAATGTTGGAACATGACGACAAAATAATTTAAAAAATCATAAAATCCGTCTGCTTGAAGCATACTAAAAATACGTAAACAAGAAGAAAATCATGCTGTATCCGACACACATATTATGTTTTTTTTTAATTAACTTTCTTTGTTTCGTTAATATACATTTTTAGTTACCATATTTTTTTCGAATTAGGTACCTACATTTAAACATATAAGTAAGTGTTATATATTTTAGAAATCACATCTTGTAAGCCTTTATTTTTGATACAGCACACGAATGGTTAAGAAGAAGAAAAATGGGCCCCCACAATATGGCGCCCAAAAGCCGCCATTTTTCAATTTTAATGTAGCCAGTGACATTCGCAAGGTTAAGACGGATCAATTGAAGTAAGAATGATCAAAATCTGCCTCCTTCGTCAGTCGGGTAAAAAAGAGGCGCTTCATAGGTTTCGCACACAGGCGCTGCCGGGGCACGGCTGGGCCCTGATCAGGATATTTCACTTGGACATTTGTATGCACCACGAAGAACTCATCATAGTGCATGCAATGCATAAAAATGTCAAATTTTTAACCGTTTATGTTTAAACCTAATGTTATTCTGATTCATTGAAAAATAAACTGTTGAATATATGGTGTGGATATTTTGATTGTTGATGTTTTGGTTTTTGAAGTTGAGTATCCCACCCCCCAAAACGCTACCATGTGGCACGCCGCATGAGACTTCTACGTCGTCGCTGATGCATTGCCCCAGTCTAACCCTCTGTTGCCTATTTGAAAGATAATCTTTCAGAAGATTGAGTGGAGTACCCCTTATTCCAAATTTTTGGAGCTTGTTAACAAGGTTTGGGACAGAGACGGTGTCGAATGCCTTTTTAAGGTCTAGAAAGATGGTGAGGCATTTTCTCCATTATTAAGATGTTGAGTTACAAGTGAGCTAAGAGAGTAACTGTATCTTCTGTTGATATTTTATTCCTGAAGCCAAATTGTGTCGAGGATAGAATTTTAAAAATATTTAAGAAAACTAACATTATTCATTTTTCAAAAAAATTTAATATAGCAGGCAGAAAAGATATAGGCCCGTAGTTGTTGACGTCGTCTATGTCCCCAAACTGTAAACTGGAGTCATATTAGAATGCTTGAGAAGGTCCGGGAAAACGCCATCCCTAAAGCGTAGATTAGCAAGGTGGGACATAATGGGGACATATTCCTTCCTTATGGATTTTAAAAATCTTATAGAGATGTTATCGCACCCAGCAGCACTATCTGACGACAAGCTCATCAATGTTCCTTCCAGCTCATTGGAATCAGTTTCTAAACGTATAAAAGAATTGAGTTGTCAGTGAATGAGATTTGTTGGGCCAGTTGCAAAGTAATTTTTGCCGATTCTATGGGAGTGGGTTTTTATTGAATAGTTCACTGTTTTCGCTTTTAGATTTGTTGGTGTAGGTTATAGTCTTGATATTTTCCAGAGTAGTTTGCTGTTTGAAATTGAATTTGCCAGTAAATCCCTTTCGTATTAGTTTTTTTATGAGGTTGTTGCAGTGATTTCTGTATAGGCTGTACGTTATTTTACGTTTATTATTGTGCGGGGCAGCCCTTGTGTTTCTTTGTAATTTATTGCGATTTGTATGCAGCGCAATATGCCTGGGGTAATAATACGGTAAAGGGTTTGATAATACGTTTACTGTTAGTGATTTTAATATGAGTGGTATTTAGGTTAATAGAATCTGTTACCTTATTGATATGACCTACTCGTCAGTCAGTAATTTAGGGTCGTTACAAAGTAATAATTCTGCCAAATTTTGTTGCTGTACATGTTTTAGAGTTTCTTCCAAATGTATGCTTGTTTTATATTGATTCTTAATTTGTGTATCATTTTGCTTACGCAGTGACAGAAGTGTAGTGAAGTGATCAGTGATAGTAGTGTGTAAGACCGCGATAAAAGCGGAGATCTTTTTAAAATTAATATTTAACATGAAGTGGTCCAGGCAGTTCTTCCCACTGGTGGGCAATATATGTCCTGGAAGTTGGATGGTGTACTGCCAGCATATTTAGGTAGTTTACCCTGTTATAGGAGTCCAGTGATGCCTCCATGTCTTTCATATATTTTGATATTAATATCGCCCGCGATAACTATGTTTTTTTTGTCATGTAAATGTGTCCAGTTGGGTGTTAAGAATAAACCTCTTAATTTTAGTGTTTGAGGGAGAGCGGTATATCCCCAAAATATGGTGATTAAAGGTGTACGTTACCCCAACAGGAAAGTGACTCCTAGAGTGATACGAGTGGAACGTATAATTAGAGCGTAATCTGCTGTGAATGTGCGCCAAATAAAAAATAAGTGCATGTCGTCGTTTTTGAAAAAAACGGAAAAAACGGTTCCTGCTGGGGTAACGTTGTTCCAGCAGGAAAATTCTAAACGAATGATCGTAATGAGAAATAAAGTGCATGGGCAGAGAGCTTATAGTTGAGCAAAAATGTGCGCCGAAAATATAATTGGTGCGTCATCAGGTTTTCGAGATATTGCATTTCCTGCTGGGGTAACGTTTTGCAGAATCGTGTATCTCTAAAACCATTGTACGTGCGCCTGTAGAATAAACATACACGAGTAGCTCTTGATTTGTGCGTATTTGTGCCGGATTTAGATTTAAGAAAATATTTATAATTTTCAAGTAATTGCGCTTTTTTGAACACGCGAAAAAAAATCGCAGCGCCTAAATGAGAAAACGTATAAGCTCGCTGAAAACTGTATTCAGTCCATCTTGACGCTTGTAATAACCATAAAAAGTTTCAAAAGCATACATGCTTGCGTTATCGAATAATATTGCTAAAAGTCAAAACGAGAGTGTCATAACTTTGACGACAAAATACAAGAAACCGACTTAACCCAAGATAATATGGTGTAAACCACAAGTGTGTGCATTTAGTCAAAAATATATAGTGAAAATATTCAGCTTGGAATGTTTCGCATTAAGTAGATTTAAACAAAAAACTAAACATGTAAACAAAGGCTGGTTATCCGACCAAATTCGAATGACTACAAAAAAGCGACGGATTCATACATAACGATGACCTTCTTAACTTTACTCACGAACCGGTTGTAGCGTGTTGTGCCTGAGTACACTGAGATAGAAAAGTTATAAAAAAATAACTTGTTATTGGATTAAATTCTACTAGCTTTTTCAGTGACTTTGCACTTGATTAGGTAAATACATTAGAAAAAGTAGTGCCAAGGTTTAACCTATCTTCTTTATTCCAAATTTCATTAAAATACATTCAGTATTTTGTGGACAAATCCAGACATTTGCCTTTATAATTTTAGTAGAAAAAATTAGAGATCAAAAATTTGGTGATGGAGCCTGTTTTAAAAAAAAAGAAGGTCAAAATATGTGTTATGAATACCTACTACAAAAAATATCCTACCAATACAGTTTATAAATAAAAATCTAACTAACGCAACAGTAAAAAAAACAACGTAGATAACTACATACATTGATTTAAACCGTAGGCTAGATAAATTAACATTGAGTTATTAGGGTTCCGTACCCAAAGGGTAAAAACGGGGGTCTCGTTTTACCCTTTGGGTACGGAACCTAAGACTCCGTATTACTAAGACTCCGCGGTTCGTCTCTGTGATTTTCTGTGATTATGCAATTTTACTGTTTGTATTTTGGTACTTATGTAAATGAAAAACTGATCTGTGATTTTAAATAATAGTGACTACACTCGGTACAAATAATTTGATTGAACTGTGTTCTAATATTAATAGGTTTGTAATTTGATCTGTGATTTGAAGCCATAATTACTTTAAGAAACAAATTAAGATAATAAACATAATAATTTCTACATCAACAACCTCTTTCATTTGTTACGGTCACAAGGTGCATTTAATGTATTTTTAATAAGCCCCCAAAATTAGAAATTATTGAAATTAGTCATACCAACAAAGGTTTGAACGCGACTGTACGGACAAAAGCTTAGGTTTAATACGTCCAATTAAGAAGGTCATCGATATGTATGAATCCGTCGCTTTTTCGTAGTCATTTGAATTTGGTCGGATAACCAGCCATTGTTTACATGTTTAGTTTTTTGTTTAAATCTACATAATGCGAAAGATTTCAAGCTCAATATTTTTGACTAAACGCACACACTTGTGGTTTACACCATATTATCTTGGGTTAAATCGGTTTCTTGTATTTTGCCGTCAAAGTTATGACACTCTCGTTTTGACTTTTAGCAATATTATTCGATAACGCAAGCATGTATGCTTTTGAAACTTTTTATGGTTATTACAAGCGTCAAGATGGACTGAATACAGTTTTCAGCGAGCTTATACGTTTTCTCATTTAGGCGCTGCGATTTTTTTTCGCGTTTTCAAAAAAGCGCAATTACTTGAAAATTATAAATATTTTCTTAAATCTAATTCCGGCACATACGCACAAATCAAGAGCTACTCGTGTATGTTTATTCTACAGGCGCACGTACAATGGTTTTAGAGATACACGATTCTGCAAAACGTTACCCCAGCAGGAAATGCAATATCTCGAAAACCTGATGACGCACCAATTATATTTTCGGCGCACATTTTTGCTCAACTATAAGCTCTCTGCCCATGCACTTTATTTATCATTACGATCATTCGTTTAGAATTTTCCTGCTGGAACAACGTTACCCCAGCAGGAACCATTTTTTTCCGTTTTTTACAAAAACGACAAGGCGCACTTATTTTTTATTTGGCGCACATTCACAGCTGATTACGCTCTAATTATACGTTCCACTCATATCACTCTAGGAGTCACTTTCCTGTTGGGGTAACGTACACGAATAAAGATATCCAGCTGTAGACAAGACGCTTCCGTTATCTTGATTTGTTTAACTTTCGGTTTTAAAGTATTCTTCACATAGACGATTACTCCATCATTCAGATCATTCTGGTTTAATTGACGCATATAACATAGATAATTGTTGAGCTGAGGGAAAGGTTTGCTAGGGTTTATCCTGCATTCCTTTAGAATATTAATATCAGTGTCAAACTTACAAGTAGACAATAGAACCACGAGATCATCAAAATTATGATAAATGCTTCTTATATTCTGCGAGATAATAGTCAGGTCATTTTTGTCAACTGGAAAGTTCTTTGGTAACTCTGCGGAATCGCATTCGAAAGTACGTGCAATTCCAATGTTGTCATTTTCGATAAGGGTTTGTCTGTACTGTGTCAGCCTTTTTCAATTAGAGGTGAAATGAACGTCAAAACATGATAAATGAAAATATATAAATCAATGTCAACCAATTTAAATTATATAAACTATATATATGTGTTGATAGTGATTATGAAGCATTTGAAGTACAGCTCTCCCAGCGTTAATAATTTGTAAGGAATAAGCATTTATTTGCGTGCAATTTGTCAGTGTAATGACTGATTGAATTGATTGATTGATTGAATGATGAAGAGTGTGTGGTAAGTTGTACGTGTGGCGTGTAAGATGAGTGATTATGTATGTAAACACTCGAGTAATAAGAATATTCACAAATACACTAAATAATAACAAAATATGACATAATAAAATACAGAAGGGTTAATACAGTATATTTCTATCCCTAGCACTCGAGGTTAGTATAGCCGACACACGAAAATAAAAATAAATACTACGAATCATTTTTCCAGTATAAATTAGTGCACTTGCTCTTCGCTTCTTATGGCAATAGGCGGCGATTGCTCGTCTCTCTTTACATACACCTTCCCATAGGCTCCAGATTTAGTTTAACCTCGGGCAAGGAAGTGTAGACGGGAAGCCTGGCCTAGCCAAGTGTTCTGACAAAAATATTGGAGTGTCTTCATGAGTTCTAAAGCCAAGATGTTTGCAACATAGTTTTGCCTTATGTTTAAAGTTACCCATTTTCATTATTTCAGCATTTCAACAGTAAGTGGCGAGTTCTTTATTTCCTTGTTTAAAATATCTTCTCTGTAAATATCTTAGATATCGTATTTGCCTATATTCCAGTCTATACTTTTTGAAAGGCACATTGTCATAGTTATAAGGTCTTCTTTAGACTCGTTGTTCTTATGCGGCGTTATTTTAATGACACAGTTGGTTTTTCGGGCGCCCAATTGAGTTTCTTCAAGTTTCCATTCCAATAAACTGATCTACTGTCTTCTTGGGCCTGGGTTACCTACTTACAAATTTTCATTTGAAGGTCCTCATTCTGTTTAGTCATATAGGCGATTGAGTTCTCAATATTGGTATTTGATTTTTGAATTTCATGCAAAGAAAGTAAACTCTGTTGTATCTCATTAGTCTGCTGTGCTAAGAAAGTAGACATTATTTCTACCATCTCCTTTCTAAATTCAGCCCTAAATTCTTTCCTAAATTCATCTAACTTCTCATCTAGCAAGATTGATTCACGGCTTCTTTTGCACCGTTGATACACAAAATATTCTTTTTACCAACCAAAAGCGTAAATCTTTAATTTCACATGTCACACTTAAAAGCGTCGAAGTTTCACACAAACTTTCAACCCCCTTTTTACCTCCTTGGGGTGGAATTTCCAAAAACCAATAAATAAATGAATTCTTTTTATCAACCAACAGCGTAAATCTAAAATTTCACGTGTCCGACTTACAATCTGTAGAAATTTCATACAAACTTTCAACCCCCTTTTTACCCCCTTACGGGTGGAATTTCCAAATACTAATAAATACATGAATCTTTTTTTATCATTCAGGAGCGTATATGTAAAATTTCACGTGTCCAATTTACAAACTGTAGAAATTTCATACAACGTGACCTTTCGCTTTTATATCTATACTAATATTACTAGCTGACCCGGCAAACTTTGTTTTGCCATAAAAACACCAAACATTCATCTACTAAATATCCTACCTACCCTACCCGACCCTACCTACCCTACCTACCCTACCCTACCTACCCTACCCTACCTACCGTACCCTACCCTACCTACCCTACCCTACCCTACCCTACCTACCCTACCCTACCTACCCTACCCTACCTACCCTACCCTACCTACCCTACCCTACCTACCCTACCCTACCTATCCTACCCTACCTACCCTACCTACCCTACCCTACCTACCCTACCCTACCTACCCTAGCCTACCTACCCTACCCTACCTACCCTACCCTACCTACCCTACCCTACCTACCCTACCTACCCTACCCTACCTACCCTACCCTACCCTACCTACTTACCCTACCCTATCCTATCTCTCAAGTTGGATCGAACTGCACATGGTGTGCGAATTTTATTATAATCGGTTAAGTGGTTTAGGAGTCCATTGAGGACAAACATTGTGACACGAGATTTATATATATTAAGATAAAGGTCTATCCACACATATTAGGGTACTATAATAAATATAAAAGATAAACTTAGAAAGTACAATGACATTGAGAAAGTCACATTGGTACTTGCCCGGATTAGAACTCACGACCTCAAGGACGAGAGGCGTCCACAGGGCCAACACAACATACAAAGTGCAAATTAACTCTGAAGTCGGTGTTTCTGTCTTTTTTAATGAATGTGCAGCTACCTATATATAAGTTTAACTTGAAAGCGGATGCTTTTCACCCGCAGTGGGACAATGTAGGCTTACAATAATAATACTGGTCGTGTGGGTGTCACAGGGCTGCATCGAGTACCTGTCGGAGCTGGTGCACCCGATCGTGGCGTGCTTCAGCGAGGGCGAGTCGCGCGTGCGCTACCAGGCGGCCGAGGCGCTGTTCAACGTGCTGAAGATAGCCCGTGGAGATGCGTTGCCGCACTTCCCGCTGGTGTTCGACGCGCTGGCCCGCCTGGCCGCCGACCCCGAGCAGCAGGTCAAGCAGGGCGCTGAGCTGCTGGATAGGCTCGTCAAGGTAAGGCTTCTTGAGTTGCTATTACGGCAAGTTTTTGTCAACTGACTTTATAATGTGTTGATAACAACATAAAGTTGAAAATCGAAGGTCCATAGGCGGTGACTTTACACCAAATTGCTGACTATACCTATACAGTTGATAATCGAGGGACCATGACCATGAGCGACTTTACACCAAATTGCTGACTACCTACTTATGATTCCAACTAAGGTCCATGGGATGGGCAGACTACAGAAGAGACTCATGAGAAACAAAGTGCACGGACTAAAGTCTTGCCTCGCCACCGAAGTGACATAGTTATGGATTGATACAATTCTCTCTCTCGGTTGGGATTTATTGGGACAGCTGCGCAGAGTATTGAAATTGTTTTCTAGTTGGATTTTTAATCGACTTCAAAAAGGAGGACGTTATCAATTCGACTGTATTTTTTTAAATGTAGGTATGCCACATAGAAATACTTGTTTATTATATCTATGGTAGCCACCTCAAAACTTTTTACTAGGTGAACTCATTTTGACGATTCTTTTTTTTGTTTGAAAGAGCATGTTCCTAATTGGTCCCATTTAAATTTGGTGAAGATCTGATGAAGTACTTCGGAGATATACAACAGAACTCTACAATAAACAACGGCAAATCTCTCGGGATTGCTGCAATCGCATGTCTGTTTATTGTTTACGCCATTAACAATAACATAACATGACGCCGGTACGCTCTAAATGGGTACGCAGATGTGTACAGTTCACCCTGGTACACTCTTATTTCACCGGTTATGTTCAAGTTTTATGTTATTCGGGTAATCTATGCTGGCCTACCTTAGAACAAAATAGATACCTTACTATAGAACTTGCGCATTAGGTATCACAACTAAAAGTGATAAAAAAAAAATATTTACAAAAAAATACAATCGAGCTCTCAACCAAAATATAAAGTAATGTAATTTATCCCGAAACCAATATTAATTCTAAAATACAACCGACTTCTAAAAAATACTACATAGTAAAAAATAACTGAAATGTGTGTTGATGAAAATGGTACCATCGAACTGATCTGATGATGAAGCCGGAAGGTAGGCGGTGTTCCAACCGAAATAAATCAACGTATCCTAGTCATGCTTGGGTTTATTGGAATCGTCATGAGATATACTTTGTCTATAAATGATTTTTATGCTAATTGGAGGTACCTACCAAAACTAAAAAGAGATAAATAAAAAACACTGTAACAAAAAATCAAACCGACTTCCAAAACAAAACACTACAAAGCGAAAAATAACATTCTTTTCCGAAGTCGGTGTCGAAAAACAGAAAACAATGAGTACCAAAGACGTCGGTGTCTTCGGCAAAGAAAGTTATTTTTCGCTTTGTAGTGTTTTGTTTTGGAAGTCGGTTTGTTAAAAAGTTTTTTATCACATTTCCAATTGAACATACATTAGGAAAGACTATGACATTATACGAAATGTGAACCAAACTACAAATTACTGAATTAAATGGTGGTAAAATAGCTAACCAATGCTTTAAAATTTCGGTACAACGCGTTTATTCATCAATCTTTAGCCTCACAAATGTTCAAATAAGTTCGAGAATTCATCATTTGATCATTTGTTAGACCAACAATTGATAAATAAACGAGTTTTACCGAAATGTTAAACCATTGGTTAGCATTTTTAACCATTGGTTGAGTTAACTACTGATACAAAAACTGGGCCTTAGTCCCATGTAATTTTAATAGGGGGCGGTCTGGTCTTATTGCCAATCGAACACAAAGTCGCGCTGCTGTTGATTATATCCAACAAACTACGCCCACCGATACATGAAGAAGCAACGTATCCTATCACATTGTCATTGCTGCAACTTACATTTTATTATTGCAACAAGACGAACTCGTCTCTAATCGTGTCTACCGTGGCGCGTCGATGATAAAAATATGCATAAACAGCTGCACAGTAAACGATGCACGCGCATACTTAACAGCTAGCTATTATCTTTAATTGTTTTATTTAACTTGTAATACAAACATTATATTCTTTTTGATCCAAAAACTATAATTAATTATTTTGGGTTGAAACTCTATTGGAGTATCTACCTATTTATTAAGTAAGTAAGACAGTTACTTAACTAATTTACTTTCGAGCAAGATAAGGTTCAATCATTGTTTCTTGGAGACAGCTGCGCTGCGTGTATCCTTATCGAAGCTAGATATTTGTTTATTTAATAGATTCTTTCTTGTGTGGTATCTGCAATCGGTGTTCAGTTCTTTACCAAATGGGTTGTCTGGTTTCACATTTATTTTCATTTGTATGACCTCTGCTTAATTTTCTGTCTAGTTTTCTATGAAGCATAATTATTGATGCAAGCATTTGTTGATGTTCTAAACGTGTACATTTGTTGCTGTCCAGGATATAGTGACGGAGAGCCAGACGTTTGACCTGGCGGCGTTCGTGCCGATGCTGCGCGAGCGCATCTACACGCGCAACGCGTTCGCGCGCCAGTTCCTGGTGTCGTGGGTGTCGGTGCTGGACGCCGTGCCCGACATCGACCTCATCGTGCACTTGCCCGAGCTGCTGGACGGACTCTTCAAGATGCTGGACGATCCCAACTCCGAGATCCGGCGGATGTAAGTCACCAGTATACAATATTCAACCCCTCTTAAATACAACTGGCGAAATGAGTGTTTGGGAAAGGCAGGCCTTGTCTTCCTGTTATGTTATTCTATCATTTCCAATTCAAAATTACTGGACTTGTTATGGGATTTAACTGGGAAGAGTCTTATGTTTGAAAGATTAGTTTTACAGAAGTTCAAAACAATACGTCAAATAGATTAACTTCTTAGCATTTTACACTCAAGGAATTGAATTAAATTGTTTAGCTGATCGACAAACTACATCAATTTGCGTTGATTAGCATCCCTTAACCCTTTCAAACGGATGTCAACGAATTACATAGATGTGACTTGAATAACGGACAATTTCAGCTCAATCATGGTCAATTTTCTTATCATTAATTTTCTTGAATGTACATGGCGAGTCCACTGAAAAGGTATTTAAAACGTACGCAAAATACGCGCTTAGACGTGGAGTTGCGGACACCAGCCCGTCTTAATCTAATCTAATCTAATCTAAAGGTATTTAATGAGTCGTTTACATTTCCAGGTGCGACGTGCAGCTGAACGAGTTCCTGCGCAGCATCAAGAAGGAGCCGTCGCGCGTGGACTTCCAGGCCATGATCAACATCCTCATCACGCACGCGCAGTCGCCCGAGGAGATGTTGCAGGTCAGTCCGTCAAGTGGCTCATCATCATTTCAGGCGAAAGACGCCCACTGCTGAACATTCGCTCAAATGTCGCCACATCGAGCGGTCCCGTGCGTGTCGCATCCAGCCGATTCCCGCAACCGTCACCAGGTCATCGGTCCACCTAGTGGGAGGCCTTCCAACGCAGCGTCTTCCTGTTCCTGGTCGCCACTCCAGAACTTTTCGGCCCAACGGCCCCATCCATTCTGCGAGCAATGTGCTCTGCTCACTGCCACTTAAGCTTGGCAATTCTACGAACTAAGTTGGTAACCCTGGTTCTCTTGCGGATGTCTTCACTTCTGATTCGATCACGCAAGGAAACTGCGAGCATTGCCCTATCCATTGCCTTTCGGGTGACTGTAAGCTTTCTGATGAGGCCCTTTTATGAGTGACCACGTTTCAGTCCCGTACGTAATCACTGGCAACACACACTGGTCATAGACTTTCTTCTTGAGACACTGTGGTAAGTTGAATGAGAATATACCGCGAAACTTCCCGAACGCTGCCCTGCCGAGTCAGATTCGACGGTTGACCTCTTTCTCAAAGTTGGACCTACCCAACTGGACAGTTTGTCCCAGGTAGCCATAATCATCTACAACTTCGAGTGTAAAGTCTCCGATATTGATAGGAGTGGGTGTAACATGGGCATTCACCATGACCTTGGTTTTGTCCATGTTCATTTTAAGATCCACTCTTTCGGAAGCTCTACTGAGGTCATCGAGCATTGTATTGAAGTCCTCCATGGTCTCAGCCACAGAACAGAAAAAACGCCTACTACTTGTAGAAGTCGCAAGTAGGCGGGGCCCGCGTACCCCGGGTTTTGCATAGGATAGCATATGTCTGCTTCCGCGCACACACTACGCACATCAGTCTTGGTTCAACCGTCACGGTGAAAAAAACTTGAAAAAAAATACAGAAATGCCCTATTGTGCTGTTTTAGAATGTAAACACAATAGCACAACCAAAAATGTATCAAATGGAGGTATATCTTACCATCGGTAAGTCATAATTTATTTTATTTCGATAAAAATGTAAAAACAATATTTTATTAAACAAGACAAGTAAAAGTTGATTTTATGACGTTAATTTTAAGGTCTACTTTATTTAAAACTCTAACATATTGTTCTCGAAGATTCCAACTATGTACACATTGCACACGTCACATTCAGCTACTCAATTAGAGATTACCAATATCGATAATGAGTTATCGATATTTTAAACTTACAATATTCTTTGTGTTCTATGATAAAACGGACAAAATTTTAAACCAGTGTGCGGTTTTTTTTGGTGATTCAGTATTAGTGTAATCAAACACATTTTCATGTCCAAGCCTTTTTTTTCTAATTCTACCTTAACCAAGTTTGAAATAAATATAACATGGATATAGGTAATCTATTCGTAATATTCTAATCGAGAAAATGTTAATAGAACAATTGTAATTCACAAAGTCTCAAACCTATAAAAAAATTGGTTTCGTATTATTTTGTGACTTCAGATTTCCTAAAGATCCAGACAGAAAAGCTGGAAGGCAAAATTGGTTTCCTTAAAAACTAGTACAATTTGCTCAGATCACTTCATTGAACTAGATTTTTTAATGAAAAGCGGAAAAAATTACCTAGCCGACACAGCAGTGCCAAAAAAAACAGATTTTACATTTTCAAGTAGGTATAGGTATCATTAAGTTATTATTTCCCTGTTGTCCTAAGAACAATTATCTGTATTAAATGAATGGAATTTGGTTTTTACGGTTTCATAGCATAATGTTGTTGTAACGCGATTCTTCTGAGATCCTGACTCCATAAGGTAGATCCGCAGTGGTAAACCGCGAAATTCAAATGTTCTTATGTTTTTTGCAATTTGCTGGTCAGTTTCAGAATAAATATCTTCTCTTTTACATGAAATAATAACATTTGCGAACAAATCTTGTTAATGTTTATGTTTGTATTGTTAATGTTTATTTATGTGTATGTCGCTAAATGTGATGCATCAATTTATGTGGGAGCAGGACCAAGTTTGGAAGCATCCTCGCTACCTATGCAACATAAAAGAAAACATGATAATTTAACTAAATCGCCCCCTCAAAAAAAAACATACATTAGATACTACTTCACCAGCTTCCAGTCCTCGAAAAAGAAGACTACAAGGAGTGTTATGGTGGAAGGAAAGTAAAATTAAGAGACAGAATTTGATAATCGGCAGATTAAAAGCTAAAAATCGCAGACTAAAAAAGAAAGTTAACGAAATTGAAGACATTTTGAAGGTATTAGAAGAAAATTCTCCGTAGCTAATGAAAATATCAGCAATCTAAAAAACACTAATGTAAAGGTGGGTATTAATTTATTTTAGATTGCGTCTCTTTCACTGTTGTTAACTAAACATAGTAGTAGTATCTGTTGTGATTGGCTATTGAATGAATTTTCAACAGCCAATCACAACAGATAGCGCGTACTTGACAATTTGTCACATTAATTCTCCGATAATTTTGAGCTGGGAAACCCAGGGTCAGTGAACGATATAATTGATCAAAATTGAATGATTGATTTATTTTTGTTGCATTTTTATGGTTGTGGCCATTTTACTTACTACTTAACGAATTGGCATGATAACCTATGAAATGCACACTTAACAATTAGTTTTTAACGATATTTTTTTCATTTTATAGGTCAAAGATTTGGTTTATCGACAATTTAGAAACCTAGAATCGGGGGCTATTTCGAAACAACTGTACTCACCAGAACTACGCAGTTTTGCGCTCACCCTTCATTATTACTCACCTAAAGCATATAAATACGAGCGTAGTACATTTAACAGCTCTTTGTCTCATCCGCAAACATTAAAAAAATGGTACGCAAATATAGGTGGCGAGCCAGGTTTTACGAGAGAGTCGTTTATAGCTTTAAAACTTAAAGCAGATTACAGATGCCGGCCGGGATGTCTCCGGTATAAAGTCAAGTGGCTAAATAATAGGTTGGGTACGCTCAGGGTACATAGCAAGATTTAAACTGATTTCATGAATGGGGGTTTTACTTCTACACAGAGTAATATTTGGTTACATATTCGAGATTGAAATTGATTTAGCAATGTTGACAAGCATACCAACAAAATTGAAACTCCACTCAGGTTGAATATATATGTTACGTAGACGTTTATGAGACCTTGTCGTTTTATAACGTGCAGTCACGTTTAATCCTAGGGTGATCAATAATTAATAAAAACCGGCCAAGTGCGAGTCGCACTCGCGCAAAAACGGCAAAAAAAACACACGTTTGTTGTATGGGAGCCCTACTTAAATAATTATTTTATTCTGTTTTTAGTATTTGTTGTTATAGCGGCAATAGAAATACATCATCTGTGAATATTGCACCTGTCTAGCTATCACGGTTCATGAGATACAGTGGCGTGCCTAGGGTTTCAAAATAAGGCAAGCCCAATAAAATTTTAACCGATTTCAAAAAAATAAAGTTCAGTTTTCGACTGAGTATGTAGGTACCTACGTATGTATCATCGCAATTTTCTCATAAACTACTGGTACAATAAATTAAAAGTGAATTCATCCACCTTCTTCTTTCTTCAATTTCACTCTTGCTTGTCGTGCGGGGAATGAGGTAACCAAAGCACACTGAAGGCATGCTAGTGCTAGATTGAATATAATAAACATATCAGCAATTGCATACCTCCGGTGGCTTTGAAAAAAGCCGTTTGGTTTGCTTCATTGCTTGAGGGAACAAAGTAATGGTAAGTAGTTGCTTGCTTCGTAACAGGACTAACAGGTTACAGACGAAAAAAAAAACAAAACAGAAAGTTACAAAACGAAAGTTAAAAAATAGCTAGATAGAATGTAATAAGGAATTTAAATAAATTATTTATATTCTAATTATTTATATTCTAATTGGAATCGTTTATCTTTCTTAAGAAATGATTTAATTACATCAGAGTAAAATGTTGGTGATCGTTTTAATTCTACCAACAACTGTTTTTCAATAGCTATCATTGATAATTCGGAAAGGAAAGACGCTCTTGACCTTGTGTATTTCTCAGATAGGTATGGATACGTTTAAGAGACGAAAGAGCACGTTCCGCGGAAGAACTTGTAGCCGGAATAGTTACAACAAGATACGCTAACTTTAACAGCTCGGGAAAGGCATCTTCAAGGTTATTCTCATGAATGAAATCAATTAATTCGAAAACATTACGATCTTTCAGATCAGGACTAGAATACAAGCAAATCAATTGGCTTTTTAATGTTTGTTTGTCGAAATAGTTTGCATAAATGTCAAATAATGAATCTAATTCCTCTGTAGGAAAATGTGAGTGATTTATTAGTGTGCGAACAGCCAACAATGCAACTAGTTTTATACACTGATCTATTAAATTTTCGTTTATGCGATTTACTAGTCTGAGAAATACACAGATTAGGCGTTGGTTTTAATGAAGAAATTAACTGTTTTTTATGAGCAAAGTTTAAACATTTTACCTTATCTTCGCCAGTCAAAAGTTGAACGCATTTTAAATCCTCACAAGGTACAATTACCTCCATTGTTGTAGGTAAGTCACCAAAACAATTGTATCACTGAGAAAATCTATCAAACACACAAAAATTTTTAACAACAAAACTTTTCCCACTCAAGCAAATGAAACTGAAGTGAGTTGCACTCGGGTGAGTCGGGTGTCAGGAACAACTTACGCAGAGTTGCAGTGTTGTCATTTAGGCAAAAAAAGTCGCCAGGTATATCAAAAATCTAGCTAGATGTCGCAATTTTTTTATTTTTAAGATATTGCTTGAATATTTAATTTCTTTATTTTAAAAAGTCGCTAGTTTTTATTGTTGCTAAATCTTAAAAAAAGTCTCCAAACTCGTTAAAAATCTCCAAGATCTCACAACGTCTCTAAAACGGCAACACTGCAGAGTTGGCAAGGTGACAAGGTCACGCATACGCGTGCAACTTCATAGGCAAGCACGGCTTAAATCTTCCAAACTGATCTATTTGTAGACGCACAAGGTTCTAACTCGTTATACGGCACATCGCTATAAGTGCGAAAGTGACAGAGATAGTATTTGAAAGCCCGGCAAAAGCCGGTACGTGTAAGCGAGATTGCTATATGTAGATGCTGCAACTGCAAATGCGGAACTCTGGGCGCGAACAATCGCGATGTGTTGTAGTGTGGCTTAGGTAGATACTTTGTGTTATTTTGATAAGAATTAAGCGCGCGAACTTTTAAATAGTTCAGGTTTGATATTGATTCTCTATCGAGCATTTTAGTAAGGCATATATGCCACTGATGAGATACAGCCTGGTGACAGACAGACAGACGGACCGCGGAGTCTTAGTAATAGGGTCCCGTTTTTACCCTTTGGGTACGGAACCCTAAAATGCAAATGTTTTTATTGTACATATCTCATACATTAAACTGTATTAAAGAGTAGGAGGTAACCCCAATAAGTTATAAAATACTCTTATGTTGCAATTACGAGGTAAATAAATAAATTTGGACAAGATCGCCTTTCTGATATGTGTTGTATGCGCGTGCACGTGCAGCTGACGGCCATCACGTGGATCAAGGAGTTCGTGGAGCTGGCGGGCGCGCGCATGCTGCCGCACGCGTCCGGCGTGCTGGGCGCCGTGCTGCCGTGCCTGGCCTACTCCGACGAGCCGCGGAAGAGTATCCTTTTATTTACCAATCTGTATAAAAACTTTCTAAAGCCGCGCTACTGAATTTCATCGCGCGTGGGACTCGCACAACGTTACAGAATCAGTACAAGCAGTAAATGTGTAAAAACATCGACATTTTTGGTTGCGCCTTTAACCAACATAAAGCTAAAAAAAGTGTACGTCTTATATCCAAGAAGTCCTTAGCAACTATTCAGGCATTCGCGAGACGGCTGCCACGGTGAACTTCCAGCTGACCAAGCTGGTGGTGTCGGAGCCCCCCGCCGAGCCGCTCCCGGAGCCGGAGGACGAGCAGGCCGCAGGACAGCAGCTGGTGGAGGGCAAGCTGAACCTGGACGCCGTGGTGGCCATCCTCACGCAGATGCTGCACCACAGCTCCGTGCACACCAAGGTGGCGGCGCTGGACTGGATCCTGCACCTCTACAACAAGCTGCCCAATGAGGTGAGCTGAGATGATGCTCGTATCACTTTGTATGTATAACAGACTAATGTCTGTAACGCCACACCCGAGAGAATATTTTGCGTACGAGTGAGATATATAAGTCATTCGATTTACGGAAAATACCTGAGATTGCAAAGTACTTCACTGTCGTATCACTTCGCGGGTAGATGTAATGCTGGACAGTTTTTTGTGCTTCTTCCTAGCTAAAACGCAACGATACAGAGGGAAGGGTTGCAAGGCTGCAACTCCTTTTGAGTAAAAACCTAGATCCGCGCTTGGAAGGGTGGATGTTTTCTATGTAACTTTGGTCGCATAGGAAGTGTTGATTGTTAGCGTAACGTTAGTGTTGCGGCGCAGATGTTCGGGCAGACGGACAAGCTGTTCGTGGGCGCGGTGGGCAGCCTCACGGACGCCGCCGACGACGTGGTGCGGCGCTCGCTGGCCGTGCTGTGTGAAGTGTTGATTGTTAGCGTAACGTTAGTGTTGCGGCGCAGATGTTCGGGCAGACGGACAAGCTGTTCGTGGGCGCGGTGGGCAGCCTCACGGACGCCGCCGACGACGTGGTGCGGCGCTCGCTGGCCGTGCTGTGTGAAGTGTTGATTGTTAGCGTAACGTTAGTGTTGCGGCGCAGATGTTCGGGCAGACGGACAAGCTGTTCGTGGGCGCGGTGGGCAGCCTCACGGACGCCGCCGACGACGTGGTGCGGCGCTCGCTGGCCGTGCTGTGTGAAGTGTTGATTGTTAGCGTAACGTTAGTGTTGCGGCGCAGATGTTCGGGCAGACGGACAAGCTGTTCGTGGGCGCGGTGGGCAGCCTCACGGACGCCGCCGACGACGTGGTGCGGCGCTCGCTGGCCGTGCTGTGTGAAGTGTTGATTGTTAGCGTAACGTTAGTGTTGCGGCGCAGATGTTCGGGCAGACGGACAAGCTGTTCGTGGGCGCGGTGGGCAGCCTCACGGACGCCGCCGACGACGTGGTGCGGCGCTCGCTGGCCGTGCTGTGTGAAGTGTTGATTGTTAGCGTAACGTTAGTGTTGCGGCGCAGATGTTCGGGCAGACGGACAAGCTGTTCGTGGGCGCGGTGGGCAGCCTCACGGACGCCGCCGACGACGTGGTGCGGCGCTCGCTGGCCGTGCTGTGTGAAGTGTTGATTGTTAGCGTAACGTTAGTGTTGCGGCGCAGATGTTCGGGCAGACGGACAAGCTGTTCGTGGGCGCGGTGGGCAGCCTCACGGACGCCGCCGACGACGTGGTGCGGCGCTCGCTGGCCGTGCTGTGTGAAGTGTTGATTGTTAGCGTAACGTTAGTGTTGCGG
Organism: Orthosia cruda; assembly: GCA_964057195.1. Classification (NCBI taxonomy): domain Eukaryota; kingdom Metazoa; phylum Arthropoda; class Insecta; order Lepidoptera; family Noctuidae; genus Orthosia; species Orthosia cruda. The sequence continues at coordinate 1,639,066 of OZ059835.1, read as the reverse complement.
CGCAGATGTTCGGGCAGACGGACAAGCTGTTCGTGGGCGCGGTGGGCAGCCTCACGGACGCCGCCGACGACGTGGTGCGGCGCTCGCTGGCCGTGCTGTGTGAAGTGTTGATTGTTAGCGTAACGTTAGTGTTGCGGCGCAGATGTTCGGGCAGACGGACAAGCTGTTCGTGGGCGCGGTGGGCAGCCTCACGGACGCCGCCGACGACGTGGTGCGGCGCTCGCTGGCCGTGCTGTGTGAAGTGTTGATTGTTAGCGTAACGTTAGTGTTGCGGCGCAGATGTTCGGGCAGACGGACAAGCTGTTCGTGGGCGCGGTGGGCAGCCTCACGGACGCCGCCGACGACGTGGTGCGGCGCTCGCTGGCCGTGCTGTGTGAAGTGTTGATTGTTAGCGTAACGTTAGTGTTGCGGCGCAGATGTTCGGGCAGACGGACAAGCTGTTCGTGGGCGCGGTGGGCAGCCTCACGGACGCCGCCGACGACGTGGTGCGGCGCTCGCTGGCCGTGCTGTGTGAAGTGTTGATTGTTAGCGTAACGTTAGTGTTGCGGCGCAGATGTTCGGGCAGACGGACAAGCTGTTCGTGGGCGCGGTGGGCAGCCTCACGGACGCCGCCGACGACGTGGTGCGGCGCTCGCTGGCCGTGCTGTGTGAAGTGTTGATTGTTAGCGTAACGTTAGTGTTGCGGCGCAGATGTTCGGGCAGACGGACAAGCTGTTCGTGGGCGCGGTGGGCAGCCTCACGGACGCCGCCGACGACGTGGTGCGGCGCTCGCTGGCCGTGCTGTGTGAAGTGTTGATTGTTAGCGTAACGTTAGTGTTGCGGCGCAGATGTTCGGGCAGACGGACAAGCTGTTCGTGGGCGCGGTGGGCAGCCTCACGGACGCCGCCGACGACGTGGTGCGGCGCTCGCTGGCCGTGCTGTGTGAAGTGTTGATTGTTAGCGTAACGTTAGTGTTGCGGCGCAGATGTTCGGGCAGACGGACAAGCTGTTCGTGGGCGCGGTGGGCAGCCTCACGGACGCCGCCGACGACGTGGTGCGGCGCTCGCTGGCCGTGCTGTGTGAAGTGTTGATTGTTAGCGTAACGTTAGTGTTGCGGCGCAGATGTTCGGGCAGACGGACAAGCTGTTCGTGGGCGCGGTGGGCAGCCTCACGGACGCCGCCGACGACGTGGTGCGGCGCTCGCTGGCCGTGCTGTGTGAAGTGTTGATTGTTAGCGTAACGTTAGTGTTGCGGCGCAGATGTTCGGGCAGACGGACAAGCTGTTCGTGGGCGCGGTGGGCAGCCTCACGGACGCCGCCGACGACGTGGTGCGGCGCTCGCTGGCCGTGCTGTGTGAAGTGTTGATTGTTAGCGTAACGTTAGTGTTGCGGCGCAGATGTTCGGGCAGACGGACAAGCTGTTCGTGGGCGCGGTGGGCAGCCTCACGGACGCCGCCGACGACGTGGTGCGGCGCTCGCTGGCCGTGCTGTGTGAAGTGTTGATTGTTAGCGTAACGTTAGTGTTGCGGCGCAGATGTTCGGGCAGACGGACAAGCTGTTCGTGGGCGCGGTGGGCAGCCTCACGGACGCCGCCGACGACGTGGTGCGGCGCTCGCTGGCCGTGCTGTGTGAAGTGTTGATTGTTAGCGTAACGTTAGTGTTGCGGCGCAGATGTTCGGGCAGACGGACAAGCTGTTCGTGGGCGCGGTGGGCAGCCTCACGGACGCCGCCGACGACGTGGTGCGGCGCTCGCTGGCCGTGCTGTGTGAAGTGTTGATTGTTAGCGTAACGTTAGTGTTGCGGCGCAGATGTTCGGGCAGACGGACAAGCTGTTCGTGGGCGCGGTGGGCAGCCTCACGGACGCCGCCGACGACGTGGTGCGGCGCTCGCTGGCCGTGCTGGCCGAGATCTGCTCGTGCCAGCCGCACGCGCCGCCCGGCTCCGCATCTAGCACGTGTGAGCTGACCTACATCATCTGTGACCTTACTCGTGCTCGATCACGTTAACGTAAACGTCCATTTGTATCAAAACTGAATAAGCACCGTCCGGTGACAGTAAGGAGGAATCTTCTTTTATTTCTATATACACATATATATGGAAACGTTTACGTCAACGCGATGACGCACCTAAGAGTACAGTACAAACATTTTCTTAATGTCTCTCGGCAAACTTCGTATTTCATCAGTCAGCGGATTTGTATCAGTTGCCCTTTGCACTTGGTGCAGACCGGACGCTCTCAATGAACTTGAAAGTAGTAATATTTTTTTAACATAATGTAATTTATTAAAAAAATGGAAGTAAAGCTGCTATTTTACAACTCTATAATATATTTCACACGGAAATCAAACAAAACAACAATAAAGTACTTAGTTCTGAATTCAATTAATTTTACACGATAAATCTAATAATTGATGGACATGGAAATTTGCATTCGTTTGTATTCGGAAATGCGATAATTGCCGAGGGATATTAAGAACATAGTTGTACTGTACATATTTTAGGCTCAAACACCGAAAACACTCATTGAGCGAAAAAATAGCTCAGAACGGATTGTGGCTTCTTTCAAACGGTCACAACGCAAATTCTTGTGGTTGCTTAAATAATATTCGACTACAGCGCGTTGTGGCAGTGCAGAAAAGCCAGAACGCGTTCTGAGCCCCCTAACTGATGCAACCATAACACGCAACCATAACACGCAATTTACAATGATGAGGTTATGTAAAACCATCAGGTTAAGTAACACTTACCAAGGTTGGTGTTTTGATGGGTTAGTGTTTGTGTTTGCTATGTGGGCTGGGGTAATAAACATATAATAGGGTAGTTGACAAAAAATATCTATTTAATCCGTCAGTTAGATGACCTAAAAATATTGGAATTTTTTTTTGGCCGCTTATACAAAAATGACGACGATACAGTGCGTCCATATGATTAAATCGTGTGAAGTCACGGTGTGCTACACTTTATACTGACAAACTGACGTCACAAGCCCCCCGGTGGGTTCCCGCATTGTCGAGGCGCGGGGGCTCAGTAACCGTGGCGAAGAGGAACCCGAGGAGGGGCCGCTCGTCAGGGCGCCTGCCGATAAGACGACCAACTAGTAGGTTGCGGTGCTGCCTGGGCGGCATCGCAACTGAGGCGGGCCGCGATGTTATATACCCATACGATATCGCTGCTGAGGGTTGGAGGCCGCGGCCGGTATTACGGAGCGCCGCTCACGGTGGCGAACCCTTCTGATGGCCGACGCGGTGGGGCCGCAGGGGAAGAGGAGTGTCGGTATAGCGTTGGCCGCTCTCCCTATCCCCTGCAACCGAAAAATAATAGGTGGCGGGTCCATCGACCTTGACCCGTCACAAGCGGACCAAGGGTGCCATACACGGGGTAGTCTGGCGCCCATGTGCTGGTTTGTTCCCTGGCGTGGTCACGGCGTACAGTGTGTTCTGGTGCGCCGGTGATGGGGGGTACTCCCTAAAGGAGGGTCCGGTGACAAACAGCCGCGGCGTGTTAGCGGTGAGTGCTAACGCGTGCCTGTGTTCCCGCCATAAGCGGCACTGGAGGACACCGTGGCGTTTAAGTGGGGTGGAGTCCCAGATATCCTACCCTATCCCCCCGTGGTAAAGCAGTACGTATGAACAAATCTACGCGCAAAAAAAAGCTGCCCCTCCTGAACATGTATGCGCTTGTCTTTGTCAATTTTAATTTTTTTAATAAAGCAAAAATACAGAACCAATATTATTTGAAAATCTCACTGACGGAATAAATAGAATTATCATTTTTCTAGCCAGGCAACATCCGTATTCTACGTGTTTATAATATTAGTTAAGGTGAGTAGGATAATAATAGAATCGTATGCGCTTTCTAAGCTCTTTCAGAAGTAAAGGGTTCCGCCTCTCCATTGCAGGTGATCTGGAGTCCAGTCCATATTACTACAAGTTCCTACGAGCACTGCTGCGGCTGCTGGCAGCTGATGATAACCTGTTAGAAGACAGAGGCGCCTTTATTATCAGGTGAGTGAGTTCACACTGCGCTACTACAATGTCACTGTATGCTACAACCAGTGACCTTCTTCTAAAGGTAGCATACTTTTTTCGGAGGTTGGTTCTTAAATTGTAATTAGGACATGCAGAACCGCAACCGGTTTCAGGTTTTTGAGAACCGGGTCTGGTAAGCATTTAGAGCTGGGCGAACCGGCTGCCCCGGTTCCGGCTGGTTTCTTTTTACGATTCCTTTATATCATAGATAATTATTAGTATCACGTACACGTACACTTACACAACTACAGAAACCGCAAATCATCACCCTCACACTCCTTGCAAACAGTGTGAGGGTGATGATTTGACTTACAAACACACACCCACACACACCACACCAACATCACAAGCACACACTTTGCGCACGCGCTTACCCACATAATATTATTGCTACTGTTAGACGTTTTTGCTTACAATGTTTTTAAAATAACCATAACGGACGAATGGTTGGCCCCTATATATAACACAGGATTTTCCTAGCATCGGGGCCAATATTCACAAGATTGAGCAGACATATGCCATAATATTATTGTAGTAATGTAACATGAAACTATGTATTTCTTCATTTTTTGCTTAAATAAATGATTGTTATAGTTATTTAGTCCAGTCAATGAGGATATTTGTTGTATGGAGACTTCCGAAAAATTCTCCCGCCTATGAAATTTGGCATGTGATGAAATTAGGTAATACAGATTACAGATGTAACATAATCCAACAAATTATGTTACGAGAAGTTAGGTATTTTTACCTAAATATGAAAATTGCTTATAAGGCTCTGTGAATATTTCCTCAGACTGAAATACTTTCTGTATACGTATGTATGAACTAGTTAGAATAAGTATGTAAAGGTATCCAACATTTTTTCGATTTTGGTGATACCCCAAATTTAAATTTTAACATTTTGCGCTATAACTTCTACTGAAAAATTGATCTGCTAATTGTTATTTTTTTATATGTTTTTATTTCCTTAAATACATAGCTTTGTTTAGTTATCCAAAAGATTTTCCTTTTCTAACCATTTTTTTAGATTTTTACTTAATTACGTAATGTGAAAAATATCTCCGTGCATTTTCATACCTTTATTAGTCATATGATTTTATATTAAATAAGAATTATCAATTATCCAACAAATTTTCGAACGTTCATTATATTTGTTAGGATAGTTCACGTCGCTGATTTATGCTAGAGCGTAAGGGTTGACCTTCACTTGACCGCTCGGAGCTGCTTTGCCGCGCATTACTTTTGGAGTATTGTAGGCGGGTTTTGTGGCCACCGTTATTATTACAAATATTTTTTTATCATAATATGCACAACTTATGTGAAGTCATCTAGTTACCACAAACTGACAAACTTTCTCATTCGATTTTGAACTTAACCATCAAGATTTGAAAGTTTAAAATAATTTGAAGAAATTTTTCAGTTTTGTACAACCTAATGTGCTGTTGACTGTAAAAAGGCGTTTAGAAATTCGCTTTATATTTCTAAAGAATATTTATTACATATACGGATTTAAAATAAACGTTTGATACCTCCTTAAGGACTTTGTAAACTATGCAAAAAAATGGTCAAAAAGTATGTTTAGAAAGACACCTGTTGAGGCGATATCGAGTAAGATAAAAGAAGATTATTATTATGTCCCTTATGTAATGTTCTTTTCTTATCTCATCTACATTTATTTTTATTTATATAAAATAAATGTAGACGATAAGACACCGGTATCTGGAACAGGGTCTAAGCATGAAGTCCAAGTCTTGTATGCACTAGGTAAGTGCCCCCAAGGACAATCCCCGGTTGGTGCAGGACTATTGTTAAATATGAAGACAAATATATTGGGCTATGGGTTTTGGAAGGTTTATTGGATCAATTACCTAAAACTTTAGAATTACTATTAGCCCCTGCCTGACCACTGTTGAACTACACGACTATAAAATGGCAGGGGTGACATGCACACTCAACTAATGGGCTACCATAGCGGATCTCCAATCAAGCCAGCCAATTAAGGCAGGAGAGAGATGGGAGCTCTGTGCCCTGTCAGTGTTCGCTCCGACCGGCCAATAAAGGCAAGCCGGAGATGAGGGACACATCGTCGCCACAGCCCACCAGCTCGCCACAATACTGCCCTGCCGGCATATTATTATTATTTTTACATGACTTTGACAATCTCGGGACCCTGGGGTCCCGATCCTTTGAAAGGCGTGCAAGGGGCTGAATTCAACTCCCAGAGGCCTTGTTAGGCATGTATCAGGAAATGTGAAATCAACCGATGAGTATCCCTGTATGCACTACGCAATTGCTTCCCCGGTTGGTGCAGGACTATTGCAAAATATGGAGAAAAATGTATTGGGCTATGGGTTTGGTAGGTTTGATTGATGGATTGCATAAAACTATAGGAGGGTTAATGGCCCCTGCCTGACCACTGCTGAACTCATCATCACCATATCAGCCGAAAGACGTCCACTGCTGGACATAGGCCTCCCCCAAGCGTCGCCACATTGATCGGTCCCGTGCATCTCGCATCCAGCGGATCCCCGCAACACTCAGTTAATGGGCTCCCATAAACGGTTCCTAGCACTTGAGTGACGTAGCGCCAAGGCTATGTTGCCCATATCCGGAGCAGCTTGAGGAGTGGAGAGGTATACCACGGCTATCAGGACATTCCCGGAAGTACAGTCAAGATCCCTACAAGCATCTTGTTGGGTTAACTTTCTTCCTCCGAGCACGTTTGCTCTTGTGAATCTCCACTCACGCCAGCCAATTAAGGCAAGAGAGTGGTGAGGAACAAGACTTCTCCCAGGTGTACGTCGAGGCTCTTAGCTATTATGCCATAGGCTCTCACGACTATTGGCACAATTACTGCTGTATTCACATCCCACATGTCGACAACCTCGCGAGCCAGATCAAGATACTTAGTTTTCTTATCTCCCTCAGCCTTCAAGAGGTTCTCGACATGAGGGACCGCTATGTCAACAATCATTGCGCGACGCTCTAGTCGGTCTATCACCACTATGTCAGGCTTATTGGCAACAATAGCCCCGTCTGTGATAATAGACCGATCCCAATACAAAGTGACATTGCCATTTTCGAACACTGGGTCGGGCATATACCTGTAGTAGGTACCGAAACGAAGCCGGGCTACGGACGCCGATTGGTCTACATCGAACCCATGTAGTTCCCGGAAAAAGCGTCCGTGAAGCTCCTTACTTTGCCATACCTCCCTGCGGTCGTTATTGTCAAGCATTACAGGCTTGCGCCAGTTCTCATTAGCCACGGAGAGCGGGCTGAGTCCCTTGTCCACTTCTACTTCATACATATCCACGTCGGCGTGTAGAAAATATTCTTTCAGTTTGCTTATCTCGCGGTTGTGGAGGTTTTTGGTATTTAAAAAGCCTCGGCCTCCACACTTCCGAGGGATATACAATCTCATGACCGACGATCGTGGGTGGTGCATTTGATATGCAGTCAGCAGTGTACGGACCCGCCTATCCAGGGCGTCAAGTGCCGTTTGAGTTAATTTGAGTATGCCGAAAGAGTACATCAATGCATAATATATGTATTTGAGTATGTCGGAAGCGTTAGGTATCAACACTACTGACATGAAGCAATCGTTGAAGGAACGCTACGTTCTCGGAATCGTTGAGGCACGCACCATGTTTCCGCCCGAAAGGCTATTGAATACCTTCTTCAGGTGGCCAAAGAAGCGTTCCTTCTTCGATTGCTTCATGTCAGACATACCCAAATAATTATAGGATTCGTTTGGGGAATACGGAACGGACGGTTGTTTTACGGAATCCGCGAGTTGAATTCCTACGGATTCCACAATTTCCCCTCGCTTTACATGCATGACCGCACATTTATCCACACCAAACTCCATCCTGATGGCACTACTAAAAGTTTCAGTTACCTTCAGTAGAGATAGAGATATCCGCTGAAGATTGCTGGGGGCAAAGAGCTTCAGGTCATCCATGTAAAGGAAGTGAGGTATAACCTGACCACCTCTCTTCAGCCCTGAATTCTCCAGCATGCTTATAGGATTCAGGGCTAAGCAAAACCAAAGTGGACTCAAACTAGCACCCTGGAATATACCTCGTCGATCCTTACATGTTCGCTATTCCTCTGGATATTTAGACATCCTGGATACCGAAGGACCGTGCTCTATTGCCCCATACACAAAATTAGGAAGGTGCGTAGAGTTATATAAGTTAATAGTTTAGTTTTTTATTAGTTTTTACAGTCGTATTATTATTAGACATTTTGACTGGAAATCGAATTCGAGAGGCGGGATGCTCGCTGCCGGTGGTTCTGACACTGTAGCGTTCAATAATAATAATAAAATAATAATGTCAATGTCTTCTTGTGTTAATGTCTTCTTCCTTTTAAACGCCTTGATCATGGATCATTTGTATATGATTTTCGACATTTTACGTGTCCTGTAAGGTTTGACACCTCCATAAGTTGCGGGCAAAGTTCATCATCTCTTGCCTTAATTGGCTGGCTTGAGTGGAGATCTATGGTAGCCCATTATTTGAGTGTGTAAGTCACCACTGCCATTTTATCTTTTTTAGTCGTGTAGTTCAACAGTAGTCAGGCAGGGGCTAATAGTAATTCTATAGTTTTAGACAATCGATCCAATAAACCTTCCAAAACCCATAGCCCAATATATTTGTCTTCATATTTAACAATAGTCCTGCACCAACCGGGGATTGTCCTTGGGGGCACTTACCTAGTGCATACAAGACTTGGACTTCATGCTTAGACCCTGTTCCCGATACCGGCGTCTTATCGTCTACATTTATTATATATAAATAAAAATAAATGTAGATGAGATAAGAAAAGAACATTACATAAGGGATATAATAATAATCTTCTTTTATCTTACTCGATATCGCCTCAACAGGTGTCTTTCTAAACATACTTTTTGACCATTTTTTTGCATAGTTTACAAAGTCCTTAAGGAGGTATCAAACGTTTATTTTAAATCCATAAAGGTAATAAATATTCTTTAGAAATATAAAGTGAATTTCTAAACGCCGTTTTACAGTCAACAGTACATTGGGTTATACAAAACTGAAAAATTTCTCCAAATTATTTTAAACCTTCAAATCTTGATGGTTAAGTTCAAGTTCAAAATCGAATGAGAAAATTTGTGGTAACTGGATGACTTCACATAAGTTGTGCATATTAAGATAAAAAAATATTTGTAATAATAACGGTGGCCACAAAACCCGCCTACAATACTCCAAAAGTAATGCGCGGCAAAGCAGCTCCGAGCGGTCAAGTGAAGGTCAACCCTTACGCTCTAGCATAAATCAGCGACGTGAACTATCCTAACAAATATAATGAACGTTCGAAAATTTGTTGGATAATTGATAATTCTTATTTAATATAAAATCATATGACTAATAAAGGTATGAAAATGCACGGAGATATTTTTCACATTACGTAATTAAGCAAAAATCAAAAAAAAATGGCAAATAAAGGAAAATCTTTTGGATAACTTATCAAATCTGTTTATTTAACGAAATAAAACCATATTAAAAAATAAAAAGTAGCAGACCAATTTTTCAGTAGAAGTTATAGCGTAAAATGCTGAAAGTTAAATTTGGAGTGTATTCCAAATCGAAAAAATGTTGGATGCCTATACATGCCTATTCTAACTAATACACTCGTACGTATACAGAAAGTATTTCAGCCTGAGGAATTTTTCACAGAGAGTTATAAGCAATTTTCAAGTTTAGGTAAAAATACCTAACTTCTCTTATCAAAATCTGTTGGATAATTTGATATCTGTAATCTGTAGGTCTTACTTTATCACACTACCTACTCTCACAGGCAGGAGAATTTTTCGGGTTACATATGCCCCGTTGATTGGGCTAATTAGGCATAAATGCTTTGCTTTGCCATAGGGAATTTGACAGGATAAGCAATTATCACTAGGAATATGAAATAAAATTGTTTAAATTTGTCTAATCAACATATCGCACGCTTAATAATAAACCGGAATATGTCAAAAATTAAGGATTCCCACTTTTGTTCATAAAACGAACTAACACCAATTAAAGAATCTATAGGTACGATCCCGCCATGCCATACAAACCAAAATGGCCGATTCTTAGTTCACCCCTCTCTTTTCTACAAAAGCGCGCGAAAATGCATTTCGTGCAATAAAGAATCATTCAGTGATGCGGCGACCGTGATGTGAGATAGGTGTTGTTGTTTTGCGACTACGGTGGAGTTAGTTGAAATAATTCGGTTTATTATCAAACGCAGGTGAGACTATTTTATTTTTATTTTTTTCTAAACTAGCATGTTTCTATTTACTTCATTTTAGTTTAAAACGGTGTTATAATACAGCATGTACTATTTAGACTTGTTGCAGTTTATCATTAAATTATAATTGTATAAATAAGAAAGATTGCATATTAGTGCGTTTTAGTATAAAATTATTACTTTGATTCGAGAAGCAATTCATTTTATATCACTGTATTACCAAAACTATCGGTAGATCTAAATAATACTTGTGTTTATTTCAGTTTAAGTTTTAAATGGTCCTAAAGTCTAAAGTTGCTCTAGCAATTGCTGCAGTTTATTACAAAATGTCCTTTCAATTTATTTGAAATACTTATTAATAAAAAGTATTAAATTTCTAGTTCCGTAGTTTTAATCCTGACGATGACGTCTGCAAATAGGAAGCTGCGGTACCTAAAACTTCTTATGATGAGTAATAATGCTGGATGTACTGATACGGATAATTGTAAGCCAGTCGAAACAAAAGTAAGTAAATAACGTTGTGTTTACGTAGTTACAAGTGCAGTACCCCGTCTGTAAATTTGCAAGTGAATAAACGTATCTATTGCGTTTGCGTTAAGATTTTATTCTCACCCTGATATTCTTAGCATTATGATCTAACACTCAAATTTTAACGCAAACGAAATATAGTTACGTTTACTCTCTTGCAAACTTGCACTTACAGTATCCTTACATTTTACGTAATATTCTCTGAATTAATTGAGGGCTTTACCTTTTTATTTAATGTTGTGTATTATTTATTTTAAAGTTTGTTCAATGAAACAGGCGATAAAGTCCATCACAGCATACAGGAAGACAAGTTCTCCAGCTCACCATTCAGGAAATAAAGGTCATCACGTAGTACATCAAGATCACGACCATTCAGAAAGTCCAGGAGGATGAAAATCTTCATTCAAGTTTGAGAGATATAGCCGCCGAACTTTTTGTGTCTCACAAGTCAGTCCGTACTATTTTAAATAACGTCTAGTCCCAAAAGACCTGAATTTTCTCCAAAAACTCAATCGCATAAGAGGCGCTGAGGACATGCTATAACCAGTCAATTCCGAGCCAACATTCATGAAACGCATTATTACTGGTGATAAGACGTGGGTTTACGAGTTTGACATGCAAACTAGTCAATAATCTTCGGAGTGGCGCCTTCCAACTGAACCGAATCCGAAAAAACCACGCCATAGTCGATCAAAAGTCAAAGTCATGTTAACTGTTTTCTTTGACTATCGTGGTGTTGTGCACTCAAAAGAGACGCACGGGACCGGTCAAAGTGGCGACGCTTGGGGGGTGGCCTATGTCCAGCAGTGGACGTCTTTCGGCTGATATGATGATGATGATCCAAAACAGCACGCATAAATTCATTATCCGAGGGCATACGCAGAATGAAGCAGACAACATACATAGTTTAATAGAAAAAGAAGTTATAAAAATCTTAACTCCGGCCCAATCTATACCCCAGTCCAATATGTAACACTAATTAAAAACTCAAAAAAAATAAACCCCCCGATCAACGTCAATGAGCTAACATTTGACAGTATTCTGGACCTTAAACTGTTGCAAGAGGAATGGAGGAATTTTGGTACAGATGAAAGCGGCTAAAATGATATAAAGGTGTTAAAGGTCATAAACGAAAAGCCGCTCCTATTTTAATTTAACACATTTACAAGGACGAAAACTACAGAGAAGTTAATGTGCGAAATAAGCGAAGTAAGGTGAAATCAGTCACAGAAATAACCACGAAGGCAGCATATACGCAAAAACAGGACATCATCGCTAATAAAAATAAATACTTGAAAGAGTAAATCCGCAAACGGGCTGATTCCATCTCATTATGCCAGTTTTTACAACCCAATTCTTTAAGTTTTTTATATGCATCATTTTCGTAGTAAATTTTTTTAGTATAAATTTTGAGTAGTCACAATTTACGAGACTGATGACTGAACCTACTTAGTTCTGTTGATTCTAATTATTGATTAAAATAAATGTTGGTAGATGTATCAGGTACAAGTAAGTATATAAGAAGTTTTTATTCTTCTGTATTGTTTATTGTTCTTTAGCATAAATACGTTTAGCTAGATCACCCAAGCATTTTGTGATGACTATGAAACTTAAATTACTATTTTGTGATTGTTAAAAAAATACGTTAATTACTAAGTACAAATGATTTTAAGTTCCTATTACGACTGATTATTAATACTACCTACTGTTGTTATTATGTTAAGAAAGCAGTTACGATAAAACTTAAAATATATTTTGTTATTATAAATTAACAAATATAAAGGTTTATTGCGAAATATTTCTGTATTTTTATTTCCGTTTTACTTTTAAAGTGTAATAAGTATTATACATTTAAATAGATTATATTATTTATTCATACCAAACTGAATTATTAAATATTAGTTTGCAAAAGTTTTGAAAATTAATAATTTATTTTTATACTAAACTGAGCTAAGTCGATGCTTTTGAAAATAAACTTCATTTATTCATTTGATATAAATAATTTAATTAAACTATTATGTCAGTTATATTCGCTATACATCTCTCTACAATTTAAGACCAAGAAAATAAAAATTACACCATAAACACGTGAAAACCATCAAAATGTTTTCAACATGGTAGAGACTCAAAACTTTGACCGCGATTTCCCAAAAAAGTGAAGTTTTGTCTTATTCCAGTTTATTATTAAGCGTGCGATATATTTGCAAGTTTTGTAACAAATCAGTCTTTAGTAACAATACTAGGTACTTTTCTTTATAATTTTCTTTTGGCTTATATCTCGAAAACCATGAATGAGAATCTGATACAGGACTTTTTTGTGCATAATTTAATAAGAAGTAAACTTGATCTAGCATAAATTGTAGAAATACCAAAATTTTATGAGAATTAATAAAAAAAACTGATTTTTAGGACCTTTGACAGTAAATTTTTTAACTCTCGTGTGATATTAGTGGACTTTTCAGACAACATTACTAATAGCACAATCAACATAATTCTCGTGAAAATACTGAACTAGAAATGAAATTAGCAGATTGGCCAACAATTACAGATATTTTGCTATTATCTTATGAAATGAAAATTATGAAATTATTACTCGATGAAAAACACTGCAATGACGTATATATCAGTACCGTTAACTTTGCCTAATTCGATATTTTAAGTACCTAAAATAGATAATATTGCTATCAAAACATGAAAACATACCAGGAAACGTCATTTTGAATGTTCAACGGTTCTGTACCATACGCACAGATTTAGAAACGCACAGAAAATAAACACAAAAAGAAAAAAATATTTTGGCTCATATCAGTGAATCTTGTGTAGGACTTTTATGTGCACAATTGAACAAGAAATAAACTTGCTCTGGGCACAATTTGCAGTAAAATCATTACTTCACGAGAATTAAACAAAAACTGAATTTTGGCTCTTTCCTCATTTTTTTTGCTGCTTTGCGTTTTTATGGACTTTTCAGGCAACTTTACTGCTACCACAAAAACGTTATTCCGGTAAAAGTACTTAAGTGGGCTTTATTCCGCAGGAAATGTCTTTATTTCCTGAACGCGAAATTTGAATCGAAGAAATAACCGGGGGAACCGGTTCGGCAAACGTTTTTGTCTGTGGTCCGCGGTTCTGAAAGAACCTAAGAGAACCCTGTGCATGCTATAATAGTAATATTAAATATTAGTAAAAAAAGTAAACAATAATCGTTTCCCAATTGAAATACATTGAATAAACTATTTAATTTAATGTATCTTTTTGTAAAAAGAGTGTGTAGATTTGATCATAGGATGTAATGGTGTATCACTAATTATCTTTACCAAATTATAGAAGGGAAGAGCTAGAGAAAAAAATACTTTAAAAAGAAAGAGACGCAAACATGTGAAGGCGTTTTCATCTACAAACAAGACTAGTTTAAAATGAGACATATAAATATAAGACGAATATAAATAAAATCAGAAAATAAATCTAATTATGATTATGTAACTATTAACTCGTAAACTCGAAACTCGAAGTCTGTATACCTAAATGTTTTAGTAGATCGTTTATGTGCAGCGAGAACAACGTTACTGAGAGTACCAAACCCTGAGGGACTCCGGCATTGATATCCAGTTGGTCAGACGAACGACCATCAGTAACCACTCGGATGGACCGATGTCTCAGGAAGTCCGCAAACCATTTACACAGACCACCGATAAAAATCAAAAACAAACATACAACAAGCGGCCTTATTGCGTTCCGTGATCTCTTCCAGGCGATCAAGAATGGAAAGAGATAGCATCAACACGACATGGGGTTAACAAGGCTTTCGTGCCAGTACCTGTCAAGAGCCTTCGAGATGACGATGGAGACGGCAACCGCTTCCCCGTGCCTCTCGATGGCCTCACTCCAGATGTGAATGGCATACGCTAGAAGATTTCCAGTTGATCGATTTTGGCGGAAGCCATATTGGCGATCACTGAGGATGTCGTTAGCTTCTAGATATGCCAGGAGCTTACAGTTAGCACCCGTTTCATACTCTTACGAGATGATGGACGTTACTAAGATGGGTCTGTAATTCTCGTCTAGATTAGGCTACACCCTACGAAAGTTCTTTTGATGGATGTGAATTTCCGAAATGATCGTCTTACATCCATCAGGATAGACAGGGGCCGCGCTTCACCAGAATGACGATAAGATAAGGCAAAAAGAGAGGCAAAGAAGTTTGCTTTCTCCTCAGTGGTGTGGGCCAGCGATCCGTCGAGTTTCAGCTGTGGTTGTAGTGAGGGGTGACAGAAGTTCGATTCAACCGATTTAGCTAGGGATCAGCCGCAAGTAGACTGCCAAGGATAAGATGAATAAAGAACGCATGCCTGCCTAATCACCAGACTTGTACCACCAAACCCGCCGGCTGCCTCTTGGGCTGGAAAGGGGCGGAGAGTAGGCGGTGTATCCGCCTACTCTCCGCCTCGACTTCACTAGACAATGGTCGGATCTTCTGAAAGGTATAATAACACCGAGTGTCGGTTTTGATATCAATATCCGGCACCTTCGTTGGTCCCTGGACCAGCTGGGCGATATTTAAAGCAAGTGCAAGCTTTGTCATCTCCCGCCCAGTATGATCACTGCACTGGTACGGGAAGAGCCATTCCTGGTAGTGGGCAATAAAGTCTCCCAGTAAATTTAATTAGGCGGAAGAGTACCGCTGCTATGCCGCATTAGCCTCCTCACGGTTGGTTGTCACCTAATATCCGCTGTGCGAACGGTAGACACAGGTGAAGATAATACTATCTAGACCCAGAGCCAAACCACTGAACACCTTGAGTATTTAAGGCTACGGATAGTTAAGATAAGATTAATGTCAATTCGCCTGTTTCAGACAGCTGTGCGTGCTGCTGAACGCAGAAGACATCTACAAGGCCCTGTCTCGCATCCTATTGGAGGAAAGGAACCTGCGCTTCGTCAGCACCATGGTAGACGTGCTCAACACCATCCTGCTGACCTCGGCCGAGCTGTTCGAGCTGCGCCTGCTGCTGCGACGCTTCGACCAGCCTGTCAGTCACCATGAACCTACAGGGAATCTATTTAGTCTGTCAGTTGGATTACCAAAAAATATTTATAAAAAAAAAAGATACGATTGAAATGTACCGTGATGTCACGCGAGCCTTAGTACACTTTTTTATTTAGAAGTGACATCACAAGCGCCCGCTCCTGAACTTTGTTACACTTTATCTTTGTCAATATTTTTTGATTTGACAAAGCAAAAAATACGTATCAATCAGTAATTTGATAATCTAACTGACGGACTTAATAGTTTTATTATTATTTTACTCAGAAATCATCCATATTCCTCTGTTTTAATCCCCATATCGTTCGCATTCGAATCTCAGTCTCAATATTTCAAAAACGTCTAATTGCTCTGCATTCAATACTTATAATTTCAAGTGACCTTCCCGCGGCGATTACGCCGTAATCAAATGTATTAACATAAATTTTTTATCGTGATTAGGTGCACGTCTGCAAATAATACTGCAGCCCGTATTTTTTCCGACCTCATTTTCAATTAAATTAAAAACAGGCAGTTAGTTCCCCAACGATATTACAATTGCTCTTTTCAGGCGACTTCGATGACCGATTGTATTATCTTTTCATGTTCTATCTTTGCGAGTAGCTGTCTTTGGAGGCTGAAAGTACTCTTGAATATAAATAACTTTTATTAAATCTGACTTATGAAAACAAAACATCAGCTGTTCCTTACATTTCGTTGAGTCATGGAGACTTCATAAGGTGTTGTGTTGTTCATTAACTAGTTTCAGTTAGGATGAAGTGACATATGATAATGTTAGTACGGTTGCAGGCGACGCACGCACTGTTCGCGGTGCTGCACGGCTGCTGGTGCCACAGCCCGGTGTCGCTGCTGGCGCTGTGCATGCTGACGCACAACTACGTGCACTGCAACCAGCTCATCGCCTCCTTGTATCCTTTGCTATGAGTGCCGTTGTGGAACTGGTAGACTGGTAGACAGCACTTATTGATGGACTGCTCTTGAGGCTGAACCGACTTGATGGAGGCACGTTCCATAAACTTTTGTCTCAACAAAATGATGATGATGCGAACAGTCTGTGCAAGTTCATGACACAAATCTAATCTATAGTAGGCTGCTAGTGTGTATTTAAGGTATGATGGGACTGCCATTTGCATGGCGATTATAAAAGTCCCATAATAAGAAATCGAAAAAATAACATAAAAAATGCTGTAATATACGTCCGCAGCACATCCTAACGAATGTTTTCACTTCAAAACTTCTGAACACGTACTTAGAATCGTTAATTTTACTATCTTTAATTAAAGACTTGAGATTTTTATGAATTCCAGACTCAAGTGTCCCTTCCATGGTTGCAGCTGAAATGCCGGTCAACACAATTGGTTTTAAAATCACAAAAACATATTTATTTTGTTTTAATTATTTTTTGTTCCCTTTTGATTTATTTGGTTTTCGTATTAATCCTTAATTAATAATAATCAGCGGTGATCTAGAGATCACAGTGGACTTCCTGACTGAAGTGGATAAGTTAGTGCAGCTCATCGAATCTCCTATATTTGCATGTGAGTACCCGCCTCGTCCTACACTCGTGAGTCGTGGACCACATTCTACAACTTTTAACCATAATAATCTTCTAAATATTGAATCTTGAAACCAAGTTGGTTTACCACTATCTCCACACGTTCCCTGTTCTTTCCTAATAACAATTATTATTATTTTCTTATATTAAATTTTTTATCATTATTATTGTGGTTTCCCCTGATTTCTTTTTTATTGTTTTTTTTTTACATTTACTTTGACCAAACAATGTCATTTCGTAGTTGTGCGAGTCAACAGGTACTTTTGTTTCAGTAATCAGCTTTTAATTAAATACTAATGTACTATGGGATTTTTTTTGAACTCCATCTTTGTCTTATTTATGCCTAACCGTACCTATTCTCCGCCCATCATTGTCATCTTAAGCCGAAAATGATGCAGTGCTGGACATAGGGCTCCCACAAGCAGCACGCAGCACATCGACTGTCCCGCGTCTCTCGCATCAATTGGATTCCCGCGACCTTCCCCAGGATACACCCGCAGCCTTATTGTTTAAGTGTTAGGAGAGGTAGGAATCATAATGGACCTATGTCACTACGAATAATTTAGTGAGATTTTTGTTTGCGCCAAAAATTTTCCAGAGATGAGTATCGTGAATTCACTCTTGTTTTTCCTCTTACTTCACTCTCTTAACCTATCGAGATGAGACCTTCCCATCCATCGGACATCCCGGCAATTCGCATCCATCAAAAGGACGTCCGCAGGGCTTCATATCCTTGATGTGAACAAAGCGAGTGGCACCGACGGGATACCAGCAATTGTAATTAAAACTTGTGCGCCTGAATAGTCTCCGATCTTGACACGCCTATATGGCCTTTCGATAGAGACTGGAAAAGTGCCGAAGGCTCGGACGCAAGCCAACGTACAGCCCGTGCCCAAGAATGGCAGTCGAGCTGACCCGGCCAACTACAGACCCATCTCTATAACGTCCATCCTCTGTAAGAGTATGGAACGTGTGCTCAACAGTAAGCGCCTGGCATACCTAGAAGCGAATGACATCCTCAGTGACCTCCATACGGCTGTCGCTAAGAAGATCCAATTCCACCCGGCTCCATCTTGCCGAGGTGTAACCGTGCCGTTAAAGGACCAGCTCGAACTTCTTGGTGTTACGTTGACATCGATCCTTAATTTCGGTCCATTCATTGAGGCGAAAGCTCAGTTGGCTGCAAAAAAGTTGGGGATTCTTGCAAAGGTGAGACGTTACTTCACGCCTGAACAGCTACTCAACTTGTATAAAGCGCAAGTTTGGTCATGCATGGAGTACTGCGGTCACCTTTGGGACGGATCTGCCAAATACCAGCTTAAAGCACTTGACTGGATTGATAGACGGGCCAAAAGATTTATTAGCAACGATACACTGGTCGCGTCAAAGCTCCAGAGCCACGAACATCGACGCCGAGTTGCCAGTCTGACGGTTTTTATCGGTTACATTTCGGGGAATGTGCGACGGAACTGCACAATTTGATTCCGCCTTGCCCTTTCCATCGTCGGACTACAAGACGTTCGTCCATGCGCCATCAGTACATGGTGGACATCCCACCTATACGCACAAAGCTTTTTGCTAATACTTACTTTCATTGTGCGTACAGCTAAGGAGTGGAATTCCCTGCCGTGTCTTTGTTCCCTGATAGCTACAACCTTGGGGTCTTTAAATTAAGAGTGAATAGGGTGCTTCTAGGCAAGCGTGCTTCATCGTAGACCACATCATCGCTTACCATCAGGCGAGATAGTGGGCAAACGCGAGCTTATCGAATATAAAAAAAAATATAATTATATAAAAAAAGACCCGCCATGAGGGATGTTTTTAGCATTCTTATCTGATCTGCATCCTTTCATTGACACCATTACTTCTGTTCATGTATTCTTTGTGTCGAATCTTGTTCCGTGATAAGAGATGTTATTATGTCATACGTGCTAGTAGTATATGGCTTGTTCCGGCGGCTGCTGGAGGAATCCCGCGCCTTTGGTCAACGTTCAACACAGCAGTTCAGTTGCTGTTTTGGACATTGGTGTAAGGCGCGGCTTCCTTACGACTGCAACATTCGTCAGTTTAGCTACTGTGTTGTTATTCTGGGATTGTTAAGGTCCCGCCTGTAGCTCTGCGTGTTGCAGACCTGCGGCTGGAGCTGCTGGGCGGGCCGCGCTGCGCTCCGCTGCGCGCCGCCATGTTCGGGCTGCTGATGTTGTTGCCGCAGAGCGACGCCTTCCACGCGCTGCGCAACCGCCTCACCTGCGCGCGCGTCTGCCCGGAGCCCAACTCGTAAGTGCATCACCATCAACACGAACCAGCAACCCCCTTCTTAGTTAACTTGATTTTAGAATTAAATGAATAAGATATTAGACGCAAACCAAACTTTATGTATGTATACAACGTGACTTTTTATCACGACCCAAAACGCAAAAATCGTGTCTTTGAATTATTAATCGTGATGAAAAGTTTGTAATGCCTAAAAAAATTGGATGACCTGCAGCCCAATTGCGTAAGAGAATTCGGTAAAGAACACGTGTGGGTAAGGGTACACCATTAAAATAACGACTTTCGTATTGCGTAACACTCGAAATGGGTCATGGAAAGGATATGTAAATTCAACTCATAGGAAGAAGGAAGCATCCTTTCTAAATTGAAATTAATTTTTTTATGGAGTGTTCCCTTTGCCCTTCCGAACTCACGCAATTAGGCTGCTTGTAAAACTATTATTTAAATATTTTGTCTACACTTGTACAGTACAACTATTTTCTTAATGTTAAGTGTGTGTACAGTACTACACTAATATTATAAAGAGAAAAGATTTGATTGTTTGTAATGGCTAACTTAAAACCGGCCAAGTGCGAGTCGGACTCGCGCACGAAGGGTTCCGTACCATTATCGCAAAAACGGCAACAAAATCATGTTTGTTGTATGGGAGCCCCACTTAAATATTTATTTTATTCTGTTTTTAGTATTTGTAGTTATAGCGGCAACAGAAATACATCATCTGTGAAAACTTCTGTCTAGCTATCACGGTTTATGAGATACAGCCTGGTGACAGACAGACAGACCGCGGAGTCTTAGTAATAGGGTCCTGTTTTTACCCTTTGGGTACGGAACCCTAAAAGACTACTTAACCGATTTAAAAAAAAGTTTTGTATTTTTTTATCCCGTAAACGAGTACTCTGGGGGAAAGGGAGGGGCACGGGAGCGAAGCCGCTAGGAAAAGCTAGTGTACAATAAGATGAATAAACGAAAACGCACTGACAGTCGCCTGGCGTGTGTCCCAGCGCCCGGTTATGGATATTCTAGTACGTTCGTTTCAATTCGTTGCTCGTTAGTTGAGTCACGAGGCGCTAAGCAAGTCGCTTGTGTCGGCACTGAGAGTGACGAGTCAGTCCAGCGCCAACTCCTCTCCCGCACCGCGCAGCTACCTCAGATATACAGTCATCATCTAGTAACTGCTGTTTCTTTACCTAGCAGCCAGGACCCCGGTTTCGACTTCTATTTGGGCCCGCCCGAGGCCTCGAAGCCGGACATCGACTGGGACGCGCTGTACGCGGAGTTCCGGCGCGTGCAGGCGGCGCATCGCGACTTCAAGATGCTGGACCGCTCGCGCGGGAAGCTGCTCGACTAGGGGTACTCACTAACTCGGTGCCCCTGCGAGACTGCCGGTCGACCACGACACGACGTTTGCTGAGGAAGAAGACTGCTCTGTTAAACTTCTAGTCCGCCCTGAAGTTGGCTACAATGGCTGCGCAGCAGTCAATCTCATACAAAAACAGTACCGCGCCGTGCCTTGCGCATCGGAAAGCCAACTTCAGTGCGAGCAAGAAGTTCGGCGAGAACTGTATGTCTAAGCTAGAATTGCGCGCCTCTCCATTGCTTGTAATAAGTACCTACACTAAGTATTCGTATCGACGCAATACACACAGATATGGATTACTGTCATTGGTCCCTCATTAACCGGCTAGATTATAATCATGTCAATTGCTTAGTTTCACATATAGCACAAATAATATATGTAGCCAATTGTTGGCGTCCAATTTTAGTTAAGACGGACTCTACTCATCATAAAGTAGCATAATAATATTGTATTATAAAATGCTTGATGAATGTCCCCCCCGTCCTCGGCGTACGACAGCTGTACGTGTACCGCGGCGTTTCAAACCCATCTGCGGGACAATAGTGTAGCACAGTTATATTCAGAATTGGATTCATATTCGATCCGAGAGCGAGCGAACAAGACCAAGAAAAGACTGAAATATATGTAGAATATAACAAGCGTTCGCAATTTTGAAAAGAAAGCAGCTCTGCTGGCAGTACTGTATGTCGACACAAATGGCATGATATTCTGAATGTGACTGTTACACAATCCGGCCGCTGATCATGGCTTCATTTCATGTATTTCGATTTGAGTATATGATGGTGTGTGACATTTTTATGCAGTGTATATGAAAAAGTTTTAAGAATTAAGATTAAGACAGAGGCATTTCTTTTTAAGTGAAAGCCGAATTCTATTGTTTTTATCACATTTCTTTATGAACGTTACTCTTTTATTGCAGTGCAATTATGTTTTATACAAACTTATGTAGTTAGAAATATAATGAAGTATTTGAATTTTATTGAACCGTATTGTATGTATCCTGAGTGTACTGACGCGATCTCTACAAGTATAAGGTGTATGAACAATGTATCAGTGAGCAAACCGTTATGATTAATTAATGTTATTATACATTAATTTGGGCTAATTCCCCGTTGTTTGTTATAAGTATAATTTCACATTATTGTTTATACATTCCACAAATTATTTATAATTATTGAAATAAAACCAAATGATCTAAAAATATTATATTTTGATTTTTATTATAATAGTAACAATAATTGTATTGCTATCTATAAATTGCAAAGTTATAATCAACATTAAATATACTAATAATTACAATTATCTACTTATTCCACTTTACGAATATATCATATTGCTGGATTTCCAATTCATCCATAATATAATAGCCAATGGCCAAATCTGCAGTCACAGACAGTGAACTATCTCTTGACATTGTAGAAAAAGCCAATTGCTACATAATTTGCAGATAACACATTCTTTAATACAGGCAACAACACTATAGAGGAGACCAATACAAAGAGAGCAATAGCTTCTTTGCCTGTAATAAACAAGATGCTTATAAGTAATTTAGTTAAAATATAATCTATTAGGAATGCTATGTTATGTACATTCTTTACAACCAAAATTAAGTTTTGATAACATGTTGCTACAAATTAAATAAATAGTCTTCTGAGATCGGAATGAGTTCGTTCAGTCCAAATCACTGGCCTTTCAAGGCGTTTTAGTGTTATCTTATCACAAATAATTATTAAGAATAATAATTTAGGAATCAACATCCAGTGGCTAGTTTTTCTCTTTTTACATAAGCTTTAAACGGTGGATATTTCAAGATCATGTAAAATTCACCAGCACACGATTACAACCTACTCTATCTTACAGAGAGCAAGCCTGCGTTCTACCAACGATCAGGGGGTGACCATAAGCTCTTAGAGTAAGGTTATTTTGAGTGTGTGTAAGGGACAGATGTATACAAGTCATATACATCTGTACCTTACACATACTCAAAATAACCTTACTCTAAGTGCTTATGGTCACCCCACTGTAAAGGTTATAAGGTAATATTTGTTTGGCAGTCATTGTCGGCATAATGAATGTCATATACTTTTTATAATGTTTACCACTGCCATCGAATATGATATTTACAATGAAATGATTTTTGGAATTAAAACTTTATCTATATCTCCGGTTAAGTCTGGCATGTAAAGTTAATAGCACTAGTGTGAACGCTCTGAGCACTTGATGGGTTACCCGATGGCGCACGAAGTCTTCCCGCTGCTGGGGTGAGTGTCGTCGTCGGGCAGCGAGCCCGAGTAGATGACGGTGCGCGCGCCCGACGCGAAGCCGAACGTAAAGTTAATAGCACTAGTGTGAACGCTCTGAGCACTTGATGGGTTACCCGATGGCGCACGAAGTCTTCCCGCTGCTGGGGTGAGTGTCGTCGTCGGGCAGCGAGCCCGAGTAGATGACGGTGCGCGCGCCCGACGCGAAGCCGAACGTAAAGTTAATAGCACTAGTGTGAACGCTCTGAGCACTTGATGGGTTACCCGATGGCGCACGAAGTCTTCCCGCTGCTGGGGTGAGTGTCGTCGTCGGGCAGCGAGCCCGAGTAGATGACGGTGCGCGCGCCCGACGCGAAGCCGAACGAGCCCACGCTCGACACCGAGCGGCTGTCCGACGGGCCTGCGCTGTCCGACACTCCGGCGCTGTCCGACACTCCGGCGCTGTCCGACACTCCGGCGCTGTCCGACGGCGAGTCCGGCTCGCTATCCTCCTGCAGCTGCACGCTGGAGCCGGACGAGCCGGCGTCGTGCGCGGGCGGCGGGCGCTAGGGCTGCAGCGACTGCGTGAGGTGGTTGAGCTTGCTGAGCAGCGCGGAGTTGCCCCTGAGCGCGCCGGCCAGCTCGTCGTGCGCCGCCAGCAGCGCGCGCACGCCGGCGCCGCGCGCGCCCACTCCGCCGGGCACGCCGGGCACGCCGGGCACTCCGGGCACGCCGGCACGCGCACCTACCGTGCTGTGCGCGCGCACTCCCGCTTCTTTCGTCTTCTCACCGCCTGGCTCAACTTTTGAAGTGTTCAGCTAAAATAAAATAATCAAAAATGTTATGTCATCTTATCTAAATATACTAAAATGTAAAACTGTCTAAAATTTCTGAAAATGCTTCGTTGGTCTATTGATTGCGAACGCTACAGCTGAGCATGACATTCAGGGTCGATTACCGGCTCAAACAAAGACGGCGGTCGCTTTTTCTGTACATACACATTTAACAATTTAGAAATACACGCCGTATTTTACACGTCAGTGTTTCGTTGCTGTCTAAACTGATAGGGATTTTAAATCTTGTGTGGGCCGTTTTACCGCTAGGAATAATATGGCTGCGATACCTGAAGAAACCTAAACCTAATTTTTCCTTGTCGTCTGATTTCAGCGAAAATTGCTTTTGATAGGTAGGTCTTTCCCGTGCCTGCCTGGTGCGTCTAAGATAAACAAATACAGCAATCAAATAATATGACTTTTCTTGGTATAGATCTAGACGAGAGGTGTTCCTGGATTAATCATATTGTTAAGATATGTGGCAAACTCAGTAAGTTTACTTATGTTCTATGGCGTATATCTGACCTAATAAGTAGACAAGCCACATTACAGGCTTATCATGCATATGTTGGTTCAATACAGCGTTATGGTATACTGGTATGGGGCAACTCGGTGCATCTCGAACGTCGAGCTTTCATCGCGCTGAAGAGTGTATACGTGCGATTTGTCATGTAGACCCACATCCTGTAAACCAATATTTAGGAAACTTAGAATACTTACATTGACTGGTATTTATATTGAGGAAATACAGTGGCGGTAGCTTCATAGAAGCCCAAAAGCCTGGCTTGCCTTACTAAAATGCTCGATAGAGAATCAATATCAAACCTGAACTATTTAAAAGTTCGCGCGCTTAATTCTTATCAAAATAACACAAAGTATCTACCTATGCCACACTACTTCACATAGCGATTGGTCGCGCGCAGAGTTTCGCATTTGCAGTTGTAGCATCTACATATAGCTATCTCGCTTACACGCACCGGCTTTTACCGGGCTTTCAAATACTACATCTGTCTCTTTCGCACTTATAGCGATGTGCCGTATAACGAGTTAGACACTTGTGCGTCTTTGTAGACGATCAGTTTGAAGATTTAAGCAGGGCTTGCAAGTGAAGTTGCACGCATATGCGTGACCTTGTCACCTTGCCAACTCTGCAGTGTTGCCGTTTTAGCGACGTTGTGAGATCTTGGAGATTTTTAACGAGTTTGGTGACTTTTTTTAAGATTTAGCAACAATAAAAACTAGCGACTTTTGAAAATAACGAATATAAATATTCAAGCAATATCTTAAAAATAAAAAAATTGCGACATCTAGCTAGATTTTTCATATAACTAGCGACTTTTTTTTGCCAAATGACAACTCTGCAACGACCCGAGTGCAACTCACTTCAGTTCATATCTCTTAGTACACGGTTACCAACTTAGGGATTTTGTCCCTAAATTTAGGGACTAGAAGTGTTAAAAGGGAAATTTTTGGGGACTGGAATATTTTGGGGATTTTTTTAGGGATTTCGAACAAAACTTACCAAATCGAAAACAAAGCGTGTGTTTTCTGTTTTGTGCGTAGAAAGGAACGCACGATATGTAATTCATATCCCCTAAAAAGGTACATAGTATCATGATGGTACGATTTTCCTTATAAATCGGGATTATGGATCGTGAGTAAAACTTAATCATACTGTGGACACGATCAAGAACTTCATTGTACATATGTATGACTTCAAAAATGAGACGTCAAATGAAAAGGAGCAACAGGATGATGATGTGGTTCTAGAAATAATTAACAAGTTTGCATAGTTGTATTTTTCATTTTTTTTTATCAACTTAATATGTAACGTTATATTTACCTACGAAATAATTTAGGTACTAAATAAGTATGTAGGTATAACACATATAAAATTCTATTTAGGGATTTTTAGGGAAATTCGGAAAAAAATTGGGGAATATTTTTGTTTATGGTTGGTAACACTGTCTTAGTAGTCTGTGCTTCAGTTTTTTGCTTTTATTTGCTTGAGTGGGAAAAGTTTTAGAGTTTTATGTGTTTTCTTAGATTTTCTCAGTGATACAATTGTTTTGGTGACTTACCTACAACAATGGAGGTAATTGTACCTTGTGAGGATTTAAATGCGTTCAAGTTTTGATTGGCGAAGATAAGGTAAAATCTTTAAACTTTGCTCAGAAAAAACAGTTAATTTCTTTAACATTTTCCTACAGAGGAATTAGATTCATTATTTGACATTTATGCAAACTATTTCGACAAACAAACATTAAAAAGCCAATTGATTTGCTTGTATTCTAGTCCTGATCTGAAAGATCGTAATGTTTTCGAATTAATTGATTTCATTCATGAGAATAACCTCGAAGATGCCTTTCCCGAGCTGTTAAAGTTAGCGTATCTTGTTGTAACTATTCCGGCTACCAGTTCTTCCGCGGAACGTGCTTTTTCGTCTCTTAAACGTATCCATACCTATCTGAGAAATACACAAGGTCAAGAGCGTCTTTCCGAATTATCAATGATAGCTATTGAAAAACAGTTGTTGGTAGAATTAAAACGATCACCAACATTTTACTCTGATGTAATTAAATCATTTCTTAAGAAAGATAGACGATTCCAATTAGAATATAAATAATTTATTTAAATTCCTTATTACATTCTATCTAGCTATTTTTTAACTTTCGGTTTTGTTTTTTTTTCGTCTGTAACCTGTTAGTCCTGTTACGAAGCAAGCAACTACTTACCATTACTTTGTTCCCTCAAGCAATGAAGCAAACCAAACGGCTTTTTTTAAAGCCACCGGAGGTATGCAATTGCTGATATGTTTATTATATTCAATCTAGGACTAGCATGCCTTCAGTGTGCTTTGGTTACCTCATTCACCGCACGACAAGCAAGAGTGAAATTGAAGAAAGAAGAGGAAAGAAGAAGATGGATGAATTCACTTTTAATTTATTATACCTAACCAGTAGTTTATGAGAAAATTGCGATGATACATATGTAGGTACCTACATACACAGACGAAAAGATTTTTTTTTTTTTTTTTTTTTTTTTTTTTTTTTTTTTTTTTTTTTTTTTTTGAAATCTTTTTAAATTTTAGTGGGCTTGCCTTATTTTGAAACCCTAGGCACGCCACTGAGGAAATATGTATTTTACCAAATCTCACCCTGTGATGGTTGGGGGATAAATGTAAGTTCAGAACTAGATATCCTAATAGACTAATTATTCGTAGAATTAAAACGGAACTCGTTGCTATCCTATGTGTATTCAGATTTGTAAAAAGATTCCTAACGAAATTAAAGAACGTCCAATGGTCCGCTTCAAAAGGGCTTTACGCAGGTGATGAATATATAATTCCTTCTATATTATAAAAAAGTTCCTTCAGTTTAAATTTAAATGACACCTTCAAGCAAGCGACGTGCTCTACATGTTGCTTGAAAGGTTGATACTCTAAACTAACACCTATTTTGAGAAAGGTGAAAGAAGTGGGCCCTCGAACAGTATGCAGTATCTACCTGACGCAAGTAATAGCATTCGCTATTGTTGCGGTGGAACGTATATACTCGCCCTAAAGTAGCGTCTGAATAACCAAATCACGAAGCAAAATCTGTACAACCGGTTATATACTCGTACCTACGTCAATTTGGCTAAGTGAGACGGTACATCACGCCAGAAAAGTTGCTCAACTTATATCAAGCGCAAGTTCGATCATGCATGGAGTACTGCTCTCATCTCTGGGACGGATCTGCCAAGTACCAGCTGGTTGCACTAGAGTCGATCGAATGACAGGCTAAGAGACTCATCGGCAATGAAGTACTGGTCGAGTCTAGGCTCCAGGACCTCGAACATCGGCGCCGAGTTGCCAGCCTGTCGGTTTTTATCAGTTACAGTATGCGTTGGAATTGCATGAACTAATTCATCAAAGCCCGTTCCATCATCGGACTAAAAGACGTACGGCGATGCGTTAACGGTACATAGTGGACATCCCACCCATACGCACCAACTTACTTTAAATACTTTTAGTATGCGTACAGCAAAGGAGTGGAATTCCCTGCCGGAGTCTGTATTTCCTGATAGCTACAACCTGGGAGTCTTGAAGACAAGAGTGAATAGGTTACTTCTAGGCAAGCGTGCTTCATCATCGACCACATCATCGCTTACCATCAGGTGAGATAGTGGTCAAGCGCGAGCCTATCAACAATAAAAAAAAATACAATTAATTAAGTCAGCGTACAAAATAAATATTCAGATACTACAATTTAATGTTAGCTACATAGCAAAGAATGAAATTCAAAACCGGATCGAAATCCAGTAGGGTCATGTAGGCGCGGAGACACTTAGCTTCGAAATTCAGAAACGTGCGACAAATTAACAACGCCATATAATATCAAGCTTGGTGGTAAACTTTTCTGCTCGCTGGAGACTTGACATGGGGTGCCACGAAAGACGGAAGGTGGGCTATTGTCGGTGGAGAGACACCGCATATAAACATGAGTTCTGGGATAGCTCTGGTAGATGTCTTTGTTATGGTCGACTTGCATTCTGAATCTTTTTAGAGACTGCCAAGTCTCCTTCGGTAACGCATGCTAAGGCAGGAGTCACTCAGACGGTTCAAATTGTGTTTGTAGTCAGGGGTTTAAGCAACTCGCAATAATTCACCCAACGCACAATTTCAAGCACGACAATTTTCGCCACTCACGGGACGGACGTGATCGCTCGAGGCAGATAGGCACTCCGGAGGTTGTAAGGCTCCAGCTCGAGCGCGTTGACATCCTTTGCACCTATAGTTCGTTGTCTTCGGGCAAATATCGACCCTGCAGTGGTTAGAAGGCTGCCAAGTATGTTGAGGGGAAGGCGTGATATCCAGTATAATGAAAGACTTCAATTCTCCTGACCAGAAGCGACGTTTCTTCATGGTCTTCGTTACGCAAAGTGACGTGGATTCGAATAATTAGTAATAATAGCTACGATTTGGATGGTGCCTCTGCGCACTATCCTTCCACCGAACTCGACCGTAACGAGGACCTCAAATTAGCGTGCGCGCATAAACTTTAATTATAAAAATAATCACTATAACTATTAGCTGGAAACCGACAGAAACTCCCCTTCCACTGAACCGATTTCGATGAGACTTGTGTCTCTGGAAATTCTGTCAATTTATAGCTTTACACGCTATTTTCTAATACATGGGTGCACCTTAGTGCTAGGGTACCAGCGAGGGACTTG
This sequence comes from Orthosia cruda, assembly GCA_964057195.1. NCBI lineage: Eukaryota > Metazoa > Arthropoda > Insecta > Lepidoptera > Noctuidae > Orthosia > Orthosia cruda. The sequence continues at coordinate 1,609,745 of OZ059835.1, read as the reverse complement.
AAGCCCTACTCCTGGGCTATCGAACTGTGACAGTTTCACAGCTTCATCTATAACTTCCACGGGCACAGCCGCGTGAAAGTGCGAAAGTATAGCTTCTGTGCCTGGTTTTGGCACATAAAGCGCGTTTGAACTCGAGCTGGTGGGCGGATCCACATCCACCAACCATCACCGGATAGCCCTCGCGATGGGCCATCCCATGGTGGAAGTCCGGTGGATACAGCTCCAACCCTTGATTCAGTATTCACTCTGATGTGGTCGACGATGCGAGAAAACCATGGAACCTCGTGCTTTGTCAAGTCGGTTAGTTCCCTAACCACCAGAGCTAGGCTCCTTCCAAAAATGTGGTTGGGAAGCTGGAGAATTGGGCTATCGAATGGTGGTACCCTGATGGGTGTACCACCAGCCCTTCTGGTACTTAAGTTGCCGGGAAGCGGCCGAAATAGGTAAATGTTGCGTTGTTCCACGGCTTTAACGCCTCTGTGTGTGTATGTGTAGCTATATATTAGCTTTGTGTTGTGACTGAGTCCAGGCGCCTGTCTGAGGGTCCCCGAAGGTAATGCTTCAGAAAGCATATCAATAGTACTTCAGGCACCAAGTGTGTCTGAAGGTAGTGGGCCCTCTGACAGACGCATAGAAACGTCCATGCTGGCACATACAGACACATTATTTCAAGTAAGTAAAGTCTATGTACTAGAATTACATAGATGCTATATATATATATAGGGCCCGGACATAATTCCAGGTTACCTAGAAGCGCTAGATCCCTTATAACGAATTTTCTATATACTTACTTGAGCAAAAATGCATGTATTTACCATCTCAGAGTGAAACTGTTTTAAACCTGGCTATGTACTGTTATTATGTACAGTTTTTCAGTCATAGCACCAAGGTATATCTATCTATCTATCTAGAACACCTAGATGGTGTTCCCTAACAAAACAAATGTGTAAGGGAAATAATACGATTGGTATGTAGGCAGAACGCACATACCGATACCTGCGACCCAGCCATTTTAGGGGGGTCCAAAATAAGTAAACAAAACATTTATATTTGCTTAAATCACTACTTATACATTATATCTAAAGTATTTCAATTATAATACTAATAGATAACCGCTATAATATGCATACTATAAGCTATTAAAAGATCTTAAAACACTATTCTAAATTACCAAATTTTGGCTGCTTACGCGCAAAACTATATAAACAAGCGACGCCACCTGTCTGCTCATTGCGTACTAAACCGTCATGGCGACCGGTCGTTTTTACGGAATTTGAATTTGTTTATCTTTCCGTAACTACCGCACTCAGTATGTATGTAATGATTCTAATCTACTTGTTAAACCCCATATTAACCAATTACATGATACTGATATACACTAAAACATAATATTTAGTGCCTTAAAAATGCGAACGAAATTCTATGTGCGAAAAAACTATAAAAGCATTTTTCTCGACTAAAATTGTTTAGTACGAGATAGCGCGCTGGGGTAAGCAGACGTATGTCTGTTGATATAGTTTTCTATTTACAAACTATACAAATATTGTTTTGTGACGCCTCGTCGCCAACAATATCAGTGCGCCAAAGACTTATAAACCGTAAATTTGTTAGGTGCGTGCGTCCAGTCAATGACAACGCCTTCACCTCTCTTTCCGTCTTCTAATATTGGGTTATGAGTCTCTGGCGTAGTAATAGTAATGTTATTAAAACGACTTGGAATATTATTAATAGTGAAACGGGAAGATCTGGTAACCGAAATATTGACTACGGCCTGTCTATTAATGGCAACATCATAAAATCAGACTCACAAGTCGCAGTGGCCTTTGAAAATTTATTTTCAGATATTCCCATTTCAACTACTAAATCCTTAAACTCATCACCTTCTGTTGCTGAGTCTTTGCTAAAAGAAAATGTTAATGTTTGCGATTCGGAATTTCTTTTTGAACATATTACTTGTAAAGACATAATTAAAACCTTTCACACTTTAAATTTTAAAAAGACTGCAGATTGTGGGGTCATTCTGTAGAAGTTGCTAAGTCTATTATTGACATTGTCGCACCTAGTTTAGCTATTATCTTTAATAATTGTATCGACTGTGGGGAGTTGCCTGACCTTATGAAAAATAGTAAAATAATACCTTTGTTTAAATCAGGTAGTACATCAGACCCTACAAATTATAGACCTATTTCAGTACTACCTACGTTTAGCAAAATATTTGAGAAATTAATTTTAGAGCAATTGCAAAGATTTTTTTAATAAACATAAATTATTACATAGCAAACAGTTCGGTTTTACAAGGGGTCGTTCAACTACTGATGCCAGTGTTGAGCTTTTAGGACATATTTATAATGCATGGGAAGATAAGTGCGATGCCTTGAGAATCTTTTGTGATTTGTCCAAAGCATTTGATTGTGTTTTTCATGAAACGCTAATCAGGAAACTCCGCCACTACGGGATCCGGAACAGCGATCTGGATCTTCTTACTTCATATTTCAGTAATAGGATTCAGACCGTTGACGTTAATGGAAAAAGATCTCCTGGATCTATGGTAACAATGGGAGTCCCACAGGGCTCGATTCTTGGTCCTTTCTTGTTTCTTATTTATATTAATGACTTGCCTTACTTCATAAAGGATACCCATGATATAGTGTTGTTTGCGGATGATACTTCACTTTTGTTTAAACTTAAACGTCAGCAGCTGGTTACTGACGATGTAAATAGCGCGATCTCAAAAGTAGTTCACTGGTTCAATGTTAATAATTTACTTCTTAATGAAAAAAAAAGCAAATGCATTAAGTTTACCCTACCTCACGTTAGGCAGGTGAAAACCAATGTGTTGATAAAGGGCGAAGAATTGAATCCTGAAAATAGCACAGTATTCTTAGGCTTAACTTTGGATGCTAAGCTTCAGTGGGGCCCACATATAAATAAATTGTCAAAGAAGCTAAGCTCCGCAGCATATGCTGTTAGAAAAATTCGTAACTTAACTGACATAGAGACAGCCCGTTTAGTATACTTTAGCTATTTTCATAGTGTAATGTCGTACGGTATTATGTTGTGGAGAAATGCCGCCGACATCCAGACTATCTTTGTTTTGGAGAAAAGAGCTTTTTGATCAATTTATAAATTAAGCCCGAGACACTCTCTCAGAGAGAAATTTAAGGAGACTAATGTAATGACTGTGCCTTCTCAGTATATTTATGAAAATCTTTTATATGCCCATAAAAATATAAAATTGTTTAAAAAATACAGTGATATCCATAACATAAATACTAGGAACAAACACAAATTTGTAGTACCTACAACAAGGCCCAAGAAAATAGGTGGCTCGTTTAGATGTCAATGTATACGCTTTTATAATAAGCTTCCAAGCCACGTACAAGATCTAAGTCTTAATAAATTCAAATCTTTCATTAAACGTAAGTTGTGCCAGAAAGCGTTTTATACAACTAAAGATTACCTTGAGGACAAAAAGGCTTGGGATTGAGCTGCTCCAATTAATTTTGTTTTTTTATTATATTTTGCACCGTGAATTTTGTTATTATATATATTTTTTTATTTGTTTTCTTGCAATGACAAGAATATTTACTTTTTAAAGTATTATATTATTTTATTTTAATTATTGTGAATGTGAAGACTATGTGCATCATTATTTTTTTTTGTTTTAATTTATATTTATCTTAGTTTATTATCATGGTCTGGCAGTTTGAGTAGTTTATGCCGCCTACCCGAATGTCCTTTCTTTGGTGGTGGTGACAAATGCGTGCACTGACTGGACAGGTCCACTAAATCTAGCTGGTTCTTGCCTCAAAAGACCATTTCAGACATCAGTCTACATAATAATAATATTTATTATGATACACACAAGATTCATGATACACAAGAGCAGAATGTACAAAATAACATATTAAAAGATATCTACATAAATCTACACTGATCATGTAACCCTGTCTCCTAAACTAGGTAGTCCTGTATCTTAGGAGACAGTGATTAGGCCATACAGGGCGGTTAGTCATGTAGGTATAGCTGCAGCCAGGGTGTATATTGCAACGGTGGTTAAGTAATACAATTGTGTGCCGGTGTGAAAATGTATTTGAGTGTAAGGGTATGTGTGAGTGAGTGAGCCTATGTATGTGTTAGTGTATGAGTGGTGAGTAAGGAGAGATTGATCGTGTATTGAGTGTGAGTCGGTTAGTGTAATGATTTTAGGGATTATTCTATGAATGTAAGTAAAGACTCCGTGAATGAGTAGTCTTTTAGTAATAGCCATTCAGTCAGTTTGATTTTGAGGTTATGGGAGCTTAGATACATTATTTGTATTTTGTTATGGATTTTTCCGTACAGGTAGGTACCAAGAATGTAAAATTGATGCCGAGCGAAAGTGGTTCTGTGCTGCGTACTGGGTAAGATTTGAGTACGTTTGTTCCGGTCCCGAGGTGGGAGGCACTTATGTGTCTTTAGTATTGCCTTGAACACAAAGAGCTGCCGCACTGTTAGAACTTTACAGTCGGCGTAGAGGTCAGATGTAGGATACCTAAAAGGCTTTTTGGTCATTACTTTTAGTATTGCTCTTTGTGCTCTTTCTATTCTAAGAAAAATGGTTTTAGCTGCTCCGCCCCATGCAGTTATACAGTACCCGAGTACAGATTGGCAGAGGGAGTAGTAAATCATCTTCAGCGTGGCACTGTCGGCAGAATCTCTAAGGGACTTAAAAATGTGGATTTGACGCATAGTTCTTGAGGAAAGGGTATCAATTTGCCTGTCCCACCTGAGTCCGGAATCGATGTGTACACCCAAATACTTAACAGCGTCTGAACGACTCAACGTGGGACAGGCACAAGGTACCGTGGGGTTAGGGCACGAGTGGGCTCCTAGGGTGAAGTCAGATCCCGGAGTATTACCACGTCTCAACCCAAAAGGAATGTAAGTAGTTTTATTTAGGTTTAGCGTTAGCAGGTTAGAGTTTAGCCAAATCATTATTTTAGACATTGCAGCTTCCGCATTTGTCTTAACCATATCCCAGGTTGAACCACGGACCAGGATTGCCGTATCGTCAGCGTAGGCGTAAATATTACAATTTGGGAGGTTCATCTTACACAGATCGTTAACGTAAATCTGGAATAGGGTAGGGCCCAGTATGCTTCCCTGGGGAACGCCGTAAGATATCGTTTCCTCATCACTCTGGTAATTACCTATCCTGACGCACTGCTTACGGTTTGTAAGGTAACTCCGAAAGATATCTAGAGAAATACCGCGCACCCCTATGGCTTCCAGTTTTGAGATGAGGTAGGGGACAGAAACTGTATCAAACGCCTTTGAAAGGTCTAGAAAGATTCCAAGGCATTTGGTTTTGCTGTCCAAGTTTGCAGCAACCGATTTCGTAAGTTCCAATACAGCATCCTCTGTTGACAGCTTTGGCCTGAAGCCGAACTGGTTGTCGGCGATAACATTGAACTTGTCAAGGAAGCGCCTTAGATGGTTGTTTAGAATCCTTTCCAGGATCTTAGAAAGAGCTGGGAGTACCGAAATAGGCCTGTAGTTAGTGACGCAGCTTCTGTCCCCGCCCTTGTATATTGGGTGAACAATAGCCTTTTTAAAGGCATCAGGGAATACGCCTGTTTTGAGGCATAGGTTACACAGGTAAGTTATGGGTGGAACCAAAACATGTCGAGAAGATTTCAACAGCTGAGGTGACAGACCATCCCAGCCCACGGCACTCTTGTCGCGTAGCTGGAGAATGAGGGACTCAATCTCAGATTCACAAACGTCGAACATACCAAGGGAATTAACCTGCGAGGATAGGGGACTGTTACGGCAGGGGTGGGAAAGGTGGGTAATTGGAGTGTTAGTACTAGTAGCATGATGTTGTGATGTGATTTTATCTGCTAGGTTGCTTCCTATGGAAGTAAAGAAGTTACACACCTCGTTAATTGAAGACATGTGATCACCTTTCACTTCCAGCAACTCGGAGGGACTTGTCCGCAGTTTATGTCTGTTTGTGATGGTGTTAATTGTTTGCCACAATTTACGGGGAGAATTTTTGGCTTCTTTTAGCTCATTTGTTTCATAAGTTGTTTTTAGTTTCCTAAGTAAATCGTTGCAGAAGTTGCGGTATCGAGTGTATGTAGTTTTTAGGATTATGTTATCAGGAGAGTTTTTGGCTTTAATATGCATTCTATCTCGATTTTGAATACATTTTAACAGTCCTGGAGTGACCCATGGTTTTATAACATGCTTTTTTCTAGGGACATTTGCTTTAATTGAGTGTTTCGAGACGATAGAAGTAACAGTATCGATAAATATGGTTGTTGATGTGTTGACATCTTCAGTGTTATACACTCCGGAAAAGTCTACATTTTCGAGATCAGCAATTATGTCTGCATAATTTAAGCGGGTGACTTGGTGGGATGATCTGTGAGGTGGGTTGTAGTTAGCGATATTCAAGAGGGTAGGTTTATGGTCTGTGATATGCGATTCTAGGATGAGAGAGGTAGATGATAGGTTGGACTTAAGGAAGATGTGGTCTAAACATCGTTCTAAGCGTGTGGGGATGAGGTGAGTGGGCAAAAGGCCGTGAGAGGCGTTTAGTGATAGGTACTCGAGCGTTCTGTCATTTCTGTTGGTTGGACTCAGATCCAAATTCAGGTCACCCAAAAGAGCGATGTGAGGGTAGCGAGAGATACTATTATATAGACTGTCCAGATTATTTAAAAAGGAGTTAAAGTTACTCTTGGAGTTAAGTGATGGTGAACGATACATTGCAACTACTGCCAATTCGTTGTTACATATTTCACACACCAGGCAATTTCCTCCTTCAAATTTTGGTTCCCGCACAGAACATTGCAAACCTAATCTGGTGTATATAACAATCCCGTCATTTTGGTTGCAATTAGAGATGGTAGAGTGAGCCTGAAACCCGTCCAGAACCGGCAAACAGGTAACCTTACTGAGCCAACATTCGGTAAGAATCACAACATCATAATTAATTTTTGTTTGATTTATTAGAAGCTGGATATGGTCAAAGTTTTTACTGACACTTCGGATATTTATATGCAGTAAGTTAAAATTACCAAGAGCTGATGGGACAACGTACCGCGGACAGTCCTCAGGTAGGCAGTTGAAGGAGGTACCTATACACGCAGATGCATCAATTTCCTGTATGATGTCATTTATGTTCGCCATTTTTAATAATATATAAACAGCCTGACAGATAATTAAAGAAAAACGGCTTGAAGATGATAAGAAGAGTACGGAGTTGGAGCCTTATAAATACAAAGAACTTTAAGTATGCAACGAGGGAAAAGTGTGGCGGTGTGTATTGAGAGAAGTTTGTGTTTGTTGTTAGGTGAAGTAGTGGTAATCTAAAATTTAATTGTAATTGAATTGTGTTTAGGAAATGTCGGAGATTGCCCAATATGTTATGAACAAGAAGGTTAAGAGGGCGATATAGTCATTTAGCTTCGAGATCTTGAAGAGACTGACCAGAAGTAACCAGAATATGCTTGTCCCCTTCCTGCTTTCTCAGGAAAATATTGCCATTGGAAACCCAACAGAATCTGTAGGCGTGCTTTGAAGCAAACTCCCGTGCTTGATGGTAAAGTTTCCTTGCACTTAGTGGCAACTGCTCGGCTATATAAATAGGTCGTGGCTTGCCAGGCATTCCAATATGAGAGGTGTTAAATTTCTGGTCTATAGACCTGCCCTTATTGAATGATCGCACTGCTGTTATGACAGTTTGCTTAGCACTTACGGCTACAAATTCAGCCATTATAGGGCGCGGGGAGTTGGTATTAGAAGGTTTTCCGGGTAGGCGGTACACATCTCGAATATTGGAATCACTGATGGGAGTTCCCAGGGCCTCGCAAATCCTGGTCACTGTCCTTGAAAGACTGGCACAGGTTTCAGAGTCAGCAATAGGCACATTACGGATTTCGACGACTGATGAACGAGATTTGAGTTGTTGGTCGATAATCTTTTTTTCCAAATGGTCTATGTGTCTTTGCTGTGCATCTCGAGATATTTTTAGCTCTTCTATCTCCTTTTTCATATCATCAAACTTCGTGCTGAGGAAATTCATGGATTGTATAATCTCTTCGTTTGATTTTTTAATTACGGTGTTTGTTGCCTGAATGGCCAGGTTTTGCGACTTTATTTCTGCAACGTCGGATATAAGCTTGGTCATTAAGGCAGCCTGTTCCGTTAAAGATTTAGATATGCAGAGGTCCTGTTCATTATATTGGGGGGAATGGTAGCCAGAACCACCTTGCGGTGAGTTAGCGTTGCGCGGGCGTTTGCTACGGGAGGTGTTCACAAATCCACTCATCGAGACAGCGGTGTTAATGTCAGGCTCTGATTGAGTTTGAGTGTGGCTAAGACTTACTGTCGGGGTTTTGGGTGGAGAGCGCGGAGTAACCGACATTATAGCCAATACAATAGCATGGTCTTCATATGATCTAACCGAGATTTTGTCTGGACTTTAAAAGAGACTGTGACCTCTGAGTTTGTTTCGGCCTTTCTTCTCAGAATAGTCAGATAGGAAACGCCGAACTCATCTAGTTTTAAAAAATATGTTCGACATGTAGAAGTGTTTGTACAAACCAACTTACAGAAATAAAATCGTTTATCATTTAACGTTTTCGGACGACCACGGGGTTCATTGTTCAGGTCGAAATTTCCAGAACGGAAGCGGGCAAACCAATAACAGGTGATGCGTTCGTTTGTAGTGTTCGCTCCGTAAACGTCGTTGATGTTGCGTGTCGCTTGTGCCGCTTTGCTGATACGATGCCGACGGTACTCATTTTCCATAATCACTCGATTTTTAACTTATCCATGATGAGGAAAAATAGTCAAATGCAAAGAATCCACGTTTTTTAAATAAAATTAATTTGTAATTAGAATTCCAAGCCAAACAAAAAATATTTTGATTTGAAATGGCCAGTACTGCAGAACGGCAATTTCATAGGTCCTTTATACACATATTTTAGTCAAAGACCTTTTATATTATTGCCTAAACGTTGACCAGACCTGTTTTTGCAATCCCACGCTAAATCGCAGTAGAAAACAGACATAATGCAATATTGCTTGTCTCCCATAGAAAATAGCGTGGTGTAAGTTACTCCAACAAGAAAGTGCGTAATCTGCTGTGAATGTGCGCCACATTAAAAATTAGTGCGTGTTGTCGTTTTTGAATAAAACGGAAAAAACGATTCCTGCTGGAGTAACGTTGTTCCAGCAGGAAAATTCTAAACGAACGATCAGAGTGAGAAATATTGTGCATGGGCAGAGAGCTTATAGTTGTGCAAAAATGTGCGCCGAAAATATAATTGGTGCGTCATCAGGTTTTAGAGATATTTAATTTCCTGCTGGAGTAACGTTTTGCAGAATCGTATATCTCTAAAACCATTATATGTGCACCTGTAGAATAAACATGCACGTGTAGCTCTTGATATGTGCGTGTTTGTGCCGGAATTAGATTTAAGAAAATATTTATAATTTTCAAGTTATGGCGCATTTTTTGAAAACCCGAAAAAAATTCGCTGTATTCTGTATTCTATCTAAACTGTATTCAGTCCATCTTGACGCTTGTAACATCACTGTTTCTAAGTTTTCATTATGTTTACAAAACTACATAGTAGGCAAAAATATACAATAAAGAAGGTCACTATTATAATTGTTTTAATTAAATATTGCTAACTAGCACGTCTGTATCTACGAGAACTATAAAAAAAATGACTACGAAAAAGCGACGGATTCATACAAAATCAAAATTTCTTTATTCAATTGGGCCATTAAGCGGCACTTTCGAAAGTCAACAAAAAAAAAAAAAAAAAAATTGATTCTACCGTCCATTCGAAAATGTAGCTTGTTATGGAGAAGAACGGACAAGAAACTCCACACTTACTCTTTTAAAAAATAAAATGTGTTTTACAAGTATTTGGTTACAATAACCTTGTTGGAAAAATACATATATGTGTGAACGATGTAAAAAAAAAAAGCACTTGAAAGCGTCTAGAGTAAAACAAACAATTAAAAACACAATAAATAGGTAATTAAAAACAGGCGGAGGCAGCTAAGATATGACCAATCCCAACTGATGGCGCCCGTTCACGAACATGACACATGGATCGGCACCACTCAGCTCAACCATCATGAAGGGAACCGAATGATCCAAAACATGTGCCACCATCAGAGAGACATTAGAGAGAACATGACACACTCAACTGCCAGGGCACACTGAAGTCAACGAACGACACATAGGTACATTAAATGGTAGATTTATGTGCAGTTATATAATCCAAAAATAAATTGAGTTTATACAACACAAATATATTCATACAGTCTTCAGCAGGTCCAACAATACTTCAGAACTTTTCTGCTTATCACTTGTTTTTGTGCCTGTGGAGCTGGAATAACGTTGGGCCAAGCATTTTTATCAGCGATGTAATCCCCCAACCTATAATATGCCTGCCTGCATAGTTTGCGTTTTATACAAGTTTTAAATTTCGTCTCATTCAATTCTAGAATGTGTGGCGGTATTTTATTGTAAAATTTTATGCAGTACCCCATAAAAGATGACGCTACTTAAGCCAGCCTGAAACCTGGTTGAATTAATTGGTCCCTATTTCTAGTAACATAATTATGTCTATCGCTGTTTTTACTAAAAAGATGTAAATTCTTTCTAACGTACATGATGTTTTCGTAAATATATTGACAAGGTACCGTCATCATGTTAATGTCCTTAAACAGTTCCCTTAGAGAATCGCGCCGGCGAAGATTGTATATCGCTCTGATGGCTCGTTTTTGCAGAACAAAATTTGACTGAATGTCTGCAGCCCTTCCCCATAGTAATATGCCGTAAGACATTATACTATGAAAGTAACTAAAATAGACCAGCCTCGCGGTATCTACATCAGTAAATTGACGATTAAGAGGTTAATAATCAGCTGTCTCATTACCTTTCCTCTAATAGCCTGCTAAGTCCTTATCAATCTGGACTCCGTCCTGGCCACAGCACTGTATCGGCCTTAGATAAAATAACTGACGACATCCTACTGGCCATGGAAAGTCGGTTCCTTACAGTTTTGATTTTATTGGACTTTAGCAGTGCTTTTAACTCAGTTGATTTTGACATCATCTTAGGTATCCTTTCCTCTCTAAACATGTCTCCTTCTGTGATTGCATGGTTTAATTCTTATCTTCGGGGCCGCTCGCAGTCGGTTCGCTCAGAGGATGCTTCCTCTGACTGGTGCGATCTCGCGGCGGGTGTTCCTCAGGGTGGCGTCCTTTCTCCTCTTCTTTTCTCGGTTTTTATAAACGCTATCACGAAGGTCTTATCTTCACACTTTCATCTCTATGCAGACGACCTGCAGCTTTATCGTCACTTTAAAATCGAAGAACTCACTGAAACTATCGATGCCATCAATAATGATCTTGGAAACATCTGTCAATGGGCTAAAAGTTTTGGACTCCTAGTGAACCCAGCAAAATCACAAGCTCTTATTATTGGTGGCAGATACTTCATAAATCTGTTGAATAGTCAGTCTCTTCCTCCTGTTTTGTACGATGCCGTCGCCATAGAATATTCCAAAAAAGTTAAAAACTCAGGGGTTTTCCTTGACTGCCACTTATCTTGGAATGTTCACATTGCAGAAGTAAGCAGGAGGGTGTTTTGCTCGTTTCGGTCCCTGAAGCGTCTCCAGAAGTTCCTGCCTTTTCCGACTAAAGTTACTCTTGCTCAGTCTCTCCTTCTTCCTCTTCTTGACTATGCTGATGTCAGCTTTCTTGATGCGACTGAGGAACTTCTTGATAAGCTCGAACGTCTACAGAATTTGTGCATCCGTTTCATATTTGGCCTTCGAAAATACGACCATGTGTCGGAATTTCGGAGGCGGTTGAAATGGCTGCCTATTCGACAGCGCCGAGATGCTCACACTCTTTCATTACTCTTTTCTGTACTTCATAATCCTAATTCTCCTTTGTATCTTCGAGAACGCTTTGAGTATCTTGTTCCAAGAGGAAAACCCTGTCGTCTGTCATCATCTCTTCTCCTTCGTTTTCCTTCCCACTTTTCAAGTCGTTACGGTGGATCTTTTACTGTTCGCACTGTGCGCCTCTGGAATACTCTGCCACACTCTATACGGGATAGCCCTTCATTGGAGGTTTTCAAGAGAAGAATTAAGGAATATTTCCTATCAACATGACTCATTAATTTATGTATTTACAATTGTAATATTTTAGTTTTGTAATAAATAGGTATATATTATGTTTATGCATTGTGTGTTGCACACGTATTTGTTTAGTTTATTTAGTGAGTAAGTATTTAAAATTGTTACCGAGTTTTTAATAAGCTTTTGTTGTGCACATGGATGTACTATCCTCAAATGCATATTTCTCTACGCAACTGAGGTTTGCTGTTAGAGAACCCAACTATGGGTTAAGCTCGCCTTTGTACATAAACTGTCCTATTGTATTTGTATGTTTCTATGTTTTGTGTACAATAAAGAATAATAAAGACGAATTTTTCTAACAGCATAAGCCGCCGAACTTAACCGCCCCGCAAGTGATATTAAATGAGGACCCCATTGTAACCTTGAGTCTAGCGTGATACCCAGGAAAACCGTTTTGTCGACGAATTCTAGCTTCTCGTTGTTTAATATAATGTCACAATCATAACTTTTGACATTCGGCAAGGCAAATTTTACACACTTAGTTTTTTTAGCATTCAAAACTAAATTATTAGCAGTGAATCAATTTAGAACTTGCCGCAATGCATTATTTACGTCAGCAACGTTACTCGTACGTCTATTTATCTTAAAAATCAAAGAAGTGACATCAGCAAATAACACCATGTTTAGTTTGTTTTTCAATAGATGGGGTAAATCGTTAATGTATACTAAAAATAAGAAAGGACCTAAAATTGAGCCCTGGGATATCCCCATTTTCACGTTCAACCCCGACGAATTGACACCGTTTATTTGAACTAATTGCTGTCTATCATTCAAATAGGATTTTACTAAACTTAATGCTGATTGGCCTAGCCCGTAATGCTCAAGTTTCAAAAGCAATGTTTCATGATCAACGCAATCAAACGCCTTCGACAGGTCGCAGAAGATACTTATGGCATCTTGTCCCTCCTCCCACGCATCAAAGATGTGTTTTATTAAGTTGACACCAGCGTCGGTTGTACAACGTCCTTTGGTGAAACCATACTGTTTCTCGTGTAGAATGTTTTTCGTATTAAAATAAATGAGCATTTGATTTAGCATTATCTTTGCAAATACCTTGCTGAAAACCGACAACACGGATACTGGTCTATAATTATTTGTGTCTTTACTGTCCCCGGATTTAAAAAGTGGTATAACCTTACTATGTTTCATTAGATCCGGAAAGACTCCTTGATCTATACACAAATTAAAAATTAAAGCTAAGTACGGCGCTATAATGGAGGTACAAACTTTGATGAACATTCCCCATAGATCTTCGGTCAGTTTTATCTTTATTTGCTTAAAAGCTTTTATTACTGTTATTGGGTTTTATGTGAAAAGTTAAATTTAGTCGGGCAGGCTGAAACGTTAGCGTGTAATAAACCATAAGCGAGCGACGGCGAAGAATTTAAGGTTTCAGTAGTTTTAATTAGGATGCTGGTAAAGAAATTTACAAATTCTTAAGCAACTTCTTTGTTATCTCTAATAAGTCCATGTGTAGTCTCAAGCATGTAATCAGTATTATTTCTTTTGTTCCTGATTGTTTCATTGTTTATAATTTTTCAATTTTATTTTCTGCGAATTTAACCTTATTGCTTATGTATAAAGCCTTAGCTAGTTTACACGTATTTAAAAAAAATCTTGAGTAAGTAGCAACATACTTATTAAAAGTTTCAGTGTTAATATAAGGCTTAAGGCCATACAGCTCGTAAAGTCTTTCCCTACTTTTCCTGATTCCTTTAGTCGCCCAGTCACTGAATAAAAACTTAGGGCATATATAGTTTTAGTTTTCTTCTTAAAAGTGTTATTGAATTCTGTTTGAACAACTGAGAAAACTTTTTTGTATAAAATATTACCATCATTCACTGTGAGGTCCTGATAACTTAACTTACCAATTAAAGTGCTGTTAAATTTATTTAATTTACCGGATGTTATTGGTCTGGATTGAATCTGCACTTGTTGTATTGGTATGCTGGACTCAAATGTTACCAGTAGCCCACTATGATCTGAAGACAGACAATTCATAATGGCTTTGTTTAAGTAGTCGCAGCAACAAAAAACATTATCAATACATGTAGCAGTAGTCACAGTTGTTCGGGTTGGTTCCTCAAACACATGCGACAAATTAAATGATTTCAATAGATTTCATAGTCTACTGCTATCTGAATTATTTTGTAAAATATTTATATTAAAGTCACCACAGATTATGACTAGTTTATTACCAGTTGTAATTTTTTTAATACTTTAGAGAAGTGTTAAAAAAATTACTTGTTTTTAAAATTAAAAGTACTTTTTTTAATACTTTAGAAAAGTATTAAAAAAATTACTTGCTATTGGATTATATTCGACTAGCAGTTTAAACGTACTCAAGCACAACACGTTTCTACCGGTTCGTGAGTAAAGTTAAGAAGGTCATCGATATATATGAGTCCGTCGCTTTTCCGTAGTCATTAGAATTTGGTCGGATAACCATCCTTTGTTTACATGTTTAGTTTTATGTTTAAATCTACTTAATGCAAAACATTCCAAGCTGAATATTTCCACTATATATTTTTGAGTAGCGGACGCCTCGCGGTTTCACCCGCGTAGTTCCCGTTCCCGTGGGAATACAGGGATAAAAAGTAGTATGTCACCCGGGGATAGTGTAGCTTCCCAAAGGTGAAATAATTTTTGAAATCAGTCCAGTAGTGTTTAAGTTTATTCGTTACATACAAAAATACAAATCCTTCCTCTTTATAATATTAGTATAGACTAAACGGACTTGTTTATGGTTTACACCTGTCTTGGGCTGAGTCGGTTTCTTGTATTTTGCCGTCAAAGTTATGACACCCTCGTTTTAACTTTTCGCAATATTATTCGATAACGCAAGCATGTATGTTTTTGAAACTTTTTATGGTTATTACGAGCGTCAAGATGGACTGAATACTGTTTTCAACGAGCTTATACGTTTTCTCATTTAGGCGCTGCGGATTTCTTTTGAAAAAAAAAACGATGACACGCACAATTTTTTTATGTGGCGCACATTCACAGCAGATTACGCACTCGAAGGCTTTTGATAGGGTCTGGCACGAAAGCCTTATTGCTAAGCTTCCTTCATTCGGTTTGCCCGGTGGTCTGTGTGAATGGATTGCAGACTTCCTGAGAGATCGGTCCATTCGAGTGGTTATCGATGGCTGCTCGTCGGACTACTTGGATATTAATGCCGGGGTCCCTCAGGGGTCGGTACTCTCGGCAACTTTATTCTTGCTGCATATTAACGATCTGCTAAAACCCGGCACCTTTGGGTATGCAGACGACAGCACCGTTACTGAGAGATACTTGTCCAACGCTCATGCTACCGGGCCTCAGATCCAGTCTCTCCGGGAGGCCATGGTGGAGCGCTTAAACCTGTCCTTGCAGGCAGTCTCCGAATGGGGCGATGCCAATCTGGTCAGGTTTAATGCTGCTAAAACCCAGGCGTATCTTTTTTCCGCAAAAAAGAGTCAATTTCACCCGGCTCCAACTTTCCGAGATGTGACCGTGCCAATAGCTGACCATCTTGAGCTTCTTGGCGTTACGTTGACATCGACTCTCAATTTTGGGCCATACATTGAGGCAAAGGCTCAGCTGGCCGCCAAAAAGCTGGGGATCCTTGCAAAGGTGAGAAGGTATTTCACGCCAGAACAGCTGCTCAGCTTGTATCAAGCGCAAGTTCGATCATGCATGGAGTACTGTTCTCATCTCTGGGATGGATCTGCCAAATACCGGCTTGATGCGCTGGAGTCGATCGAAAAGCGGGCCAAGAGATTCATCAGCGATGAGGCACTGGTTAAGTCAAAGCTCCAGAGCCTTGAACATCGTCGCCGAGTTGCCAGCTTGTCGGTTTTTTATCGGTTACATTTCGGGGAGTGTGCGATGGAATTGCATGATTTAATTCCACCCAGCCCGTTCCATCATCGGACTACCAGACGTACGGCGATGCGTCATCGATATATGGTGGACATCCCACCCATACGCACTAAACGTTTTGGGAATACTTTTATTATGCGTACAGCTAAGGAGTGGAATTCCCTGCCGGAGTCTGTGTTTCCCGATAGCTACAATCTAAGGGTCTTTAAGTCAAGAGTGAATAGGTTACTTCTAGGCAAGCGTGCTCCACCATCGACCACATCATCGCTTACTATCAGGTGAGATAGTGGTCAAGCGCGAGCCTATAATAGATAAAAAAAAAAAAAAAACTAATTATACGTTCCACTCATATCACTCTAGGAGCCACTTTCTTGTTGTATAACGTAAATTTACGTACGTTGTTGGTAACGTACACAACAGCGTGTTAATTATAGTGTAAATGTTGACCTGACCTCTACGGATTGTTTGTGCGAATGAAATCTGTTCAGGGAGAATGAATCTCCGGGAGGCCATGGTTGAACGCTTGAACCTGTCCTTGAAGGCGGTCTCCGAACGGGGTGATGCCAATCTGGTCAGTTTCAATGCTGCTAAGACCCAGGCGTGTCTTTTTTCCGCTAAAAAGAGCCAATTCCATCCGGCTCCTTCTTTCCGTGGTGTAGCCGTGCCGTTAACGGACCACCTCGAACTTCTTGGTGTTACGGTGACATCTACCCTCAACTTCGGTCCATACATTGAGGCGAAAGCTCAGTTAGCTGCAAAAAAAGTTGGGGATTCTTGCAAAGGTAAGACGGTACTTCACGCCTGAACAGCTGCTCAACTTGTATAAAGCACAAATTCGGTCATGCATGGAGTACTGCTCTCACCTCTGGGATGGATCTGCCAAATACCAGCTTAATGCACTTGAGTCGATTGACAGACGGGCCAAAAGGCTTATTGGCAACGATGCACTGGTCGCATCAAAGCTCCAGAGCCTCGAACATCGACGCCGAGTTGCCAGTCTGTCGGTTTTTTATCGGTTACATTTCGGGGAATGTGCGATGGAACTGCACAATTTGATTCCGCCTAGCCCTTTCCAACATCGGACTACAAGGCGTACGGCCATGCACTATCGGTACATGGTAGACATGCCACCCATACGCACAAAGCGTTTTGCTAATACTTTCATTGTGCGCACAGCTAAGGAGTGGAATTCCCTTCCGGAGTCTTTGTTTCCTGATAGCTACAACCTTGGGGTCTTTAAGTCAAGAGTGAATAGGTTTCTTCTAGGCAAGCGTGCTTCGCCGTAGACCACATCATCGCTTAACATCAGGAGAGATGGTGGTCAAACGCTAGCCTATAGTTTTTATAACAATAAAAAGAAATAAGTATAGATAGAATATAATGGCCATCATTTTTAACAAGCAAGGTGGCTAACTTAACGTAAAAATATAAGTTTGCCCTATGACACTACTTCCAGAATTTGATCCTTATAAGCGATACTACCAGATGGTGTAATAATACAGCGTGTTTTTTTTCTAAAATCAACGTGTTCGATTCCTGGCTAGGAATATTCATTATAAATAAATGCAATGATGCCGTTTTAGTTTTCATCGAAATCGGCCCCGTGACTCTTTTGAGTATTTTTTACTAGGATTCTGATTTGGCTGTCCACGCCACCTTGGACAACTTACCTTGTATAATAATAATAATCTTTATTGTTCAAGAAAAATAAATTTAGGAGGAAGGAGGTATAGGACCTGATCGTGCTGGTACCGGTACAGACCTGGTCGTGCATGTGGTCGCGGATGCTGTGCTCGGCGTCCTGGATCCGCGCCGCCAGCGTCAGCAGCTTCAGCTCGGCGCTGGACACGTCCTTGTCCAGGATCTGCGTCTGCAGGTAAACCGTCTGCGCCACCTTGTACCTGATGACACCATTAACATTATTCTTATTATTTCGATAACAAACTGGTATTCATTAAGAAATGACGTTAAGCCTAAAATTAATGTAAAATGATCGATTTTCAGTTCGATGATTGTAGAAATCAGTTGCTCGTGGCGCGGCACAACATGGGCTGCGCTGTACCAGTGCTCACTGGTTCCGCGGGGAGTATTCCAATGGGGGCTATGAAGCGCGTATGAAGTCGCCGCTAGGACTCCGATATATCAAACTCCACTGTTGGTGTTGTGAGTGGCCGGGTTTTTTCCTAATTATATTATTGTTGTGAATATTTTGCGATACCTTAGCAACATTTTTATTTATTTTTTCTTTATCTCTTGTATCTGCAATCAGTCTTATTGGCCGCCCTGAAGTTGGTTTAACGGATGCGCGAGGCACGAAACGGTGCTGTTTTTGTATGAGATTTCCTACTGCGCAGCCATTATAGCCAAATTCAGGGCGGCCAATAAGTTTGGCGAGAACTATACTTTAAGCAGATGTGGTAAGTGACAATAGGCTTGTCGAGTGTGCTTTCCAGCGAGAGCAACTACTCATAGGTTTAGCATGTATTAAATGCTACTCAACAGAGTACAGACAGAATGTCTTTTCTTTTGAGATGTTTCTGGAACGTGCGTGTTGTCTAACCAGAGGCCAGTTCATTTGGATGCCTCTCCAGCCTTTCCAAGTATGTTTTACTTATGGCCAAGATTTCCTCTTTCATAGAGTTCATTTGAAATTGGTTGTGTATTTCACAATATGTAATGAACCAAGGCCCATTGTATATGGATCTCAGAATCACATTTTGCATGGGCTGGATGATGGATATATTAGAATTGCTACAGCTCCCCCATAGCTGGATGCCGTACATCCACACAGGCTTTAGAACAGTTTTATATATAAGGAGTTTGTTGTCAGTTGATATTTTGCTGTTCCGCTCTAATAGCCAGTGTAAGTTTTTGTAGCGCAAGTTGAGCTCATCTCGCTTGGTCTTTATGTGCTGCCTCCACGTTAGGCGGCGATCAAGATGTATTCCTAGGTATCTCACACAATCTTTATGTGGTAGTAGGTTGTCATTAAACTTTACTGGCGGAAAATCGCCTCTGCGTAGCTTGAAAGTGACCTGTACCGACTTAGATGGGCTAACTGTTATTCGCCACTTTTGGAGCCAATCAGATATTTTGTCTAGACCTTTTTGCAGCGTTTTTGAAGCAATTGTGGGGTCATGGTTGCCAGCCAGAATTGCAGTATCATCAGCAAAGGTAGCTGTAGTCACTCTGTCCTCTGCTGGCAAGTCTGCTGTGTGCAACTTGTACAGAATTGGCTCCAGCACTGAACCTTGGGGGACGCCAGCCTTTATGTGTAAAATAACTTCGACGTTGCCTCAGCTTCTTTGACTTGAAACAGTCGATCTGTTAGGTAGCTCTTCATTAGCTCATAGATGTTGTGAGGAAGACAAGCCTTCATCTTATAAAGTAAGCCCTTGTGCCAAACGCGGTCGCAAGCCTGCTGAATATCCAGGAAGACTGAGCAACAGAATTACCTTTCCTCCAGCGATTTCCTAATCCTGTCGCACACTCTGTGAACCTGTTCGACGGTGGAGTGCTCAGGTCGAAATCCGAATTGGTGACAAGGTATGGTGTTATTTTCTTTTAAAATTGGTTACATTCTGCAGAGTAGAAGTTTCTTAAAGATTTTCGACAGTACTGGTAGTAAGCTTATAGGTCTATAGGATGTCACCACATTTGGTGGTTTGCCTGGTTTATGCACCATGAGTATCTGTGAAACCTTCCACCAACAAAGTATGCCCAATAAGTCCATTCTCCCTCACAAGCACAATTAGCTTTTTGTAGGTGTCAATGTCCACACTACTAATTCTTAGCTGAGTTCGATTCACAATCTTGTAAGTGAATTGTCTTCTTTCAGCAACAGTTGCTAGAAGTTCAGTCAATTTGCTGACATCTTCTATCCCGTAAAGGATGATCGGTGGAGATTTGCTAGGTTTTTTGACTGGTTCTTCGAGATCATTTTGGGTCAGGTCAATTGACAGGCCACTGAATCTATTGGCTGTTTTCAAAGCTTCAGGAGAAGGGCTGCTTGACATTTTCCGTTTTATGACATTCGTTTTTGATGGTACTCTTTGCCAGGATGGCGGCTGTGGTACATTGCCTTCCGCCATAGTATTAGAGGATTCCACATTAATGTTCCTTAGAAAACATAGATTAGTTATGGCAAATATGAGTTACGGGTCAATGAATGGCAGTGCTTTAGAGTATTAAAGCGCAGGGCGAGTAAAGTGGCTCGGAAGAAGAAGGCCTTCAACAGGGCTGCCAAGTCCTGCAAGTTGGTGTTGCGAAGGGCTCGGTTCGACTACATTGGCCGAATAGGGACCAAACTTGCTTCTTACCCAGCGTTTTGTTCCCTGGCTAAGTTAGTCGAGTCGAACTTTTGCCGTCCTTCACTACCACTGCTGAAACCCGACAGGTCGCTGGCCCACTCCGCTGAGGAGAAGGCAAATTTATTTGCCTCTCTTTTTGCGGAATCTTCACGTCTGAATCCTGGTGACGCGCAGCCCCCTCCTTCTCCTGATGGATGCGAGGTGAGTATGCCGGACATTCGTATCCATCAAAAGGACTTCCGTAGGGTGCTGAGCAGCCTCGACGTGAATAAGGCTAGCGGCCCTGGTGGAATTCCAGCAATTGTTCTTAAAGCTGTGCGCCTGAACTGTCTCCGATCTTGACACGCCTATTCCGCCTTTCGTATGAGGCTGGAAAAGTGCCGAGTTCTTGGAGGCAAGCTAACGTACATCCCGTGCCCAAGAAGGGCAGTCGAGCTGACCCGGCCAACTAAACCCATATCTGAACGTGTACTCAATATTAAGCTCCTAGCATACCTAGAAGCAAACGATATCCTTAGTGCCCGCCAGTACGGCTTCCGCCGAAATCGGTCTACTGGGGATCTTCTAGCGTTTAGCGGGAAGCGCTAACCATCTCCCTTGACATCTCGATGGCTATCGACACGGTCTGGCACGAAAGCCTCATTGGTAAGCTTCCTTCTTTCGGTCTGCCTAGTGGTATGTGTGATTGGATTGAGGACTTCGTGAGGGATCGATCCATGCGAGTGGGTATCAAAGGCTGCTCGTCAGACCAATTGGATATTAATGCCGGGGTCCGTCAGGGTTCGGTACTCTCAGCAACTTTATTCTTGCTTCACATTAACGATCTGCTAAAACCCGGCACCTTTGGGTATGTAGACGACAGCACTGTTGCTGAGCGATACGTGTCGAACGCTCGTGCTACCGGGCCACAGATCAAGTGTCTCCGGGAGGCCATGGTGGAGCGCTTGAACCTGTCCTTGCAGGCAGTCTCCGAACGAGGCGATGCCAATCTGGTCAGGTTTAATGCTGCTAAAACCCGGGCGTGTCTTTTTCCCGCTAAAAAGACCCAATTTCAACCGGCTCCAACTTTCCGAGATGTGACCGTGCCAATAACTCACCATCTTGAGCTTCTTGGCGTTACGTTGACATGGACTCTCAATTTTGGCCCATACATAGAGGCAAAGGCTCAGCTGGCTGCTAAAAAGCTGCGGATCCCTGAAAAGGTTAGAAGGTACTTCACGCCAGAACAGCTGCTCAGCTTGTATAAAGTGCAAGTTCGATCATGCATGGAGTACTGTTCTCATCTCTGGGACGGATCTGCCAAATATCAGCTTGATGCACTAGAGTCGATCGAAAAGCGGGCCTTGAGGCTCATCGGCAATGAGGCACTGGTCAAGTCAAAGCTCCAGAGCCTTGAACATCGTCGCCGAGTTGTCAGCTTGTCGGTTTTTTATCGGTTGCATTTCGGGGAGTGTGCGATGGAATTGCATGATCACATTCCGCCTAGCCCGTTTCATCATCGGACTACAAGATGTACGGCGATGCGCCATCGGTACATGGTGGACATCCCACCCATACATACTAAACGTTTTATTTTAAATAAATACCCTAAGAAATTTAAGGAGTTGTTTAATATTATATAAAATGAGTAATCACGAAAACCAATTAAAAAAGTCACCGTTCTAAAGACATGTAATTATTTGTAGTACGCGTAAATTATTGAATTTCCGCACCATATAGCGCTCAATCGCTCATGCGCACAGCCGGGCAGGAGTCAGGCCAAGGGCGGAACCAGGATTTTTTTCTGGGAGGGGCACAAAGGGCGGACGGGCAAAAAATTCAACTTCAAGTTTATTTCTACAAGTTCAAGTTAGTATGTATAGGAAGGTTTATGAAAGTGTCAAAACAATAGAAAAATTAAATGTTTATTAAAGACAGTTTTCTTTTATGTTTCCTGGTAAAGATGTGCAGCACTTAATTAGCGTCCTTTTTTGCCGCAAAGTCTTGATGGATATGCATTAAAGCCAATCCATTCAAACGCTCTTCTGTCATCTTGTTGCAAAGATATAACTTTAATCGGCGTAAGGTGGAGAAAGATCGCTCGGCAGAGCTAGTAGTCACTGGAAACGTGCACATCAATTGACAAAGAGTTCTAATATTTGGCAGCACCGTTACTCTTTTGTAGGCATCTGCTGGATAGACTGCAGCCCAATCTCGGCGGACCTCGGGAAGAAGTTCGCCGCCTCTACGCGGGTGTCAAACAGGTGCTTGATCAAACAGGTGCCCCTGTTTGATCAAGCAGACTATCAGGTGCCCGATGATGCAGGACTAAAATTAATAGCCTTCAGCGGAGATTGACCATTAGTATCGCACGAGGTTACCGAACGGTATCCTTTGAAGCGGCAACTCTCCTGGCACGTTTTCCTCCGCTGGATATTCAGGCGGATATGGACGCGAGGGTTTATAACCGAATCCGTGCCATACACCAGATTGGTGAAAGCGTACCAGGAGTCGCTTTATTAAGGTTGAGGCGGCAGGAACGGCGACAGCAGCCACAATTTTCACGTAAGCGCGTTGTCGAAGCCGTCCTACCGCACTTCAAAGCCTGGCTGAAAAGAGAGGAGCGCAACTCTTACTGGCTCACTCAGGTACTGACTGGACACGGTTGCTTCGGTGAGTACCTGAAAAGGATTGGGCGAGAGACCACGGTAAATTGCCACCACTGCGGATGAACCTTGACTCTGCACAGCACACACTCGAGGAGTGCCCTGCGTGGGCCTCTGAGCGGCAGGTCTTGGTCGCCAGGTTCAGGTGAGACCTGTCTACCAGCAGTTGTGAGGGCCATGCTCGCAGAGACAGAAAACTGAAGAGAAATTGCCTCCTTCTGTGTGACCGTGATGGTCCACTAGGAGGCCGCCGAGCGGGATCGCGAGCGAGCCGATCCCACTCGGAGAAGGCTTCGGGAAGGCAACCGCCTCGATGACTACAACGCCGAAAGCCCGCCTGCAACAAAAGTAAGCGGATCTCCGGGGTTGCCGGTGATCAGATTGGGGACTCTGTCCGCCCACCGAGACCAAGAGGGAGGCTCAGGGGAGGCCCTTTTGTAGTCTCCCCAGGGATGTGCCCTAACAGGCTCTGGGGTGGTCTTTTGAGAGGTCACGGGGCCTCTTCTACGTGATCACCGGGGTGGTTTTAGTGAGGTAAAAATCCCCACCACACTCCCTGGTTTTTTCCCTAAAAGTCAAGGCTTCTTTTGAAGGTACACACATAAACAAAAAAATAACTCTTGGAGATACTGGGATATTTTCTCTCATCTGTTGCCAAATTTTAAGCTCTCCTTTCAAAGCTAACAAACAAGGAAGGTCTTCTTTATATAGTTCAGCGCCTTGCAAAACATGCTCTGGATGTTGAACATCATCTGGCACCTGCCCCCGTGCCCCCCTCCCTTAAATACGCCCTTGAGTCAGGCCGTCGTACTGGAATACGTGGATACAGTTTGTAAGAATCGTAGGTTACATTTCAATCTATCGATCCAATTAATAACACAAGTATTTACAAAAAGCTTTTTTTTACTTACAAATTTCTTTACCTTATTTACAAAAGCCTTTGTTCAATGCACAAGTTTGCACAACGTTTCACATTATTTTTCATTCTTATTCATGTCTCCCTGTCACTTTTTAACCGACTTCAAAAAGGAGGAGGTTCTCAAGTCGACTGTTGATTTATGTGTGTTACCTCAGAACTTTTTGGTGAACCGATTTTGATGATTCTTTTTTTATTTGAAAGCTTGTACTTCTCATGTGGTCCCATTTATTTGGATACGGTGCATGTACAGTCAGTAAATGCCGCCAATTTTCTGTTTTCCAATTTTAATGTAGCCAGTGACACTGGCAAGGTTAAGACGAATCGAATTTGGCGTAAGAATCATCAAAATCGGCCAACGTGTTTGGTCTCTAGAACGCCACAAAGGAACAAACATACATACATAGACTGATAAATCCATTACCCTCCTTCGGCAGTCGGGTAAAAAGAGAGAAATAAAAACTGTTTTCATATTAAATAAACCGACTTAAAAAGTAAAACACTAAAAAGTGCAAAATAACGAAGTGTCGCAAAACGATGTACACAAAAGGTACCAAAGACACCATCTTTCAAAACGAAACTTATTTAGCACTTTTTAGTGTTTTGCTTTTGAAGTTGTTTTGTTTTTTTTATAAAACTGTTTTATTATTTATAGTGTTTTCATTTGGAAGTCGGTTGTATTTTTATTTGTAAAAGAGTTTTTTAATAATGTCGAATGCACTCATGTAACACACTATCATGTTTATGTACTTACTCGCGATCAGTGTAGGTAAACGGCATTATTGATAATGCGAGCGCGCGAGACTTCCATCCTTCCTATCGTCCAATCGGCATGACGCGTCGATTGGATCAGTTAGAATAGACCGTGTGTGGGAGTGGATTGGCATGCCAGTTATACTTGACAGCTAAATCGAATTTCGATCATTTTGGCTTGATCATGCCGATTGGACCGTGTATGGCGGTCGGCGATCGTCAGTTCAGTCAGGTCAAGATTTTTGTTGGTGATAGACGAGGTAGCGTTTCTCATAACAGTGTCTTGCTTCTCAATTATAGGAGTAACTAAAGTTAGAATTTTCAAGTAAGTTTCTTCATTCATTCGTAAATAATTACAATAATCTTTTGGTGTAATCCTCAATCCTTTTAATAAATTTGTATGAGTAAACTATTTTCTTTTCATTAACGACTGTT
Organism: Orthosia cruda; assembly: GCA_964057195.1. Taxonomy (NCBI): domain Eukaryota; kingdom Metazoa; phylum Arthropoda; class Insecta; order Lepidoptera; family Noctuidae; genus Orthosia; species Orthosia cruda. The sequence goes on along the minus strand of OZ059835.1, from coordinate 1,584,595 downwards.
TGCACCACTCTGCTCGATCTTTTCTTTTTTTTTGTTTCATTTTCACGAGTAAAATGCCCAAAAAGGCTAAAACATCGTCGTCTGTAACCGGTGACGCCATGGCTTCAACTGAACGTCGTTGTCGATTGGACAAATCAAATTGATCGTGTGTGGTGCATATAAACGAACTGCAGATTTGATCAAGCCTGCAGCGTCATGCAGATTGGACGATAGGAAGGATGATGTATGGCGACCATTACGTAATGCCACAGTGCGACAGAGCATTCCCGTGAGACGGGTTTTACTTGATTGGCGATTGTTGGCTCGCGTCGAGTGAGTTACCGCGCTCGTCGTTTTTTTTTGCTTTTAATCGTTTTGTTTATCGATGCCGAGCATCCTCCTACAATTGTTACAGTGAGTTTTCAACACTATTGTATAATAATCTCCGCTCTGTTTACATAGTAGCTTCGGACTCACCAGTCAGCTATAGCGTCGGCGCGGGCGCGCGCCAGAGGACTCGCCTTCTGCAGCAGCGCCCGCGCGCGCCGCCCGGTCTCCGCCACGGTGATGCGCTCCAGCACGTGGAACTGCTCGTCGTTGTACGTGAGCGAGCGCGTGGCGCGGTCGCGCACCAGGTGCTGCCAGGAGTCGCGCAGGCGCTCCACCAGCGTCTTGGCCTTCAGGTGCAGGCGCAGCTCGCTGGGGCAGGGCGCGTGGTGCGCGGCGGCGTCGAACTCGGCGCGCAGGGCCGGCGCCGCGTGGCGGGCCACCAGCGCGGCCGCCGCCGTGCGCAGGCCGCCCGCCTCGCCCGCCACCAGCGCCGCCATGGACGACCAGCTCTCCGCGCCCAGTCCGCCCGAGCCCTGCAAACGTTAAGCATATTCAGTAGTCTTTTAAGTGAGTTTCAGTCGTCACTGTACATGATGGCGTATAGGCTGTTGGATTTTTTACTTTCGGCAGGATAAGCCGGCTTTTAAAAATCTTACTGCATACAAACATCCATTTTAATTAGAAATTAAACTGATAGTAGTTTGGCCGAATACCGTATATTCGGCAAGCATATGGCACGGATACCAGACTGCTAGATATTCGGACCTTTGTCGCGTTACATGTTGTGACGAATTTGATCCAGGTGTCATTATTGCGCGTGAACGGTTAACTATAAGTCAGTTGTTTACATAATTCGTTTCATGTGAAGCTCACGTCAACTTTTGGGACTGTTTCAATGAAGTGGCAATTAAAGGAAAACTATCAAGAATAAAATCCAGTTGCTATTTCATCGTTGCTAGATTGACTATTTCTTCAAGATATTTCGCAGTCAAGTTCCTTACATTTGGATGTTAACACGATGAAGTACCCACGGTTGCAAAGAAACATACTTTGACGCACCTGACAGCAGTGTGGTTCCGTCTGGGTATCGAAATCAAGCAGAGTCGCTTGTTACCGTCAAATTCTAAGAATTTTGTACATGTTTACCATAATTTACAACTTTTTAATTTTCTCTGGCAAACCTGAAGTAAGTGTCATAGATTTTTCTTTTATAAATATATATACTTTGATAAAAGTGGACTCTAACGCAAATGCAGCGACTTCACAATTGATTGAGATGCTGTCTTCAGTCATAGCAACTCATTCAATAACTACTCGCGTGGCCTGTAGGAAACGAGTCCTGAAACCCTGGTTAACACCTGGCCTACTCCGATGTATACGCCACAGGGATAAATTGCACAAAATGTCATTGTATGATCCTGATAACTATATTATCAAAATTACATACAAGAGATACCGCAATTACTGTAACACAATCAGCCCCGGATCTAAGGGGGGGCAAACCGGGGCACTTGCCCCGGGCGGCAGTTTCATGGGGGCGCCAAATCCTTGAGACAAGAATTCGAAATATCGAACAAATGAAGCCTCTTCTCCTACAATCTCATGGATTTTTATCAAGTAATCGAATCTTAATATTAATATGTTTGAAAAACAAACTTTTCTAGCATAAAGCTAACTTTTTAGCCATTGAAAACAAAACTGCCTATGCGACAGACTTTGAGCAGAAAAGAAAGCACACCGTCTAAAGTTACAGTCTTGCCTGGTTATATATTTTTCTGTGTTTCTGTTTTATGTCACAAATGAAAGTTATTAGATAATAAAAAGTTTAAATTTATTAATGGATTATTATTAGGTCATTACTGAAATTAGCGTTTTGTAAGGGAGGAACATAAAGACTTTTTTTTTAATATTATATATTTATTTAATCAAAGTATGTACCACTGCTATCTATGCACTTTTGCCATCTCATAGGTAGTTCATTGATCCCTTTACAAAAAAAAAAAACATTCGGACGGGAATCAATAAAATCTTTTAAGGCGCTTTGGACTGTCCCGTCGGAGTTGAACTTTTTCCCTTGCAAGAAATGATCCAAATTTCGAAAAAAATGGTAATCTGTTGGAGCAAGGTCCGGTGAGTACGGTGGATGTCTTAGACATTCCAATTAAAGCTCAATAATAATTTGGTAGCTGTCTGTTGTGCAGTGTGTGGTCTAGCGTTGTCCTGAAGCAGCAGTAGCCTAGAGTGATTGACCAGCCTTGGCTGTTTAGCAGCTAGCTTTTCCATCATGGTTTGCAGTTGCTGACAATAGACATCTGCCGTAATCGTCTGGCCAGATTTAAGAAAGCTGTATTGAACGACACCGGCACTAGTCCACCAAACGCTCACAAGTAATTTTTATTGAATCAATTTTCGTTTGGGGCAGGATTTGACTGGTTCGCCAGGGTTCAGACATTGCGATGAGCGTTTCCGATTATTGTACAGTATCCACTTTCCATCACAGGTAATGATTCGATTTAAAATCCCTTCATTATTGTGGCGGTTGAGTAATGTAACGCAGCAGTCGACGCGCGTTTGTCGGTTTGCTGCACTCAATTCATGAGGTACCCACCTTTCAAGCTTTTGACCTTCGCGATTTGCTTCAAGTGGATTAAAACAGTTTTAAAACTAACACCGCAGCCCCCGCAGCTAACTCGAACGTGGTTTGCGATGGATCCGCTTCCACAATAGCCTTCAATTCTTCATTATCAACTTTGGTCTCCGGCCGTCCACGGGGCTTGTTCTGCAGGTCGAAATTTCCAGAACGAAAACGTTGGAACCAAAAATGCACTGTGTTTTCTTTTGCGACACCGTCGCCGTACAGATCATTAATCCTTCGAGCCGTTTCTGCAGCACTGGTGCCACGATGGAACTCGTACTCGTAAATAACGCGATATTTCAAGTTTTCCATTTTGTAAACTGACTGGCGCAAAGAAAAACCAAAAGAAGAAAAAACAAATTAGTTACGGTTTTCCAAACACAAAAGCATGAGTAAATAGCTGTATAAATTTAAAATTGGAATTTCAAACCAAAGGAGATATTTGAGATCAAATTGGCCAGTACGACAAAACGCCAATTTCATAGGTATGGACCTAATATTTAAAAAAATGGTCACAAAAATGCTACTCATTGGCAGTTTTAACAATTTTCTCAAACACTGAAGGGAGGGGGCGCCGCTATCAAGGTTTTGCCCCGGTTCGAAAAAATCGTAGATCCGGGGCTGAACACAATACTTAGGCAATTGAAATCTAACTACGAGAAATCGCTATTGGCTTTCTCAAATAGCAATAAAGAAACCTGGAATGCAGTCAAAACTATACCAGATTTGAAAATTAAAAATAAATCAGCAGATGATCTGTTACAATCAACTGGAAATGTCTCAAAAACGATAGACGAAATAAACGTGTACTTTAGCAGCGTAGGAAAACATCTAGCAGACAAAATAATACATTCTAGTGATAACTCTCAACCACCCCCATAGTTTGACATTCGGCCTACTCTTGACTCTATTGTGTTACTCCCACCTGATGAATCGGAGATAGAAACACTGATTATGAACCTGAAAAATGAGTGTGCTACTGGGTATGACGCTATCCCCGCACGATTTTTAAAGCTAGGCAAAGCTACTATAGTTCCACCACTTACGACACTAATGGAGCTCTGGTTTGCACAAGGAATATTTGCGAAAGATTTCAAAAAAACCCTTATTACACGAGTGCACAAGGGTGGAAATCAGACCGATTACAAAAACTATAGGCCAATCTCAGTATTGTCAGCGTTGTCAAAGATTTTAGAAAAGGTTTTAAATAATAGACTCAAAAAAAATCTAGAACACAATAAAATCTTGTCTGAATCGCAATTCGGGTGTAGATCTGGAAGGAGCACAGAAGTCGCTGTAAACCACTTGGCAGATTATGTGACCGCAAAAGTAGACGAAAAACAAAAATGTCTGGGTGTTTTTCTTGATCTCGCCAAAGCCTTCGACACCTTTTGTATTTCAACCCTTGTGGACAAGCTAGAACGTGCGGGAATCCGAGGTAACGCCCTTAAAATTTTAAGGATTTTCTGTGTAACCGTACGCAAAGAGTAAAGATAGGCGAAAACATAAGCTCCGAATCACCAATCACATTCGGCGTGCCGCAGGAAAGTGTTCTTTCCCCGAATCTCTTTCTGATTTATATTAATGACCTGTGTCAGCAAGTACAGTCCGTGGACAAAATTGTTTAACCCACCCAAAATGGTCTAACCCACCGGCAAATCTTGTTAAGCCATTTTAATCATTATCTTTTTGTCGTTAAAGTTGAAAATTGCCCAACATTGCCTTACCCACGGACATATCTTGTTAAGCCATTTTAATCATTATCTTGTTGATGTTAAAGTTGAAAGGCTTTTAAGTGACAGGACTAAATTTACTAGCTAATTTTTTATTTCGAATGGTCACAACAAGTCATTGTGGCTTCGCGGTCCGATGCTGGATTGGCGATGAACAACATGTGGGTTCGAAACCACATTCCACTTATTACAAATTTATTTTTTAATTTGTTTTCATTTATGATTTCTACAATATTTCTTGCTTTAGAAAAACCAATATGATTTTCGCCTAAAACTTATCTTGTAAACGGTGGGTAAATAAAAAAAAAGTCCACAGATGAGTAGATTCGAAGTTAAATATATTTACTTCGTGGGGTAGATGAATATTAAGTAGAGCTAAGTGACAAAAGTCAGTCTACCTACGCCTAATACAAGTGACTGCGCACAAACATTTCTAAAACGTTGGACGTAAATCTTAAAAAGAATTTTTAACTAATTTGGTGTAATCAAACCGTCATGTCGCAACTTAATGATTAAACAAAATATAAAATAATATTTTTATATGAGCAGAATGTTGCAATCAGAGAGATTGGTATAACGGTAAGTGCTTTAATACCCATTATATGTTACTCTTTAAAATTTACTAAATAAATATGTAAAGACTAACAGATTTTTTATAGACGTGTGATAAGTATTTCTTATCGTGTATTTGGCTATTTTCCCGTTACACTCACTCTTTACAAGTTACCTACACCTTTTCAAAAATGATAATTATATTTTTTTGTTTTAGGTAAATACGGTCAGGATATGGCTAAGACGTTATGGAGACACTGGAAATATTCAGCGAAATTGTCCAGGAGCAAAACCAAAAATTGCCAATACAAATACAAATATTTACTTCGTGCAAGATAATTGCTCCATCCACCGTGCAGGCATTGTGCAGAATTGGTTAGCTGCTCAAGGTGTAACAGTTATTAAATGGCCATCTAAAAGTCCCAATTTGAACCCTATAGAAAACCTATGGGGTCAAATGGTTTTAAATTGGGACAAATCTGAAGTGCGAAATAAAAACAATTTGGCTTAGATCGTGTCGTCGAATGGGAGCACATGAGAGGAAAAGATTTGTGTTGGAACATGGTTTGCGGTATGCGTATCCACTTACAGCAAGTTATAGAAGGAGACGGTGCGCCACTCCGCTACTAACTAATCTACTTATAAGTATATATAAACACCCTATGTAAGTAAATGCTCAATTGAATGAATGTTAAACCGTCAAAATGTTGCAGATTCTGTGGTGATGTTATTGTTATAAATGGATATGCATATTCTATTTAAATAACATGTTGATTCACTACATTTATAGCTTATCTGTAAAACATTTCACAAATTAATTATTTTTCTTGAAAACAAACTGCCAAGAATTAGCATACCTTTTTAAAAATGTTTATAAATGGTTAGGTTTGAATATGATAAATGATTATTTATTTATTATTTATTTATTCATAAAATGTATATAAATTTTGAACTATGAGCATTTACTTACTTTATCTTACTTAAGTATGTTTTAATGAAAAAATAAACATTTTCATAACTTGCAATGATTTTGTTTCATTTCTATACAAACTGCCCATTTAAAATATAATACCCGACTTCGTTCGTTAAAGAAAAGTTAAAAAAAAGATAATAATTAAAAACAAAACATTGTGAACAAAAAGCCGCATATAGGTTATGCCTGGTTTCGAATGCAGACAACGATGAATGTCGATCTGCCTTAGTAACCATAAGATTAACTGAACTCTTCTAATCCCTCTTGAAATTCGACCTTTGTTGTGAATGTTGTGATGTTTGACGCAATATTTTAAAGAATTTTGAACCATATCGTATATTTTCATAAAGTTCATTATCGCACAATTAATAAAAGCAGCTGTTAAAATAGATCAAGACATTAGCTATTATCCGTAGACAGTTAACTTTAGTGTAACTGATGCGCGATATTTTTTTTAATCCACCCTCGCCTTGTTTAGTTTTAGTAGTCGTGTTAGTCATTAGCCTTTGAACCTTAACCACAACAATATAATGATTACAATCGCTTAACAACATGATTTATCGAAATGCTTCGCGATAAGGTTCAAATTTGCTATTAATCAAGTGGGTTCAATATTGATGGCCACAGACTGTACTAACAAACGGTAAAATCTTCTCCTATGCCGATGACACAGCATTGGTATTTCATGGAGGGACTTGGGAAGAGGCAAAACAACATGCCGAAATGGGCCTCCATAAAATTACATTTTGGCTAGAAGCAAATTGCTAATCCTAAATCTGACGAAAACAACCTTTTTGCAGTTCACCTTTGCTAAAACCAAACTACCTGAAGTATTTATTAATGTCCACTCGTGCAACTTTCCATGTAACACCGAGCACTGCTCATGCCTGTCCCTAAAAGAGTCTTCTTGTACCAAATACCTGAGAGTACTCTTAGATAATAAATTAAACTGGCGCCTTCACATGGACCTTATTGCATCACGCACAAGAAAGCTAATCTGGGCGTTCTAAAAATTAAGACACGTTGCTGATATAAGGCTGCTTCGAACGGTATACTACGCAGTACGCACTAGCACAGTCGGTACTGGGGTGGAGCATGTAAGTCCTACATGATTGACTTGGAAAGAGCCCAAAGGTCACTCCTCAAAGTCATGACCTTTAAACCATACCGGTTCCCAACATTGACTCTGTACCAAAACTGTAAAGTTCTAACAGTGAGACAATTATATCTACTGAATCTCCTTCTACAACAGCACCGTAATACTCCTTACAATGATCATGCAACAAGCAGCCGTACGATTCGCGATGTCTGTGAATGTACCAAATGCAACACGGCATCAGCAAGGCGGTAGCAAACGTTTTTGAGCAGAAAAATCTACACGTTTTTAAACATTAACGTAAACACGTTTTTAAACATTAACCCTCTACCAAATAACAAAGTTAAGGGTACACAAGTCAAACATTCTTCCATACAAACGTAGTCTAGAGATTACTCCACTGTTTGACGATGTATGGCATGACTTTTATACCTAAACACTGACTTATAATTCTAATGTTTCACGCGCATTTATAAAATTTTAGAATTATAAATTACCTACTATAACTCCATTTGCAAAAACATTAGACGTTTAAATTAGCCCATTTTACAGCCCGTCCAACCGATTTTGACATCTATTGCATTAGTGATACGACAAATGGTAGCTGTAGTAAACAGTTGGTTTTGGTAACAGGTTTATGCTTTTTATGTCATCCTTATGTTTACGGGATAGAACTCAAAATCGGTTGAACGGACTGTAAAAATATTTGGAAACATGTCTTATGTTATTTCAACTGGAGTTTTAGGATAGTATACCTATCTTCATCTTTATTTTTTACAAAAAAATAATACCGACTTCCAAATATAAACACTACATAGTGAAAAATAACTCCAATTTCGGAAGTTGATGTTTTTGTTTCTTCGTCTTATATTTTTCACTTTTTAGTTGTGTACATAAAGAGCAAGTTCAATATGGTACTTACCTATAATCTCAGATTAGAGAAAATCTGAGCCAATAATGCCTAAATTTATGCCTGAATAAATTACCTGAATAACATAACCGCAATGAGAGTGTGAACCAGGGTGAACTGTACATATCTGTGTACCCCTTTAGAGCCTAACGGCTTGACGTTATGTTATGAAATGGCGAAAACAATAAACAAATATGCGATTGCAGCAATCCCGAGAGATTTGCCGTTGTTTATTGAAGAGTTCTGTTTTACATAGAATTATGTATATAGATTCCAATTAGATTATGTAGTTTTGATTTTCGATAGTCGTGCCTAATTATAGCGGCAGTTCATTATTATGTAAGTACCTATCTGTTATATCGGCTCGGCTTCCGCGGCGGACAAAAACAAAAGGAAGCTATTTTTTAACCGACTTCAAAAAGGAGGAGGTTCTCAATTTGACTGTATTTTTTATAATTTGTTGTACCTACCTAAATACCTACTTTTTTTAATGTGAACCGATTTTGATGATTATTTTTTTATTTGTATACCTGCTATGCGTGCCGACACTCACAAGCTTGGCTCGAGTACCCGAAGCGAAGCTACTGTTTACTTTGTGACATGACGTAGTACCTAATACCTACCTAGATGCCTACTACTATGCGTTTCAACTAAAGAATAGGATGGCCCTCGCGCCATATTGTGACGTTATAGCTGCCGAATCGAACCAGTTAGGTAAAGTCAGCAAAAAAGTTGTTTGTTATCCAAACAACTTTAAATTAAATTGCTCAAAATCATTGAATGCGTTTCATTCAAATAAGAATAGGATTCTTATTTGAATGAAATGCATAGTGTATCACAATACCGATTACTTTCCCGCGACTAAGTTACTAAGTAGGTAATGAATGAAGCCAAAAATGTGTAAGTTTTATCTATTGTATTGTGATAACAAACAGAATATTTCAAACCGCTATTGTAAACAAACAATCAATAAACAATTTACAAAATAACATTATTTTTTATAAGATGAACCTAAATACTTATAACTTACCTAGAAAACAAGTCTTACATCAAACTGGCGCTGTCGAAAAAGCAGTTATCCTGACTCTGGCTGGTATGAATACCTCCTACTTACGGGGAGTCGCCTATAGGTTATAGCTAACTAGCTAAGGTAAGTAAATACCTATTCAACATGCATTGTAATATTTGCACAACCTGCAATAAATACAAAAACATGACCTACACCCATGCGTATAGAGCCTAGCTTTCCGCACGCGCTGGTACGATACCTACAGTCAGCGAAGCCCTGGCCGCTGACCGCTCTGCCAACATAAAATCTACCGACTTGGCGCTCAAACACTTCATTCTTATAACTAAGGGCATAAGGTTCAATAAGCGCGCAAGCGGCTCCCGCTGTGCTGTCGTCGCCGCCGCCAAAAATAATTTAAAAGTCAAATCAATAAAATTACTTGTTGATAATAACAATACCTACGTAAATGCACATTTTCGCAAGAGACCTTATTGTCAAGTTGGCAAAGTCGCGAGTAAGTTTGGGTGCATAACAACAAGTAAATTGAGTGCCTTCTAATTACGTTACACACATCTATCTGTATCTATGAGTTTATGTTGTCATAACATGAAGTGAAACACACACCGCTATCGGCGCTCTTCAATGAAATTGCGCATGTATGCGTCACACAGCGTTATGAGTGTGTATACGTATGCAAACTAGATTCTTACTGCTCACATCATCACAGCGACTATCTCTTTCGTGCGTGATGTCGGATGAGACAGAAAATATTTTAGCTCCGCCGCCAAATAGTTCGTGCCGTTGACTAGTTTAACCTTAAACAGAAAATAAAAAGTTGTCTTCAAACACTAGACTACGAGCGGACTGAAAAAGTCCTGCAGTAACACGATTTAGATTACTATCTACTACCTACTACCAACCTAACACACACACACCACCAACACAATTACACACACTCACAGACCACACAAAGCCTTAAGGATTTTATTCAAATTTTATGTAATTTTGAATTAATGTTATTTTAATTTTGAGTGTATTTTAATTTTATTTAACATTATTGTAAATTTAAGTACGCTATTACATTTTTCTACAAATAACAGTGCTTTTCAGGTACAATTTTAATGTATATGCAATCACAGATGTGAAGATATCATGGTCTTAATTTAAAGATAATATATTCAGCTCCAGATTGACATCAGAAAAATTGTATGACATCATACACAATTTTTGCACAAATACGTTTTGCCCATCACAATAATCGCAAAAATATTAAAAAAAGTAGTATCCGAATAGGTCCCAGTTTAGGTAAATTTACAGCATTTTTTAATCTTCAAAATTATAAGAAATTGCGGTATATATAGTCCTTTACAGGTTCAGCTAATTATTTTTTACTTAAATCATTATATTTTTTAATTATTAGCTAAAATAAAAACACTTGCCGACTTCTTCATACATTTTTGTACACGAGGCTCTTCATTCCGCGCTCAGAAGCGCTCGTGGAAGGACGGCCGTATCGCTTTTTCGCAAAAAATAATTACGATAAAAGTAATAGAAAAGATTGTAGTGTGCATGCGTGTGAGTACCGTTGGCGTCGTCGTTTGTCTTGATCGAAAGGAGTTGATATTTTATCGGGCCGAAATAAAAGTATGTTTGAGTTTCCTATTATCATTAGAATGTGATTTAGAAATTATATTGGGTAAGATCGGGATTCGGATAGGTGATGTTAAGCAGTTGTTGACAAGGTTGAGAAATGGATGGGTGGGTTTAAACAGCTCTTAGTAAGATTAGGATTTGGATGGGTAAGGTCAAGCTATCGGCGGTGAAGGTTAGAAGTGGATGAGTGGGAGGAGATTTATGATTTTAACCGGTTTGTATGTATGACGAATACGGGGCCAAATCCAAAACCCAAGATGGCGCCGACGAAAATTAGACATCTTTTCGTCATGGGTGTAATTTTCATGATTTTTGGGGTCGCTTAAATCGAATATGGGGTCAAAAACAAAATACAAGATGACGCCGACGAAAATTTGGCTGCTTTTCGACATGGGTGTCATTTTCATGGTTTTTGGGTTCACTTAAATCAAATATGGGGTCAAAACCAAAATACAAGATGGCGCCAACGAAAATTTGACATCTTTTCGTCATGGGTGTCATTTTCATGATTTTTGGGGTGGCTTATATCGAATATGGGGTCTAAAACAAAATACAAGATGGTGCCGACGAAAATATGGTCGCTTTTCGACATGCGTGTAATTTTCATGGTTTTTGGGTTCGCTTATATCTAATACTAGCTGTCCCACGCGGCTTCGCTCCCGTCAACTGGGTACCTACCCATCTACCCTACATACATGATTGTTGCGTAACTTAAACCGTTTACGCAGCGCACGCAACGGATGCTCTCAAAAAGGAATAATTTTGCCCGTTTTTGCAACATTATTCATTTATGCGCCGCTCCTATTGGTCGTAGCGTGATGTTATATAGCCTTCCTCGATAAATGGACTATCTAATACAAAAATAATTTTTCAATTCCAACCAGTAGTTCCCGAGATTAGCGCGTTCAAACAAACAAACAAACAAACAAACAAACTCTTCAGCTTTATAATATTAGTATAGATGGGATCAAAACCAAAATACAAGATGGCACCGACGAAAATTTGACATCTTTTCTTCATGGGTGTCATTGTCATGGTTTTTGGAGTGGCTTATATCGAATATGGGGTCAAAACCAAAATACAAGATGGCGCCGACGAAAATTTTACATCTTTTCATCATTCATCATCATCATTTCCGTCATTTTCATGGATTTTGGGTAGTATGTCATTAGCAGCTGCTCATTATGTAAAAATTTTAGATAATAATATTTTATATTTTCCATGTAAAGCAAATTAAAAATTCAAGTCATTTTTAATCCTTGTGACCAAACATTATTTCGTTTTAGGTATCTACTTATTTCACGTACCTAACAATTTTTTTTAAATACCTTCTACAACAAAGTCCAAACTAATTTTCTTTTCGGTTGTCGGTGTCGGTACCTATTGTTTTTTGGTTTTTCGACACAGGAAAACCTTCCTGCTATTATTTTTCTCTTTTTAGTTTTTGTTGTACCCCATAGTGGGTATACTAAATACATCTGTTTACCCCCTAAAACTATTTAAGCGTGATTTTATATTATGGTATGGTAAAACAAAACAAACATACGATCACACTATTCGCAGGTCATTTGCTATTTGTTATTGAAGAGTTCCATTGTCCATCGCCGAAGAACTTTATCAGATTCTAATATATTATACAATAATACGGTGTGTCTGTATGTTCCGGACAGGTACGTCTGGCGACGGCGGCGGCCGAGCTCTAGTTGAGCCGCGCAGTCGAACCAACCTTTTAAGAGAGGCGCCGCTGACGCGTGCACTCCGCACGCTCAACCTTGTGGCTATTGAGACGGACCTATTCTGCTGTACTCTGGGTGAATTCACAAGGAGTGCATTGTTTAAAATTAGTTATAGATAAAATTTGTTATGTAAACAAGTTAACATAAAATTAGTTTAGATATCTACTGTTATGTATTAGATTAGGTTTACTGTAGTTAAGCGCATTTATCGTATTGGGTGTAATCCTGTAAAGATGTATGTGATAAGGTTGAAATAAATAAATAAAATAATAAATAAATAAATAAATAAAACCTTCCCTGAAAAAACATACATTTATCGACGAAAACCCGATCAGTATCGGATAAGTAGTTTTCACGAAAAGATAGAGCACCTCTTTTTTTTGTAGTCGGTTGAAAATAATAACCTACTTTTTACGACAACGGTTTGTAAAAGTTACCAAATGCATTTTCAAAGTGCCAACTAAACTTCCTAAATCAACTCCAATAAAATAAAAATAAAATATCAAGGATCAATATTATTTCGGTGATGTATAAAATCGAGCGCTCAGTAGTTTCAATGAGTGCGTGCGCGTAATGTTGCTGTGTGCGACTAGATACCTAAATTTGAGTTCGTCGAAAATGTAACAGCGTCCTTAAATGATTTTTTATTATTTTTTGAATTTATTCTATTTTGATTTTATATTTTTCTTTATTTAATTGTATTTTGAAAATATTTTATTAATTGTATTCTGATTGCATTTTAATTTTACCTTATTTAATTGTAATTTTGAATTTATTTTATTTTGATTTATTTGCAGTTTGGCATTTATTTTTTCTTTATTTTTATCAGGGCTCGGAAACGTTATTTAAAATAACGTTTTCAAAACGTTTCTAACAGTTCTTTTAGTTCGGTTCGAAATATTTTGATCGGAACGAAAACGAAATGAGAACGTTTCAAAAAACCGGTTTAATCCGCAGAACGCCCCCCTGACTCGCGGGCGCGGGCGGCCGGCGTCTGCGCTACGGAGGACACGCATGAAGTTCATGCGTTTTCGATTAAAAAAACGTTTAAAAACGTTTTATTAATCGAAAACGATTACAAATTTTGTTCAAGCCCAAAAACGTTTTTTATAACGTTCCGTTCGAACGTAACCGAAACAAATTGTTTCTTAGGTATTTAAGACGAAACCGTTTTGAAAAATAAACCGGTATCTTACCCCTGATTTTTATCTGATTTTATTATTAATTTACTTTATTTAATTGTCATTTTATTTTAATTTAGTGAATTGCAAATTTGACCTAATTTTATTCTGATTTCACATTTAAACATATACGTGTTATATATTCCCTTTATTTTGATACCCCACGCGATGTCATTGGAAGAAAAAATAAAATTAGTATGTTACCTGCGCGTTGTTGTTGCTGGCGTGCTTGGTGGCGGCCAGGTCGAGCGCGCGCGCGGCCGTGTGCGTGAGGTGCGCGTGCGCGTGCAGCCGCTCGGCGCGCTGGGCCACACGCTCCAGGCGCGCGCCCAGCAGGCAGCCCCAGCGCGACACGTGCAAGTGTATGTTACCTGCGCGTTGTTGTTGCTGGCGTGCTTGGTGGCGGCCAGGTCGAGCGCGCGCGCGGCCGTGTGCGTGAGGTGCGCGTGCGCGTGCAGCCGCTCGGCGCGCTGGGCCACACGCTCCAGGCGCGCGCCCAGCAGGCAGCCCCAGCGCGACACGTGCAAGTGTATGTTACCTGCGCGTTGTTGTTGCTGGCGTGCTTGGTGGCGGCCAGGTCGAGCGCGCGCGCGGCCGTGTGCGTGAGGTGCGCGTGCGCGTGCAGCCGCTCGGCGCGCTGGGCCACACGCTCCAGGCGCGCGCCCAGCAGGCAGCCCCAGCGCGACACGTGCAAGTGTATGTTACCTGCGCGTTGTTGTTGCTGGCGTGCTTGGTGGCGGCCAGGTCGAGCGCGCGCGCGGCCGTGTGCGTGAGGTGCGCGTGCGCGTGCAGCCGCTCGGCGCGCTGGGCCACACGCTCCAGGCGCGCGCCCAGCAGGCAGCCCCAGCGCGACACGTGCAAGTGTATGTTACCTGCGCGTTGTTGTTGCTGGCGTGCTTGGTGGCGGCCAGGTCGAGCGCGCGCGCGGCCGTGTGCGTGAGGTGCGCGTGCGCGTGCAGCCGCTCGGCGCGCTGGGCCACACGCTCCAGGCGCGCGCCCAGCAGGCAGCCCCAGCGCGACACGTGCAAGTGTATGTTACCTGCGCGTTGTTGTTGCTGGCGTGCTTGGTGGCGGCCAGGTCGAGCGCGCGCGCGGCCGTGTGCGTGAGGTGCGCGTGCGCGTGCAGCCGCTCGGCGCGCTGGGCCACACGCTCCAGGCGCGCGCCCAGCAGGCAGCCCCAGCGCGACACGCAGGCGCCGCACAGCACGGAGGCCGCGCACACCGCCTCCACGCGCCGCTTGATCACGTGGCCTACGCTGCACGCCGTCTGCACGGAGCACAGAGCACATGGAGACATTATTTTATTTTATTTTTTACATTTTAGGAAAGCTTACAGACTAATCTACACTAATATTATAAAGAGGTACAGACAGTTTGTGACGTTGTAAGGGGTAATCTCTGGATCTACTGAACCGATTTTATTCTGAGTGTCATAGGCTATGATATAATTATTTCCAAAAAAAATTGAGATCCTTATGAATATAGCAATAATGTAACCCAAGGTAGCAAAATGTTGCCTGTAAATTATTTGGCGTGCGCTGAGAAAAGTATTGATGATAGATGAAAATTTGTAGGTAGGTAAGCAGGGTAGCCAGGGTGGCCAGGGTAACCAGGGTGGCCAGGTTAGCCAGGGTAGCCATGGTAGCCAGGGTAGCCAGGGTAGGGGCAAGTTAGCCAGGGTAGCCAGGGTAGCCAGAGTAGCCAGGGAAGCCAGGGTAGCCAGGGAGGCCAGGGTAACCAGGGTAGCCAGTGTAGCCAGGGTAGGCAGGTTTTGGGCAGGGTAGCCAGATTTTGGGCAGGTTAGCCAGTGAAGGCAGGTTTTGGGCAGGGTAGCCAGGGTAGGCAGGTTTTGGGGGGGGTAGCCATGGTAGCCAGGGTAGGCAGGTTTTGGGCAGGGTAGCCAGGGTAGGCAGGGTAGCCAGGGTAGGCAGGGTAGCCAGGGTAGCCATGGTAGCCAGGGTGGGCAGGGTAGGGACATGGTAGCCAGGGTAGCCAGAGTAGCCAGGGTAGCCAGGGTGGCCAGGGTAGCCAGGGTGGCCAGGTTAGCCATTGTAGCCAGGGTAGGGGCAAGGTAGCCAGGGTAGCCAGAGTAGCCAAAGAAGCCAGGGTAGCCAGGGTAGCCAGAGTAGCCAGGGTAGCCAGGTTTGGGGCAGGGTAGCCATGGTAGCCAGGGTAGGCAGGATAGGGGCAGGGTAGGCATGGTAGCCAGGGTAGGCAGGGTAGCCAAAGTAGCCAGGGAAGCCAGGGTAGCCAGGGTAGCCAGGGTGGCCAGGTTAGCCAGGGTACCATGGTAGCCAGGGTAGGGGCAAGGTAGCCAGGGTAGCCAGAGTAGCAAGGGAGGCCAGAGTAGCCAGTATAGCCAGGGTAGACAGGTTTGGGGCAGGGTAGCCATGGTAGCCAGGGTAGGCAGGGTAGGGGCAGGGTAGGCAGGGTAGCCATGGTAGCCAGGATAGCTATGGCAGCCAGGGTAGGCAGGGTAGGGTCATGGAAGCCAGGGTAGCCAGGGTAGGGGCAAGGTGGCCAGGGTAGCCAGAGTAGCCAGAGTAACCAGGGAAGCCAGGGTTGCCAGGGTGGCCAGGGAAGCCAGGATAGCCATGGTAGCCAGGGTAGCCAGGGTAGCCAGGTTTGAGGCAGGGTAGCCATGGTAGCCAGGGTAGGCAGGGTAGGGGCATGGTAGGCAGGGTAGCCAGAGTAGCCAGGTTTGGGCCAGGGTAGCCAGGGTAGCCAGGGTAGCCAGAGTAGCCAGGGAAGCCAGGGTGGCCAGATACAAGTAGGTAGGTAGCCAGTTGACGGGAGCGAAGCCCCGAGGGTCAGCTAGTAACATTATAATAACAATAATATATAACTAAATTGCTAATAACAAGCTTCCACAGATAAATAAAAAGATAATTTATTACTTCCCTATAATCTAAGCTACGAGTACTTCATCAAAGTCAGCTCATTTTATTTTTTTTAATTTTTATTTAACAATTTGGACAATAGACGATTCAAGTGCGTACCGGTGCTTCTTTTACAAATAAAAGGTTTTGCTAAAAGTTTTCTAACTGTGCCTGTATTGGTGCAGAACAGATCAATGCCAGGTTCACAAGAAATCTCATTAAAACTGCGACTGGCTCTCGGAAAGTATGCATTACGCCTATAATTAGTATTTGCATAAGGTACATGCAGCAGTGGTCGCTGTCAAAGCCCCATCTGATTAGTGCGCATCGTTAATTTAGAAAAAAGTTCAGGACAGTCGACCGAACCATTAGCGATATTAAACAAGTAGCTTACGCCATTAATATAACGTCTACGGTCATGTGGAAGAAAATGGTACCTTCTGCATCGGTGGATATAATCTACAGATACTTGCTTTGCCCTCCAATAAAGATACCTAAGAATTTTTTTCTGGATGCCCTCAATACGAGACTTGTAGATCTTGTATTAAGGGTTCCAGACTTGTGATGCATACTCAAGGTGGCTGCGTAAGAACGAACAATATAGGACTTTGATCGCTTTTAGTGATCGGAAACATGCTGAGGTTCTCATTATGAAACCAAGTGCTCTCGACGCCTTACTTACTATACTATCAATATGCTGATCAAAGAGAAGCTTACTATCTTGTGTAATCCCAAGATCCCTAATACTGTTGACTTTGCCTATCCCGATATTGTAAAGCTTGTATGTAAAATCAATCAAAGACTTCTGACGTGTAAAAGTCATGTGAAAACATTTTTTAACATTCAATTCTAGCCTGTTACATCTACAGTATTCTTCAAATCTATTTAAATCGTTTTGTAACAGGTGTGCATCTGATATGTTTCGGATAATTTTATGAATTTTCATATCGTCAGCATAAAGTAAAATATAACAAGTCTCAAAACAGTATTTCACGTCAGCAATAAAGAGAGTAAATAAGAGGGACCCCAAAATCGAACCCTGAGGAACTCCAGAAGGGACAGAACTCCATCCAGATGTGTACCCCTGCAGTACCACAGCCTGAGTTCTATTATCAATATAGGAGGAGAACCAACGATACAAGTCTCCGTGTATGCCGGCTTTTATTATATTTTTACTTTTATAGCTTCTCCAAGAGCAGCCTATGGTCAATACGATCAAAGCACTTACTGTAATCAGTATAGATTATGTCAACCTGTGCACGCTGTTCCATACCTTCGTATATAAATTCATGGGACAAGATTAAGTTAGATGTAGTGGAACGCTTTCTAAGAAAGCCATGTTGTTCATCACCAAAGTTGGATTTCATAGCAGCGTATACGTCAGTAAATACTATGCGTTCGAGGATTTTTGAGAACAAACATATCTTGGATATTGGTCGGTAATTAGATATATCCGACTTATTACCCTTCTTGAAGACTGGGGTAACGAATGCAGATTTCCAAACTTTCGGAACTATGCCTTCTGAGAATGACCGCCTGAATAAAATACACAGTGGTACAACAAGGTCTTCGGCACAATTTACAATAAATACTGGAGGTATAAGATCGGGACCGCCAGATTTGGAGAGGTCCAAGGTCTTCAATAACTTTAGAACTTGAGAATGAGACACGTCAATCGAACCTATGCTTGTCACACTATCCTCAACACTAATGCCATCGGAGGTAGCGGGCACAGGATCAGGTTCTTGAAAAGTTGAGTGGAAATAAGTTGCGAATAAGTTGCTGATTTCTTCACCTGTACTCGCGCTCATATCACCATAATACATTACTTTTGGAAAAATGCCAATATATATACGACGCGTTCAACTCGACAATGATTAGCGATTTTTTTTTGTGACAATCCCACCGCACTATTCCCAAACCACTGCAACTCCTGAAAGCCAGAATCAACAGTGGCGACCACCAGAAAAGCGCCGAGGCAATGAAGCTCGACGAAGTCCCGGAGAATGAATTATGGTATGGCAAAAGCGCTTGAACGCACGGAAATTTGTTCTAGTTTCCACAAGGTCCGTATAGTAAACAGCTCCTGATACAGCCTTTACATTATTCAACATAGTATTGCGTTCATTCTGCCAATGAATACACTCCCATAATATATGATGTGCAGATTGCACATATTCGCAGTCAGATGTAGAATACTGACATAATGGCGAGGCAACAAGCTTGAAGGAAAATAATTTACTTTTAAAGCCCTGTGAGAAATTGGGCAACACAGTGATCCACCTCCAGCCACGTCCTGGCCAGCCGCACGCGAACGGATGGAAAGAATTGGTGGAGGTGTCGGCCCTTGATGGAATTATCCCACCTACATGGCCATTCGGATAAAAGTTCCTCCCAGACGTCAATATGTGGTTTAAATAATCTAGAGATTTTGGCACGGTCACTCCGCGTTAAAAAGTCCGCGTCCATGGTCTCTTTTGCGGAATAGTACATTGCAGCACGTCGCTGCACTTCAAGGTCGACCGGAAGTACGCCAGCAAGTACCGGTAAGGCCTCAGTACTAACCGTCCTGTATGCTTTGCATAAGAATATCAAAGCCAAACGCTGACTCTGAATTAATTTACGTCGTACCGTCTCTATTGTGGCCCTATCGGCCCAAACAGGCGCCCCATAGCAGATACAACCCAAGTAAGTAGCCCCATAAATAGTCTTTAAAGTCAAAAAAGACAGACCCCACGTAGATTTAGATATTCTCGTTAAGGCATAGAAGTTATTTTTTGATTTTTCACCGACGATTTTAATATGATCTATAAATGAAAAATTCCTTTCTAACACTAGACCAAGATAGCACACGGACTGCTTCCTTTTTACCGGAACGTTATTAAATTTATTAGTAGGTGTTCGGTGCAATAATTGCAAACGAACAGCTCAGCACTATTGCCTGCGTGCATTTCCATAAATGCATGTATCACAACTAGCGTCAGTTAGTGCGTGTTCGGATACCAATCGCGTAACTCCAATCAAACCATTTTTAGTGCTACTTTAGCTTAGATTAACCATTTACCATTATTTTAACTAGTATTCAATATAACTTTTAAAACCATTATTGCGTATCATTAAACCAGTGGTCGTAAACCAATAACCAAACCGTTACCATTCTAATATAAAACCAATCAAATCAACCAACTCAGAGTTTAGTGCTAAACCAAGCAGGCGCTAAATTCTACATGGTCCTTCGAGAATTAAGGGACTCGGTTCGCGAAGTACAGTGAAGTGTTTGTGCGCCGGGACCTTGCAACCAGTGTTTATTTTTTACCAGTTGATAGGGAGAGTAGGTAGGCAGTGACATCAAATTGAAGAAATTGGGCAGCTGCGTAAGGAGAATCTAAGGTCAGACCAAACCATTTTATACATTTTATTTTGTTTTACCTATTTAATTGACCGTGAGAAGAATGGAGCAATTAGCAGTCAGCCAAACGGAGATTTACGACTCCTTGGTTAAACTTCTTACTAATATCAAGAAAGACGGGGCTGAACGAAAAACCATAGATTACTGCAAGCGGAAGTTGGAGATATTAGAAAACTATTGGAGAGAATATCAACGTAACCATAGGACGTGCTGTGAACTTGCTGAATTTAACCATGTTTATTTCACTAAAAATTGTTTTGATAAGGCGGAGGAAGTATATCTGTCAATCAAGCAGCTAATCACCATGGACCATGGAGATCTTGCTGTCAAAAAACCAAGAACCTCACCAGCCGCCGCCGCCGGTAGCAGCGGGGACATCGAAGCAAGCAGGAGATTCGTCTCATTCACAGGCACCGCAACAGCAGCGTAGGGAGACGCGTGAAGAGAGTAAGCTAGAAGGAATGATGAAAAAGCAGACTATCCACTTTAGGGCGTTTATGAGAACGGTAGCTACCATAGAAATCGACCAACTGCAGAACAAATGGGAGTTCGACGATGCATTAAAGTCTCTTCAAAGTCGTTGGGCTATTATAGACAACCTGCACTGGGATATAGAAGGTGAAAACGGAGATGAGGATGTCTGGTACCAAGAAGAGTTCAACAGATACGAGAAAATGTATAACGATTTGAAGAAAACCATAAACTCAAAAATGTGGTCTGTATCTCATCGCGACAAATCAACTCCACAGATGGATATTCCAACATTCCAAGGCAACTACCACCAATGGACGTCGTTTAAAGACTTGTTCACGGAAACCATTCACAAAAATCCATCGTTATCAAACGCACAAAAAATGCAGTTCTTAAAGAGTAAAGTATCAGGAGAAGCTGAGCGTCTGATCCACCATCTTCAGATTAGCACAGAGAATTACGAGGTATGCTGGGAAATACTGAACCACAGATATGGCAACAGTAGACTAATTTTCACGTCTCACGTCAACATATTACTGAACATCCCTAGCATGCAGCAACAATCCATCGGTGCGATTAAAAAATTGCATGACGTGACCAAAGAATGTCTCCACGCAATACAGAACCTAGGAGTAGATATCACCACCTGGGATCCGCTGTTGGTACTATTATTATCACAGAAACTTGACAGTGAGTCATTCACTGAATACATTGAGTCTGTGAAGAATCCCAGGGCATTACCAGTCCTTCAAGAATTCCTAGATTTCTTGGAAAACAAGTTTACCGCCTTAGAAGCATCAAGACGTAAACAAGAATCAAATAACCAAAAGACCAACACCCAACCACAAAACCAAAATTGGCAAGCAAACCAGAAGAAATATTATAGTTCATATAATAACCAGCAGTCATCGAACAAAAATTATCCCAGCAACATGAAAAACCATACGAAATCGTTACATGTGTCGCGGTCAATCACCTGCGCATTGTGTAACGCTGACCACGGGTTATGGATGTGTTCCCAATTTTTGCAAATGTCGGATGAGCAAAAACTAAAAACTGTCAACCATCTAAACTGTTGCGCAAATTGCCTATACAACCATTTAAATAAACCTTGTTTATCTAATAAAACATGTCGCAAATGCAACGCTAAACATAATTCGTTATTGCATGACGCAATTTCAACCAAAAACAGGCCAAACACATCAGCAAAACCAAACCATAAGGCTGCGCATACACTTGCGACATCATGCGTCACCAACGATGAACAACCAGCAGCTTCAACCCATGTATCTTGGGATGACGTGTCCGAGACACTCTTAGCTACAGCTTTAGTGGAAGTCCCGGGACACAATGGCACATACCATAACATGAGAGCTTTGATTGACCAGGGTTCTCAGATTTCTTTAATAAGTGAGAAGGCAGCGCAAGTTTTGAAACTACGAAGACACTCTTGCAAAGGAACCGTATTCGGCATAGGAGAAAAAGAAAACAGCTGCAAGGGAGTCATGAACATCCGAATTAAATCATTGTATAGTGAGTTTGCCTTAGAAGGAGAGGTCCTTATAATGAATAATCTTATCAAAAGTTTGCCAAATAAATCATTTATAAAACCAACTTGGCCTCACATACAGAACATTAATCTGGCAGACCCAGAATTTAATACCAGCCGACCAGTGGACCTATTGCTTGGAGCAGATGTATACTGCAAGATAGCTTTAGGTGGCCTTTTGAGGGGCGGTAGCGAGGACCAGCCAATAGCCCAACAAACGCAATTAGGATGGTTGCTTTGTGGGACAATGACACCACGCTACAGGTGTAACGTCGTTCTTAACAAGACGGACGATCTGCGTAGATTTTGGGAAATTGAAGACATCAACCAGGAGACTGAAATGTCCACCGAAGATCATGAATGTCTGCAATATTTCCTGTCAACAACAGAGAGGCTAGAAAATGGGAGATACCAAGTCCGACTGCCATTCAAACCAGAAAGTAAGGATCAGCTAGGGTCTACTAAACCATTAGCATTAACACAATTTCGCAACTTAGAGAGAAAGTTACAAAAAGATCCAGAATTGAAAACAGGATACACCAAGTTTATGAATGAGTATCAAAACCTAAACCATATGATGCGGTCAGCAACAAGTACGAAACCAGAGTGCTACCTACCACACCACTGCGTCACTCGTGCTGAGTCAACCACTACAAAATTGCGTGTTGTGTTCAACGCGTCTGCTAGATCATCATCAGGACATAGCTTGAATGACGTCATGTACCGAGGACCCAACCTACAGCAAGATCTGCAGGAGCTGATTTTAAAATGGAGACAATATCAGTTCGTTTACACTGCTGATATCGAAAAAATGTATCGACAGATAATGGTACATCCTGAAGATCAGTCGTACCAGAAGATATTATGGAGAGACTCACCATACCAACCTATTCAAACATACCAACTTACAACCATAACTTACGGCACAAAGCCTGCACCATTTTTGGCTATGATGTGCTTAAAACAACTAGCTGCCGAGGAAAAACTAAATTTCCCCGATGCAGCAAAAGCATTAGAAGAGTGCTTCTATATGGATGACTACTGTGGCGGTGCAAATACTATGGAACAAGCCAAACTGCTTAAATCAGATCTAATAAAACTACTCAGCAAGGGTGGGTTCAATTTACGAAAATGGGCCACAAATGAACCAAAATTACTCGCTGATTTAGAAAAAGATTTGTGGAACCAGCAAATCTACGAGTTTAAACAGTCAGACTCAACGAAGACATTGGGGCTAGGATGGAATCCGAAACAGGACAAATTCATCTTTGACTCGAAACTGGAGCCATTATCACTACCAAAACCAACCAAAAGGTCGCTTCTCTCTGACATCTCAAAAATATTCGACCCATTAGGCTGGCTCACACCATTAACTATCACCATGAAAATGTTATTCCAAAGTGTCTGGTCATCAAATCTTAACTGGGATGACGCGCTACCAGAAGATATCAAGATCAAGTGGCTAAGCTTAAGGGAAGAATTAAAAGACATCAACACCATAGAAGTAAAACGATGGTTAGGAATAAAGGAAAACCATAGCTTGCAACTACACGGATTTTGTGATGCGTCGAACAAGGCGTATGCCGCAGTTATATATTGCAAAATCAGCAACCAAAACAATGCAAACGAGGTAACTTTGGTTGCAGCAAAAGCAAGATTAGTGCCTGTTAGTAAAGATGTATCAATACCAAGGTTGGAGTTAATGGGTGCCCAACTATTATCACAGCTGATGCAAAAAGTACAGACTTGCTTGGAGTCTTATAACCAGGAGATATATTGCTGGAGTGATTCAACAGCAGTGTTGGGATGGATTCAAGGAGATCCAGCAAGGTGGAAACCATTCGTCTCAAATCGTGTTAAAGCTATCACCAAAATAATACCAAAGGAAAAATGGAGTTATGTCAAAACCACTGAAAATCCAGCTGACTGTGCCAGCCGTGGGTTGAGAACCAAACAATTAAAAAACCACGATCTGTGGTGGCAAGGGCCATCATGGATCCAACCGTTCCAAAACCATGACATACCTCAAACCACCTATGAAACCAGCTTAGAGATAAAACGGTCTAATGCAGTAGTTGCGGAAAAACACCAGAAAATAACCATGACCATACCAAACATTATCCACCATTTACTAAACAAATTTAATTCCTTCGCAAAAATTGTACGTGTTTTTGCATGGATACTGCGAATACCTACTGCAAAGGCAGGCCGTCAACCTTATCTCACATTACAGGAACTCCGTCGCGCAAAACTGATGATTATTAAAGGTGTGCAACATATGGAGTTTTCCAGTGACATTAGTCACTTACTTAAGAATGGAAACGTGCATTCGAAAAGTAAACTTTTAGAATTACACCCTATCATGGACCAAGATGGTACTCTGCGAGTAGGGGGCAGATTAAGAAATGCACAAATAAGTTCAGAGATGAAACACCCAATCATATTACCACACAACCATCGACTTACCACGCTAATCATACAATACGCTCATGAGCTAACCTACCACGGTGGAGCGCGCCTTACTTTGTCAAACATTCGACAAAATTATTGGATAATCAGCGGATATTCGGCTACAAAGAAAGTCATACGTCAGTGCGTTACATGCAAGAAGCAAGAGCCCATCCAACAATATCAGCTCATGGGTGATCTACCATCATCAAGAGTGAACCCTGAAAGCGCTTTCTATCATTGTGGCGTCGACTACACAGGCTTTGTGGAAGTGAAAGCAAACAAAGGGCGCGGGATAAAAACTAACAAAGGCTACATAGCGATTTTTGTATGTATGGTGACGAAGGCTGTGCATCTAGAACTCGTCTCAGATTTAACCAGCTCAGCATTCTTAGCCGCAATAAACAGAATGGCAGCACGACGCGGAGCTCCACGTCATATCTATAGTGACAATGGAACCAATTTTGTGGGAGCCAACAGAATGCTGCAAGAAGATTACGACCAACTACAAAAACTTTTCAATGACTCATTCTTTAGAGAGATAACAGAGCTACAAATTGAATGGCATTTCAATGCACCTTCTTGGCCTCATGCGGGAGGACTTTGGGAAAGAGCCGTGCGAAGCCTCAAACACCACCTCAAACGCGTGATTGGACAACAAAAACTTACGTTTGAAGAATACACCACACTGTTATCAAAACTGGAAGCTTGCCTGAACTCACGACCACTTTGTGCGCTATCAGAAGACCCGGAGGATCTAAATTGCCTCACACCAGCCCATTTCCTAACAGCACGACCAGGTTTAACCATAATTGACACGGCAGACGACGCCAGAACCAGGTGGCATCTAGTGTCAAAACTATTCGAAGATTTATGGAAGAGATGGAAAACAGAGTACTTGACTCAATTATCAACCAGAAACAAATGGACGAAACACCAGAAGAATGTCAACGTAGGTGATTTAGTAATGATACTTGACGACAACTTGCCCGCAGGAAAATGGCCAATGGGTCGTGTGATAGAAGTTCATCCAGGAAAAGATGAACTTGTCAGAGTAGTCACTCTAAAAACTAAAAACGGCTACATGAAGCGCCCCGTAGTTAAATTATCAGTTCTTCCTTTAGATCAAACGGAACCAAACATACCAGAAGAACAACCACTACATCAAAGTACTAGATCTGAAAAGGAACCACGTAATCGCCCGCAACCAAACAACAGAACGTACAGTACTTATCCCAAGATAGTAAACATTGCACTAGCACTGTTATTGTTCTTAGGTATAATATTACCAACCACAGCTACATATAATATCACGCAATTCGATATCAACAAAACGTTGTACTTTGACACTGTGGGTAAAGTACAATTAATTCGGGACAAGTGGAAACTAGTCACATATTTTGACATGTCTCCATACTGGCAAGGAGACAAAGCCATCAAGGATTTCACAAGCTACCTCGAAAGAACATGCGAACCAATTATAGAATCAAGTCACTGTCATATGATACTCCAACAAATACGTCACGATTACAACGAATTGCAATACTACAACCAGCTGTTGCTTAGTCAGCATTACGGCGAGCGTTTACGAATACGACGCGGCCTTATCAACGCTGTCGGCTCAATTGCAAACTCATTGTTCGGAGTATTAGACGAAAGTTTCGCAGAAAAATATCGACAGGACATTGAACTTGTGCACCGTAATCTAAAACACCAAGGTCAGTTATGGAAAAACTTGACATCTATCGTTGAAGCAGAGCACAATGTACTACAAAGAACTGAAGACATAATAGCAAAGCAACACAAAACCATAAATAAACAGTTAAATGCTTTAGACAACGTTAACAGTAAGCTGCAACAAGAAATCGATGCGATGACTGCACAACAGGACTTCACATTAGTCTCTATAGCAACCATTAATATGATGCAAAACTTGAAACGGATACAGGGAACTTTAATAGATACAATATCGGAAATATACCATGGCCAAATCAGTCTGCATCTATTGACACCAGCGCAGCTCAAACGAGAGCTACAAATTATCTATGGGCAAATGCCTCAAGATTTAGCACTACCAATCGAAAATATTGAGACAGACCTTCAGCGCATCTACAAGCTACTGAGAACAAAAGCTCGGGTCACCGAAAAATATATTATTTTTGAAATTACATTCCCCCTCATAGCAAGAGAAAGTTTTCAATTATATAGAATAATACCAGTCCCGCAACAAACCAACTACAGTATGATAACCATAACGCCAATATCGGAATACGTCGCAGTAAACCTGAAAAAGGATGCTTATTTCGTACCAACTATACATGAACTTGACACATGTTTGTACCACGGAGAATTTTTCATATGTGAGCTCTTCAAACCAATCCAAAATTTAGAAAATGACGAAAACTTTTGCGAAACTAACCCAATAAACCAAAGGTGCAAAACAGAAAGGACAGCGTGCCAAAACAAATGGGTAGAATTACACACTACGTCACAATATTTATATTTTTGCTGTGACACATATTCGATCAAAATCATATGTGACGATCAAGTTACCGTACGCCAGCTGACCCGAGCTGGGGTCATTAGCATGACTCAGAAATGCTTTATTAAAAGTAAAGATTTCGCATTATACTCTTTACAACAGCAAACCAACCAGCTAAACTTTTCACTAAATATGCTCGTACCAGAACTAGACCAGATAAACCATATTGTGAACATTACAATACCAACGGAAACAGCATTACCAGAGGACATGAGTCTGAATAGATCTCTATCCATTCTTGGAGAACAGATTAAAACGCTAAAAACCACCAAAGCAGAGGTCGATGGCGTATCAGTTCATGACATCCACCAGTACACCATCGCCTACATACTGCTGGGAGTTGTACTATGCGCGGCAGCAGTCTGGATCTGGAAACGAGCGAGTTGCTGCTCGCATTCTACGGCCGGCCGGGCGCAGCCTCACCACAGACAGGAGTCTGTGGCGACCACATCAACCAGAGTGCATAGTGAAGTGCAACCGCGACAGCCTAGTACCGCTGATCGTCAGCAAAGTGAGAGTGAACATATAAGTTTAAGTGCATATTTCGCAAGACGATGGCCCAGTGCTCTGCGTAGTGCGGGTAAAAAGGAAAGGGCTACGTTGCCTATAGTGCGAAAAGAACGTGTGCTTACAGTGGAAGACTCATTAGTTGAAAGAATTCGTGTTTTAAGGGCAACCATAATTTGCTATACATATAATTTATTTTACTTTTGTTAACCATTTTACACTAAGTAAATTGTTCACCATTTTATAATTATCTAATTTACTTTTGTTTACCATTTCTTGTTTAGTTTTTACCACTTCTTGTTTATTTCTTGTATAATTATAAAACTAAGATGATTTGATGAGTACTTTACCCTCTTCTTATCTTATCTTGTGCTCGGGAATATGTTCGGTGCAATAATTGCAAACGAACAGCTCAGCACTATTGCCTGCGTGCATTTCCATAAATGCATGTATCACAACTAGCGTCAGTTAGTGCGTGTTCGGATACCAATCGCGTAACTCCAATCAAACCATTTTTAGTGCTACTTTAGCTTAGATTAACCATTTACCATTATTTTAACTAGTATTCAATATAACTTTTAAAACCATTATTGCGTATCATTAAACCAGTGGTCGTAAACCAATAACCAAACCGTTACCATTCTAATATAAAACCAATCAAATCAACCAACTCAGAGTTTAGTGCTAAACCAAGCAGGCGCTAAAATCTACAGTAGGACACGATTTAAGATTACCTTTCAAAATGAGCTGATAAGTTTTATGCGGAGCAAAGGTCAGGCGGTTACGATCGCCCCACTGAGATATTAATCGTAGGCAACTGGCAAGTGTCAGCCAAGTTCTCGAGTCCAGCTCGAGTACTTGATTGAATGAGCAGAAGACCGTCGTCCGCGTAACCGGTTAATGAACAGCCGCTTGGAAGCGCAATCGCGAGGAAATCATCAAAGCCTAAATTCCATAAAGGTGGACCAATAACCGAACCCTGAGGACATCCCATGCTCACCATGACTTCGACATGGAATGATAGCCGAGTTTGAGATTCGCGGAACCATTTAAAAAGTAAGAGTAAACTAAATTGTATATATTTCTATAGCAGCCTCGAGTTTTCATTTTAAGTAATAGCATTGGCCACCATGCGTTATCAAAAATATCTATAAAAATCCCAATAACATACTTATGTTCAGATGTATGAACTATTTTCCGAACAGTAAGGGCCGCATCTACGGTAGACTTTCCAATAGTGAAACCGAAATTGATTAGCAATTTTCTAGCACATTCTATAGTCAAATTTTCTAAAGGGAATTCGAATTTAGAATCTGCTAAGCAGTTGCCAAACACCTCAGAGATTATACCCAAATAAGCCCCATTATGTAATGGATGTATTGTCGTTTGGATAATAA
Organism: Orthosia cruda; assembly: GCA_964057195.1. Lineage (NCBI taxonomy): Eukaryota > Metazoa > Arthropoda > Insecta > Lepidoptera > Noctuidae > Orthosia > Orthosia cruda. The sequence goes on along the minus strand of OZ059835.1, from coordinate 1,555,606 downwards.
ATAGATCATTAGCAGAGTACCTATTGTCGGTTTGGTGCAAAAAGTTCAATATGTTTGGAAAAACAGTATATTGCATAAAGCAGGCTAACAGTTGATGGCTTGACAATACATTTAGTAGTAAATGCAGCTGAGTCACAGATCACGGAGACGCCTCGCTGGGCGCTGCTAGTTGCCCAGTTTCCATTCAAGCCGTTAGCCGAGCATATCATTGACTATAATTTATACTAACTATGCGAGTGGAAACTTACAAGGACACGAGCCGTAGTTGTGTAGTTCAAGTGCTACTAGGGTAGAGCTCTCACCTTGGCCTGGCTGGCGTCGTTCTCCACGGACACGATGTTGGGGAAGACGGGGAACTTGGGGATGTCGGGCTCGGGCGCCATGCTCACGTTGTTGTTGTTCTTGTTGAACAGCATCAGCGGCTCCTCCGCCGTCGTCTCCGGGTACTCCGCGCCTGTGACAATGTTACTCAGTTAAAATCTAGTTCTAATCTCTTTTAATTAATTTTCGTTTTTTTATAATGAAAAAAAGTCATTGATCGTTCCTACGGTTTTATAATTTGCGCGAATCAAATCATTTTCAGGTTGAAAGTCTGGGATCGAACCGAGACAGGCTTGTGTAAATTATTTCATCGCCACTGCTTCAAAAACGATTAAGGAAAACGTACGGAAACAGAGAACTAAAAAATTTAAGACATGTGCTGGATTACAGCTCACTCACTCTCGGGAGACCTGTTCCCCAGCAGAGGGAACATGATAGGATGACTATGCTTATGCTATGCCTAAATGAAATTCATAATTGTTTCAAGTCAAACATGTACATCGATTTCTAAATGCATGCAGAGGATGGAGTAAAATTGGGTACGATTGTAGAGGCCTATGTCCTTAAGTGGACTACTATTAGACAGATAAAGATGACGAGATGACGCCGCGCACCTAGTGTGTTGTCGTCGATGACGCTGAGCATGAGCTTGTCCTTGTGCAGCAGGATCTGCGACTCGGCCACCACGCTGGTCTGCTCGCAGATGTACGTCTGCAGGTGTTCGTACTTCTCGTCCGGCTTCAGGAACACCTGTGTTCAACGCAAACGGTTATGTATCTGCTGCATTTTAAAGATTGCACAATGCATCAAGCAGGCAGATGGGCCATTGTCATTACGTAGTGGGAACCTGAAGCCAGGAATCGTTGCCGAGGTAACTTAATAATGGTACCATTAATTTTCTGTGTGCTAATTGCATCGCTGCTACATAAATTAATGGTTTCAATGGAAACATTTACCTGCGCGTGCGTGTACAAGGTGGCGCATATGTAATGAATCGAGTTCCTATGTTTGGAAAGCAAGAAAATTGTTTTGTTCGTAAATAACTTATTTGTCGCCATACGGGAACCGCGAAAACCGTCGGTCAGGTAAAATCTAAAGTAAAGTGCTACATGTTTGTTGGCATGATTTTTTTTACTGGGTGATTACTTTTGCACCACCCTGTATATAATTTTATCCATTTTATCACAAAAGCATATGATACAGCCTTCTGTTAGACTATAAGAAAGAAAGAAAGAAAACTAGTTTATTTGGCACACACAGATACACACAATGTAGGTACAAATAAAACTTAATTTTACAACATTTACATACATAGTGTGCCCCGCGGCTGCGCCAAAAAGGTCCAGTTCAGCAAAATGCCAGACAACTGGGAGTTGCCTGACGCTGGTTTTCAACTGAACCTTACGTTGAAGTGTACGGATGTGAATCAGTTTTACGGTGTTAAATATGTACAGGTAAATAAATATAAGTTAGTGTGTTATAAACTATACAGGTAAAGGTATGTATAATAATTTGGTGCGAAACATTATGCCATGAGCAGCAGAGCGAAATAGACGGATTGCAAGTAACTTTTAATATTAGAAGTTGTTTTTATATTCGGGTAGTTTGAAAAATATTGCGATCAATATGTACATCATTTTTAAAATTTTGTCAGAGCGGCGAAACAAAGTGAAATAAGGACGTTGGCAGAAGGATAGAAAGTAAGTGTCTTATAGAAGCCAAGTGTGTGTAATCCATCAATAATATTAACCATTTAGAATTTAAAATATTAAGCAACATATTCATTTTTACCCACAGGCCTCCCAACCTCGAGCGAAAGCAGGTGTCAAGGATGGATGACACACCAGCACGCGGCTTAGGGTACGAGGCAGCTATGTGAAGTGTATGTGTGTGCTTTGTGAAGCAGCGGTTTATACGAAACGATAACCACCCGCGTATTTTAGCTATGTATAAACTCTTTTATAATTTATGCAACTTATACTACCGCACCCACACTATCGACATTCCATAGTAAAATCGCGACTGAACGCAATCAATGTTTGGATTTAGACAATGGTGGTTGTTTGTAGCTATTGTTTTGTTTCACGAGAGAATCCGGCACGGCGGCGGTCGCGATCGTGGCGTGACGAAGTTGCGCAAGCGCACCCAACATCATAGTGATTTGGTTCAGATAATAGACGTCTCAATCGACGCCACCTATTTCCGTACTCGTCTAGATAATGTCGTAAACAAAACTTTATGTAATTCACTATTATTTTGGAACAAAAAGTAGGATTAGTAATGTAGTAGTAACAGCTTGTAGAATAATAACAGCAATTAAATATTTAGCCTTAATACCGCATTGGCCATGACTTTGCTAATAAAACTAAGTAAGTAGCAAAGTAAAAGCTTTAAGTCATTATGGTTATTTGTTACACCTTGTGTTTGAAATGTTAATGATTAAGCAGCCAGATTAGAATCAATCTTACCTTTATGCTAGCTGCTTTGTTAACATGAAACACATGTACTGGCGTTGTGGAGGTGGCAACTTGAACCTCAGAGAAGAACCTATCAAATGTCCATATCCTGTGTGGGTCCACTTCGAGCAGACCTGCCAGTAGTGGTGTGACTAGCTTACGTAAGCCCACACTGAGCTGACAGTGGGACGGCAGGTCGCGGGCCCAGTCTATTGGACCATTCTCTGTTGTTTGTGTTCCCTGGAAGATATATTAGAATAATAAAAGACTACTTTGATGATAATGTGATCAGAAAGTAGTGTATTGCCTCCACTGAGTGAATTGAAGCTTATTGAATGGCTCTTGAATAATATTGATACTCACAGCAATGACTCCAGATGCTTTCTTTGTAGTGATATAGAACATGGTTTCTTTGTTCCTCCGTCCTCCATATGGTCTGAATGGCAACTGTCCGGTGGCCACATGGTACAGTGTGACTCCTATGGACCACAGGTCAACTGTAGCCCCAAAACTCTTCCCCACAGGCTTGCGTAACACTGCTCGCTCATACATATCAGGGTGTAGGTACTCTTCAGTACCATACAAAGACACAAATTGTTCCTCTTCCTGTAATTCTCTTGCAGCACCAAAATCTGTGAGTTTGTATGTGGTAGTTCCATCCTCATTAATATATTTCATTATATTACCAGGCTTTAGATCTCTATGCACTAAGTTATTATCACGCAAATGCTTCATGCCAGCTGTTAAGTGCTCTAAAACTAATAGAAACTCGAGTTCTTGAAGGCCGTACGTATTCTCAGGGTCGTCGAGTATATTGAACAGGCTACCTCCGGTGCACAGCTCCATGACGATGACTTTCCCGCGGCCCTCCTGCTCCTCCTCGATGGCGAGCAGCTTCACTATGTTCTCGTGCTTCACCTTCTTGAGTACTTCGAACTCCCTCATCTGCACATCGTGCGGTCGCATGTGGCTCAGCTGGTTGAACGTTTTCACGGCGACGGGCTCTCCGTTGTTCTTGTTGACGCCCTGGAACACCGCACCCGTTGCGCCTTTTCCCAGGACGCTAGTCGTACACCACACATAATTCTCGGAGCCCCGAAGGAAGGACATTTTCGAAAGTTTATTTCTTGATTAGTTATCTTTTACGGATATTTATAACAACGAAATGACTGTCAAAGACGGTTTTCTACACCAAGTTTTAAGGCAATTAATTAACCACCTTGTCATTACAGATATTACTTAAACTTTTCTTCTAAGTCATGAAATAATTCAATTGAAGCACTTCACAGTACACGTTCACTTTCAATTTCCTTAAAAATACTTAAAATCAACAAAATTGAGACTGTTATGACATTGACAGACAGATGGTTGAATTTTATTTTTTTTTGTTATAAGGGCATTGGCATACGATCAGCCTCAGCCCAACAATCATACAGTACATTCAATTTACTTTCTAAACATTAACACAGAATAATAAAATAAAATTTGATTAATAATGAATCTACGTAAAGTACGTCCAATACAAGATGTAAACACAGAAGACAAATGAACTAAAAGTAACTTAAAATTTAATAATCAGAGATATCAAAAATAACGGTGACCAAAAAATATAAAATTATTACATCAATAACCGCCGTATGGTGTCGAGCGTAAAGGATTTCACCATCCCATGTTTGCGCGTGGGTGTCGTAAGAGGCGAGTAAGGGAAAAACCAGAGAATGGGCAGCAGCGTTCTCTGTGCATTTATACTGCGATCGCCAACCCACCTGCAAAGCACTCCCCATGAATAGCACAAATAAAACATAGCCCCTATTGCCCGGCAGCCTGTACCCTCGACTACGGTAGCGGTCGAAGTTACGGTATGGCAAGGGGTGCTAAGAATCCCGGACGAGATCTGGCTACCCCAACAAATACCGACGACTGGATCTGGCAACGTACAACACGCGCACACTCCGGACCGACGAAAATATCACCGAACTCGAAGAGGAATTGAGCATTTTACGATGGAGTATTAAAGGGTTATCTGAAGTTCGAAGAGAGGGGGAGGACTCAATAATCCTTAAATCCTAAGTCTCTTCAAGACCATCATAAAGATTGGAACAAAAAGCTCTCTGATCCTACTCTCAAGCTCATGAAGGAGAGGCGTTAGATGACCCTGCAGTCTTCTGACGGTGCTTTGAAATACTGGAAGCTAAATATACCTTAAAGGATCTCTATGATTTCACATATTGTCCAGTTGCGTAGACAGTTGAGAAATAAAACTACACCAATTATATTTATATAATTATATTATAAAACTACTAGGAATCAATTTGCAAATAATATTAAGGACGCTATTACATTTTTCTACAAATAACAGTGCTTTTCAGGTACAATTTTAATGTATATGCAATCACAGATGTGAGGATGTCATGGTCTTAATTTATGGATAATATTATATTCAGCTCCAGATTAGCATCAGAAAAATTGCATGACATCATACAAAATTTTCGCACAAATACGTTTTTCCCATCACAATAATCGTAAAGTAAGGTCCGAATAGGTCCCAGTTTAGATAATTTTACAGCATATTTTATCTTCAAAATTATAAGAAATTGCGGTATATATAGTCGTTTACAGCAATGGTAGTATGTGTGAAACAATGTTGAAATGTAAGATCAATGTACCATATACTGAGAAATAAATATTTACTTACTTACAGGTTCAGCTAATTATTTTTGATGTGAAACATCTATAGGCGCACGTGAGACCGATTTCTGGCGTGGCGACGCGTCGCCACGCGCAATCGACTGTGCGTTTCTCTCTCACTCGATCCGGCGTTAAGCCATCTCTTTCGCTCCACTGAGCTCGGATACCTATAATGTATACTCTGTTTATTACAGTACTCATAACCTGTGTTTTTCTGGTAAATAAATCATTTTTCTGTTCTGATAATAAAATGTCTGACCGTGATAATTTAGAGAGTGGAAGTGATCAGCCTCCTGCAAAGAAAGCAAAATCACACTATGACACATTATCAAGTCATCAGTAAGTTAATTATATTTTTATAATTAAAGTATGCATTTATCTGTGCATTTAGCACGCGTATATTTGGTGTGTATTGAGCGCCAGTAAATGTAAAATCTACTCTCTAGGTAGATTAAAATTCACATAAATTTCATTGCATATCATGTTTTTAAATTAATTATTAATTTTAATTTCATTCTTATTGAAATTAATGCATTAAAACTCACTCTTCTTTTCTGCATACTACTTTTACGAAATAACGTCGATGTTTCACATCTACCAGGCGTCCCGTGACGGCTCCATTTTTTTACCCAAATCAATATATTTTTTAATTAATAGCTAAAATAAAAACACTTGCCGACTTCTTCATACATTTTGCACTCGAAGCTCATCATTCCGCGCTCAGAAGCGCCCACGAAAATTTGGCCGCTTTTCGATATGGGTGTCATTTTCATGGTTTTTGGGGTCACTTATATCAAATATGATGTCAAAACCAAAATCCAAGATGGCGCCGACCAAAATTAGAAAATTTTCATCATGGGTGTCATTTTCATGGATTTTGGGGTCGCTTATATCGAATACGGGGTCAAAACCGAAATACAAGATGGCGCCGACGAAAATTTTACATCTTTTCGTCATGGGTGTCATTTTCATGGATGTTGGGTAATATGTCATTAGCTGCTGCTCATTATGTAATGCTCCAAAAATGTTTGATAGTAATATTTTATATGTTCCATGTAATGCAAAATGTTCAAGTAATTTTTTAATCCTTGTGTCCGGAAATTATTTGGTTTTAGGTATCTACTTATTTCACGTAGCGTTTTTTTAAAATACCTACTTACTACAATAAAGTGAAAACTAATTTTCTTTTCGGAAGTCGGTGTCGGTACCTATTGTTTTTCGTTTTTCGACACAGGTAAGTTATTATTTTTCATGTTTTAGTTTTTGTTGGTACTCCATATTGGGTATACTAAATACATCTGTTTATCCTCTTAAACCGTACGAGCGTGATGTTATATTAGGGTATGGTGAAAACAAAACATAAACATACGATCACAGTAATCGCAGTTCATTTGCTGTTTGTTATTGAAGAGATCCATTGTCTATCTCCGAAGATCTTTATCAGATCCTAATAAATTATACAAAAAAACCTTCCCTGAAAACACATAAATTTATCGACGAAAACCCGATCAGTAACGGATCAAGGGTTTTTAAGAAAATTGCGGATACATACGGGTCGAATAGATAGAGAACCTCCTTTTTTTGAAGTCGGTTGAAAATAATAACATACTTTTTACGACGCCGGTTTGTAACAGTTACCAAATGCATATTCAAAGTGCCAACTAACCTTCCTGAATCAACTTCTATAAAATTAAAAAATAATATCAAGGACCAATATTATTTGGGTGGTGTATAAAATCGAGCGCTCAGTAGTTTCCATGAGTGCGTGCGCGTAATGTTGCTGTGTGCGAAAAGATACCTAAATTTGAGTTCGGCGAAAATGTAACAGCCAGCGTCCTTAACAGCCGCTGAATTTCACCCGAAAAAAGTCCGCCAAAAATCCGCAAACCACCATCCTACATTTAGTATTACCAGGCCCAAACATTTAAAAGTACTCAGTATTAATGAATATTTTTTTTAAATACAACGAATTGATTAAATATAGGAACTGTAGAAATATTTATATACTTTTCTAGAAATATTTAAATACGTGTCAAAGTCTATGAATTGTTCGTTTTGGTATAATAAAAAAGAAAAATATAACATTTTCTACCATTTCTACCACACCCAATGATTAGTTGAGCTAGCAAGAGGTCAGACAAGGACACACTACCAACGGAAACCCTCTCGCCAGGACCGCTTTTGGTTAGCTACTGCTTATAAGGAAATAGCCAGTGCTGCCAACTCGTCTGAGCAAAAACGCGCTGTTAGCTCTTTAAAAACGCGCTAGAAAGCGCTAAATGGTCTCTGTAAAACAAAACGCTTTATTCGGCGCCTAATACAAGCAAAACGCCCAATAAATTGACACAGGGACGTATAAACGTATTTTTTTATTGAATCAAAATATGTCATAAATAAGAGTTAATACAGTATAGTACTTGTTTGGTGATAATAAAATAAAATAATAACGTGTATTATAATTATTTCATAATATAAAGGAAATAAATTAATTCACCATCGTCTGATGCTACTACAATTGCTTCTGCCGGCGAATTATATGGTTGGTCAGGTTGGTCTTGATCAGTTTTGGACTTGAATTTATATTTATCTGTGGATGAAATTTGCCTCAACACGTCGTTTAGACGTTGATAGTTTGCAAACTTACTATTTTTTTAAAGAAAGTCCAAAGTTTCAAAAAGCGCTAGATTTGGCGCTAGGCGCTAAAACGCGCTTTTGTACAAAAAAAGCGCTAGATCTGGCGCTGAAAGCGCTAAGTTGGCAGCACTGGAAATAGCTAACCTAGTAAACCTAGGTGGCTATGTGGTCGATGCCTAGGTGTATGATGATAGATTTCATTTTAGCTAAACAAAAAATTTTGGTACACACGTATAAGGTCTTTGATCTATACCGATTCTATGACGAAACATTGACTGTCAATTTCAAATATGGCACTGACAGTTTCTAAAGGTTTTTAAACTTTATGGACAACCTGTCACTTTAGTGAACAGTAAACGTGAGTAAACGTGATGTGATCGTGCTGGTGTTTCTTTGTTGTGGATTGTTGTGGAACAATATTAATAAAGTTACTAGAAACACTTTTAAACGATTTCAGCATATTACGCTGCACTAATATTTGTAACTGATTACAGTTAGACTTATGAACAATTTAGTTGTAGTGTGTTCATAAGAATTTAAGTAGAAATGTAAGTATATACAATGTTGTGATTTGTGGCTTATTTCAACTTCTACATTTCACAATAATTTCTGCCTCTGGCTTATTCTAAACTCGAGATTCATAAAACTCCTATATAATATATAATTAACTAAACTTATTAAAAATGTCCCTATTTCTCGTCAGGTCATCTCGTCAAGAAGTAAGACGACGCGAGCGTTCCAAAAGCAGATCAGTGGAACATCGCAGGGACTGGAAACACAAAAGTCATGACAGAACACGCTCGCATTCGCCAAAATCCTCGAAGCATAGGTCCCAAAGTAGAGAGAGAAGGGAATCTAAGCAGAAAAATAAAAAGAGTAAGAAGAAGAAAAGACATTCCTCCAGCAGCAGTTCCAGCAGCGATAGTGGTGAGGAGGAGCTGAAGCTGTTGCAGAGGCTGGAGGCCGAGCGACTCCGGCTGAAGGACGAGAAGAAAAAGCAGAAGGAACAACTCAAGGCCAATGAAACCCCAGAGGAAAAGAGGTATTGTGACATTTCCACTGTAAAGTGCCAGCTTCCAGTTAGGAAATATGGCAGTTTGTTCTTTGCCAATGTTATTACAAATAGGTTTCCCATCAGAAAAAGCACATTCAGAAAAATACACTAGAAAGTGTAGTAGATTTTGGTTTTGAATATGTTACAACAATCCATGTTTGTATCCGGTTCCGTATAGTGCCAGACGTAAAGAATTTCACCATCGCCATATATTCCCATGGGGGTCGTAAGAGGTGACTAAGGGGCATACCAGAGAATGGGCAACAGCATTCTCTGTGTACTTAATAACAAACTGGGATCGCCAACCCGCCTGCCAAGCGTTGTGATTATGGCAAACCCCCAAACCAATGCATAGAGCAACAAAGAAATGGCCCCTAGTGCCTGGCAACCCATCCACCCTGACTACGTAAAAATAAAAAATACAGTAAATTCGTAATTTAACTGACATAGAGACAGCCCGTTTAGTATACTTTAGCTATTTTCATAGTGTAATGTCATACGGTATTCTATTGTGGGGAAATGCCGCCGACATCCAGACTATCTTTGTTTTGCAGAAAAGAGCTGTTTGATCAATTTATAAATTTAGCCCGAGACACTCTCTCAGAGAGAAATTTAAGGAGATTAATGTAATGACTGTGCCTTCTCAGTATATTTATGAAAATCTTTTATATGCCCATAAAAATATAAAATTGTTTAAAAAATACAGTGATAACCATAACATAAATACTAGGAACAAACACAAATAAGCCATGTACAAGATCTAAGTCTTAATAAATTCAAGTCTTTCATTAAACGTAAGTTGTGGCAGAAAGCGTTTTATACAACAAAAGATTACATTGAGGACAAAAAGGCTTGGGATTGAGCTGCTCCAATTAATTTTGTTTTTTTATTATATATTGCACCATGCATTTTGTTATTATATTTTTTTTTTTGGTTTTCTTGCAATGACAAGAATATTTACTTTTTAAAGTATTATGTTATTTTATTTTAATTATTGTGAATGTGAAGACTATGTGGATCATCCTTTTTTTTTTTAATTTAAATTTATCTTAGTTTTCAATCATGGTCTGGCAGTTTGAGTAGTTTATGTGGCAGGCACCCGAATATCCTTTCTTTGGTATTGTTTGTCGAGTCGTTGAGCTCCTTAAATTCTGAGTTGAGCTGATTGACAAATGCGTGCACTGACTGGACAGGTCCACTCAATCTGGCTGGTTCTTTCCTCAAAAGACCATTTCAGACATCAGTCTACATGGTCTTCACATGATCTAATCAAGATTTTGTCTGTACCTTAAAAGAGACTGTGACCTCTGAGTTTGTTTCGGCCTTTCTTCTCAGAGTAGTCAGATAGGAAACGCCGACCTCATCTAGTTTTAAAAATATGTTCGACATGTAAAAGTGTTTGTACAAACCAACTTACAGAAATAAAATCATTTATCATTATCATTTACGGTACTGGTCGAGGGTAGCAAGGGGTGTGAAGAATCTCCGGTCGGGATCTGGCTACCAGAATACAAACAGACGACTGGCTCTGGCAACATTGACACGCATACACTCCCGACCGACGAAAAGATTATCGAACTCGAGGCAGAATTGAGAGGGTTACGATGGAGTATCATAGGATTACCTGATGTCCGAAGAGAGGGGGAGGACTCGATAATCCTTAAATCCGGTAACTTGCTCTTCTTCCGAGAGGGAGACGTGCAGTCTCAGGGTTTTGACTGGTTTATCGTCCACAAGTCCCATGTGGCCAACGTAGTGAGGATCGAGAGTGTTTCAACCAGGGTGGCGTACCTTATACTCAGAATATCCTATAGGTACTTGCTGAAGGTCATACAGGTCCACACCCCGATGACGAAGTAGTGAACATGTATGAGGACATTTCCAGAGCTATGCATGGTCATAAAACTCACTTCACCGTGGTCATGGGGGATTTCAACGCGAAACTGGGTAAACGAGACGATAATGAGCTGCGAGTGGGGCAATTTGGATTTGGACGATGGAACCACCGGGGTCATCTACTGGCCAGTTTTATGGAGAAGGAGGGCCTATATATAATGAACTCCTTCTTCCGAATAACGGCTCAAAGGTGTTTGCACGAAACTGAAGACCGACGATGGCAGGATCGTATCCGCCGAACCGGAGCTTCTGAGGGAGATCAAGAGATGCTATGGGCAAGTTGACGTGTACGTCAATTAGCAAATCCGTTGCGAATCTAGCAAACCACCTAAGATCTAGATTGACCCCACACTATACCGTAGACGTCCCGGACGTCAGCGTCTACGAGATTGGACAACAAGGCGCCGGGTGTTGACCGTTTTACGGCCGAACTCCTGAAGGCGGTTGGAAACCCGGTACTTACGGCTCATCAGAAGCTGTTTGATTCCGTCGTACTCGAGGTTCCCCTCGCACGCCACAGGCATGGTGCTGAGGTGGGCGACAATGCCCGATTGAGGAATTATAGGCCCATCACACTTCTTAGCCAAGTCTACAAGTGGTTTTCGAGAGTCATCCATCACGGATCTACTCTCGCGGGGGTTTGACGATTTCCAGCCTCCCGAAAAAGCTTAGACCACATACATACGCTGTGGCAGGTTATGCAAAAGACCGAAGAGTATAATCTGCCCATATGCTTAGCGTTTGTGGACTACGAGAAAGCCTTCGATTCTATCGAGCCTTGGGCTGTACTGCATTCTCGCCAACGGTGCCAAGTCGACTACCGGTACATCGAGGTGCTGAAGTGTTTGTACAAAAACGCCACCATGTTAGTCCGACGTTCGGATCAGATCTCGGAACCTATCCTTTTGCAGCGAGGTGGGACGTCATATCTCCAAAACTTTTGTCTGCTGCACTAGAGGATGTCTTCAAGGTTCTGGACTGGAGAGGGCTAGGCATCAATCTCAATGGCGAGTACATCACTCACCTTCGGTTTGCCAACGATATAGTGGTCATGGCTGAGACCATGGAGGACCTCAGCACAATGCTGGATGACCTCAATAGAGCTTCCGAAAGAGTGGGTCTAAAAATGAACATGGACAAAACCACAATGATGTTGAATGCCCATGTTGCACCCACTCCTATCAAAGTCGGAGACTCTACACTCGAAGTTGTGGACTATTATGTCTACCTGGGACAAACGATCCAGTAAGGTAGGTCCAACTTCGAGAAAGAGGTCAACTGTTGAATCCGATTCGGTTGGGCAGCGTTCGGGAAGTTGTGCGGTATCTTCTCGTCCAACTTACACAGTGTCTCAAGACGAAAGTCGAATGACCACTGTGTATTGCCAGCGATTACTTACGGGACAGAGACGTGGTCGCTCACAATGGGCCTCATCAGAATTAAAGTCGCCCAAAGGAGAGGGCATGCTCGGCATTTCCTTGCGTGATCAAATGAGAAATGAAGACATCTGCAAGAGAACCAAGGTTACCGACATAGCCCGAAGAATTTCCATACTTAAGTGTCATTGGGCAGGGCACATTGCTCGCAGAACGGATGGTCGTTGGGCCGAAAAGTTCGACCGCGAACCGGAAGATGCAGCGTTGGAAGGCCTCCATCTAGGTGGAGCGACGACCTGGTCAAGGCTGCGGGAGTCCGGTGGATGCGAAACGCACAGGACCGATCAGTGTGGCGTCGCTTGGGTGAGGCCTATGTCCAGCCATGGACGTCTTTCGACTGAAATGATGATGATAAATCAAAATCTATAATAATCTATAATTTGAATATAATAATCTATAATTTTATTATATTCAAATTAGATTAGAAATTAGCAGTTTTAAGCTTTCAATAACATTGTTATTGCCCTTAAAATTTCACTGCTTCTTATTGTTTGAGTTACTTTAAGGTGTTGCATAGAGCCATTTACTGTTCAGGGCTCGGCGTTTGAGAGAAAAACAAGAGAAGGAGCGTAAACGTCGTGAGCGCATGGGCTGGGACAACGAGTACCAATGTTACACCAACCAGGATAACCCCTTTGGAGACTCAGCGCTCACCAACACCTTCGTGTGGACTAAGAAACTTGCCAAGGAGGGCGTGAAGACTGTGTCCAGGGATGAGCTGGAGGCTAACAACAGGCAGAAGCAGCTGGAAAACAAAATAGAGCTGGAGAAGGTATTGTTTTGATTTTATTAGTATCTGCTTGTGTACTATAATCTTCTAGGTACTATATGGAGTCCTTCCTCTGTCCTCTTGAGGTGAAGATTATTATCAGAAATCTCATTGAATCAACAGTAAAAATCCAGGCTTTAACTGTCAGTCTGTTTCAGGCTAGTGTGTTGATTTGTTATTGTCGTTGGCAGGTGAAGCAGCGGCGGCTGGAGCGCGAGGCGGAGCGCGCGGAGCGCGAGGGCGAGGCGGCGGCGGCGGCGCGCGCGCGGGAGGCGCAGCAGTTCCACACGTGGGCGCGCCAGGAGGACGCCTTCCATCTGCACCAGGCGCGTCTGCGCTCGCAGATACGCATCCGGGACGGACGAGGTACCACACGTATCACATCTTTTTACCAAAATAACATAGTCCACTTAGTGAATACCATGACCAAAGCTTAATCAGAGGTAATCTTTTGAAATACCCGCACCTGAAATAATGCACAATGTGTACAAACAGATCTCCTTGCAAAAGTGTGAGCTTCCGTAATCATCGGTATAACGAACGCGCGATGGTGGGATCTAACATTGTGATTTTACAATAATGAAAGGATAGGAACCTATTTTGAATTACCATGGTAGTAAAATTTAAAATAAGCGACTCAATGCAATTCCAAAAGTCTTTTGGGTGACACTTGAGAAGGTGCAAACAAAGAGAAAGCTTCAACTTCACGGACAAAGCACGCCAGTAAAAAAGGCTACACTCTATCGCGACGTTCTTACTTATTCGAAAATTACCGAAGTGCACACTTTATCTGGTTTAACTATACATTTACTGTGTAGTTTGTGTACAATTGATATAATGAACATTGATTTCCAGCCAAGCCCATCGACCTGCTGGCGTGGTACGTGAGCTCCGAGGAGTGCGTGGACGCGCTGGAGATGCACGAGCCCTACACCTACCTCAACGGGCTGCAGAGCCAGGACCTCGAGGATCTGCTGGAGGATATCAAGGTACGGATACTGGCCCTGATGGACAGAATATTTCTTATATAGTCTGGTTGCATGGTTCTAATTTTGCATGATACAGCCAAATTTATCGAGTCTCTAATCTTGAATCGCCTCTCCAAACTCACTGAGCATTCCTTCATATCTGAACAATTTGGTTGCCGCAAATCCCAAATCCACAGGCTTGGTGAAGTTGGACATTGATAAAGCTTTCGATATAGTTTGGGCACGTGGGTTTACTCCATAAATTAATAACCAACCACGTCCCTCTATACCTTATAAAGCTTCTCCAGTCGTATTTAACAGAACGAACCTTCGCTGTTGCCATTGGTGATCAGACTTCCAGTCAGAGGCGAGTTTCAGCTGGTGTGCCACAAGGATCAATATTAGGACCATACCTCTTTATTTTATACCTCAACTAGCTTCTGCCAGCGGCTTCGCCCGCGTGAAAGTCGCAGTTAATTTTATGGCCTTTGTGCTATTCCAGACTATAAGCTAACTCTGTCCTTTAATTTCAACCAGAAACGTTCAGCCGTTCTGGTGTGATTGAGTAACAAACATACATCCATCCAAACTTTCGCATTTATCATATTATAGTAAGACTAAGATAAATAAGATGATATCCCAAACCAAAGGCTAACAATACATCTTGCTGTGTATGCGGATGACATTGCAACATAAACCTCATCTGATGACCTAGACCTGGTAATTAAACAACTACATTTATAAGTTAAGTCATCGAGAATCTCTTAGGGAACTATTTAAGAAAATATTATGTATGTAAGGAAAAATATACATCTCTTTAGTAAAGTTAGTGATAGACACAATTATAATACTAGAAATAAATATAATTTAGTATTTTAGATCAACCATCTTATTGATTAGCCGAAGTACACGCTTCTTTCATGGGGTGCGGTGTTAAATTCTATAACAAATTACCTTGTGATAATATTAAAACTAAATAAAAGATTTTTTTTAACTTTTGTTAAAAGCTCGCTGTGTAAACAAGCATATTACAACATTAGATGATTGAGTGATAAAAATGCTAGGAAACATGCTGGTCCTGCTCTCTGGTTAATCTATTATTCAAAATTATAGTATTGTTTAGTTTTTTCTTCTTTTGTTGTTTATGAAATTGACTCGCACACTGTTCTGTTGTTGTTGTATTTGGTAATTTGCCTAAGTTTGCAATATTAACCATGTTCCTATTTATCAGATGAATGAATTTACCTGTTAGTGTTTGTAATACTTTATATCTATACGTAGTATAGTAATGTTAGTGTGGGTGCATCGTCCTCACATATTTGAATTAATGGATGTCACACTTATAATATTATAAAGGCGAAAGTTTGTGTGTATGTGTGTTTGTATATTTGTTACATCTTCACGTTCAAACGGCTGGACGGATCTGAATGAAATTGCACAGAGATAGATTATAGTCAGGAATAGCACAATGCTAAATATTGCTAGGACATCCCCTGTTTCAAAACCGACCAACCATAGAATTAAATAAAACCTAGAGGACGCCTCGCGGTTTCACCCGCGTAGTTCCCGTTCCCGTGGTATTACAGGGATAAAAAGTAGCCTATGTCACCCGGGGATAGAGTAGCTTCCCAACGGTGAAAGAATTTTTGAAATCGGTTCAGTAGTTTTGGAGCCTATTCGGAACGAACAAACAAACAAACAAACAAAAAATCTTTCCTCTTTATAATATTGGTATAGATAAAAACCATTGTTTTCATATTCATTCACCATAAAACTTCATTGAGACTGATTTATAAGCGGTGGCCTGCCACTTCATGCACGACTCTTAAGACTTCCTTCTTCCTCAAACTTCGTTATCCATAGTTCTCCTCTAAAAATAAAAAATAAATACTTAATAAACGTTTCCAATAATCGATTTATTTGCATAATTGACACAAGATATCATGCACCATATTTAAAAAAAAAACCGGCCATGTGCGAGTCGGACTCGCGCACGAAGGGTTCCGTACCATTCATTATCACAAAAAACGGCAAAAATATCACGTTTGTTGTTTGGGAGCCCCACTTAAATATTTATTTTATTCTGTTTTTAGTATTTTTTGTTATAGCGGCAACAGAAATACATCTTCTGTGAAAATTTCAACTGTCTAGCTATCACGGTTCATGAGATACAGCCTGGTGACAGACATACAGGTTGACTGGTAGAGAATGCCTCAGGCATTAAGTCCGCCTATGTATCTGTATGCTGCATGAAGTTTAAATAAATAAATAAATACAGACAGACGGACCGTGGAGTCTTAGTAATAGGGACCCGTTTTTACCCTTTGGGTATGGAACCCTAATCATCACAATAATTATTTTTATAATAAACCTTACACATAATCCGGTTTCATCAGAAATTTGTGATTGTATTTAGCCTATTCTTATGCAAGTCAACAATGTGTGCTCTAGTTTCTAAACTAATATTTGTTTGCATTATGATATTCAAATAAACACCGCTATTATAATACTTCGAACGCTCTGATTAAAGTTCACCGACCAACAACGTCTAACTAAGTATTTCTTCAAGCCATTCATATTGTTTCAATATACCCTCATCGTCGGTGATTTTACCGAATAAAATAAAAAGTTGTACCCCATTAAAATGCAATGCTCAAAATCCAATTAACTAAACACTCAAACGCAAATCTTCCTAACAACTGTGTTAAGATTCTAACATCAAAAAATGACACTTTTGTTATTAAATTCGCTTCAAACCAATAGATGGCGCTGTACATTTTTGGCTCTCCGCTACTTCGCGGTGTTAAGATTTTCAGGGATTTCATGATGATGAAGTATATATCAAAAATAAATGTTTCTCGTTCTGAGCGCTGCGTTTTCTAGGTGCAAACCGTAAACTGCCGTAAAGGCTCCTCAGACTTTTTGGGCATTTGTACATGGTACCTCGAGCTGGATTGACGATAAGTTGGTTGATTGAAGTTGAACCACGCAGCGACATATCCAGTCAGTACTGGAATGGTATCGGAAGGAGCGGATAGTTTGGAAACGATTTCAGTCAAGTATGAAGAAGTTAAACTGAGTAATCTTTGCAATATTATCTTTGAGAAAATTCAAGCAAATTAGAACCCTCAATACAAGAAGAAATAGAAAATTTAGAAGTTGTTTGGACTTAGAATAGTTTCGCAAAAAGTGAACAGACGGGGAATTCACACCGGTTTTCCCCCAGAAACGCCAAACACTTTTTGAAAATTGAACATTAATTGAAAATGTATAGACATTCATATAAAAATGGATAAGTGTTTTGCATTTCAAGATGTGAAATCTAAGATACAAAAAACCAGGGGTCAATTTTAAGAAATCGCCAAAGGAAAGGTTAACACAGTCCTATTTGGAAACTCTTCTTGAAACACTGGAAAATTATTGAACTTCATATCGCGAAACACATAGTCATCGTTTCGGAATTTAATCACAAGGAATTGGTTAAGTCTACTTATTGCACAACTGATGCATATGACGTAACTGAAGAACTGTACACGGAATATAAAACAGAAATAAAGGATTGTTTGCTTATGTTTAAAATCGATTCTAATCATCGACCACATAGCCACTAGACGCCTAATGCTTGATCGAATACATCAAAACAATTCTGTCAACTAGCTGAGGTATGAGGCACGGGGTACTGCGCTCTGATTGGTCCCTTACCAAGGTCATACGCATAATTAAGGGTGGGACAGGTTTAAATAAAACCAGGAAGGTATCGATTTTTATAAATAGTATTTGTTTTTAAAAAAAAAAAAATACCTTTTTTATTATTAATTATACGGCGTTTTAACATTTTAGTATTATCATAAAATACTATTAAACTAAAAAAAAAAAAACAACATTCTAAAGGTAAACTAAACATACTTTTTTTTCGGTTGTTGGTTCTTAAATATAGTAATATTAAATATTAGTAAAAAACGTAATCAAAAAATCGTTTCACAATTAATAAACCATTCAATTTAATGTCTGTATTTGTAAGGTTTCTAGTTCTATCGATAACAGTTTTGGTCATAGAATATGGTGCTTCACTAGTTTTGTTTACGAAATTATAGAGGACAAGAGATAGCGAAAAAAATACTTTAAAAAGAAAGAGACGCAAACATGCGGTGGGCGTGTTCACCTACAAAACTGACCAGTATAATATGAACTCCGATAAATAATATTAGAAAATAAATCTTATTATGTTTATGTAACTATTAACTTATCAATGAAATTTTATGTTATTTTTTCGGAAACTCGATGTCTGGCTGTTATTACCATAGCAACTTATTGTACAAGAGGCCATTTTAATATTTATTTCATCAATTTTTTATTGACTGACACGGAAGTGTTTACGGATCACAGAAGTGGTCGCTACTAATTCGAAATTGTCGAGTGGTGATCAGTATTACCTTTTATATGATCTTTTTAGTCATATGTGTTGACAGACATCGCTCGCCTGTTATTAGGCGTCTAGTGGCTATGTGGTCGATGATTCTAATACTGTTGCATTGTCTAGTTCTAAGGTGTCATCTTTAATTCGTGGTTATTGTATAAACAAAAAGAATGTGTTCTCCCAAAATGAAAATTAAATAATTAGATAATAATTTCGGACTCCAGGGAGGTTCACACAGTACAAATACAATAAAGGTTGCCGGAAAGAACTAATCGGAAGAGTCAGACTTTTAATCTGCCGGTGGGGAGCTAAATAAAGAAAATAAAACAACTTGTTTGTCTTTTCTCTATTTAATGGCCCGTAGCTTCACATGTTAACTTTCAATTCTTATGTTAACTTTACTAAATTAATGGCTATATTATCACTTAGGGTGATATTACTGCATCTTGCACTAATTGAAGTATTAAAAATAAAAATAATGGAAAGGTCAGATTGCTGGCTTTAGGAATAAGTTTAACATAACCATAGAAGCGATGATTGATGAAGGATCCCCGTAGTGCAGTCCAATAAAAATAAATAATTATACACATAATAGAGAAATCCAAAATTTAAAGTAAATAAAAACTAAATAAGAAAACCAAAGAAGAAAACGCCAATATTGGGCTGAAACAAAAAATTAAAATGTTAGGAAAAGTCAATATAATTTAAACACGTGGAAGCGTGCGTACGGACGGGAAAACTTACCGGTTTTCTTCTTCAAATTAATATTGATGCGCTACGCAGCCAATAACATCTACTGTTTCGAGCGAAAATCATCAAAATCTGAAATTAACAATCCGTCTAATGAAATTCCAACACGAATTAGACTCAGACATTACAATGTCTAGAAGAACTCCAACTTACCGAAAATTAAGGTCAATCCTTCTCACAACATCGTTCTAATATAATTTGCAAGTATTTGCTTCATTATGAAGACAAAAATATCCAAGATAACTACGGATTAATTAAACAATTGACGAAACGTTTAAAATTAACGCCTGGTCATTTTAAAACAAGATCGTAGAGTGTTTCTGTCAAAAATGACAGCTACAGCACAGATCTAGAGTAGCGTCGTTAGGAAATCGACTAAATCCAAAAACCATGTGACGAGGTTAAAAAAAACTCGTTTCAAAGGCTAAAATCAAATCAAAACTTTTTATTGTGGGCATAGGTTATACAGACAGATGTTAGGTAAATTATAGTTCCATTATGTCCTGCCTAGTAGGCATACAATAATTATGTCAACATGCAATATAAAGAAAATCATCACAGCTATTACATATAAAGCAATAACAAAAATAAAAATGTTAAACGTCGGTCAATCCTTTAGTGTTAGATTACCCAAGATTTCCATTTATATTTTAACGGCAATTACACCGAATGGACAAGTTTTCGTGATTTATTCATATCGTTAATAAATTGGACGACGCATACTGGGGCTGGCTATATGAGGCGCATACCCAAAACTCAATTATTAAAAAGGTAGTCTTAAAAAAGTCAGTAATATTATTTTATTAGAGACCCTATCGCACGCATTCTTGACAATAACTCCTATTAAAAGGTTATCAGTTAGCTAAGAAACATCTGCAAAGTTGTCGTTTTCTGCCTTTTGCATTTGCATCCTAATTTAATGAGTTCATTGATAAATTAGTATTTGTCTTATTATTGAAGTTATTTCAATTCTAAAACATGTTGGGTGGACACCAAGGTTAGCACTATTTAAATAATATATTTTTGGAACTGTATTTCATATCAATGACTTGGAATGTTTTTTTGTATTTTTAAGTAATTAATATTTAAAAAGAAAAATAAAAAAAACATCAAGTTGCGCAAAAGGCTTTTAAAATTATAAATGTTTTTAATACACTTAACCTTCCTTATTATAAAACTGAGTTGAAAATTAAAAGCGGGTTGCGCGAAATTAAAATAATAACTATTATATTTGGTAACATCAAAAACCAGAAAAATGCCAATTAATTCGCATTTGGGTCATTGCAAATCTTAAATTCTGTTTATCCTTATTTAGATAATTACAAATTTCACTTAAATATCTATTAGTGCCCTTATAATTAGTACCGTTATCAGAACGGATCAAAGATGACAATGGGAAACAAATCTACGACCTAGGGCCTCTCCTCTCAAATTGGAGAACAAATAGGCCTGCAACAGTCTGGCCTAGCATCTACCAAGCTGCAACAAACGCATCTGTGCTGAGGTCAGTTACAAGTTCCAAGTGAGCCGCCTTGGAGGCCAGACAAACGAACACACACAAATAGGCCTTGAAAGACTTAGCATTACGAAGTTGAGAAGTCTTTACCAAGAAGGGACCAGCAAAGTCAGTTCAAACAGAAGCAAATGGCCTACTCTCAGTGAGTAGCCTTCAAACGATAGCACTGCATACATTTGAAAATAATGCCACGAATAGTGCGTCTGGCCGACAAAATCCAAATTCACGCTGCAAAATGACTACGAGGGCGTTGCAACCTGCGTGTACATTATTAATGTGTCGATTGGGACACCAACAATTTCACCAACGCTCCTCCTTTAGGGAGCAACAAAGGATGGCGAGCACCATAAAGCAAATTCGAATTCCCAAGTCGTCCTCCGACTCGAAACAAACCAGATTGGTCTAAGAATGGATTAAGACGAGCGATTGAGCCTATCAAAGCTGAGCATCTCTTCACGGCTTCAATTGTCTGGTCAAAGTGCTCGGCTTGTACAGCACGAACCAAGAACATCAGTGCCTCTTGACGTTCATAAGGCGACAAAACTGAGGATAACAATTTATTATTCGGGTTCTGTCCGTTACGTATGAAACGCCGGATCCAAGCGGTAACTCCTAACAATTTCGACAAAGAACTGTATTTGTCCAAAAGATAATGCAAATCGTATGCAGGTTGTCCACAATTCCAGTACGCAAACCTGGCAAAACCTCTGGAGAGGAGAACCTATTCTCTAGACCAGTCTGGTCCCACCAAAGAGAATGGTTGACAAGAACAGGAGCCTCGCAACCATACTCAGTGCCCACCTGCCTGAGTAATTTTTTATTGAGTTACATTGTTACCAATTATATAAGGAAATTGGTTAGTTTGTTTGATATTGGCAGTAATATTATAAATTGATTCAAGTTAAAGTCATTATTTCTAAATATTAAAGTAAATTGACTATTGAATTTATTAAAAATCAACCAAATTATCAAAACACAAGTGGGTACTTGTGTTTTGATATTTATTATATTTGTTATAAATTGATATTTGGGGTTCCTTCACAAATTTGTATTGGAAAAAAAAATATAACTAGGTCCAGTATTATTTGCTAAATTAACTTGTTGTTTCTCTTACAGACTTTATTTTTGATATTTAATTTTGGTAAGGGAATTACTGTCAAACTGTTGTTTTGGTTAAACGCGTATATTATTAATTTAATTTGTTGAACATTTTGTGTATTAATTAATACTTACTAACCTTTGCTTGTATTATCAAATTATGGATGCCAATACATTTGTATGTAAAATTAGAGCGGAATTGAGATAGGTTACATCGGCGGCCGAGGACACTGAGTTAGCCGCTGCGGTTGACGCAGACGTCACACAGTTTTACAATTTGACGGACGACATTATTGAGGCAACCGGTAAATTGAGACAGGTTACATCGGCGGCCGAGGACACTGAGTTAGCCGCTGCGGTTGACGCAGACGTCACACAGTTTTACAATTTAACGGACGACATTGTTGAGGCAACCGGTAAATTGAGACAGGTTACATCGGCGGCCGAGGACACTGAGTTAGCCGCTGCGGTTGACGCAGACGTCACACAGTTTTACAATTTAACGGACGACATTGTTGAGGCAACCGGTAAATTGAGACAGGTTACATCGGCGGCCGAGGACACTGAGTTAGCCGCTGCGGTTGACGCAGACGTCACACAGTTTTACAATTTAACGGACGACATTGTTGAGGCAACCGGTAAATTGAGACAGGTTACATCGGCGGCCGAGGACACTGAGTTAGCCGCTGCGGTTGACGCAGACGTCACACAGTTTTACAATTTAACGGACGACATTGTTAAGGCAACCGGTAAATTGAGACAGGTTACATCGGCGGCCGAGGACACTGAGTTAGCCGCTGCGGTTGACGCAGACGTCACACAGTTTTACAATTTAACGGACGACATTGTTGAGGCAACCGGTAAATTGAGACAGGTTACATCGGCGGCCGAGGACACTGAGTTAGCCGCTGCGGTTGACGCAGACGTCACACAGTTTTACAATTTAACGGACGACATTGTTGAGGCAACCGGTAAATTGAGGGGTTCTGCACATGGTGTTTCGATGGTGGAGACAAAGTCTCCCACCCATCCTGCTTTGTTAGGACGCGACGGTTGCCTACCTTGGACTTGCCACACTTTAGTGGAGATTTAGGTTGTTGAACTGCCTACTTCGACCTGTTTAACAGCTTGGTAGATGCTAGGTCAGACTTGTCGCCTAGTCAAAAGCAGGCCTATTTGTTCTCGACTTTGAGAGGAGAGTCCCTAGGTCTAATTAACCACTTAGCGGATCAAAATTACCCTACTGCCCGGGAACTTTTGACTAAGCGCTACGCGAATGTAAGGCTTTTGGCGGACGCCCACGTCTCTCAGGTTTTGGCATTACCTCGCATCCATCGGGTTGCCACTCTACGAGTGGATTTGGTCAACCCACTGACAGTAGCCTTGAATGCGTTGAAGCGATTAGATCTACCAATCGAACATCGTCTTGTCTAAGTTGCCTTCCGATTGAAAGGTTCGGTTCGAGCAGAAGTATGGTGGGGATACTGCCACATACCTCCCCCCTTTGATGATTTGTTGAAGTTTTTGGATGAGGAGGGTCGCTTTTTGGACAACTCTTGTGTTGAAGGTCCGTTGCGGGCCGCAGAGCGGTCCTTTCCGGACCAGGCGTCGTGTTGGTGCGCGCCACTCTTTTCGTGGGATGGGTGAGCCACGACGCCCTCCTCATCAATATGTAGCGACTCAGGTTCGCAGCATGCACTGCATATTTTACAACACGGATGGCCACCTGGTCACATTCTGTCTGAAGTTACTGGAAAGGAACAGTAAGGACCGGCGTGCAATCACCAACAGCCGCAAGTGGTGCTACAATTGTCTAGGACAGCATTTGCAGCGGGATTGTCAGAGGTCAGATCCTTGCCCGCACTGTCAAGGTAAGCACCACCGCGTGCTGTGTCTGAACCAAAATGCTGTTGCTAGGCCTGATGATGCCGGACGCTCCCCCATAGGCAGGGGTCCGTATCCCCACCGACTCCACGGTGTCGTACTGTGCCGCTTATGGCGGGAAAACGGGCACGCGTTAGCACTCACCTCTCTTTTTGGAAATTCGGTTAAAAATCTTATTCCTTGGGCAATAATAAATTGCCATCATTAGTTTTTCAGAATTACCCCCAGAAGATGTTTTAGGTGTGTCAACGGTTTTTTGAAGAATCTTACGGCACTAAGACGACCTCTTCCTCGATTTGGAACTACAAACAAGTGTTGTTTGACTGAGATATCGGCGAACAAACACAAAAAACAAATAAGTGCCAAAAGGCAAATTGCCTATTAGGTACACCTAAAAAGTGAAAAACACTACAAACACTACTGACACTGAAATCCAACTAAAAACACTACAAAGTGAAAAATAACTTTCTTGTTCGAATTCGGTGTCCATAACGAAAAAAAAATTGTACCTACCAAAGACTTGCGATTTCTAAAAGAAAAAAAAAGAGTATTTTATTGTTAATTTTATTTTTCAATTTCATTTATTTAATATCCTTAATGTGTTTTTAATTTTTAAATTTAATTCTCTTAAACTGTTTCAATATATTTCAATGGTATTATAAATTTGTTAGCTTAGATGTAAATTCAATTATGCATGCTGTGGTCTCCTGTAAGTGAAGGAGTTCACCTACGTGATACTTTTTAAGTGCAGTCTATTTCACATGATCTGTGTACATCCTTTGTTGGAGATCCTAAATAAATAAATAAATGGTATTTTGGGGATAGTTCCGAAAAACTAATAACAACCTAAGTTATTTATTAAGGTTAGTATTTGTGCCAAATTTCAAGTTTATTAACCCAAGATCTTCAACACCCCCCTAATCATCTTTTAGCGGTAGTTTCGAAAAACTAATAATGATATCCTTTATTATTTACTTAGGTTAGTATTTGTCCCAAGTTTCAAGTTTATTAATCCAGGAAATGAGATTTTCCATACAAACTTTAACATCCCTTAAATCGTCTTTTGGGGGTAGTTCCGAAAAATTATTGTTACCTTTATTATTTTGCCCAAGGAATTAGTATTCATTCAAACAAATATCTCTCGTTTGCAATAAAATTCTTGAAAAATCTTTAACACACCCTAAATCGTATTATAGGAGTAGTATTGAAAACTTGTAATGACAACCTTTACTATAAAAACAATAAAAAAAATATAAAATATCAGCTGTTAGAATTTATGCCAAGTTTCAAATATATAAGCCCAACAAATTGCCACCTTTAACCTCCATTAGGGGAAGAATTGCCGGAAATCAATAAAATCATTACTTTTTTTATTAATCAAGAGTTACGCTCTATTCAGTTTTTATTTTATTACCTACTATTTCAGATATTTTACCTTCCAAACCGAAGAAATTTCATATGAAGTTTCAACCCCTACTTTATTCCCATTGGGGGTAGAATTTCTAAAAGCTCATAAATACATGAATTCTTTTTATCAACCAAGAGCGTAAATCTAAAATTTCACGTGTCCAACTTACAAACTGTAGAAATTACATACAAACTTTCAACCCCCTTTTTACCCCCATTACGGGTGGCATTTCCGGAAATAATTAAACTCATTGTTTTTTTATTGATCAGCAGCGTAAACCTACAATTTTAGATGTTTCACCTTCCAAACCGAAGAAATTTCATATAAAGTTTCAACCCCTATTTTATCCCCATAGGGGTAGAATTTCCAAAAACCAATAAATACATATTTTTTTTATCTACTTAGAGATTAAATCTAAAATTTCATGTGTACAGCTTTCAAACTAAAGAAATTACATACAAACTTTGAACCCCCGTTTTACCCCCTTAGGGGTCAAATTTCCAGAAACCAATAGATATATTAATTCTTTTTATGAACCTAAAGCGTGAATCAAAAATTTCACGTGCCCAACTTACAAACTGTAGAAATTACATACAAACGTTCAACCCTCTTTTTACCCCATTAGGGGTGGAATTTTCAAAAACCAATGAATACATTAATTCTTTTTATCAACTAAGAACGTAAATCTAAAATTTTACGTGTCCGTCTTACAAACTGTAGAAATTACATACAAACTTTCAAACCCCTTTTTACCCCCGTTTCCGGTTTTAATTATTGCCGGAAATGCCACCCGCATTTCCGGCAATAATTAAACTCATTGTTTTTTTATTGATCAGCAGCGTAAACCTAAAATTTCAGATGTTTTACTTTCCAAACCGAAGAAATTTCATATAAAGTTTCAACCCCTATTTTATCCCCATAGGGGTAAAATTTCCAAAAACAAATAAATACTTTTTTTTTATCTACCTAGAGATTAAATCTAAAATTTCATATGTACAGCTTTCAAACTAAAGAAATTACATACAAACTTTGAACCCCCTTTTTACCCCCTTAGGGGTCAATTTTCCAGAAACCAATAGATATATTAATTCTTTTTATGAACCTAAAGCGTGAATCAAAAATTTCACGTGCCCAACTTATAAATTGTAGAAATTACATACAAACTTTCAAACCCCTTTTTACCCCCTAAGGGTTGGAATTTTCAAAAACCAATAAACACATTAATTATTTTTATCAACCAAGAGCGTAATGTAAAATTTCATGTGTCCAATTTACAAACTGTAAAAACTTCATACAAACTTTCAACCCTGTTTTTACCTCCTTAGGGGTCGAATTTCCTAAAACTAATAAATACATTAATTCTATTTATCAAGCAAGAGCGTAAATCTAAAATTTCATGTGCTCAACTTACAAACTGTAGAAATTACATACAAACTTTCAACCCCCTTAGGGGAGGAATTTCCAAAAATCCTTAGTGCACACTTACGTCACTTGAGGAACCTTTCTGCCAAATTTCATGCTTCTAGGCGTAGCAGTTTTGGCTGTGCGTTGATTGATCAGTCAGTCACCTTTCGCTTTTATAGATATAGAAAACATGCGTATTTTAATTAGTAGGTATGTAGCTGAGAAGAATACGAAAAAAACTTGTTGTAAAGAAAAAATAAATTAACGAATAATTTTGACAACTTTTTATAAATTTATGTCATTAAAAATCTTTAAAAATCAATCAAAATCACCTTAGCATGATAGATGTGGCTACAAAAGTGATTGGTATTCCAGGTGTACAAGGAGTTGGAGAACAACGCGAACCAGGCGTACTGGGAGGACGTGCAGACCATCGTGCTGGACGAGCTTAACAAGCTGCGCCGCCTGGCCGCGCCCGACGCGCGCCGCGACGGCGTGCACCAGGCCGTGGCCGATGACGTCACGCAGGTAACAGCTCAACAAGCTGCTGTATTATGTTTTACTCATTATAAAACGTAAACAAACACGCCGCGCGATGCCTCTGCGCTCAGCCCTCAACGATTCAACTGGCTGAGCTGGTATGAACTGGTTGCTTTTCTAAGTGACGAGGTCGCCAGTTGTACGCCCACACGCGGCTCATGCTTGTAGTAGTGTATCTGTCGTATTGCGGTTGTATGAATTCTCTCTGGTTGTACTCTGTGATTTTATCCTAAGCCTCTATTTAAACTGATTTTTTGTCTAGTAATTGCAGTCCCACTACTGAGCAAAGCCCTAGCCCCAGTCTTTCCAGACTTCTTTTCCCGCGCTGTCTCGAACCAGCCCTCATGGTACGCGTCCAAAGCATCTCGCCACCTCTTTCAGGCCGGCCGTCATGAATCCATGGTATGGAGAGTTTTGCCCAGCGGTCAATTTGCGTGCGACTAACGTGACCCGCTCAGTCCCATTTGAGCCTGGCAGCCTTATTGCCCACGTCTTTTATGCCCGTTTTGGAGCGCAGCGTGATAAATGATTTTATTTCTGTAAGTTGGTTTGTACAAACACATGTCAATCATATTTTTAAAAAACTAGATGAGGTTAACGCCCAGAATGCTGCGCTCCATAGCTCTCTGGCCAACCCCAAGTCGAGACTTTTGCAATTCGGTTAGTAATCATATCTGAGCAGTAGGGTAGGATGGGTAGAATACACATATTGATGAGTTTTCGCTTCAGGGGCAGATCGGCAGATCACCCTTCTTTAGCGTCTTCATGGACCAGTAACTTGTCCAGACGTTTTCGATACGGCGATCGATTTCCCTTTCCTGCCTGTTTTCGAAAGATACTAATTGGCACAAGTAGATGTACTTATCGACATTATTTAATACCTGCAGTTTTAAACAGATACAGGTTGTAAGTTATCTTCATGTATTCCAAGTTTCAGCAGTGGTGGCCCAGTGGTTACGGTCCTGACTTACGAGTTGTAGGTCGAAGGGTCGAACCCGAGCAGGCGCTTTACTTTGTGCAATTTATTTTATTTCATCACCACTGCTCTTAAAACGGTGAAGGAAAACATCGTGAGGAAACCGGCATGTCCTAGAACCAAAAATTCAAAGACATGTGACATCTACCAACCCGCACTGGGCCCGCGTGGTGGATTATAGCCCACTCCCTCTATAAGAGGAGGCCTGTGTCCCAGCAGTGAGAACATTAAAAGGCTGATGATGTGTGATGAAGTTCATATTTGAATAAATATTAAAATTACTAAAAGGGCTAAAATCGATTTTAATGCGATTGAATTAAAATGTTATCATTTCATGATGGACATGATTTTATTGTTCGAAATCTTGATAATTATGTATCTCAATTGTCTGAATTCAAATCTTAAGATAATGGTGCGACACCATTGAAAGCACTTGCCTCACGATGACGTAACGTGTGTGTGTGTGTGTGTGTGTGTGTGTGCAGATCTTCAAGGGCAAGACGGGCGCGCAGCTGGCGGCGCTGCAGACGCAGATCGAGCAGAAGATCAGCGGCCGCCACGACGGCGTCGACGTCGGCTACTGGGAGAGCCTGCTCAGCCAGCTCAAGGGTAAGCTTCACTGTCCCATTGTTGGACCTCCCCCACCTTCTTCCAGGAATTCTTTGAAAAAGAAACCCGACTCCAATGATGAATGTATGATTGGTGTTCCAGAACCACTTTTTGAAAAGGTGAACAACCTAGATAGTTGGCCACTAAATGCCAAATTCGGGAATATTCGCGGTATCTTCTCGTCTATATTACCACAGTGTCTCAAGAAGAAAGTCTATTACCAGTGTGTTTTGCCAGTGATGACTTATGGCTCTGAGACGTGGTCGCTTACAATGGGCCTCATCAGAAAGCTTACAGTCACCCAAAGGGCAATGGAGAGGATTATGCTCGGAGTTTCCTTGCGTGATCGAATCAGAAATGTAGAGATCCGCAAGAGAACCAGGGTTACCGACATAGCCCGAAGAATTGCCAAACTTAAGTGGCAGTGGGCAGGGCACATTGCTCGCAGAACGGATGACCGATGGGACAGAAAGGTTCTGGAGTGGAGACTGCGAACCGGAAGACGTTGCGTTGGAAGGCCTCCCACCAGGTGGACCGACGACCTGGTGAAGGTTGCAGGGATACGCTGGTTGCGAGACGCACGGGACCGGTCAAAGTGGCGACGCTTGGGGGAGGCCTATGTCCAGCAGTGGACGTCTTTCGGCTGATGTGATGAAATGCCAAATTTAAGAGGAAACGGGTGTGGTCTTTTCTCCATACAAACGCTCTCGTCTGTTTTCTCTCTGGTGTATGACCTTAAAGCAATGATTTTTTACAGTAAAATATATATCAACTTCTTCTATGCCTGTATGTTTTCGTTTTTGGTGATATATTATCCGTATAAGCAATAGAGCCCTCTCAATATTCTCAAAATTGTGTGTATTGAGTCGCTGTCTTCTTCAAAAAAGAAAAACATATGGGCATAGTATATATTAATCAGTTTATATAATATCTTCTAAATCGATCCAATATTGGAGGAGAAAACAGAAGAGAGCCAAACCTCGAATTATGATTTTTTACTTAAGAAAATTAGTCGGATCTGCAGAAGTCCTTATCGCACGAATTTGATGGCGGGGTGAGACGCAAGGGGTCTGCTTAATACGTACATAACACAAAAGGTGATGCGTAGTAGTTGAAAATAATGTCTATATACTAGTGTTGTCACAGATCAGAAAAAATCCTTCTACAGTAGAAGTCGCAAGTAGGTGGGGCTCGCGTATCCTGAACACAAGACCAAGTAAAAGTTGATTTTATATTGTTAAATTTAAAGTCTACTTTATTTTAAACCCAAACATATTGTTCTCGAAGATTCCAACTATGCACATGTCACAGTCAGCTACTCAATTAGAGATTGCCGTTATCGATAATGAGTTATCTATATTTTAAACTTACAATGTTTTCTGTGTTTTATTTTATATATACAGTTCCCCGCGCGCACCCCAAAGCGTCGCGCGTGTTTTGTGTACGTAGCGTGATTCGTGTATTTTAGTAAAATGACGAACGTTGCAAAGTGCAATGTGTGTAACATCGTCATTGACGAAATGTTGTGTTACGTACAAAATAAAGTGTCAGTCGTAGACGAAGATACGCTAGTTCGTGTATGTAAGGGAACTTTCACAAGCGAAGAAATCAAGAGCTCGAAATCACTTTTGTTCGAGTCAATTCCAACGGATACAAGAAAAATATTACGAAAAAACAGAGGAAAGGAGGAGCGGGATCTATCTGATATTATAAATCTATTCAAATCGGCAGAGCCCGATATTATTCCTGTTTTTGTGGCAAAGCAGCTAGACGAACTACCCCCGATCTTATTAGATCACTTGGATTGTTCCAAGTTGTTAAAGGATATGCAACTATTGAAAGCCGAAATAGAAGGTATAAAATCGACATATGCAACACAGCATAGTATGAACGAAATAAAAACGGAAGTTCTGGGGTTAAAAAATGACTTACGGTCGTCATCATCTCGCAATACGCCGATCATACGGTCACAGTGGTCGCAAACGAGGGTATTTCAAGAAAGTGAACGCGATTCAAATGAGCCTCAACGGACGGAGGAAGGTGGGCTGCGGAGCGGGTACCGATCGACCGCTACTGCCGCGTCATGAGGCGAGCGCTCAAACCGGTTCTGTGGCTGGCGCCTTGGTGACGTCAGACGCACTAAGTACACCGCCGCAGGCAACGGATCAGCTGACTGCTACGGATAACGACATACGCAGTTATGGACGGCTTCAATCGGGGCGGTCGCGGTGTGTCCCCGAAACCAATAGTGATAACGGAGGCTGGCAGACAGTGGCTTATCGTAAAAACACAACGAAATACCGCTTCATGGGCAAAGCGGGGATAGCCAGAGATTTAGAGTGCACATTCCGAGGCGCAGATAGAAAATTCCTATATTTATAACGAATGTGCATATGTCGACGTTAGAAACAGACATAATAAGACATATTTACAATAAGACTCAGGAAACAGTGAATTTAGAGAAAATAAATATGAAATTCGAAAGGGGACACAAAGCATACAAGTTTCTCATGACAGAGTCCAATCTGCCAAGGTATATGGATGAAACTTTATGGCCAGAAGGTGTAATATTTCGAAGGTTTGTGAATTTTAGACACAAGAAAACGAACGGTGTACACTGTGTTGACGCCGGTGACACAAACCAACTAAATAATGTGTAATGGTTCTTATCGATTTGCTACTTTCAACTGTAAGAATGTGAAGCGCTCCGTCGATGACGTCAGAGTCCTGTGCCGCTCGTGTGATGTGGTTTGTCTCCAGGAGACTTGGTTAATGCCGCATGACATACCCTACATCGGCACGATCGACAGTGGTTTCGGGTACACTGCGACATCGGCGGTTGATACGTCTGCGGGCATACTGCGCGGGCGTCCCTACGGCGGCGTCGCGTTGTTGTGGAGATACGGTGCGTTTCAACAAGTGTCAGTGTTGCGGTGTGATAATGCCCGTATTTGTGCTATTAAAATAAGAACAAGTGAAAGAGAAGTGATCGTAATGAGTGTTTACATGCCAACAAACTCTGTCGATAATTTGCAGGATTTTACAGATTGTTTGAGTGAGATAAGTGCTATTATTGACGAATATGGAATTGAATCTGTGTTTATGCTGGGCGACCTGAACGCTTCCCCGGGTGGGATGTTTTTCGGTGAGCTTATGAATATTTGTAACGACCAACAATGGTCATGTATAGACATAGATGTGCTGGGGTTGGATTCGGGTACTTTTACTTTTATAAGTGATGTACACGGGACTAGCAGCTGGTTGGATCACTGTTTAGCTACTCACTCGGCTAAGCAGACTGTTGTTGGTGTAAGTGTCAGTTATGACACTCTATGGTCTGATCACTTTCCACTTATAATTACGTGTAATTTAAAAGTACTTACTCCCAAGTTTGCGCCAAAGATGATTGATTTAAATAAAGATGTGGTATGGGGTACAAAAAATGAGGAACAGGTTTCTGTATATGCCAAAGAGTGTCATAAGCGGCTAAAATTGATCCACTTTCCTGTTGAGTGTGTTAACTGTGTTTTTGTAGTGACCGTGGTCACAGACATGTTCTAGATACGCTTTACGCCGACATTGTTACTGCCCTCCGTGATGCGGCAGTGGCCAGTTGTGGAAGCACGAGGAAAGGCGGGGGTGGTCCGCGCTTATCGGGGTGGAATAAACACGTTAGTGAGGCTCACAGGGTGGCCAAATGTAGTTTTAAGTATTGGCTGTTATGTGGTAGACCCAAGTCAGGACCTCTATACGATGAGATGTGCGATAACAGAAGAGTATTCAAGTCTCGATTGAAATGGTGCCAAAATCATCAGGACCAAATAAGAATGGACACTCTGGCTGTCAAACATTGCAGAGGCGATTTCCGTGGTTTCTGGCAGGGTACCAATAAAGTGAATGTACGGCCGGGCCTTCCTGTGAGCGTCGATGGCGTGAATGACCCAAAGGACATGGCAAACCTTTTTAGGAATCATTATTCGGTACAGTCTCCGTTAGGTTCGGCGGGGGGGGTGCTCAATGCTGACATAAGTAGTCAAGAGGTAGAGACTACCTTCCTGGCGAACGATGTGGCAAACGCCATAAGGCGTATATCAAGAGGCAAGTCGCCAGGACATGATGGGCTCAGCATTGAGCCGGTATTGAGCCAGTATTGGTACCTTGGCCGGACCACACGTTGCTGGGGTCTTGGCTATGTTTTACTCGTTGTGTGTGAGCCATTCCTATTTGCCAGCCGACTTCATGAAGACGGTGGTAGTGCCTATAGTGAAGAATAAAACGGGTGATCTTACTGATAAAAATAACTATAGGCCTATTTCTCTTGCCACTGTAATTGCTAAAGTGTTTGACGGTATGCTTAATGCACAGTTAAATAAATACGTAACGTTACACGATAACCAGTTCGGGTTTCGTCCCCGGCTGTCCACCGAAAGCGCGATACTGTGTTTGAAGCATACCGTCAAATATTACTTGGATCGTAAGACGCCTGTGTATGCGTGTTTCCTCGACTTGTCCAAGGCTTTCGACCTTGTGGTATATGCCCAGCTGTGGGACAAGTTGAAAAGTATAGACTTGCCACAGGAGATAATTAGTGTGTTCCAATACTGGTATGCGCACCAGTCCAATAGTGTCAGGTGGGCGGGGGCAATGTCGGATCCGTAATTGTTGTGCGTGTTATGTTTAGGGTCCAGATAAATTATACGCAACTTGGTTTATACTGAATATGAAAACTGTTTAATTTGGTTCACAATACTTAGTTACAATTCGTACCGTAAAATATGACGTGGCAAGGTGAAGGTATGTAAGCGACTGGCGAGCCCGGCGCTGGCGTTCCTTCAAATAACAAAATATGCGATTCAGCAAATCGCATCGCTGGGGTCGCTACAAGCTCGAGTGTGGAGTAAGACAGGGTGGCTTAACATCCCCTACCTTGTTTAATCTATATTTGAACGGTCTGATCGCGGCGCTCAGCAGTCGGCATGTCGGCTGCCACATTGACGGTGTGTGCGTCAACAATTTGAGTTATGCTGACGATATGGTGCTGTTGAGTGCGTCGGTCTGTGGTCTGAGGAAATTGTTGCGAACTTGCGAGGACTATGCCTGTGGCCACGGATTATTATATAATGTAAAAAAGAGCCAATGGATGGTCTTTGGGACCGCTAGTGCAAAATATCCCGAGAACTTACCTCCAGTTAAATTGAATGTTACTCCTCTGGAAAGAGTTGAGCAGTTCAAATATCTTGGGCATATATTGACTGGCGACCTCAAGGACGATGCAGATATGGAACGGGAGCGAAGGGCGTTATCTGTGAGAGCCAATATGGTTGCTCGCAGATTCGCCCGATGCTCGAACGAAGTAAAGGTTACGCTATTTAGAGCCTTTTGCACATCACTGTACTCGTGTAGTCTTTGGGCTCACTACACCAAAAGAAGCTTAAATGCCATACGGGTGCAATATAATAATGCGTTTAGGGCGGTGATGGGGCTGCCCCGACATTGTAGCGCCTCAGGTATGTTCGCAGAGGCACACACCGATGGTTTTCACGCGGTTATACGCAAGCGCGCTGCTTCTATGGTGTGCAGGGTACGGGCCAGTACCAATACCGTCCTGGCGATGATCGCGGATAGGTTGGATTGCCCTTTCCTCCGGCATTGTTCTGACAGACATGTCACTGTGCCAATGCCGGAGAGAAGGTACTGGTTACGCTTCCTAATTTATAGTTCATATTTTATTATATCACCATAGGGCGATTGAAAGGCATTGGTATACTAGTTCCAGTTTATTAAATTAGTGTCACCTATCGTTGTTTTGGTGGTATTCCGCGCGGTGGCGCGACAGCCGTTACGTCGTAGCCACCGATGGCCGCCGGCGATGGTGGTCAGTCTCTTACCAACCAGGGCGGAGGTGCGCGCACTAAGTCACCCTCTCGCCCAAAACTCTTAATTGAACCTACATGGAAAGTGTTATCTGTATTACCTAGACCTACTGTGTTGTGTACCGCTGGCCAGCATAGTGTACCTGGACTGTGAGCTGAACTTCTCGAACGTGGCATCTGCATCTGCATGGGAATCGCTGTTTCAAAGGTATGTGGCATAATTAGTAGATTGAACTTTATCCATTGCCTTTCGTCTCATCTGCGTACTTTTCTCCTTCAATTTAGCATTGCTGAATCAGCAATTATAGCCTAGATTACTCTAATAATTTAGGTTCAATCGCGTGTGATTTTACTAGTAATCTTCTAGAGGTTATACGCACCATTTTGGTCCTTCGAACTGGATAAATTAAATTATGGCCTATTTACAGCCTAATTTTAAGTCCTAAAAGTCTAAATTTAAGCAAAAAGTTTGGGAAATTTCCATATTAATTGCAGATCATCACACAATTCTCGCCTCTATTGCGTTGGGAATAAGGCTCGCTGCCTTGCGTGTAGTACTTTCTACCGGCAAATTAATAGTTAACGTAAATCTTTAATTTCACTAATTGAAACTCCGAAAAATACATTTAATTGAATATCAACGTTGATTCATAACGCTAAATAAGTTTATTTAATAAATCAGTTAATTTTCGTCGTAATTACATATTTTTTTGTTCGTGTATGAAAATTGTGGGTAGTCAGTTAAAACATTCGTTCAAGTTGGCCTACGTGACTGTGGAATATTCCAGTTCTTGTTATCGTACGGTTAATTTTTATTTACGCATTGGAAACTTTTACATATTTTTCTAATCAAGATTTGCAGAATGAATGACATTGATTGTAATTTTACGATACACTACTACTGTTGGCTCGTTAAGTAAATGCCTACTATACTCGTATTGCACGAGTAGGTATTTTTTATAATTCTAGACTCAACCGCATTTGATTAATTATTGTAATTAACCAGATTATCATTGCGTCGCTTGTTATTTCATATTGTAAGGTAACTTGATCTTTTGATAGGAACCTTCAGGTAAAATAACAGATTTGTATAAACTTTACGCGTTTAGTTCTCCTAATAGGAAACAGCCGTATATTTATACATATCACCCCCGCACCTAACTTGTAAACGTAGTACTTACTAGATAATTTACTTCGAACGGTCATCTGCGTATTTACTTGTTAAGAATTTTATTGTGTTTTACGAAGGTATTTCGTTACGAACACAATCGCATCGCTTACGGAAATAAGTACCATACTTGTTTCTAAGTTTCACACTTAACTTATTGTTGGTTAAGAATCTGTACATATTCTATGTATTGAGTAAGTTAATCTCATATAAATAGAATACTACAAGGAAAAAAAAAATATCGCTTCGCATCCGACATAAATGTTAATTATCGGGTTGTAGGTATCTCTAAGCTAATCATAAATATAGGTAGATGGGTACGTTCATAAGGTATTTCGCGTGCTTACTATTTTATTTGTATTAGACTTTGTTGCTTGTACGCGGTTCAAACTTTGTACGTTATTCAAACTTTGTACGCTTTATATTTTTTTCACCTTACAATTTATTATTGTTAGGGTTCGCGTGTACGGATCGTTCCGTACTATTGTTTACGTAAGTTGTAAAATCTTTCGTTGAGTTATCAGTTTGATTGGATCACTAATTTCACTTACGCGGGTTCCGTAAAAGATAAAAATTTGTTGTTTTTTTGTTTCCATATTTTAACTTCTGTTCACTATGACGAACAAGGTTAAACTTAGATTGTTGGAAAGTAAACGCGACTCGTATTTCGCGCGGGTTCAAAGGATTTTGGATTCAACAGAATCTTTAACAACAGAAAGATTACGTAATTCTTTTATTGCTCAGGCTTAACAAATTGACGGCCAACGTAGCGAATTCAATGAGATAATGGACGAGATAAATATGTTAAAATTGACATTGGATCCAAAGTGCGAAGTAAGCTATAGTGCCTTACATTCATTCGATGAGTTGGTCGGCGAGATAAAATTTACTAATATACATTTGTAAAAATCTTACATCGTATCTCTTCTGCGGCAACTAAGCCCGCCCCCGCAGGTAGACCCAGCACCTCATCTAAGGTATCGCAGGTGTTTGTGGCTACTGAATCTAAATGTTCACTCTGTCAATCCTCGCATAAAAACATGTATACGTGCAAAGCGTTTCAAAAGTTGAGCGCGGATAATAGATTTAAGTTTGTAAAAAACAATCACAGATGCGTTAACTGCCTAAGTGGCCAACATACCGTCTCTAAGTGCCTATCTAAGTCAACATGTAGGAAATGCAACGGTAAGCATAATTCCTTATTGCATTTTGAGCAATCGACGCAAGCCCCTGCGCTGGTTTCCGCTAGCGACCCAGCCTCCGTTTCTGCGGCCGATCCAGCTACTTCTGATCGTGTGGCGTTGTGTACGCATTCTTCTGCTCAAGTCCAGGCTACACGTAGTACCGAAGTTCTGGCTACTGCCAAGGTATTAGTGGCGGGTAGGAAGGGTAAGGGCGTGGTGGTTAGATGTCTTTTGGACCCTGGGTCGCAAAAGAATTATATGACATCGCGTTGCTGCCGTATGCTCGGTCTAACTATACATACGGACTCAATAACTACCGTTCGTGGTATTGGTGGCACATCGCAGGCCGTTCGTGGCTCGGTGAATGTTACGTTCAGCTCACGGTTTTGCTCGCAGCCTAGGTATAGAATTGACGCTCTAGTCTTGGATCAGATAACCGGGCAGCTTCCTCTGGGTGCTATAGATACTGCCGAATTGAAGCATATTGATCCTAAACTACTCGCTGATGACAGCTGGGGTGTGCCAGGTAATATTGACATGTTACTTGGAGTCACGTTGTTCGCTAAGTTATTGCGACCCGGTACCGTGACCAGCGCACCCGGTTGCCCCGATGCATTGGAGACTATGCTCGGCTACATACTTCTAGGAGAAGCACCTATTATCGAACCTTCAACTGACACTCTGTCTTTCTTTGCGAGTTCTTTCGATAACTTCGATCTTCGTAAGTTTTGGGAGATTGAAGATGTTACTGCTTCGTCCGTTGGGAGTGTGGATGATAAACACTGTGAAGAGTAGCACAATTACCCGCGCTCCAAATGGCAGGTATGTTGCAGCTTTACCACTGAAAACAGACGCGTCAGCGTTAGGAAATTTCTTTGATATAGTGCGCAAGAGATTCTATAGCCTCGTACGTAAACTTAAATCGCTTCCTAACGTCAAGCTTCTTTATGATGACGTCATACGGGATTATCTACAGAACAATTATATTTCTTTGGTGCAAAATAATTTACCTGAATGTGGGTTGCCCAAACGAAATTGTAAGGAGCGAGAAATGGACTACTATATTCCTCACCATGCTGTTATTCGAGAGGATAAAGTGACCACTAAGCTACGCGTGGTCCTAGATGCTAGTGCAAGTACAGATAACGGTACCTCGCTCAATGATATCCTGTACGTAGGTCCAGTCCTTCAGGCTGACCTTTTTAACATCTTGTTAAATTTTAGGCTTTTTAGTGTCGCTATTTCCGCAGATGTTAAGTCTATGTACCTACGTATAGGTATACGCCCACAAGATCGTTCGCTTCAACGTATCTTATATCGGTTTAATGAGGAAGGAGAACTTCAAATTTATCAGTTTTCAGTGCTTCCCTTTGGATTAAAGTGTAGTCCTTTTATAGCGATTCGCACTATCCAACAGTTATGTCAGGATGAAGGAACGCAGTTACCTCTCGCCAGGGACATCGCTGCAACGAGATATTTACATGGATGACATAGTTAGTTCTATACCTAGCACTGTGCTGGCTATAGACTCGGCTCGTGAACTAATAAAAATATTCTCTCTCGGTGATTTTCAGCTAACGAAGTGGTCTAGCAATAGTGTCGATGTTCTTCGGAATATTCCAGAGTCATTACGACTTTCACATAGCGTGGACCTAAGTAAAGATCCGACACAGAAAATACTGGGACTTCGTTGGTTCCCTGATGAGGATTGTTTCGTATTCCAGGTTAACCCTAATGTTCGCCCTTGCACGAAACGGAATATTCTTTCTTCCATTGCACGTCTTTTCGACGTTTTAGGCCTCGTTGCACCGATAATTTTATACGCCAAGCTTCTTATTAAAGAGCTTTGGCTTGGCAAACTTGGATGGGATGACGTCCCACCACCTCGCATTGTTCGTCTGTGGGAACAATTTCAAGCTGAATTGCCAATTATCTCTGAACTGAGATTTTTGCGACATGTCGGCGTCGTAGAACGCTGTAGGCTCTCCCTCGTCGGTTTTGCCGACGCTAGTGAGAAAGCTTACGGTGGTTCGGTTTACGCCCACGTTGTCAGACCCGACGGTAGTATCGTCGTTTCGCTGGTGTGTGCGAAATCTAAAGTCGCGCCACTGAAAGTAGTTTCGCTAGCTCGTCTCGAGTTATGCGCCGCACTCCTCTTATCAACTGTGATAAAGCGAGTATATAATCTTTTCGCAGCTCGGCACGCCATTGAGGCAGTCGTAGCTTTCTCGGATTCAACTGTGACCTTGAGTTGGATTCATTCCGCACCGCATCGATGGCACACTTTCGTAGCCAATCGTATAGCTAAGATTCATGAGAATCTTTCGGCAGATCACTTCTTCCATGTCAAAGGGTCTGAAAATCCTAGTGATTGCCTCTCTCGCGGTTTAACGCCTGTTCAATTAGTTCATCATCCGTTGTGGCTAAATGGACCGCCGTGGCTTAAACTTCCGCGCGTTGAATGGCCGATAAAACCATTCGTTTCAGGCGAGTCGCAAGAGCTTCCCGAAATGAAGCCCGTGGCTTTACCTGTGCTCTCGCACGAATGCTCGGACAGAAGTCCTCCTTCCGACAACATTTTATACGCTCACTCTACTAGATTCTCGTCATGGTTGAAATATTTAAAAACCATTTGCTTGGTTTATAAGTTTATCAAACGACTCCCTAGAGGGCCCGTTACCGCGTCTGATCTAGAGTTCGCTAAATCTATTGTGTGGCGATCTGTGCAGAGGATCCATTTTGAAGTTGATCTCGATCGCTTAGCCCGCAATGAGTTGTGCTCTAAGTCACTACAACGGCTAAGTCCCTTCCTCCACGAAGGACTTATCCACGTTGGAGGTCGCCTAGTAAACTCTGAGCTAGATTTTGACTCACGTCATCAGATCCTTCTTCCGCGTCAAGATCATATAGTGGAACTATTAGTTTCCCACTATCATGTGAAAAATTTCCACACAGGACCAACCTTGCTCGTATCTATCTTACGACAGAAGTATTGGATCCTGTCCGCGCGAAGTATTGCACGTCACATTACCTTTAATTGTAACCTTTGCTTTCGAGCAAAGCCGCGACCTACCTTTCCTATAATGGCGGATTTGCCACGTTTTCGCGTTGAGTCGGCTCCTAAGGCTTTTTCTCAAACAGGTTGCGACTACGCGGGACCTTTCTTGATCACGTCAATACGTGCTAGAGGTCAAAAATCGAGAAAAGCGTATATCTGCCTTTTTACATACCTGGCAACTCGTGCTCTGCATCTTGAGATTGCCTCAGATCTTAGCACTGCGAGCTTTCTGACCGCTTTTAAACGCTTCCTGGCGCGTAGAGGACCGGTTCAGTGTCTTTACACAGATAACACTACCAATTTTATTGGAGCCAAATCCTATCTACGAGATCTCTACCAATTCTTGGCTAAGGAATATCGCCCTTTGTGGGAAAGAGAACTTGCAGAGCATCGAATAACACTTAAAAACATCCCCTGTAGAGCTCCACATTTTGGTGGTTGTTGGGAAAGTGAAGTAAAGAGTGTCAAAACGCATCTCTGCAAGGTCATCGGTCAGCAAATTTTTAGTTTTGATGAGCTTAACACTATACTAACTCAAATAGAAGCTTTATTAAACTCGAGGCCTCTGTATGCGATCAGCTCGGATCCGTCAGAGCCCACTTCATTATCGCCGGCGCACTTCTTGCATACGAAACCTCTTTTATTTCTCCCCGCCCGCGAAGTCAATGAAACGCGGTTACATCTTATTTCGCGTTATGAATTAACTGACCAAATGGTCCAGTCTTTTTGGAAGCGGTGGCGCCAAGAGCACCTGCACACCCTACAATCCAAACAGAAATGGAACACCCCTGCCAATCCAATACGGGTCGGTATGGTTGTCGTCTCCATGCAGGACAATGTGATGCCGCTGCATTGGCCGTTAGGAGTAATCACAGAAATATTTCCAGATAAAAACAGAGTTTGTAGAGTCGCATCGGTAAAAACTAAAAGCGGGATCCCTCAGAGTCGCCCGGTAGTA
Source organism: Orthosia cruda (assembly GCA_964057195.1). Taxonomy (NCBI): domain Eukaryota; kingdom Metazoa; phylum Arthropoda; class Insecta; order Lepidoptera; family Noctuidae; genus Orthosia; species Orthosia cruda. The sequence goes on along the minus strand of OZ059835.1, from coordinate 1,514,541 downwards.
AAGTTGTGCCCTTTGCCAACGCAATAAGCTTCGTTACATTAATAATTAATTTTACCGTGCACCAATGTGCAGTATTAGATTTAATTACCGCGTAGAATAGTTAATTGTATATTCTTATTTATAATAGAGATTCGCAACTTTAGAGTTCTCATAACCTTTGGTAGAGTTGTGATGATCTGCAACTTATTTTACTTCTCCTTTGTGTTTCGAAAGTAGGAACTTTCAAGCCGGGGAAAATGGTTACGCTTCCTAATTTATAGTTCATATTTTATTATATCACCATAGGGCGATTGAAAGGCATTGGTATACTAGTTCCAGTTTATTAAATTAGTGTCGTGTCACCTATCGTTGTTTTGGTGGTATTCCGCGCGGTGGCGCGACAGCCGTTACGTCGTAGCCACCGATGGCCGCCGGCGATGGTGGTCAGTCTCTTACCAACCAGGGCGGAGGCACTAAGTCACCCTCTCGCCCAAAACTCTTAATTGAACCTACATGGAAAGTGTTATCTGTATTACCTAGACCTACTGTGTTGTGTACCGCTGGCCAGCATAGTGTACCTGGACTGTGAGCTGAACTTCTCGAACGTAGCATCTGCATCTGCATGGGAATCGCTGTTTCAAAGGTATGTGGCATAATTAGTAAATTGAGCTTTATCCATTGCCTTTCGTCTCATCTGCGTACTTTTCTCCTTCAATTTAGCATTGCTGAATCAGCAATTATAGCCTAGATTACTCTAATAATTTAGGTTCAATCGCGTGTGATTTTACTAGTAATCTTCTAGAGGTTATACGCACCAGGTACTAATACTTTTTAAATTATTTAATTTTGATTTTATTTTTGTAACGAATGTAATTTATTCTGTTTTGACTTGACATTACTTTACTTTATTTTACTAGTGACTTGATTTGACATTACTTTTTGTTTTGAACGTTATTTATCTGTTATTATTTTCATTATTCTGATGTTTTTATTTAATGTAAAATGGGTTTTGAAAGTTACCTGAATAAAGAGATTTTAATTTTAATTTTTTTTAAATTAAATATCGGAAAAAAAATTAAATCTGTGTGTGATTTTTTTTTGTTGATTCAAACACATTTCCAAATTCAAACCTTTTTTTTTCTAATTCTGCCTTAACCAAGTTTGAAATAAATAAAACATTCGTAATATTCTAATTGAGAAAAGTTTAATCGAAAAAGTGTAATTCACAAAGTCTCAAACCAATACAATTTGTTCAGATCACTTCATAAAACAAGATTTTTTTGTTAAAAGCGGAAAACAATACCTATCCGACACAGCAGTGCCAAAACAAAAAATTCTAAATTTTCAAGTAGGTACATAATTATGTTATTATTTCTCTGTTGTCCTAAGGACAATGTATGCAATTTGGTAATTATTACCGGTTTCATATTTTATAACATATTTCCTTGTACATCCATCAAGCAACATGATAAAAATCAAGTGGCTCAAGTTGTCATTCGAACTATGGAAAACTATTTAAAAAGAAGAAATAATGCCCAAAATATTAAGAAAGTTTATTGGAGAAAAATTGTTCGAAAATAAAAAAGTTCATCAAATTGGAGAATTGCCCACAACAAGCCATGTAACTGAATTGATAAAGCTATTACAGAACGCTTAATTAATGTGCGGATACACCAACTACTTAAATTAATATTTAACAAACAAAAAGTCAACTTATTAAAATTGTGCATTTTGTTTGTAGCTGTTTTTACTTAGGTAATTAATAAATCCTTTGTTTATTATCAAAGGAGGTCATAAGTATAAGTTTCAAAAAAAAAATTAATGAGTAGACGCGCTTTCGCACATGGACTATCGTGATAAAAAAACAACAGCCTTCAAAATCTACAAAGTGTAATATTTAGTTCCGACAAAGTGAAAAATATAAACAGATTAACATAGCACCTCCTTTTATCTAAAGTCAATTAAAAATTGTTTTATGTGTTAGTCTGACTTCTATGATCTACCTATATACCAAAATTTCATCAAAGTACATTTAGTCAAGCTAAACATAGTACGAGTGTAGCCATCATTTATATATCACAGATGATTTCAAACATAATAATATGTATCGTTGTAAAGACGGAATAACAGCCGAACTCCTGAAGGCGGGTGGAAAACCGGTCCTTAAGGCCCTTCAGAAGCTGTTTGATGCCGTCATACTCGAGGGCAAAACGCCACGGGCATGGTACAGGGGTGTGGTGGTACTCTTCTTCAAGAAGGGCGACAATGCCCTACTAAAGAACTATAGGCCCATCTCACTTCTTAGCCATGTCTACAAGCTGTTTTCAAGAGTCATAATGAATCGTCTCGCGCGCGGGTTTGACGATTTCCAGCCTCCTGAACAAGCCGGTTTCCGTAAAGGCTTTAACACCGTAGACCACATACATACGCTGCGGCAGGTTATACAGAAGACCGAAGAGTACAACCTGCCTCTCTGCTTAGCGTTTGTGGACTACGAGAAAGCCTTTGATTCGATCAAGACTTGGGCTGTGCTGCAGTCTCTCCAACGGTGCCAAATTGACTACCGGTACATCGAGGTGTTGAAGTGTTTGTACAAAAACGCCACCATGTCAGTTCGACTTCAGGATCAGACCTCGGAACCTGTCTTTCTGCAGCGAGGTGTGAGGCAGGGAGATGTCATATCTCCGAAACTGTTCACCGCTGCACTGGAGGATGTCTTCAAGGTTCTGGACTGGAGAGGGCTAGGCATCAACGTCAATGGCGAGTACATCACTCACCTTCGGTTTGCCGACGATATAGTGGTCATGGCTGAGAATATGGAGGACCTCAATACAATGCTCGATGACCTCAGTAGAGCTTCCGAAAGAGTGGGTCTTAGGATGAACATGGACAAAACCAAGGTGATGTTGAATGCCCATGTCACACCCTCTCCTATCAGGGTCGGAGACTCTACACTCGAAGTTGTGGATGACTATGTCTACCTGGGACAAACGATCCAGTTGGGTAGGGCCAACTTCGAGAAAGAGGTCAACCGTCGAATCCGACTCGGCTGGGCAGCCTTCGGGAAGTTGCGCGGTATCTTCACGTCCAACTTACCACAGTGTCTCAAGACGAAACTCTATGACCAGTGTGTGTTGCCAGTTATGACCTATGGCTCTGAGACGTGGTCGCTCACAATGGGCCTCATCAGAAAGCTTACAGTCACACAAAGGGCAATGGAGAGGGCTATACTCGGAGTTTCCTTACGTGATCGAATCAGAAATGTAGAGATCCGCAAGAGAACCAGGGTTACCGACATAGCCCGAAGAATTGGCAAACTTAAGTGGCAGTGGGCAGGGCACATTGCTCGCAGAACGGATGGCCGATGGGGCAGAAAGGTTCTGGAGTGGCGACCGCGAACTGGAAGACGTTGCGTTGGAAGGCCTCCCACCAGGTGGACCGATGACCTGGTGAAGGTTGCAGGGATCCGCTGGATGCGGGACGCACGGGACCGGTCAATGTGGCGACGCTTGGGGGAGGCCTATGTCCAGCAGTGGACGTCTTGCGGCTGATATGATGATGATGAAGAATATGTATCGAATCTAGCTGTTGATTGTATTTTGTTTGAAAGTAAAACGGAATGTCTATAAATAAGTCAATGACAGTGGTACATCCCTAGAAGAGGAAGAATTTGTAAGGTAACATTTCCCTACTCACCAGCCAGCTCAGGGGTAGGTGATCAGGATGAGACAATTGCAGGGATGATTTCGCATGAGGGTCGACAGAAATAAAAGTCATTCTATTTGGTCAACTAGTTTAATATTCATATCAGCAGCACCTACAGCTTCATAATGTATACATATGACACTTACTTGTATACGGGCTATAATATACCCTTAAAACATAGTACCAGATGTATGATATCTCAATCAGCACCGTTCCTCTGTGCAATTGGCATCCAGTTTCTCACCGGTCAAAATATCATGGGTATTCGGAGCCTGTTGTTGAACACTGTAGCTGTCGCTCTTATTGGTAGTTGACCATATTTATTTTATATTTATTGTTTAAATTAAATAATGCTAATGAGCCCTGTCAATGGAAAAAATGCAGTATTAGCATCATACAAGCACATGTCTCACAAGCATAAAAATATAATTTAATTCAACTAATACTCACAGCGCTTGCTGGCACATTATATCTTTATATTTAGGGCTGTCTCCCTGTCGCCTCCGAGTCATTTTAATTGGTTTTATATTAACTTTTTCTTAACTGGGTTTTTCCGTGACCTCCTCAGTAAGAATTAGCAATGGAAAGGAAATGTCACTCTTGTCAGCCATAGACATTGAGCGTTTATCGACCCATAGTTATAATCATAGTTACTAGACTTGTCGCTTTTATTTATAAATTGAATTGTGTGTTTTATTATAATATATATTTATTACACACAATTCATATTTACTTATTTTTAAACAATTTAGTATTTTTTTAACCGACAGTAGCGCCATCTGACAGAGTTGCACTAGAAGCAATTACAATTATGAAAGAAAGTTAGTAAGAGATTCACGCCTTTGACACTAGATGTCGTTATTCTATATAACAATATAATTAATTGTTACAAATTGTAATCACCTCATTACGCAAATATAAAACTTATATGTAACGAAATACAGCTTTAAATTTAATGCATTTATTATAATCCTGTAAAGATTTATGTGATAAGCTTGAAATAAATTAATAATATTGACATCTAGCGGCGGGTAGCGTAACTTGCTCAATAAACTATTCCGTGTGCGCTTTGAACAGAAAAAGTAATAAATACCTAAAAAGAGTAGACAATAAACAACTCTATGTTTATAGAAGTGTGGTTTATTTTCAAAAAAGCAACGGTTGATATATTTCCTACTTTTAAACTACTTTTAAAGATTTCGTAACTAAGAATAGTTACGAAATAAAATTAATCTTTTAATGTGTGAGTTTGGGTACGCTGGTTCCAATACTAATGAAGCACTAAGCGACTTCTACTGTCTCTCTCTGTTCTGTGAGTGTTGTAAACAATTATCGATAAACATCCCAACTAGCACACAAGCTGCTTATACAGGCATTATACAGCCAGCACACAAGTTGCTTATACAGGCATTATACAGCCTGGTAGTTGTATAGGAGTCGTTCAAGTGCTGTACAATTTTCCTTAAGATGTACAATAGTATATTTAAAAACCCTTTAACACCTAGGTGGTACAGTAGCCGTTTAGTTGCAAAAATAAATCTTATAGTGATAAAAGAGCATGCAATAGCGTCGGTAGACAGCAATAAGAAGTATAATTGAGTTAATGGAGTCTTGTATACCACCGTGAGATGTAAAGAGTACTTTAATAGTGCTCAAGGGTGTAGGGAGGCATTTTCTAAAGCCTTAGGTTCTATAACGGAGATTTTTACGGCTGTTGTATTACTAATCTATAATAGAGCTGTGTAGCTCCAGAATAGCGCTTTGAGCGCTATATGAGATAATTATAAGGCCACTGTACGGCAAATAGTAGTGTAAGGAATCATACGAAACATTTTATACAGCCATGGGGGTTACAGAATAGTCTTATAGCACTTTGAGTATTTTAATAGTATTTACTAGCGCTCTTGTAACTCTTATACCTCTATAACGGAGAAACAAAACTTTATACTAGAGCTCAAAACGCTATATTAGAGATTTATACAGCGAAAATGTGATGTAAAGCTGCACATCTTTGTGTTAATAGGCCAATGGCGGAAAAACTATAACTACTAAATAAACGTATTTTTTAAGGTTATCACGTCATTTTGGAGATCGTATTTATGCAAACACTGGTAACTTTTGACGTAATTAAAGTCACCATTTTTTACCTATGGCCCTAATTAAACTATATGCAACCTTCAAAGTCTGATTTATGTTAAAATACAATTTCATAAACAACATATCAATATAATTTTTGCATTAAAACTGAATATTATGAGGGCGCGTTAAAATTTTGACGCTAATATACATATATATTGACAGTGGTGCGATCCTCTAGAAGATTACTAGTAAAATCACACGCGCTTGAACCTAAATTATTAGAGTAATCTAGGCTATAATTGCTGATTCAGCATTGCTAATTTGAAGGAGAAAAGTACGCAGATGAGACGAAAGGCAATGGATAAAGTCCAATTTACTAATTATGCCACATACCTTTAAAACAGCGATTCCCATGCAGATGCAGATGGATATCACGTTCGGGAAGTTCAGCTCACAGACTAGGTACACTATGCTGGCCAGCGGTACACAACACAGTAGGTCTAAATAATACAGATAAAACTTTCCATGTAGGTTCAATTAAGAGGTTTGGGCGAGATGATGCGTGATGATGGAAGTGCGCGCACCCAAGCCGTGGTTGGCAAGAAACTGTCGACGATCGCCTGCGGCCGGCGGACGTGGCGGCGGCGTAATGACCGTAGTGCCACGGCGCGGGATATCACCAAACCAACGATATGTGACACTTATTTAATAAATTGAAACTATTAAACCAATGCCTCTCAATCGCCCTATGGTGATGTAATAAAATATGAACTATAAATTAGGAAGCGTAACCATTTTCCCCGGGTTGAAAGTTCCCACTTTCGAAACACAAAGGCGAAGTAAATAAAGTTGCAGATCATCACAACTCTACCAAAGGTTATAAGAACTCTAAAGTTGCGACTCTCTATTACAAATAAGAATAGTTAACCAACTATTCTACGCGGTAATTAAATCCAATACTGCACATTGGTGCACGGTAAAATTAATTATTAATGTAACGAAACTTATTGCGTTGGCAAAGGGCACAACTTTACTACCGGGCGACTCTGAAGGATTCCGCTTTTAGTCTTTACCGATGCGACTCTACAAACTCCGTTTTTATCTGGCAATATTTCTGCGATTACTCCTAACGGCCAATGCAGCGGCATCACATTGTCCTGCATGGAGACGACAACCATACCGACCCGTATTGGATTGGCAGAGGTGTTCCATTTCTGTTTGGATTGTAGGGTGTGCAGGTACTCTTGGCGCCACCGCTTCCAAAAAGACTGGACCATTTGGTCAGTTAATTCATAACGCGAAATAAGATGTAACCGCGTTTCATTGACTTCGCGGGCGGGGAGAAATAAAAGAGGTTTCGTATGCAAGAAGTGCGCCGGCGATAATGAAGTGGGCTCTGACGGATCCGAGCTGATCGCATACAGAGGCCTCGAGTTTAATAAAGCTTCTATTTGAGTTAGTATAGTGTTAAGCTCATCAAAACTAAGAATTTGCTGACCGATGACTTTGCAGAGATGCGTTTTGACACTCTTTACTTCACTTTCCCAACAACCACCAAAATGTGGAGCTCTACAGGGAATGTTTTTAAGTGTTATTCGATGCTCTGCAAGTTCTCTTTCCCATAAAGGGCGATACTCTTTAGGCAAGAATTGGTAGAGATCTCGTAGATAGGATTTGGCTCCAATAAAATTGGTAGCGTTATCTGTGTAAAGACACTGAACCGGCCCTCTACGCGCCAGGAAGCGTTTAAAAGCGGACAGAAAGCTCGCAGTGCTAAGATCTGAGGCAATCTTAAGATGCAGATCACGTGTTGCCAGGCATGTAAAAAGGCAGATATACGCTTTCCTGGATTTTTGACCTCTAGCACGTATCGACGTGATCAAGAAAGGTCCCGCGTAGTCGCAACCTGTTTGAGAAAAAGCCTTAGGAGCCGACTCAACGCGAAAACGTGGCAAATCCGCCATTATAGCAAAGGTAGGTCGCGGCTTTGCTCGAAAGCAAAGGTTACAATTAAAGGTAATGTGACGTGCCATACGTCGCGCGGACAGCATCCAATACTTCTGTCGTAAGATAGATACGAGCAAGGTTGGTCCTGTGTGGAAATTTTTCACATGTTAGTGGGAAACTAACAGTTCCACTATATGATCTTGACGCGGAAGAAGGATCTGATGACGTGAGTCAAAATCTAGCTCAGAGTTTGCAAGGCGATCTTCAACGTGGATAAGTCCTTCGTGGAGGAAGGGACTTAGCCGTTGTACTGACTTAGAGCACAACTCATTGCGGGCTAAGTGATCGAGATCAACTTCAAAATAAATCCTCTGCACAGATCGCCACACAAAAAATTCAGCGAACTCTAGATCAGACGCGGTAACGGGCCCTCTAAGAGGGAGTCGTTTGATAAACTTATAAACGAAGCAAATGGTTTTTAAATATTTCAACCAGGACGAGAATCTAGTAGAGCGAGCGTGTAAAATGTTGTCGGAAGGAGGACTTCTGTCCGAGCATTCGTGCGAGAGCACAGGTAAAGCCACTGGCTTAATTTCGGGAAGCTCTTGCGACTCGCCTGAAACAAATGGTTTTATCGGCCATTCAGCGCGCGGAAGTTTAAGCCACGGCGGTCCATTTAGACACAACGGATGATGAACTAATTGAACAGGCGTTAAACCGCGAGAGAGGCAATCACTAGGATTTTCAGTCCCTTTCACATGGAAGAAGTGGTCTGCCGAAAGATTCTCATGAATCTTAGCGATACGATTGGAACAATTTTTTTTTAGCTTATGTCGGATATAAGCAGAAAAAAAAGATAAACGAGGGTGCAAGAGCGAGCAAAGCGAGCTCGAAAATTGTTAGCACGCTCCATGAAACGAAAACCTAACCTATTTGAAGGTTAGGTTTTTGTTTCACAGACAAGAAGACGGTGCGGCAGGCTAGAAGAGCGTAGTAGTGCTTATCTCAAAACAAGCTCTGTCAGATCGGTAGATTTACCTATCTGACAGAGGTGAACATAATTTTCGAGCTCGCTATTGCAACAAAAAAACGTATTTTAAGACAAGCCTGGTGGCGGGTATATTAATAGTTAGCATACGGCGGTCAGGATTAGGACTCAAATCAGGCGCTGCTCAAACGCTGGAGAGAGGGGGCACCACAGCCAAGTTTCTGCACTTGTTCGAAAAAATCGTAGATCCAGGGCTAGTCGGTGGCTACCAAATAGTGTAAATAGTTCTTTGGTTGTCCGTATTATTCAGATTATTAGAATTACTTATAATCATGTGGAAGTATAAATAAATGTGTTGCGCAGCCCACATGTCGCGTGCGCGCCTGCGTGACCGGCACCAGAGCAACCTGCGCCGCAAGCTGCAGTTGCTGAAGCAGGAGCAGGGCGTGCAGCCCGCCGCGCCGGGGCTCAAGCTGGAGCCCGGGGAGACCCCAGGGTATGTACCATGTTGACACATGCGATCCGGTCTACCATAGCGTTGTTTTATTAACAGTTATTTGGAATCAAAGCTAACGACTCTCACGTTCCCAGGTCCCAGAGTCCCGAGGCGGAGCGGCCTGCGGAGGCGCCGGCTGAGGCGTCCACGTCCGCCGCCGCGCCTGACGGGGAGGTGGAGGGCTCGGACGCCGGCTCGGGCTCGGGCTCGGAGTCGGACGACGGCGCCAGTGTAGCGCTGTACCGCGCGGGCCGCTACTCGCCCTCGCCGCTGGCGCCAGGCGCGCTGGAGCCCGCCACGCTGCTGACGGAGCCGGCGCACGACGCGGCGCGCCTGGCCTACCTGCGCGCCGGCCTGCACGCCGCGGCCGCGCAGCGCGGCAAGGTACGTTCAGTGTAGCGCTGCACCACTGCACTGCAGCGCGGCAAGGTCATCATCAAAATGCGTTTATAAAGCCTTTAGTTTTAGTGCAGCAAATCACAAATCAGCTGTACTGCTATGTGCTGTTTTTAGTGCATTTGGATTTACAATAGCATTTTTAAGACTACTTAATTTATTTACTAAAATAAATGCTTAATGCTGTTTAATAACAAATACATTAACCATTATAATGGTACGTAAATCCGCTATACAGCTTTCAGCTGTTTTTAGTGCCTTAGGGTGTACAATAGCATTTTTAAGTAGTAAGATAATGCCTAATGTTGCTTAATAGCATAAACTTGTACCATTATAATGCACCGTAAATCCATTATACAGATTTGAGCTTTTTTTGGTGCCCTTTGTTGTGTAATAGCACTTTTTAATGGTTAGTAAAAACCTAGACCTGCTGAGCAGCTAAACGTGAATAAATGTAATGCTTGCATTTTATAGATCAACTGAGTTCTGTTGTATAGCCAACAGATCTTTAATCAAATACACGTGAGTTTTTACTTATTCACTTTTTTTACACATTTACATTTTACTATATTCGTAAAACCATTTGTCGGCCATATTGAGGAAAAGCACAATATTCGCTATAAACATTTTTTTTTAATAAGCCTTGCGCAGGCATAAAGAGATCATTCGTTCAGAATAGTAGCTTATGAAACTGTTGCATAATGAGGGGTATTAAAACATGAGTGTGTGTTTAAAAACCGAGCCGTAGGCGAGCTTTTTAATAGTTTTGACACAAATGTTTTAATACCTAGTAATGTGCAGGTTCATACACTACTTTATCTACACTCATAAATTGGGATTGAACCTACTAAATACCTCTTTTTGCATTTTCTATGCCATAAAATCGTGATAGCATTTGTCATATACTTTTCTCGACTTTGCTGGTAATAAATTAAGAGTAATTTCCTTCGCCGCATCTAAAATATCGGGTGGAGTCAAATTTTCTTCATATTCACTGATATCAGACATTTTCAATTCAGTAAAGCAAAACTTGCAAAACGTATGAATGGCGCCAAAACCCAGCACATCACCGCATTAACCGCGCATGCGCTAAGGCTTAGCACGCACTGCGATCTTTTTTCGCGCGATTTTTTTCCGCCTATTCTGCGACCTATGGAATTGTATGAAGTTGTTCGCATTGCGGTAAAGAAATCGTGCGCGAATTTTATTCGCCCGAATATTTTGGGCTCTATGAACAGGTAGAAGGAAACAAAATTCGCGCGAATAATAATCGCAGTGCGTGCTAAGTCCAAAGCGGGCATTGTCATAGACAATTTAAAATTGGAATCAAATCTTTTTATAATAGGTACTATAAAATGGCATTACAAAAAATATTGATGGCAACTCATTAGTGATTAACTTCTTGGATTTGTCCTGTATCGTAATAGAAAAAGAAAATGTTTTATAGAATTATTTTGTTAGAGAAATAGTGTTATAAGAAGATCTATTTTTAAATTTCGGTATTGTGTTTATAAAGTATGCCAATATGAACTTGTTTTGAATTTTATAATTCGAATATTACGATATGAGAGTAGATAAAGCTATTTTATCAACAGACTCTTGGCAAATGGATACAAGTTGTACAAAAAATCTGAAACGGGTTGCTCAAGGATCCACAAAATAGCGTTCAAGTAAAAGCACTATTTCAGTCTACATCAAGTCTACTGGTCAGGGACGGTTACCGTTACCAAAAAAATACCGGTAAAAGTACCCAAACATTTCGTTCCGTTACGTTAAATATTTAACGTTAAAAATAACGTTAATTCACAGTTTTTACCGGTATTTAAATAGCGATACTAATAACGTTATTTCGCTAAAATCTAGCAACGTCTGGTGCGACGTTGCCAAACCGAAACGTGTGCCGCGCGCTTTGCTTTCGCCGACGCTTCTAAGCGGAGCGGCAACAAAAATATGAATACGTGACGGCTCGCGCTCACGCGTTTCATTTTAATAATCATAACAAACATCGCGTACGTCGGACATACTTTTACTATCTCCGTGACCTTGAAGACTCAAACTATTCAGTGCTATGGGCCCTGGTGGGCTCAGGTCTGGGTAAGATTATCTATGCCTATGTCTACCGATCACATAGCAGTGATCTGAAGACAACCAGCTGTGCAGATGTGGCCCAGCAACTGTGCCCTTCCGTCCAATTAGTGCACTGACCATGCTGCACGAGAGATGCGAAATCTTTCGCTAGCGCTAAATCTCACCCAGCTGGTGCAGCGGGCTGGGTGCCTGATGTAGATTTCCATATGGCCAATTGCCTGGACCTTCTGCTGACAACAGATCCAGACCGATACTTAGTGTCGATAACCTTTGGGTAGTTCCGACCACTTTCCGCTGAAGTCTGTATCAGTCTACTCCCCGCCCGATCCCAGCCCGAGAGGCACCCGGCGCGTTTAGCGGTACAGGTCAACAGATTGGGATCGGATGCGATCTTTCTTCGCATGCTATCCTTGGCGGCCCACTTTCTTCTCTTCGGAATATCCATCGTCATGCGCAGACGCCGTGACTGACGTGTTGCGCCAGGGGATGGAGTACTACATTCCATTCTCTGACGTAGCGCTGTCTGCGTTGATCGACCATGGTTTGGTACCGAGTGCAACCGCGCAAATGTGGATAAACACAAGGCTTACCTGTTATGGGTAGACGCTCGAGTGCACAAGGCAAATGACGTAACTCAGAAGAAGAGAGCCTTCAACAGGGCTGCCAAATCCTGCAAAAAGGCGATGCGAAGGGCACGTTTTGACCATATTAGCAGAATCGAGAACAAACTAGCTTCATATCTTGCTGGTAGCAAAGCGTTTTGGTCCTGCTAAGTCGGATGTATCATACTTCTGTCGCCCCTCACTACCACCACTGCTAAGACCCGACGGTTCACTGGCCCACTCCGTCGAGGACAAGGCAAACTTGTTTGCATCCCTTTTTGCGGCATCGTCGCGTCTGAACTATGATGGCGCGCAGCCCCCTCCTTCTCCTGTTGGATGTTGGACGAGTCTGTTGGACATTCGCATCCATCAGAGGGAGGTCTGTAGGGTATTACGTGACCTTGACGTGAACAAAGCAAGTGGCCCCGATGGGATACCGACAATTGTATTAAAAATTGTATAAAGCGCAAGTTCAGACATGCATGGAATACTGGTCTCACCTCTGGGACGAATCTGCCAAATATCAACTCGATGCACTTGAGTCGATTGACAAACGGGCCAAGAGGCTTATCGGAAACGATAAGCCTCTAAGCCAGAGCCTTGAACATCGACGCTAAGTCGGAGTCGGGTTAGTCTGTCGGTTTTTTATCGGTTACATTTCGGGGAGTGTGCGATGGAACTACACAATCTGATTCCGCCTAGCCCTTTCCATCACCGGGCAACAAGACGTACGGCAATGCGTCACCGATACATGGTGGACATCCCACCCATAAGTACAAAGTGTTTTGCGAATACTTTCATTGTGAGCACAGCTAAGGAGTGGAATTCCCTGCCGGAGCCTTTTTTTCCTGATATCTACAACCTTGGGGGGTCTTTAAGTCAAGAGTGAATAGGTTGTTTCTAGGCAAGCGTGCTTCACCATCGACCACATTATTTATTTATTTATTATTTATTTATTAAAATCTCCCTTACAACTATCATTACAGGTACCTAATACCTAAAGCGACAGCGCGGTCTTAAAATTAACTTATTTACGATATAAAACTAAGAAAACGTAAAACGTCCTTCTACTACACATCTAACAAAAATAACTTATAAACTATGTTTCGTAAATATATAAAATATTTTAAATACAAAACAAAAACATATCTACTCTAATCTTCACTATAACATAAAATAAACAACAGTATTTTTGCGAATTCACTCAAATGGCATGTAAATACATCGATCTTGACGTGAAGATCGTTAAGAACCCGAATTGCGCGGGTCATTGGTGTTATGGCGAGAAGGTTGGTCCTGGCAACCGGCACGGCTAGCAGCGGCGGGCGTCGCCGCCTCCACACATAGCGGTCCGGTACACATAAACTCAGGTGCTGCAGCACTCCTGGGTTATGCTCAATGCCACGAAGTAACCTAACCAGATACGAATCACTTAACAGACGAGACAGTGGTCAAACACGAGCCTGTCGATAAATAAATAAAATAAAACCATGATGGCAATCTTCAGGAACTGGTGATTCCAATTGGGTTTGTGCTTTTGCAACATTTTTCATTTTTGCTCCGCTCCTATTGGTCGTGGCGTGATGTTATATAGCCTATAACCTTCCTCGATAAATGAACTATCCAACACAAAAAGAACTTTTCAATTCCAACCAGTATTTCCTGAGATTAGCGCGTTCAGGCAAACAAACAAACTCTCCAGCTTTATAATATTTGTATAGATACGTCGCTGGATGCAGCACAGAAACAATATTTTATACACGCTGAAGCTAGTCGTACTATTCGTACTAACACCAAAATATTTTACACCGGGATGCTACAGACTAGTAGTGTTTAAAGTAGCTATATGATAATAACTTGCTTAATGCTTTATGATTTATATTTTAAGCGCGTTATTTTACACGCTTTATTATAACGCGCTTTTTTATAAAGCACGGGCGCGGGGCGGGCACGAATAAAGCAAGCGCGGTGACTGTTAACTCGCAGCTCCTACCCTAGCGTTGAACTCGTTGGACAGACAGCATGTTTAAAATATAACATCGCTTTTATGAATTTATTACGATAAAATGGAACAGTAAAAATAAACAATGAACTTTCCTTCATACTTTCAGTTCTACTTCACTAATTTAAGTTCCATATTGGTAAATCACTATTTCTTTTAGACATTTTCGTCTGCTATACACACACACACACAAACAAAAGATTAAACAACAACACAATATCTCAATCAATCTTCCTTACTTACACAATATTATACTTAGTCAATGTTACGTGTCCTATCACTGTTTACAATAAAAAGCACGAAGAAAAATAGCGTAGGTATATTACGTGAGCCGCGCGGGATCTAAAATTACGCGCGCGACCGATAACAATCGCTAGCATGCAACGACTGGCCGCCGCGCCCGCTCGGCGCCCCAAGCTTATTGCTATATTTACGTTATTGCGTTGCGTGCGATTCGCGCGATACTGCGTTATAACGAATTAAGCAAATAGCGCATAGCGCCAAGTGAGTTCCACGATAGCGTTTGCTTTATGCTATTTATAATAAGCACGCTGCTTTAAGTTGCTTTACGTTATATTAGCCACCACTACTACAGACCGCCACCATTTGTAAATATTTTATAACCCAAAAGTATTATTATTCGGACCTATTTATAAAAACAATAGGCCTATATAGTAATAATATAACTTAATTTAATACTATCCAACCAATACTATTATCTTTATTATGCAAAATTCGGTCTATGCAAGGAATACACAATTGTTTTGATTATTCCACACATATTCTTTTTTTATAAAACCACAAAGTAACGAAGGCGCCTGAAAATTTTCAATGAAACTTATATAGACATTTACAGTAAACTACATTGCGCAGTAATATTTGAAGGCATGATATAACAAAAGAGTCAAAAACTTAAACAGTAATATAAATTTTGTTTTGATGCAAACAAATATGGTGTCATTTCCTCAGTTTTGACAATCTTCGTCCATATTATATTGCGAGACAAAGTAGTTAAATTACAACGATAATCGTATTATAACATTTGTACCGTAGTATTAGAGATGTTTTTGCAATGATGTAGGGTTTAATTAAGTTCTAACTGTGAACAATTAAATAGCTCCAATAATTCTTTTACTTCATTCTAATGCTAGTCTTATGATTTGTAATGCAATTAACATCTTCATTATCAATAATATTGCTAGTACAATGCTTCTGTAATGCGATTGGCAACTGCATTTACCACAATAATGCTAATATAATGCGCCTGTAATGCAATTAAACAACTCTTGTGAACTTATTTAGGATCTATGTAGGATCTAGAGCCGTATAAATTGTGAATAAATAAGCATTACAGTAGCAGTATAATAGTTTGTAATGCTACTATAGAACTAACTCAAAATACGATAACGATACAGAAATGCTGTAAGTCAGCCGTTATACTGCTTTGATGATTGGGATATTCATGTACTGAATCCATAACCCATGATACTCGTTTTTGCGTTGATGTGTGAGACACGCTGTATCTCTGCCCACTACAGCGTATCATACGTGTACCACGACCGTGATAGGAACGTATCAGACACGAAAAGCAACACGATACACTCTACTATGCCCACTGCAACGGAGCGACGGCGTTCTGCTCCCGTATGTACATCCCGTATGTTGCCCGTATGCAAACGTTTTTGTTTTACATAATATTTATGTTTCGGGTGTTGTAGATAAAGACTCATATTTACGTACACATTATATTAATCTTTCATCCTCCATTCTACAGCATATGTACGTGTACGCGCGTCTTGTTGAACTGGCAATTCACCCATATAAATGCCAGCCGCCTGCGCGCACCGGTTTGGCGACGTCGCGTGTCAAGCACTGAGCCTGTCAGCATCGGCAAAATATTCTCCCCGACAATTGTTGACGCTCCGTGCATGGAACGCGACGGTATTGTTCGGTGACGTATGGTCTAGTGGGAATAGTCTAATATGTTCGTTTCGCGCACAGATGGAGCCGCCGGCGAGCTCCGCGGGCGCGGGCACTGAGGGCACTGAGGCGCTGGAGCGTGAAGCGCGGAGAGTGATGGGAGCCTCGGGAGACGAGGTGCAGTTCAGTGTGGAGCACGCGCTGCCCGACCAGCCCTGCCTGTGGGCCGACAAGTACCGCCCCCGCAAGCCCCGATACTTCAACAGGTAACTATACGCTCGACATAGCTCCTGTGTGATGGGAGACGAGGTGCAGTTCAGTGTGGAGCACGCGCTGCCCGACCAGCCCTGCCTGTGGGCCGACAAGTACCGCCCCCGCAAGCCCCGATACTTCAACAGGTAACTATACGCTCGACATAGCTCCTGTGTGATGGGAGACGAGGTGCAGTTCAGTGTGGAGCACGCGCTGCCCGACCAGCCCTGCCTGTGGGCCGACAAGTACCGCCCCCGCAAGCCCCGATACTTCAACAGGTAACTATACGCTCGACATAGCTCCTGTGTGATGGGAGACGAGGTGCAGTTCAGTGTGGAGCACGCGCTGCCCGACCAGCCCTGCCTGTGGGCCGACAAGTACCGCCCCCGCAAGCCCCGATACTTCAACAGGTAACTATACGCTCGACATAGCTCCTGTGTGATGGGAGACGAGGTGCAGTTCAGTGTGGAGCACGCGCTGCCCGACCAGCCCTGCCTGTGGGCCGACAAGTACCGCCCCCGCAAGCCCCGATACTTCAACAGGTAACTATACGCTCGACATAGCTCCTGTGTGATGGGAGACGAGGTGCAGTTCAGTGTGGAGCACGCGCTGCCCGACCAGCCCTGCCTGTGGGCCGACAAGTACCGCCCCCGCAAGCCCCGATACTTCAACAGGTAACTATACGCTCGACATAGCTCCTGTGTGATGGGAGACGAGGTGCAGTTCAGTGTGGAGCACGCGCTGCCCGACCAGCCCTGCCTGTGGGCCGACAAGTACCGCCCCCGCAAGCCCCGATACTTCAACAGGTAACAAGGCCCACTATCTCCACAAATCACTAAATACGTTAAGCGCTAAACGTGTTTATGACTGTTGTATTAAGTCCGTCCCTTGGATTAGGTATCAAAAAATAATGGAGACGTATTTTTTCTTTGGTCTCATAAAAAAAAATTACGACGTTGAAATTTCGCGTGACGTCACGTTCTGTTACACTTTTTACCTAGAAGAAGGTCACAAGCCCCTCCTGGAGCCCAACTCTGACGTGCCAAAACTATCATGGTTCCACTGTGACAAGAGTATAATGCTATTCGTCCTGAATGCTACACTTTTGTCTCTCCCACAGTGGAATCATGATTATTTGAACCCATCCCTGGCGTAAGGCTCCTGAACTTTGATGCAACGCGCACCTTATTATATTTTTTTATTGATACCCACAAAACATCCCTATCTTTTGAAAATGACTGAAACAGAAGATAGAAAATAATGAATTTACTGTCTTAACAAGTACACAACAACAAACACAACAACAAGTAACAGGTTGTGGAGCACTGATGATCCCTTTTACCTTTTAACTAAGGTAATAACCTGAACACAACACACTCACTATAGTTCTCGCCAAACTTCTTAGCCGCCCTAAAGTTGGATACAATGGCTGCGCATTAATAAATCTCATATGAAAACAGCACCGATCACTGCCTTGCGCATCGGCAAGCCAACTTGGGCAGCCAAGAAGTTTGGCGAGAACTATACATTTTATTAAACAAAGTCCCGCCGCTCAAACTCTAAAACTACTGAACGGAATTTCATGCGGTTTTCACCATTAGACAGAGTGATTCACGAGGAACGTTTACTTGTATTGTAGTGTGTAAGACATATGTATGTATGTGGGCTCATGTATTCTAATGTACCAATGCGTATATAAACAATTGTAGCCGCGTGGGATATTTCATCGAAGACGCTGCCTAATCCATTTGAGATATAACAAGACAATGTATGGTGGAATTGTTCCTCTTTTATAGATCTACAGAAAAGTCTGCGATGACATAGATATATCTATCTTTTAAGAATAGCTTATATACCCATTCTAACTTTATTTTTAACTAGCTGTGCCCGCGGCTTCACTCCCGTTAACTGCCTATCCTACCCTACTTACCTACCTACCTGTACCTACCCTACTTACCTAGACCTACCTACCTTACTTACCTAGATCGAGCGTTCACTGCACAGAATACTATTTACTCTAGGGAGAAGAATATACTTCATACAAAAAAGTAAGGATTGATTTGCTGCGCGCCATCTAGTAGCACTCTAGAACACCACACCGAAACAAAAACATAACAAATAGTACATTACTGCAGCGGCCAGCAAAAGAGGCATTGATGGACGAACGTGTAAATGTGGGCCGAGGCGAAGCCGAGGCACACATACGTAAGTCCATCAATGCCTAGTTGTGGCCAAGGCTTGTATAGTGTGGCAGTGCGTGCTAAGCCTAACGCGGGAATAGGTAATTATTGTTGTTCGTTGTTCGTTATTGATTTTGAAAAGTAATTGTATTTGACAAAATGAGTTCTAGGTACTACTTAGTTTTAATTTCCGCGCATTATTTGAGAAAAAACTATTTTTCAAAAAAATACTGCCGGCTTCCAAATAAAAGCACTGCAAAGTGTATGTAATAATAACACTATGTGTAATAATAACTACTATTAATATTACTAATTTATAATTATTTACAAAACGGTAGTATTTAAAAAAGAAAGTTATTTTTATATTTCACTTTTTTGTTGTACCTAATAGGCAAGTTATTTAGTAAGGTACCTTATAATGCCAGAATAGATTACCCGAATATCATGAAACTTGAACATAGCCGGTGAAATGAGGGTGTGCCAAGGTACACATCTGTGAACCCCGTCCAGCGTACTGGCGTGATGTTATGTTATGAAATGGTATAAAAAATAAACAGACATGCGATTGCAGCAATCCCGAGAGATTTATCGTCATTTATTGAAGAGTTCTATTGTATTTCTCTGAAGTTCTACATCAATCTTCACCAAATTAAAATGGGACCAATTCGGGCACATACTCTTTTAAACAAAAAAAAATTCAAAATCAGTCCACAATTGACGGAGATATCGGCAAACATAAACAAAAAAAAACATAATGTCGAACATAGAACCTCCTCTTTTTTGGAAAGTCGGTTAAATAACACATTTCCATAGGGACTCGAACTCATTCGTCACTCGTTTATCATTTGGCTATTCAGACGAACAATAGCGGCAGCAAAATTACGAACCACATTGCACGCACGTCAACGTCATTATTGACATTAGTAGTATGATTAGAGACCTAAAATCTCATAAAACGTAAATTTTTAGTCTCGTGCATTAGGTCCCGAATTACTATTTTTACTCTAGCCACACTTGAAATAGCCCTTGAAGGTATATCGTTGATTCGACATAGAGAGTTGACCCCCCTGGTTCGCTGCGTCCCCGCAGAGGGTGCGGCAGGCAGGTGTTAAGGACCCTAACTACCTACCATTTTTTTTCTATGGTCATTCTGCCGCGGAAAATCTTAATGCCGTCATTCAGAAAATGACGCGAAATGCACAACGCCATCTATCGAAGCCAGGGGCGGCCTTAACCGCTGCGAGGCTCCGGGCGGCGAGGCCCTTGTCCTTTTTGCAATGTATGTCATGCAATGATAATAGAAGAGAAATGCAAAAGTTGGCACTTATTATTATTAATACTTTACTATATGAAATACTATGAGTATCTGTTTGCTAAAGATAAAATAAAAAGCTCCAGTCGTAAGCTTTTTGGGTTATCGCGCGAGACCCCGGGCGATTGCCCTGCTCGCCACCCCCTCAAGCCGCCACTGTGGAGTTCAACAGTCCGAGTATCTGAATTGCGTATGTTGCGATATTTTACTTCTTGAACACTAAACATTAAATTCATCTAACTTTTGATTAAGTGAACCGATTGCGATGAAACAAAAACTAAGTAATACTTCAAGTTACGCACAATGTTATCTATACAAGTTATCTACATTGGTTTCGTAGATTTTACGTGATGCGTGCACAAATGAACATGCAAAAAATCCAAGAATGCTGGCAATGGGTTCTGTTGGTTCTCCTCCAACACCCTAGCCAATGATATTCAAATAAAATAACTAATAATTAACTTTAATTTTTATTTGAATATCATTGACCCTAGCTATTTTTTTTTAATATTTTAGATGTACAAAAACTCGTGGCTAAATAATAACAGCCGCACGGGTCGATCTTCAAGGTTAAGCAACGCTTGACGAGGTCGGGCCGTGGATGGGTGACCATTTCAACATACCGAGTTTCCTCCGTGCCTCGGAAAGCACGTTAAGCCGTTGGTCCCGGCTGTCATTTGAAGATCTTTGACAGTCGTTACGAGTAGTCAGAAGCTTGAGATCTGACACCAGTCTAACCAAGGGGTACCGCTGTTACCCAGTTACTGGGTTGTGGAGGTCAGATAGGCAGTCGCTCCATGTAAAACACTGGTACTCAGCTGAATCCGGTTAGACTGGAAGCCGACCCCAATATAGTTGGGAAAAGGCTAGGCAGATGAAGATTTTAGATGTACAAAAACGACTTTACTACAGATTTATTATATGTATCGATGGTCACGTACAATGCGGTAATTGGAAAGCTATTTAGACGGATACAGTATTAATCCTTATCACGTTAGTTACCTTATTATGATAATCCTTTATACCATACAATTTAAATGGATATCTTAGTAGTATAGAAAAATAAAAATTAGCGCGCGAAAATTAAGTCAAGCGCGGGTCTCACACCGATGTTTGGACATTGAGTTAAATGTACTACGTACTAGAGAAGCTATTATAATGTAAGTCTGAAATAGCCAAGTCAGAGGCCTGTGGGGTTTCCCAGAGGCGGCTTAATTAACTCGGACACCAGAGGTGGCCACACCTCACACAAAAAGAAAGAAGACTAGAGAAGCTATTTCAAACAAAAGATTGCGTGTAATTCGGTGACAGCGGGGCAAGCAGGGGGAGGGGGGTTATATTCTCACAGATAAACAATCAATGCACGCAGATGAACTTTTTCTTACTCTTTGACATTTACACAAACATGGCCGCCCTCCCGCCTCCGCAGTGACGCGACGTCACGAGATACAATAAATTGATAAAATATAATTAAATTAAGCGTGTTTTCAACTTACTGTTGAAAACTCATTTCTTGATTTTTATTTATCGATTTGTTTGATCAATATCTCAATACACACGAAGTCATTTTATAAGAAACAAAACTTAGTACTCAAACGTGTCACGTTGCAGCCAGCGCTTGCCACAGGCTAAGTGAGCTGGAGTGCGCGCGCTCTAACGGGTGTTACAAACAATTGAGTTGAGGAGTCTCCTCTAGTACGTAGTACATTTAACTCAATTTACTGTATTTGGACTCGCTGATGCGACTCTACGACAGAAAAAACATGTAGGCATAATATGCTCTACTATCCGTGCGAATCCGGCAGGCTTATTAGCAAAACGATAGCGATTTTTGCTCAATAATTGCTCTTCAAAGCAGACGTTTTGGAGTTTTTAGAAATAAGTGCGTTTGAGAAACAGCCAGCGATTGGCAAACGATTGTGAAGGACCTACCATACCTACACTGTAGGTAATTCCTACAGTGTAGGTATGTAAAAAAAATTGAGCATTCCTAGTGCCCTAGCGGTACTCTGGTGGCGCATGAGTTACAGATTTTAGAATAAAATCTTTATACCATTCCCCCTCTAAAAAGCTTATATATACTTATATATAATAAAAGAAAAAGCACTTTTTTCTACTTCGGTTTCGTTATATTTGAATTACAAAATTGACAGCGGTTTCAATACGATACCCTTAACGACATCGGGTTGCATTATGCGAATCGGCATACATTCTAAAACACAAACAGACATTCTGATCATACAGCCAGGTACCTATAATATTACTTCGAAATCGAGACAATGTAAATGATGTTTTTAAAAATGGAACAAGCTTAGAATAATGATTTTGGTTTTGGTCTTGGATGTTTAGTGAATACATATACATCACTAAACATCCAAGACTAAAACCAAAATCTATGTGATGTAATGTTTAATTAATTATAATTATGTAACGTAACGGAGGTGGTCACCTAGCTCAGCTTCAATTTACAAAAAATGTGAAACTGTGGTTTCTCAATTTTTGTACATTTTGAAGGATATTCCTTATACTTCTCGCTTAAATCTTGCTTTTTCTCGTAGTCATGGTATAAAATATAGTATGCAACTCTTGAATAAAACGGATTTATATCGAGGGCCATGAATCACTCGCGTCGCTCAGGATTCTACCACTTGAATCACTCGCTATGCTCGTGATTCAATCATCATGAATCACTCCCTACGGTAGTGATTCAGTCGTTAGAATCCTTCACTTGCTCGTGATTCATCTATGGCCCTCGCTTTAAATCCGTCCTTTATTCACTAGTTGCATAAATAGCTATTATAAAATTGAATTTTGGTCTTTTGAACAAAAAAGTACTTTCAAAATGTTCGTTAAAAAGCTTTTTAACAAAAAATACAACCGACTTCCATATAAAAATACTACAAAGTGAAAAATAACTTCTATTTCGGAAGTCGGTGTTCCTGTTTTGGTTTCTTCGTTTTTTGACACCGACGTCCGAAATCCGAAAAAGAATCATCGACACCGGTTGACCCAGTAAAAGTTCTGAGGTACTACACATAAAATATAAAATACAGTCGAATTGATAACCTCCTCCTTTTTGCGAAGTCGGTTAATAAATTGTCTATCCATTAGTGTTAGTACAAACATAAATTAATGAACACTTTACGAGGAGATGCATGCTATCAATCATTATTTCTCATTTTTATGATTTATTAGAAGGAGATTACCTAGTGAAACTGAAACATATACTTCTTAAAAAAAAAACTACCATTTTGGAATCAATATTATGTAGAAATTTAATGTATTTTTATTAGTTGATATTTCTTTTTAAATAACGAGTAGATAGCTCCTAAAAACTGCCGGCGCCTTAAGTAAGAAGCCTGCGGGGCGGGTCGGGGTTCACTATATTTTGGTCATTCAAGTAGAAATTTTCAGGCATATTTATTTATAGGTTGAGACGAGGTATTACTACTCGTCAAGCTAAGGCGAGCTTTTTTGTAAATATTTGATTAAAGGATCTTGTAAAAAGATTTTAACGATTCTTCAATCGTCAGGTAACTTTATCAGTTAAAAGTTATCTGTCATTTGGAAAATCGGCCCTAAATATAATTAGGAACAAGCTGCAACCTAGTTACATTTACTCATATAATGTTGTGTTCACCTTGCAGAGTGCACACGGGCTTCGAGTGGAACAAGTACAACCAGACGCACTACGACATGGACAACCCGCCGCCCAAGATCGTGCAGGGCTACAAGTTCAACATCTTCTACCCCGACCTCATCGACAAGAACGCCACGCCCGAGTTCTCACTGGTCAGTATTGTTAAACCGTATTTACAACACGCTCAAAATAACTGCATATCCACTGTCAGCGACCCCACTCCCCCCATCCCTCCCCCCCCGCGTCTCGTGCACCCATAGCGAGTGTCGAACGTCAGAGTGACGTCACAGAGCCCAGTGCACACTTATTTTGACCTGGTAGTATTGTTCTGTGTGTATAGGAGCACTACCACACCTGCCTGTATTGAACGAATTGATTCAGAATCGCACTTACCTAATTTAATATTCAAACAATGGAGTAAAACTGCACAATGGAATTCAAATTTACATTGTCAGAAAAACATACAACGGTCTAGTTTCAACTGGATATTGACAGTTGTACAAAAATAAACCATTATTATCCCGATCGTAGCAAGTGGCGTTCTGTAGTTTCTGCCTACCCCCATGGGAAGGAAAGGTGTGAGTTTATGTATGTATGTACACCGACACCCGTGGCAGACCAAGAGCTAAGCATAAAATAACCTAACTTACCTCTTGGTCTGCAACTTGGTTTGAATGTCATTGGGTAATGTTGAAGAGGTGACTGATTGCTTAGTTTGTTGTCGTGTTCAGAAAGCGTGTCCCGAGAACCCCGACTTCGCCGTGCTGCGCTTCCACGCCGGGCCGCCCTACGAGGACATCGCCTTCAAGATCGTCAACCGCGAGTGGGAGTACTCCTACAAGCGCGGCTTCCGCTGCCACTTCCACAACAACATCTTCCAGCTGTGGTTCCACTTCAAGCGATACCGCTACCGCCGCTAGCGCGCGGCTGCTGGACCCTTTCGATCTACATTCATGTATTATTGTGGCCAAAGCTGTGATGAAATAAAGAATCTTTCACTTAAAATGTATTACTTCTTTCCTGTAGTAGTAGTAGGCCACCAGTATAGCGGGAACAGGGTCCAAGCCATCGGTGGATAGGGAGAGAGTTAAGTTATTGGTTGCGGTTCATTTATTTATTTAATAATTAATGTACAAACAGTATAATACATAAAGACAACACATCAAGACAGTAGAGTACAAGGGCACTGCTTATTTCTTAAGAAACTTCTTTCATCTAAAAAGGAAAAATTAAAAAGAAATTTAGACGATATTGTGTGAGAACAGGAAGAGAAGAAAAAAGAACGACCTAAACTAAGATATAAAAATATGCCCACACAAATAGTGTAATGGTCATAGACTAACTATTTATAATGGTGGATATATACAAATATAAATACATCATTGTAACATATATAGATACTTAATATATATAAAGATCAGACTTCGCCTTGCATGTGATTTACCCCCAGTTTCCCAGTTCTAAATTATTGGAGAACTAATGTGACAAATTGTCAAGCACGCGTTATCTGCTGTGATTGGTTGAATGAATTTTCAACAGCCAATGGCAGCAGATAACGCGTTCTTGACAATTTGTCACATTAATTTTCCAATAATTTAGAGCTGGGAAACTGGGGGTTAGCCGTTGACTGACACAACTAACGGTACAATGATTGCTTAGTCAATCTACAAGCCACATATGCACACTATAGGTGCACTTCAGCATTACCCTCCATGAATATAGGCATGATTTATTTATGATGTTATTTTATGGGATTTATTTTTATCAACTAATATTAATAAGTTTTGATTTGATTGATTTTTTTCAATAAATACAAAAAATATACTTTTTTATTATACTAGGCCATTGCGTTAATAATGTACTACGCTGTACGCACTACACATTATCTCAATGTACTATGCTGTTTGTCAGCTTGCCTCACCTTCAAAAAATTTAAACAGCAAACAACAAAAATATCTGCTATATAGTCTGCCTTTTTCTGAAACGATGGCAGACCTTTACCCTTTACCCAGCTGCCATTTCTCACAAATTTTGTTTTTGAAGTAATATCTTCACAAGGGTGTAGAAAATATTGATTGATATAAGCATGGATATTAGTTTGTCTTGACACATATGCCTCTGATGCAATGACAATATTTGCCCACTTATTTACTCATTTTTAAACACTTTCGTCACCGACTTCGTCCCCGTCGTGGGACGAACGGGAATTTATAAAAATAATATTGGTTTACCCAACATTCTCTCCCAGTAGCCTTAAATTAGACGGTTGGGTTACGAATTCTATGGAAAACTACTGATGTAAGTACATTTTTGTTAAAAATATCATTAGATAGCCTACACAGTTAATTCTATTTTGTCTCATGTCTTATTAATTTATGCTAATAATGTACCATGTTTGTATTCTATTTTATTATGCACATATTATTAAATATAATTCTAAATTATATTACTAAGTGTGTAATTATTGACTTCTGTTTTTTAGATGATGTCACAAGAAGCGCATCTAGTAGTACAGGAAGCTGTTTACAATATATACAAAGAAAAGGTGGAATCATGCTTCTGAGTGCTGGATATTATTTTTTGAGGAAAAGGCAATATAAATGCGGAGCTGTTGTATGGGAATGCCATCTTAGAAGGAAGAATAAGTGCGGGGGGACCTTAACTATAAAAGGAAGTTTTTTTTTGCTTCTATTTTCATTCAAAATCAGGAAATGGATAAATAAATTATACACGTTTATTGCAGAATAAATGGCTGATTTTTATTTTAAAATTTGTTTTTTTTGCCAACCAGTCTGAAATTATTTGATGGGACCAAGAGGATTAAAAAAATAATTAATATTTTATCTGACGATCGGAAAAAAATTTAGGAATTCCCGTTCGTCCCACGAGGGGGACGAAGTCGGTGGGACGAACGGGAATATACGACTTTGTTGAGTGTTCCTGTTCTTAGCTTTGTTTGATGAAAATCGGCTTAGTGTTAATTTTTTGGATTAGAAATTTTGGTCTTTGAATCTGGGTAGGGTATATTGGCATAAATTGTGTTATAATTACAGGTCTAGCGCCTAACTGTGTCAGTTCCTGAGGTATGGGAGCGGTACGGGAGGGGTGACAAGTGACGTGGCATGACGTGTCCTGTCTCGCTATACACGTGATACATTTTAATGCAGATATATCTTACGATATGCTTATGATATTTACGAGCGTGTACCTAAGTCAAATTGATTAATATACCGGCGTAAAAAACCGGACAAGTGCGAGTCGGACTCGCCTACCAAGGGTACAAATTTGTAAGTAAATATTATAAATAGGTAGTTCTGGAATCGAGTCTCGCAGTTTTCTCCAAGCTTATTAATAAGTAATAAAAAGAATATAGTAATTAAATAAATAACGTGTGGCTATATAATAATATTTTTTTAATATTATTATTTCCTACAGAAATTCTAAATTAGATTAATCTGAATCCATATCGCCGTCTTTACCCGAATCACTATATGTATGGCTCGAATCACTTTCATTATCTGATTCCCCATCTCGTAAATTTATAATAAATTGAAACATGATCTCGTCACTAAGATTGCCCTGTAGCCTTGGCAACCGTTTTATGTATGTTAATGTTATCTTTAAAGAAAAACTGTTTTTTTTTTGTTTTAAAATATAACTTGTTAAAATAAAACAAGTTGTTTATAACAACTTGTTTGGTTTGAGACCATATTGGAGGACTCATCTTTGGTTGCGCATACCGTGTGCGTTTTACTTGAAGCGACCTGTCCAATTAACACGTGTTGACGACAGCAAGCCTGACGCCCAACTGAAGTTACGCGTCGTTTGACGTTTCGTAAACACACCCCTCCCATACCGCTGCCATACCTCAGGAACTGACACAGTTAGGCGCTAGACCTGTAATTACTACTAGACAAATTATGTAGCTAAAAAAATATGGGTTAATAAGTCTCAGGGGTTCTATATCTATTCTGTATCTTGTTATTTTTAAAATGCAGCTCAGTGTTAATTTCAAAATGCATTCTAAATTTACTGTCAGTTCAATGGATGGGGTTGATGAGTGTAATTCATTATAAATTAAATTTATAAACTCTTGTTTTAATATTTATAATTATACTTGTCTAGAAACATCTTTACAAATTGAAACTATTCAGTGAAATAGAGCACAAAAAGATGATTTTCCCATATTACGTAACTGAAACTACAATCCTGATAAAATTCAACAAATCAAGCTTTTGTAAATTTTATTAACATCAATTACATAAACAACCTATTTGTTGGAGACATTATCAAGTTTATTACTGTTTTGGTTTGTCCTCGGCTGGGTTAACAACTTCTTCTGAAGCAGGATTACTGCGGAAGTTCGGGAACTGTTCCCATGGAGCACTAAGCTCAAAGCGCCTGAATTCTTGCGCCAGCTCCAAAGGCTCTACCACCACACGCTTCTGTTCATCATCATAGCGCACTTCAACATATCCACTGAGTGGGAAGTCCTTCCTGAAGGGATGACCCTCAAACCCATAATCTGTCAAAATTCTTCTCAAATCAGGATGGTTAGCAAAGAAGACACCATACATATCCCATATTTCTCTTTCGTACCAATTTGCAGCTTTAAAGACGTCGTTAGCAGAATCAACAGGAGTCAACTCATCAGTGTATGTCTTGACTCTGATTCTAGCATTGTATCGCAGTGACAGTAAGTTGTATATGATCTCAAACCTGTTGGGTCGGTTGGGCACGTCCATGCCGGCGATATCCACGAGGTTCGTGAATTGTGCGCTGTGATTATCCTTCAAAAACTGCAGAACTGGAATGACACCTTCAGGAGGAATTAGAACTTCCAATTCGTTACCCGCCGTTAGTTGCACTTTTTGTACGTATTTAGGCAAACATTCAGCGACGTATTTCCCAAAATCTACCAAATGAGTCTTCTGGAGAGGATCCACTTTAGCCACTGTTGGTCGAGTCTCCGTTTGAGGAGCAGCCTGGTCGGCTTTTGTAGCTACACGCAGGATAACCGGAGTCTTGGCATTGTTTAAAATGTTGCGCCCCAAACTGCATCCAGCACTGATGGTGCGTTTAAGTAGGAACGACATCTCGTTCGTTCTGTATTTCCAAAATAAACTTACGTAATTCGACTATTGAACGACCCGACCACACTCCAGCACCAAAACAAGGTACTTCAATATAGACACTAGACACTTAGACAGACAGACAGTGACACTGACATTTACTTGACAGACATTTATCACAAAATAGCATTGAGCTAGGAAAAACATGGAGGCGCCTTAAACATACATTAGCTTATACAAATATGAGTGAAATACGATACATAATGTGAAACATCATTTTGTCTCATTTCTTCTAATGTAGTAATCGTATTTGACAAAAGAGACGACAATATTTCATTTGTTGCTCATTATGGCTACATTTTGTTATGACGTAGTGACAGCTGTCAGTACGTGCCATTCATATTAGTTGCCGAAATTTGTGGTTGTGTTCGTGGTAGTCCTGCTGTCAAATGGTTGTTTACTTTTTGTATTATTAATGTGTGTTCCGTGATTAACACAACCATAGCATCGGCAGCCATTTTAAGTGCCGTTTTAAGGTTTAGGTAGGCACGTTTTTTTTGTAGGTATTTCGAGTCCATACTATTTAATAGGTTTATGCAAAATAGCATTAAGCTAGAAATCATAGACCAATTATATAGTATATGCATATATATATGCTAGAAATAGTGTCGATGCCAAACATTGAGCTAGAAAAAACATGGAGGCGCCCTATTATTCTATACATACATTAGCTTATACAAATATGAGTGAAATACGATACAGAATGTGAAACATCATTTTGTCTTATTTCTTCTAATGTAGTAATCGTATTTGACAAAAGAGACAACAATATTTCAGTTGTTGCTCATTATGGCAACATTTTGTTTTGGCGTAGTGACAGTTGTCAGTACGTGCCATATTCGCCATAATAATTGCCGAAATTTGTGTTTGTGTTCGTGGTAGTCCTGCTGTCAAATGGTTGTTTACTTTTTGTATTATTAATGAGTGTGTGTTCCGTGATTAACACAACCATAGCATCGGCAGCCATTTTAAGTGCCATTTTATGGTTTAAGTAGGCACGTTTTTTTGTAGGTATATCGAGTCCATACTATTTATTAGGACTATGATGCCAAATGCCACAGAGCACAGACTAAATAGAATTTCGAGACACGCAGCGCCTTCAACATTTCAGCCATATTTTATGTAGACATAGTCCTGACCCAATCTTCGTCACATCGAATGGGTTTGTGCTTCTTGCATCCAGCGATTTCCCACGGACTTCACCAGGCCATCATGTCTAAAGAGGGACGTTGGACGATCGATCTGCCGTCCTCAAACTACGTATTCTTTCTGAGACAGAGACATGAGGTTACGAAATTATATTTCTGAGTCACTTCGCTCTAACAATTTTTTCCAACTATGTTGCAGTCAGCTTCGACTTTTTAACATATAGGCAACTGAATACTAGTATTTTACGTGCTTGCCTATAGCTATGCTATCTTGCGCCCACGACCCAGTTACAAGTGGAATTTTATCATTGTAGTGTATTTAGAATTTATGTATGGACACTTCTATCATTATTTTAATTAGCTCATCATATCATATCAGCCGAAAGACGTCCCCCAAATGTCGCCACTTTGACCGGTCCCGTGCGTCTCGTAACCAGCGGATCCCCGCAACCTTCACCAGATCGTCGCTCGACCCGGTGGTAGGCTTTCCACACAACGTCTTCCGGTTCGCGGTTTTAATTAGCTATTAAACTTAATTTACTGATGAAATATCGCACTTTTTTCTTTTGTATAGGTTTTTTATAAACTATTTCTTATCCTCTTGAATGCCAATTAGCAGACACAATAGAAAAACAATTGTTTTAATTACCATAATATGCCCCTTTTAGCGCTCAAACGCTTTTAAAATTCTGATGTTGCCGAGTTCGAATCTACCCTCACATTTTATCTAGCAGCTTGAGTTTTTTAGATACAAGTACCTCCTAAAATTTCACTTATTAGTGGACAAACTGCTATGAAACGGAGAAGTAATTGAGCAGATTTTGGAATTCATTTGCGATGTCTTCGTCAGGAAGTACTTGTGTAAGCAATCCGAAACGTTATTATTTTTATTTGTGGCGAATACAGATTTCAAGAATCTCGCCTGTCGGTTAAATAAATGTGACTTTAAAAAACAAACCCAAGTTGACTTTTGGGAAGCCATTAGCCACTAAATTAATACTAAGCCCTGGATCTGTACTGTGTTGCGTAAAAGCTGTGTGGCGTCTTTGTGTTTCATTTCAATACTCGGTCAAAAAGATGAATGTTGTGGTATTTTGAATTATAATGTTGTCTAGGTTAGGTAGGTAGGTAGGTACTATAAAATTTTGATAAATTAGTATTACCTACATAAACCCTAGTTTGATTTCGAGTAAGAAGTGTTCGTATAGGTGGATCCGAAGGGAGGCACGTGGCTCCCAGACAATGCCTCGCGCAAGCCGAGGCGCGTGCCTCGTGCAAGATGGTAGACAATGGTTGTGTTTGTCTCTTTTTTTTCATAGTTTTTCTTTAAGTAAGCACGTAATACCTGACACTTTCTTTTTCGTCTAATATATGTTTTGTTTAGAAATAAACAGTCTCTGCTATAGATACTTAACTTATTATATAAATACATTTATCAGTACTAGATCTGTGCCACTGTCATTAAGATATTATCAAGTTTAGTTTTGGCGCGATCCAATGATATTCAAATGAACAGATATGTTATGAGCGCGCGCATTGTGAAGACTCGAATAGGTCACAATTGTGACCTTTAGTCTAGTTTATGTCACGCATGGCGAAGAGCGATAGGCTTTGTTGAATCAAAACAAATTTAAAGAAATGCCATCGGGTGTATTTAGAAATTGTACCAATTATGATACCAAAGTACATAAAACAGAAGGGATCTCATACCATATGTAAGTACGCAATACGCCTCAATTTACTAATTTATTTCATTTTTTTCTAATATTCTGATATTTGGAGGTTAGAAAAAGATAACAACATTGGTGCTCAGAATAATGTTTGTTTACATACACACGCAAGTGACAAACACTAGCTGTCTCTTTTTTTCTTGTTGGTTTTATCAAGCCATCCCTTTCGACTTGTAGTGAAATGTCAGATGAATGAAAAGTGTGTATGTGTGCTGCCGTTGCTGCGCGGAACACTTTTTCAATTGTTTTGTGAGTGTATAACGTATCTGTTTATTTGAATATCATTGGCGCGATCTACAAATTTTCTCAAATGACGGTCAGTGTGTCGTCTTAGGGGCAAATTATTTCTACTTTTTTTTAGGGATTCTTTATAATTATTTAAAGAGTGGACGTGTATTCGTACAAAGAGTAACTTATTAGTCATTGTAAGAGTACACTTCCACTCTTTTGTAAATTTTCTGTGCATTCACATGTTGTAGGTATATATTGTTGAGATTAATAATAGCTAGCACAAATACTACATAATGATATGAAAGTTTAAGTTTTTGTTATGCTCTCGTACGGCTGTACAAATAGTATCGATATTTTTGTCTGAACTGTCATAGCTCTATCAGCGAACGTTTAATTTATTTCACTAATTAGAATGGTTTAAATGAAACTATACTTCCTCGACGTATTTAGAATTCAGATTCCTATATTCGAGACAGCCTATGGAAGGAATTCCCCGCACAATAATT
The DNA here is from genome assembly GCA_964057195.1 of Orthosia cruda. NCBI lineage: Eukaryota > Metazoa > Arthropoda > Insecta > Lepidoptera > Noctuidae > Orthosia > Orthosia cruda. Next base: position 1,482,208 of record OZ059835.1, on the reverse strand, counting down.
GCAGTATGCTAGTCGATAACTCACATGTGGAATGTTATCCTTTGATTATTTCCTGATGAAACCATTGAGATAATATGTAGTGCGTAGTACATTATTACCTCAATGGATGAAACGCCCATTCTACGATTCATAAAGATTATTCAACAAAATTCTTCCTTTTAAAAACGAAAACAACGCGTGTAAACAGCGAAATACTTTAATAAGAGCTGTCGGGCGAGCACGGCCTACTGTGTCAGGCTTGAGTCACACATTTTTATCACAGTTTAGGAGCAAAACCGTGAAAAATTGCGTGACTCAAGACTATCACAGAGGCCGTGCTCTCCCGGCTGGTATCCGAAAGACTACCAATAGGGTACTTTCGGTAGTGAAAAGAAATATATCACGTGACCTTAAATACGAGCCACCATGGCGTGTCGTCATAGAGGCAAAACTGTTAGTTGTCATCTGTCAGTTCAGTATAAACAGCTATCAACAATAAAAAAAATATGTCAGTGTCTAGCGCGGGACTACCAACGCCAATCGCTTCCATATTTGGTAGATAATTACTACTCAATTGGTACTAATAGTTAGTACTTGAACAACAAAATTGGTACCTTAATTAATTTCCAAGAAAATTTACTTTGTGCGTAACTAGAAAAAAAAATTGGACCTTAATAGACGAGATAAAATGAGTACCTAACCTTTTTTATCTACTTACGTTATTAGCAACATATTGTTACTGCAGTAAATTAGGTTTTTAATACTTAGGCACTGCTTGCAATAACGGTAAATTAGTAGTAAAGAAATATATAAGAAATACCTATCGCTCTTTTATGATATTCATATAACAACACAGAAAGTAGGTACTTAAAAATAATACAGAAAAATAATTATTCGCATACCTACCTACCAAAGTCATTAACAAAGCTATCACAGGTAATGGGGGTTAAAATTTCCTTTATGGGCCGCTGATTTATGGCACGGGGGGAACGGGGGAGGGTGGGGGGAGGGGTTTTATCCCCCCCTTACCATCCCCACCACTCGGAGCCCCATGGTTATGGAGATATCCATGGTTAAAGTTTTTAGGTTAGAATCAAAATTTCTATCAAAGTCCATCGATTTTTGGGGCGGGAAGGGGGGTAGGGAAGTGGGGGGTAGTGGGGCTACCCCACTGTACCATCCCAACCCCGCGGAACTCCATGGTTAAGGAGATATTCATGGTTAAAGTTTTTACAATTACTATTTAACAACAATATCGACGGAGCCCCGCTGCGCGGGGCTCCTATTTCTGTCTGAAGGGTCTAAAGTAACCTAACCGTGTCGGGGTGCCCTAAGCTCCCGAGCTCGCTTCGCTCGCTCCTGGACCAATTCTCATATTTTACCTCACGAAAAACATACAAAAAAACATAAAATTTCCGAGTCTTGAAAATTTGTAAAAAGCTTTCTATTTATGAGTACAACCTATAAAAAAAAAATGAACTTCCAAATCAACGGCCCATAATGGAAATTTTATCCGTAATGGGTAACGATAGGTTATTTTTTGAAGCAGAAACAGTTTTTATTAAAATTATAGATATTGAACTGTTGTTATTACTATTTTATGTGCACGAGTGTACATCTCCTAAACAGCTCCTCCCCAATACCATTGACAACTATATTTGGCCGGGTTATACGCTTCGATTTAGTATAGAAAATAATAAAAGCCATTTTTTTTTTGGATCACTAGGTTAGATTAAAACGGGCTGTTTTCTACAACTCCACGACCAAGCGCGTATTTTGCGTACTTGGATCACTGTAATTTCTTTAGGATTACTAATTTTTGTATAAATTTGGCAAGAAATCAAAGATTTTTTATTAGGGTAATCTTGCAATGAAAATTTAACACCGTGACTACCGCCACCCCACCAATGACATTGTATGTCTCGTAAACTAATGGAGTAGTAATTTAAAATTTTGGGTAATAATTTTATCTTGCAGGTTATTCATTTTGGGTACTAATTTTATCTTGCAAGTTATTCATTTTCTATGTAGGTTTGAGGAAAGCAACAAGCTCCTCGCGGCCGCGACTTACAAGTTGTTCGTCGTGAGTTCGAACCGCATGGGACTTTACTTTGTGTAAATTATATCATCACCACTGCTCTCAAAACGGTGAAGGAAAACATCGTGAGGAAACCGGCATGTCCTAGAACCAAAAAAATTAAATCATGTGACATCCACCAACCCGCACTGGGCCCACTTGGTGGATTACGGCCCATTCCCTCTCACAGAGAGGAGGCCTGTGTTCCAGCAGTGGGTACATTAAAAAGGCTGATGATGATAATGATTAACTAACAAAATAATATGGAAGCGATTGGCGTTGGTGGTCCGGCGGTAGTCACAGACATCAAAATTTTTTAATGAGTGCCGGTCGTCACGAAAGTTTTGTATACATACCAGTATTACGTCGTCAAAATGGCAGACACCGTTTTTGCGGGAATGAAATAGTTTTAAATTTTAATGTGTTTTTATGGTAAGAAAGCGTGTTTATTTTGCCCAAATATGTAATTGTTGTGGATTGTTATTAGGAAATAAAAATTGTTAACTAATTTTTCAAACCCTAGAAATAGAGTTTGGGTAGTTTGGTCTTTGGGTGTTAGAATACCCTATTGTGAATCAAGTTGTCACACTCTAGATATTCAAGATGGTAGCGGTTGTATATGTCTGTCTCTTTTTTTTTTCATAGAGTTTTCTTTATGCAAGAACGAAAGATCAAAGACCTGACACTGACACTACAAGTTTATTTTTCTTCATAGATTCCGTGTCTATACTATTCTCACAGACTACTTAGAGATAGAGATACAGTTTTCTACTCTTTGATTGACTTGAGGTTGAGGCATAGCACGCACTGCGATTTTTAATCGCGCGAATTTTTTTCCGCGCGTTCTGTGGCCTATGGAGTTGTATGAAGCTGCACGCACTGCGGAAAAAAAATCGCACTCAAATAGTACTAAAAAATTCGCGCGGAAAATAATTCGCGCGAATCAAAATCGCTGTGCGTGCTATGCCTGAGCTTTTTGGTTTTTGAGTAAAATGTAAAATAAAATCAAAATGGTAGGCCTAACGTATTGTGATTGTGATGGTATTGTGTCAAACAATAACAAACAGTTCTAAATTCTTTATATACTGCTTAGTCTAGCATAGACTACTATTAATAAAGCCTTGCGTGTGCGAATTGTGTATTTCGCTAGTATTAGTAGTAGTCCATCCATAGTCCCCATAGTGTGGTATTTATTTTCTGTGTATAAAGTACTCTGTGTTCGTGTTAGCAAAGATGGGAGAAGAACTAATAAAAGAGGTGAAAATAAGATTGCGCTCCCTGGTGGTGTCGAGTCCGACGCAAATGGATTCGCGCAGTTTGATGCGAGACTATGTAAAGCTGTTGGGTACACAAATTCCGTTAGGCAAGTTGGGGTATAGGGACTTCGTCACATTCCTTAGGGAGCGATGTCGCGACAGCTTCCTGGTAAGTCCTGCTGATTAACTTAATATGAATCTATCTTTTGTTGTACTTATGACAGAATATCACTTAGCCATTTACAGGGAAAACCAATGTATGTAAACTGTACCAAACTTTTTTCTTAGTCTGCATGGTATTTTTAAGTCTTTCAAGAAATTCTCGCGTCTTACGTGTACATGTTTTTGTATGTTTTCAGTTATCGGGTCCTTCATCAAACCCTATACTGACTGTGATTGTGCCGGACTCATCAAAACACATTGATAATTTTGTACAGAGATCAAAATTACCATCTACAGCAAAAGTGTAAGCATTTAAGAAACATACCTTGAATAATTTAAAGAAAAATAAATATCATCATTAATTTATTTAATAAAAACACTAAATTCTTTGTATTACAGTAAAACTAAAAGGAGGAGCATACCAGAAGCTAGAGTTAATCCTCAAAATCTGATTTACAATTCATTTGTCAAAGTCGCTCCATCCATCACTGAAGAGCCAAAAAAAGTAGAGGTGAAAGCTCCAGAGAACAATGCCAAGCACACCAGCCTGAACAAAGAGAATGTTGACCGCCATAGGAACACACCAGCCACTAGTCATGTCGACCACCACAAGAACACACCAGTGACTAGTAATGATGTCAAAAATTTCCTGAAGAAGCGGCTTCCACTGTACAATAGTTTACATAACTTTGAAGAGGCCCCGTCTGAGATTGATGGAGCTATGTATCAGGATGATGATTCAGGGAGACAGACATCCTCTAGTAAGTTGTTTTTTATTCTGATGACAGGTTTTATCTCCTACATTAAATACTGATAAAATTAGCGGTTCCTACCTACGTAAGGTAGGTGCAAGGAAAAGTAGAGGGAACCAGATCACGCAGCAGATCACCTATGCGCTGGACTGATCAAGTTAAATCTGCAGTGGGAAGCCGCGTATCAGACTGCACCAGGCAGTCTACAAACAGAGAGAGATGGCGGGAGATCGTGAAAACAGCTGTGTCCGCCTCTAACACCAAAGTGGATGACTCAATGTGACCACGACCGCTCTGCCAAGAGCGAAACGACAGAGGAGGAGGACCTACGTAAAAGGTCAAAACTCGGAATCAATTTTTAACAACTTCTTTTTGAGAAATGCACATGGATGAATTTTTAGTTTTCAAGTAAAAAAATAGTACATTATTGCAAAGGCCGGGAAATAGGCAATTACAGGTTGAGTATGAGTTTGAAGGCCAAGCCGTAGGCAAGGACTTCAATTTTCATTTCCGCAGAGGCATATATAGTGCTTTTCTCAAAAGAATGCAGGGAAATAAAACATACTTTTTATATTATACATTTAATTTAATTATTATTAAAAGTTACAACAACATTGCTGGAGCGTTGTAATGTTCCAAATTCAAAAAACGCTCCTGCAATGGATTTGATCAACATTGCTGGAGTGTTGTAATGTTCCAAATTCAAAAAACTCTCCTGCAATGGATTTGATCAACATTGCTGAAGTGTTGTAATGTTCCAAATTCAAAAAATCCTCTAACATGGATTTGATTTTCTTTGTCTGTAAATTCTTCGCACATTCTTTTTTCTAAAATAATGACAATATTACCATGCATGTTTGAGAAAATATCATTTGATATCAACATAGTAATAGTTCCTTTAAAATTTAGAGGTTCTAATGGTTTTGATTTAGAGTCTAAATCGTTGGAAACTGCAATAAATGGTAAGAAATAATAATATATTGAAGCTCCTAAAAATGGTAAAGGTAAAAATAAACAAATCTCTCTTTTACATAATAACCATAAGAATAAAATAATTCTCTCAAAATGATTTAGATCGAATATAATCAAAACAAATGCATGAAATGTGACATTCAATTGTTTTGATTAATTACGATTAATTGGTTTCATTATAAAACTAAAGAACTACTCTGCAGTGGTTCGCAATAAAGATTGTTGAACTTCTTACCCGTGACGCGTCGTTTGCACACCATGTGTGCGTAAGCTATTGTTGTATCTATTGTCTCTGTTATTATTTAAGAATGTGTGCCTCTCTCTTCAGGTAACAACAGTACAAAGGCTCTTCAGTTTGAGGAGCTGAAGTGTGAGATAATGGAGCTAATCATTGCAGCTCCGGAGGGAGTGTGGTGCACAGATCTGATAAGGCTTTACAGGTGAGTGCTTCTTCAGACATCCGCTCAGAGCATATATTGCCTGTGAGTGACCAGAATTTGGGCTAGGGCCAAGGTGTTAAATCGATTTCCGAAGCAAAATACGTACAGACGCGCGACGCCCCGCCGCCATTGCTGCAAGTACAGCTTAAATATAGTCATTATAGTTGCGCAACTGTATATTAACTGTAAAACGCGTTATCAGTGATAACTTAACTTTAAGAATTGCACGACATAAAAATGAATTGAGCGAAATTAAATGTAGTAAAGTTCAATTTAAATCTGGAATAAGTATAAAAAAATGTAACAGACTACCAAATTGTATAAAAACATTGTAGAATATTTTTTAAATTAAACTCTAAGAAGTCCTAATAAATAAGTGAAGCTTAATACTCAATCAAAGATTATTTAAATAAAAATAAATAGTTTTAAAACTAAAAGGAAATAAACTAAAATATTCTTGTTTGACATAAGAATGAAGATCAACAAACTATTTAGCGGATATTCACATGGATATTGTCTGATTAGTTTGTTGATATAACCATGGTGGGATGGTCCTGCGGGTTGTACACAAAACGATACATTTGAACAGTATTAACCAATCTTGTAGCAAGGTAGGTAATATACTCGTATATCATTAAATCTATAAACATATGTACACCTTATGGGTATAGGTGGCTGTGTTGTTCTGGATGCGAGACGCACGGAGCCAATCGATTTGGCGAGACTTGGGGGAGGCCTATGTCCAGCAGTGGACGTCTTTCGGCTGAAATGATGATGGGTATGTTACAGTAATTCTTATGTAATAACTAGCTTTTGCCGCGTGAAAGTCGAAAATTTATCTATTGCAGACTATAATCATTATGTTGAAGGGATTAGGCCAGATCAGCCCACCCCGTGTCACCCCGGCACTGCAACCTATACATATCCGAGAAATTGACCATTTAACACTATTTATCCGACTGCCGAAGGAGGGTAATGTGTTTATCAGTCTATGTATGTATGTTTGTTCCTAATATTCGGTGTTTTAAAGACCAAAGCGTAGGCCGATTTCGATTTATCTTACGTCAATCGATTCTTCTTAACCTTGCGAGTGTCACTAACTACATTTTACTTACAATTAAATAGGATTTTAGCCGCCATATTGGGGGATCCTAGTTTTTTTTAAATCCATACCCATCGTGTGGATTATTAAAATGAAGGGTTTTAAGAGATGATAACAAAAATATATAACATTTATATGTTTAAACAAAATTCGAAAAAAAATATACTAAGAAGTTATAAGCCTCAGGGTTTGTGGGTCGCGCCGGTCGGTCCGTTTTTGTTTGTAGTCTGTGTGAACGACATCGATCAGTGCCTCCATTCATCCAAACTAATATGCATTGCCAATTAAATGAAAATCTTTGGCACTATTTCAACGCTCGAAGATAGACTAGCATTTCAGGCTAATTTGTATCGGCTTGAGGAGTACTGTCAGGCTAATAAACTTGATCTCAACCCATCCAAGTGTTCGGTGATCACTTACACTAGATAAACGTGCCGTCCTAGCCACTACTTATACTTTGGTGAGCTAGATCTTGCCAAAGTGCAATGTTTTACAGATGCTAAAACACTACAAATATTGTATGTCAGCTAGTGTACCTATAAGTCTCAAATTTGGGATCCACGTTATCATTACACTGACCGCCGCATTGAACACATCCAAAACCATTTCATAAAATATCTTTGCTTTCATCAAAAGATTCCATATCAGTCAACCGATTATCTTGGACTCTGCAAGAAGTATCATCTGCTACCACTGGTAGATCGACGTAAAATTGCTGACTGTTTATTCTTGTTGAAAATCATCAATAACAATATTGATAACCCCGTTATTGTCAAAATGTTGATGCTGAGGCTATCGTGACCACCGATTTTCCTGTTACCATGTTTTTAATAATGTTTGACACATATCTCAGAACATCATCATGTGTCATCTGCGACTCCGTACTCAAAGGAGACTTTATCATGATTCACAGCCATGATTATTGTCCTAAATAATAATATGTGCGTATAAGTGAAGTGAGCGCGCATATGGTACCGAGTAGTAACAGTAAGTGTGCGCGTGGTGTGCGATGTGAACAGGGAGCGCTACAACCGGGAGCTGAACTTCACGCGCTTCGGCTACACGTCCATCATCAGCCTGGCCTACGTGCTGGAGGCGCACGTGCAGATCACGCGGCCCGACGACACGGGCGACTGGCTGCTGACGGAGCGCAGCCGCGCCGCGCCCGCGCCCGCCGCGCTGCGCGTGCCGCCCGCGCCGGCGCGCCGCCTGCCCGCGCACGTGCCGCACGACCAGCTCGCCGAGCCCGACGACGCGCTGCCTGGCATCGACTTCGTGAGTATTCTAGCTTTATTGTTGAATGAGCACTGTAATGCAATGCACTTTATGCCAACTGGTTTTGGATTTTTAACCGACTTATCAAAAAGGAAGAGGTTCTATGTTCGACTTCAGGTATGTTTTTTTTTTTGTATTTTCACCGATATCTCCGTCAATTGTGAACCGATATTAAAAATATTTTTTTTATTGTGAAAGAGTTTGTGCCGAAATTGGTCCCATTTTAATTTGGTGAAGATCTGATGAAGAACTTCGGAGATATACAACAGAACTCTTCGTTAAATAACGGCATATCTCTCGGGATTGCTGAAATCGCATGTCTGTTTGTTGATTATACCGTTTCATAACATAACATCACGCCAGTACGCTCTAAAGGGGTACACAGATGTGTACAGTACACCTTGATACACTCTCATTTCACCAATTATGTTCAAATTTCATGATATTCGGGCAATCTATTCTGGCATTATTGGTAACTTACTAGAAAACTTGCCTATTACAACTGTGATAAATAAAAAACTTTTTACAAAAAAATACTACTGACTGTGTCTGTGTCTTTGGTAGGTCCCAATATCTTGCGTTATGAACACCGACTTCCAAAAAGAAAGTTATTTTACACTTTGTAATTTTTTTATTTGGAATTCGGTAGTATTTTTTTAAAACAAGTTTTTTTTTGTTTTAATAGAATGGAAGACATTTTTAAAAGCCGTAGTTTGAAGACAAGGTATATCTTATATTTTTAGGAATTTGATAAATAGCCCGAAATAAAACTGACGTATAGCCAGCATGACTGATGACCTGGTGAAGGTTGCGGGGATTCGCTGGATGCGAGAAGCACGAAACCGGTCAATGTGTCGACGCTTCGGGGAGGCTGATGTCCAGCAGTGGACGTGTTTCGGCTGACAATCCACTGCTGAAATGATAATGATGATGATAGCCAGCATTTGGCGAGGTATATTTGGTATCTGTATGTGCATGTGGTCGGCAGGACCCAGACGTGTTTCCCGAAGACTGCGTGAACTTCGCGGAGCAGATCCCGGCGCAGTCGCTGGCCGACATCCGGCCCGGCGCCATGCTGGAGGTCATGGTGGGCGAGGTGTACTCGCCCAGCCACTTCTGGCTCATGCGCCTGGGCGACAACTACAGCGTCGCCATGGACGAGCTCATGGACGAGATGACGTGAGTCTTTAGCCCCCTTACGCACTAGCGGTTAACCGCGGGGGCGGCTAACCGCGCGGCTAGCCGCTTTTCCAGTTAATTACGGGCGCACGGTTGGCGCAGTGGTTGAGCGATTGACTGCTGCGCTGCGTGTCTCGGGTTCGATTCCCGCACGGAACAAATATTTGTATGACCTACAGATAGTTGTTCCGGCTCTGGGTGTTGTGTATGTGAGTTTATATGTTTGTAAACGCACCCACGATACAGAAAGAAATTTCTAGTGTGGGGCAACGTTTAAAAAAAAAAAAAAAAAAATATGCAACCGCTTATGATTGTACGCACTAAACCGCCACAAAATTTCAACCGCGGCGGTTGAATGCAGGGCCGCGGCCCGCTTCGCGGCTAGCCGCCATCTTGTGTATACGCACTGGCGGTTAGTTTGCGGCGAGCCGCCGGTGAGATAGCACGTGTTTTCAGTTCTTGAAAACAACTTGCGAACTGGCCAAATTCGTTGCGTGTTTCTAGTAAAGGATGAATCCAGTATCTTTTTTTATTTTTCTTTCGTTGTTTTCGGGAGTAAAAATAAATAACACAAGCTATCTCGACGGCGGCCATTTTGCTTATGGGCCACGCGCCTTCGTGCGGTCCAACCGCTGAACGCGGTTTCATAGCGGCTGACCGCTATGGCGGCTAACCGCGAAGAAAAACGCGAAGAAACCGCATTAAGCGGTTGGACCGCTCAAACAAACTGCCTGGTGGCCAACCGCTGGTGCGTAAGGGCCCTTACTATGCTTGAGCACGCGGCTGTTGAGCTGCTACACGCAAATTAAGTGCATGCATAAGTAGCAAATTATTATTCCAGCACAGGGTACAGTAATAGTATATTGTGATACAAGGGTGGAAAGTACTAAAAACTTGTGTCATTAAAAACCTATTATACCGCCATAGCTCGTTTACCTACACACCCGTGTATCACACGTTTTCAATAAAGTTGTGGGAAATAGTAAAAAGAAATCAAAGAATTAGATTTGTTTAAACACAAAAAAAAAACCGGCTAAGTGCGAGTCGGACTCGCGCACGTAGGGTTCCGTACCATTATCTCAAAAAACGGTACAAAAATCACGTGTGTTGTATGGGAGCCCTACTTAAAATTGTAGTCAATAAACCTACTTCTAATAACAAAAATTGTAGTCAATAAACTTACTTTTAATTACAAAAAGATTGAAGTCAATAAACCTACTTTTAAAGACATTTGCTTAAAGCCTCGATGACACTGGGCTAGTTTTCAAGCTGCTAGTCGGCGAGTAGCTTGTAAACTTGCTCCGTGCAGATTGTAAAAAGCTCAATGACACGGAGCAAGTTTACAAGCTACTCGCGAACTCGCCGACTAGCAGCTTGAAAACTAGCCCAGTGTCATCGAGGCTTTAGTCGAAATGAATAGTATCTATTCATTATTATTTATTTTTGCACCTATAGAAATACATTTCAAAACGTTGATTTCTGTAATTGCATTTATCTGATTTCTAGAAATTATTGGCAATATCTGGACAGAAACGGCACTTAAATAGTACTGTCACTAAAAAGTTACATTCAATTCTTCTCGATTACACTTGATTCGATTAGAACCAAATTAAAAAAAACATGTTGGGGGTGTCGTGTCTTGGGACTCGCTTTGAACGAAGTTCCTTTCATCGGATACTATGTATTAATACAGAGCCAACTAGTATGGTCTTAATTTTCAATTGCGTATTGATTCATCATGAACCTTTAAATGACAGCCCTTTCCAAGACACGAAGGAAACTCGTTAAGTAAAGATGGTCACCCATTCACGGAATGACCTCGGCAAGCGTTATTTAACCATGAAGGTCGATCTGTGCAGCTGTTATTATTTAGCCACAAGGTCCTCTAAACGCCTTGCTAAAGTATTTTGCTGTGACAAAATCTTATTCTTTTACAAGTTTGTATACCTATTGATGACGGAGTTTCTAAGATTTTATTTTCAGGATTGTGACGCTATACAAAGTTCCTGAAACATTTTTCATGCGAAATACTAATATTCAGCTATACAGTATTACATATTACTAGTTAAAATATTTAGACGTTGCTAGGGCAATCGTCCATACTTTATTTAGCTATGTCCTTTAAAACTCAACTGCAAAACTAATGATCGAGCTCGTAAACAAAAGTTACGACCGCGTAATAGAAAGATGCCTATGCAAAAGATTTAACTTTCGAATCATAATTATAGCCTCTGAAAGTACGCCATGTTTAACAACTATATTGAAATAGTAAATTGTGATACAAGGGTGGAAAGTAGGTTATTGTAAACTAGCTGCCATTAACAAGCCCGAGCCGAAGGCGAGGGTTTTTAATGACAGCTCGTTTGCAATAACCTACACACCCGTGTATCACACGACGTTTTTCAATACAGTTGTGGGAAATAGTAAAAACAAGTCAAAGAATTAAATTTAATTTTTTCCATAAAATAAAATTATCGTATGTCGCCATATATCTTTCTCGAGATTTTGGAGGCAAAATTTCATCTTGCGCAGTTTCCGCCTATTTTATGTATGAAACCTCGTTCCTACTAAACTTTTTTAAATTGACTTATAAGTTTAAAACTAAACTGCAAAACTGATGATCGAGCTCGTAAACAAAAGTCACGACCGCGTAATAGAAAGATGCCTATGCAAAAGATTTAATTTTCGAATCATAATTATAGCCTCTGAAAGTACGCCATGTTTAACAACTGTATTGAAAAACAAATTGATTACATGCACCTTGATATTTTCAAAATTACAGGCATAGTCTCCAAGACCACTACCACCAAAACCAATGAGACACAATCTGCTTATTAGTATTTTTTTTTATATAAGTACTTCCGTCAATGCATTCCATTCGCAAAATCGATTAGTGTATAGGTACCTATCATATTACAGAAGATAACCCACCCATACAGAAGATACTCCGACGATCACCCCCTGAGTACCTTTCCCAAAAACTCATGAGGCGACCGCAAGAACATCCTCCGCATCGCCGTAAGATAAATTCTGCAATCAATTTGTTAGCTTTGCTTTCAGCGCAAACTTAGTCAACGTGTAACTCAGACCAACAAAAAAAGATAGACGTAGCGTCGCGAACATCAAAAGTGAAGCCACATTTTTATCTATGTGTGTTTGGAAGGGTTGCCATTTGTTGATTTTTTCCCTATAAAATGGTTAATAATATTATTGTGTGGGTAGGATAATATTGTTCGAGTAAGTTATTGTTGAGTATGGTATTGAACCTCAAAAGTAAACGATTAAGGTATATTATTAATTATAACTCACGAAAAAGAAATATTTTTTTTGTTACATCGCAAAATCTATTTAAAAATAAACAATTAGAAAGTGGCTTTACATGCTTATGATTTGGAGATCACCTTTTATGCAATCCTTGCTTGTGTTAGGAGACTTCACTCTTCCGCTTAGCAATATCCATTAATTTGCAATTGATTGCAAAAAATACAAATATAAATAGATAAGTTTTAAATAATAGAAAAAGCAAACTTTATGTGAACGAGCGTTATACAGAGAAAAAAAATGCGCGTATTTGGAAAAAATACTGCATAAGTTTAATCATTGTGTTGATGAAATCTATTTTTTTTAAATTGTACATACCTTTTTAGGATATCCGTTTTTGGTCACACGGCGAAGTCCACGATTAGTTGTGTAGAGGTCGTTATTATCAAAATGATCGGAACAAACCACGCTGGTTTTCGATGGCAGCCATTCTGGATCATCCCGACTATTTCTTATAGCTACTATCCATTTTCTTTTTGTTTCATTATTATTTGGAAATCTAAAATATTAAAATAACATAAAAAAAGAAAACAGGAATATAACTCGAAGTAAGAAATCATATTAAATCTGTTTAATCGAATGGGGTAATTTGAAATCATATTATGGCAACCCACGCACTTTATGTCACTGATTTCGTTCGTTGAGGTTTTTTGTTCCAAGGAACCTAAAATTCATAGTATATTTAATAAATAAACGATGTTATTTGAAGTACTTACATGTGAAATGTGATTCCGTGAGACTTTTTATGTGCTTTGCTATTGTTTTTACAAGTTTTCACTACACAGGAAGGCATTTTTTTTTTTTTTAAGTTTATGTTAACTAGACGACGCGGCGACGACTCGTAACGTACTAAGAGCGATGAGCATAGTTTTAGTGCAGGTGTATGCGTGAGAGTGTATGTTTACTTGGAGGAGCATAGTTTTGTGGCTTCACTAATGATGTTCGCGACGTTACGTCTATCTTTTTTTGTTGGTCTGAGACGTGTAAATATCAATTAACCGATGTACTTTATTATAAACACGAGCACTTAGGACTAAGTAATGGCGACTAGCGAATGCGGAACGACATTGGACGGTGTCTCAGAGCAGACGACCTCGACGTCTTAGAAGGATGTTTGAGTGTAGAGGTAGGGTGGAGTGACGGCGTCAGACTACACGCAAAATGAAGAGTTGTCGCACAGTGAGGACAAGGGTTTCAGAGTACAGCAGGGCGGTTGGATAATCTCTACGCTTAAAATGCATCACTTTTAGAATTGCCCTTTGAGCACGTTCGATTTGAATTAGAAGATTTTTATAAGTGCCTCCCCATACTGTAATAAAGTAGGTGATTATTGATGCACATAGACTCTGGTAGATCAATGACAAAGTTGCAGGGTCAGCTGAATGTCTCAACTCTTTAAATATGTAGATGAGCTTCCTTGTGCGTGTACATAATGCCTCGATGTGGGTGCGCCTTAAGGTGTGCATTAAGTCGATAATTCATCAAAACAGACGTACGGCGAAACGTCATCGATATATGGTAGATATCCCACCCATACGCACTAAACGTTTTGGGAATACTTTTATTATGCGTACAGCTAAGGAGTGGAATTCCCTGCCGGAGTCTGTGTTTCCCGATAGCTACAATCTAGGGGTCTTTAAGTCAAGAGTGAATAGGTTACTTCTAGGCAAGCGTGCTCCACCATCGACCACATCATCGCTTACTATCAGGTGAGATAGTGGTCAAGCGCGAGCCTATAATAGAAAAAAAAAAAAAAAAAAAAACAATGTTATACCGCTTAGGTTGTAAAGGACTTTTTAACCGACTTTCCAAAAAGGAGGAGGTTCTATGTTCGACTTCAAGTTTGTTTTTTTTTTTTTTTTTTTTGTGTATGTTCACCGATTACTCCGTCAATTGTAGACCGATTTTGAAAATTCTTTTTTTGTTTGAAAAAGTATGTTTCGAAATTGGTCCCATTAACTCTTCAATAAATAACGGCAAATCTCTCGGGATTTCTGCAATTGCATGTCTGTTTGTTGTTTATAAAATTTCATAACATAACATCACGCCAGTTCGCTCTTAAGGGGTAAGCAGATCTCTCATTTCACCGGTTATGTTCAAGTTTCATGAAATCTATTCTGGCGAAATAGTTCCCTTACTAAATTGCCTATTAGGTACGTAAAACTAAAAAGTGAAAAATAAAAAAACTTTTTGCAAAAAAATACTACCGACTTCCAAATACAAAACTACAAAGTGAAAAATAACTTAATTTTTTGAAGTCGGTGTCCATAACGCAAAAAAATGGTACCTACGAAAGACACCGACTTCAAAAAATTAAGTTATTTTTCACTTTGTAGTTTTGTATTTGGAAGTCGGTAGTATTTTTTTGCAAAAAGTTTTTTTATTAAAATACCTATCTATCTATCCTGCCTATCCTGCATACCCTGCCTACCCTGCCTGCCCTGCCTGCCCTGCCTGCCCTGGCTACCCTGCCTAACCTGGCTGCCATGTCTACCCTGGCTACCCTTCCACTACCCTGGCTAGCCTGCCCCTACCCTGCCTACCCTGCCCCTACCATGCCTACCCTGGCTACGCTGCTGCCTTGGCTACCCTGCTTACCCTGGCTACACTCGCTACCCTGCATATAGTTCTCACCAAGCTTATTGGCCGCCCTGAAGTTGGCTATAATGGCTGCGCAGTAGGAAATCTCATACAAAAACAGCACCGTTTCGTGCCTCGCGCATCCGTTAAACCAACTTCAGGGCGGCCAATAAGTTTGGCGAGGGCTATACCCAGTCTACCATGGCTACCCTGCCCCTACCCTGCCTACCCTGGCTACCCTGCCTATCCAGTGTACCCTGGCTACCATTGCTAGCCTGCCCCTACCCTGCCTACCCTGACTAACCTGACTGCCTGGCTACCCTAGCTGCCCTGCCCCTACACTGCCTACCCTGGCTACGCTGCTGCCCTGGCTACACTCGCTACCCTGCCAACCCAGTCTACCATGGCTACCCTGCCCCTACCCTGCATACCCTGCCTATCCAGTGTACCCTGGTTACCATTACTACCCTGGCTATCCTGTCCCTACCCTGGCTAACCTGGCTACCCTGGCCACGCTGGCTACCCTGCCTACCCGGCCTACCCTGCCTACCTTGCCTTCCCTGTCTACCCTGCCTACCCTACCTACCAATTTTTATCTAACATTAATAGTTTTCTCAGCGCACGTCAAATAATGGATTTTTACAGGCAACATTTTGCTACCTTGGGTTACATTATTGCAATTTTCATAAGGATCTCTAATTGTTTTGAAATTATATTATAGCCTATGACACTCAGGAATAATGTACCTTTCTACTGGTGAAAGAATTTTCAAAATCGGTTCAGTAGATCCAGAGATTACCTCTACAATGTCACAAACTCACAAATTTTACCTCTTTATAATATTAATATAGATTATTTGTCGCTGAATAAAAGTTCCACAATATTGTTCAGAGCAACATCTGCCGAGTGTTCAATGGAGCCAGCAATGTTCAGAAGTTTGTCATGTGTGTGTGCATGTTGCAGCAAGTACTACCAGTACGGCTCGGGCCGCGCGCGGCTGCTGGCCACCGGCGCCGTGCGAGTGGGGCAGTACTGCGCCACGCTGTACGAGCGCGACTGGCACCGCTCGCTCATCGTCAAGCTGGTGGACTCGGACACCGTCAAGGTATGCCGCACACGCGACACGACTGTTGCATTCTAAAGTGCTCTTACTGTACGCTTCGAGAATCAACTAAATTGGAATCGTCGCACTCCAGGTACGGCACGTGGACTACGGCACGGTGGAGACGGTGAGCGTGCGGGGACTGCGGCCTCTGCTGCGCCAGTGGGCGGCGCTGCCGGCGCAGGCCGTGCGCGCGCGCCTGGCCGGCGTGCGGCCCTCCGCCGGCGGCCGGCGCTGGCCGCACGCCGCCGCGCAGCACTTCCTGCGCCAGGTGCAGAGCGCGCAGCTCGTCGCTAACGTCGTCGCCGTGGACGCAGAGGTACGTCGCCACACCCCACACCCCACACCCCCACCGCCACATATATGTTAGCACGGAGTCGTGTTATATCGTCGTATCCGTGTGTTGCAGCACGACGTACTTGAAACGATGCTGATCGACACGCGCGGCGCGGACGACGTGTCGCTGGGCGCGGTGCTGACGCGCGCCGGGCACGCGGACGCGCGGCACGACTCGGCGCTGCGGGTGAGTGACGCCAGTGAGACCAGTGTGGCCAGCGGCGCCAGCGACGTGAGCGCGTCGGCGTCCGAGCTGGTGGGCTCGGAGCCGGCGCGCCTGCGCACGTGGGACGCGGACAGTGTCGCCCCCGCCCCCGCCCCCGCCCCCCGCAGTGCGCTGCTGCGCAAGCGCGCCGAGCTGTACGAGCGCCTGCAGCACGCGCCGCACTCGCCGCACTCGCCGCACTCGCCGCACTCGCCGCACTCGCCGCACTCGCCGCCCGGCGCCGGGGAGCGAGCACAGTCGCCGGCTGCACGCGACACGATCGATCGGAGGCCGATCGTACATGTGTCGCCTAATCAGAGGACAGTCGAGCAGGCGTCGCCCGATAGGAAGCCGATCATTCAGGGACCGCCCGATAGGAAGCCGATCATTCAGGCGCCGGCCGGTCGGATGCCGGATGCGCAGGCGCAGGCGCCTGACCATCAGATGCCGGTCGCTCAAAGTTCGGCGCCGGAACGTATCACCAACCCGATCCTGCGCCGCCGACTCGCTTTGACTGAAAAATATCTCGATTAACTTACAAGCTTCTTAATGTGTATACTATAGTGTCGGTTTAGTTCTAACACCACATCTGTCAAAATTGGGAACTTTTCAGAAAAGCACAAAAACTGTTTGTAAACTCGTAACTCAGGTTTAACAAAACAACTGCGTGTGCTGCTGCTACGAGTATGGCAATACAGCTGAGTTACGCCGTTTTGCTGGACTTTTCTGTGCAACACTTAAACACACGGTATTTTTTCTTTTTTGAATAACGACTCACCAATTGGTTCAAACTCTCGTGTTTGATTCGTCAAACGATGCGTCTTAAAATTTCTTATCGAATGACATACAAATCGTATTTTATACAAAAAAAGGCCTCTGCGGTGTTAGAATTTAAGCGACGAGGTAATGTTTTAGTGCAGCTTTACAATAAAATACATAATTTTAGCAGCTATTGACGAGATGTCATTAACTTTGTATATACTAAGAGGGTACTTATCATAATATAGAGCCTGAAAAGACGACTGTAATACAACTCACTAAACTAAACTCTAACAAGAGTCTCTTTAGATGCAACTGATGGCATCTTGTTTGGAACTTTTTAGTTAACTCTAGTAGTCGGGCGTTATTTTTTACTATTTGCCATGATAGGCATTTCCACATAATATTATACAGGGTGATTAGAAGTTGGGTGCAAAGCTTTCAGGCGAAAGTAGTACAGACAATTTAGAACCATTTAAGCCATAGTTGTCTTAGACGAAGTCTTACCATTTTTTTAACCAATTTTTTATGTTCTTTTTCGAAAATCCCAAAATAACTAAACCGCTTATGATCAAATTGAATGATAAATGAACTCATGTTTATTTTATTTTATTAAAGTAATGTGTAAGCAAAACATGTTTTAGGCCTCTGTGTCGTTAGACATTTTTTTTACAGATTTAAAGTTCATAAAAAAAAAAACATAAATACTTTTTTTAACTTTATTTAAAAAAAACGGAGGGTGCTTTTTATGTCAAACCTTTTTGAAAACATGCTTGACAAATTATTGAAATTAGGACCTACAAACCAATTTGAGGAAGAAATTTAAAATTTTAGGCAAACTCATAAAAACAATTTTTTTTACATAATGAATTACTTTACGTGTACGAAATGATAACTTAGTTCAATTCTATGAATTGTTTGTACATGCAAATAGAGGGGGATTATCTAAACAATGGCCGCAGCGAGCGGTGCGTTGGATTTCCAAGTAGAACTCCCAGTAAATAGAATATAGTTTTATGAACTTTACAAGTCTGTAAAAAAATGTCTAACGACACAGACGCCTAAAACACGTTTTAGTAAAAATTTTGGGATTTTCGAATAAGATCATAAAATATGGTTAAAAAAATGGTAAAACTTCGTCTAAAACAACTATGGCTTAAATGGTTCTAAATTGTCTGTACTACCTTCGCCTGAAAGCTTTGCACCCAACTTCCAATCACCCTGTATATTTCCTGAAATTTACATTTCACTTTCTATGATAGATAGGTGTAGGCAGGAATAGGCACCCGTAAATATCCTTTGGCATCCAGATGCAACCCCTAAAAGATCCTTTGTAATGATGAAAATAGCACTCGAATTACATTCATGGCACCACATTAAAAAAAAAGACTTTTTATGTTCCGCAATTTTGCCAATATGTGAAGAAAATTGTTAGAGAAATAAAGTTGTGTCATGCAATAATGGTTCAGGAAATGGCAAATATAGTTTAGCAAATTAAGCTTCTGGTCATTGGTAGCCTGATTGTACTTATGTTACTATTCGTAATTATTCTCACTGCTCTCCCAAACACACTCTTTTCGGGTGGGTTTGCGGGAGCACAAGAGCGATAGTTGTGTCGAATATGTATTGTTCATAAACCGCGGCGCTACCGGTAGATATGACTTAGTGTAAATATCGCTGCGCTCGAACCTCGGGGAAGGGTTCGGTGCCGCGGTCCCTCCGCCTGCGACTCCCTCTCGTCCTCGAGCTTCGCGCGCAGGCTCACCCTGCGCTGTTGTGTGTGCCAGGCGCCGGACTGCTACCTGTACCCGGGGTTCGAGGCGCTCGAGAGCGGCGACACGCCCAACATGGCCGAGATACACGCCTACCTGCGCGACGGCATCGCGCTCGACTACGTGGACGCCTTCCGCCGCCACGTGCCCGCCGCCCGCCCGCCCGCCGACCCGCCCGCACGCGCCCCCAGCCCCGCCGGCCCCCCCAGCACCCCCAGCACCCCCAGCACCGCCCCCGCCAGCCCCGAGCCCGAGCTGGCCACGTGCATCCCGCTGCTGATGCCCAGCGCGTCCCCGCCGCCCGCCAGCCCGCCGCCTGCCTGCCCGCCGCCCGCCTGCCCCTCCCCGTCCCCGCCCCCGCCGGTGCAGCAGGCGGCCCCGCCGCCCCCCGCCCCGCCGATGCAGCAGGCGCCCCCGCGACCCCCCGCCCCGGCCGTGCCTCGCCCTTGTCCGGCCGGCATCAACCCGCAGGCGCCGGTGTTCACTCCCCGCCACCCGCACCCGCAGGCGTTCAGCCCCCGCCACAGCTACGCGCGGCCGCCCGGCATGTACCCGCTGGGCGCGGGGCGGCCGCCCGGCATGTACCCGCTGGGCGCGGGGCTGCCGCCGCCGCCGGGCGCGTCGCCGGCGGGGCAGTGGTTCGGGCCGTACCCGGCGCCGGGCGGCGTGACGCTGAGCCTGGCGGAGTGCTCCACGTACCAGATGCTGGCGAGCGTCAACCCGGCCGCGGCGCACTGGTACATGGTGGGCGCGATGGGGCGCGCCATGGCGACCCCGCTAGGGGCCCCGGTGCTTGGGGCCCCAACGCTGGGGGTACACCCGCGGGGGGCCCCGCCGCCTCGGGCCCCGGGTGGCATGGGGTCCGTTCGGGCACCGCCCGGCTTCGGTGTGTAGGCCTCCCGTATAGTTTCTCCAACCGAGTGCCTTCTATCAGCTTGCAACAAATCTACCTCCAAATTAACGGATCCTGACAGCTGCTGCCAAACGCTTTTTTTACATTAGACATAAGGAAACTTGTTCTAAACATAGTTAGACTTAAGAAGTAAGCGTAAGATAAGAATACTTCGGTCTGAACATTATTTGTTATTATTACGAGTATTTTGTTAAGTGTTATGTTTGCCTCAAAATATCGCTCGACATATATTTTTATTGACTGATACGTATGTCGTTGTGCTTTTTTTGACATCTTGATTAAATAAATTTGATTATTAAATTCCTTTAAAATTGTTTATTATCTTTCTGTTGTTAACGATTCTCAAAAATCAGATTAATTATCTGTATTTTTAAGTGCTTAACAATAATTAAGGGCATTGTTACGACGGTAACGTTACGGTTTTTGTATAAAACATTTAGATATATACATATATATATATAACCGAACTGTGTGTGCCACTCGTCCAACAGCAGTAATCAAATAAGGTACTAAGGGTCAAACCATATTGAGCCAGAGTCGAAGGAAGCAACGTGCCAAATGATGTAGGATGTGCACGAATTCGCTCGTCTTAACTCATATTTAAGTACCGACTTTGTTTTTTTGCCAGTTTTTTGTCAGTCGCTAATACTGACCGCGATCTATTTCGATGTATGTATAAGAGTTTGAAGGCATAATTAAGTTTTTTCCTCAACTTAAGAGCCCCTGCAAGATTCACGAGCTAAAAACAGAAAACAGCTACTTTTTCAGCGCAAATTTCTCAATAACTACAAGATATATCATAAATCTTTTAATGCATTTTTTTGCGCCACATAAGTACCTATCTAGTAAATGTTCATAACATAATTTTGATAACTGCTCAATTAAATTAGAAAATAAATTCCTAACACGCGTTTTTG
Organism: Orthosia cruda; assembly: GCA_964057195.1. Classification (NCBI taxonomy): domain Eukaryota; kingdom Metazoa; phylum Arthropoda; class Insecta; order Lepidoptera; family Noctuidae; genus Orthosia; species Orthosia cruda. The sequence goes on along the minus strand of OZ059835.1, from coordinate 1,461,109 downwards.
CGAAATCCCGAAACACCAGGTTTTCAATTGCTTTTTCAGCTTACTGGTGGCGAATAATAATCTGCAAAAAAATGGTACGGACTGGGCATATAGTATACTAGTAAGCCACCAATTTTGTTTTTCAAAGTTTATTGTATTTGTACTTAAAAAAAAAATTGTCCACGCGGAAAAAGGCAATTTTATCATGTGCGAAAGCGTCGTCTACGCGTAAGAATATGTGGAATATAAAAATAACTGGTAAATAATTTGAAATTTGAGGAGTTTATGAATCGAATCCAATTTTTATATTTTATTTTTGAGTACTTATTTTATTGTAATGAGATTGTCTAAATAATACCTTATATACCGTTGCGCTCGCGTGAGGCATTCAGTCTCGCTCAACGGCTTGTAGACAACGGACCTGTGTCGTTTTAATTCTTGTCATTATTTTTTTTATGATATATCTTGTACTTCTTGAGAAATTTTCGCTGAAAACGTAGCTGTTTTCTGTTTTTGGCTCGTGAAACTTGTAGGGGCTCTTAATCCAATTTATCCTTGCGTTAGAGCAACGTACGGTGCTTTCATAGTTAATGAACTTGTTTGTGCGAAATCCTCGGTACGCCAGTGCGACTCGCACTTGGCTGGTTGTATTAGCGTAGATGCGCTCGTGTTCGCGCAGCTGTCGGAGCTGTCTCGCAGCCGAGTCTATAGTGTACGTGGATAGGAATGTGTGAATTACGGCGTGGAAGTAGGGGTCAACACGCTGTGTACATTTTAAAGTGACGTGCTGCTTCTCTTTGCGTCTGACTCAGTGTGCTTCGACCCTTAGTTAATATTCTCTCTTAACTCCAGCTTACCTTTGTTGATGAAATCTTAGTAGAGCAAAGTGTTTGACGGGTGGCACACATCTCATTTCCATTACTTAGAATTAAGTAGGTACAAGTATACTATATACTATATTTTGATCTTTTCTGTGATAAAGATGATGAATCAAGTCTACAAGATTGTCAGAACTGTATTTGAATTAAAAGTATTTTGCAATATTAACCATTATTTTTTATTCTCTAAATTATTATGCCTAAGAGCATCCAAATCCTCAGCTAACACACATTTTCGCATTTTTTCGATAAGTAAGTGAGTCATATAGATGCAAAGGTAACAACATCCAGTTTTACAAAAATGGCAGTAAACGAATTTTTTGTTTTAAAGCAGTAATATAACTATTATGGTTCTATTTTTAACATAAAAATTTAGAGAATCATGTGATTAATACAAGAACAATTTAGGATATTACACTAATATCGTATTTTTTCTAAAAACTAGACGTTTGGTTTGGATGTTTCTGTTTCTGCGCCCAACTCGTGAATATTGCTACCTTTGCAACCACTGATTTTTGATCATAATCAGACTGAATAATCTTGATACTTTTGGTGCAAAGTACATACAACAGGTGTCTACGTCAGGAGTTTACTTTACTAAGGGACACCATACCGATAAATGAAATTATAAACTTAAACCATTATTCTGAATTAAAAATCAGTGGATTTTTTATTGGACAGGAAATAAAATCGTTACCTATTAGATACATATTGGCACAGTAAAGTACTTTTATAATAATAACTTCTTTCTGGGTTTCCAACTAATACTCAGAATAATAGACGGAATTCTGTCTAGAGTTTGTTAGAGTTTGTTTGGGTCTGCATAAAAATTTTCAAAAAATAGCTTCAAGTCAGACATAGTTAGTGTCAAACAGCCAAAACCTTTCTTGTGCCGACATAGCAACCTTATTGGAAGAGTCTTCGCAGAATACCTAAAACAATTAAATTAAATAACATTAATAAAATTCTACAATAACAACTTCAATTCCATTTGTAGTACCTACATCATATTCCTCCAATCAAATTAGATTCACAGAGCGCACCTTAATTACCTTAGATCCTTTTTGTGTCATTTAAAAAATATTTAAAGGATCAAAAACGTTGAATCACACTCTAACTTACCGCGTTTTTTTAGCTTCATTTCTCTTCCATTTATCGGGGTCAGCTTGCTTTTTTCTACTTGACTTTTTGTCACATGGGGTAGGAAAACACTCCATCGTGTTGTTTTTCACCTTTTACTGGTAAAAATATACTTAATTCTGTTTAAATTTACAAAAATAACTAACAGACCAAAGAACAACAAAACGATAATCGCCATACTAAATAAAGTGTCATGGTGGCCAAATACAGACACCTGATTGGCCGAATCGGATGTTGCTGTCTTTGACATTACTCAAGTGGATAATGCTGTTTTTGCTACAAACCTAAGATTTTAACGGTCATTTTATACGGGATATTGCTTCTTTTGCTAAAAACTAAATATATCAACCAATTATGCTGATTTTACAATAACAGACTGCATTCAAAGTTGCTATTATTAAAAAATTGGATGATGCTGCCTTTGCATCTATATGACTCAAGTGTGTAGCATGCTATGTTAAATCGTACCCATCCAGGCCGCCTCACAGTCACAGTTAGTGATGGGAAATTCCCGAGAATATTCTCCTTGCGAGAACTTTGCTGTTAAGTTCTCGAGAATATTCTTTTGGAAGGGAATTTACGAGAATTTAAAAATTGGATGATGCTTTTGTATCGATTTATTTTTGGAGTAGTAGTTTTCAGTGCATTTGAACATTTTACGAAGTTATAGCCTAACTAATCTACTCGACAACTTAAATTCTCAGTAAATTCTCCTGAGCGAGAACATTCTCGAGAATATTTCCGAGAAAATTCTCATAAATTTCTTATGGTGTGTTACAAAAGTTTGTTTTTTGAACTTTTTGTTTAATGGTTGTGGTTTGTTAATAAATTTCCAATTGTGAGCAATCAGACAAATTTTGCCTGCTCTTCTGCCTTTTTTTTTAAACGGTTTTATTTAGCTTGCCCTGTTTTTTGGTATACCTAGACCTTTAGTTCCGAAGACAATAGAATGCAATATATTATTCATTTTATCATTGTAAATCCAAGTTGGCCACCGCTACAAAATAGCGACATACAATTTTTTTTTTAACAACCCTTTCAATATGAAAAATCTTAAAATGATAATCCAATATGGTCGCCAAAAAAATTAAAAAATAAATTCTACTCTCAATTCCTCTTCGAGTTCGTTGATCTTCTCGTCGGTCGTCGGTGTACGCGTGATGTATGTTGCCAGGTCCTACCATAGTCGATGGTAGACAGGCTGCCGGGCAATAGGAGCCATTTTTTTCCTTGTGGTGTTTCATGGGAGTTTAGCCATAATTGATCGGCGGCTGTATGGTTGATACATATAGTGCATAGAGAATGCAGTTGCCCATGCTATGGTGAGTCACTTAGTCATCTCTAATGACTCCCATGGGAGATATGGGCTGGTGCTATACTTTGAGTTAGAAACCATACGGTACAATGGAATTCACATCAAATTATCTGGGACAAAAAGGTCCAGTTAGGTAGGTCTAACTTCGACGGAGAGGTCAACCGGCGAATCCAACTCGACTGGGCAGCGTTCGGGAAGTTGCGTAGTATCTTCTCGTCTAATATACCACATTGTCTCACAACTAGTGTGTGTTGCCAGTGATAACCTAAGCGGCTGAAACGTGGTCGCTCACAATGGGCCTCATCAGAAGGCTTTGAAGTCACCCAAAGGACGATGGAGACGGCTATGCTCGGAGTTGCCGTGTTCGGGATCGCATCAGAAATGAGGATATCCGCAGGAGAACAAATGTTACTGACATAGCCCGAAGAATTGCAAAACATAAGTGGGAATGGGCAGGGCACATTGCTCGTAGAACTTAATGATGGTCGATGGGGCCGAAAAGTTCTGGAGTGGCGACCGCGAGTTGGAAGGCCTCCCACTAGGTGAACCGATGACCTGGTTAAGGTTTGGGAATGCGCTGAATGCGAGACACACGGAATCGGCCAATGTGGCGACGCTTGGGGAGGCCTATGTTTAGCAGTGGACGTCTTTCAGCTGAAATGATAATGAAAATGATGACTTAATATATGAAATCCGCCATATTTTACCGGCGGCCATATTAGATTTGGAATTTTTCATTCTACTGGTCAAACCCTTACATTTGGTTTATTCCCATCGGCCACCCTCGATTAGCCACCCCGGTGGCCGATGGGAATTATTTAGTGAAATTTGCCACCTTCATTTATTCCCATCTGCCACCGGGGTGGCGGATGGTACTAACTAGTGGCGTTGCCCGGTTTATTCCCACCTGCCACCTTCATTAGTTTAGTTGGGTGGTCGATTCTCATGACCGTAAAATAAAAAATATAAAAAAGGTTTTGAAGGTTCATATTTGACTATTTTTCATTGAAGGATTTTGGTAGAATTTTAAACCATTACACATCAACATTTTTTCTTTGCGTTGGCAACAATTTCATGTCATTTTTTTCTGCGTTCTTTTAAAAACCTCCTCTTGCTCTGTCCTTCTCATACTACTCATTTTGTTCACTCTTCCTTCCATATTAACTAGTCCATTCTTCCTTCTATATTCAGTCCATTCTTCTCTGGAACGTGCTTCCTTTCGTGATCAGGACGGTTTGCATCCAAGCGGAAATTAAGGATTTATTTTCACAACTAAGGTGCTTGTCCCATCGCCGACGATCAGTCAGCAGCAAGTAGAGTTAGAACCTAGATACGAGTTGGCAAGAAGCGAGTGTGTAGTTCCGTTAGTTTTACCGCTCGGCTATGAGCTAGTGTTTTTGTGCGACGGGCGATTACTCGCACCGCTCGTGTGGTCAGTCCTGCACGCGCTTTCTACTTTTCTGTTACTTCATAAATGTATTTTCTGTTTTTTAACTATATAGGCTCGCGTTTGACCAACATCTCGCCTGATGGTAAGCGATTATGTGGTCTACAATGAAGCACGCTTGCTAGAAGTAACCCATTTACTCTCGACTTAACCCAAAGGTTGTTGCTATCAGGGAATGAGACTCCGGCAGGAAATTCCACTCGTTAGCAGTGCGCACAATGAAAGTATTAAAATCGCTTTGTGCGTATGAGTGGGATGTCCACCATGTACCGATGGTGCATAGCCGTGCGTCTTGTTAGTATATTACCTTATTAGAATGTTTGTGCAGTAAATAATAAAAATCAAAATTGACATTGACCACATCGACCTCCGGGGTGGCAAACGCCACTAGTTAGTGCCATCCGCCACCCCGGTGGCAGATGGGAATAAAGGAAGGTTGCAAATTTCACTAATTAATTCCCATCGGCCACCGGGGTGGCCACTCGAGGGTGGCCGATGGGAATAAACCTTACATTTGGTACCCATATTGAAGGGGTTGTTAGTATGCATGTTGGGAAATAAGGAAAAAGAGCGTTCCACAGAAACAGAAGTTGCTGAAGCAGTCAAAATTTTCAGAGCAACTGCATCTAATTCAGCTTTTGAATATAAAGTTTGCCACCACGCAACTAGCTTGACTTTTTTAGCTGTTTCCTAAATATACTCTTTGCGCCAAAACCAGTGCCGCAATATACGTTCAGACACTTCTTCGAACAGTTGTTGAACTGAAATACTGTGTTCTTGTATATATATTCAAGTTAAGAATAAACTCCCAAGTCCCATCCGTCTATGTTTTTCAATATTTCTTGACCAAAATGTAGTACCTGGGCGACCGAGCTCTCCTCGGGTGAAAATAGAGAAAACGACGTTTTCTAAAAATTAAACCTAGCTAGATCAATTTAGCGCCCCCGAAAACCCCTGCAAACTAAATTTCACGAAAATCGTTGGAGCCGTTTCCGAGATTCAGATTATATATATACAAGAATTGCTCGTTTAAGGGTATTAGTTAGATAGATTAAATTAGCAATTTCCACTCTACAACCTCATAGAGTAACGTTTTTTCGAATTAAGTATGATATAACAACAAAAGAAGTTGACTTTAGATCATGGTTTCAAACATAGTGTATTCTAATTGAGCAATCTTACTCCCAATTTTAAATTCTCATAAATTCTCCGTCGGAAGGAACATTGCAGAATATTGCAGAACATTCTCGATCGGAGAATTTTCTCCGTGAGAGAATATTCTCTCGACCCATCACTAGTCACAGTGTATCGAGAAAAGGCCGGGTTTTTTTTTGCTTGAAATGGCTCCAAATGCGACATCATGCTCATACAGGTGATTTTTCAAGTGGCCGTGGATGGGCAAATCTGAAACTAAGAGGAATAGCGAAAAACACTCAAAGGAGTAACGGGGCCGATTTTGATAAAAACTAAAACTGCATCATTTAATTTTTGAATTCAATCATCCTAGCCAGGAATCGATATTCCATAGATTTTGGAAAAAAAAGGAAGTCACCACCCGATAGTGTCGCTAATAAGGATCCAAGTCTGGCAAGTAATAGTAATCAAAAAATAATTCTTTATAACCAACCATCGACCACATAGCCACTAGACGCCTAATGCTTGATCGAATACATCAAAACAATTCTGTCAACTAGTTGAGGTATGAGGCACGGGGTACTGCGCTCTAATTGGTCCCTTACCAAGGTCATACGAATCATTAAGGGTGGGACAGGTTTAAATAAAACCAGGAAGGTATCGATTTTTATAAATAGTATTTGTATGTTTTTAAAATTAAAATTACCTTTTTTATTATTAATTATACGGCGTTTTTACATTTTAGTAATAACATAAAATGCTAAAACTAAAAATAAAAAGAAACTAAATTCTAAAGGTAAACATACTTTTTTGCGGTTGTTGGTTCTTAAATAAAGTAATATTAAATATTAGTAAAAAACGTAATCAAAAAATCGTTTAACAATTAATAAACTATTCAATTTAATGTCTGTATTTGTAAGGTTTCTATCGATAACAGATTTGGTCATAGGATATGGTGCTTCACTAGTTTTGTTTACGAAATTATAGAGGACAAGAGATAGCGAAAAAAATACTTTAAAAAGAAAGAGACGCAAACATGTGGTGGGCGTGTTCACCTACAAAATTGACCAGTATAATATGAACTCCGATAAATAATATTAGAAAATAAATCTAATTATGTTTATGTAACTATTAACTTATCAATTAAATGTTATGTTATTTTTTCGGAAACTCGATGTCTGGCTGTTGTTACCATAGCAACGTATTGTACAAGAGGCCATTGTAATATTTATTTCATAATTTTTTTATTGACTGACACGGAAGTGTTTATGGCTCACAGAAGTGGTCGCTACTAATTCGAAATTGTCGAGTGGCGATCAGTATTACCTGTATATGATCTTTTTAGTCATATGTGTTGACAGACATCGCTCGCCTGTTATTAGGCGTCTAGTGGATATTATGTGGTCGATGTAACCAACTAATACATAGGTAGATTATAGTAGAATCAAGTTTTTTAAGCTATTGCATAGCTTGTACAGAGCAGTTGGACCACTGCCCCGGACTCCTTCTATCGCAGGCCTTGAGCGCGGGGACCGAATCCAGAAATTCCGTAACGAAAAAACCTCACGCTCCAATGGTGATCAATGTGGACCTTATGCTAATGAGAATAAGGGTCACTTTTGCTTGTCAAAGAAAAGCGACCTTATTTCAATGTGAATAAGGGTATTTTTGTTTTGTTTTTAATAAGGTTTTTGAATTCTGTGGAATCTGAGGTGTGGCTTGCATGCAACGTAAGCAACACTAACCAAGGTCAGTGTTTGGATGGGTGACCATCACCACAAAAATTTTGGATCACCCATCCTAAAGTCACCCCGCTAGGTTAAACAACATTACCAAGGTCACCCAACCAAAAACAAGCGAACCCAAAAAAAGTGGTCACCCATCCAAACACTGACCTTGGTAAGTGTTGCTTACCCTGGCGGGGTCAGCCATCCAAAACAAACGAACCAAAAAAAAGCGGTCACCCATCCAAAAAATACCTTGGTAAGTGTTGCTTAACCTGTGGGGTCACCTATCCAAAAAAAAGCAAACCAAAAAAAACGTGGTTACCCATCCAAAAATCGTCTCCTGTCTCCTGGTAAGGTTTGCTTAACTTGCGGGCTACACCAACCCAGCCGCTCAAGATAAAATACTATTAATAATTACAGATTACGTTATAGTAGCGAATGAAGTGAATGAATACCAGCTAGGGTAGCCAACCGAAATAAATTAATGCCAATTATTTTTTGTAACAGGCGATTACGTAATTTCTCGATGATGCAGAGTTGAGAAACTCACTGACGGCTGGTTAATTTGTGACAAATTGTCAGCTGATTTGAGATGTGACGTCGACTTCAGAAACTCGCCCTAAGTCATAGGTGACAGAGACAGAGTCGACGATGGAGTGAGCAGATAGTGATATTGTTATTCATTTTTATATTGTGATAGTGTTTAACACTATCTAAATATTTTTTTGGTTGATTTTACTCTCTCGCTAATGCTATACCTAAACAAACATTGGCTAAGTACCTACTTGGTACTTACGTACTATTGTTCATTAGTGGTGATCACAGAACATTTTTACTCTAGCGAGGTGGTGATAATAATTTATATTTCAAAATTCGTTTTATTACTTTAATACCTAGGTATTCAACTGGCAAGTACAGTTTATATTGTTTTATTGTATTGTTTTTTTTAAATAAAATTAACACACTTAAAATTAAATAAGTAGGTACTTACAGAGGTAGGTCCCTACCTTAAATAAAAATAATATTATCCTTATAATGAAATTAATATTTCATTTCTGTTTTTCGACTTTTAAAAACATATTACCTACCCCCAAACTAAAATTTAATGTAATAAAATTCAAAATGGTCAACGAATATAAATACCTAAATTTAAAATGCAATAAGTAAGTAGGTACTGATTACACATTAGATTGTTGTATTAATCAATCATCGATGATGAAAGGAAAATGTCGAAGACTGTAGGTATAGCTAGTTATGTGATTTAAAGATAAAAAAATAAAGACTGACTGATTATATTATCATTTTCTTTATTTTTCCCTCAAAACCTGATCCTTGTAAGGAAGTTTCGGTTTCGGCCGAAACTGAGAATGTTGCCGAAATTCGGTTTCGGTCGGACACTACATATTAGCTGAAAGACGTCCACTGCTGGACATTGGCCTCCCTGCGGATCTCTATATTTCTGATTCGGTCACGCAAGGATAGGTACTCCGAGCATAGCCATAGTTATAGTCTTCCACAACTTCGAGTGTAGTCTCCGACCTTGATAGGAGAGTGGGTGTAACATGGGCATTCCACATCACGTTGGTTTTGTTTTTTTTAGGAATTAGGTACATATTTAAACCACATTTAAACATATAACTACTTATATTTTTTTTGAAATCACCTTTTAATTTAATTAAAACTCTTTATTTTTATAACCCACTAACTAACTAACATTTACACTCGCAAGGTTAAGACGAATCGATTGACGTAAGAATCATCAAAATAGGAACAAACGTACATAAATAGACTGATAAACACATTACCCTACTTCGTTAGTAGGGTAAAAAGACCACGGTCCCACAGACATAAAGGCCAACGCAGACCAGGACGGGATGGCAAGGGATTTAAATTTTTACAAATTGACATTCAAACGTATCGATATAGAAATACGAGATAAATTGCTATGCTTTAAAATGATGCCGTGGCATCGAAAGGGATTTCATTGCAAGGCATTGAAAGACGCCCGTGGCGGGATGCCGTGGCGTAGGTACTGCGGTGGGCAAGGGCAACTGCATCGAGGACGCCGGCGCTCGTTGTGACATACCGCGGGGGTAGAGAAGCGGGGGATGCGCGACTAAATGTGTATCAGGCAGCAGGAGCTGCCGGGGCATGCTTTGTCGGGCTGCGGCACGCCGTGGCATGGCGCTGGATCTAAGCGGCTAGTGTGCGCTGACTGACGGCAAAATCCCTTGCCATCCCGTCCCGGTCTGCGTTGGCCTTAAATCTAACTAGGTGACGCGATTGTATGTACTTCGCGTGCCAAAAACGGACTAAAGTTACGACAAATGATCGTAATCCGAGCTTTTCATTTAGCATTATCGGCACCAGAAATCCACCAAAATCTAGAAAAATACCTTTATGCAATACTAGCACTCCGCCCGCGACTTCGTTCGCATGATTTCGTATTTTATTCAACAAAATTATGTGCAGTTAGTGAAGGCGACCAAAAATAAGCTATTGTTAAAACAATAATAAATGGGATAATAATAAAAGGAATCGTAGATATCTACGGTTCAAGTTAGAATTTAGAGGACATAGAACCTCCTCCTTTTTGGAAATTCGGTTAAAAATCTTATTCCTTGGGCAATAATAAAATGCCATCATTAGTTTTTCAGAATTACCCCCAGAAGATGTTTTAGGTGTGTCAACGGTTTTTTGCAGAATCTTACGGCACTAAGACGACCTCTTCCTCGATTTGGAACTACAAACAAGTGTTGTTTGACTGAGATATCGGCGAACATACACAAAAAACAAATAAGTGCCAAAAGGCAAATTGCCTTTTAGGTACACCTAAAAAGTGAAAAACACTACAAACACTACCGACACTGAAATCCAACTAAAAACACTACAAAGTGAAAAATAACTACCAAAGACACCGACTTCGAAAAAGAAATTTATTTTTCACTTTGTAGTGTTTTTAGTTGGAAAACGGTAATATTTTTTTGTAAAAATGTTTTTCATCATCATCTGCCTAGCCTTTTTCCCAACTATATTGGGGTCGGCTTCCAGTCTAACCGGATTCAGCTGAGTACCAGTGTTTTACATGGAGCGACTGCCTATCTGACCTCCACAACCCAGTAACTGGGTAACAACGGTACCCCTTGGCTAGACTGGTGTCAGATCACAAGCTTCTGACTACTCGTAACGACTGTCAAACAACTTCAAATGACAGCCGGGACCAACGGCTTAACGTGATTTCCGAGGCACGGAGAAAACTCGGTATGTTGAAATGGTCACCCATCTACGGACCGACCTCGTCAAGCGTTGCTTAACCTTGAAGATCGACCCGTGCGGCTGTTATTATTTAGCCACGAGCTCCTCTTGTAAAAATGTTTTTATACAACTAAATGTCCCTTTATAGGTTGCATTTCCAAAAATCCCTTCTTAGTGCTCCCATACAGCATAATAAGAAGCTATGTGCAATAAAATACTTCAAAAATCTTGAACATCCCCTAAATGGTATTTTGGGGATAGTTCCGAAAAACTAATAGGTAACTAATAACAACCTACATTATTTATTAAGGTTAGTATTTGTGCCAAATTTCAAGTTTATTAACCCAAGATCTTCAATACCCCCTAATCATCTTTTAGGGGTAGTTTCGAAATAGCTATTTATGCAACTGTTACGTTATGGACGGTCTTTTAATACGAGTGCCATTTTTCGGTACAAGCGTAGCGCGTACCGAAATAGGTGGGCACGAGTTATTAAAAGAACAATAACGTATAGTTGCATACAAGATTTTATCTACGAAGGTAGGAATAAAACAAATACTGTTACGTTCCCGCCATATCACGAAACCTTCATAACATTTCTCATATACATGTCTTGATTTTTCTGGTAGTAAATTATTTGTAGCCGCTTTATTAGTTATATTTGGTGGAGTATTTTCAATATCACTTGATGTTAAAGACATTTTTAATAAAATTTGGAATAAAATTTCACTCAGAAATTTTTTCCCGCGTCCACTTTTTTTTAGTCTTTTTTAGGTTTAAGGCAAAGATCTTGTAGCCGCAACAGCCAAACAGTATACGATACTTTTGTTCTAAACTTGTTCAATTTTTTTAAATATCATTCACATTGTCTCGATTTCGAAATGATATTATAGGTACCTGGCTGTATGTTCAGAATGTCTTTGCGTATGTTTTAGAATTTATGACGATTCGCATAATGCAACCTGATATGGGTATCATAATGAAACCGCTGTCAATTTTGTAATTCGAATATAACGAAACCGAAGTAGATAAAACTAATAATGATATCCTTTATTATTTACTTAGGTTAGTATTTTTCCCAAGTTTCAAGTTTATTAATCCAAGAAATGAGATTTTCCAAACAAAGTTTAACATCCCTTAAATCGTCTTTTGGGGGTAGTGCCGAAAAATTAACGTTTCCTTTATTATTTTGCCCAAGAAATTAGAATTCGTTCCAACAAATATGTCTCGTTTGCTCGCCTACATAAAAAAAAGAAGCCTTGTGCAATAAAATTCTTCAAAAATCTTGAACACACCCTAAATCGTATTATAGGAGTAGTTTCGAAAAACATGTAATGATAACCTTTACTTTAAAAACAAAAAAAAATAACAGCTGTTAGTATTTATGCCAAGTTTCAAATATATAAGTCCCACAAACTGCTACCTTTAACCTCCATTAGTGGTAGAATTGCCGGAAATCAATAAACTCATTACTTTTTGTATTAATCAAGAGCGTAAACCTACTATTTCAGATATTTTACCTTCCAAACCCAAGAAATTTCATATGAAGTTTCAACCCCTACTTTATTCTCATTAGGGGTAGAATTTCTAAAAACTAATAAATACATGAATTCTTTTTATCAACCAAGAGCGTAAATCTAAAATTTCACGTGTCCAACTTACAAACTGTAGAAATTACATACAAACTTTCAACTACCTTTTTACCCCCGTTACGGGTGGCATTTCCGGAAATAATTAAACTCATTGCTTTTTTATTAATCAGCAGCATAAACCTACAATTTTAGATATTTTACCATCCAAACCGAAGAAATTTCATATAAAGTTTCAACCCCTATTTTATCACCATAGGGGTAGAATTTCCAAAAACTAATAAATACTTTTTTTTTTTAACTTCCTAGAGATTAAATCTAAAATATAACGTGTCCGGCTTTCAAACTATAAAAATTACATACAAACTTAAAACCCTCTTTTTACCCCCTTTAGGGGTGGCATTTCCGGAAATATTTAAACTCATTGTTTTTTTATTAATCAGTAGCGTAAACCTACTATTTCAGATATTTTACCTTCCATACCAAAGAAATTTCATATGAAGTTTCAACCCCTACTTTATTCCCATTAGGGGTAGAATTTCTAAAACCTAATAAATACATGAATTCTTTTTATCAACCAAGAGCGTAAATTTAAAATTTCACGTGTCCAACTTGCAAACTGTGGAAATTACATACAAACTTTCAACCCCCTTTTTACCCCCGTGACGGGTGGCATTTCCAGAAATAATTAAACTCAATGTTTTTTTATTAATCAGCAGCGTAAACCTACAATTTTGGATGTTTTACCTTCCAAATCGAAGAAGTTTCATATAAAGTATCAACCCCTACCTAGAGCATAAATCTAAAATTTCACGTGTACAGCTTTCAAACTGTAGAAATTACATACAAGCTTTCAACCCTCTTTTTACCCCATTAGGGGTGGAATTTTCGAAAACCAATTAATACATTAATTATTTTTATCAACTAAGAACGTAAATGTAAAATTTCAAGAGTCCAATTTACAAATTGTAAAAATTTCATACAAACTTTCAACCCCTTTTTACCCCCTTTGGGGTGGAATTTACAAAAATCCTTTCTTAGTGCTCACATACGCCACTTGAGGAACCTTTCTGCCAAATTTCATGCTTCTAGGCCTAGCGGTTTAGGCTGTGCGTTGATCGATCAGTCAGTCAATCAGTCAGTTTCTTCTTTTATATATAAAGATTGAGCTATATAGAATGTATAGAAAAAGTTGGCTATTAAAATTTCCATAATGGGCCGTTGATTATTGGCGCGGGGAGGGTGGAGGTTTGACTACCGCCCTGTACCATATCCTTGGTTAAAGTTTTCAGATTAGAATAAAAAATCCATAAATGTCCAGTTATTAAAGGGAGAGGGGGAGGGTAAGGGGATAGGGGGCTACCCCACTGTACCATCCCCACCCCACGGAACCCCATGGTTATGGAGATATCCATGGTTAAAAAAATAACGATTACTATTTAAGCAACATCCACGGAGATCTATTTCTGTCTGCAGGGTCTAAAGTAACTTAACACGAAGGAGATGACGGGAGATGAGTTCTCTCGCTTTGCTCGCTCACTTCAGCTCCCATTCCCATCGTCTCCTTCGAACCTAACCTATCCGTGTTTGGGTGCTCTGAGCTCCCGAGCTCGCTTCGCTCGCTCTTGGACTAGTTAATTCTCATTTTTTTATCTCAATAATAAAATTATATTTTCGTAAGTTGGAATTTTGTATTCTAAACTAAAAACTTTAACCATGGGGCTCCGAGTGGTGGGGATGGTACAGAGGGGTAGGCAAAACTCCCCCCCTTCCTCCCCCAACCTACCCGCGCCAAAAATCAAAGTCCCATAATGGAAATCTTATCCAAGTTGGCCAAAGCATTGGAAATGTTTTCTTTCATTGGTAAGTAAATTTGTTTTTAAATTGTTTGCGAAAAAGTGGGAAGCTTAGTTTTCATACAGATTGAGGGACTTAACTACGTTATCTATTTAGATTTATGTCTGGACTGTCCACTCACCATTGCTAGATAATCAATTCGACACGTATGTATGTAATATTGTTGGTATTGCTAAATATTCACATCTGTAATGGGCTTATAAACACGTGTGCCAAATTTTTTATATTATGTATGTATGTTTGTCCAGAATTAAATACCTATCTGTCAACTTAGGGCACAGTGCCATTTTCATCAAAATCGATTCAGCAGTTTTCAAGATATGGAACATACAACCGAACTCCTTACCGATACCGACAAACAGCACGAATGTGTAAATTATGTTATTATGGGTATTTTACCTTTATGTACCTTACTATAGAACTTGCTCAATTTTTAATGTTAAGGTACAATTAAAAAGAGAGAAATAAAAAAAAACACAAAAAATATATACACCGATTTCTAAAGCAAAACACTAAAAGTGCAAAAATAATTTTCGTTTCGGAAGTTAGTGTTGAAAAACGAAATCAAGAGGTAGTTACCAAAGACACTAACTTGTAGTGTTTTGCTTTATATGTCGATGTATTTTTTGTGAGAAAGATTCTTTTAACGATTCCGAACGAAATTTGTGGCCATCCATACATAGACAAGGCTTGATTTGACGGAAAGAAAAAAAATATGATAACAAACATGGCGGGCCACAGAGCGTCATTGAATTTTGTTTATTAGGTCAATCTTTTTGTACTAAACTATATCACGCCTTCGGATTATGTGGTCACATACAAGGGGACGGAGCATCAATGTCAACGTGCGGAAAAGGTTTGAGGCAATGTGTTGTGCGTGTAATAGATTAGTAAGATGAGTCGAGCGGATAATGTGAGCGTGGTTAGTGGTTACAGGAAGTGCCGGGGCGAAGGCGCTCGGCGGTAGGCGACTCGGCGGGTGATATGCAAGCGGCGCCGGCGCGCTACGTGTCAGTGAGCGAACTGTATTCGACAGACGAAGTGGAGCTGCTGCTGGACGAGATAAGGGAGCTGGAGCCGACGAGCTGCCGCGGCGAAGACGTGCAGGTACTAGCGCGGCGACAGGTAACCCTCACCTGCCCGTCGCCCGAGCGCTCTCTCCGATAGCCTCTTAGCTCTCATGCATTGCACAGACCTTAAGATTTGTGGGTATTTATATTTGCCACTACCCATATTCTTAGTTCCACAATATCCTTAGTTTCTTGTTCAACCGCTCTTATAAAGCTTATTGGTTTGGTGTAGTTTATTGAAATATTGTGTGCTGTGATGAACAAAATTGTTGATATTTTTTGGTAAAAAGTAAACATTAGATGTGTTGCCTGCCTGCTATGGGCCTACACTAAAATAAATACCTGGAGAAAGATGATTTCATTAATATGTGAACTTAGTAAGACTTCAGACATCAACTTTAATATTTTGCAAAAATTATGGTTTCTTGGGACATATTTTTTTTTGTGATTAGCCACTTAATGACATTGGTGGAAAACATTGTTTCAGTTAGGCCAAAAATCATGTTTATACAACTGGTGAATCACAAACAAACCAATGTTTTCTACCATGATTTGTTGTTATGGACCAAATTATGTTACACTTGCTTGAAAACACTCAACTTTAAAATATTCATTTTCTGAGTGTCTCCACACCTGGTATGTGCTATATCTTAGAATTGTACTGTTCCACTTATACTTGTAAACATGGGTGATATAGTTAGTTTGAATAATATGACAGTTTATGCTATGGTAATAGCTATAATAATATAATGAACTTTATGCAAGATTTTTAAGTGTCCCAAAGACTTAAAGGAAATTGTTACTTTATCATCATATTTGGTCCCTATCAGCAACATTTTCTCAGTGTAAATTGCCCTCAATTCCTTATTTTCACAAAATCTAACTCACGGTCTATGCTCTGTTTTACTTAAGCCCTTTGTCATTTTTTTTTGTCCTAAAATCCATAGTATGTTTTATAAGCCTTTTTGTTAGTTTCACCCATCTCGGTGTCTGTATGTTAAATTTTGAGCCACTTGTTAGAGTTAGATTGAGCTGCAAGTTTGCACTAGCTTCTCGTGACAATGCAATGTTTATTATAATAGTAGTTTATGATACTGTGACATAACAAAGGTTATTTAATAATGAGTGAGTTTATTTATAAACTGAGCTGCAGGCGAGCTTTCTAATCATCATCATCATTTCAGCCGAAAGACGTCCACTGCTGGACATAGGCCTCCCCCAGGCGTCGCCAAATTGACCGATCCCGTGCGTCTCGCATCCAGCCTCTTCCCGCAACCTTAACCAGGTCATCAGTCCACCTAGTGGGAGGCATTCCAACGTATCGTCTTCCGGTTCGCAGTCGCCATTCCAGAACTTCGGCCCCATCGGCCATCCGTTCTGCGAGCAATATGCCCTGCCCACTGCCACTTAAGTTTGGCAATTCTTTGGGCTATGTCGGTAACCTTGATTGTCCTGCGGATATCATCATTTTTGACGTGATCACGCAAGGTAATTCCGAGCATAGCCCTCTCACCTCTCACCTTCGGTTTGCCGACGACATAGTGGTCATGGCTGAGACCATGGAGAGCGTCAGTAAAATGCTCGATGACCTTAGTAGAGCTTCCGAAAGAGTGGGTCATAAAATGAATCATCATTTCAGCCAAAAGACGTCCACTGCTGGACATAGATCTGTCCCAAGCGTCGCCACACTGATCGGTCTATTTAATTCATTTCCATGCTGTACTTTATTTTTGTTTCTGATAAAATATTGCGTAAATGTTTATGGAGACCTTTGCCCTGCATTGGTACACAACATCCTGTACCAAACAGGGATTGTCTTTGGATGCACTTACACAGTGCATACACAGGGATAATCGTCGGCGTCGGTTGGTATCACATATCATGATACATGTCTAAGAAGGCCTCTGCGAGTTGGCTTCAGCCCCTGGTACATATTTCAAAGGTCCGGGACCCTAGAGTCCTGAGAATATCAAAGGCATTAAAATAATAATAATAATTGTTGTCAGTGCTCGGAGTTTGCAATGAGTCATAACACAGTAGCTGGTTGATGGGTTGCAATACTAAACATGTGGTACGGGTGTGGGATCAGGACTTCGAGATAGCGGGCAGCGGGTGCGGTGCGGGCGCGGGCGGGCGCTCGCCGGCCGGCACGGAGCTGACGGAGCGCAGCTGGGACTCGCACGCGCAGTACCGGCGCGCGCCGCCGCCGCGCCCGCGCCCGCTCGCGCCGCTCTACTGCCGCCTGCGCCACCTGCTCACGCCGCGCGGCGCCGCCACGCTGCTGCTCGTTGTGAGTATACACTGTGCCGACCGCTGACCAGCCTCAGAGCACCACCGGCATTTACGCGCCGCGAAAGATACTTTATAGTCGGGAATAGAACATGGAATTCTTTTATTTAAATATGTTCCTTCGGGATAATTCTCGACTTTCATATGGGCAAAGCCGCTGGCAGAAGCTATAGTAGTATTATAAATGCGAATGTTTGGATGGATGTTTGTTACTCAATCACGCCAGAACGACTGAACGGATCTGGATGCAAGGCACTGAGTTTGATAATAGTCTGGATTAGCACATAGGCTACGTTTTATCCCGGTAGTATGGTCCCTTGCGATAATGCCCGACAGCCACGCGGCAAAAGCTCGTAAAACATTAATCTCAAATGTATTGCTTGAACATATCACTGGCTATTGCTCGCGGCTTCACCCTCGTGGACGTTGGCCAAAGAGATCGTTTCATTATGTAACCCAAGGGCACATATTATCGCTGTGAAAAAAAGAAATCGTGTGCGGGTCGGGGTCCCCCGTCAGGAAAGCCGCCAAAGTTCCTCACGCCTTTAATTATGAGTAATTTGATATGGATATTTTGATTGTTGATAGTTATTGATCAGTTTTGTTTAGGTAACGGGAGTATTCTCTGACCGCTGCGCCAGGATCGTCACACAGTGGGCTTGCCAAACCCCGGCAAGCATCCACAAGCCCCAAGGCTATACAAATGCAGGCCCGCATTTGGAAGTCGTTTACATGCTTATGAATGCGTCAGTGTGATACGTACAGGCAAGCTTGGTGGACGCCGAACTTGTTTCGGCTTTCGCGTTTGGTTTATCATACTTTTATATGAAACTAGTTTCTGCCAGCGGCTTCGCCCGCGTGAATGTCGAAAATTATCCTGAGGGAACATATTCCCGGGATAAACAGTATCCTATGTGCTATTCCTGACTATAATCTGTCTCTGTGCCAAATTTCATTTAGATTCGTCCAGCCGTTTGAGCGTGAAGAAGTAACAAACATACACACTCACAAACTTTTGCCTTTATAATATTATATAAGTATAGATACCAGCAGTGAAGATGGGCGTTGTAACCGGGGCTAGCCTACGAAATGCTGGTGCGATGATTTAAACGGTTCGTTCTTGACGGATTGGCCAGAGAAGGCAAAATTCAAAGAACGTTGGAAGGTTATGAGGTATTTTCCCACTGCTGGGTAAAGGGGACGCCATTACCCAGCAGTGGGAAAATGTAGAAAAAATTATAAAAAAATACTCTGACCATCAGACAAGTCACATTTAACTGACATATGAAAGAAACAAGCATGGCGATCGTCTCTGGAGGAGGGCATAACGCTTTTTTGTTACGTGACGATTTCTACGAGGCAACTTCTAGCGCAAGCCGCGTTAAGGAACTTCGTATCAATATCATAGATCCTAATTATGGTCATGTTTTACCCGTGGGTTGAATTTCATCCAAATCTGTTCAGCTATTGAGTTAACTAATAACTTTGTGACCCAAACTCATATTTTAATAAGTTTTGTTAGGTGAGCGTATCATATAGTATAGTATAATATAATGAGCGGTGGCCGGTGTGTGTGCGCAGCTGTGCTCGCTGGGCGCGTGCGCGTGCGTGTGGGCGGGCGTGGGGCTGCGCGTGGGGCGCGTGCCGCTGGCGGGCCGCGTGCGGCTGCTGCTGCTGGCGGCGCTGTCGTCGCTGCTGCTGCACTCGGCGCTGCTGGTGCTGCACGTGACGCGCCTGGCCGCGCTGCTGCCGCTGGACTGGGCGCGCCTGGGCGCCGCCACCAGCCTGTGGTCGGCGCTGTCGCTGGCGGCGGGCGGCGCGCTGACGCTGCACGCCGTGCTGGCGGCGCCCGAGTACCGCTGGGCGCCGGCGCACGTGGCGCGCCTGCTGCTGTCGGCGGCGGGACTGGGGCTGGGCGGCGCGTGCGCAGCGCTGGGCATGGCGCTGGGCGGCGCGCGCGGCTGGCTGCGGCGGCGGGCCGCGGCGCGCGCGTGGGGCCGCTCGGCGCCGGGCTCGCCGCGCGCCGCCTACCGCGCCGTGCCGGCGGCGGCGCCGGCGCCGGGCCCGTCCTCGGCGCACGACGACCCGTTATAGTGAAGGCCGCCCGCCACGGACTTCTAGGCGGCCGCAAGGGACGGAGCCCGTTTTATAGTTTAGTACGCCGCACATACGGGTATTTGATACAAAAAACTGGCCAAAAGTCATTTTTACAAAAGTAACCGCGCAGCTATCCTTTGTTATGTTTTAACAATGGGACACTCTATTCATTAAGAAACCGGTACCCAGAAGGGGCTAGAGCGCTCCATGCGCCCTCAACGTCAGTCGGAACTCATCTGTTGTGCTAGTGACACGTTTGTTTTCTCGGCGCTCGCAAATTTCAATTGCTGTTTAAGACTAATCATACTGTTGTGTTTAGTGCAAACCCCAAAAACCATCATGGAATCTTCAGGCACAGGTATGAACTTTATTTTGAATCTATTGTGCTACTGTTAGGATCACTTTTTCATTCTTTAATTGTACCATAAAGTCATGAGTATTTTTATGCAAAAAAAAACACGTAAAATAGGTTTCCTTCGTCAAATTAAGTATCAGATAAACATAGTTAAGCTAAAGTTTATACATAATCGTGTTCTTTGAACCTTCTAGATTTCATATCAAGAGAAAAACCTTCGGCTTTTTCCGCCCCTATGAATTATAGCCTCTGAACAAAAATAGGTTTTTTTCGAAAAAAAAACAGTTACAGTTTGTACATAGCTTTTCATTTATGTATTTTGTAAGGTTATGTAAAAAGTAAGCGTTATTTTTAAATCATTGTGTATTTTTAAATGCTTTTTTTATTAGTTATTGTACAAATAAATCACCATAATGCTTGAAATAGAAAATAATGTTTTATTTTATTTCGATTTTATTTCACACGTAAGTCCCTTTGGAGAAAAGGGTATAGAAATGATTGGGTTATACTAAAATTAATATGAAAAATAACTAGGAGGCACAATTGACCCAAAATTACCAAAAAAAAGGTTTTGGCCAGTTTTTTGTATCAAATACCCGTATGTGCGCCGGCCGCATGTGCACGCCGCGCCGGCACGATCTCTTTGATTTCCGCAAGTCTGATTTTTATTCTAGTCCGTTATAGGTTAGCGATGGATCATATTTTGTGAGTTTGACGAGCGACGAGAGACGACGGTTCCTCGGTTAGTTTTTGCACAAATATTTCTAGTGGTCTAGTCGAGTTTTATACCGATGCGCGATGTCTGGTTGTTCGGGAGCAGTCGTTGTCCATTACCTGGCGTTCGTTTCGACCGTGTCCGTGTGTTGTCCTGGTTTTCTCTTCGTCCACTACGCATTGTTTACTGAAATTATACATATAAGTCATTTACGCGATATTAAAATGGATCATGTAATTATACACTATACACACTGTACACGAAATGTATGCGGAGGTAATGTTTTATTGTAAGCGAAGTATTTATTATTACGTTATAGTCATACTTGTTGCATAGCCGCGGGTACGTCCGCGTCGTGTGCGCGCACTTTATTTCGTCGTAAGCTTGTAATGGATCAAATCGTTTGCATGATATATGATATGATATAATTACTGTTCATACAATAGTAAGCGTACATCATAGTTAGTATAAGAGAAAGTTCGATATGTAATACAAGTTGTTAATAGGTAATAATTTTATACTGTCCGATGTGTGGTCTCCCCACGAGCCCACGAGCTTACCGAGTGCTTGTCCTCGCGGAGTCGCGGCCCCTCTCCGCACTCTGTTACAATTTTCGATTAATATTCCTTTGTATGTCTTATACATATCACATGTAAGTATTGTTTGGTCTGGCCGGTGGCGATGGGTCTGGGCTGCTGGCTAGTGCGGCCGGGCGGCCCGGCGGCCCGGCGGTCTGGCGGCCCGGCGGCCCGCGGATTGCCACGGGAACATGTGACGTAACACGGACGTGTATTGTGTACCTACTCTATGATCTCGATAAAATAATGTACGAGTCATTTTTACTTTTAAAATTTTAATGATAATAATTATATGGTTTTATACAAATAAATGATTTTGTTTCACTTTTACTCGATTATTAGATACACTACAACATTTTAAGGTATTGAATCAATACATATAATAAATCTGTAGAAAAGTCGTTTTTGTACATCGAAAATACTGCCAAAAAATTGCCCGAGTGTTAAAGGATAACTAACAGAACCTATCTTTTATTCTTGCTGACTTCTTGATAATAGTACATTGTGATACAAGGGTTTAAAGTAGGTTATTGCAAACGAGCTGTCATTAACATGCCCGAGCCGCAGGTGAGGGTTTTTAATGACAGCTCGTTTGCAATAACCTACACACCCGTGTATCACACGACGTTTTTCAATACAGTTGTGGGAAATAGTAAAAACAAATCAAAGAATTAGATTTCTTTAGACACAAAAAAAAAACAGAAAATGGCGCTTTTTGCAACTGGGCACATTTTTTTTAAAACGAAAACAGCCTATTCGATTTTTGACAAATGTTGATGTGAAAATAATTAAATTAAAACTGGTAATTATAGTACATTACTGCAGCGGCCAGCAAAAGAGGCATTGATGGACGAACGTGTAAATGTGGGCCGAGGCGAAGCCGAGGCACACATACGTAAGTCCATCAATGCCTAGTTGTGTTTTCTCAAATAATGCGCGGAAATTATAACTAAGTAGTTCTAATGAGTTCTAAGTAAGAACTCATTTTGTCAAATACAATTATTACTTTTCAAAATCAATGACGAACAACGAACAACAATAATGATTCCCGCGTTACGCTTAGCACGCACTGCGACCTTTTATTAGCGTGATTTTTATTCGCCCATTCTGCGGCCTATGGAATTGTATGAAGCCGCACGCGTTGCGGTAAAAAAATCACGCGGGCATAATACTACAAAAATTCGCGCAAATAAAAATCGCAGTGCGTGCTAAGCCTAAGCCTTAAGTGTTCATTTGTTTTTTTTTCAGTAAACAGCTTTCTATTTGCAAGCCAGTTCGAAATTTAAATAAAACCTTTGATAAGTTACCTCCTTGGTTGTGTTACACCTATTAGAGCAAATATAACAATTAAACAACGATAGCAGTTATAAATGTGTATTTAATTACGTTCTTTTAGCATGTAGGTACATAAGTATAAGTACATAGAATAAAGTTATTGGCATCTTATAAAACAATAGAATCTAATCACCAACGATTCAAATGAAACTCTAGTAAGCTAGGACGAAGAAATAAAACACAAATTGCCCAACAGCGAATATTATTTATTTATTTATTTATTTATTTATGTACACACAAAAGACTTAAAAGAGAAAATACATATAAAGATAGAAGAGCACAAAGGTGCTGCTTATTTCTAGAGAAATTTCTTCCAGCAGACCTGCGATAGGAGAGTTGGATAAGAAACATAGACACAGTGTGTAAAAATACAAGGAAAGGTAACTGTAAACCTTAACTAACATAAAAATAGTATATAATAAAAATAATACTATAAATACCTAAAGATTATTATATACAGGAAAAAAAAATACATAACTGTAAAATAAACAAATACCTATAACATATAAGATCACGTGATAGAAGAAAGATAGTGTTCTTTGACTTGCTTTTTAAAAACAGAGATACTTTTAGCGTCACGGACCTTAGGTGGAAGTGAGTTCCACAGTCGTACTGCATGAACAGAGAAGGAGTGGGAATAGAAACGAGTTTTATGGGATGGGAAATTGAGATGGAGTTTAAGGTGGGATCTACAGAGGATGTCAGGAGGGCGAGTAAACGAAAAACGGTCACGCAGGTAGCCAGGGGATGCAGGGTTAAAAAGGATGTTGAATAGGAGACATAATATGCGAGTGTTCCTGCGAAGACGGATAGGGAGCCACTTGAGATCCTTCCTTATTACATTTAAGCGAGAACATAAATAGGTATGCATTAACGGAAATACTTAGCTTCTTGTTCAAATCACAATATTATCAACTAAATATAACGTTTAGGTATTTCTATGCCCAGTTACAAATATAAACTGCCTCCCAAAATTCTCCCGGCAAAAACAATACTTAGTTATTCCTTCTTCAAAACAAAAATCAACCCTGATTGGTTCACGGTGGCGGCGGGCTGATGTCGTCCCCTTATTGGTCCGACGCCCGACGCTAGTACAGCAATAATCCACCGATGGCAGCACCTTGGCTTGGCGACAGCTGTTGTGCCGACGACGACCGCTACTTGCGTTTCGCGCCATCTAGCACCTTTTGTGTGGAGTATTCACACTCGTCCATCCTGACGCTTTTGCGACTCTGCAAAGGAAGAAAACAAAAGACTGTATGTAATTGTTCAAAAAAAAACATACCCGGTCCTAAAAAAAGAAGAAAAAGGAAACAACGCGATTCTATGAATTGAAAACCATATTTGGCCCATACATAATACGAAATAACATAGTATGTCCTAAATGCAAATCATTATCAATCATCAAGTAAAGTCATTCCAAAAGTAAAGAGGTACTTGTTTACCAAAACAAGTTTCCAAAAGTACCATAATTTGCTATACCAATACATTTCCAACCATATCATTTGTAAACCATAACCATATCAATTCCAATTGTAAACCATATTTGTTTACCAAAACAAGTTGGCAAAGTACCATAACTTTCCAATTAGCCATAACATTTCACAATCGTTACCAAAACATTTCAGTCAGTAATTCCAATTGCAATCCACTCAATTCCAATTGCAAACATTCCAATTTATTTGTAGGTAGCTACATATCTGAAAAAAAAAAAAATATGAAGTCCCAAGACCATTACATTAATTCACTCATCAAAATTAATATTAACCTTATTTTTTCTGGAATTAATTGAAGGTCAGCCTTCAAGCAAGTCAATTAATTCCTCCGTGCTGTCCACTTCCGTATCATTTGAGCTAGCGCCCGAGTCCTCCTCTCCCTGAAAAGGTTTTAACGAGTCCGACGACACAAGAGCTCTGAATCGCTTATACCCTTTAACACCTTTCAGCGAAGTAATCATGTACCTATCATTACCTACTACCTTCGTTACCTTATAAGGTCCGCTGTACTTCTCCTTCAGTTTTCGTCGAACGTTCACATTTCGGTCAGCAGCTCCTTTCCATAATACTAAATCGTTTACCTTGTATTTTGTTGGAGGTTTACGCTTTGCATTAAAATATTTGCGCATTTTCGCCGCCGTCCGGTTTAAGTTCGCTGTAGCTTCGGTCCTAGTTCGTGCAGCTGTCTCCTTATTATCAACTATGTTATCTCCCATACCTTGATACCTGCTGCGAGTCGCGGAAAACATGAGCCTGTATGGTGTAAATCCAGTCAGACCGTTTTTTAAATTATTCATTCCCCAGGTGATGTTTGCGATCCGAGTATCCCAATCCTTTTCATCTTCCACGCTGGTGTTGAGTGAATCTAGTAATGTACGATTATACCTCTCCACTTGGCCATTTGCGCGTGGACATGCTACAGAATTGATTATGTGTTTTATTTGATTATCTAAACAAAACTGTTTGAAATGATTACTTTTGAAACTCGTACCGCTATCGGATATAATTCTCTTTGGATAACCAAATAAACAAAAAATTTCATTTAAGGATTTTATTACCTCTCGAGTCTTTGTAGTTTTAACTGGTACCGCCCATGTGAATTTCGTGAAGGAATCGACCACCAATAACACAAAACTGTTACCTGCTCGACTTTTGCAGAAAGGACTGAGATGGTCAATATGCAGAGTATACATTGGCTCCGGAACTTTTTCAATGGGGTGTAATTCGCCTTCAGGTCTTCCGTACTGTCCTCTCTTGTATAGACAGTCTAAACATGAGTTGACATATTTTCGTATGAAACGTGTCATTCCTGGAAACCAAAAGCTACCTTTGATGATTTCCTCACAACGCTTCAGGCCTGGATGTCCGATACAGTCATGATACTTCCTCATGACATTCCACCTTCCATATTTAGGGACTGCTAACTTCAGTTCTCCATCCTTAACGAGCTTGTATACACGACCATCTTTCAGCTTGTAATTTTTCCGTATATCTGGATCGTTATCCCCAGATTCTAATTTTGTTCGAATTATGCGAATCTTCTCATCTTGATTTTGAAGACATACTAACCAGTCGAATACGTCAATCACGTTGATATCTGCTACTAAGGGAGGATCTACTGGAAATCGGCTCAGCGCATCGACGTGTCCATGAGACTTACCTGGCCTATGAACGACTTCCATGTCGTACTCCTGAATCGATAACCACCATCTTGCTATTCGAGGTAATAGATCCTTTTTCAAGAAAGTCTCGCGAACGGCTGCACAGTCTGTCACCACCTTAAAATAAATACCTGCTAAGTAAATTCTAAATCTCCTCAACGATTCCACTACAGCCAATGTTTCCAATTCGTCGGAATGATACATAGCTTCTTCTTTGCTTGTTTTTCGGCTGAAATACGCAATGGGTTTCATACCGCTATCCTGATCCTGAAATAAAATGCCAGCTACACCTTTACTGCTTGCGTCAGTATGAACTTCTATGTCACCTTTCCTACAAAATAATGAGAGTATTGGTCGAGTCGTCAAAATGTTCTTCAGTTGATCAAAAGCCTTCTGCTGTGCTGGACCCCAATTCCATGTTGCATTCTTTTTTAGCAACCCGTACAGATCATACGTGACAGACGCATAATCTTTAACAAATTTCCTGAAATAACTAGTCAGACCTAGAAACATCCTAAGCTCGTGTACATTCTTAGGTTCTTTATAGTTGGTCACAGCATCAATTTTCTTACTACCCGGCCTAATACCTTTTTCGCAGATCTCGTAACCGAGGTAATCTATTTTGTTATGCAAGAAAAAACATTTATCAAGGTTTAACGTCAGTTTTGCGTCCCTTATTATTTCCAAAACTATCCGAAGCAGATCGAGGCCTTCCTGTTCAGTTTTGGTGGGTAGCAAAAGATCATCTATGAAAGGAAGCACCTTATCATGACGTAACGAAGAAAATATCTTGTCCATAAGACGCTGGAAAATTGCTGGGGAATTGGCTAAACCGAAGGGCATACGCAAAAATTCATAATGGCCCTCAGGCGTGACAAAACCAATTCTGTGAATTGAAGCCTCCGCTACTGGAATCTGAAAGAAACTATGCGATAGATCAAGACTCGTAAAAAGTTTCTTCCCACCTAGTTTCTCGATTTGTTCTTCTATGATGGGCAGAGGATATTTATCTTTCGCTGTAATACTATTTAATTTTCTAAAATCCACACAAAACCGATAATCTCCGTTCTTTTTCCTAACTAATACAATCGGGCTGGCATAATTAGAAGACGATTCCCTAATAATACCGTTGGATAACATATCCTCAATCTTTTCTCGTACTATTGCTTTTTCTGAAAAAGAAAGCCTGTAAGGACGATAACAAACCGGCTTATCAGAGTTAAGTTCGATATTCAATTCTATTTTGTCAGTCCTGCCTAATTCTCCTGTGTCTATCGAAAAACAATCTGAATATTCCTCTAAAATCTCTACCAACTCTTTAACCACCTGTGGATCTCCGGATCCACATTTGATTTTTGTTGTATCAATGCTCATGACCGAAACAAGATTATCTGCAGAATTACCAAGAGGACAAGCAATTTCCCGAGTAATCAATCCACGAGCGATAATCTGGTGTTTCCGGAAACAAACCTGCTTTTGACCGTGATTAACTATGAAAATGGCCTGTACTGGAAAACAATTCATAGAAGCAGGAATGCTATAGTTGTAACCATTATAAACAATTGTACGAGTATCTACAAATAGTAGAGTTGACTTGTCAAATTCAACATCATTGTAGGTGTCAACAAACAAGGATGAATAAGCTGGAACGATAGTGTCTGCAGAGCACAAAATGTTAACCTTATCTACACATGTACCCACTTGCAAAGAATTTATTTCAACCGATTCAATTTTATTTTCTTCTCTTACTGCATATTCTAAAAAGACGGTAGTACCACAAATTGTAAGCTTGAATTTTTCATTGTTCAAAATAGGCTGTCCAATAAAAACGTCGGCGCGGTTCACGGCAGCATCGACGACAACTGCGTCTGAACAAACCTTAACTTCATCTATAACGAACTCTAATGATACCTGTCCGTGAGCTTTAATTGGTGGTCCACCAAACCCGTTGACAAAAACGACACAAGGTTGCATTGCAACACCAAGCTTTAGAACACAATCATGAGTGATAAGGTTGACTTGAGCCTCCGTGTCTAAATAAGCAGTACCTACCTTTACATCCATTAATCAAAACATGTTTAAAATAACATTCATTTACCTGTATTTGTACAATGCTGACGGCCTTTTGATAACACTGCTCCTTTTTGTGGTTGGTTTTCCCACAGATTTCGCATTTTATAGCGTTAGGATTATTAGGGCACGATCGGACAACGTGCCCAGACTCGTTACACAGAAAACAAGTTACACCTGGCTTTCGTTCTTTTGGATCTCTGACTGCTTCCTTTGAAGACGATGCGGAATCTCTACCTCGGGGAACGTTTCTCTGACTTTGGTTCATTCTTTTGTCGTCATTCATGCACAGAAAATGAGAATAAAGCTCGCCTGGGGTTCTATAGTTACCAGCCCTTGCAGAAGTTCTCATGTGGAACGGCAATCCTTCTATGATACACGACACCGCTTTATCCTCAATGATGTCACACTTAGTTAGCATGGTACATTTCGAATAAAAATAATGAGTCATCGTTTCATTGAATAACTTTTTCCTATTTAACATTTCTCTCAATGCGTCTGCGTTATCCTCACCAGGCCACGTAAACTCATAGCTTCGTAATGCACCATGCCACAACTTCGCTAACCCAACAAGACGCGCTTGCATATAATAACTTTTAACGTTGTCGTTCTATCCATGTATGGCACCTAGTTGCTCTACTTTGTTAAGCCACTGAGATGCAGGTAGCTCCGATTTTTCAGGATCGAATTCCGGTATTATATCCGGCTTAACCATCACACCCGAATAATATGGAAACGACCTATCGGGTTCATTTGAAAAGCCAGGTGGAGAACGGCCTCGAAAGTCCCGGACTGGCGAACGTCCTGGCCGCCACGTGTCGCGGGAACA
Organism: Orthosia cruda; assembly: GCA_964057195.1. Lineage (NCBI taxonomy): Eukaryota > Metazoa > Arthropoda > Insecta > Lepidoptera > Noctuidae > Orthosia > Orthosia cruda. The sequence continues at coordinate 1,432,293 of OZ059835.1, read as the reverse complement.
GCTGCGGCGCTCCTGCTGCGATCGCTCCATCCGCCGGTGACACCATCTGACAGGGCTGCGGGACCGGCTGCGAGACCGGCTGCGACCATCGGAACTCATGGCTTGCTTGAGAACGGCTCCAGATCGGATCCCACTTCTGAAAAATGTTACACCTATTAGAGCAAATATAACAATTAAACAACGATAGCAGTTATAAATGTGTATTTAATTACGTTCTTTTAGCATGTAGGTACATAAGTATAAGTACATAGAATAAAGTTATTGGCATCTTATAAAACAATAGAATCTAATCACCAACGATTCAAATGAAACTCTAGTAAGCTAGGACGAAGAAATAAAACACAAATTGCCCAACAGCGAATATTACATTTAAGCGAGAACATAAATAGGTATGCATTAACGGAAATACTTAGCTTCCTGTTCAAATCACAATATTATCAACTAAATATAACGTTTAGGTATTTCTATGCCCAGTTACAAATATAAACTGCCTCCCAAAATTCTCCCGGCAAAAAACAATACTTAGTTATTCCTTCTTCAAAACAAAAATCAACCCTGATTGGTTCACGGTGGCGGCGGGCTGATGTCGTCCCCTTATTGGTCCGACGCCCGACGCTAGTACAGCAATAATCCACCGATGGCAGCACCTTGGCTTGGCGACAGCTGTTGTGCCGACGACGACCGCTACTTGCGTTTCGCGCCATCTAGCACCTTTTGTGTGGAGTATTCACAGTTGACATGATTCGGAGTAAAAGATCGTTCCATTTTTAAATTACACGACAGATATGAGTTTACTATGGAATTTATTTGGCCGCTACACACGACAGATATGGATTTTCATACAAATTTTGCCGGCCGCTGCGCGCATGTATTTGGCCAGTACAGCAATTGCGATTTATCTCGAAGAAGGTTGTCAAAATAATGCCCAAATTTCCAAGCATGTTTGAGAAAAATATAGAAATATAAAAAAAAAAAAATATAGTTATATAAAAATATAGTTTATTAAACCTGTGATCAACACCAATCCAGGTGCTTCTTTCTAGAGATAATATAAAAATCCACTCTCAGACGGACACTCAGTGGTTATATTGCCGGTTTCCACAATATCCTGTAAATGCAAAGCGCTGCACGTATTTCGATGAGCAAAGAGACACTTTTCATTTTTCCCTTCAAGACCTTTAGGGCGAGTTTCTGAAGTCGACGTCACATCTCAAATCAGCTGACAATTTGTCACAAATTAACCAGCCGTCAGTTGTCAGTGAGTTTCTCAACTCTGCATCATCGAGAAATTACGTAATCGCTTGTTACATTTAATAATTTATTTCGGTTGGCTACCCTAGCTAGTATTCATTCAATTCCTTCACTACTATAACGTAATAGTATTTTATCTTGAGCGGCTGGGTTGGTGTAGCCCGCAAGTTAAGCAAACCTTACCAGGGACGATTTTTGGATGGGTAACCACGTTTTTTTTGGTATGCTTTTTTTTGGATAGGTGACCCCACACAGGTTAAGCAACACTTACCAAGGTTTTTTTTGGATGGGTGACCGCTTTTTTTTGGTTCGTTTGTTTTGGATGGCTGACCCCGCCAGGGTAAGCAACACTTACCAAGGTCAGTGTTTGGATGGGTGACCACTTTTTTTGGGTTCGCTTGTTTTTGGATGGGTGACCATGCCAGGGAAAGCAACACTTACCAAGGTCAGTGTTTGGATGGGTGACCACTTTTTTTGGGTTCGCTTGTTTTTGGTTGGGTGACCTTGGTAATGTTAATTAATAATTAAATTTTTGTGGTGATGGTCACCTATCCAAACACTGACCTTGGTTAGTGTTGCTTACCCTGGCGGAGTCACCGATCCATAAAAAAGCGATCCAAAAAAAAGTGGTCACCCATCCCAAGACTGACCTTGGCAAGTGTTGCTTACCCTGGCGCGGTCACCACCCCAGCCGCTTCAAGCTAAACACAAATCTATCCAGAAACTGACCTCGATAAGTACTAAATACAGGGTACAGTTAAAATTAATGCGCGTGAGGAAGGTTCGATTCCCAGGTCAGTAATTTATTTTATTTTATTTTTATTTACCTAAATACATAATAAATATTTTTGATAATTGTGTCAAGTTTTTATAATGAAATTAATTTAAAAATTTGTAACATCCTATTTTTTTTAAATCTTGCTAATTAATAATTGATCTAAATTAACATATTTTTTATAACTCAACCCATACCACAGTTTTCGACGATCCCTATTATCTTTTTTATCGTAATATAAGTCTTTAAAATCATAATATTAATTTTAATCTGCGAATAATCGACCAATTTCCAACAATTATAAATTAGGCTCGTTGACAAGAGATTAACATTGAAAATGGTTCTCAGAAACCCAAAACTGCTGTAACATGTGGTTAATTCGAGATTTTTGTCAAATGTGACAAATTGTTAAACGCTTGTCACAGTTGGGTGTTGAGAAACTGAAAGTAGAATTAACAGGCGATTAATCGTCGATTACGTTAACAGCCCGATAATTGAGACGTGGGAAACTGGCAGTTAGTCTCTGCCATGCCATAACGTAGACAGGCATACCAGGTCTTCATAGACCGATAGGTGATTATCCGCATAGCTTCACAAATTCTCCCGGCAGCACCATACAACAGAATTTCAATAAACTTCCATTGAAAAAGGCACACATGATAGTTTGCAACGTTTTTTGTAACAAGTACAGTTTTTCTACCTTTTTTAGCGGTGTGTGTATCGATCGCGCATCCATTAAATGTTGTAAAATGACAGCGCACGCCCGCGTCATTAAAACTCACCGTGCACCGGTGCCTTTTAAACTGTGTGGACACCAATGTACAGCGAATGGAACTGGTAAATGTAATGTGACGTCACAAAATTTCAACGCACTTTATGGAACTGCATACTACACCTACATAGGAGACCATGACCTACTGAGGTTCTCGATAAAGTCCCATTCTACCAGCAACAACGATAATCGAAAACTCTTCAATGTATGGGATTGGCATGCGCTACCGAAATGTCAAGCCCTAACATTTTGGCGAAACACTGCTACTACCAACTAAACAACAACCATTTAAATGACTTTTGAGAACTCAATGCTAAAACGTACGGAATCATTCATTGTTCCTCGTATAAAATCTATCCTATTTTATTCTATGTATGAAAATTCCTTGCTACTAAACTGTTTTTAAATTGACTTATAAAGTTAAAACTCAACTGCAAAACTAATGATAGAGAAAAAAGCGCGGGAATTGTCGAATTTGGCGGTCGTGATTTTTCTTTCGGATTTTTTAAATAACACAAATCTTTTGAGATTGGAGATAAGTTGTGTAGATTTATGTAGATATTGATTAGGCTAGTTAATATTATTGTTTGTGTATATAATTCCCTACATTTAGGGTAAGTTTTTTCATTTTTTACCCGGCTGCAAGGAAAGGGTTATGTTTTTCGCGCGTATCTTGTATGTATGTATGTAATATTCTTTATTACCTCATATCTTGCAAACCGCTAGATGGATTTTATAATTAATACATCGTTAGATAGGGCTTGGCCGCCCAAGTGCTCTTATATAAGTGACGTTAAAAAAAAACAAAAATGGCGGCTTTGCGTGCGCCACATTGGGGGCGACTCAATATTATATATATTCGCGAGCTGGCTGACCAACTAATCCTCCAACTGCACAGCATGATTTTCTACTTGTTTACATCTTTTTAGTTCGCAGTCGGGTTTTTGATTTTTAAATTAACTTTTTTTTTATTTTATTGTCCGATGGACAAGGAATCGCCTGATCCGGGGGGACACAGTCCCCTCGGTTGGGCTTAACATTGTTATTAATAATGAATCAAGTATGGACACTGATTCGTCCACGCAAAATGTGCAAACACTGCAATAAAAGAAGGAGACATGGTCACTCTACAGGTATTAAGGAATCAGATTGCCATTGCGATAATGACTCGATAGTAGTTCATCTGGAAGCCACTCCACGTTCTGTGGGTGGTGCACAAAGTGAAATTCGTTCCGGCTCAGAACGTTGCTAGGGCTTTGTACGAAGCCACAGACCTGTCGCCATATGTTGTACATATACAAAATAATATTTATACATGAAACTCTGCTCAATCATTACACCCAATTACATTAGGGCATTTTCTTAAAAAACGTCGAAATAATAATATTGTCAATGGTTCTTTAAAACGCATCGGTCGAAATAGAATTTCAATAAGGTTCTCTCATTACCTAGATGCAAACTCTTTTATAAATGACCCTTGTTTGGTGAAAGAGCAATTAAAGGCATTTGTTCCATCAATTAATGTGTGTCGTATGCGTATTATTAAAGGTGTAACTACAGAATGGTCTCCCGAGGAAATAATGGAAAATGTGACTGTTACCACTGGTTGCGGGAAAGTTATTAAGGCTTAACTATAAAGTTCACGAACCGACCCCTGTTTGGAAACCATCCCAAACAGTCGTGCTCACCTTTGACGGTCAAATTTTACCAAAACGTGTGTTTTGTTGTTACAATTCTATTCCAGTAGAATTGTATACATTCCCAACAATTCAATGTTTTAATTGTTGTCGTTTTGGTCATACAGAGGTACAATGTAGGTCGAACCCTCAGTGCTCCAAGTGTGGGGAGAGGCATTCTGCTGACACTTGTAGTATTGAAGACGAAAGTGACAGTAAATGCTGTCATTGCGGTGGCATTCATTACGCCATTAACAAAAAAATGCCCAGAGTTTGAGAGACAAAAGTCAATAAAGCACAATATGGCCCATAGCTGCGTGTCGTATGCTGAAGCGTCGCTGCTACATCCCCCAATCACCAAACTATATGCAGATGTAGTAACATCTGCTCCATCACATAAAAACAATATTATTTCTTCTCCACCTTCGCCCCAGTCACCGAACACATCAAATTTCACATCACACAGGAAAACAGTATTCCTAAAACCTCGGGAACAAAAAAAGCCAAGAGGTATGACCGGGCACCTCATCAAGAACTTATTAATAATGAAGTTTCTACGTCGGGTGATGGTGTTGCTTTGCATAATAAATCAACAACTAATAATAATGAAAGTCAAATTTTTTATTTAATTATCATGCTAATTAATACTTTATCTAAAAATAATATTATTGACCGTCCAACGAAGCCACTATAATTGATACGCTGTCTAACTTATTTAACCATAATGGATCCAAATCAACCCAAGATTGTTCAGTGGAGCAGACGCAGCATTGTAAATAAAAAATCTGATCTGTACTATATATTAAATAAATACAATCCCTTTGCAGTCGCTCTCTGTAAGACATGGCTGAAACCGGGGTTCTCTTTTAGAATTCCTGGCTATGCGTGTCTAAGAACAGACAGAAGCGATGGGTATGGCGGTGTCGCCATACTTATTAAAAATAACTTGTCTTTTCAGTCTTATCATCTTCCAAGTCTCAGTGATGATATATCTGCTGTTGCTGCTATTGTAAATAAAATCTGTATGTATATATTATTCTCGTTCTACTGTAAATATTCTTTCTGAAATTAATAATCTTTTTACAGTTTTACCTAAACCATTTTTGGTAATGAGTGATTTGAACGCACAGCATCAGTCCTGGGGTAGCTCTAGTTCCAATTATTATGGGGAAAAGTTATTAGAAATTCTAGACTCAAACAATTTGTGTATTTTAAACACATGTCTTCCAACACGCCAAACAAATCCAGATGAGGGAAATAGTGCTCCTGCTCTCTCAATCTGCACACCTGAGTTAGCATCGACATTATACTGGTCGCCTATTGGGATTAATGGGTAGAGGTGGACACCAATGAAAGACCGTTTTATAAGGGTTTCAATAATACAGTTTAATTACCCTTTACTTGTTAAATTTGGAAGGTGTGGTTCAGTATACTTTGTGATACATGTGTCCCGGTCCCCTAGCAGGGCTGACGCGATAGTGTGTAGTGACCAAATCACCAGATGGGATTGCGGTCTCAACTAGGTACCTGAGAAAGGTTCGGAGACAAACCATGTAATATAAGGATAGTCAGAGACAGAAATAGATTTGTTTTTGTTAAACTCCAACACGCCCCCTCAAAAACAAATCCTTTGCTCTTTAATTACGACATACTCGTAATAATACCTATCTGATACCATATTTATACAATAGTAAAAACACACACCATCCTTTTTAACTTTCTGGGGAAAACAATATCATCATGGTCCAACATTCGTTGCACAGGATTAGGGAAAACCCAGTAAAACCTAATCAAACCAATTAATTATATCATCTATTATAATTAATGAAATATAAAAGTTATTCATCTACTTATTATAACCAAGCTCTTATAATTAAAACATCCTTAATTATAATCAAGCTTTTATAATTAACTTATCTGTAGCATTACAATCATGCTATTATAATTAACATAAGTAATCATCTTTGTAATTATAACAAAGCCTTTTTCAGCTTCACATTTAGCCATGTAGTTACCTTAGTAGTTACCTATTTTGCTTTTATGTACTATGTTGTTATCATAGTTTACTGACCATTTGTGGCATAAAAATCACATTGTGCAATTATCAAATACTTTAAAGTTAAACAAGTAACTCGTAGTACTTTTTATATCTATTATGTTACAGTCCATTCACAATGAACAAAGCCACTTCCAATAATTTCGTTTGAAAACCAACTTGAGATTTATGGTTCTTTAAATTTCTTAAGACCCTTTTAAGTCTGACCGTCATCAACTATTGTTTTTGCTTGCATACTGACTTAGAAAGATTACAAAAAAAAAAACTTCGGTCAGGTCGGGTGCACAGCATGTCATCAAGCACACAACAAAATTTCTACAAAGGCACTAGTAAGTTCTTACGAATTTAATACTTCGTAATTTAGTTAACTTTCAACTTGGGTACTAATTAATATTGACTGATTTACTCAAGAACTGTTTACGTCATAACAAAAATCACTTTGTTTACCAGAAAACCTTTTCTCGCATTTCAGTCTTCCATAATAACAGTATGTTTTACAACTATCCATATAACATATTTAAATTAGCGACCTTTACAAGATCGTTCACATGTATAACTGAAATACAATTTGAAATATGACTTAACATACATAACATCACGCCTGTATTCCCCAAAGGGTTAGATAGAGGCTTAGTACAATATATTATAGTACAACCACATTTCGTCAGTTACATAAATACTCATCAAAACATGACATGGCAGAGGCATAGTACACTATAGTAGGTACACCCACATTTCACCAGTTATGTTTAGATCCCATATTATAGGGGGACTAACTTTTAATTCTTTGACTCCTTTGTACCTGGCAAGAATTATCGATATTTTCTATTTATCAGTACAAGTTTTATTAGAACTTTGTTTATCAACATCGTTTGGCTTTAGTATCTATGTTATTAGAGTCTTTTATCGAGCGAATTAACTTTTAATCCATTCATTAGATTTCAAACTATCTAATTCCACTGATTTTAAACCTTCCAATATTTAATCATTGGAATTAGTTCCATCAGTTTTGGTACACACCAGATTTTGGTCTTTATCTGTTTTGATGTCGTGTAGTATTTAAATATCTGATATTAATTCCACTGATTTGAACCACCCAATTTTATACTTTTGGATTTAGTTACACCAGTTTTGAAAACACCAGCTTTTAGGATTGTCATAACTGTGAGAATTAATTGACACTGATTTTTGACGTCGTCACGTCAATCAGTTTTGATATGGAAATGTTCGGTTTCATTTCCTTCAAATTGTAACGCAGCCCTCGACTGCTTATAACTCACTTCATTATGACATTCCCAACTGTTTCAGATTTTCACTCTTTATGTTTCATACTTTATAGCCATATGGTAGGTTCATACCTTACTTACCAGAATATCATTTTAGGACTTTTAATTAAATTTGGTTTTAGTGCTTTTATTATGTACGAGTACATACACGGTAGAACCGAAAACCTTTAAATATTTATTAATAACAGGTTTTTTTTATTATCTTTTCACAATTCAAATGGTGTTCGAGTTTGTTTCAAATATTCGGAACTAACAGCTTGCAGACTGCTTTAATCCACATAATGACTTAAACAAATGTAATTGAATGTGACTTCTTTTTCATTTGCAAATAATATATTTTCAACCAGGATATGCTATGGAAATATTCATATATGTACTTAGATTTCCTTGGACAATATCCCATTCAAAAATGATTTCCCATCTCTATGATGCAATAGCAAATTAAACTAACTCGCTAAAGATATTAATCTTAAACATGTGTTTCTTGTAAAAACTTAGGGAGTTAGGAAAGTAAACCGCAGAGTTCGTTTCAATAACTCTTATATTATTCCAAGTAGAACTTATTTCAATAATACAATACAATGCTTTTAAATATATCGCTTTCTTTCCCACTCGAGTGTAGGTACGACAAGAAGAAAAACATGTCCGCGCAGAATGCCTGGCCAAAATTACATAAACCCTCCTGCTTTCATTTTAAATACTTTTAAATTAAACTTATTTTAAAAGTGACACGAATCAATCCAATGAAAATAAGTTTTTAATTCTAGTCCAGTTAAAATTGAAGTATTTGCGATATAATAAAATATAACACTGTTAATCAATTAAAAGTGTCCCATTCGACATTTAATTTTATCCTTTGAGCAATCCCTTTCTATTCCTGTCATGGAAGTAGTACTTACTATATCCATAACATGATATGGGTAGTAATTACTATTTCCATGACACCCATATAATACATAAAATGTGGCATAGCTTCTAGTCAAACAATTCAGCAAAATGCTAGAACCTAACAGTCGGCCATTCTGAACTTAAAGAGTCCTCTCGTGTGTTATTCATAATAGATTTCAAATTGTACAATAACAATTTTAAAGTCAATGACACAAAACTAAGTAACATTAAAACAAACATTAACGGTTGTTAGTAAATTAAATTATAAAATTAATACATTTTCTATATTAACAAAATTGTACAATAACAATTTAAAAGCGAATGATACATAACTAAATAACCTTAAAACAAACATTAACGATTCTTAGTAAATTAAATTATACAATTATTAAATTTTCTATGTTCACCAAATTGTACAATAACAATTTTAAATTTAATGAAACATAAGCAAGTAACATTAAAACAAACATTAACGGTTGTTAGTAAATTAAATTATACAATGAGTCAAGTAACTATATTTACTAAACATAACAGCTTTGGCCATCTACAAAAATTGTTCCATCAATTTAAGAACATCTTATAACTAAAATATAAAAACTTGGAATGATCATACTCTGAATCATGTGTATGCAGATACTCGAATTCAAAATCATTTTCATGTTCACTCAATGTATTTCCACAACTCCCTCATTGGCTTATCGGCCTCATATGTGTGGAAATAACATTGTAAAATATCTGGCATACTCCTTTATTTGGCTTATTGGCCTCATGTGTATGCAGATACTCTATTTCGATACACAGATGCTCCCAAAAATGGCTTATCGGCCTCATGTGCATCTCGTACCTTCTAACTCGTTCAAATAATCGAAATTGTTTTACATTAATGAATTATACATTCAATCATTTTCAATTTTACAATAATTATGTATTTGTTTCCTAATCCAATTCACTTTTACACAATTATTATTAATTATTCGACATTGTCACTGTCTATTTCAGTTTCTACATTGTCCAACTGATCTGACCCATCATCTGAATCATTTAGATAATTTTGGGTATAAGTCAACCATGGATAAATTTTGTCTATTGAAATTACCGCCTCATATCTTCTATTTTGTTTTCGTGTCAAAGGAGTATCTTCTACAACATATCTATCATTGTCTAGGGCTTTCAAAATTCTATATGGACCTTGAATTTTAGGTAAAAGCTTTTTTGATTTTCCGTTATTACTTACTATTTCCCTCTCTATCCTAACCAGGTCTCCAACTTTATAAGTTGTTGGCTCTTTTCTTTTCTTGTCGAATCTATTTTTCTGTTTATTCTGTTCTTTTGAAACCCTTAAATTCACTTCATTTCTAATCTCATTTAAAGTTTTTGCGCAGTTTCCATCGCAGTCTAACAATGAAGCTATCTTCCCATCTCCCTTGGTTCGCACTCGCATACCAAATAATACTTCTGTTGGACTTTTACCCGTTGTTTTGTTTATAGTTGTGTTAATAGCTAACTGTATCTCCTCCAAGTGTCTATCCCATTCATTTTCAGAGCAATTATGATTTTTAGTGGCCAACGAGGCTAAAATTGTTCGATTGAAACGCTCTACTTGACCGTTCGCTCTAGAAGTTGCAACTGCATTTAACACATGACGTATACCTAATTTATTTATTAACTCTTTAAAGCCATTGCTAGTAAACGACGTACCTCTATCACTTATAATCCTGCTTGGTACGCCAAACATACTAATGTAATTATTTAATACTTTTAAATTAGTTTTAGTGTTTTTGACGGCATATAGATTGATGTATTTTGTATAAGCATCGATGAAAACTAGTATGTATGTGTTCTTAGATTTACTTTTAACGAAATCGATCCTAAATGATCTAAATGGATGGTGTGAAAAGGATGCTCGACTTTTGGGATGGGATGAAGCATGCCCTGTTTTTTACCACCGGGCGTTTTATGGTAAGAACAATCCAGACAAGATTGGACATATTTCTTCACAAATTTTCTCATTTTAGGGAACCAATAGAGATCCTTCAATTTGTCTAATGTTTTTCCATGCCAAAATGACCTAATTCGTCATGGTTTCTTTTAAGTAACTGCCACCTTACCCCTTTTGGTACCACCCATCTGAGCTGATCATTAACAATGCGATAAACTTTACCGTTTTTTATTTTGTAATTTTGATAGATATCTTTTATATTTTTAGCATCTGGATCTTCTAATACCTGTTTAGTTTTTTTTATGTCGTCATCGTCATTTTGCATGGTAGCTAGCCAGTCCTCTGTTTCAACTGCTAAAATATCAAATACAGTTTCGGGTTCAATACTTAATTCTATCGCATTTCTGCTAAGAGCATCTACGTGGTTCATTCGAGTACCCGATCTGTATTCGATATTACAGTCATACTCTTGCAGTTGTAACCACCACCTAGCTATTCTGGGTATTATGTCCCTTTTCGACAAGGTTGTTCGCAACGCATTGCAATCTGTAACTATAGTAAATTTTATACCAAGAATATAAACGCGGAACCGATTTAAAGAAGCAACTACCGCTAAAGTCTCGAGCTCAAAAGAATGATACTTTTGTTCTTCGATATTTGTCTGGCGCTCGCCACCTGCCCAATTCATCTTCTTGCAAAAGTATGCCAGCTATACCCTTTTTACACGCATCGGTATGGATTTGAGTTTTAGCCAAATGATTAAATATTGCTAATATTGGTCGCTTAATTAATTCTGACTTTAATGTGACAAATGCTTGGTCCTGGTCTGGGCCCCACTCCCACTGACTATCTTTTTTTTTAAAGTTTTGTGAGTGGTGACGCTATTATAGCAAATCCTTTAACGAACCGCCTAAAAAAACTTGCGAGCCCAATAAATTGGCGTACTTCATGTTGGTTTTTAGGTGCTTTATATAATCTTACAGCCTCAGTTTTCCTAGTACCAGGTCTAACGCCTTCTACAGAAATTTCAAACCCTAAGTAGTCAATGGTAGTATAAAAGAATTTACATTTTGTAACTTTAAGAATTAAACCAGCATCCCTTAATAACTTCAGTACAGTCTCCAATCGCTCCATTCCTTGTTCTATACTCTGTGAAGGTATAATAATATCATCCATGAAAGCAAAGGCTTCACTGTTCCTAGTACTTTTTAACATTTTGTTAATAGTTTTTTGAAAAACGGATGGTGCATTTGCTAACCCAAACGGCATGCGAGTAAATTGATACTGCCCATCGGGAGTCACAAAGGCGGTTTTATATTGAGAAGAAGGAGCGATTGGAATCTGATAATAACCAGATGCCAAATCTAATGTAATGAAATACTTATATCCCCCAAGACTGTCAATTTGATCCTCTACTCTCGGCAATGGAAAGTGCTCTTTAACAGTTTTTGAATTCAATGCCCTATAATCTACACATAGGCGCTGGTCATCGGTTTTCTTTTGTACTAGTAAAATTGGACTAGCGTATGATGAAGTTGATTCTGTGATGATCCCGCTATCTAACATCTCTTGTATCATACCCTTGACCTTTTCTTTTTCAGCATGTGCTAATCTGTATGGTCTGTATACAACAGGGGTTGAGTCATTCAAAGTTATTGTCATTTCTGTTAAATCTGTTAATCCTAAATCATTAAGTCCAAATGAAAAACAATCTTTATTATTTTGTAACATCCACTTCAACTTTTGAATCTCATCGGGGGGTTTAAATTATCCCCTATCGAAATATGATCCATAACTGTAATGGTGTCCTTAACTTCGACTTTATTTATATTTAAATAACTATTGTCCTTAATAATTTGTGCTCTTGTCAGTAAAGTATTTTTAGTTAATCTAAAGGGATCCCTATCTAAATTTACTAATATCACACATCCTAAACCATTGGTGACTGTATACGCACCGGGCATAACGTAAAATTTACATTTGTTCACGTCACGTATAGATCCACGTACATAAACAGAGCAAGTTATATGACTTTCAACCTTTATTGGCACCGCTGCCATAGAATGAACTTCTATATCTGATTCAATCATTAATTTTAATTTATCTGCCATATCATCATTAATTTGTTTGTGTAAAATTAAATGTTCATCAGTTTTAATTATAATTATGCCTGCTTGTTCAGTAAAAGTGTGGCCTAACAATATAGGGTACTTGAGTAAATCATCTCTTACTATTAATACTTCTGTTGCTGCAGAAACGCCTTTACGAATTTAACTGTTCAAGTTAAATTAACAATTGATTTGCCTAAAGGGCTTATCCTTATATCACCAAACCCTTTAAGGGATGGCAAATTGGTATCAGTATATGATATCTTCAATGTATCAAAATCGCTCTGTCTAATGAGAGTACTCTGACTTCCAAGATCAACATAGCAAGTCATTGATTTCCCGTTAACGGTTATAGCTAGTACATATTTATTATCCAATGTACCCGCAAGTCTCACCTCTGATACAGCCTTGTCACCAGGGTGAGTACTGCTAGAGTAACCCTTAGTTTCCCACCTTAAAATTATCGGAGAATTAATGTGACAAATTGTCAAGCACGCGTTATCTGCTGTGATTGGTTGAATGAAGTTTCAACAGCCAATATTAGAGATAACTTATTTTTGTTATCATTGAGTGAGTGGAAGTAAAGCACCGTTAGTCAAATCAGATATTTTATTTTCAATTCTTATTTAACACCAGACAACACGCCATTTCTTCGCGGTGGTTCGGACAGGAGTTCTGTTGGTTGTGTTGCCACTTAATCTCGTATAGACTATATAAACTTAATGGATTATGCCGAATACTCTACTTTAGGTATCCAATACCCCGGCTCAAGTTTCTCTTGCCGGCTTTCCAGAGTGTTGGTATTGGTCGATTCATGTATCTACTCAAGAATCCTGTTGCATATGCTATGTCAGGTCTGCTAATTGTAGCGAGATACATCAGTGAGCCTACAAGTTCTTTATAAGGAATGTTGGTTAATATTTCTTCTTCTGGATCTATGTGTAAACTGACTTCCATTGGTGTATTTATGCCTTTGCTTTCTTGCATATTAAACTTTAATAAAATTTTATCGATGATTTGTGTTTGTTTAATTTCTATTCCTTTGTCCAACCTCTTAATTTCCATTCCTAGAAATTTACAGATGTTACCCATATCTTTGGCTTTAAATTCTTCTTTTAAGTTTTCAATTATTCTCTGTCCTTCTCCAATAATTAATATGTCATCAACAAATATGAGAATGTAAACATTATTTCCAGTATATAGACAGAAATCTCGTTGTGAACGACTGAATCCTTTCTTTATGAGAAAGTTGTTAAGTTTTTCATTCCAACATCTTGGGGCTTCTTTGAGTCCATAAAGTGCCTTTTTTAGTTTCAAAACTTTTCCTTTTTCTTTTGCTAGCCCTTCTGGATATTTTATGTATATATCAGACTTTAATTCACCATTTAGGAATGCTGTTGGTATGTCCATTTGTTGTATAGATAGATCTTCTTGTACAGCTTTGTTTAGAAATAGCCTTACAGTTGTTATTCTAGCAACTGGTGCATAAATGTTTTGAGTTGTTTCTTCTTGAAATCCTTTTGCTACTAATCGAGCTTTCTTTGTGTTATCTGCCTTTGTACGGAATACCCATTTCGTGTCTATGGCCTTCTTATCCTTTGGTAGTTCACTTATTTCCCATGTTTCATGTTTTTTATGTGCTTCTAACTCTTTCTGTATTGCTTCAGACCAGTCTTCATGTTTTATAGCTTCTTCATAATTTATAGGATTTTCCAGCATTAAAGCATATGCCATATTTGACATGTCATAATCTTGATATCTTATTGGTTGCTTAGTAGGTCTCTGTCTTCTATTCTCTGAATTGTTTTGGTCTTGTTCTTGAACTATAATCTGGTCTTTCTTATTTGTTAATTCTGGAATGTTTTCCTTTTCACACTCTAAATATTGTATTTCTTGTTCTTTTATTTCTTCTTCTTTATCATAAGTGATGGATTTATTCCATTGATTTTCTTCATACTTGTAATCTGACTCATCAAACCTTACATCTCGAGATTCTTCTATCTCATTTGTCTTTGGATCCCATAGCCTGTATCCTGATCCACAATATCCAATCATAATCATAGGTTTTGCTCTAGGTTCTAATTTGCTTGGCTTAGGTAATATGACACTCCAAGCTTTTGAGCCAAATACTCTTATTTTATCAAGTTTGTTCTCTCCATACCATATGTTTGCTGGTGTATTTCCTTGTAGTGATTTTGTTGGAGATCTATTTATAATATAAGCTGCACAACGAATGGCTTCTCCCCATAATTGTTTTGGTAGATTTGTTTCTAATAACATAGCTCTCACTTTGTCAGCTAATGTTCTATTCATTCTTTCACATACTGAATTTTGCTGGGGTGTATAGGCACATGTAGTTTCTTGTTTTATTCCATTTTCATTATAAAATACTTCTAGTTCTTTATTTACAAATTCTTTGCCTCTATCAGTTCTAATTCTTCTGACATTTGTCCCGTTGTTTTTCATTATTTTTATGTAATTAATTATATAACCTTTGGCTTCGTCTTTCGATTTGAGGAGATGTACTTCCATGAAATGTGAATAATCATCTATTATTGTTAGATAATATCTTTCTTCTTTTCTGCTTGAGGGTGTGACAGGTCCTCCAAGATCACAATAAATCAGTTCACCTATTTGCTCTGTTCTTGGCTTTGGAGTGGGACTGAATGGTTGACGCGTACCTTTGGCTTGAATACATATGGAGCAGCGCTCACTTGATAGTGGTAATCCTAGGATTTTCAAGCTTCCATAGTTTATATGACCCATTCTTCTATGCCATAAATTTTCATCAGTTTTGTTTGTTAACATAGCATCTAGATTCAGGTTTAGTTTAATTGTACACAATTTCCCATTGTTTTCACATTTTATTTCATGTTTATCATTGCTAATTACAGTTTTAGATAATTGAAAAGTTACTTTTAAACCTTTCTCATTTAATCTTAACACTGATAGCAAGTTGTGTGCTAATTTTTCAACAATTAGGCAATCAATATTAATTTTTATGTTTTCTCTACTTATACCTATTAATTTTCCCTTCCTTTTTGCAGATATGATGTTGCCATTAGCTACTTGGATTTTTATTTCTGGAATTTCTCTTATGTCTATCATGTACTTTTCATATTTATCATTAATCATGTGGTAGGTCGCTCCTGAGTCTATCACAAATTCTATTTCTCTTTTTATGTTTTCACTTGTTTTTGTAGAAAATGCTTGTGCGAAGAATGTAACCGAGTTGTTGTCTTTACTCTCCTGCTGTTCTGCAGTATTTGCTGAACTAGTGGTTTGACTTTTATTTTGGGAATACCTTCCTCTACTTCTTTGATTTCCTCCTCGTCTGCCTCTGTTGTTTCCTCTGTTAGGCTGATTATTTCTACACTGAAATGCCTTGTGGCCCTCTTTGCCGCACTTATAGCATGTGAGGAAGCTGTGAGCATCGGCTTCCTTGCTTGTACTAATTTGTTCTCCCTTTACTTTTAGTTCGGCATCTAACATCCTTGATTTTACGAAGTCGATAGTTAGCTCTCTGTCCATAGTCTCTAATGTAGTTATTACAGTGTCGTACTCGTCGGGTAGAGTTAACAATAGGTGACATACCTTGTCATTTTCTTTAATTTCTGTCCCTGAAGATTCCAATTCAGAAATTATGTTTTCAAATCTTATGAAGTGATCAATCAGTTTCTCATTGTTACCACATTTTAGTGACAATAATTTCTTTCGTAGGTAAAGCTGGTTGAAGACGCTTTTCCTCTCAAAGATTTCTTCTAATTTGGTAAGCATCTCTAATGCTGTACTGCATCCTTTGATAATATCAATAAACTTGTCGGAAACGCATTGTACGATGACGCTTCTGGCTTTAACATCGGTATCAGTTTTCACTTCCTTGTCTGTTTTCTTATCTTTATTTAGCGCATCACTTAATCCTCTTTCTTCTATTAGAGTTTTTACTCTGAACTTCCAACTGGTGAAGTTGGTTCCGTCTTTTAATCTTGGAAAAGAGCACGTAGCGCTTGCCGCCATTTTGTCTTTTTCTCATAAGACTTCCCTATGCTATCCTGTGTCGATCTGACTGACTTCAACCCTATTCTTGGTGCTTGAGCGTTCGCTCTGGGCCCATAACCTATTGGATATAACTTATTTTTGTTATCATTGAGTGAGTGGAAGTAAAGCACCGTTAGTCAAATCAGATATTTTATTTTCAATTCTTATTTAACACCAGACAACACGCCATTTCTTCGCGGTGGTTCGGACAGGAGTTCTGTTGGTTGTGTTGCCACTTAATCTCGTATAGACTATATAAACTTAATGGATTATGCCGAATACTCTACTTTAGATAACCAATAGCCAATCACAGAAGATAACGCGTGTTTGACAATTTGTCACATTAATTCTCCGATAATTTTAAGGTGGGAAACTGAGGGTTAGTATCATTAGTGTTCCTCAAAAGTCGCCTGCATGAAGCTGGCTGATGTCCAAGTGGTTTACATACGCTACAGGTTACAAGAGGTTTCGGGCATTTGAAACTGGGATGGCCTATTTCACTACAATTAAAGCATTTGATCATTTTTGTTTTCTCATTTTCGTTTTGTCCGTCAAAACGTCTCTTAAAGAATGGTTTCCTATTTTCTTTAGTGTCTTCTAATTTTACAGACTGTAAATAAGCCAGTAATTGCTCAGGCTGTCTATAGTTAGCTGCCTGAGCACCTAAACGCATACTCCTATCATCTAAACCATTTATTAAACAATCTACCGCTTTTTTATTGTATATTTCACATCTGTTTAGTAAATTGATCTCATGATAAAAATATGACTCCAACGTTTCATTAGATTTAACTTTCCTGTCTAACATTTCTTGCAACAATTGTGCATAATTTTGAACAGATGGAAAAGTTTTAGTCAATTTATCTTTCCATTCTGACCAAGTATAATTTACTGAAGATAGTCCTTGATACCACACCTTTGCTAATCCCGTCAACTTTGGTAGGGAATAATGTATTAATTGTGGTTCACTCCATCCTTACATCTTAGAACATTCTTCTAATTTATTTATCCATGTATCAACGGTTTGTTCTTTATTAGAAGGATCAAATTCAGGGATAGCATTACTATTAATTGAAAAGTGATTTTGTGAAGTAGGCAATGACTTTATCAAATCTAACAATTCTCGAGCAGAAACACTACTTGCAGATTTAGTTTGATTTAGTTTTGATCGATAACCAGAATTGCTTCTTAAAAATTCGCTATCAGAAGTAGACGTACTCACAGAACGCCATTTACTCCGCCTGTTCCGACGCTGATGCTTCCGAGGACGCTCATCACACCTGCTCCTATGATGCTTCGAAGCGCCACTATCAAGTCTCCGGTGTCGTGTACGTGGCGGAGACTCAGATTCACCGCCTCGACTGTGACGCCTCCGTGAAAAGCTCCGCTTTCTCGATCGGCGATAACGAGGCACCGGGATTGGAGGAGTCCCAGACTGTCCACGACCATCTCCCGACATCGCAATAACAAACGGTCTGAAACTTGTTATTAATTGTATAAGATATTTGCTAAATGGCACGCATGGCTAAGGTCACAGGGTTTTAATACCTATGTACTAAAATTCAAGATATTATCTAGGGGAAAAAAAAACATTTGTTCTCCAAAGTTGAACAAATAAATCGAATCGAATGATTTTGTAAAAATGTTGTCACGGCTCTTTTTATTGTGGTTTACCAACCCACGCAAACTCTAAAGAATAATCGAACTCACCTTAATTTTAAATTCCATGCTCTTGTGGGCGTGTTAGGAATTTAATCCTTTTGTACTATCCCACTTCTGAACTAAAAACTTAGGGATTTAGGAAAGTAAACCGCAGAGTTCGTTTCAATAACTCTTATATTATTCCAAGTAGAACTTATTTTAATAATACAATCCAATGCTTTTAAATATATCGATTTCTTTCTCACTCGAGTGTAGGTACGACAAGAAGAAAAACATGTCCGCGCAGAATGCCTGGCCAAAATTACATAAACCCTCCTGCTTTCATTTTAAATACTTTTAAATTAAACTTATTTTAGAAGTGACACGAATCAATCCAATGAAAATTAATAAAATAAGTTTTTAATTCTAGTCCAGTTAAAATTGAAGTATTTGCGATATAATAAAATATAACACTGTTAATCAATTAAAAGTGTCCCATTCGACATTTATCCTTTGAGCAATCCCTTTCTATTCCTGTCATGGAAGTAGTACTTACTATATCCATAACATGATATGGGTAGTAATTACTATTTCCATGATACCCATATAATACATAAAATGTGGCATAGCTTCTAGTCAAACAATTCAGCAAAATGCTAGAACCTAACACTTGCAACTAATGCAAAAGTTTCTGACTAGAACTACTAGCCATTTATTCACAGGTTTTCGAAGATCATCATTTTTATCCGTATACTTACAGTTTTATTGATAAAATATATTTAATGTGCATATGATTTACTGCCAGTTTCCCAGGTCTCAATTATCGGGCTGTTAACGTAATCGACGATTAATCGCCTGTTAATTCTACTTTCAGTTTCTCAACACCCAAATGTGACAAGCGTTTAATAATTTGTCACATTTGAGAAAAATCTCGAATTAACCACATGTTACAGCAGTTTTGGGTTTCTGAGAACCATTTTCAATGTTAATCTCTTGTCAACGAGCCTAATTTATAATTGTAGGAAATTGGTCGATTATTCGCAGATTAAAATTAATATTATGATTTTAAAGGATTATATTACGATAAAAATATAATAGGGGTCGTCGAAAACTGTGGTATGGGTTGAGTTATAAAAAATATGTTAATTTAGATCAATTATTAGTTAGCAAGATTTAAAAAAAATAGGATGTTACAAACTTTTTAAATTAATTACATTATAAAAACTTGACACAATTATCAAAAATAGTTATTTTGTATTTAGGTAAATAAAAATAAAATAAATTACTGACCTGGGAATCGAACCTTCCTCACGCGCATTAATGTTAACTGTACCCTGTACTTAGTACTTATCGAGGTCAGTTTCTGGATAGATTTGTGTTTAACTTGAAGCGGCTGGGGTGGTGACCGTGCCAGGGTAAGCAACACTTACCAAGGTCAGTCTTGGGATGGGTGACCACTTTTTTTTTTTGGGTCGCTAGTTTATGGATAGGTGACTCCGCCAGGGTAAGCAACACTAACCAAGGTCAGTGTTTGGATGGGTGACCATCACCACAAAAATTTTGGATCACCCATCCTAAAGTCACCCCGCTAGTTTAAACAACATTACCAAGGTCACCCATCCAAAAACAACCGAACCCAAAAAAAGTGGTCACCCATCCAAACACTGACCTTGGTAAGTGTTGCTTACCCTGGCATGGTCACCCATCCAAAAACAAGCGAACCCAAAAAAAGTGGTCACCCATCCAAACACTGACCTTGGTAAGCGTTGCTTACCCTGGCGGGGTCAGCCATCCAAAACAAACGAACCAAAATAAAACGGTCACCCATCCAAAAAAAACCTTGGTAAGTGTTGCTTAACCTGTGTGGGGTCACCTATCCAAAAAAAAGCAAACAAAAAAAACGTGGTTACCCAACCAAAAATCGTCGGTTTGCTTAACTTGCGGGCTACACCAACCCAGCCGCTCAAGATAAAATACTATTTAAAGTTACTGATTACCTTATAGTAGTGAAGGAAGTGAATGAATACTAGCTAGGGTAGCCAACCGAAATAAAATATTAAATGTAACAAGCGATTACGTAATTTCTCGATGATGCAGAGTTGAGAAACTCACTGACAACTGACGGCTGGTTAATTTGTGACAAATTGTCAGCTGATTTGAGATGTGACGTCGACTTCAGAAACTCGCCCTAACTGCCAGTTTCCCAGGTCTCAATTATCGGGCTGTTAACGTAATCGACGATTAATGGTCTGTTAATTCTACTTTCAGTTTCTCAACACCCAAATGTGACAAGCGTTTAACAATTTGTCACATTTGAGAAAAATCTCGAATTAACCACATGTTACAGCAGTTTTGGGTTTCTGAGAACCATTTTCAATGTTAATCTCTTGTCAACGAGTCGTCGAAAACTGTGGTATGGATTGAGTTATAAAAAATATGTTAATTTAGATCAATTATTAATTAGCAAGATTTAAAAAAAATAGGATGTTACAAACTTTTTAAATTAATTACATTATAAAAACTTGACACAATTATCAAAAATAGTTATTTTGTATTTAGGTAAATAAAAATAAAATAAAATAAATTACTGACCTGGGAATCGAACCTTCCTCACGCGCATGTTAACTGTACCCTGTACTTAGTACATAACGAGGTCAGTTTCTGGATAGATTTGTGTTTAACTTGAAGCGGCTGGGGTGGTGACCGTGCCAGGGTAAGCAACACTTACCAAGGTCAGTCTTGGGATGGGTGACCACTTTTTTTTTTTGGATCGCTAGTTTATGGATAGATGACTCCGCCAGGGTAAGCAACACTAACCAAGGTCAGTGTTTGGATGGGTGACCATCACCACAAAAATTTTGGATCACCCATCCTAAAGTCACCCCGCTAGTTTAAACAACATTACCAAGGTCACCCATCCAAAAACAAGCGAACCCAAAAAAAGTGGTCACCCATCTAAACACTGACCTTGGTAAGTGTTGCTTACCCTGGCATGGTCACCCATCCAAAAACAAGCGAACCAAAAAAAAGTGGTCACCCATCCAAACACTGACCTTGGTAAGTGTTGCTTACCCTGGCGGGGTCAGCCATCCAAAACAAACGAACCAAAAAGAAGCGGTCACCCATCCAAAAAAAAACCTTGGTAGGTGTTGCTTAACCTGTGTGGGGTCACCTATCCAAAAAAAAAGCAAACCAAAAAAAAACGTGGTTACCTATCCAAAAATCGTCCCTGGTAAGGTTTGCTTAACTTGCGGGCTACGCCAACCCAGCCGCTCAAGATAAATTACTATTTAAAGTTACTGATTACGTTATAGTAGTGAAGGAAGTGAATGAATACTAGCTAGGGTAGCCAACCGAAATAAATTATTAAATGTAACAAGCGATTACGTAATTTCTCGATGATGCAGAGTTGAGAAACTCACTGACAACTGACGACTGGTTAATTTGTGACAAATTGTCAGCTGATTTGAGATGTGACGTCGACTTCAGAAACTCGCCCTTACCCTCAGTTTCCCACCTTAAAATTATCGGAGAATTAATGTGACAAATTGTCAAGCACGCGTTATCTGCTGTGATTGGTTGAATGAATTATCAACAGCCAATCACAGAAGATAACGCGTGTTTGACAATTTGTCACATTAATTCTCCGATAATTTTAAGGTGGGAAACTGAGGGTTAGTGTTTCACTTCAGGTATCATTAACAACAAATAAATTATATTCCTCATTGACATTTTAGCCGTAGGTCTATCTGCCAGTTTCCCAGGTCTCAATTATCGGGCTGTTAACATAATCGATGATTAATCGCCTGTTAATTCTACTTTCAGTTTCTCAACACCCAACTGTGACAAGCGTTTAACAATTTGTCACATTTGAGAAAAATCTCGAATTAACCACATGTTACAGCAGTTTTGGGTTTCTGAGAACCATTTTCAATGTTAATCTCTTGTCAACGAGCCTAATTTATAATTGTTGGAAATTGGTCGATTATTCGCAGATTAAAATTAATATTATGATTTTAAAGGCTTATATTACGATAAAAAAGATAATAGGGGTCGTCGAAAACTGTGGTATGGGTTGAGTTATAAAAAATATGTTAATTTAGATCAATTATTAATTAGCAAGATTTAAAAAAAATAGGATGTTACAAACTTTTTAAATTAATTACATTATAAAAACATGACACAATTATCAAAAATAGTTATTTTGTATTTAGGTAAATAAAAATAAAATAAAATAAATTACTGACCTGGGAATCGAACCTTCCTCATGCGCATTAATTTTAACTGTACCCTGTACTTAGTACTTATCGTGGTCAGTTTCTGGATAGATTTGTGTTTAACTTGAAGCGGCTGGGGTGGTGACCGCGCCAGGGTAAGCAACACTTGCCAAGGTCAGTCTTGGGATGGGTGACCACTTTTTTTTTGGATCGCTTGTTTATGGATAGGTGACTCCGCCAGGGTAAGCAACACTAACCAAGGTCAGTGTTTGGATGGGTGACCATCACCACAAAAATTTAATTATTAATTAACATTACCAAGGTCACCTATCCAAAAAAAAGCAAACCAAAAAAAAACGTGGTTACCCATCCAAAAATCGTCCCTGGTAAGGTTTGCTTAACTTGCGGGCTACACCAACCCAGCCGCTCAAGATAAAATACTATTACGTTATAGTAGTGAAGGAATTGAATGAATACTAGCTAGGGTAGCAAACCGAAATAAATTATTAAATGTAACAAGCGATTACGTAATTTCTCGATGATGCAGAGTTGAGAAACTCACTGACAACTGACGGCTGGTTAATTTGTGACAAATTGTCAGCTAATTTGAGATGTGACGTCGACTTCAGAAACTCGCCCTATTTACTGCCAGTTTCCCAGGTCTCAATTATCGGGCTGTTAACGTAATCGACGATTAATCGCCTGTTAATTCTACTTTCAGTTTCTCAACACCCAAATGTGACAAGCGTTTAACAATTTGTCACATTTGAGAAAATCTCGAATTAACCACATGTTACAGCAGTTTTGGGTTTCTGAGAACCATTTTCAATGTTAATCTCTTGTCAACGAGCCTAATTTATAATTGTTGGAAATTGGTCGATTATTCGCAGATTAAAATTAATATTATGATTTTAAAGGCTTATATTACGATAAAAAGATAATAGGGGTCGTCGAAAACTGTGGTATGGGTTGAGTTATAAAAAATATGTTAATTTAGATCAATTATTAATTAGCAAGATTTAAAAAAAATAGGATGTTACAAACTTTTTAAATTAATTACATTTTAAAAACTTGACACAATTATCAAAAATAGTTATTTTGCATTTAGGTAAATAAAAAATAAAAAAATACTGACCTGGGAATCGAACCTTCCTCACGCGCATTAATTTTAACTGTACCCTGTACTTAGTACTTATCGAGGTCAGTTTCTGGATAGATTTGTGTTTAACTTGAAGCGGCTGGGGTGGTGACCGCGCCAGGGTAAGCAACACTTACCAAGGTCAGTCTTGGGATGGGTGACCACTTTTTTTTTGGATCGCTTGTTTATGGATAGGTGACTCCGCCAGGGTAAGCAACACTAACCAAAGTCAGTCTTGGGATGGGTGACCACTTTTTTTTTGGATCGCTTGTTTATGGATAGGTGACTCCGCCAGGGTAAGCAACACTAACCAAGGTCCGTGTTTGGATGGGTGACCATCACCACAAAAATTTTGGATCACCCATCCTAAAGTCACCCCGCTAGGTTAAACAACATTACCAAGATCACCCATCCAAAAACAAGCGAACCCAAAAAAAGTGGTCACCCATCCAAACACTGACCTTGGTAAGTGTTGCTTACCCTGGCATGGTCACCCATCCAAAAACAAGCGAACACAAAAAAAGTGGTCACCCATCCAAACACTGACCTTGGTAAGTGTTGCTTACCCTGGCATGGTCACCCATCCAAAAACAAGCGAACCTAAAAAAAGTGGTCACCCATCCAAACACTGACCTTGGTAAGTGTTGCTTACTCTGGCGGGGTCAGCTATCCAAAACAAACGAACCAAAAAAAAGCGGTCACCCATCCAAAGAATAACCTTGGTAAGTGTTGCTTAACCTGTGTGGGGTCAGCTATCCAAAAAAAAGCAAACCAAAAAAAACGTGGTTACCCATCCAAAAATCGTCCCTGGTAAGGTTTGCTTAACTTGCGGGCTACACCAAGGACACCAACCCAGCCGCTCAAGATAAAATACTATTCATAATTACTGATTACGTTATAGTATCGAATGAATACCAGCTAGGGTACCCAACCGAAATAAATTAATGCCAATTATTTATTGTACTGATTTGAGATGTGACGTCGACTTCAGAAACTCGCCCTCTATCAGTTTCTGAAGTCGACGTCACATCTCAAATCAGCTGACAATTTGTCACAAATTAACCAGTCGTCAGTTGTCAGTGAGTTTCTCAACTCTGCATCATCGAGAAATTACGTAATCGCTTGTTACATTTAATAATTTATTTCGGTTGGCTACCCTAGTTGGTATTCATTCACTTCATTCACTACTATATACGTAATCAGTAACTATAAATAGTATTTTATCTTGAGCGGTTGGGTTGGTGTAGCCGCCAAGTTATGCAAACCTTACCAAGGACGATTTTTGGATGGGTAACCACGTTTTTTTTTATTTGCTTGTTTTTGGATAGGTGACCCCCACACAGGTTAAGCAACTCTCACCAAGGTTTAGTCTTTGGATGGGTGACCACTTTTTTGTCGCTTGTTTTTGGATGGGTGACCGTGCCAGGGTAAGCAACACATACCAAGGTCAGTCTTGGGATGGGTGTCCACTTTTTTTTGGATCGCTTGTTTTCGGATGGCTGACCTTGGTAGATGTTGTTTAACCTAGTGGGGCGACTTTAGGATGGGTGACCAACATTTTTGTGGTCATGGTCATCCATCCAAAGACTGACCTTGGTTAGTGTTGCTTACCCTAGCGGGGTCACCTATTCATAAACAAGCATTCCAAAAAATAAAGATCACCCATCCCAAGACTGACCTTGGTAAGTGTTGCTTACCCTGGCGGGGTCACCACCCCAGCCGCTTCAAGTTAAACACAAATCTATCCAGAAACTAACCTCGGTAAGTACTAAGTAGGGTACAATCAACATAAATGCGCGTGAGGAAGGTTCGATTCCCAGGTCAGTAACAGTTTGCTAAATTCAAAATAACTATTTTTGATAATTGTGTCAAGTTTTTATAATGTAATTAATTTAAAAAGTTTGTAATATCCTATTTTTTTTAAATCTAAATTAACATAATTTTTATAACTCAACCATACCATAGTTTTCGCCGTCCCCTATTATCTTTTTATCGTAATATCAGCCTTTAAAATCATAATATTAATTTTAATCTGCGAATAATCGACCAATTTCCAACAATTATAAATTAAGCTCGTTGACAAGAGATTAAAATTAACATTCTCAGAAACCCAAAACTGCTGTAACATGTGGTTAATTCGAGATTCTTCTCAAATGTGACAAATTGTCAACCGCTTGTCATATTTGGGTGTTGAGAAACTGAACGTAGAATTAACAGGCGATTAATCGTCGATTACGTTAACAGCCCGATAATTGGGACCTGGGAAACCGGCAGTTAGTCTTAATTTTCTATGTTTTATTATTTTATGGTAAAGATAACTCATTTCCATTGTGATAATATAAAGATCAGTTTAAACGCTCCACTGTTTCTTTAACAGATTTATTAGCAATTATACCAGGAATTAAATCCTATTTATTCACATATATATTTTATTTATTCTTATTAGATTCACACCACTTCACCAGGGTGTACCAACTCATGCCGATTGCATGTAGTTATGCCAGGAATCAAATCCTATTAATTCACATGTACATACAATCTGATATATTGTTATCAGATCCACACCACTTTACCAGGGTGTACCAAGTCAGAATATTCAACAGAGTTATTGCTACTTTTAGCCATAATCCGTTCGGGCTCAGATTTCACTGGCCATTTGATAGGATATTAATTTCATCCATTATCACAACACTGACTCTCAATAACCAATTATCTACCACAACCTCAGGTATATCATTTCGTTTATAACTAACGAATTATTTCCCTTTTGACAACACTTTGTCAAATTTCGTTTTCTTCTATTTGTTTATTTATTTTGTTTATACAAAGTAAACAGTAAAACCAAAAACATTTAAGTACTTTTGTTGTGGTTTCTTATTATGTCATAACTCATAAGATATAACCTCAGTGATTCCCAGAAATTAATTAACACATTTAAACCGTAATAGCAGGTACAACCTATTACATACGACTCCGGTCTTTATTATTAATTGTTCTTACCATTATTCGGCAATTCCATTCAATGCAAAAGCACTGTAATGGTAACTAATACCATTTCGAGTTCATTTAATTGGATACAATTTCCTCTCCATCATCACAACATAAGTTAGGAATAATTCTCAGACTTAACTTAACTTTACAACATAACCATTCCCGAAAAATAACAAAAACATCTGGTCTATCGCAAAAAAAAACACAACTCAGTTTTTGTTTTCAATAGGCTCAAGTGTCGTAGTCGTAACTCATCTGTGAGCACTTTAAATGTCTACTTTTAACATAATTTTTGTTTTCTATTTGTCAATTGCCAAACAAGCTTGAATTTCCATAAATACAAGATTCACACAATTTTTCGTAAGGCACAATATTATTAATTGCACCACTATTAGAAAAACAGTTCATTAAATATTTAATCCAAAAATATAATTTGCCTTTATACCCTCCTCACATTTCGTTTCACAATAAATCATAATTGATATTATTATTTACATACATTTGCTAATTAAAGCGTTTATAAAATGCAGACAATTAATCGTCAATTAGATTATTCAAAGACTACCCTTTATACCGGTTTAACATCTTTGAACACAATGACTTCGCCGTTTTATCAAAAACGACAGTCATTCCTGCTTGCTGCACTTTTCTTACCGATATGGGATCTCGCAGAAATAGTACATTACTGCAGAATCCAGTAAGTAAGACTTCTTGGCCAAGTATGAGTTAACCGGACCGAACCGCAGGTGAGGTCCGTTTATATACGAGGCCAGGATGTCTTTCTTACTGGTTGAGGCTTGTATTATGCTTTTCTCAAAAATGAATGAAAGTTTAACAACAAATTCGTTTAATTAATATTTTAGGTTACATTCATATTAGGGCAATTACTCATAGATATTGTGATCGATTTACCGGGGGCATTTATTTATATTTTCTCAAACATGCTTGGAAATTTGAGAATTATTTTGACAACCTTCTTCGAGAAAAATCGAAATTGCAGTACAGACCAAATACATGAGAGCAGCGGCCGGCAAAAGTTGTATGAAAATCCATATCTGCCGTGTGTAGCGGCCAAATAAAGTACATAGTAAACTCATATCTGTCGTGTAATTAAAAAATGGAACGATCTTTTTCACCGAAACATGGCAACCAAGGAGGTAACTTATCAAAGGTTTTATTAAATTTCGAACTGGCTTGTAAATAGAAAGCTGTTTATTGAAAACAAAAAAACAAATGAACACTTTAAGGCTTAGCAGGCACTGCGGTTTTATTTGCGCGGATTTATGTAGTTTTTTACCGCAATGCGTGCAGCTTCATAGAATTCCATAGGCCGCAGAATGAGCGAAAAATCGCGCGAATAAAAAGGCCTAACGCGGGCATAATTATTTTTGTTCGTTGTTCGTCATTGATTTTGAAAAGTAAATGGTTTGGTTCGGTTTTCAGATATCGGTATTAGTAGTACAGTTATATTAGATATAGTTTTTGTTATATCGGTTATTTTGATATTGATATCGATATGATATGATATCTATATGTATTAGATGATATAAGTTACGTTTTGATATATCGGACCTATCCCTACTACTGTCCAGTAAGTAAATTACATACTTACGTATATAAGTTTCTCTGTGGTGTACGATACGTAGTATCTCTTAGTAGTCTGTGGGTGTACGTCATAGACTAATATAACGAGTGTACGTGTCATTATCGTGGATCGCACAGTGTGATGTATTTTCACAAAAAAGTTCACAACTGTCACACACAGCCCCACGTTGGGCGCCAGTTTAAGTCGTAATTGTTTATTAGATACGTTCACAAACATTTAAATTAATTAAATAAATAAAAGTATTTATTGTTTCTCCAATTTTAATTATTAAACTTAAGATAAATGGTTTTCATTACTAATAGTATATTAGATATGTTTACAGTGTTTACTCTCTGAGACGAGCCGAACGTCGCCTCGTGCGGCGTGCGTTCCTCCTCTCAGTGTTGCCAATGGATGCCGCGGCGTTCTCACACGTGGCTAACGCGCGATTTTAAAATCTCTCGGGACGCCGAGAGATTTGAAGATCGCGCGTTACACAATTGTTAAATTAATAAAAATGGGGTATCGTAGTTATCTAGGATAATTTGAAAAGTTTTATCAAATCAACTTAAAATACCCAGAGGCCATCGAGAGGCACGGGGAAGCGCTTGCCGTCTCCCTCGAAATCTCGAAGGCTTTTGACAGTGTCTGGCCTTGAGAATCGGTAATGTGGAGTCCAGCCGCTGAGGTGCGATGCGTACCGGGATTTTTAATGTGTAATGTGGAGGATTTTGATTTTGAAGAAAAACCGACATGTGTTCTTTCATTCACCAAGCAGCTTTATTGAACTGAAGTAATTGCGGTAATGCTCATGTAATAATGACTAAAAGTAACCACACTGAATAGCGGGCGACAGCATAAAATTGTCGAGCATGCTCGTATATACTCCCAAATCACAAAAAACGAGTAAAATTTATATACCAGACCTTACGTAAAAATAATGTAAACACCGTAAAAGAAATGTGAAAGTTATATATATGCCTATGACTATTTATATAATAAACTTAGTTGGATAACGAGTGGACGGGAATGTGGGAGAAGGCTAAGCTCGCAGCAACTCTCGACGCAATCGCATAGTACAGCAGCGTTCAGAGGCAGCTTTCGTTATGCGGCTTCCAAAGTTTGGAATAATATTCCACCACCGATCGGAACAGCCAACACTGTGGACACATTTAGGAGACGATTACGGCAGTATCTGGTGGAAGCGCAGCGTAAGCTGGATATGGTCGCACTGAATGCCTCAATAATATGACGCATTAGCCTACCTACCCACACCTCATTTACTGTCTGACTCACCTTATTTATCTTATGTAGTGTACACGTATTTTTTTATTTTTATTATTTGTAATATACACATTCTACACATCTATTTTTATCTTTTATATAAGTAAGTACTTGTTTCACATACACATTTAGTTAATAAAACTGCGTTACGTCCGTCACGTCATCGGTCACAGGTCCAGTTGAAAACCAGCGTCGGGCACCAGTTGTCTGACATTTTGCTGAACTGGTCCTATTTGGCGCAGCCGTGGGACACACAATGTTACTAATATATTGTTTTCTTTTTTTAATATTATTGTTGTTTAGTCTAGGTTATCATTTTTTTTAATTTGTTTGTTGTGTGCTTTGGCTTGTGTCAAATAAATGTGTTTTCTTTCTTTTCTTTCTTCTTTCTTTTTTAACAGTAAGTAAACTAATGCAAACAAATCCCAAGCTTATAACTAAATAAAAATATTAATTATTTAGCTTTCCGGCGAGGTTGCTTTAACGACCTTGTGCGCGCAGCAAGGTTCATGGCTCGTCCGTGGTTGTGGCTTGTGGTTCGCTGATGGCTCGCAGATCCAAGATATCAGGTCTGTAGGTAACTGGGAGAACTGCACGAGAGCGTTTCTTTAGTTTGAGACTGATCCATAGACAATCCCCAACGAAAACGATGATCGAAGTGGATAAAGCTATACATGATGTAGAGATGTGTGTCGTGAGAAGTTGTCACCTCGTTTAGTGTTCATTTCGATGGCGCGGCCACGGCGTTTTTTTTAAAAAAAAGCTATGCCAAGATTATGTAAAAAAAATTAAGAGTTGATTTCCAAAACCATAAATTTGTCAAAGTTATGGTTAAAAGTTATAAGGGTTTAAACGTGGCCGCGCCATTGAAACTCGGCGAACCGCGCGGCCACGGAGATCTTTAAAACTTACCCTCAGTTTCCCACCTTAAAATTATCGCAGAATTAATGTGACAAAATGTCAAGCACGCGTTAGCTGATGTGATTGGATGAATGAATTTTCGACAGCCTATCACAGCAGATAACGCGTGCTTGACAATTTGTCACATTAATTCTGCGATAATTTTTAGATGGGAAACTGAGTGTAAGCGTTGCAGAGACCTGAAATTTAGGTACATAACAGAAAGAATTTGTAAAAATATAGAAAAAAATCCTAGGTTTATATATTAGGAGCTTTAACATTAAAACTCCATGGCCGCGCCATTGAAACGGTGAAAAACACGTTATCACCGATATCTCGCTGAAAAAGCATCGCAGAGGTCTGAAGTTTTTTGTAGATTTGAATTTGTCAAAACATGTAAAAATACCCAAAAAAATCCTATTTTTATATTTCAGAAGCTTTAAGACCAAAACCCTATGGCCGGGCCATTGATACTTTTGAAGCAGATGTAAATAGTACCCTTAATGTAATAATTAACTGGCTGACAAATAACAACATGGTTAAAAATTTAGAAAAAACTAAATTAGTCACATTCCCTCGAAACAGTAAAAACAATTTCAACATTCAACATGATGGTACAGTAATTGAACAAGTCAGCTGCGTAAAATTTTTGGGGCTATGGATAGATAATGATATGACTTGGCAAACACACATTGACACAGTATGCAGTAAACTGAACCAGTACTCATATGCTCTTTACAAATTGTCTAAAGTTGTCGATCAATCGGCTCTATTAACTGCCTATCATGCCTACGTATCATCAACCCCAAAATACGCTATTATATTCTGGGGCAACGCCACAAATAAAGAATCAGTGTTTAAAGCGCAAAAAAGATGCGTTCGCAAAATTGCTGGTATCTTTGTTCCTGAATCATGCGAACCATATTTTAAAAAGTTTAAAATTCTAACGTTTCCATCAGCTTACATCTATGAAGTTGCGGTATTTGTTAAAATTAATAAAAATCTATTCGGTGAACTAAAATCAAAAAGATATATACTTAAAATATTTAGTATACCACATATAACTGCTCTTCTGAGCAAAAGTCTTTTTGGGATGGCATCTAAAATTTACAATAGGATACCTGTGGACATTTTAAACACTAAGGAACTGCCACTATTCAAATATAAATTACGTAATTTTTTAATTGACAAAGCCTACTACACTATCCAAGATTTTCTTAATACATAATTAGTATCTACTACAATCTGTCACCATGCACCTAATTCGTATTTTGTAAGATTTGCTTTATATGTGATATCTATGATTATTTTGCATGTTGAGGCAGGACATAATTGTTGGCAATGGCTCAAAAGGCTAGTAGCCATTCCTTAGTTTTTAAGAATTCTTTTTCATGTTGTAAAATCTTTTGTCTTTGCTCGGAGCCTGCGCAGAATGGATCAGGCCAGCACTTTTCTAAAAAATTAAAGTTTTATAAAATACCAAGTAGTTTTAAAACATGGTGGCAGCGGTTGGTGAGTAATTAAAATGACCGAATCACTAACAGCAGTCGTCGAACTGCAGACAAGGCTCCTACAATCGATGCAGGAGCAAATAAACTGCTTGCAAAACTCAAATCAAGCCATTAACGTGCCATGGCCGGCCCCTATCAATACAAGTATCGACCCGGAAGATGCATTCAAAATATTCAAAGCATCTTGGGAGAACTACTGCAGGGCGACGCAAATGAATAACTGGACCGCAGACAAAGAACAAAGAAAGATCGGCATCCTATTTGGCGCCATAGGTGAAGAAGCCTTAAGAAAATATGGCTACTTTGGCATCAATCAAGCGACCGTTAAAACAAGCGACGAAGTCTTGATAACAATTTCTTCTAAAATGGTTCCTAAGAAGAACATTATATACAATCGTTACAAATTCTGGAGCTACCAACAATCTGAAGAATCGTTTGATATCTTTTATAGTAACCTGTCGCAACTGGTGGATGACTGTGATTACAAGACATACGCGGAAGAAATGCTAAGAGACAAGATCGTACTTGGCATCAGAGATATGACACTTAAAAAAGAACTGCTAAAAAAGGATAATTTGACAGTTCAAGACGCCATAAATTTGTGCAGAGCTTCAGAAGCCACAAATGTACAGATAAAAAATCTATCAGTTACCACTTTTTCAGAAGTTAAAAAAGTAAAAACAATAGAAACTAAAAAAGGAAAATGCCGCTTCTGTGCTAATATACATGTATTCAAGAAAGAACAATGTCCAGCATGGGGGAAAATCTGTTAGTCTTGCAAAGGCCGTAATCACTCTGAAAAAGTGTGTAAGAAAAAGGTCAGAGAAATTAAAGATCATCCAACTAATGAAGAAGATCAAGAATGCACAGATTCAGAATCCGAATCGGAAGCTACATTTATTAAGAAAATAATGGAGGATCCAAAAAAACATCTTGCACATTGCAATGTTCTATTTAAAAAAAAACAAGAATGGAAACAAACTACATGCCTACTCGACACTGCAGCAGACGAGTCGCTCATTGGACTACGGAATGTCCAGAAAATGCTCGGAGAGGAAGCTGTACGAAATAAGATGAGACCATCGAAGAAGAACTTGTTTAGCTTCAGTGGACACAATATTATTATTGATGGTGAAATAGACATTTATCTAAAAGTGAAAATAGCAGGTCATATTTCTAAACACAAAGTAACCTTTCAAGTTGTCCATACCCCACACATCCCTCTGCTCTCGTGTAAGACTTGTCTGGATATGGGCCTTGTAAAATTCTGTAAAGAAGTTTCTTGTAGTTACACAAAGGAAACACATAATATTATTAATAAATATAGGTCTGTATTTGAAGGTAGAGGAAGTTTTTCAGGTGAGGTTAATTTTGAAGTGAATCCTACAGTTTCCCCTGTTATTCAGAAAGCACGCCGCGTCCCTGTGGCTCTCCGGTCAAAACTGAAAGAAGAACTTAATAGATTAGAGAGTGAAGGCATAATAACGAAGGAAGAAAATCATACAAATTGGGTAAGTAACATTTTAGTTGTTGAAAAGAAAAACAAATTCAGAATATGTTTGGATCCAATTCCACTGAATAAAGCTATTTTGAGACCACATTATCAATTCACAACAGTGGATGAGATTTTGCCTGAACTAGGCATGGCTAAAGTATTTTCCACATTTGATGTTAAAAAAGGATTTTGGCACCTGAATCTATCTGAAAACAGTAGTAAACTAACCACATTCTGGACTCCATTTGGAAAATATAGATGGAAAGTACTTCCTTTTGGCATTTCTTCTTCACCAGATTATTTCCAAATGAAAATGAGTGAAGTTATCCAGGGTCTAGAAGGAGTTGAGGCATTAGTGGATGATTTACTAGTATTTGGTATAGGAGACAATATGGAACAAGCAATAATAAATCATAACAAAAATCTAGAACATCTCTTACAAAGATTAACAAAATATAATTGCAAATTAAATAATAGTAAAACCAACTTGTTACAAACATCAGTAAAATACTATGGTCACATATTTACTAACAAAGGGCTTCAGCCAGATCCTTCAAAAATAGAAGCAGTAAAAAACATACCTATCCCAAATAACAAAAAAGAACTACAAAGATTTCTAGGAGTTATAACTTATTTAAGTAGATACATACCAAAGTTAAGCGAAGACTCAGCTGAATTGAGGTTACTCACACATGACAAAACAGACTGGTTGTGGAGCATAAAAGCACAAAAAGAATTTGAAAGACTTAAATCTAAAGTTAGTGATATAAAGACACTTAAATACTATGATAAAAATAAGTCACTAATTATTGAATGTGATTCCAGCGAAGGAGCCCTGGGTGTTGCAGTATTCCAGGAAGATCATCCTGTTGCATATGCTTCTCGCTGCCTCACTCCTACTGAGAAGAAATATGCTCAGATTGAGAAGGAGCTCCTTGCAGTAGTATTTGCATGTACCAGGTTTGACCAACTCATTATAGGCAATCCTAAAACGATTATTAAAACGGACCACAAGCCGTTACTAAGTATATTCAAAAAACCTTTACTAAATGCTCCAAAAAGACTTCAGTCAATGTTACTAACATTACAACGATATTGTTTAGAATTACAATTTGTGTCAGGAAAAGACAATGTTATGGCTGATGCCTTATCAAGATTTTATTTGGATTGCAATGATGTCGACAAATCTAAGGATATGAAGATATTTAAAATTATAGAGAACATAAATCCCATCATAGATTTACCAATATCTGACATCTGCGTAAAAGAAATAGAACAAGTAACAATAAATGATCATAATTATCAAAAACTAAAACAATTCATTACATATGGATGGCCTACTTATTCAAAAGATATACCAGAAGCTTTACATCAATATTTTAGTATTAAAGATGACTTAACTACTTATCAGGGTCTTATACTAAAGGGTCAATCAATTCTTATCCCTGAAACTCTAAGAACAAAATTGCTTACCAAATTACACAAAGCTCATTCAGGCATTGAGAATACTTTAAAGCTTGCTAGGCAAGCAATATTTTGGCCCTCCATGTCTAAAGATATTACAGAAATGGTTAGAAGTTGCTCTATTTGTAATAAGTTTCTTCCCAGTCAACAAAAATTTACCATGCACACTAGTAAAATACCAGAATATCCTTATCAAATAATATCCATGGATGTATTTTTCTTAACCAATAATGGTAAACAAATTAAATATTTAATTACAGTTGATCACTATTCAGATTTTTTTGAAATTGACATACTAAAAGATTTGTCGGCAAGATCTGTAATAGAATGTTGCAAGAAAAACTTCTCTAGACATGGCATTCCCGAGAATGTTATCACAGATGGAGGGAGCAATTTTGTAAACCGGGAATTCTCAGAATTTTCCAAAAACTGGAGCTTCACTCATGTTACTTCATCACCCAACCATCCACAAGGAAATGGCAAAGCAGAAGCCACAGTAAAGATAGCAAAAAAGCTATTATTAAAATCGGCAGAAAATAATGAAGATTTTTGGTTCAATTTACTCTGTCTTAGAAATACTCCAAATAAAGTAGACTCTAGCCCTGTTCAGCGTCTATATTCTCGAAGAACGCGAGGTTTTCTGCCTGTACTTCCAAATCTTCTTAAACCAAAAGTCATTGAAGATGTGCCGAATAGCATAGAAAAGAGACGTAAGTTTACCAAACAATCTTATGATAGAAATACAAAGAAAGCTGTGTCATTAGAAATAGGCCAACCAGTTTCAGTGCAACTACAACCTTCGGTAAGTAAATTCTGGTCTCCAGGTGTTATTACAGATGTTCTATCAGACAGGTCTTACCAAGTAAATGTTAATAACACTTCGTATAGACGAAACCTATCTCATATTCGTCCTCTGTCATTACCCTCCCTATCTCAGACACACCTTACACAGAGCAAGGATGACTCAAATAATCATGACAATGTTGACTTAAATTCTCCAATGAGAGATACACATGATAATATTCCTTTAATAGGAACTAGCTCCAACAATGACACATGTTTAACAGGAGATGATCCTAATTCTGTAATGAACAAAGATGATTATAGGTGCTCTCCAGTACCAACAGACATGGAAAACAATATTGTAAATAGCCGTACTCCTGCTAGACCTAAGAGAGAAACTCGTAGACCTACATATTTGAAAGATTATGTTGATTAAATGTACTAAGATAATCGTGTATTGTTTATATTAATAATTAAGTGAAGAATGTGAATTTTGTTATGATTGTATGCCAATAATAATTTAATTTATCTATTTCTATCTCATATCTCATGGATGTTCTACAGCCATTCTTTGTTGATTTTATATATATTTTTAGTTTTCATTATCAAAATTGTACCATTATTCCTAAAAAAAAAAGGGAACATGTTGGCAATGGCTCAAAAGGCTAGTAGCCATTCCTTAGTTTTTAAGAATTCTTTTCCATGTTGTAAAATCTTTTGTCTTTGCTCGGAGCCTGCGCAGAATGGATCAGGCCAGCACTTTTCTAAAAAATTAAAGTTTTATAAAATACCAAGTAGTTTTAAAACAATAATGGAACTGAAATTATCTTAACATCTGTCTGTATAACCTATGCCCACAATAAAAAGATTTGATTTGATTTGAAACGGTGAAAATCATATTATCGCCGAAATCTCCCTGAAAAAGCATCGCAGAGGTATGAAATTTTTTGTAAAGCCTAGATTCGAATTTGTCAACATATGTAAAAATACACAAAAAAAGCATAGGTTTATATTTTAGGAGCTGTAAGACTGAAACCCGATGGCCGCGCCATTGCAACGGTGATAAAAATACATTATCGCCGATATCTCGCTGAAAAAGCATCACAGATGTCTAAAGATTTTTGTAAAACCTTAAATTTGTCAAAATATGTAAAATACACAAAAACTCCTAGGTGTATATTTCAGGAGCTGTTGTACGGTATCGAGTAGCTGTAAGACTAAAACCCCATGGCCGCGCCATTGAAACGGTGATAAATACATTATCGCCGATATCTCGCTGAAAAAGCATCACAGATGTCTAAAGATTTTTGTAAAACCTTAAATTTGTCAAAATATGTAAAATACACAAAAACTCCTAGGTGTATATTTCAGGAGCTGTTGTACGGTATCGAGTAGCTGTAAGACTAAAACCCCATGGCCGCGCCATTGAAACGGTGATAAATACGTTATCGCCGATATCTCGCTGAAAAAGCATCACAGATGTCTAAAGATTTTGGTTAAACCTATATTTAAATTTGTCAAAATATGTAAAATACACAAAACATCCTAGGTGTATATTTCAGGAGCTGTTGTACGGTATCGAGTAGAAATAAGTTGTGGTTATCTATCGAAGAAAGAAAGTATTAGAGAGTTCTTTTTTTGTAAAGAACACCTATTATTATGTAGGATTACCGATAATAGGAAAAAAAGTTTTTTTTTTTTCATAATATAAACCTTCAATAAGGGTTGAATGTTTACAGAAAACTTTCCACCTGTACCTAAGTATTACAAATTATATTTCAAGGATTCTAAATTAAATTAAAATGAAATGTTATGATACAAAAACATTTATTTATTTCTATACCTATCTATCTGGTGAGATACCAGATAGATATATAAATGTTGTAAAATGTAATATTTTGTAATAAATCACGATAAGCACAATGCCAGGGGGTCTCACTCCGCAGTTTAGGTACGATCGGCCGGCGCTCCGTCTGAAAAGGATTATCGCAGTAGGTAGCCGCTTACCGCTCGGCTCGCACGCTAGCCGAGTTATTTTATTTGTTATGATTTTTGCAAAGAACGATGACTTCTAAACGATCTTTTAATGAGTCCTATAAAATATACAGTTATGAAAAAGGAATGGAAGGAAGAAAAAGAACAAGGAATCGATATTATATTTTAAATGATAAATATTATAGTAGCAGCGGTAAGCCGACAACCCTAGCGCGTCACTCCGCGGCAGATAGCAATTAGCAACAGAGTTACGCGTTGGAAGAGAGTGGCAACGTTTAGGTGAATATCGGGTTAGGCACTGAGCGCTAATGCGAGCTGAATTGCACTTTGTTGCTTACTAGCAAGAGTCTTTATTTCTATATTTTTTGCGCGCAGTGACTCTTCTGTACTTCTACTATAATTTATTCAGTGACAATGCTATCTAGGTAAGGTTTTGTAGGCAAGAGTAGCATAACAGTCGCGCGCGCGCATCCATACGTGTCGTGTGTTTCTTGGTTGCGCTGAAGATATTCATTCTTACGCAATGACGTCTACACTTAAGTGTAATAATTGTAATCTTGTCGTTGACGAAATGTTGACGTATTTGCAAAACAAGTTGTCGGTTAGTGATGAAGAAACTCTTACAAAAGTATGCTTGTCAACGTTCACGAGTGCGCAAATTGAAAAATCGAAAACGTTGCTATTTGAATCACTACCGTTGGATCAACGTAAACCTGCTAGAAAGGGTCAGGGAAAGGACAATAGAGTGTTAAGTGACATTATAAGCATATTCAAAGTGACTGAGCCTGATGTGATGCCTGTATTCGTGGCCCGTGATTTAAATAAGCTACCTCCCATAACGTTTGATCACTTGGATGTTTCAAAGCTGCTAAAAGATATCTTATTGGTGCAAACTGAAATAAAAGATATCAAAGCATCCTATGCCACTGTGATGCAGTTAGAAGATCTGAAGAAGGATTTCAAGGCCCTGTCATTTACTGCTTTACCCCAGAATGTCAACATGAGAAGTGGATCGCGCCGAGACAGTGAACCTTCATTACCGTCACCTAACATGATTGGTTCGGCAGCGGAAAACTGTGAAGATATTGATGATTCATTGTTCATGATAAGGGATAATAATAAAAACAGTTTTTGTCATAACAAAAATCAAGTTGCGGGTAGTGGCTGTTTTGTTGACGCTTTAAATAAAAATCCGTTGCTGAGCTCGCCTCGACTGAGTCATCGCAGCTGGCCACTAATCAGCTGGGCGAGTCGATACGAACGCGAAGTAAACAATCGTTTGCGAATGCAGTTAGACAACAATCTACCTTAGTGAATGAGGAGACAAGGCGGAATAACGAGTGGACCTTAGTATAGAACCGTAAACAAAGGTTCAAGGAACGTTTTATGGGGAAAATGGGTAAACGCGCTGTGGATACCGATGAAAGGTTTAGAGCAGCAGATCGAAAAGTGCCTATCTTCATTACCAATGTTCACAAAGATACATCAGAGGAGGACATTATAGATTATATACATATAAAAACTTCTATAAATGTGAAATTGGAAAAAATAAATTTGAAAAAACAAAGTGATTACAATGCTTTTAAGTTCTTTGTACTGCATCATAACGTACATATGTTCTTGAATAACGAAATGTGGCCGCAGGGAATTATTTTCAGACGGTTCGTGCATTTTCGACCTCAGCCAATGTATACTCCTAATACTGGCTCTGGAGACGGTTCTTCCGCATTAATTAATGGAAAGTAAGCTGCACAAGTTTGCAACGTTCAATTGTAAGAACGTCAAGCGTTCAGTTGACAGTATCCAGGATTTGTGTAAACATGTTGACATTATAGCCTTGCAAGAGACTTGGCTACTGTCGCATGAAATATCGTACTTGGACACCATTAGTGATGATTTCAATTGTACGGGAACGTCAGCAGTGGACTCCACTGCTGGGATGCTACGAGGAAGACCCCATGGTGGTGTGGCACTATTTTGGAGGAGGAGCGTCTACACAAACGTAACTGTGATTCCGAGTGATAACCCGCGTATAAGTGCTATTAAAATAGTGATGCAAGAAGGGTCAATGTTAGTGTTTAGCATTTACATGCCGACTGATGTGGTGCGTAATTTAGCGGACTTCACGGACGTCCTCAGCGCGGTGAGTGCCATTGTTGATTCTTGCAATACTGAGTGCGTTTATATACTGGGGGATTTTAACGCTCACCCTACGGAAAGTTTTTATGCTGAGCTAGTGGGGTTTTGTAGTGAACAAGACTGGTTGTGTATTGACATTGAGCGTTTGGGTCTAGCATCAAATACGTATACATTTATAAGTCAGGCTCACGGGTCGTCGAGATGGCTTGACCATTGTTTGGTTACCAAAGCGGCGGCTCAAACTGTTAGTAGGGTATATGTGAAGTATGATGTTGTGTGGTCTGACCACTTTCCTATGATTGTCGAATGTTATTTAGATACTGTTGTACCTAAGAGACGTGCTTCTAGTGAACATGTTAATAACAGGATTACATGGGGCGAGAGGGACTTTGATCAGATTCGATTGTATAATACTGAGTGTCATAAACGTCTGAGATTGATAGATTTTCCAATGCAGTTCCAATATTGTTGTGATCATATGTGTACTGATATAAATCATAGACATCTAATTGATAAATTGTATGGCCAGATTATTGGGGCTTTATGCGAATCTTCGGTGGTGGGCTGCCATAGTACTAAACGCAAAAGGACGGTTGTTATTGGGTGGAATAGACATGTTGCCGAGGCACACAGGCATGCTAGAGATAAATTTGTTGTGTGGTCCTGGTACGGTAGGCCTACTTCTGGGCGTTTCTATGAGGAGATGTGTGAATCCAGGAGGAAATTAAAATCTCAGCTTAAATGGTGCCAGGGCCAAGAAGATAAGATTAAAATGGATATTCTGGCGTCCAATCATGTGAATAAGGATTTTCGTGGATTCTGGAAAAACACGAAAAAACTTAGTCATAAGCCGAGCGTGCCTGTGTGCGTCGACGGTGTGAGCGATCCACAGCGAATAGCCGAACTGTTAAAAAATAAATTTGAAGTGAAATCGTCATTAGGTCCATCGCGGGCGGTGATCGATGTTGAGCCCATGGGGGAGTTGGGAGTTAGGGTTAGTGCTAAAGACATTGCTTCTGTCATACAGTCTATGTCAAGGGGAAAGTCTCCTGGCCACGATGGGCTCAGCATCGAGCATCTTCGTTATGCGGGTGCTCACTTGCCACGTGTATTAGCTTTGTTGTACAATCTTTGTTTGAGTCATGCGTATCTACCCCCGGAGATGTTAAGAACGATAGTTGTACCCGTAGTTAAAAATAAAACTGGGTTATTGACGGATAGGAATAACTACCGACCTATCTCGCTGGCTACGGTTGTGTCTAAGGTATTGGACAGCGTGCTTAATTAGCAATTGAGTAAACATATACAATTGCATGACAACCAGTTTGGCTTTCGACCTGGGTTGTCCACTGAAAGTGCGATTTTGGGATTTAAGCACGCTGTGGAGTACTATACAAGCCGTAGCACGGCAGTGTATGCCTGTTTCCTCGACCTATCGAGTGCTTGATTTGGTTTCCTACGACACTCTTTGGAAAAAGCTAAATGATGCTAACTTACCACCTGAAGTAATTAATATTTTTAAATTTTGGTACGGGAACCAGGTCAACAGTGTTAGGTGGGACGGGGCGTATTCGAGTTCATATGGTTTGGAGTGTGGTGTGAGACAGGGGGGTCTAAGTTCTCCCACTCTCTTTAACCTGTACATGGACCAGTTGATTGTGGAGCTGAGCAGCACCAGAGTCGGATGTTATATTGATGGCATATGCGTCAACAACATTAGCTACGCAGATGACATGGTGCTGCTCAGTGCCTCAGTCTGTGGCCTTAGAAAGTTGGTGAGTCTGTGTGAAAGTTACGCCAGTGCCCACGGCCTTTTGTATAATGTGCGGAAGAGTGTCGTTATGGTGTTTGAGGCTGCTGGAAAATATCCAGAAACGGTACCTGATGTTAAAATTAATGGTGTACCTTTGTCGAGGGTACAGACCTTTAAGTACCTTGGGCACGTATTGACCGCTGGCCTCAGGGACGATGACGATATTGAGAGAGAGCGGAGGGCGCTGTCGGTCAGAGCGAATATGATTGCCCGCAGGTTTTCACGTGCTTCTGCGGGGGTTAAGAAGACTCTGTTTAGGGCCTTCTGTACCTCGTTTTACACCTGTAGCCTGTGGGTTCATTTCACGCAAAAATCGTACAGCGCCCTTCGCGTTCAGTATAATAATGCCTTCAGGGTGCTGGTGGGGCTGCCTCGCTTCTGTAGCGCATCAGGGATGTTTGCGGAAATGCGCGTTGATTGCTTTTATGCATTGATGCGTAAAAGATGTGCATCCTTGGTGCGCAGGGTGCGGGCCAGCTCCAACGGCATCCTGGCCATGATTGCTGACAGGCTGGACTGTGTTCAAATGAATCGTTGCTCCAGTATTGCAGCTGGAATGCTGAAGCAATGATCATTGATGATCATTTAATCCTTGTGAAATTGTAATAGTTGTTGAAATTGCTACTAACATAGGTATAAGTTTGTATTGTTACTAACACCATTCTTATGTATGTTTAGGTTTAAGTTATTTTATATGGGCCCTGTAGCCTGAAATAAATGGATTAATAATAATAATAAAAGCGCATCGCGCTCGCCTTTTCAGAGAGGGATGAGATATACTTGCAAAATATAATGGGCTTGCAAGTAGGTACAGTATGTAAAAATACCTTATAAGTATTTGGTGGCAATTCGGATTTCAGTCTAGTTCGTACGTGTTCGTACCGTGCCACAATCTTGTATGGCTTTCTGTAGGTGAAATAAAATGTTTCCTTCCTACTTCGTTAATCGGCTTAGGACCAACTCCTAAGAGAATCATAATGTTATATGAACTAGTCAAAAGAAATTATAAACTTACTCGTACCTACACTGATTTCAGTTTATGTACTCGGACCACTTTTTCTTTAAACAATAAGTCATGGTCACCCTATCGGAACATTCAAAATGTATTGAAGGTTTTTCACGGAT
This sequence comes from Orthosia cruda, assembly GCA_964057195.1. Classification (NCBI taxonomy): domain Eukaryota; kingdom Metazoa; phylum Arthropoda; class Insecta; order Lepidoptera; family Noctuidae; genus Orthosia; species Orthosia cruda. The sequence continues at coordinate 1,389,423 of OZ059835.1, read as the reverse complement.
AGGTAAGCACCAGACTGAAAGTACTCGTGTTTTTTATCACAAAGCACTGTTAGTTTCTTGTGGTTGTTGTCGAACTCATCCCACAATTTTAAAGAGTCATTAGCCGTTTTCTTGTGTACTATGTAGTTTGCCGAATTGCAAAATCTTTTTTGATGTTTGTAGAAATCTTCTGTACAGCTTCAGCAATGATTTGTTGACGTTGCAGTAGCCCTTCCATTGTAGTAGATGTGTAGAAGAAACTAGCTTTGTCTCTTGTAATCACTGTCACTGGTAGAAGAGATATGTAGTAGACTTGTATGTCCACTGGTTCTGTTAGTTCCGCGTGAGCAGATGCACGATACCACTAATATGTGCGGTTTCTCAACTTGACTGGTGAGATACGCTTGTGGGAGGCCAGCCAAGCCAATTCGCTATTGATGAAGACACCTTCTGTCACACTTCACTTAAAGTCTCGAAGGACCAAAAAGATGTGTACCGGGATTTCTAATGTGTAATGTGGAAGAAAACACCGACATGTGTATTCAACATTTTTTTTTTTTTTGGCTTGGAAATCATCCTATGACTTCTTAAAACCCACCCGTGCTCCTTCAGTTGTTTTCAGTTGCCAGGGCCGCGGTAACTCTTTTTCAAATTTATCCGCGACCCAAACAGGCATCGGCCCTAGTGGGCCCCGTCAATTTTGCTGACATCTCTTTGAGGCGCGCGTGGAACACTACGCGCCGTCGACTCGGGCCTGGTTCTTATCGGACGGCGGGCTACCCATTACTCGCCGTCCGCAAGCCCGCGCCTACGGTGGCCGTGAATCGGCTTGTGACTCCCAACGCCGTCTCCTGCGGCGGCTTGGGACGTGAGGGTGCCTCCGTTGCGTCTCCCTCACGCGTTCTGCCTCCTCCTTCGCGAGCAGTACTGCTTCGCAGAAGGAGGTGACAGCTTCCCATGCCCTCTCGCTCCGTACCATGGTCTTGACCAGGGCCGGACGCGAGAGGTCGCCACCGCCGATCGCCTCCACGAGGACACGGCGTTGCTCCGCCCAAGCGGAGCAGACCTCCACCGTGTATTTTACCTTGTCCTCCGGGCGATCCTCACAATGGTGACACCCGGGCGTTTCCTCCCGCCTTATCCTGAACAGGAACGTGTCCGGTGAGGACCTGCGTCAGGCGGAAGGTGAGGGCGTCGTGACGCTTCTCAAGCCACTCCTCAAAGAGGAGCCTTACTGCCGCAATTGTGGCGTGCCCAATGTGTATTCACCAAGCAGCTTTATTGAACTGAAGTAATTGCGGTAATGCGCATGTAATAATGAATACAAGTAACTACATTGTATCGCGGGCGTCAGCATAAAATTGTCGAACGTGCTCGTACAGGTAATCTTCCTTCATTCGGTCTGCCCAGTGGTCTGTGCGATTGGATTGCTGACTTCCTGAAGGACCGGTCCATTCGAGTGGTAATTGATGGCTGCTCGTCTGACAAACTGGGTATTAATGCCGGGGTCCCTCAGGGGTCGGTACTCTCAGCAACATTGTTCTTGCTGCCGACAGCATTGTTGCTGAGAGATACGTGTCCGACGTGCACGCTACTGGACCTTAGATCCGGTGTCTCCGGGAGGCCATGGTTGGGCGCTTGAATCTGTCCTTGAAGGCAGTTTCTGAATGGGACGATGGCAAACTGGTGTAGTGTATAAGCTATGTTCGAAGTTTGTATATACCTATGTATGTTACTCGTGTACTTAAATACCAATTATTATAATCCGTCTTCTTCGCGCGGAGGGTCAGAACCCCCGCGCGAAATTCCTCCGCCGATACCGGAGGGACCTCCTCCTCCGGCAAAGCCACTACCCTCCCAATCGCGAGGTTCATCGTTGGTGGGGTGAAGTCGGTCCTGCGCGGAAACAGGGACCGGACCACCCTATCCAACAACGCCGGCTCCAGGGTCTCCGTAACTGGGGTACCAAAGGGGCGCAGTTGGTTCCGCGCCGCCTTATATGGCCTCCTTTACGGATTCCTGTCGAGGCCCTCCAGCATCTCGGCCCTCGCCGAGTCCTTGGCGGCGCACATAGCCGACTTGAGGACCGTCTTTGCCTCTAGGTAAGAGGCGTAGAGGCGGTCCTCCCAGGCCTGAGATCGGGTAGTGCGCCGCCGACTCCGCGTGTAGGCCCTCCTGGCCTCCTCCTCCATATTATATAATAAAATTTAACAAATGTTAACTAGCATCTAGAAGGCCTACAATGTTCACACATTCACAAAACAATCGGTAAAAGAATTTATACAAAGGTAAAAAAAATAAAAATAAGTATAACAAGACTAAATTTAACATGTGGCACAAATTTTGTTATCAGTGCTGTAACTATTCTTAGCAAAGGGATATAAAGATGATTGAAAACCATTGTAAAAAGTCTAATTAAAAGAAGGAAAGAAAAAATGAGATTGAGAGAGAGAGTTAGAGACATCCACATATTTGTGCCGTTTACAAGTTACCAGGGAAGCTGCATGCGCAGAAGGAGCTAAGGCCAAATGTTTTTATCTTCAACGTAGTCCTTGATTTTATAATATGCTATTTTAATAAGGATACGTTTGATGTAGTTTTTGAACCTTCCATCGGTCAGTTCTATAACTGACTTTGGCAACTTGTTATAAAAGCGTATACTGTTTATAAGAAAAGACTTGCTAGTTTTCGTTAATCTGAATTTGGGTATTACAATTTCGTGCTTACTGCGTGTATTTAAATTATGGAAGTCGCTTCTAGTTTTGAAAAGCCCCCGATTTTTACGGGCATACAAAATACATTTTAAAATATAAAGTGAAGATCTCTTTAAATTTTTCTCTGAGGGACTCGCGAGGACCCATTTTATAGATTGCGCGGATTGCCCTCTTTTGTAGGATGAAAATTGAGTCAACGTCTGCTGCTGATCCCCACAGCAGAATGCCATAAGACATAATACTGTGGAAATAAGCATAGTATACTAACCTAGTAGCTACATCGGTTAGCTGCCTTATTTTCCTTACTGCATATGCAGCCGAACTTAACCTACCCGAAAGAGTTCTAATGTGCGCGCCCCACTGCAATTTTGAATCGATAGTAATCCCCAAGAATACAGTTTCCGTTATAACTTCAAGATTTTTGCCGTCAAGATTTAAGTTTAGGTCATGTTGTGGTACATTTGGTAAAGAGAACTTTAGACATTTTGTTTTTTTCGCATTTAGTAAAAGATTGTTAGCTGCGAACCATTTTGAGAGAACAATTAGACTTTCGTTGACATTTAAGACATCCGTATCTTGCCTATCTATTTTAAAAATTAGCGAAGTATCATCAGCAAATAGAATTATATCCGATAATTTGGCCATCATAAAAGGGAGATCATTAATGTAAACAAGAAAAAGGAAAGGGCCGAGAATTGAACCTTGGGGCATGCCCATCTTGACTAGAGACCCGGAGGACGTCGCCCCATTAACATTTACTTTTTGCTATCTATTTGATAAATAGGAAAGCACGAGATCAGCAGATTTGCCACGAATTCCGTAGTGGTGTAATTTACAGATCAGTGTGTTGTGGTCGACGCAGTCGAAAGCTTTTGAGAGATCACAGAAAATGCCAATGGCATCCTGGGACCTCTCCCAAGCCTCCAAGATGTGGCTGATGAGTTTTACTCCCGCGTCCGTTGTCGACCTACCTTTCGTAAAACCAAACTGTTGACTATGCAGTATCCCATTTGAATTGAAGTGAGACAACATCTGTTCCAGCATGATTTTTTCAAAGATTTTACTCAATGCTGGAAGCACGGATATAGGTCTATAATTAGAAGGATCCCTCTTACAGCCTGATTTGAAAATTGGTACTACTTTACTGTGTTTCATTAAGTCAGGAAAAGTGCCGCTGTCCAAACATTGATTGAATATGCCTGTTAGGACAGGAGCAATTGAGTCAATAATATCTCCAAGAACCCTAACGGATATCCCCCACAAGTCTTCAGTATTTTTTTTATTGAGACTTTTGAACGCGTTTTTAATTGAATCAATACATATTGATTTAAATTTAAAGATTGGTATGTCTTTAGTAAAGTTTTCTTTAAGAAGAGCTTCAGCTAATTTAGAAGAGGAAGGAAGAGACTTCCTCCTAACCTCTAACGGAATGTTGGTAAAGAAATTTTCTAATGTCTCAGCGACTTCTTGCCTATCAGCAATGGTTTGATTAGTTATTTTCAAAGACAACTCATTCTGATCGCGTTGTTGTATCTTTCCAGTTTCTTTATTAATTAATTGCCACACAGTTTTAATTTTATTATTAGAAACACCAATTTTGTTAATTATTATTTGAGATTTTGCTTGAGCGCAGACTCTTTTGAATATTTTGGAATAGTTTCTAACATAAGTGTGAAAAACTTGATCGGAAGTCAAAGATTTTTCGTAATATAAATTATATAAGATATCTCGGCTTTTTCTTATGCCCACAGTGGCCCATTCACTAAATTTCGATTTGGAATTGTTGACTTTTACTGTTTTTACAGGACACGTTTTATTGAATTCTTGGCAAACTGTTGAAAACAACGTGCCGTAATTTATATTGGGGTCGTTTGAATCAAAACTGGCGTTACAAAGGTTGCTTAAAACCTTATTATTAAAAGAGATTAATTTATTTTTAGTAAGTGGTCTTAATCGAATTGATTTAGCTAGGTTAATTTTTTTATCTGACTCAAAAGATACTAGTTGACCAGTATGGTCTGACTTAACGCCACTAATTAAAAACGAATCTTTTACTTTACAATTAGTGAATACATTATCCATGCAAGAAGCTGAAGTTGCTGTTATTCTTGTTGGTTCATTAAATAAATATGTTAGGTTAAATGATTTAAATAATGAAATGAGCGTACATTTTTCAGGCGAGTTGACTAACAGATCTATATTTAAGTCACCACAAACAAAAACTAATTTATTATCTCTGAAAAGTTTACTTAATAATTCTTCCATTGTAATCAAAAACAATGACAAGTTTGATGCTGGTGGTCTGTAAACGCACAAGACAGCATGCCCCTCGACCTCTGCACATGCTACCTCACACAAGCGATCAACAGAGTAAGCAGTGATATCCTTCCTTTCCTTATATTTTAAATGACTATTACAAAGTATCAGGGTACCACCACCCACTGTGGATCTGTTGTACGCACTGGCAACTGAGAAATTATTTACATTAAACAACATCCTATCTGGTTTTAACCAAGTTTCACAAAAACATAAGATATCCATGTGGTATTTATCTACTAACAATTCCACGTCTAAAATTTTGCCGGAGAAGGGATTTATATTTTGATGATATAGTAAAATATTACTATTCGACTTCTCTTTTGTCGGCTCTAATCGTTTAAAAAATCATCGTTTAAAGTATTATCAGAAAAACTGGATAATACTGTTAAATCACTAAACCTAGTCTCAGTTAAATTATCAATAACTGCGTGTATATTAAAAGCTAACAATGTAGCTAATAAATGTCGACTATTTTTGGGAAGAAACATATGGTTCCCAATTAAAACAAAATCACTAACAAAATTGTTGGTGTCAAAAAACAATAAACGGTGACTATGACGACAAGATAAAATATGCATCAGGTTATTCAAACTAGAAATGTATTCATTTTCATGAACAAGTAACTTGCCAGAATAGGGCAATGCACATAATATTAAGTTGCCTAATCTTAACTTAAGTAGGGTGTCAATACCATTAACTATGTCCTTTTTTGTTATACTAAGGCTATTTCCAATAAGAAGTACTACAGTACTTTGCTCATTCAATTGTGTCTGTTGAATTTTATGGATAAGCTCATTAAATTGCAGTTTATGATAACAATGGTTCACTATTGTATGTTTAGAACGGTTATTTAACAAAGATCCAAAACCTGTTCCTAATCTATCAGAAAATACTAAGACATTACTTTTGGTGGGGTTCAAAGTTGTTGCAGTATGATCAATAGGTAAAGATGTAGTAGCAACATGTTGTGACATGAGAGGTGGCAGAGCGGCAGCACAACTACAGGTGAGGTTGTTAGTCAATGATTCGCACCTCTCTGCATTTTACTTCACCAGGTCCACCAACTCACAAGCCTCCTGCATGCGTTCACTCAACATCTGTTGACTACATTCATATTTACAAAATATTTCCGTAAGTGTATTTTCCCTACTCAATAATTCCCTTTCAAGGTTCTGAATTTCAACATCATACATTTGTATACTAGTTTCTAATTTACTATTACATATATTTAATTGGTTTTTAAGTTTCTTAAATCTTTCCTAAGGTTAATATTATTTTTGCAAACATTTTGAGTTTTTATAAGTTTCTTATATTTCTTAATACTTTTATTGATTTTAATATATTTCTTAATTTTATTATGACTACTTAGAATTGGACATTTAGCAATGGTATTATCCCCTGTAAGGTCTATAGTAATGGTGGGTGGCTCACACTCCAGTTTGGATGCATCCATCAGCTCATTGTACAGGTTACTGGTGTTAGAAACCTCTTCGCTGACTTTCAGCGAGTCGATGGAGGTAATGGTGTTAAGAGCCTTGTTATGAGTCCAGCGGGACGTCGTTTCAAGCTCCGAGAAAAGCGAAGTGGTTTCAGAGATATTGAATTTTCAAAAATAACTGAATTTTCAAAAAAAAATATTTAAGTATCTTCCGTGACTACCCCCCACTTTTATTTTGGCATCCCAAGGACCTGGATGAATGCTATATCCCTGCAAGATTTTGAAATTTTTCGACTTATACTTTTGGAGTTATAATTTTTTGAAATTTCAGGGTGGACACGAGGGGTGTTATACAGAGGTCCACTGTCTCTGGAACCACTTCCTAAAAATAGAATAAGTCAGTTGTAATAATATTATTTAGTTTTAAATGTGTTTTTGTGTCCTATTTTTAGCTGAGGACGATTTTTGTTGAATTTTGGGGGTTTTTTGCCTGTAAATCGGGCGTTGGTTTTCCATATTTTTTTTACTAAATCTGGACTGGACTCTTCAAGACCTTACCGGAAAACCCAAACTCGGCAGGTTTTGGCCAACAGGTGCCAATTTAAACAGACGTCCGCCATTTTGGGCGCCATCTTGGAAAACTTTCACCCGACATAGCTCCGGACTCGGTGATCCTAGAAAGCTGCCGTTTTCACAGCTACACTTGGTAGCGCAATACCTGTCTTGCCCTGTTAGAATTAAGCGTTTTGGCGTTGGGAGATTTCAGGATCTTGAAAACTGCCTTGCACGCTGGGGTGGGCGGAGTCAAGCCGGAAGAGTCCAAACACGGACGTTCTACGGCCATTGGAAGGAAACTTAGCCCGGGTTTGAGATTGACTTTGACAGTTCTCGAACTGTCAAACATTTTTTCAGACTCGGATAGCTCCCGAACCGGTTGTCGTGGAACGCTCGGGTTTTCTTTGGGGACGTTTGCTGACCCTTCCCTACCCGGCTTGCACCTTTTGTGGGACCTGAAGTTTTTCAGCCTGAAAACTTACTCGGGAGGATAGACTGTAACTGGGGGCCTACTCCCGATCTTCGTCGACGAAGTTACGAGCCGTTCGAAAGTATTTCGAAACTTCGGAGTGAACCCTACCCCCTAACGTTTTCGGATTATTGAGCTTCGAACGGGATCATAGACAATTTTCGTGAACGAACGATGGATGACGTTAGAGTTGCACTATTTTATCGGTCGATTACCGGTTTTCCTAGTTTGTGGTTTCAAGCTTACTAAACAAAAAATAAAATATTTTTTACGTTACGAAATGACCATATCTTTAACAATTTACTTTTCTTATGTATTTAAATATAGAAATGAATTACTTTTGTCATTATTGTCTGGAAAGCGGCATTATCCTATTGATACCTTTGCTTTTTTTTCTTATGACAGCAACTTTCAGATGAATTGTCAATTGTCAAGAAATAAATAATAAATACCTTGGAGGAATTTAGTTTTCCTTTTCATTAATAATTCATTAAAATGGCCCAACCGCTTAAGCAGCAACTTACGCTTATATTGAGGCCCTCGTCGTCTTCATAAGTTCGCTCAAAACGGCTGTGGGAAAACCTGAGCAACTTATTCAATAGAAAGTTGCACCAACCAGCTTTGCCAGCGGTAATACTTAACAAAATTTATTATCTTTGGTAGTAGACTATTTTTTTTTACAAAAAATTAATAAATTACGGACACACAATCATATATTTTGTATTGTATCCGTCAATGATATTCAGTTTTTGTTGTACAGGGTCCATCAGTAAGACACACCTGCCAAAAGTGGAAGTCCAAAGGCTTATAATAAAAACTAAAAGAAATAAGATGCTTGATGAAAAAAAGGTGGAATATTCTTGAAAAACTAAGTTCCTAGCAATAATTTAAGACGGATAAATAAAGGCAAATCTATGTTTTGATTGTTATAGTGTTAATTTTATTCTGATTATTAGGTATTTGAGGCTCAAGTAGACAAGTAAGAGAAATTAAGGTCCTAGCAATATTAATCTGAATGTTCAAACTGTTGTCAGAAGTACTTAGTGCTCTCAAAGTTTTTACGAAAATAATAATAAGAACCGCGAGTTTTGTGCTTAAAATACATTCAAAGTGTAGATAAAGTGTTTATGCTAGTGTGATATTGTTATTTAGCGTTAAATTTAGCTAAAAATCACAAAAATAACAATATAAACTTTCAACTTAACACAGTGAAAACCTTCTACCCGCAATTTAAATAATAAAGTCAGCTCAAAAATTTCCGTTCCTGTCATAACCAAATGACACTTGCTGCCAGTGTCATGCCTGTCATAGGCTAGTGTTGTTACGCCTCGGGCAAAAAACAGCCATATAATGGATCAATCTCAACATGAAAAACCCCAAAATAAAATATTAACTCAACAAATTTTTCATAAATCATTTTTTAATGCAACTAAAACGCAGTCTCTGAACAACCTCGATGATGGAGATTCGGATAAAAGCATCCCTTCAGCCGATAGTTCCAAATGGACAAAAGTAGCTGAAAGAAAAAGGCAACGTGAAAGTCCTGAAACAAACAAAACACAAAAATTAAAGAAACTCGATACCTATTGGCTGAGCCAACCTACACCAACCTCAAATAGTTTTTCCGAGCTGGATAATGATACGCAAGACACACGAATCACTGAAATTGCTGAAAAACCTGCCAGGGCTCCACCCTTATACATAGACCGGGTCAGTAATATCCAGCCATTACTGAAAATGCTGGACGAGGTAGCCGCAGATAACTATGAAGTGAAAGTTCTCCCTAATGATCAAGTGAGAATACAACCCAAGTCCTCAGAACTATATACTAAAATAGTTAAAAGTCTGCAAGAAAAAAATACTGAATTTTATACCTACAAGCCTAAACACGATCGCTGTTTCAAGGTGGTTCTCAAAAATCTACACCCTTCCACTGATATTGAAGATATAAAAGCTGAACTAGAAAACCTTGGACATAAAGTCACTAATATCTGGAACGTCAAGCAAAGAAGTCCTAAGAAACCGTTACTAATATACTTTATAGATATAGAATCCAACAACAACAATAAACGTATCTATGACATCAAAAGTCTCTTGCACTGTAGAGTCATCTTCGAACCTCCAAGACCTAAACGAGAGATTCCACAATGTGGCAATTGCCAGCAATATGGGCACACAAGAAAATACTGCTTTAGGAAGCCCAAATGTATAAAATGCGCTGGTGACCATGCATCGATAAATTGCGAACGTAAAGAAAGATCGGATACAGTTAAATGTGTTCTTTGCGATGGCAACCATCCTGCAAACTATAAAGGTTGCTCAATATATAACGAGCTCCAGAAAATCAAATATCCTACTCAACCACCAAAACACCAACAGATAACGAACATCAAACATCAACTAATCAAGGTGGACACTACTACGCGACAAGACTACCCCTCTTATAAGCAAGCCTTAATGTCCAATAAACCTTCTCACGCACCTGCAAGCAAGGAAAGCCCAAACGTATTACCAAATCTCCAACCAAACAACAATGATATGAAAGATATCCTGAACACTATGACACTGCTGATGCAACAATTAACCTCAATAACAAATCTCCTAATGGAAATCATGTCAAAACTGACAAATTCTATTCATTAAAAATAGCCATATGGAACGCCAATGGGCTCTCACACCATGTCCTAGAGGTAGAGACATTTTTAAGAACCAACAAAATTGATATCCTACTGGTATCAGAAACACATTTTACGAAAAAAAATCACCTCGATATCCGGAACTACAAATTCTACCAAACGATGCATCCGGATGGTACGGCCCACGGTGGATCCGCAATTCTTATTAAGAATAATATTAAACATCACGAGGTGGAGGCATTTAAGACTCCTGAGATACAAGCCACAAGTGTTGTTGTTGAGGATTGGCGGGGACACTTGACTGTCACTGCACTGTATTCCCCTCCAAAACATGCAATCAAAAAAGAAGACTACGTAAATTTCTTTAAAACGCTTGGTATCAGGTTTATAGCGGGGGGCGATTATAATTCAAAAAATGCTCAATGGGGCTCACGCTTAACCACCCCCAAAGGACGCCAATTACAAGCAGCTATAAATTATCTACATCTAGATACAATATCCAGCGGGGAACCAACTTACTGGCCGACTGACCTAAAAAAAATCCCAGATTTGGTTGACTTCAGTGTCATTAAGGGGATTCCAATCAATTATTTCAAATGCTCTTGCCTCCAAGACCTCTCATCGAACCATAGTGTCGTTCTACTAGAGGTCTCTCAAGAATTCGTACATGTTAAACCTACAGCAAGGTTACATGGACGTAGGACCAACTGGGATTTATTCCGTTTCATAGTAGAGTCTACTATTAACACAAACCTGCCCCTTAAAACCGAAGAGGACATTGTGGTAGCGGTTGAACATTTTAACGAGTGCATCCAAAATGCTGCCTGGGATAGCACACCTCCTGCCATGAAATTCACGGAACCAGATTGCTCGAAGCCCATTCGTGAACTAGTAGCCGAAAAAAGACTGGCTCGTAAATTGTGGCAAACCACTAGATTTCCCAGGGATAAAGCACGGCTGAACTACCTAACTTCTAAACTTAAAAAACTTCTGCACACTGAAAGAAATGAAAATGTACAGGACCACCTGCGTAATTTAGATGCTAAGGCTGCTAGTGACTATTCCCTTTGGAAAGCAACCAAAAAACTTAAAAGTCCCATTGCCTCTAACCCGCCGATACGCAGGAGGGATGGTGCGTGGGCAAAAAGTGACGCAGAGAAAGGTGAAGCCTTTGTTTCTCATCTAGCTGAAGTCTTCGTGCCAAACCCTGCCCAGAATGCATCGAAAACCAACAGCGAAGAACTTATTAACTTCCTCAATGAACCTTACCAACTCGACCTACCACTTGAAAGAATCACGAAACATGAGGTCATAGAAATAATAAAAACTTTAAATGAAAATAAAGCCTCAGGATATGACTTAATTACTGTAAAAATACTCAGAGAAATACCTGAAATAGCAATTCAGTTTTTGATACACCTGTTCAACTGCATACTGATTAGAGGCATTTTCCCACCACAATGGAAGGTAGCCCAAATTAAAATGATCCTAAAACCTGGTAAGGCTCCTGAAGACGTGTCTTCCTACAGACCAATAAGCTTACTACCCATACTGTCTGAGGTTATGGAAATACTCTTTTTGAACCGATTAAATACAGTAATAGCAGAAAATAAAATCATACCTGACCACCAATTTGGCTTTAGAAAAAAACATAGCACGATAGAGCAGGTTCATAGACTGGTAGAAGAAATCCACAAAGCTTTCGAAAACAAGAAATATTGTTGCGCGGCTTTTCTGGATATTTCCCAGGCGTTTGACAGAGTTTGGCACGTGGGCCTATTATACAAAATAAAAAACCTTCTGCCGACAAATTATTACATTTTCTTAAAATCATATCTTGCCGACAGGTTTTTCTATGTTAAGCATGGCGAAGATATAACCAAACTGCACAGAGCTCACGCTGGAGTACCACAAGGAAGCGTCCTAGGCCCGATCCTCTTTTCACCTCAGACCTGCCCATGACAGATGGCGTTGTGATAGGCACTTTTGCTGATGACACAGCAGCCTTAACTACCCATGACGAACCGGCACAAGCAAGTAACATGCTCCAACGCTCCCTAGACAACATCACGGAATGGCTAACGACCTGGCGGATAAAGGCAAACGAAGCTAAGTCGGTACAGGTGACCTTTACGATGCGACGTGAAACATGTCCCCCCGTGTCACTCAACAGAGTGTGGATACCCCAAGCAAATGAGGCCAGATACCTTGGACTTTATTTGGACCGTCGTCTTACCTGGAAAAAGCACATATTCACAAAACGAAAAGCACTGGGGCTCCAACTAAGGAAAATGTACTGGATGCTTGGCAAAAAAGCTCAGCTGTCGATGGGAAACAAACTGCTATTATACAAAAGCATTCTGAAGCCAATCTGGACTTACGGAGTTCAACTCTGGGGCACGGCCTCCAACTCAAATCTAGAAATACTCCAGAGATTCCAGTCTAAAATGCTGAGGATAATTTCTAATGCTCCTTGGTTCATAACTAACCAACAATTACACCACGACTTTGAGATCAGGACAATTCAGGAAGAAATGAAACACTCAATGAAATCATACAGGAACAGACTGGATAATCATCCAAACGCACTAGCTACGCATTTAATGAATAATGATGCAACATTCAGAAGACTAAAAAGAAAGTCCCCTAGAGATTTGTAGGGAATAAATTATAAATAAAGGGCACAAGCCACTGGATTGACTGCCCTCCAAGAAAAAAATTATATTCCTAACCTTGTGCTGAATGTTCGCAAAAAGCGAAACAGATTGCAAGAAAAGAAAAAAAAAATTAAAAATAATAATAATTTAAGACTGATAAGTAAAAGGAAAACTACGTTGAAGTGTCAATATAAATTAGTAGAATATCAGCGCTGCGTTATTTCCTTTTTGGGTAACGCTGCACATGCTTTGATATTTTTGGGTCTCGCTTGTGGTTGTATTTTTATTATTGTTTAATTTTTTGTTTATTTCTCGTGTCTCCTGTGCGGGTCACAAATAAATATTTTTTGTTTTCTTTCAACATTTTGGCGATTTTCGTACTTAAAGTAGAGTAGTCACATACCCTTAAAGGTTGTTTTCCTATCAACACTTAATTTCGGTAAATAATCAGGTGTGTAACTACCAAATTCAAAACTACCTACTTTGTTTATGAAATGAAAACTATTTTTTGCCTCTTGTAGTTGTTTTTTGATGTATGTATTGTTTATATATAGGTTTTTGTATAGTATTTGTTATAGTAATATAATCTTGTATATATATGTTTTAATCTAATAGCAGTACACCGCAGACTTGGGTAGTCTTTTTATTTCTAAGTTTTTTCAGTCCATCCAAAGGTTGTCTAGTAGATATCTATCAGCGATAAGACCGCCTTTGTACCCGTATAAATAAGTTTTCTTGTAAATTTGTATAATTTTATGGTGTACTATAAAGTATATTCTATTTTTGTAGTTATTGTATAAGTCATAGTGTGTTGTTAATTTTTAAATTTATTCAGATTTGAATGGTGAAAAATAAAAATAAATGTATAATAAAAAAAAATCCTTTTATTGTGAAAAGTCAATAATACATACATAAACTCACGCCTTTTTCCCATGGGGGTAGGCAGAAACTACAGAATGCCACCTGCTACGATCCTTACATACTGCTTTTGCTTCACTCACATTCATACATCTAGTCATACACATACCAATGCATTTATATTGGCTTTATTAGTAAAGTTTTCTTGTGAGACTGCATAAGTATCTATTTCTTTTCAGCAATTGCACTAATCTGTCTCTCGCTCTTTGCCCTTGCTGAAGAGCTTGATGGGCAGATATTATATTTGTAGACACTTCTCCCTGTCTACTGCACTCAATTTGAAGATCTTCTCGCTGAGGGAAGGCGCTTCTAAGTCCGCCTCATTAAACATATTGTGTAAAACACAGCAGGCAATGACAATTGTACCTGAAAAATTATTAAAATATGCTCATAAATAGATGAAAAAAATACTGTTCACCTGTTCAATGTGTTAGTAAAAAACATAGCTATACCGACAAATTGCGACAAATACCAACTGACTGGTGCATAATGCAGCTCTCTTGCTGCTATGAGGCATCTTAATCAGTTTTTTTTAATGCTAAACATATGCTGTTTATTGGACCGAGCATGTTATTGTCTATTGGGGTCTTCTACAGAATTGTCTACTGGGGTCATCATGAATCCCCGAAGTGGCTACCCAAAATCCCCTGTAACACTACGCTTGGCAGGCCATATTTTTCGTAAAATCTACAAAATTTTAAATGATACAATTTATTTAAGTGTACTCTATAAGTAGGTATAGGTATAAACACTCTTCAAAGCATAGGTAGTCATTGTTCAAATGGCAGGCTAGGTATATTTTATTAAATACCTATAGATATTTGTTTTAGAAAAATAGTACAAGCTTTTAAACTTAGGTACTGTCTATTTATAAGGTTCCTCCCAGCCAAATTATGTGGAAACCTTATGTAGGTATTTTTTTATTAATGAGGGTCTGTTCAGTGCATTTGTGACATGGCGCAGACAGCATGACACTGTCTTTTGTGCCATTGGAACATCACTGCTAAGGTCCTTGGTGACTCCCCCGGGCATAAAAATTAAGAGCAGCTTGGATCAATTAAACAAAAACAACAAATTTAAATGGGTGGGATTGGTAATACAGCTCAATAAGTTACCAGTATATTTAATATAATCCTTACCTTCATTCTCGGATCAACACCACTTTGTCGTAAGTGTTGAGGCAAAAAAGGTATTAGCTCCTCACACAAGTCCTCAAATAATTCCCGAGTGAGCTTATAGTTCCCTATGAACTCAACGTCGGGAATACTTGCCAACTGGAAGTTTTGGCGCAAATGTCATCGACGTTGCCTCCGCTCTTCCAGTAGATCTTCTGCGAGCATTAAAAAAGCAGCCATCGTGGGGAATTATAAGTTTCGTCGACCGCACGATAACTATTTTGATGTCGTCATATCTTGACGGACGATCCGTTATAACAAGTGTCAAATTAAATTTTTCGAACGGATAAAAACGCATCGGGAGTAGGTAAAACTGTCAAATTGTGTTTTCATTCATTCTTCGTTCGGGCTTCGACCGTCCGTAGGTGTTAGGGAGAAGGAAACGCCCGTAACTAAGGTCCAAACTACGGACTTCGAGCTTCGGGAGTAGGCCCCCAGAACCGCGATTGCTCTCGGAGCCCCTGGCACTGGGTGCCCCGTGTTTGGTATCGTTGGATTGGTCTCGGCGGGCTCTATCCATTGACATCTACAAATTGACTCTACATGGAGCCACTCTATCAAAAAATTACTAAATATGTTTTTACGACCAAATTTGACATCAAGGTCTACTTGTTACCCTTGAGGACTGCCCAAAGTCTCCAGGCCGTGGGTCGCCTTGGTAGAGACGGCTTCTTATTGTAAATATACCATAGTTTTAAGGTTTTTGTTCGGTTTTGTTCTTTTGAACACTAGACGCTCAATTTTATTTTTACCTTTTTCTTATTTACTTATCGTCCCTATTGACGACTTTATATTATAATTTTGACGCATATCTTCAACATGTTCGGCTTTAGAACGCCCTCAAAGTTGACCGACGGAGAAAAATCGCCGTCAGGACCTGGGCCAGCGGCCCCTCAAAACGTTAGACGCAGTATAGGGGAGTGGGAAGCCACAAACACTGGCCCCACTGCAAACGACACTTTCAGCATAGAAAAGAAGTCGCAGGCTGGCCCTTCGAAAATTAAAACTAAGGTTGCCTCGACTCAGGAGAGCAAAGTGGTGACCACGACCACGGCGAGAAGGTCCATCGAAAGATCCCCACCGCCAAAAGTCAAATATGTGGACCGGACTGCGGAGGCTAAGGCCTGCTTGACGCAGACAAAGCTGCACCTGAGCAGCTCCAGAAATACCAAAACAGAGATAAAAACCGCTATCTCTGAAGCCACAGAACGGCTTTACCAATTGGTAAAGGAGACTGAAATGGAGCTTAAGGCTGCCAGGCAAAGACTGACTAAGGAAGGGCTGGAAGGGCCGGTAGCGACAGCCCCAATTCCAATAGCCACGAAAACTTTCTCTCCTGAAGAAACAAGTAGACTTCTTCTAAAGATGGAACACCACACAAAACTCCTAGAAGAGAGCAAGAAAAAAATGGAGGAGCTCAGTGAGAAAATGGACCATCAGAAAGAATATCTAGAGAGGGGCACCTATGCGAGTGTGGTCGCAACTCGGTTCGCTAAGTCACTGCCAGGGCGCAGTACATTGCACTCAGTTGTGGTCGCCTCCAAGGATGAAACCGAGACGGGCGATGAAGTCCTCAGTAGAGTGAGGAAAGCGATAAACGCCAAAGATGAGTGGATCAAAGTAGAAAAGGTGAGGCAAGCTAGGGAAAGAAAAGTAATAATTGGATTGGAAACAGAGGAAGAAAGGCGAAAAATGAAGACCCGACTCCAAGAAGAAGGTGTTGACCTGACTGTCGAGGAAGTCAAGAACAAGGACCCGCTTCTTGTTCTCAGAAACGTCCTTGTCGTCAATTCCGATGAAGACATTGTCGGGGCGTTGAGAAGCCTGAATAAGGGTGTTTTTGGTGGCGACAGCGGGGAAGGCAGAGTGGTAGTAAAATACAGGAGGAGGACACGCAACCCTCATATTGGCCACGTCATCATCAGCGTCTCGCCTACCATCTGGCGACGGGCTCTAGAAATTGGTACCGTGCACATCAAACTTCAGCGAATAAGGGTCAAGGATCAGAGCTCGTTGATCCAATGCACCCGCTGCCTAGGCTTCGGGCACGGTAAGCGGTTCTGCATAGAGCCTGCGGGCCTATGTGGCCACTGTGGCGGTCCACATGTGAGAGTAGAATGCCCGGACTGGCTCTCAGGCGCACCACCGCTTGCCGAAACTGCACGAAGTCAAGGATAGAGCACGACGCTCAGCACGCTCAGCACAATGCTTTTAGCCACGATTGCCCGGTACGGAAAAAATGGGATGACATGGCCAGATCGACTGTAGCGTATTGTTAAGGGCACCCCAGTGGGACATGCCCCCTACAGGGTATTGCAGGCTAACCTCCAACGCAAGAGATTAGCCACCAACGAGCTTCTTATAGAGGCCGTGAAGCGTGGAACAGCGGTGGCCCTCTTGCAAGAACCGTACGTAGGCGGGGCCAAAGTAATGCAGAGTCACGGGGGCGTTAGGATCTTCCAGAACACTGGCATAGGAGATGGGACTGTTAAGGCAGCAATAGCCGTCTTTAACAACGACCTCGTAGTCAAACAGTACCCGAAACTCACCACTAATAACATCTCAGTGGTGGGAATCCTGACCAGTGCCTGGGAGATCACGCTTGTCTCGATTTACTTTGAGCCAGACCAGCCTATCGAACCATACCTTGAACATCTAAGGCAAATATGGCTCGTCGTCGGTTCCAGGAACCTCATCGTTGGAGGGGACGCCAATGCAAAGAGCATGTGGTGGGGTAGCCCGGTGGTCGATTCCAGAGGGGATGAAATGGTTGGAACTCTAGGCGAGCTAAACCTTAACATTCTCAACCGAGGGGAAATTCCGACCTTCGACACTATCCGAGGAGGAAAGCGGTACAGCAGTCACGTGGATATTACCGCATGCTCCAATGACATCTTGGACCTGATAGACGACTAGAGGGTAGACGAGGGTCTCACGAGCTCGGACCACAACAAAATTACGTTTAGGATCCTCTTGCAAAAGTCTAAAGGCATCAAAATCGAGAGAACTACGAGGAAATTTAATACCAAAAAAGCCAATTGGCCCAAATTTTATGAGAAGTTTGGGCAATTGAAAACGGTATATAATTTTACAACAGCCGAAATAGACAAAACTACAAACATAGAGCATCTTGACACACTAACTAACAATCTGACGAAAGCAATTGACGAAGCATGCAAGTATACAATACCTTCTAAAAAAGTCAAAGAGGAGCTTACCTTGCCGTGGTGGACCGAGAGACTCGCTGAGATTGTAGGGTAACCTTCCTTACTCACCAGCCAGCTCAGGGGTAGATGTTCGGGTAGAGACAATTGCAGGGATGATTTCGCATGAGGGTCGACAGAAGTAAAAGTCTTTCTTTTTGGTCAACTAGTTTAATAACACACAGGCATCACTGCAGCACCACAATTTAAAGGTATCACACTTACTTGTGTATGGGATATAAAGTACCCATTAAACTTAGCATCAGATGCATGATATCACAATCAGCATCGCTCCACTGTGTGCAGATGGTATCCAGTATTTCACCGGTCAAAATATCATTGGTGTTCGGAGCCTGTTGTTGAATGCTGTGTAGCTGTTCCTATTTCATGTCGTTGACCATGTTTATTCTATTTATAGTTTATATTTAAAATTAATCCTAAGGAACCCTGTCGATGGAAAAAAATGCAAGATGAGCGTCTCACAAACATGAAAATATAGTTTAGTTTCACGAATACTCACAGCGCTTGCTGGCACATAATGCTTTTAAATTTAGGGCTGTTTCCCTGTCTCCTCCGAGTCATTCAGGCTACTTTAATTCTTTTCTTCACTAGGATTTTATTTTTTGGACTTCTTCGGTATCCATTAGCAATGAAAAAGAAATGTCGCTCTTGTCGGCCATAGACATTGAGCATTTTATTGACCCATAGAGAAGTCATGTCTATATTTTCTTTAAGTAATTATGTATACCAGAAATTAATAGCCCAGATATGTAGGAGGTTGTGTGCTTGTTGAATTATATTAACACACACAATATCTAACAGGTTTTGTAAAGAATTTATAATAATTTCGCACCAACCTCAACGCCATCTAGTGCACAAGTGCCTCAACCACCTAGTGACACACCCAGATGAAAGAATGCACCTGATAATAAGTATGCCTGACACCAGATGTCGCTGAGAGCCGTTACGGAAATATATTTGTTAAGAAGAGAGTCGCTACCAAGAAGCGCAGGATTCGCTGTGCCGCCCCAATTCGGAGGTCGAAGGTCGTAAAAGATTACCTGAAACAGAAAGAAGAGTATGAGATGGAGGTGGCCAAAGCTCAGACCGAGAGTTGGAAGGAATTCTGTGGGAAGCAGGATAGGGAGGGGGTCTGGGAAGGGATATACAGGGTTATAGGTAGGACGCAGTGTAGGGAGGAGGATCTGCCATTGGAACGAGACGGTGAGGTATACGCGAGAGGCTCCGTGAAATTCCTAGCGGAAACATTTTATCCGGAAGACCTCTCGGCATTCGCTGCTTACCACCGATCCGTTCGAACTAAAGCCGAACACGTGAACTGGGGCGACCAAAATGATTTTTGCGTTCCACCGTTCACGATGGCGAAACTTAAGAATTCGGTGGAGTCCTTCAATCCAAAGAAAGCACCGGGTTCCGATGGATTTACAGCCGACATCTGTTGCCGTGCCGTGGAAAGTGACCCGGAAACATTCTTAAGGTTTCTCAATAAGTGCCTAGAAAACCATCACTTCCCCACGTCCTGGAAGGAGGCAACGGTAGTGATACTGAGGAAGCGCGGCAAAGAGAGCTATTCCACTCCCAAAGCATATAGGCCGATTGGGCTATTGCCTATACTAGGGCAAATCTTTGAAAAGATGCTGGTGGCCCGCCTCAAGTTCCATCTATTACCGAGGATGAGCACCCGCCAATACGGATTCATGCCGCAAAGGAGCACGGAGGACTCCCTCTATGCTCTCATGCAAAACGTCCACAGCAAGCTAGCACAAAAAAGGATAGTCACGCTGGTATCCTTAGACATAGAGGGAGCATTCGACAGTGCCTGGTGGCCAATGATCAGAGTCCGACTGGCGGAGGAGAAATGTCCAATTAACCTCAGGCGGGTCATCGACAGCTACCTCAGGGACCGGAAAGTCTCGATCAGGTACGGTGGGGAAGTATATAGCAAGGGGACAAGCAAGGGCTGTGTCCAGGGCTCAATAGGGGGACCCATATTGTGGAACTTAGTCCTAGACCCTCTCCTAAAACCTTTGGAAGATAGGGGGAACTACATCCAGGCGTTTGCGGACGATGTTCTCTTGGTTTTCGACGGTGAGACTGCACTGGAGGTGGAGAAATGCGCCAATGCCGCTCTCAGTCATGTTCTGGCGTGGGGTGTCCGGAACAAACTAAAATTTGCTCCGCACAAGACCACCGCTATGGTGATAACCAGAAAATTAAAATATGACACGCCGCGCTTGAGCATGGGGGGATCGACATTAGCATGTCGAAAGAAATGAAGCTTCTGGGAGTGACAATAGATGAGAAGCTAACATTTAACACCCACGTCTCACTCGTCTGCAAGAGGGCATACCCCTATTAGTCTACTGAGATTTTCTATAGTGGCCACCTTCACCAACATTACGTTATATAAGGCGGCACACTATACCAGGCAACCCCTTACGAGGTTGCCTGGTATAGTGTTTGGTTGCGAGGTTGCGAGGTTGCTGGTTGGTTGCTGCAAGAGGGCAATTGGGATCTCCAAGCGGTTGTGCAGAGCCGCAAAGGTCAGTTGGGGGCTCCACCCAGAGGTTGTTCGTGTGCTGTACGTGGCGGCTATAGAGCCCATAATACTTTACGCTGCCAGCGTTTGGGCACCGGCTGCCAAGAAGTTGGGAGTCATAAAACAACTTCGGACTGTTCAGCGTGGGATTGCCCAAAAAATGTGCAAGGCGTATCGGACGGTCTCCCTGCACTCGGCTCTGTTGCTGACAGGGATGCTCCCGCTCGACCTTCGCGTCCGGGAGGCGGCTGCGCTCTACGAAGCAAAGAGGGGAATGCCCCAGCCTGTATTGGGGGACAGGGAGGTGGAGAGGATGTTCCCAGCACTGGAGGTCCCGCACCCCGCGGAGAAAATGAGCCTGGAGTTTGGAAGCCTGGTAGACGAGGAACAATATAACGACCACAGCAATTTTGCTGTGCGTATCTTTACCGACGGCAGCAAAATTGAGGGCAAGGTTGGAGCGGCGCTATACTTGTGGAATGGCTCCACCGAAACGAAAACCCTCAAGCTTGCCCTGCCGTCCTACTGCACCGTCTATCAGGCAGAACTCCTGGCTCTGCAATGAGCTGCAGTGGAAGCGCTCAAGCTCAATGAAACCACGTTCGGCATCTTCAGTGACTCTATGGCCGCTCTCCAATCGGTGACCAATACACGTTCCCCCGGCAGTTCAACCCCTTGGCAGTGGAAACCAGAGACGCCTTACGACGCTGCAAGCTCCAGAATAAGAGCGTCTCCTTGTTCTAGATTAAAGCCCACGCGGGGTTGGAGGGTAACGAGAGAGCCGACCAGCTTGGAAAGGAAGCCGCCCTAGGGTTGAAGAAGAGGCCGGACTATGATCTGTGCCCCGTTTCATTCGTCAAGCGTAGAATCCGATTGGAGACGCTTGGTGAATGGAACGAGAGATATAGAACGGGTGAAACGGCTTCGGGTACGAAACTTTTCTTCCCGGACGCGGTGGTAGCGTACGGCGTGGTTCGCAGGATAACCCATACGAGCATAACCACGCAAATCTTGACGGGGCACGGTGGGTTCTCTTCATACTTGGAACGCTTCAAGTGTAAGGAGAATCCATCGTGTGCCTGTGAACCTGGTGTCTAGGAGTCGGTTCTGCACATACTGTTTGAATGTCCAATCACCGCAAAAATGCGGTACGAAACGGAGCAGAGGCTCGCCGTAGAGCTGGTTGCACAAAACGCGTCAAATCTGATGATGGGAAAGAAAAGAGATCGTTTTTAAATTATTGTAGAGAAATAGCTTCCATGGTGATCAAAAGAAATAAAACCGTATAAGAAAATATGCTGCTATAATATAGTATGTTATGTTAGAGGCTTGCATAGTAAAACTGTATTATAAATTAAGAAATAGGAAATAAATACAATATGTAAAATAGAAATAAGTAAAATAAGATAGATATATATGTGAGTGCAATAATAATAATTGCTCCCCCTACCGTGTAAGACCTGGTATAAGTAATAAGATAAGAAACTGTTTAATAAAACAAGACAATATAATATGTTAAATAGAAATAAGTAAAATAAGATAAATATATATGTGAGTACAAACAATAAATGCTCCCCCTACATTATAAGATCTGAAATAGTAATAATATAAGATAAGAAATGTTAAATAGAATAAGACTATGTATAATAAATTGAAGAATAGATATAAACTAAGTTGATTAAGTGTAAAAAATGTAATATAAGTTTTTAAGCTGACATGGTCACAATCATTAGAATTAATATTTGTTTCGGGATATTTACCATGTATATATGCGTGAAAAACGAGTGAGGA
This sequence comes from Orthosia cruda, assembly GCA_964057195.1. Taxonomy (NCBI): domain Eukaryota; kingdom Metazoa; phylum Arthropoda; class Insecta; order Lepidoptera; family Noctuidae; genus Orthosia; species Orthosia cruda. The sequence goes on along the minus strand of OZ059835.1, from coordinate 1,367,009 downwards.
AGACAGAAGAGAGAGAAGGAGGGTAGACAGATATGTCAGCTCGTAAACAACACACACCCGCAAAGACTTTAGTTCTCGTGATCATGGCGCTTGTAACGGTGAAGCGAAATATCGAGCTCTCAACCAAAAACAAAATATACATGGTAAATATCCCGAAACAAATATTAATTCTAGTAAAAAATGTATACAGATAGTCACAAAATAAAAACCTTTTACCCTGTTTTATTCTGGAACCCTGAATAAAAATAAATAAAGTTAAGTATAGATAGACCGATACAATAAGATAGATGGGAATCCCACCCATAACAGACGCAAATGAGGATGAATGAAAGAAAGATCAAGTATGAGGAATGAAAGTGCGAGAGGAAAAAATGCGAGAACTGGTATGAACGTATAGACTAGAATAGACTCCGATAATGTTGGAGATAGCAGTATAAAAAAAAAAACCTTCCCTACCCTATGTCTGTCTCCTGGCTCTAAGCTACCTCCTCACCAATTTTCAGCCATATCGGTAAAGCCGTTCTTGAGTTATAAATAGTGTAACTACACGACTTTCTTTTATATATATAGATAATGTTATTTTATATTTGTTTAACAATTTCGGTACCCCGGGGTCCCGGCTCTTTGAAAGGCGTGCCAGGAGCCGAAGCCAACTCGCAGGGGCCTTGTTAGATTATGAATCATCAAGGACAATTACCGGTTGATGCAGGACTACTGTTAAATATGGAGACAGATATTGGGCAATAGGTTTTGAAGGTTTACTGCATCGTTTTATTATTTTTATTTTTGCGGTAATCTATGTGCGGACTTTCCTATCCAGGGCATCAAGTTCTGTTTGAGAGAGAACATCAAGACCGGCATGAACCAGCCGTTGAAGGCACGCACTTTGTTCCCGCCTGATAAAAGACTATATAGTACTTTTTTCAGGTGACGAAAGAAGCGATGACTATTTCACGTCAGTAGCATTGATGCCTAGTACGTAGTTTGGGTATGACATACCCAAATATTTGTAAGTTTCGGTTGAGGAAAGGGATCTAAGGTGCATGACTGCGCATTTGTCGACACCAAATTCCATCCTGATGGAGCCACTGAAGGTTTCTGTTACCTTCAGTAGCTTCATCAGTTGCAAGTTGTTGGGGGCAAAGAACTTCAGGTCATCCATTTAAAGGAAGGATATTACCTGACCCTCTTCTCAACCGATAGCCCAGGCCTGAACCCTCCAGAAGTGTACTTAGAGGGTTCAGGGCTAAGCAAAACCACAGAGGGCTCAGACTGTCGCCCTGAAATATTCCGCACTCGATCCTTACAGGTTCGCTGTTTTCCTGAATCTGTCGACATCCTGCATTATGAAGGACCGTCCTTCACTGCCCCATACATGACGTCAGGAAGGTGCGCAGTATTGCATCAATTTTATACAACTCCAGCACCCTCATGAGCCATGTGGCACTAAATCATAGGCCTTCTTGTAATCTACCCAACATGTCGCCAGATTCTTTATAATTATTGATTACTAGCTGTCCCACGCGGCTTCGCTCCCGTCAACTGGCTACCTACCTACCCATCTACCCTACATACATGATTGTTGCGTAATTTAAACCGTTTACGCAGCGCACGCAACGGCAGCTCTCTAACAGGAATAATGTTGCCCGTTTTTGCAAAAAAAATATTTATGCTCCGCTCGCTAGTCGTAGCGTGATGTTATATAGCATATAATCTTCCTCGATAAATGAACAATCCAACACAAAAAGAATTTTTCAATTCCAATCAGTAGTTCCTGAGATTAGCGCGTTCAAACAAACAAACTCATCAGCTTTATAATATTAGTAGGTATAGATTATCATTGGTAGTAACAAGGGAAAATTATAATTACCCTTCTAACAACTTACTACTGCAGTAGTAAGAAAGGGAATCAAATTAACAGTATTAACTGGTAGTAAGATTGGTAGTAATACGGGCGACAAAGACCAAATACTTCGTCAAACCTTGAGAAATTCGTTTACTCAGCGTGTTCGTAGAGGAACTAGATGTTCGGCGTGTGCAATGCGATTTTCGGCTTTCAATACCAGGTGTACGTCGTGTTCAATTCTGGGCCCAAGCCCAGCCAAGCCTTCAAGTCCTAAAGAAGATTTCGTGCTTAAACCGAATGTGTGATATCGTATAACGTAAAAGTGATGTAAAGTGAAGTGTCAAGAGTGCGTAAAAGTGAACTGAAACCGATGAAAATGCGTTGAACTATGGTAATCCAATTTATATATCCTTTTATTAGTCGTTAAGTATGCTAATTATTTCTTATTCTTTAAAAATCTCAAATTATGGCTCATGAGTTCAATGATTTATATGGAAAATAAAGAAAATGTATTTAAATTGTATTTTGAAAGGACAACAGAGCGTTTGAAAGAAAAGCTGAATCAAAATCAAAATCAAAATTTCTTTATTCAATTAGGCCATTAAGCGGCACTTTCGAACGTCAAAAATAAAAATTAAATGTAATAATAATTGATTCTACCGTCCATTCGGAAATGTAGCTTGTTATGGAGAAGAACGGACAAGAAACTCCACACTTACTCTTTTAAAAAAAAATGTGTTTTACAAGTATTTGGTTACAATAATCTTGTAGGAAAAATACATATATGTGAGAACGATGTAAAAAAAACGCACTTAAAAGCGTCTAGAGTAAAACAAACAATTAAAATACAATAAATAGGTAATTAAAAACAGGCGGAGGCAGCTAAGATATGACCAATCCCAACTGATGGCGCCTGTTCACGAACATGACACATGCATCGGCACCACTCAGCTCAACCATCATGAAGGGAACCGAATGATCCAACACATGTGCCACCATCAGAGAGACATTAGAGAGAGCATGACACAGTCAACTGCCAGGGCATACTGAAGTCAACGAACGACACATAGTTACAGTAAATGGTAGATTTACAGTTGGTACATAGTACTCACATATGTGCTGTGCAGTTATATAATCCAAAAAATAAATTGAGTTTATACAACACAAATATACATTATAATTATTCGTACAGTCTTCAGCAGGTCCAACAATACTTCATAAATTTTCTGCTTATCACTAATTGTTTTTGTGCCCTAGTGGCTGTGGAGCTGGAATAGCGTTGGGCCAAGCATTTTTATCAGCGATGTAATCCCCCAACCTATAATATGCCTGCCTGCATTGTGTGCGTTTTATACAGTTTTAAATTTCGTCTCATTCAATTCTCGAATGTGTGGCGGTATTTTATTGTAAAATTTTATACAGTAACTACCCCATAAAAGAATGAGGCAACTATTGTGTATGATAGTTATTCTGTTTTACTTCCAAGCATAAGAAAACACATAGATGATAAGTTAATTAGTGGTAAAAGTTTGTCATTAATTAAATCGCATTGTGATAAAATTGTTATATTCTCAAATACAAGAGTTTTGTAATAAGTTGCGTATACGTGAAACTGATAAGAGTAGTTGTGAACTATTTGGTTCAACATCGAATCTCGAATCCAAAATGGAGTTCAACTAGCAGTCAGAGCGTTAGATTCTCCTCTAATACCCAACCTTACACTGGTCAGGTTCAATGCTGCTAAGACCCTGGCGTGTCTTTTTACACTAAAAGAAGCCAGGCTCCTTCTTTCCGCGATGTGAACGTGCCGATAACTGACCATCTTGAGGTACTTGGTATTACGTAGATATCGACGTGCAATTTCGGTCCATTGATTGAGGCAAAAGCTCAGCTGGCTGCCAAAACATTGAGTATCCTCGCGAAGGTGAGACGGTACTTCACGCCAGAACGGTCGCTCAACTTGTATCAGGCGCAAGTTCGATCATGCATGGGGTACTGCTCTTATCTCTGGGACGGATCTGCCAAGTAACAGCTGGAAGCACATGAGTCGATCAAAAAACGGGCCAAGAGGCTCATTGGCAATGACGTACTGATCGATTCTAGGCTCCAGAACCCCGAACATTGGCGCCGTGTTGCCAACCTGTCGCCCAAGCAACACAGATTGGCTGAATAATCATTGTATAAAAGCGTTTCCGTAAACTTCAAGCTGACATAGTTGACTGGTTAAAGTCTGATTAAGCGCTTACATAGATGTTATTCAAGCAATTTGGGCACAAAATAAAGTGCTTTTAAAGCGCAACATAGTAGACCGTAGCTGAATTAATATACAACCAGCTTAATATCGTCTGTATAATACTAAATGCAGTGCTGTATAAACGCTGATCTACCTTTTTAACAGCTATTGCAACTCTTTTAACCAGTTAAAAGTGTTCAAATTTAGTTAATCAGTCATTATTCAGTATTTAGATTATTTTTGTACTTTTATGGCGATATTATAAAATAAAATGAAAATGCGGTGAAATGGCTGCCTATTCGACAGCGCCGAGATGCTCACACTCTTTCATTACTCTTTTCTGTACTTCATAATCCTAATTCTCCTTTGTATCTTCGAGAACGCTTTGAGTATCTTGTTCCGAGAGGAAAACCCTGTCGTCTGTCATCATCTCTTCTCCTTCGTTTTCCTTCCCACTCTTCAAGTCGTTACGGTGGATCTTTTACTGTTCGCGCTGTGCGCCTCTGGAATACTCTGCCACACTCTATACGGGATAGCCCTTCATTGGAGGTTTTCAAGAGAAGAATTAAGGAATATTTCCTATCAACATGACGCATTAATTTATGTATTTACAATTGTAATATTTTAGTTTTGTAATAAATAGGTATATATTATGTTTATGCATTGTGTGTTGCACACGTATTTGTTTAGTTTATTTAGTGAGTAAGTATTTAAAATTGTTACGAGTTTTTAATAAGCTTTTGTTGTGCACATGGATGTACTATCCTCAAATGCATATTTCTCTACGCAACTGAGGTTTGCTGTTAGAGTACCCAACTATGGGTTAAGCTCGCCTTTGTACATAAACTGTCCTATTGTATTTGTATGTTTTGTGTACAATAAAGAATAAAATAAATAAATAAAATAAAATTGTGTACCTAATTATAGTTATAATTTCACCATTTGTGATTCTTATCAACACGTCAAACTGCAATGAGTGAATTATATATAATATATTGAATTTAAATAAGTATTTTTTTTGTGTGTTTATGTTATAGGCAAGTGAATTATTACTACGAATGTAACTTTATTGTGAATATACTTATATATTTACTGTACATTTTTAAGCGCAACATGATAATGCTACCATTCAAGAGTTAAAAAAGGGTTGTAAAATAGGTTAGGTATGACGAGTAAAAAATGTTCAATGCTTTTGTGAATTTCAGTGTGCAATAACAACAAAAACAAAATTAATTAAACGCAGTTTGATTTCAAACGCAGTTTTTTCCTCCCATTCTTTGCCTGTTTTTTCATGTAGGTATCTATTGAAGACGTGTTTTTTAATATGTTTACCGGCGACATTTTGTCATTGTTACTTAGTAGAGTTTTATCAGCCTTACGTCTCTTCTATATCCAGTTATCTTTGTATAAAAAACTTCATTTCATATTTGTTAACGCTATTAGCTGTATATGATGGTAATTTTTCTATTATAAAGCCTTCTGCTTTACAAAAACAAAATAAACCTCAAATATTCAGCTACTTCTGAATAAGTGCTTATGATTGAAGTGCAATACAGCTTGAAGAGAACAGAACATAGATTATTCAGCATCAATAAGTATACCTAATGAAAATTGATAGGTACCAAAGTTATACAGATAAATGCTATCAAATCAGCTATTATGCAGCATTCAGTGGTCTGGGATGTCTTAAACTGAATAGCGTATCTCTAATAATTCTGTTCATGACCAATATAAAGCTTCAAAAAAGTAAATCAGTGCTATAAAGACTTTATTAAGCTGAAAGAGTAGTATATAATTGTCCAAAACCATTCAATACAGCATATGCCTCCGTCCCGTAAGCTTGAATAATTATGTAATAAAGCTTTAAACTGCGTATTAGTACACTTTTAATATGTTATCTGGCTTATGTGTTGCTGTTTTTTATCGGTTACATTTCGGGGAGTGTGCGTTGGAGTTCCCATAGCCCGTTCCATCATCGGACTACAAGACGTACGGCGATGCGTCATCGGTACACGGTGGACATCCCAACCATACGCACCAAACGTTTACTTTACGGAATACTTTTATTATGCGAAGGTATAGCAAAGTAGTGAAATTCCCTGCTGGAGTCTGTTTTTTCTGTTGGCTACAACCTGGGAGTCTTTAAGTCAAGAGTGACTAGGTTTCTCTAGGCAAGCGTGCTTCATCATCGACCACATCATCGCTTACCATCAGGTGAGATAGTGCTCAAGCGCAAGCCTTTAAAAATAAAACCGGCCAAGTGCGAGTCGAACTCGTGCGCCGAGGGTTCCGTACCTACCCATTATACATGCAAAGATACAGATAAAGATGGACATAATTGCCTTTAAGCATTCAAACCGAATTCATTCACACTAACAGGTTTACATACACACGTTCGGCCAGGCCTACCTTTTAGTTTGAATGGTGTGAGTGATGCGAAGGATTTTGCGAACCTTTTTGGAAAACAGTTTGTTTTAAAGTCACCGCTAGGGAGCTCTTGTGAGATGCTGGATGCTAAGCCCCGTTGTGGCAAGGTGGGCACACGTTTCAGTACCAAAGATGGGGCTAGGGTCATCAGGCCTACGTCTAGAGGTAAGTCCCCTGGACATGACGGGCTTAGCAGCTCATGTTTTGCAGTGCCGGTCCTCACTTTCCGAGGGTTTTGGCACTGCTGTACAATTGATGTATTGGTCATTCATACTTGCCCTCTGATCTAATGAGGACGATTGTGGTTCCCATTGTTAAATAAATCCTATCCGGAAGATCACCTTTCGGATAGGGGAAACTATAGATCTATTTCTCTAGCAACCATAGTCGCTAAGGTGCTTGATGGTCTGCTTGATACACAGCTAAAGGAACATCTTGTGCTGCACGACAATCAGTTCGGGTTTCGGCCAGGACTTTCGACAGAGAGAGCAGGGGGGATGACTTCCCCTGCCATCTTCAATTTGTATATGAATGCCCTGATTGAGGCGCTAAGCAGTCAATATTTCGGTTGTCATATTGACGGTGTACGTGTCAATAATAAGCTTTAAAGGACAATGCTGATATTGAAAACGGAACGGAACGGAGGGCTCTTTCCGTGCGTGCGAATAAGATAGCTCGTAGGTTTGCACGTTGTACTGCAGAAGTAAAGGTGACGCTCTTTAGAACATACTGTACCACCTTCTACACTTGCAGCCTGTGGGCGAAGTATTCGCGGGCGTCGTATGTAGCCTTTCGTGTCCAGTATAATAACGCGTTCAGAAAACTGATAGGGTTGCCTTGGTGTTGTAGTGCGTCAGGGATGTTTGTGGATTGATTTGATGCGATAATGCGCAAGCGCGCAACATCAATGGTGGCCCGAGTTATGGACAACCCTAAGAGAGTTCTGAAAATGTTTGTTGATAGAGTGGACTGTCCGTATATAGTTCTCTGCTGTCAGTTACATGTGTCACCGTATCGTGTTGTTTACTAATACTTAGTTTTAATGCTCATTGTTACTAACCCTTTAAGAGTTTAGATCGAAATAAAGGTAGTTTTTGAATTTAAATTATACCTCCATAATAAAATTGGTATCATTTTTATTGGTGACTAAGTTTTAAAGATATGTGCAAATCTAGATTTTCGCGAAATCTTGAAAGTACCATAGTTTGTCATAAAATTTAACTCTTTTAATTTTTTGGACTTTTTCCTTTGTTTGCTTACTTTTTGCCAAATTTCGTGAACGGGAACTACCATATAGGTTTTCGACCCAAAACCTATAGGGTACTTCCGGTTGACCTAGAATTGTCAATTTTGGTTAAAAGCAAGGTCTTACAGCACAAGTAAAGGGAAAATTACGAAAAATTAAAATAGTTGAAAATTAAGGTAAATTTTGGCACTTACAAGTTTTCAAGTTTTTTCGCGAAAATCTAAATTAGCTTATATCTTTTTATCGTGTTGACTCGGGACCTTGATTTTTATACGCCAGAGAGACTATAGACCTCAGTATCTGGTATAAATTTCAACTTGCTAGGTCTACCCGTTTCCGAGAAAATCGGTGGTGACACAAGGACAGACAGACAGACGGACAAGAAAGTGATCTTATAAGGGTTCCTTTTTTACCTTTGGGGTACGGAACCCTAAAAACACTCAAAATTGGTAAAAGCCAGATAATCCGGCTTTCATCGGAAGAGAACACAGAAATCCGGAATGCAAAAAAAAAAAAACCGGTTTTCACAATCCCTACTCGTAAGGGCCCTGTGTAAGGGCAATCTCCTTTGCCATCGTTACTGGATAGCCAACGATAAACGCGGTGGCCAGGGGGGTGACTACAAGCTCTTAAAGTAAGGTTATTTTGAGATCGCTTAAATGACAGATGTATACAAGTCATATACATCTGTCCCTTACACACACTCAAAATAACCTCACTCTAAGAGCTTGTGGTCACCCCCCTGGGCTACTACGCCCAAGGTTCCGGTTTCGAGTCCCAGCTATGGATAGGTGTTTATTATGTTTTCGTTACGGTGTGGTGTTCTGGAATGCTACTAGATGGCGCGCAGCAAAACAGTCTTTACTTTTGTATGAAGTCGATATTCTTCTCGCTAGAGTAGATAATATTCTGTGCAGGTAGGTAGGAAAGTAGGGTAGGGTATAGACCGATAGCGCTAGGCTATTTTGATGTCATAAGTTTAAAAAAATCTAAAGTTGCTTATTTCTTGCCTGTGGATACAATCGTACCTATGAAGCTTATTATTGCGTTTTGTGTCACATCTGTTACTTGCATTTTCAGTAATTCGATGATTTGTGGTTGATTATTTTTATTAAAATCAAAACTGGCAAAATTAATTTAAAGTTTAAAATAATTATGGTGTCATATCTAGGATAGTCTGCGGAGTGTACAAACCCAATTTGTGTCATATTCGTCCAGTGCTAACCGACATAGGGTAAGTAAAAATAGTGCAAAAAAAAATTACAATTAAGGACGCTGTTACATTTTCGACGAACTCAAATTTAGGTATCTAGTCGCACACAGCAACATTACGCGCACGCACTCATTGAAAATACTGAGCGCTCGATTTTATACACCACTCAAATAATATTGGTCCTTGATATTATTTTTTAATTTATCGAAGTTGATTCAGGAAGGTTTGTTGGCACTTCGAATATGCATTTGGTAACTGTTACAAATCGTCGCGTCGTCGTAAAAAGTAGCTTATTATTTTAACCGACTTCAAAAAAAGGAGGTACTCTATCTATTCGGCCCGTATGTATCCGCAGTTTTCTTAAAAACTACTGATCGGGTTTTCGTCGATAAATGTATGTGTTTTCAGGGAAGCTTTTATTGTATAATTTATTACGATCTGATAAAGATCTTCGGAGATAGACAATGGAACTCTTCAATAACAAACATCAAATGACCTGCGATTACTGTGATCGTTTGTTTATGTTTTGTTTTCACCATACCCTAATATAACATCACGCTCGTACAGTTTAACAGGGTAAACAGATGTATTTAGTATACCCAATATGGGGTACCAACAAAAACTAAAACATGATAAATAATAACTTTCCTGTGTCGAAAAACGAAAAACAATAGGTACCGACACCGACTTCCGAAAAGAAAATTAGTTTTCACTTTATTGTAGTAAGTAGGTATTTTTAAAAAAACGCTACGTGAAATAAGTACCTAAAACGAAATAATTTCCGGTCACAAGGATTAAAAAATTACTTGAACATTTTGCATTACATGGAACATATAAAATATTACTATCTAAAATTTTTGTAGCATTACATATTGAGCAGCAGTTAATGAAATATTAACCAACATCCATGAAAATGACACCCATGACGAAAAGATGTAAAATTTTCGTCGGCGCCATCTTGTATTTTGGTTTTGACCCCGTATTCGATATAAGCTACCCCAAAATCCATGAAAATGACATCCATGACGAAAAGTTGTATTTTTTTTTATCGGCGGCCATCTTGGGTTTTGGTCATAACCAAAGCCTATATTCATTACTAGAAACCCTAAAAATCATGAAAATGACACCCATCACGAAAATATGTAAAAAAATTATCGGCGCCATCTTGTATTTTGGTTTTGACCCCGTATTCGATATAAGCGACCCCAAAAACCATGTCAAAAAGCGGCCGCGTCGGCGCCATCTTGTATTTTATTTTGACCCCGTATTTGTCATACATACATACATACAAACCGGTTCAAATCATAAATCTCCTACCACCCATCCACTTCTAACCTTCACCGCCGACAGCTTGACCTTACCCATCCAAATCCTAACCTTACTAAGAGCTGCTTAAACCCACCCATCCTTGTCTCAACCTTGTCAACAACTGCTTAACCTATCCAAATCCCGATTTTACCCAACATTTAATTTCTAAATCACATCCTAATAATAGGAAACTAACATACTTTTATATCGGTCCGATAAAATATCAACTCCTTTCGATCACGACAAACGACTCACGCATGCACACTACAATCTTTTCTATTACTTTTATCGTATTTATTTCTTGCGAAAAAGCGATACGCTCGTCCTTCCACGAGCGCTTCTGAGCGCGGAATGATGAGCTTCGACTGGCTTCGAGTGCAAAATGTATGAAGAAGTCGGCAAGTGTTTTTATTTTAGCTAATAATTAAAAAATATATTGATTTGGGTAAAAAATGATTCGCCGAACCTGTAAAGGACTATATATACCGCAATTTCTCATAATTTTGAAGATAAAATATCCTGTAAAATGACTTAAACTGGGACCTATTCGGACCCTACTTTTTTAATATTTTTGCGATTATTGTGATGGGCAAAACGTATTTGTGCGAAAAATTTGTATGATGTCATGCAATTTTTCTGATGCCAATCTGGAGCTGAATATAGTATCCTTAAATTAAGACCATGATATCCTCACATCTGTGATTGCATATACATTAAAATTGTACCTGAAAAGCACTGTTATTTGTAGAAAAATGTAATAGCGTCCTTAATGAAATAACTATTTCCTTTCTCAGATCACTAATATAAGCCTATTAAATAAATTTGTGCCAAATTAGAGCATTCAATTTTAAGAGTTTTAAAGATTTTGTTTTGCCAAGCTAAAAACGCTTATAAAAAATATTAAAATCATTAGAGATCACATAATCAATATCATAAATGCATCAAAAATCGACATTGTAAATTTGTGTCATTTTCATGCACGATAAGTATATATAAATGAATAAAACACAAAAACAATGGTTGCGATCGAAGCTGGCGGACGCGGCTAGGCGGCATTTGTATACGTACCTACCACTACCACAGTACATACGCATACACGTTCGTTCGGTACGATTTCTTCTTAGATGTGCAGGGTTCATAAATAAATCACATACCTTATTGAGTATTTATTGACTCTTATCTCCGCTACGTAATGAACAAATGTGTTACCTATAGAGATAAAAAATAAACTTGCGATGTTGTACAAGCGTCTGCAATCTCATTAAACTACGAATGCCAATAGTTAATGCTTAGAAGACGGTCAATGTGGTCAGTACTGGTCAGTATTATTTTAGATTGACGCTTCGATTCGCTTCGAATTTGAACCTGAAAGCGGTAGGTAAGTAGGTATGCCGATACCTACCTAAACCTACTGCTTTTTCGTTATAATTCTCCATAGCCCGCGCCCCGCATCGAGTAGATTGGTACTAGGTATTGTACAGTCAGCAAAACAAAATATACACGATGTATAAAAAATATTATTTTTGTTGTTGTGGGGTGAGTGATTTTATTTCAGCACAGTCCTTTTTTCCGTCATCCCATAAAATGCTCGCTTCTATGAATTTTATTAATCCCCTTTTTTTAACAATCACTGCATTAACGTCCAATATTGGACCACATATCAACACTCAGTATGAATAACATTGTAACTTTAGTCACATATTGGAAAAACTTTATGTCATATGAAATCAGCAAGAAAAGACCTTTATTTCTGCCTTTTAACCATATCTCTATGACTATAAGAACTACATTTGCGAAATGGAATAATTTCGCAAGCGTTTTTAGTTTTTCCTATAAAAGAGATGTGTAACTTTTATGGTGTACAATAAAGTATATTCTATTCTATTGTAAATAAAAATGAACAATGTTTCTACTGAAGTATACTTGTAGATCAAGTTCCAATAAACAAAAGTTTTGGTAACTAGGTAGGGTTTATTTATGTTAAAGTCATTTTAAATTGACATAGGGGAGATGCGTGCAATATGATCCCCTTAAGGGTAAAACTTTACTGCGCCCAAATTTCAAAACTTTAACACAATATTTAAATGGTTAAGAATAGTGAATTTACTTATCTTTGTAACTGCATACTTATTTCTTATGATAAATATGTGGTTTATTAGTGTCGTCTAAAAGTTTAGTAAGGGATCGTTTTATACACATGTATGTATAAAACGATCCCTGAGGTAGGGTTAAAATGATCCCAGGGATCATTTTATGCTCTACAATATTTTATATTAACAAAATAACACAACCAGATGTTTATATAAATCACATGTATTGCTTAAAGCAACAAAAATATGTAAGCGTTTTACACAAATAAATTTTGAAGTCTTATTACATTGGAGATCATTTATTTTTATTTGCTACTACTAAATCAACAAAATTAAACGATATATAATTTTAATTAACGTTTTAAGGCTCATTCTCGACTACATGTTTTAATGTGATCAACAAGTTCTCTTTCCTGTTCTTGGCTAAAACCTATTCGTCTACCACCTAAAATTTTAGCGGTTCCTGAAGATATTTTATTTTTACCTTTGGCTCTTTTTTTAATAGCATTACAGGCACAGAAAACTCTCTATTTGCGGTTCTTTAAGGTATTAGCTTCTGTCCGCGTAAAAATGTGTTTTATTATCCTAAGGGAATACATAGATACTATCTCCATGCCAAATATCATCTAAATCGGTTCAGTAGGTCCAGAGATTACCCCCTACAACCTCACAAACTTTACCTCTTTATAATATAGTATACATAAGGTATACCATCTTTGACGGCATTAAGAGACTAGCATTTGTTCCTCAGCCAATTTTGCAGAGTGATTTTTCTTTTATAAACTCGCGGCATGATCTGTAAAAATATAAAATACATATGGGGTAATATAACATTAAAATACAACGTGCGGTATTTAAACATGGCTTAAATATAGCTGAACGATATTGGAATCCGATAGTAAAACAACATTTTAATAAATCATAACATGTAGAAAGTAATGAAATTCGAAAAATAGACTTACCATAGATTAGGAGCACACTTTTTATTTTTTTTCTAATAAAACCACTAAAAGTGCTCACACCGCCATGACACTCGCCCTCAGTTTCCCACCTTAAAATTATCGGAGAATTAATGTGACAAATTGTCAGACACGCGTTATCTTCTGTGATTGGCTGTTGAAAATTCATTCAACCAATCACAGCAGATAACGCGTGCTTGACAATTTGTCACATTAATTCTCCGATAATTTTAAGGTGGGAAACTGAGGGTAAGAGAGGCAACTGGCGGGGTTGTGGGGATGAAGTATGTTGCATATTTCGAGAGATGTCACTAGTAGTCAGTCCTATGTGGTGGGGAATCATTTCACCTCGAGGGATCGTATTACACGCATCTCCCCTACGTACAATGTAATAAGTACATTATAATTGTGGACTATTTATATTTAAATCCTGTTGTAATTTTAAGTTACAATGTTTTCCTTCTTAAATCTAAACACTTATTTTAAATGTTATAATTTTAAAGAAATATGCATTCTTGACATCGAGAATAGGTATCAGCATAAATGGTCTTGGAGAAAAACTAACTGCCAGTTTCCCACGTCTCAATTATCGGGCTGTTAACGTAATCGACTATTAATCGCCTGTTAATTCTACTTTCAGTTTCTCAACACCCAACTGTGACAAGCGTTTAACAATTTGTCACATTTGAGAAAATCTCGAATTAACCACATGTTACAGCAGTTTTGGGTTTCTGAGAACCATTTTCAATGTTAATCTCTTGTCAACGAGCCTAATTTATAATTGTTGGAAATTGGTCGATTATTCGCAGATTAAAATTAATATTATGATTTTAAAGGCTTATATTACGATAAAAAAGATAATAGGGGTCGTCGAAAACTGTGGTATGGGTTGAGTTATAAAAAATATGTTAATTTAGATCAATTATTAATTAGCAAGATTTAAAAAAAATAGGATGTTACAAACTTTTTAAATTAATTACATTATAAAAACTTGACACAATTATCAAAAATAGTTATTTTGTATTTAGGTAAATAAAAATAAAATAAAATAAATTACTGACCTGGGAATCGAACCTTCCTCACGCGCATTAATTTTAACTGTACCCTGTATTTAGTACTTATCGAGGTCAGTTTCTGGATAGATTTGTGTTTAACTTGAAGCGGCTGGGGTGGTGACCGCGCCAGGGTAAGCAACACTTGCCAAGGTCAGTCTTGGGATGGGTGACCACTTTTTTTTTGGATCGCTTGTTTATGGATAGGTGACTCCGCCAGGGTAAGCAACACTAACCAAGGTCAGTGTTTGGATGGGTGACCATCACCACAAAAATTTAATTATTAATTAACATTACCAAGGTCACCCAACCAAAAACAAGCGAACCCAAAAAAAGTGGTCACCCATCCAAACACTGACCTTGGTAAGTGTTGCTTACCCTGACATGGTCACCCATCCAAAAACAAGCGAACCCAAAAAAAGTGGTCACCCATCCAAACACTGACCTTGGTAAGCGTTGCTTACCCTGGCGGGGTCAGCCATCCAAAACAAACGAACCAAAAAAAAGCGGTCACCCATCCAAAAAAAACCTTGGTAAGTGTTGCTTAACCTGTGTGGGGTCACCTATTCAAAAAAAAGCAAACCAAAAAAAAACGTGGTTACCCATCCAAAAATCGTCCCTGGTAAGGTTTGCTTAACTTGCGGGCTACACCAACCCAGCCGCTCAAGATTAAATACTATTACGTTATAGTAGTGAAGGAATTGAATGAATACTAGCTAGGGTAGCCAACCGAAATAAATTATTAAATGTAACAAGCGATTACGTAATTTCTCGATGATACAGAGTTGAGAAACTCACTGACTACTGACGGCTGGTTAATTTGTGATAAATTGTCAGCTGATTTGAGTTGTGACGTCGACTTCAGAAACTCGCCCAAGAGTCGGTATGTAATAAAATATTTTAGAATCATTCAATATTACAGATATGTAGTTAAGGATGTTCAGAGCAGGGCAGGAAATGATACACACGTTTAGATGGATCAAGATTTCTATTAATACTTTTAGCAAGCACTGATTTCACAAACTTATTGGCATCGCCATATTTCTCTCAGAGGCAGAGACAAGAGGACGTCACTAGACGAACCATAAACTTACTTACTAACTTAATTAAGTATCGACTAACTTGTCTATTAAAAGTTTACTAATCAACACTCCCACTTAAACTTTATAATAGAGCAGCGGTAAGAGTAACAAAAAAAAATAAACATAACTTAACTTACTTTCATCATAACATAGGTTTGCCAGTTTAAACTTATGTTAAATTAAATACTGAATTTCTATTTTTAATAAATTTACCAGAAGACAATGCTTTTGTTAAAAAGTCTGCAAGTTGGAAGCAGCTTTCTACATATTTAATGTTAATAACATTTAGTTCCACTTTTTCTCTTATGAAATGATATTTTACATCTATGTGCTTTGTCCTTCGGTGATAGATAGGATTATTAATAAGTTTAATAGCACTTTGGTTATCCATATGTAGGGTGACCACCATTTGTGGTTCATCAATATCAAATAATAACTGCCTAAGCCACAAAATTTCTTTGGCAGCTTCACTTGCAGCTATATATTCGGATTCTGTGGATGATAATGCCAGAGTATTTTGTTTTCTGCTAGCCCAAGTAACAGGCCCACCATTCATCATAAATATATATCCTGTATTTGATTTTCTAGATTCAATATCAGATGCAAAATCAGAATCAGAATATCCTACCAGCTCACTTTTACAATTATATATTAAGTAATGCAAACATCTTTTGTTTTAATCAAGTACCGAATTATCCTTTTCACAGCATTTACATGGTATTTATTAGGATTATTTAAATATCTACTGACTATATTTAATGAATAAGAAATGTCTGGCCTTGAGACAGTTGACAAAAACATCAGGGCTCCCACTGCTTCCCTAAATGGGAAATTACTTACATTCTCATTAACACTTTTGGTTAAAATAATATTGTTATCAGCAGGTGTGCTAGGTACATGGGTTGGCATCAGACATGTTGAACCTTTTAATTATGTGTTCTATATATTTCTTTTGGCTTACAACAATTGAATGATTTTTTTTAATTATCTCCATTCCAATAAAACTATTTAAATCTATCAATTTTATCTCAAAACTCTGTTTAAGATCATTCAAAATATGTAACAATACATCTTTATCTTTTGATATTAATAATGCATCATCAACAAACAAGATCAAGATAACCTTAAAATTATTAAAACAACCAACAAAAATACAGTTGTCTGACTGACATACTTCAAAACCATAGGTGGTTAAGAAAGAAGAAAATGTTCTATTCCAACAGCGAGATGACTGTTTTAAACCATACAAAGATTTCAATAACTTACAGATTTGTCCTGGTTTAGCCTGGACACCTTCAGGGACCTCCATGTAGACATCCTCCTCCAATTTATCATACAAGAACGCCGTCTTAACATCAAACTGCTGAATTTCATAACTTTCTTGAGCTGAAAGAGATAATATTACACTAATCGAATCATATCTTGTGGTTGGTGAAAATGTTTCTTTGTAATCTAAATCCTTTATCTGTGTAAATGCACGTGCACAAAGTCGAGCTTTGTATCTATCAATATTACCATCTGAATTTTCTTACACAGAAAATACCCATTTTGAGGTTACAGTTTTCTCATTCTTTCTTTCTACCAACTTCCAAGTTTTATTTTCTTCAAGTGATTGTAATTCTTCTTTTATAGCTTCCTTCCATTTATCTTTACATTTTATGGCTTCTTGATATATGTTGTTGGTATATACTTCAGTAAAATTTGCTTCTATATTTCTACCACTCCTAGGTCAGAGTGTAATATTTCTTTCATCATCACTGGAAACCATTTGTGAAGGCTCATATGTTATATCATCAGGATCTTCTTGACTTTCTACACTTTGAAAACTTGAATCTGAAGTCCCTTGGTTTTCTCCTGTTGAAATTGGTTGAATAGTTAATATATCTTGTACTTCACCTTGTTCTTTCTCATCACCAATGGGAATTGGAGTGATATGTACTGAGGAATTCCTCAGTACTGGTGTATTGCTCTCATTAAAGCGTACATTTCTACTTATTGTTATCTTCTTACTTTCAATATCAAACATTCTATAATTATCATTCTCATATCGTACTAGTATAAGTTTTACACTCTTTTTATCAAGTTTCTTTCTTCTCTCATCAGGTACATGAACATAACCTTTACTCCCAAAAACTCTTATGTGGTCAAGAGCTGGCTTATCTCCATTCCACAGCTCATGGGGAGACACATTCTTTGTCTGACTGGATGAGCTTCGATTTAGCAAGTAGACAGTACAATTTACCGCTTCAGCCCACAAATTTAATGGTATATCACGAGAATACAACATAGATCTTGCGCTTTCCATGATTGTACGCATATCTCTCTCAGCCCTACCATTTTGTTCGGGTGTATAGGGTGCAGTACGTTCATGGACTATCCCTTTACTTTCTAGATATAGCTTGAATTCTTGGTTTACAAACTCGCCACCATTGTCTGTATGTAGAATGCGCACATCATGTTGGAACTTGTTCTTCACAATTGCATTGTATTTTAGAAAATAGTTGAACACTTCGTTTTTATTCTTCATTAAGTAAATCTGGCGGTAATTGGTTGCTCCATCTTTAAATAAAACAAAGTATTTCATACCTGATATGGAAGATACCTCTATAGGACCACATACATCACTATAAACAATGTCACCAGGCTGTAATATGCCCCTTCTGGATTAAAAAAATGGTAATCTTGATTGTTTACCATACTGGCACGCTTCACATATGAACTTTTCATTTCCAGTCAATGTTATTGGAAGTGCACCATTTTTACTCATATTTTTAATTTCATTTACATTCAAATGGCCTAACCTTTCATGCCATAATTTTATATCAGTTTCCACAGTGTTGCAACTCACCTGTGTTATTGTTTTTATTTCCAACTCATATAAATTGTTTTCTTTTAATTTTGCACACATTACTACTTGATTATTCTTCATAACCATAGCTTTATGATTATTCTTGACAATAACATAACCTCTTCTAGTGGCTGCTCCTTCTGAGAACAAATTTCTTCGTAAGTCAGGCACATACAGTACATTTTTAAGTAAACATTGTTGCCATTCTCCTTTTACTACTTTATTTATTAAAATGTGCTTTCACCACGTACCTTAATGTTCTGTTTGTTTCCTAATTTAACTGATTTATTATCATTAGAGCCTTGAAACTCATTCAGTTCACAGAAGAACTCACGCCTGTATGTCATGTGCACTGATGCTCCACTGTCCAATAGCCAGACATCTTCTTCATGTTCAGATGTACAACAATTCTCCGCACTGAATGCCACCATGTCTACTTGCTTCTGGTTTTTATTAAATGCTCTCCTGGGTTGTCTGTAGTCTCTAGTAAAGTGGCCTCTTTTGTTGCACTTGTAAGTTGTAACATACAAATCGATGATCCGAATCTCGTTGAACATTTTCATTGTCCTTTAATTTTGGACTTCCTTTTTCTTTTGAAGTTACTAATGCTGACTCAGAAGTTGTGTCATTATTAAGGCTTGCTTCTTCATCTATTAAGCGTGAAGTCAGGTTTTGCATTGTTTGACTTTTAGGATCAAGTGATAACCACGCTTGTCTAAGTGACCGGTATGTTGGTGGTAGTATGCTAGGTTTCTTACTGCCAGTTTCCCAGGTCTCAATTATCGGGCTGTTAACGTAATCGACGATTAATCGCCTGTTAATTCTACTTTCAGTTTCTCAACACCCAAATGTGACAAGCGTTTAACAATTTGTCACATTTGAGAAAATCTCGAATTAACCACATGTTACAGCAGTTTTGGGTTTCTGAGAACCATTTCCAATGTTAATCTCTTGTCAACGAGCCTAATTTATAATTGTTGGAAATTGGTCGATTATTCGCAGATTAAAATTAATATTATGATTTTAAAGGCTTATATTACGATAAAAAGATAATAGGGGTCGGCGAAAACTATGGTATGGGTTGAGTTATAAATAATATGTTAATTTAGAGCAATTAATTAATTACAAAGATTTAAAAAAAAATAGGATGTTAAAAACTTTTTAAATTAATTACAGTATAAAAACTTGACACAATTATCAAAAATAGTTATTTTGTATTTATGTAAATAAAAAAAATAAAAAAATACAAACTGTTACTGACCTGGGTATCGAACCTACCTCACACCAATGCGCGTGAGGAAGGTTCGATGGTCAGTGTTGACTGTATCCTGTAATTAGTACTTACAAGTTCAGTTTCTGTATAGGTTTGTGTTTAACTTGAAGCGGCTGGGGTGGTGACCGCGCCAGGGTAAGCAACACTTACCAAGGTCAGTCTTGGGATGGGTGACCAATTTTTTTTGGATCGCTTTTTTATGTATAGGTGACCCCGCCAGGTTATGCAACACTAACCAAAGTCAGTCTTTGGATGGGTGACCATCACCACAAAAATTTTGATCAACCATCCTAAAGTCACCCCGCTAGATTAAACAACATCTACCAAGGTCACCCATCCAAAAACAAGCGAACCCAAAAAAGTGGTCACGCATCCAAACACTGACCTTGGTAAGTGTTGCTTAACCTGTGTTCGGTCACCTATCCAAAAACAAGAAAACCAAAAAAAGTGGTTACCCATCCAAAAGTCGTCCTTGTTAAGGTTTGCTTAACTTGGCGGCTAAACCAACCCTGCCGCTCAAGATAAAATACTATTTAAAGTTACTGTTTACGTTATAGTAGCGAATGAAATGAATGAATACCAGCTAGGGTAGCCAACCGAAATAAATTAATGCCGATTATTTATTGTAACAAGCGATTACGTAATTTCTCGATGATGAAGTGTTGAGAAACTCACTAACAACTGACGGCTGGTTAATTTGTGACAAATTGTCAGCTAATTTGAGATGTGACGTCTACTTCAGAAACCGGCCCTTAGTCATCACTGCAGTATCACTGACTTCTCGCCTGATTCCCGTAATTGTTTTGCCAAGCCTTCCACCTTCGACACATGCTGCGCCATTGTATCAGTGGAACATTAAGAATATTGATAAAACTTTTCGTGTATTATCATTTTATTATACTCAGACTTCTGTTCGTAAATAGCTTCCAACTTGTTCATTATATCTTTCGCAGTTTCGCAGTTTTCTATTAAAGATATCTGATTTAAATCCATGGATGACGTCAAAATGAACATAGCCATGCCGTCATCCTTGTTCCATTGCACTTGCGAACTGGATTCTTGGGGTTTTACCCTATCTACGTATATATCTAACCCTTTTGCTCTCAATGCACATCTAACTTGAAACTTCCACTGTCTCAATTTCTGCCATCGAACTTTTCGATTTTCATAGAATTTGCGACTTCCATGATGGCGACCCACGCTGCGTGACTTTTAATCTTTTTTTTTTGGTTTCGTAAATTCTGCTTTTTGCTCAATCTAATACGTTCCTGGGCCCATAACCTGTTCATAGCAGGGCAGGAAATGATACACACGTTTAGATGGAGCAAGATTTCTATTAATACTTTTAGCAAGCACTGATTTCACAAACTTATTGGCATCGCCATATTTCTCTCAGAGGCAGAGACAAGAGGACGTCACTAGACGAACCATAAACTTACTTACTAACTTAATTAAGTATCGACTAACTTGTCTATTAAAAGTTTACTAATCAACAAAGGAGAATATAACAAAAACATATGAAGAAGTAATTGCAAACGGATGGACCCCCTTTTCCGAACTTAGACTCCCATTTGTTCCATTGTGCGTGTAGGCCTCCTCTCTGTGAGAGGGAATGGGCCGTAATCCACCAACCACACACTGCCCTGCTCGCAATGGGCCCGCGTGGTTGATGGATGTTATATGTCTTAGTTTTTAAGGTTCCGTACCTAAAGGGTACCCTATGTTAAGACTCCGCGGTCCATCTGTCTGTCTGTCACCAGGCTGTATCTCATGACCCGTGATATCTAGTCAGTTGAAATTGTCACATATGATGTATTTCTGTTGCCGCTATAACAACAAATACTAAAAATTTAATAAAATAAATATTTAGGTGGGGGCTCCCATACAACAAACGTGATTTTTTAATCCCTGAAATGCAACTGATAAAAAACCGATAAGCTGGCAACTCGGCAACGATGTTCAAGGCTCTTGAGCTTTGACTCGATCAGTGCCTCATTGCCGATGAGCTTAATGGCCTGTTTTTTGATCAACTTAACTGCATCAAGCTGGTATTTGGCAGATCCGTCCCAAAAATGAGAACAGTACTACTAAATCATCGAACTTGCGCTTGATACAACTTGAGCACCTATTTTGGCGTGAAGAACCGACTCCCCCACTTTGTGGCAGCCAGCTGAGCCTTTTCCTCAACGTATGGACCAAAATTGAGGATCGTGTTAAACGTAACACCAAGAAGCTCAAAGTGGTCCATTATCGGCCCGTTTACACCTCGGAAGGAAGGAGCCGAGTGGAATTGGTTCATTTTAATGGAGAAAAGACACGCCTGGGTTTTAGCAGCATAGATCCTGACCAAATTGGCATAGCCCCATTTGGAGACTACTTTCAAGGATAAGTTCAAACGCTCCACTATAGCACGGACAAGGATGGACATGTACATCTCAGCAACAGTGCTGTTATCTGCATACCCAAGTTTTTGGCAGATCATTTATGTGCAGCAAAAATAATATTGCTGAGAGTACCAACCCTTCAGGGACCCCGGCATTTTACAATTGGTACGACGAGCAGCCATCGATAACCATTCGAATGGACCGATCCCTCAAGAAATCTGCAATTCAATCACACATACCATCACCAGGCAGACCGAATGAAGGAAGCTTACTAATAAGGCTTCCGTGCCAGACCCTATCGAAAGCTTTCGAGTTGTCTATGGAGACGGCAAGCGCCTCCCCGTGCGTCTCGATGGCCGTACTCCAAATTTGAATGGCATTCGCTAAAAGATCCCCTGTAAAACGATTTGTAATCACTTAGAATGTCATTAGCTTCTTGGTAAGCCAGGAGCTTAATATTAAGCACACGTAGAGATGAGTCTGTAATTGGCCGGGCCAGCTCGACTGTCCTTCTTGGACACAAGCTGTACGTTACCTTATTACCAAGCTTTCGGCACTTTTCCAGTTTCATACGAAAGGCGAAATAAACGTGTCAACATCAGAGAAAGTTCGGGCGCACAAGTTTTAAGGACAAGTGCTAGCATCCCGTCGGGGTCACTAGCTTTGTTCAAGTTGAGGTTGCCCAGCAACCTACGAACGTCCTTTTGATGGATGCAAATGTCCAAAATATGTCTCACTTCCGCCAGAAGAAAGAAGGGGCCGCGCATCACTAGAACGCAGTCGCGAAGAGCCAAATAAGTTCGCCTTCTCCTCAACGAAGTGGGCCAGTGACCCGCCGGGTTTCAGCAGTGGTGGTCGTGAGGGATGGCAGAAGTTTTACTCAACCGACTTACCCAGGGACCAAAACGCATTACTACCTGCTAGGTAAGAAGCAAGTTATGTCCCTATTTGTCCAATGTGGTCCAACCGAGCATTTTGCAACACCTTCTTGCAGGACTTGGCAGTGCTGTTGAAGACCTTCTTTTCTGACATACGTGACTCGCATTGCGCTTTCGAGCGTCCTCCCATGCCAGGTACACCTCATGTTTAAGCGCGTCTGCGTGATCACAATCGGTGCCAAACCGTGGCCGGCCTTTACTAGACATTAGTAAGTCAGAGAACGGGATGTAGTACTCCAATCTCTGACGCAACACATCCGTCATGGTGTCCGCGCATGATGAGGGGTCAGCCGAAGAAAATCAAGTAGGCAGCCAAGGATAGCATGTAAAGAAAGATCGCATCACATCCCAATCTGCTGACTTGTACTGACAAACCCGCCGGGTGCCTCTTGGGTGGACAGTAGATGGACGTCTTTAAAAGACAGCGGTCGGAGCTCGGAACTATCCAAGGTGAAGTTATCGACATAGAGTACAAGTCTGGATCTGTTGTCAGCAGAAGGTCCAAGCAATTGGCCGTATGCGAATCAACATCCCCCGTTGCCGTTGTCACCTGAAGCAGCTGGCTGATAAGCGCTAAGGAAAGCAAATGCCTCTCCCCTCCAGCATGATCACTGCACTGGTATGGGGGCAGCCACTCCTGGTGGTCAGCATTAAAGTCCCCCCATATCACTAGTTGGACGGATAGAAGCAAATGGCGCAAATTGGTGAAGGAGAAGTTGTTTCCACGAAGACTCAGTAATGAAGAACAAGATGCAAGGAGGAGGAATGATTAAAAAGCGACTTTTATTAGCTTTTCCATAGTACTTAACATGTATTTTTATACGAATGTAACATTGACACATATTGTAATGGTTGCTTACAATAATATTTATCACAGATGTTTATTGTCGGTATAATTAATAATCATACAATAAGATAGAATAATATTCACAGAAAAATCTTTCAAATGTTTTCATGACACCATTGTAACACCAGTTACAATGCTTTTCATATTAAAAATGCTTAAAATATGTACATTGTAACATTGCAAACATCATTATTGCAGTGGTTTTATCAAAACTGAAAGATCAGTTAAAATAAAACAACAAGATACCTTAAATGTACAGAACAACTTATGCCTGCAGCTGCAAATAAATAATAAACTTTGCAAAAAAAATTAAATATCTGTGTTGATTGAAAACCATGCAATATTGAGTTACAATGCTATTTATATTGGGTGTCGATATAACACATTTATTATATTGAACCACCATTTTAGTCTTTCACAGTTTCATTAATAACTTTTAAGACCTACTTGCGCAAAAAACTTAACTCAGAGTTAGTTGCTCTAGGTTAAATTGACAGTTTGTTATACAAAATTGATAAATAACCTAGTGTTAGCAACTAATTCTGAGTTAAGTTTTTCGTGCAAGTGGGCCTTACTTAATCAAATACATCATAAATAACGCACGCACTTGCTTGTTGCAACTTGCAAAGACCGAATGTAAACAAATAAACCCGCCGCCCGCGCCCGCGCTTTTCTCTGCGCTCGCACTTCGTGAAGAAGTCTAGTATGTTTTTTTTAAATAATAAGATTTCGTGGATAAAAACGACACAAATTATGATTAGTGTTTAGTTACATCATAATAACCAAAAACACGTAAACTCTAATAACTTGCATTTTCTTTTGTGGATTTTACAGGGTGTTGTAATAAAAAAATAAAATATCTATAAAAGTCGTGGATGAATTTGACACAAAATCTTTTAAACAACAGATATCAGAACTCTAAAACGCGTAACACCTATTTAAACTATTGTAATATTCTGTTAGAGCAAGTTCGGCGACGTGTTAGGTACTGGTTTAGTATTAGTATTCTCGTGGTTACACTTACAGTTACTACTTCGTTAATATCATGAAAGTAAAATGTTTATCTCTAATTTTTTTTTCGTCCAATACTGGTCGAAAATACAAATACCTAAATTTCTACCTATGCAAATACCTAGGATGACACAAACTTTTTTATTAGGTTGGGGAAATGGTCCGGAAACTATATGCGAACCACAAACAACTTTAATATTTTTGAAACCTCAAAACCTAGCGCTATCGGTCTAGTAGGCAATTGACGGGAGCAAAGCGCGGGCACAGCTATAATATAAAGCTATAGAAATAATAGTTTAATAATTTATAATATCGACGCATAAGAAATATAACCGTGTAGGTACCTGATACTAGTCTAGAGCACCCATTTGGGTCCCTAATAAGTTCATGCGAAATCGGTTAGTAACTACACGCAACACACATTATTCAGACTAATAATAAAAATTGGTAATGTTCATTAGTTAGTCGGCACCTTTGAAAGGCAGTCACGTCCATCCATGCAGCTGATATTTGGAGTATATACTAGTAATACCTCACGAAGTTTTTTTATCAATACAACGAGCAGATTATCTTCGATTCATGTTACAATTATTGGTCTTATCGAAAAAACTACTATCG
This sequence comes from Orthosia cruda, assembly GCA_964057195.1. Classification (NCBI taxonomy): domain Eukaryota; kingdom Metazoa; phylum Arthropoda; class Insecta; order Lepidoptera; family Noctuidae; genus Orthosia; species Orthosia cruda. The sequence goes on along the minus strand of OZ059835.1, from coordinate 1,341,634 downwards.
CAGATAATTCAGTCTCCAATTTATTGTGCTTCTTCAAACTCGTCGCTCTATCGACTAATGTGATTTATATTGTCACAGTTACCAGGGATTATTTTGATAATAAAAATAATTAATTAGCAAGTGGCTGGTGATTGATCGTAAAGCGATGGCGGGCACGCGGCCGCGGGAACCTGCCGCAGACGCCGAGCCTGCCGACCAGATCTTTCGTAAATATTACACAGATAAAGATTACATTACGTCTCTAGAGGGAGTCTTGAAAGTGTTGTCCGCTGTAAGTATTTTAACAATCGCTAATTTCAACAAATTACCTATTGTCTTTTAATTCATATCTACATAAGATTGGAATACAGTCACTAGTGGTCTAAGGAAGGAGTGGGTAGGGTCAGGCAGCCCCTGTTCCGAGGTTAAGGACAAATTATTGAGAAGTCATCTAATGCCAAATAAGGCCTAATTATGTTCAGTAAGAAGACGCAGTTCTGAGTAGAGGAGGCGCCTACATCCTGCACTATCTTAGTTTTCAAACTTTACTGCATATTACAACTTTCTATTTCTGTAGGTGGATAGGAAGGCCTTTGACAGGGTGTGGCACGCAAGTCTGCTCAGTAAGCTTCCTGCTTATGGCAACCCAGCTGCTTTTTGTAGCTGGATATCAGACTTCCTTAGTGAACGCTCGATCCGAGTAGTCATTGATGGCTGCTCCTCTGACCTTATGGCTATTGATGCCAGCTGGACTCTCAGGGGTCTGTTCTCTCTGCAACTTTTTTCCTGCTGCACAATGACCTACTTCAGCCTGGTATTGTTGGGTACGCAGATGACAGTACAGTTTCAGAGAGATACTTGTCCAGCGCAAAAAACAGCGTGGATGAAGTTCGTTCCTTGAGAGAGGCTTTCGTGGAGCGGACAGATTTGACGTTAAGCCTTGTTGCCAAGTGGCGCGTCTTTTCACCGCTAAAAGGAGTCATTTCGATCAAACTCCTGCTTTTCGGGGTGAGTCTGTTCCTGTGACTGATCGACTCGAGCTCTTAGGTAGTTGACATCCACTCTTAACTTCGGCGCCTCCATTGAGTACAAATCCCAAATTGCGGCCAAAAAACTGGGCATCTTAAATAGAGTGAAGCGATACTTTACGCCTGGACAACTTTTAAGAAAAGCGCTTCACAAAGCGCAAGTCCAATCCTGCATGGAGGCAGCCACCTTTGGGATGGCTCAGCTAAGTATCAGCTTGCCGCGCTTGACTCGGTCGAACGCAGAGCCGAGAGGCTCATTGGCGACATTGAACTGGTGGATGCCAAGCTTCACAGCTTGGCGCATTGCCGCAAGGTTGCCTGCTTGTCGGTCTTCTACAGACTGTACTTCGGTAAGTGTGCTCAAGAACTCCACGACCTTATCCCACCAGCCCCCTTCTACCATCGGACATCTAAACGCACTGCAAGTTACCATCCTTACCTGGTTGCCATTCCACCAATTCGCACCAAGCGCTTCCAAAAATCCTTCATAATGCGCACAGCGAATGAGTGGAACTCACTACCTGCGTCTGTGTTTCCGAACGCATTCGAACCGAATCTCTTCAACGTTAGAGTGAACAGGCTTCTTCTGGGTAAGCTCGCTCCATCGTCGGCTCTGTCTCTGTCACCTCTGACCTAGACTAGAGTCAAAGAGCAAACGCATACCAAATAAAAAAAAAAGGTATGAATAAATTCTGAAATTATTCGAGGCGGTATGATAAAATTTTTAGCTCGCTTCGCTTACTCTTGTATCTTGCATCATAATTCTTTATCTATACTTACTTATTACTTATATAATTATAATAATTTAATCTATATATAATATAAAAATGAATCGCAAAATATGTTGGTAAGCGCATAACTCAACAACGCCTGGACCAATTTGGCCAATTCTTTTTTTTTAATGTTCGTTGAAGTTCAAAGATGGTTTTTACGGTGAGAAAAATTCGAATAATTGCCGGAAAAACCCTAAAAACAGCCCTTTTGTTTTTCCCATACAAACGTTTTCTAACTAAAACGAGCTTTATTGCTATTGTATAAAGTTCATATTGAACTATAATATAAAAATGAATCGCAAAAAATCTTTCTCCGTTGGGAAGCTACACTATCCCCGGGTGACATAAGCTATTTTTTATCCCTGTATTCCCACGGGAACGGGCACTACGTGGGTGAAACCGCGAGGCGACCGCTAGTTCATAATAATCACAGGATACTAATTATTCCAAGAGTCTAGAAAATAAATCACATATACATTTTTTTTAACATGTTGGTAAAAAAAATTTTTTTTTTTTCGTCGCACTTTTCAGTCCAAGTGATTGGCTACTGCTTAACCGGCAGCTGAATTGCGTAAGTGAATTCGGCAAAGGAACCGCAATTCGGCTGCGGGAGATCCTGTGGAGACTAAACTAAACTAAAGCCTCAGCCAGGCATCACACTCTAATAAGTTTCTGTTTTGGCACCTATACCTACGGCTAAACATACATTAGGTACATGGGTACATACCTATCCGAAATTTGGTGCTAAAATATTAGAGCTCGCTTCGCTCACTCTTATAGGTATCTTAGTCGGCTAATGCACTACTGTTCAATTGAAAAACCAATCGGAGACGGGGTTCAAAGATTTTCAGTTCACTTTTGATCGTGAAGATTGCCTGGAATGTGTAACTTTTGTACCTATGAGTTCTATCGCCATCCTAAGTGCGTCCAGCGTCATCATATCAGTCGAAAGACGTCCACTGCTGGACATAGGACTAGACCAAGCGTCGCCACTTTGACCGGTCCCGTGCGTGTCGCAACCAGCGGATCCCTGCAACCTTCACCAGGTCATCGGTCCAACTGGTGGGAGACCATTCAACGCAACGTCTCCCAGTTCGCGGTCGCCACTCCAGAACCTTTCTGCCCCATCGGCCATCCGTTCTGCGAGCAATGTGCCCTGCCCACTGCCAGTCCCAGTCACTCAAAGGGCAATTCTTCGGGCCATGTCGGTAACCCTGGTTCTCTAGCGGATCTCTACATTTCTTATTCGATCACGCAAGGAAATGCCGAGCATAGCCCTCTCCATTGCCCTTTGAGTGACTGTAAGCTTTCTGATGAGGCCCATTGTAAGCGACCACGTCTCAGAGCCATATGTCATCACTGGCAACACACACTGGTCATTGACTTTCGTCTTGAGACATTGTGGTAAGTTGGACGAGAAGATACCGCGCAACTTCCCAAACGCAACCCAGCCGAGTCGGATTCGACGGTTGACCTCTTTCTCGAAGTTGGCCCTACCCAACTGGATCGTTTGTCCCAGGTAGACATAGTCACCCACAGCTTCGAGTGTAGAGTCTCCGACCTTGATAAGAGTGGGTGTAACATGGGCATTCAGCATCACCTTGGTTTTGTCCATGTTCATCCTAAGACCCACTCTTTCGGAAGCTCTACTGAGGTCATCGAGCATTGTACTGAGGTTCTCCATGGTCTCAGCCATATGCACTATATCGTCGGCAAACCGAAGGTGAGTGATGTGCTCGCCATTGACGTTGATGCCTAGCCCTCTTCAGTCCAGAACCTTGTAGACATCCTCCAGCGCAGTGGTAAACAGCTTCGGAGATATTACGTCTCCCTGTCTCACACCTCGCTGCAAATGTACGGGTTCCAAGGTCTGATCCTGAAGTCGAACTGACATGGTGGCGTTTTAGTATAAACACTTCAACACCTCGATGTACCGGAAGTCAATTTGGCACCGTTGAAGAGACTGCAGTACAGCCCAAGTCTCGATCGAATCGAAGGCTTTCTCGTAGTCCACAAACGCTAAACAGAGAGGCAGGTTATACTCTTCGGTCTTCTGTATAACCTGCCGCAGCGTATGTATGTGGTCTACGGTGCTGAAGCCTTTACGGAATCCGGCTTGTTCGGGAGGCTGGAAATCGTCAAACCTGCGCGCGAGTTGATTTGTGATGACTCTTGAAAACAGCTTGTAGACATAGCTAAGAAGTGAGATGGGCATAGTACTTCAGTAAGGCATTGTAACCCTTCTTGAAGAAGAGTACCACCACACCCCTGCACCATGCCTGTGGCGTCCTCCCCTCGAGTACGACAGAATCAAACAGCTTCTGAAGGGCCTTATAATAAGGACCGGTTTTCCACCCGCCTTCAGGAGTTCGACCGTAATTTCGTCATCACCCGGCGCCTTGTTGTTCTTAAGCTGTTTCAGAACAACAAGGCGCCTAATCTCATACAGGCTGACGTCCGGAATGTCTTGGGTATAGTGTCGGGTCAATCTAGCTCTAGGGTTTACTGGTTGACGTGTACAACTGCCCATAGAATCTCTCGATCTCCCTCAGAAGCTCTGGTTTGGCGGATACGATCCTGCCATCATCTTCAGTTTCGTGAGCTGGCTTTGCCCTATAGACAGATCTCTTGCAAAGACCTTGGAGCCCTTATTCCGCTAAATCGCGTCTTTAATGCTTTCGGTATTAAAGCGGTGGAGGTTGCTTTTCAAGAACTTTAAGATCCGTCTATGTAGCTGCCGGTATTTCAACGCATCGTCTGAAGACTGCAGGATCATCTCACGCCTCTCCTTCATGAGGTTGAGAGTAGGACCAGAGAGCTTTTTGTTCCTATCTGTACGGCGCGGGTCTTGAAAATCTTAGACCCAATCGTATGGACAGCTTCCACGAACCCATCGCTGTATTCCACGGAGATCCCTAGGCACTCGAAACGATTCTGGAGTTCAAGTTGAAAGGTCGCGGGGTTTTGGACCTGGATCTGTGCTGGACGGAGCGTGGACTTCATCAGTCGAGACCTTTCAAGTTTGACATTAATGTTCAATGTGCCTCTTACCATGCGGTGATCGCTCCGGTTTTTCAAGGAGTTGATCACAGAGACAACATTGAAAGGAGTTCATCATGTAGAGTCCTTTTCCATAAAACTGGCCAGTGACCCCGGTGGTTCCGATGTCCAACTAAAATTGCCCCACTTGCAGCTCATCCTCGTCTCATTTGTCTAGTTTCGCGTTGAAGTCCCCCATGACAACGGAGAAGTAAGTTTTGGAACCATGCATGGCTCAAGAGATATCCTCATACATGGTCTCTACCTCGTCGTCGGGGTGTGCCGAGGTCGGGGCGTAGATCTGTATGATCTTGAGCGAATATCTTGAGGATATTCTGAGTATAAGGTACCAAGGGCGGATTTTGGGGGGGGGGGGGGCACGGGGGCTCGTGCCCCCCCCAGACGGTATTTTGTGTACTGTGGAGATTCCATCACAGTACATACTTAGAAGCAAATCAAATTATCAGAGTTGTTAAAATATATGAATAAAAACCGGACAAGTGCGAGTCGGACTCGCGCACCGAGGGTTCTGTACAAACCTCAGCCTATAAGGGTTCCGTTTTATCCTTTCGAGGTACGGAACCCCAAAAATAACAGAAATAAACTATTCACCGCTGCACTGGAGGATGTCTTCAAGGTTCTGGACTGGAGAGGGCTAGGCATCAACGTCAACGGCGAGCACATCACTCACCTTTGGTTGGCCGATGAAAAACGTGTCATGGAGACCATTGAGACCCCAGTACAACGCTCGATGACCTCGGTAGAGCTTCCGAAAGATTGGGTACAAAAATGAACATGGACAAAACCAAGGTGATATTGAACGCCAATGACGCACCCACTCCTATCAAGGTCGGCGTGAATCCACAGCCGATGCCGTGGACGACCACGTCTACCTGGGAAAAACGGTCCAGCTAGTCAGGTCCAAATTCGAGAAAGAGGTTAACCGTCGAATCCTACTCGGCCGGGCAGTATTCGGGAAGCTGCGCGGTATCTTCTCCTCCAACTTACCACAGTGTCTCAAGACGAAAGTCTATGACTAGTGTAACACACACTTATGACCTATGGCTCTGAGACGTGGTCGCTCACAATGGGCCTCATCAGAAAGCTTACAGTCACCCAAAGGGCTATGGAGAGGGCCAGGCTCGGAGTGTCCTTGAGTGATTGATTCAGCAATGTAGAGATCCGCAAGAGAACCAGGGTTACCGACATAGCCCGAAGAATTGCCAAACTTAAGTGGCAGTGGGCAGGGCACATTGCTCGCAGAACAGATGGCCGATGGGGCAGAAAAGTTTTGGAGTGGCGACCGCGAACCGGAAGACGTTGCGTTGGAAGACCTCCACCAGGTGGACCAATTACCAATAAGGGGGAGGTGGGAGCCCCACTTAAACATTGAAAATCAATATTTAAGTGGGGCTCCCATACAAAAAACGTGATTATTTTGTCATTTTTTCGATAACGGTACGGAACCCTTCGTGTGCGAGTCCGACTCGCACGTGGTCTGTTTTTTTACAGTCGAACTATAATACTTTTGACACGTCAGGGTACGGGAGCAGCTGGTTGTTCAATAAAATCGAGCCGGTTACCGCGATCCACAACCACAACGTACTGCCATGCATGCTACCAACTCGTATGAAGTGTTATATTAGGTCTAATGTCCGACCGAAACTGGTATAAACAACCAAAACCGAATTTCTGCAACAGTCTCAGTTTTTGGCCGAAACTTCCTTGCAAGGTTCATGTTTTGGGGGAAAAATAAAGAAAACGTTATTATAATCAGTCAGTCTTTATTTTTCTAACTTAAAAAAAAAAAACTGGAAACACCATCCAATCACGACATGTTTAGACACGTGGGCGAGGCAAAATGTCTTCGTCGCTTACTCGCTTGGATGGAATTGACGCGCCGAACATGACCGAACACAGCACGAGAACTTCCGAATGCAGTGCCGGTTTCGGTGGTATAGTTTCGGCAGGTTAGCCACCGAAACTAAACCGAAACTCGTTTTTTTTGCCGAATTCGAACTTTCGGTTGGATTAGGTCTTTTTAACCCCCGACGGAAAAAGAGGGGTGTTATAAGTTTGACGTGTGTTGCTGTGTATCTGTGAAACTGTGTGTCTGTCTGTGGCATCATAGCGCCTCAACGGATGAACCGATTTTGATTTGTTTTTTTTTTTGTTTCAAAGGTGATTGTGTCGAGAGTGTTCTTAGCTATGTTTGAATAAAACCGGTTCAGCCGTTCAAAAGTTATGGGCATTTTACTGTTTGAATCGGGATGTTTTCGCAAGATAAATGTGTGGGGTTTTTGAAATTTTACTTGTATGAAATCGTGTTTATCAGTCTATGTGCGGATTTTGGGCGCGATATTGAGGGGATCCAATTTATTTTTTCTTCCTAGCCCATCGTTTGGGGTATCAAAATAAAGAGCTTTAAGGGGTGATTTCAAAAATACATAATACTTAGGTACCTAATAATACATAATACTTAGGTATATGTCAAATGTACCTAATTCGAAAAAAATAAACTGCCGTGCAACTAATAAGTTCCACCCACAAAATGCCGACAAACACCTTAATATCTCCTAAGACATAGAACCTAGCTTCATAAATTAAAAAGTATAATGAAATCTATTTACTTTATTATGCAAACTGAAACTCTTTTAAATACTGGTATTTTTGAAGCCATGGATAAAAAAAGTAGAAAAACTAAATTTTGGGGTTTGAAAATTTCGGAATACATTTGTTTCGTTTTTAGGGTTCCGTACCCAAAGGGTAAAAACGGGACCCTATTACTGAGAATCTTAGAGTCTTACGGCTCTCGTACCCATAAATCATGCCTCTATCAACCGAGGATTGTACAAGAATCATCACTATGGTGGAATTGGGGACCAGCCAAAGAAATACGGCCAGAATAATGGGCGTGACACATACTAGTGTCCGACGAGTGATGACAGTGAGTCATAGGTTTAGGGAGACTGGATTAAACCTGAGAAGACCAGGTACTGGCAAGCCAAGGTGCATAACAGTCCGAGAAGATCGTTTTATTGCGGCAGCCATGTTAAGAAATCTACATCAGACGATAGTTGCGGTTCAACAACAACTTCTGCAAGTTCGAAGGGAGCCAATAAGCGAGTGGACAGTCAGGAGACGTCTTGCCGAAAGAGGATTGAAGCCTTACAGGCCAGCAAATGGCCCAAAACTGGAACGGCATCATAAAGTTGCCGATTGCGATACGCCCGCGAGCATACAGAATGGGGTGAGGACGAATGGGGCAGAGTGATATTCTCTGATGAGTCAAGATTTATGCTGTACCATTTTGATGGGAGGAAAAGCAAGGAGCTCCAATTTGAATCCTATTGAGCATGCTTGGGACGAGCTTGACAGACGTGTGAGAAAACGAGTTCCACTTCTAATTACTTTTTTTTATTTTATTAATTACGTTTAATTAGGAATCTGGTATTCAGCATGCCCAATCGCGTAGAAGCTGTATTGAGAGCACATGGAGGAAACACCAAGTACTGAGATATCAAAACCTACGTTTACACCTAATAAAAACCCTACTTAGAGATTTGGTTTTATTTGCCAAATGGCTCCATTTTTTTAAAACATTTAATTTAAAATTTGAACACAATATTTACGTTTTGAGTTGGTAATATTCTGATGCGCTGTTAAATGTACTTCAATATTGCAGACGGCGTCATTATAGCTTTTCCCGTTTAGGAGTAATTTGGTGCTATATCACTGGAACTTTTTCATTACTCGCGAGTGTAATAACTAAAAAGTCATAAAAAAAGTTAATTCAAAAAATCAAAAAACCCGTCTTTTGTTTGTTATTATGGATAGGCTCGCGCTTGACCACTATATCACCTGATGGTAATAGAGCCGTATTAATATACGTCTCATAAATTCAATGTTCCTACATATAATTAACATAGATACAGACCTATTATTAATATAGGTATCCCTACTTATTAGTTACGAAGGTAAGTAGTTCCATTACTTATCATATGTTCCTACTAACTTTGAACGTTCCGCTGATAGTATCAATGAGCTTATCAGATCTAGCGTATCTATTCTAGGTAAGGTACCTACTGTACTTATGCCGTGTCTTACTAGATAGGTACTGTGAGTTCTTTCACACATACCTACATAATATATTGAAGTCTGTGGTCTTGTGTGGTGGCCATACCTACTACGCTAAATCGATGATTCGCATACCGCAGTCGCAGTTGCAACAAAGGCTAGCTGCTGCTAGCAGCATGTATTTTGGGGGCTGAGTCACCCACGTCCGTAGGAGTGTACAAAGACAAAGACAAAGACAAAGACAAAGACAAAGATATTTTATTTCAACTAGGCCACAAAGCGGCACTTTTGAACGTTAGAATACATTAAAATTTACAGGGAATAAAAATTGATTCTACCGTGCATTCGGAAAGTAGCTTGTTATGGAGAAGAACGCACAAGAAACTCCATACTTACTCTTTTAAAAAAATATATGTTTTTTTTACAAAATTTAGGTACATAAGTACATACATTAATAAATTTATATGTGTGAGGACAATGCACCCAGAATCACTACATACTATACTACGTACAAAGTATTAAAAGTACTCACACATGTACTGTGCAGTTACATAATAAGCACTAGAAAAACACTAGCATCCGAAGCAGTTAAGTTAAGACCAATCCTAACTGACGGCGCCCGTTCACGAACATGACGCATGAATCGGCACCACCCAGCTCAACCATCATGAAGGGAACCGAATGATCCAACACACACGCCACCATCAGAGAGACATTTGAGAGAGCATGACACACTCAACTGCCAGGGCAAACACAAGTCAACGAACGACACCAAGGTACAGCAAATGGTAGATTTACAGTTGGGTACATAGTACTCACACACGTGCTGCGCAGTTATACTATACTAAAAGAAATTGAGTCTATATAATACAAATATATTCATACAGTCTTCAGCAGGTCCAACAATTCTACAGAACAATAATGTTCTGCATATCACTTGTTTTTGCGCCCTAGTGGTTGTGGAGCAAGACTAGCATTGATCCAAGCATTTTTATCAGTGATGTAATCCCCCAACTTATAATATGCCTGCCTGCATAGTGTGCGTTTTATACAAGTTTTAAATTTCGTCTCATTCAGTTCTAGAATGTGGGGAGGAATTTTATTGTAACATTTTGTACAGTACCCCATGAAAGAAGAGGCTACTTTAGCCAGTCTGAAACCTGGTTGAACTAATTGGTCCCTATTTCTAGTAATGTAATTATGTCTATCTCCGTTTTTACTAAAAAGATGTAAATTCTTTCTCACGTACATGATATTTTCATAAATATATTGACAAGGAACCGTCATGATGTTAATGCCCTTAAACAGTTCCCTTAGAGAATCGCGCCGGCGAAGATTGTATATCGCTCTGATGGCTCGTTTTTGCAGAATAAAAATTGACTCAATGTCTGCAGCCCTTCCCCATAGTAAAATACCGTAAGACATTATACTATGAAAGTAACTAAAATAGACCAGCCTCGCGGTATCTACATCACTAAATTGACGAATCTTTCTAACAGCATAAGCTGCCGAACTTAGCCGCCCTGCAAGTGATATTAAATGAGGACCCCATTGTAACGTTGAGTCTAGCGTGATCCCCAGGAAAACCGTTTTATCGACGAATTCTAGCTTCTCCTTGTTTAAGATAATGTCACAATCAGTACTTTTTACATTCGGCAAGGAAAATTTTACGCACTTGGTTTTTTTACCATTTAAAACTAAATTATTTGCAGTGAACCAATCCTGAACCTGCCGTAGCGCGTTATTTACGTCGTCAACCTGACAAGTACGTCTATTTATTTTAAAAATTAAAGATGTGTCATCAGCAAATAACACCATGTTTAGTTTGTTTTCCAATAAACGGGGTAAATCGTTTATGTATATTAAAAATAAGAAAGGACCTAATATTGAGCCCTGGGGTACCCCCATTTTCACGTTTAACCCCGACGAATTCACACCGTTTATTTGAACTAATTGCTGTCTATCACTTAAATAAGATTCAACCAAACTTAACGCTGATTGACCTAGCCCGTAATGCTCAAGTTTCAGAAGTAATGTTTCATGATTAACGCAATCAAACGCCTTCGACAGGTCGCAGAAGATACCTATGGCATCCTGCGACTCTTCCCACGCATTAAAGATGTGTTTTAATAGGGTGACACCAGCGTCAGTTGTACAACGTCCTTTGGTGAAACCATACTGTTTATCATGCAAGATGTTATTCGTATTAAAATGAATGAGCATTTGATTAAGCATTATCTTCTCAAATACCTTGCTGAAAACCGGCAACACGGATACTGGTCTATAATTATTTGTGTCTTTACTGTCCCCGGATTTAAAAAGTGGTATAACCTTACTATATTTCATTAGATCCGGAAAGACTCCTTGATCCACACACAAATTAAAAATTACAGCTAAGTACGGCGCTATAGTCTGAATAATGGAGGTACAAGCTTTGATGGACATTCCCCACAGATCTTCAGTCGGTTTGATCTTGATTTGCTTAAAAGCTTTTATTACTGTTATGGGGTTTATATGTGAAAAGTTAAATACATTCGGGCAGGCTGAAACGTTCGCGTTTAATAATCCAAAAGCAAGCGCGGGCGAAGAACTTAAGGTTTCAGTAGTTTTAATTGGGATGTTGGTAAAGAAATTTACAAATTCTTGCGCAACTTTTTTGTTATCTCCAATAAGTCCGTGTGCGGTCTCAAGCGTGTAATCAGGATTATTTCTTTTATTCTTGTTCGTTTCATTATTTATAATTTTCCAAACCGTCTTGATTTTATTTTCTGCTAATTTAACCTTATTTCTAATATACAAGGCCTTAGCTGCCTTACATGTATTTTTAAAAATTCTCGAGTAAGTAGCAACATACTTATTAAACGTTTCAGTGTTCATACAAGGCTTAAGGCCATATAGCTCGTAAAGTCTTTCCCTACTTTTTCTAAGTCCTGTAGTCGCCCAGTCACTGAATAAAAACTTAGGGCATACAGTTTTAGTTATCTTCTTAAAAGTGTTATTGAACTCTTTTTGAACCACTGAAAAAACTTCATCATACAAAATATTACCATCATTCACTGTGAGGTCCTGATCGCTTAACTTAGCGATTAAAGTGCTGTTAAATTTATTTAATTTACCGGATGTTATTGGTCTGGATTGAATCTGCACTTGTTTAACTAGCATATTGGACTCAAATGTCACAAGTAGCCCACTATGATCCGAAGGCAGATAATTTATAATGGCATTGTCCAAGTAGTTGCAGCAACAAAAAACATTATCAATACATGTAGCAGAAGTCAGCGTAGTTCGGGTTGGTTCCGTAAACACATGTGACAAATTAAACGATTTAAAGAGATTTAATAACCTACTTCTATCTGAATTATCTTCTAGAATATTAATATTAAAGTCACCACAGACAATTACTAGTTTATTACCCAGTGCGAGTTTTGCCAAAACATCTTCCATCACTGACTCGAATATAGAGTAGTTCTTATAATTAGGGGGTCTGTAGACGCACACTATGACATGCTTATCCAGCTCAACACAGGACAGTTCAACACTATGTTCAACTGAGAGGTCTACTATATCTTTACGAGGTTTTGATTTAATACTATTTTTAATTAATATAAGTGAACCCCCACGCAACATAATATTTCTGTTAAAACAACTGCCCACAGTATAATTTTCATAATTGATTAGCATTGCGTAATCTTTCAGCCAATGCTCAGTGAAACAAACAATATCAAACATTGTTTTTTCTAAAAACAGTTCGATTTCTAATTCCTTTGAAGAATAACCCTGAATATTTTGGTGAAATAATTGCAGAGAATTCTGCTCAGACCTTTTTTTTAAATTATTTTTTTGCGAGCAAGAAGGTACCTTTTTGATGGTGGATATACTCGTAACTATTCCGTTATTGATACCCTCCCTTGTCCTATCAACTAGTTTAAAGAATAAATATTAATAGCATTTTTGCTAACGTTATTGAAGGTACTGACCATCTTTAAATTAGTACTATTACTAATATCAATAATAACTGGATACTTCGACATACTACTTATGTCTGAGTTTATTGTATAAGATAATAGCCGAGCTATTTGATGTCTTACCCTAAGAGGCAGATACAATGTATCGCCTGTCGACTTTAATTTATCAACAAAAATGTTGATGTCAAAAAAAACAAGTTTGTCACTATAGTGACTCACAAGAAAGTGCAGATGCTTATTAAGCATGTGAATGTGATTATTTTGTCTATTTGACAATTTATCCAAGTAAGGGAAGGCACACAAAATAATTTTACTGCAATTTAACTTTAACATCTCTTTTACACACTCAGTGATGTCATCTTTTTTTACTTTTTTACTATTACCTACAACTACAGTTAAATTGGTATCTGGTTTATAAATATTCTTTGTCACAGATTCCATTATTTGCTTGTAAGATGACCCGGGCATGCAATAATTAAAAGTGGAATGACTCTGATTGCCATTTAGTAATACCCATTCGATTCCCTACACGTGGTCCCCGAGTGGTGCAAATCAGGTGACAAACTGGTGGTAGGCTTCGGACGAAGGCTTGCGACCACCCACGATGCTCGGTGCAGCCACTAGAGGAGTTGGGTCGAGATAGTTGTTCCACTGCAGGCAGGCCGGCCTGTCTCGCGCTGTTATGGACGTATTGGGAGACTGGTCGCGGAGGGTAGCGGGATCCGAGGCACGGTGCGCCGTTGGCCGACCGCAGGTAGTTGGGGGCCCAAGTAGTGTGCCAGCCCCACATGAAAGGCTGCCCCGCCAACTGACGAAAAATCCCGGAATGCGCCATCGTGCTGGTTGGCGACCAGACGAGAGTGCCCGATGGACATTCCTGGGGGGGCTCGGGCGTCCCCGCAGTCTCCAGACCAGTCCCCCAATGATGGCGTCCGATCGGCGCGTGTCTGTTGGTTGCAAGCTTGGAACCTCATCTCACTTCCTTCTCCTCTCCCTCCTTTTCACTCACAACAATAATGCCAAGGAACAAGAGAATAAAAGCTGAACAGCGGCAGCACTCACTCTCACATAAGGTGCACCTCAGCAACATCCGAGGTCTGCACTCTAACCTTGTCGCAGTCCATCACCACCTTGAGACTGAGAAACCAGCACTTTTGTTCCTTACGGAGACGCAGATCAGATGCCCGTCAGACGTGGCGTACCTATCTTACCCAGGGTTTACCCTGGAGCACATGTTCAAGCCACGCGCTGGTGTATGCATGTACGCCCGGGATGACATCTGCTATCGGCGTCTCCGTGATCTTGAAGACTCAAATTACTCAGTGCTATGGGCCCTGGTGGACACAGGTCTGGATAAGATCATCTATGCCAGTGTCTACCGATCGCATAGCGGTGATCTGGAGACAACCAGGCTCACCAGTACCTGAGTGAGGCGGCAGATGTGGCTCATCTACGGTACCCCTCCGCCCAACTAGTGTTACTGGGGGACTTTAATGTCCACCACCGGGAGTGGCTCTTCCCATACCAGTGCACTGACCATGCTGGACGAGAGTTGCGAAATCTTTCGATTGCGCTAAATCTCGCCCAGCTGGTCCAAGGGGCTACGAGGGTGCCAGATGTTGATTCACATACAGCCAATTGCTTGGACCTCCTGCTGACAACTGATCCAGACCGGTATCATCACCTTTGGGTAGTTCCGACCACTGTCTGGTGAAGTCTATATCCGTCTACTCCCCGCCCAAGAGGCACCCGGCGGGTTTGGCGGTACAAGTCAGCAGATTGGGATGGTATGCGATCTTTCTTCGCATGCTATCCTTGGCGGCCCACTTGCTTCTCTTCGGATGACCCATCGTCATGCGCTGACGCAGTGACAGATGTGTTGCGTCAGGGGATGGAGTACTACATTCCATTCTCTGACGTAACGGTGTCCAGCGTTGACCGTCCGTGGTTTGGTGCCGAGTGTGACCGCGCAAACGTGGTTAAACACAAGGCATACCTACCTACCGCAAGGCAAGTGACGTGAGTCAGAAGAAGAGAGCCTTCAATGTGGCTGCCAAGTCCTGCAAAAAAGCGATGCAAAGGGCACGGTTTGACCATATTAGCAGAATCGGGGACAAACTTGCTTCACACCATGCAGGTAGCAAGGCGTTTTGGTCCCTGGCTAAATCGGTTGAATCAAACTTCTGTCGCCCCTCACTACCACCACTGCTGAGGCCCGGCGGGTCGCTGGCCCACTCCGCTGAAGACAAGGCTAACTTGTTTGCCTCCCTCTTTGCGGAATCTTCGCGTCTGAATACTGATGGCACGCGGCCCCCTCCTTCTGCTGTTCGATGTGAGATGAGTATTTCGGAAATTCGCATCCATCAGTGAGAGGTCTGTAGGGTGCTGCGAAACCTTGACATGAACAAGGCTAGTGACCCGGACGGGATACCAGCAATTGTACTTAAAACTTGTGCGCCTGAATTGTCTCCGATCTTGACACGCGTTTATCGCCTTTCGATGGTGACTGGACGAAGTGCCGAAGGCTTGGAAGGAAGCTAACGTTCAGCCCGTGCCCAAGAAAGGTAGTCGAGCGGATCCGGCCAACTACAGACCCATATCAGTAACGTCCATCCTCTGTAAGAGTATGGAACGTGTATTGAATAATAAGCTCCTGGCATACCTAGAAGACAACGACCTCCTTAGTGACCGTCAATACGGCTTCCGCCGAAACCGGTCAACTGGGGATCTTCTATTGTATGCCATTCACATCTGGAGTGAGGCCATAGAGAAGCACGGGGAGGCGCTTGCTGTCTCCCTTGACATATCGGAAGGCCTTTGACAGGGTCTGGCACGACAGCCTTATTGGTAAGCTTCCTTCCTTCGGTCTGCCTAGTGGTCTGTGTGACTGGATTGCAGACTTCCTGAGGGATCGGTCCATCCGAGTTGTTATCGATGGCTGCTCGTCCGGTCAGTTTGGTATTAACGCCGGAGTCCCTCAGGGGTCAGTGCTCTCGGCAACATTGTTCTTGCTGCACATTAATGACTTGCTAAAACCCGGAACCTCTGGGTATGCAGACGACAGCACTGTTGCTGAGAGATACGTGTCTGGCGCACGGGCTACTGGGCCTCAAGTCCGGTCTCTTCGGGAGGCCATGGTTGAGCGCTTGAACCTGTCTTTGGAGGCAGTCTCCGAATAGGGCTATACCAATCTAGTCAGTTTCAATGCTGCTAAGCCGCCTGGGAGGCGTGTCTTTATTCCGCAAAAAAGAGCCAATTCCAACCGGCTCCATCCTTCCTTGGTGTAACCGTGCCGATAACGGACCATCTCGACCTTCTTGGTGTTACGTTAACATCGACCCTCAATTTTGGTCTATTCATTGAGGCAAAGGCTCAATTGGCTGCAAAAAAGTTGGGGATCCTTGCGAAGGTGAGATGGTACTTCACGCCTGAACAGCTGCTCAACTTGTATAAAGCGCAAGTTCGGTCATGCATGGAATACTGCTCTCACCTCTGGGATGGATCTGCCAAATACCAGCTTGATGCACTTGAGTCGATTGACAGACGGGCCAAAAGGCTTATTGGCATCGATGCACTGGTCGCTTCAAAGCTCCAGAGCCTCGAACATCGTCGCCGAGTTGCCAGTCTGTCGGTTTTTTATCGGTTACATTTCGGGGAGTGTGCGACGGAACTTTGTGCAGTTCCGATTCCGCCTAGCCCTTTCCATCATCGGACTACAAGACGTACGGCAATGTGCCATCGGTACATGGTGGATATCCCAACCATACGCACAAAGCGTTTTGATAATACTTTTATTGTGCGTACAGCTAAGGAGTGGAAGGAAGTCCTTGTTTCCTGATAGCTACAACCTAGGGGTCTTCAAGTCAAGAATGAATAGGTTACTTCTAGGCAAGCGTGCTCCACCTTCGACCATATCATCACTTAACATCAGGCGAGATAGTGGTCAAACGCGAGCCTATAATGAATAAAAAAAATATATGTATCTAATCAGTAACCATGACTTAGCACGTTATTAAAACGCTGTTTATATTGAACAGTTGTTGACAGTTGCCGCCCAAAGTGAACAAGTAAACATGCTCTGCTACTCTGTTCGATCTGTTTACACAAGTATGCAAACAAATATTGTTATCTACTTTTAATAAGTAATACTTAGATACAATCTACAGATCAACTGATAGCGACTTAAGCTTTATGAAAACTTCACCATAATCAGTAGGTAATGCGTCTCATATCTACAGAGATAAAATCACGCTTGTAGGTATTCCTGAGCCTGACGTATTCGTTACTGGGCACCCGTTATAACGGTACCTGATTTAATGGCACCAGATGTATTCCACATAAGGCACCTATCGAGATTTTTCGCAGGATGCGGAATAAATTAATATTAAAAAAAAAACATATTTGGCACCTACGGATCAATAGGGACTAAACAATCCCACCACACTATTCCCAAACCACTGCAACTCCTGAAAGCCAGAATCAACAGTGGCGAGCACCAGAAAAGCGCCGAGGCAATGAAGCTCGACGAAGTCCCGGAGAATGAATTTAACTGTCTTGGATCCCGCAACGAAATTAATCAGAAAAGAATTTAAAAGGTACAAATTTTCACTTCCCTCCATATCAAGTAGGAGACAGAACAAACAAGGCCAATAGGCACAAAGGGTCGTTTACAACTGGGATAAGCCCAGTTGTCTAGCACCACGGATAAAAAAATAACATTAATATCAATGGGTCCTAACATTGTGAGCTGCTATATTTGTTTCCAATATTAGGTATGGCAAAACCGCTTGAACGCACGGAAATTTGTTCTAGTTTCTTCTAACTCCTGATGCAGCCTGTATATTATTCAACATAATATTGCATTCATTCTGCCAAAGAATACACTCCCACAAGATATGATGTGCAGATTGTACATATTCGCAGTCAGATGTAGAACACTGACATAGAGGCGAGACAACGAGCGTATAGTAAAATAATTTACTTTTAATGTTACCATGCCCTCTGAGAAATTGGGCAGCACAGTGATCCACCTTTAGACACCCTGGCCAGCCGCACGCGAACTGATGGATAGAATTGGTGGAGATGTCGGCCCTTGATGGAATTATCCCACCTACATTGCCACTTGGATAAAAGTTCCTCCCAGACGTCAATTTGTGGTTTAAATAATCTAGAGATTTTCTCACGTTCACTACGCGTTAAAAAGTCCGCGTCCATGGTCTCTCGTGCGGAATAGTACATTACAGCACATCGCTGCACTTCAAGATCGACCGGAAGTACGCCAGCAAGTACCGGTAAAGCCTCAGTACTAACCGTCCTGACTCGGAGGCAATTTACGTGGTACCGCCCCTATTGTGGCCCTATCAGCCCAAACAGGCACCCCATATCACATAATACAACCCAAGTAAGTAGCCCCATAAATAGTACCGACTACAAAAAAGAAGGTAATCAATTCGGCACGTTTTTAGTTAATATTGTTGGAATTGCCCAATATTCACAAATGTTACTATAATTGGGCTTCTAAACACTGTGTTTAGTAAGGATCTAGTATTCGCCAAATGGTTAGGCACTGGGAAGAGGTGTTGGTATTTAACCTTCTGTAGGAGGAGCAAGTCCAGGTGGGTCGATACATACTGCTGCCCAACCTCGGGGAACAACGGAAAGAAGTTCGCCGCCTCTACGCGGGTATTATGCGATGGACCTTTATTGAGCGCCTGTTTAGTTAAGCAGGCTATATCAGGCTTTCCATGTGTCGCAGAACGTTCGGAAAAAAAATCGTTCGTATAAAATCCGCAGTGCGTGCTAAGACTGAGGCGGCACGAACGGCGACGGCGACGTCTTGCTCTAGCGGCTGCATTAGTCGCAATTTTCGTGCAAGCGCGTTGTTGAAGCCGTCCTGCGGGATTTCGAAGCTTAAAACGCCAAAACCAGGCGAGTCTCTGGGGTTGCGGGCGCTTAGATTGGAGACTCCGCCCACAAAGTGATTACAGGAAAGACGGTGGCTCAGTGATGACGTGCTGCAGTGCACAACGAGGCTCTGGGGAGACGCTTTTTCAGTCTCCCTAGAGATGTGCCCTAACTACCTTTGCACAGAGGGGGTTCGGCTGGGCACAAGTCTAGACTCCTGGTTGCTTTAAATTCCAAATGAAAAAACCCAGGAACTTTCTAGATATGATAGAAAATAAACTTAAAACAATGGCTATGTTGGAATGGCTAAGTTATCATTGGATTCCTATTAAAAATAAAAACCGGCCAAGTGCGAGTCGAACTCGTGCGCCGAGGGTTCCGTACCTACCCATTATACAGGCAAAGATACAGATAAAGATGGACATAATTGCCTTTAAGCATTTAAACCGAATTCATTCACGTTTCGCCATTCACACTAACAGGTTTACATACACACGTTTATAGAAGGAGATTCTAAGAGAATGTCATGATGCTCCAATTGCAGGTCATCCTGGTATAGAGAGAACGTACCAGAAAATAGCTCAAAACTATTATTTCTCTGGCATGAGAAGAATAGTAACAGAATACGTAAAATCATGTTCATCATGTCAACGCTATAAAGCGACAAACGAAAAGCCACCTGGTCTGATTCAAAGACTGATTTTAAACCAGCGCTATGATGTCTTGGCTATCGACCTATTTGGACCACTGCCAGAGGGCGAAAACGGGGCGAAGTGGATCCTGTTAGTGAAAGACACCGCGACAAGATGGGTAGAATTGTATGCTCTCAAAGAAGCAACCTCTGTCGCCTGCGCAAAAGTTCTCATAGAAGAGTATTTCTATATTCTCTCTTAGGCCTACATACCATTTAGTGCCGTAAAACGGTAACTTTCTAAAGCTTACTCCTTAGTAACGGCTAGGTTAAAAGGTTTGAAAAAAATATAGGTATTTTTAATATTGAGTTTTCAATTTTGAACACCAGGTTTTTTCTTGTAAGTAATAGTTTTGCTTAAAAAAAAAAATTAACAACACGATTTTTTTTTTCGCAACTTTCGGACTCCAAAACGACTTGGATGTTTAAAAATATTTTTACACAGAAAAATTGATTGCTGGTATTTCTTCATAACTAACATAGCATATGTAAATATATACTAATATTATAAAGCTGAAGAGTTTGTTTGTTTTTTTGAACGCGCTAATCTCAGCAACTAGGGGAGAGTGGGTAACAGTGGATAATTTTTTTTTAAGTAATGCTACTACGAAGTTTATGGCTATTTAGCCATAAACTCATTTCTGATATTTAATCATAAACTGAGTATCTAATCTTTAAATAAAAAGGCATTTAATGGCATGTATTATATAAAATTACAAGATATAGCCACTTTAAAATAAAATGGGATATGATTCAGTTTGACCCGGGCATGGGTCACTTTGGATCAATGCGTGGGTGACAGTGAATCAACTGGA
This sequence comes from Orthosia cruda, assembly GCA_964057195.1. Taxonomy (NCBI): domain Eukaryota; kingdom Metazoa; phylum Arthropoda; class Insecta; order Lepidoptera; family Noctuidae; genus Orthosia; species Orthosia cruda. Next base: position 1,321,363 of record OZ059835.1, on the reverse strand, counting down.
GCAGACTGGATCTATTTAATTAGAATCAGTAAAAAACAGCAATTTCCATATTATTACTTTATATTTGTACGACTATACAGTATTTTACATTAAAATTCATAAACACGCTTTATTGAACATAAATATACCTAGGTTTTTCTTAGACCTAAATATTTCCATATTATTATTACTTCTTCATGTGTAGGTACTATTACAATGCTGCCAGCGTTCGGGCACGTTTCCCATTGACATTGATATGGACGATTTTTTTGATGCACAATGAGGCCTTTTCCCTCTCCCCTTTGTATTTGTATATAGGCTTGTTTTTTATAATCTTCAATTGTATTTATAAAATTGAGTAAAAAACTATTTGTTATAGACAGTATTTTACCTACATCAAAATAGTCATAGAAAAAAATAACAATCACAGTTTTATTGATATAGATTTAATAATATAGGATGTTAGCCTCTATCTCGTTTTCCCGTGTCCTATAACTTTGGCAATAGGTTTAATATTTTATTTTTCCTTTAACTTGGAATTGGACCATAATAAATTCACTTTTATTTGGCAAACTATGAACTGCATGTAAATTTTTGGAATTTCGTCTCATAATTATCTTATTTATCTTCAAATATCGCATCCTTCCGAACTTTAGCTTCACGGGTCACATTGGATCAGCAGTCCACTGTGACCCAATACGAAATGATTCAATGAGACCCATTGGCCGTTATGGAAAAATAAAATTAACAAAAAAAAAAACTATCTATCTCAAGGACAAAACAACATAGTTTACAACAGATTTAGGATATAACAAGCGTACAACAAAACAAAAACATCCACATTTCTTATTCACTTAAAAATTAAACAAATTTTAGTTACCTACCTACTGAACGGAGTGTGCAATTGCATCTTCCCGCTTCGATACCGCGCCGGTGACTAGTTCGTAGGAGAGGGGTATGGACGAGCGGCAAGAACACGTTTGTATGTGTACGTGAGTGTAACACATATCGAGTTATAGTGAACTAGAGGACGCCTCGCGGTTTCACCCGCGTAGTTCCCGTTCCCGTGGGAATACAGGGATAAAAGTAGCCTATGTCACCCGGGGATAGAGTAGCTTCCCAACTGTGAAATAATTTTTGAAATCGGTCCAGTAGATTTGGAGCGTATTCGGTACAAACAATCAAACAAAAAAATCTTTTCTCTTTATAATATTGGTATAGATTATCCACTGTACCCCGCGATCCACTGTAACCCAGTCCAGTATTTATTGTAAATTGTGCTGAAGGCCTTGTTGTACCACTGTGTATTTTATTCAGGCGGTCGCTCTCAGAAGGCATAGTTCCGAAAATTTGGAAATCTGCTTTCGTTACCCCAGTCTTCAAGAAGGGTAATAAGTCGGACATCTCTAATTACCGACCAATATCCAAGATATGTTTGTTCTCAAAAATCCTCGAACGCATTGTATTTACTGACGTATACGCTGCTATGAAATCCAACTTTGGTGATGAACAACATGGCTTTCTTAAAAAGCGTTCCACTACATCTAACTTAATCTTGTCCCATGAATTTATATCCGAAGGTATGGAACAGCGTGCAGAGGTTGACGTAATCTATACTGATTACAGTAAATGCTTTGATCGTATTGACCATAGACTGCTCTTAGAGAAGCTATTAAAAGCCGGCATACACGGAGACTTGTATCGTTGGTTCTCCTCCTATATTGATAATAGATCTCAGGCTGTGGTACTGCAGGGGTACACATCTGGATGGAGTTCTGTCCCTTCTGGAGTGCCTCAGGGTTCGATTTTGGGATCCCTCTTATTTACTCTCTTTATTGCTGACGTTAAACACTGTTTTGAGACTTGTTATATTTTACTTTATGCTGACGATATGAAAATTCATAAAATTATCCGAAACATATCAGATGCACACCTGTTACAAAACGATTTAAATAGATTTGAAGAATACTGTAGATGTAACAGGCTAGAATTGAATGTTACAAAGTGTTTTCACATGACTTTTACACGTCAGAAGTCTTTGATTGATTTTACATACAAGCTTTACAATATAGGGATAGGCAAAGTCAGCAGTATTAGGGATCTTGGGATTACACAGGATAGTAAGCTTCTCTTTGATCAGCATATTGATAGTATAGTAAGTAAGGCGTCGAGAGCACTTGGTTTCATAATGAGAACTTCAGCATGTTTCAGATCACTAAAACCGATCAAAGTCCTATATTGTTCGTTCGTACGCAGCCACCTTGAGTATGCATCACAAGTCTGGAACCCTCAATACGAGATCTACAAATCTCGTATTGAGGGCATCCAGAAAAAATTTCTTAAGTACCTTGATTGGAGGGCAAAACAAGTATCTGTAGATTATATCCACCGATGAAGAAGGTACCATTTTCTTCCACTTGACCGTAGACGTTATATTAATGACGTAAGCTACTTGTTTAATATCGCTAATGGTTCGGTCGACTGTCCTGAACTTGTTTCTAAATTAACGATGCGCACTAATCAGATGGGGCTTCGACAGCGACCACTGCTGCATGTACCTTATGCAAATACTAATTATAGGCGTAATGCATACTTTCCGAGAGCCAGTCGCAGTTTCAACGAGATTTCTTGTGAACCTGGCATTGATCTGTTCTGCACCAATACAGGCACAGTTAGAAAACTTTTAGCAAAACCTTTTTTTTTTGTAAAAGAAGCACCGGTACGCACTTGAATCGTCTATTGTCTTAATTGTTAAATAAAAATAAAATGAGCTGACTTTGATCAAGTACTCGTAGCTTAGATTATAGGCAAGTAATAATTTATCTTTTTATTTATCTGTGGAAGCTTGTTATTAGCAATTTAGTTATATATTATTGTTATTATAATGTTATTAGTCTGTAAGCTTTCCTAAAATGTAAAAAAAAAAAAAAAAAAAACCCACTCTCCCTGGTTGCAATTGAAAAATTATTTTTGTGTTGGATAGTACATTTATCGAGGAAAGTTATACAACATCACGCCACGACCAATAGGAGCGGAGCATAAATGAAAAATGTTGCTGACAGCTTCCGTTGCGTGCGCTGTTAACATGTATGATGGAATTATTTCTCTTTAAAAGTTCTAAAAAAAAGTCCGCGACAGCATAATTATGACTATCTTTTAAGATTGACTCACTATAACCTTTTTTTATGGTAATCAAATTTGTTCATTTGCGAAGGAGTTTTATCAACATCTATACTAATATTATAAGGCTGAAGAGTTTGTTTGAAGAGGTAGGGTATGCAGATAGATAGATAGCCTGTTGACGGGAGCGAAGCCGTGGGGGTCAGCTAGTCAAATAATATTTTGCAAAGAAAACTGTTCAAAAAAGTGAATTAAAAACATCCAAAAACCAGTGCAGTGTGCAGTCGGAGGATACATCTGGTTTTGGTCAGCCAGCTCGCGAATATGTATCCCCCGACTGCACAGCATGATTTTCTTCTTGTTAACGTCTTTTTAGTTAGCTTTTTAAGCAGTCGGGTTTTTGGATGTTTTTAATTTAGTTTTTATTTATAAATTTTTATTTATATTTTTTTTAATTGGTTTGATTGGACACGGTTAGTTAGGTACATTTGAACAAATAAGTGTTATATATTTTTGAAATCAACTCATTCGGAAGAAAAAAAAATCCCCCACAAAATGGCGCCCAAAATCCGTATTTTTTTCTTTTCCAATTTTTATGTAGCCAGTGACACTCGCAGGTTTAAGACTAATCGATTGACGTAAGAATCATCAAAAAATAAGCCAACGCGTTTGGTCTCTAGAACGCCACATAGGAACTAACATACATAGACTGATAAACACATTACCCTCCTTCGGCAGTCGGGTAAAAAGGATGTTCAATATTTTGGCATCGAGCGGGCGCACGGCCAGTAGGTACTGCGTTAACATTGGGGCGTATATAGCGCCTTAGGGGCCGTCTCCACGACCGAGTGAATCGCGGCGATATTATATGAGGCACTCGATAATATCGTTGTGGTTCTCTCGCTCGTGGAGTTGGTGTCTAACTGAGGTGTATAACACAGAGAAACTTACATATACAGACAAATGTACTTTGACGTCGACAGATAGTGAGCGTGGTGTCGTCGGTGCTGTTCCTGGGATGGTGCACGTGCGCGCGCGCGCCGCGCCTGGCGCCCAGCGCGGCGGGCGCGGCGCTGGCCTGCGGCGCCGCCTGCGCGCTGCTGTTCGGCGGCGCGGTGCTGGGCCTGCCGCTCCGCGCGCCGCAGTCCTACCTGCTCACGGTTAGTACATCTACAGGGGCGCAGTATCAGCTGCAGGCCGACCATTTGACTGACAGCTTGCCTCATGGTGCTGTGTGGTCTGTAGGCTGCTAGGCGCGCACTCGCGTCGCGACCGCACCGCGCAACTGCCCCAGGCAGTCTAGTCCTGTACAAGTGATCAGCTGTGTCGTTGTGTGCAGGACATCATAGTGTCGACGGTGACAGGGTTGCTGCTGCTGCTGACGGCTGTGCTCAGCATCACGGTGTGCGAGTTCTACAGCCTCGTCAGCTACTTGCACGGGGTGAGTGCTATATATAATTCATCATTGTCTTGCCCTTTTAGTCCCGATTCATTTGGAATAATTTGCGACTGGATACTAATGATGAGGTCGTTACGTTAATTCTGTCTTGTTTGCCCCCTTTTCTTTTGTGGGAGGCAGCACACAGTGAGAGATTAGGCATAATAATATTTTACTTGAGTTCAATCAGGAGAGACGTACATTGACTTTTAAACAAAATACTTTTTTGTTTAAAAGTCAATGTACGTCTCCTCCTCGGGTTCTCGCACGAGAATACAGCCGTCATAAAAACAAATTGTTCAACCATCCTACTCATAACAAGCAATATGGTTTCTTAACTCACCAATCAATCTGCCTAGCCTTTTCCCAACTATATTGGGGTCGACTTCCAGTCTTACCGGATTTTTACATGGAGCGACTGCCTATCTGACCTCCACAACCCAGTAACTGGGTAACACGGTACCCCTTGGCAAGACTGGTGTCAGATCTCATACTTCTGACTACCCATAACAACTGTCAAAGATCTTCAAATGACAGCCGGGACCAACGGCTTAACGTGCTTTCCTAGGGAAGGAGGAAACTCGGTATGTTGAAATGGTCACCCATCGACTGACCGACCTCGTCAAGCGTTGCTTAACCTTGATGATCGACCAGTGCGGCTGTTATTATTAAGCCAAGAGTTTCTTAACTCACCAGAGAATATATATATTCATACTATGGATTGCAGCCGCTAGCTGTGCTGAACGCCGGCATGGTGATAGCGAGCGCCGTGGTCACGTATGTGGGCGTGATGCGGCTGTGGGACGCCGCGCAGCCCCCGCGCCCCGCGCCCGCCGAGCACGACGTGTGACCTGCTGGCCGAGCTGACACCAGCCACTGTATCAGCAAGTGCCGTCACGTCACACATAGTTTAAGTAAAATTATCAATCAATCTGCCTAACCCCAAGTATGTTGGGGTCGGCTTCTGCTCTAATAGGTAATAGTTTAAGTAAAATAAGTTATAAATAAATAACCTGTATTCATAACAATTATTGCACTTGATATAATGTTAACAAGAAATATTTTGTACATCCAACACCTTTTGTACACATTGCACGCCTAACCTAACAATTATCTTAACAATATAAATACAAGCAGCTCTCTCATCTACTAACTACTCCGTGCACTTGTGAAGTAGCTCTGCACCGACTCCACCAGACTGTCTGCCTTGGGTCGCGCCGCTACCCCAGCAACCTCTACACCAAGGTTCTCAATCTTGTGTGCTGTTGAGTTTCCAATAGCAAAGTGTGGCAGTTCCGAGAGACTGTTGCTAAAAGTCTGTAGCTGCCGGTGTATGTACTCACACCCAGAGGGACTGAAGAATACCATGCAACAAGGATTCTCAGAGTTATTGAGCTCAATCAGATCTGTCTTCAAGTTTTCATTTTCTTTAGTTTCATACACTGTCAAAGCATCTACGGTGATATTTGAGGATTGTAGAATAGTAGGCAGTATCTCAGATCTCAAACTGCCACATGGAAATAAAAACTTTGACTGTGAAGGGTTTTCTTTGATTATAATTTTTGTAAGATTTTCAGCATTTCCTGATGACATGCCTACTGCTTCTAAGCCTAGCAGTAGTTTGATTTTGTGACAGCTCACATCACCCACAGTGTAAACTTTCTTTGAGTTCCATATCACGAACCTTGCAGGGTCCCAGCACTTAGAAACAGCTTCGATAGCTCTGGGGCTGGTGAGTATGATGCCAGTGTAGTCTTGGAGCAGTTTCTCCGAGAGTTGTTGCTTGCTCATGAACTCGAACTGCAGCGGCTCGATGAACACTGTCCTGTAATTGATGTCGAGGAAAGCTTTCACGTAATCTTCCGACTCGCTCTTGAATAATACAACTTTCTTCATGATAGCGAGATTCACATTAGATGTCCACAAACTCCTTAGTTTGTCTTTCACCCCCACATAACAGCTGGTCCTGAAATGGAAGTAACACACTTTGAATACTAAATACAGTTCATGCAGAAATGCAAAATCAGTGTGAAAGTAGGTGAACTAAATAAATTATGAAAAGAGCGGCAGAAGTACCAAGCTGTTTAGGCATTATTAATAAATATAACATGCCTTTGTTTTCAACACTTCCTTGTAAAACGCACAACAATCTAAGTAGTTTCAAAGATTAATTGGGTAGTTCTATTTTGTTCAAATGTAGAATTTACTCTTTGTATATTATAATGTAGATTCTACTCTTTGTTTAATTATTTGCTAGATAAAGTTTTCAAAACTTGATTACTTTTTTTTATTAAGAAAACTGTTATACGAAACAAAATACAAATGTCATTGTCATGTCAATGTCATGTCATTTTTTTTTTATGTTCGTTTTAAGGTGGAAACACATTATTGAAACCCCACCCGACGCCACGCCATCCGACCGACGCCTTCTGACGCATGGAAGTACTAATCAAACCCATACATTTAGTATGGTCAGAGACACATAGTCAACACGCCATGCGATCACACGCATTCCCACGTGTCAACACGCAGTCAGTTTGGATCAGCGTGTTGCCGGGAGTGGGGGAACACACGCCACCCGACGTTTCGACACAGTGTGTCTCTAGTTTACACCCGATCCCACGCGTCAGTCAGTCGAGTGGTGCCAACAAAGGGTAATTTACCCTAATTTAGAGTAAAGTTTCATCAGCACGGTAATTTTTAGGGTACAAAATCGGCGAGGGTAATTTTTAAGTTTATGCTATAATAGAAATTAGTAACTTATTTGAGTCAAATTTGCAATGATATGGACTTAAGTTTAAATATTACCCTTACCCTTGAACCCGCAATTTCTTAAAACTTCTTTTTCGATACGCCTATCACAGTCTCAATGAAGTAGTCAAGTACTTGGTATCGTACAAATCCCAAAATAACCAGTTTTTTTATGGTTTCTATTATTGTTATAGTTAAACTGGTCTGTAAATTATATTATAGATTATAATGTCTCGTCTTATGTATAATCTTGCATGAAATGTATCAAATATATATAGAACGGAGAGGGAAAGCAAATTAATAAAAAATTGTAATTTTTTCATATTACTTAAAATCAAGACATGTTTCCAAATCTTTTTACAGTCCGTTCAACCGATTGTGGGTTCTATCCTGTAAACATAAAGATGAAATAAAAAGCATAAACCTGTTACCAAAACCAACTGTTTACTGCAGCTATCATTTGTCGTATCACAAACGCAATAGAAGTTAAAATCGGTTGAATGAGCTGTAAAATGGGCTAATTTAAACGTCTAATGTTATCGCAAATGGAGTATAGGGTACATTGAGATCAGACTTGGGATAAAACAAAAACGAGACCTGGCAATACTGGCTATGACTTTAGCTAACGTGTTGTAGCATCATGTGGGGTGTTGTATATACGGTGCGCATCGGGTGTCGACACGTCGGGTGGCGTGGGGTCGCGTGGGGTTTCAATAATCTGTTTCCACCTTTATGGCCTGCTTGCTACATTGAGCTAGGAAAAACATGGAGGCGCCCTATTATTCTGTACATACATTAGCAAAGCATAAAATATGAGTGAAATACGATACAGAATGTGAAACATCATTTTGTCTCATTTCTTCTAATGTAGTAATTGTATTTGACAAAAGAAACAAAAATATTTCAGTTGTTGCTCATTATGGCAACATTTTGTTATGACGTAAAGACAGCTGTCAGTACGTGCCATATTCGCCATATTAGTTGCCGAAATTTGTGGTTGTGTTTGTGGTAGCCCTGCTGTCAAATGGTTGTTTACTGTAAGGTATTTCCTAGTTTATGATCAATGTAATAGTTGGCAACACTGATGTGAAGTTTTGAATTGATTGTCTATGATTGAGAGAAAGAAATTAAACCGCCATTAAGTGCCTTGTTGTGTTTTCGCTGTCGGATTCTGTAAGTTGATACACGTGTTAGTGAGATTGACTTACTTAATTTAATATATTCCGTCGAATTTTTACCAGAAACTTTTGCTGAATTCTCCTATTTAAGTGTTTGTGTGTGTAATAATCAAAAGTGCATTAACTTTCCCGTTGTAAGTATGATTGACCCTCCTGAACCCCCAGATCCACCGGATGGACAGAGTGTGCCAGTACAAGTGGTGGACTCGTCTCCGCCGCTATTTACCCAAAATACGCCTTCTGCATCTACTAACAATAAACGCCGTCTGGAAAATAACGATGATAATTGACCAATCAAAAAAACTATTGTAGACCCCGCGACTGCATCTGCGTCGATTCAGACAGTTTTTATGCACCATAGTTTAACAATAGGTTACAAGGCATACGAAGTGAATGATAAAGGACCGTTTTTAGTACATGTTTCGCGTTCAGAACCTGATCCCTCGGCTGGGACATCAATTAGACCCCTCAAATTTGGCCAATTCCTCTTTATAAACAAAATTAAAAATATATGCAGGGATGGGGTAAAAAGGGTTGGACGTAACAAAATAGCAGTTGAATTTATATCAGCAACTGATGCTAACAATTTCCTTGATAATCCACTGCTTCCCCAATACAAATATGTTGCCAATATACCAACCTATAATATCACCCGTATGGGTTTAATTCGCAATGTTCCAGTAGAATGGTCAATGGATGAACTTGTTGATGCGTTAATACTACCTGATGGATGTGGATATGTTTTAAAAGCTCGAAGACTTAACAGGAAAAACTTTACTGATGGCAAAGTGACATGGATAGCAACCCAGAGTGTTGTCCTTAGCTTCCATGTCCAGGTTTTACCTGGTCATGTTTACTGCTACCATACTTCTTTGCCTGTTGAAACTTATAAATTTCCCACCATACAGTGTAACAATTGCTGCCGGTTTGGCCATGTAAAGGCTCAATGTCGTTCGACCCCTCGTTGTTTCCGGTGTTCTCAACCTCATTCTGGAGATGGATGTAGTGTTGCTGAGGATCTGGCATCTTGTTTATTCTGTTCAGGGAAGCATTTCTCTACAAATAGGTGTTGTTCTGAGCATGACAGGCAAAAAAACATTAAATCCTTAATGTCTCAGGATAATGTTTCATATGAGGAAGCGTCTACTCATTTTCCCTCTGTGCGCAAATATTATTTAGAAGTTGCAAAAGAAATGTTTTCTTCTCCATCTTATGGGCCACAACCCCATAATGAATCACAAGCTATTCCAACAACTTCCTATAAGAAAACAATAATTACCAACAGACAACCTCGTCCCCAACTAGGTGTGGGGTATGATAAGGGGGCTCATAAATCTCTAACTTCTGAAGTTCCTTCGTCCATCCCAAACTCCTTCCCCTTCTCCTCCTAGTGAGAATATATTAGATCTACTTCTCTCCATGGTACTTAATTTAATATCCAACAATAATAAAAATTTACCGTCCCACGTAGCAAATAAACTTTCGCAAATTGTTTTTCTTACTAATTATGTATTGTGTCCGAATAATGCAATGGAACATTAAAAGCATTAAAAATAAAAAGCATGAACTTACTCATTTAATTTCAAAATTTTCTCCTTCCGTGATAGCCATCTCGGAAACATGGTTGGTTCCTAGATCTCTTTTTAGGGTTTCGGGATATGCCTGTTTGCGTGATGATAGAGATGATGGGTATGCTGGGTGTGCCTTATTGATTAGGCGATCCCAAACCTATTCACAAATTACTATCCCAACTCACAGTCGCAACATCAATGCAGTAGCAGTTAGAACGTTAAATACAACCTTTTTATCAATTTATATTCCTCATCCACATCCTTCCCTTGGTCCAGAACTACACTCCATCATTGCTTCCCTTCCTTCTCCAGTCATTGTAATGGGGGATTTTACCTCTCACCATGTTTCGTGGGGTTCAAGCCATTGTTACTGTTTTTCCTCAATTATTTTAGATATACTGGACGACAACAACCTTTGCATACTTAATGATGGCTCCCCTACTCGAAGAGTTCTGCCCTCTCAAGATCCAAAAAGTGTTGTAGACCTCACTATTTGTTCTCCTGTTCTATCTTCGCTTCTTTCGTGGAATATTGCTGATTGCTCTTATGGTAGTGATCATTTCCCTATCATTATTTATTTTCCTCCTCGGTCTTCTTGTCAAAATTCTCCCGCCCCCTCTCTTAAAATATAGACTATCTAAAGCAGATTGGTTGGCCTATGCTTCAGCGTTAGATGACAAGCTAGATTCTCTCCCTTCTCTAGATAATGAAAACCCTCTAAGTGCATATGACACATTTGTGGAGGCCATTTTGTCTGCTTCGGATGATCATATCCCTGTGAAAAAGAAAAGGTCATTTAAAGTATCACCTCCTTGGTGGAATTCTGAATGTACGGCGATTGTACACGAAAGAAATGAAGCTGAGAAAACGTATAATATTTCTATGTCGATAGAAAATTACCTTTCCTACCAACATATAGCAGCCCGTGCACGGAGGTTGTTGTCATCAAAAAAGAGGTAAGGGTGGTTTACCTTTTGTGAATCATTGTCTCCACGTACTCCCACTTCTATAGTCTGGAAACAGATTAAGAGATTCCGAGGATCACTTGTGGCTGAAAACTTATCAACAAATGATTTATGGATTGATTCATTTGCAGACAAACTAGCCCCACCTTCCGTCCCATTCATTGACTCGCTTCCCATTCTTCCTGCACCTATGATTTCACATGATAGAATGGACTCTCCATTTTCAATAAATGAGCTCCATAGGGCTCTGGATGGTCTAGTGGACTCCGCTCCAGGAGTAGATGGTGCTCCTTACTCTTTTCTATGTAAGGCTAATGAAAATGCAAAAGCAACCTTTCTCAGACTCTTAAATATTTTTTTTGATCAAGGCTTAGTCCCAGAACCATGGAAATTACAAATTATCATCCCCCTTCTTAAACCAGGAATGGATCCTTCAGACCCAAACTCTAAAAGACCTATTGCTCTGTCCTCTATTTTTGCTAAAGTTATGGAACATTTAATAAGGAACCGACTGGAATGGCTGTTGGAGAGCAACGGAATTTTGGCTAAGAGCCAATTTGGTTTCAGAAAAGGCATGGGCACCATGGATAATCTCAGTTTATTGGCGACGGACATACAGTTAGCTTTTGGTAGGAAGGAGTGCCTTATAGGAGTCTTTTAAGATATTTCATCTGCTTATGATAATGTCCTTCTTCCGGTTCTCAGAAAGAAACTTCTGCAGCTGAGTGTCCCTGAGAAGATGGTTAGGTTCATCTGCAATCACTTGATGGCTAGAACCGTCATAATCAGAACTTCGAATGGTTCCCTTACTCCCAGAGTTATCTGGAGAGGTCTTCCCCAGGGTTCGGTACTCAGTCCCTTATTATATAATCTGTACACATATGATCTTGAGCGATCAGTCAATAATTTCTGCCAGGTACTTCGATATGCGGATGATTTGGCACTATATTCTTCATCCCTCTCTGGTATAGAAGCTGCTGGTAAGCTCAAAACTGCTCTTAAATACTTAGGGGACTGGTTATCCGACCATGGATTATCTCTGTCTGTCGCTAAAAGCTGTGCTGATCTTTACGAGAAAAAGGATACTCCCAATAGTTAATATTATTTTTAACGACGAGGAAATCCCTTTAAATGACCAGGTAAAATTCTTAGGTATCATACTGGACTCTAGAATGACTGGGATTCCTCATTTCAGTTACATTGCCCAGAAATGTGAAAAGGGAATTAATGTACTAAGAGCTCTGTCTGTTGTATGGTGGGGTGCCCACCCTTATACACAAAAGCTTTTATACAATGCCATTATTCGCAGTCATATGGATTACGGATCATTTCTCTTGGACCACTGTAACAAGGCAGGCACCGTCAAATTAACCAAAATCCAGTCCAGATGTCTGCGGATTATCTTAGGCGTAATGAAATCCTCACCCATCAACGCTATGCAGGTGGAATGTCTGGATCCTCCACTTCATCTTCGTAGGCAGTACTTATGTGACAGATTTTATTTTAAATTATTTCAAAATTCTTCCCACCCGCTTCCTGTTAAATTGCAACAACTGCAAAATATTTACTCTCAATTAGCTCCCAATAATGCATGTTCCATGCCTGCTTCGAAGTGTTAATTCAATTCTCAATCTATCGCATCAAGTTATGCAGTTTCAGCACAATCCACATTTTCTATTTCTTATGAAGCTCTTGTTTTTCATCCCACTGTCTATTTGAATGTCGGAATTGATAAAGACTCATTACTGGCTGCAAAACAATTTAGTGAAGTAACAATAAAAAATTTAATGGATGGTTGACTATATTTACAGATGCTTCAAAAACAACAAATCAGGGCTGTGTAGGTGCAGCTGTTTGGATACCCAAATTTAAAATTATTCTTAGTTACAAATGTCCTCCAACAACATCTGTATTTACAGGAGAATCAATTGCTCTGTTAGAAGCTATCAATTATGTCCTTTCCCACAATTTAGATAAATCTGTTATCTTCACTGATTCCCAAAGCTGTATCCAGTCTATTCTTTCTAACCCTTTTAGATCTAAATCAAAATTTCCGATTCTTCTTAAAATTAGGGAGGCATTATACAATTGTTTTCTCCATAGGATAAACGTGAACATTGCATGGATTCCCAGCCATTGTGGTATTCCTGGTAATGAAACTGTCGACTCCTGTGCTAAAAATGCCATACAGACTGGATCTTCTGAACATTCCCCTATTGTTTCTGAGGATCTATGTTCGCTCGCTAAGCCACGTTTGGAAGGATCCTGGGACCGATCATGGCAATTGACTAAAAACCAAACAGGAAGATACTATGGTGACATTCAACCTAATATTCCAGTAAATCCCTGGTTTTTTAGGTACCGTAGGTTAAGTAAGTCCTCAACATCTGTTATCTGTCGTCTTCGCCTCGGTCATGCCTGTACTCCTGTACACTTACACAAAATTAGGGTGAGGGACAATTCTCTTTGTGAATGCGGTATAGACGAAGGCACTACTGACCACTTGTTTTTCGATTGTCCAAAACTACAATCTTCCCTTTACAACATCCTACCCCCCAATATTCCTCGTCCTATTAATATGAAATGTTTATTATCAATTGTAAATTCTCCTTTTGTATACTTTTTGTCCCGATTTATTATCATTAACAAAATTAAAATGTAATATTATTTTTGTGCTGTTCCCTTTATTATATTTTAACATATTACTAACACGGTATGGTATAATAGTGTTGTCTCTGGTTTTTTTTAGGTAAATTCACCACCGGCCATCAGCGTCATAATTTTTTTTCTTCTCACCTACCGATCAATCTCCTTCGTTTATCCTCTGTAACCCTGACATTGGCGGAATTGTGTAAATTATACACATCTGGTGCCATTCAAATAAGAAGTGAAGTGAAGTGCCTTGTTTTATTCAGAAACTTCTAAATACAACACAGTGGCGACGAGTAAACTACGAACCCAGTGTGATAAACAGTTGGTGGATATAGATTAATATAGAACAATGTCGATCGGCAAGATTTCGGAGTTTAACGTGGGGACTGATAACTGGCGGTTGTACGTTGAACGGTTGGAGCAATATTTCATCGTAAATAAGATTGCGGCCGAGCTACAAGTGCCTACTTAAGTAACGGTGATGGGGTCAACAGGCTACGAGTTGCTGGTGAACTTGTGCACGCCAGTTAAACCCACCACCAACTCGTTTAAAGAGTTGGCGGACATCTTGGAAAAACATCTTCAACCACGACCGAGCATATTCGCCGAGCGGTTTAAGTTTCTTCATCGTAAGCAAAACGCCGGCGAGAAAATATCCGATTACGTTGCCGAGTTAAAGAAAATGTCTAAAACGTGCGAGTTTGGACAGTGGCTAAATCATTGAGTTAGTGCGTAGTACATTATTACCTCAATGGGCTAAATGAGAGTTTACGCGACCAGCTTGTTTGTGGATTGGGGAGCGAAACGATACGCCAACGCCTATTTGCGGAAGAAACACTAGATTTTCAAAAAGCTAGCAGTCTAGCTTTAAGTATGGAAGCAGCGGAAATAGATGCAGCCCTAGTGTATACAAAAACGGGTAGCCGGCACGTTTCAGCGGACTGTCAAGCGATGGTCAAGGTCAAGGCGCAGCGGCAAGCAGGCGGAGTGACGTCTTCCGCTCGAGGAACGTGGCGCAGCTCCATGACGGCCGCCGGGGGTGGTGGCGGTGCTACTTGTTATAGTAGATATAAGTATTGTGGGATCGAATAAAAATCAGTTACTATAAATATACGAATATTATTGACGTAAACTGTAAAACATATTTTAGTCAAGTACAGATGACAGTCAACAACCTTTTTGCTTGCTATGGTGACGGAGTATCTATTCCTAACATCCACCTCTCTTTATAATGCCTGCCATCTTCTTGAGACTTTTAATTCTAGGCCCATAAAGTGCTTTGGTGAGCATATCAGCAATCTGCCTGGTTGCTGGCACATGGCAGATGGTAATGCTTCCATCTTGAACACATTCTCGTATAAAGAATGATCGTATCCTTATGTGTTTGGTCTTTTGGTAGAATTCTGGTGGATTCTTAGCCATCTTAATTGCTGATTCGTTATCAACACATAGGGATGCTGGACATTCACCAATGATTTCTTTCATAATCTTTTGAAGCCAAATAATTTCTCTAGCAGTTTCGCTTACTGCCACTATTTCTGCCTCGGTGGATGAAATAGCTACTGTGCTCTGGCGTTTACTATTCCAGGATATTAGACCTCCAGCATACATGCAAAGAATGCCTGAGGTAGACCTTCCAGTTTCAAGATCACCTCCGTGGTCAGCGTCACTGTAATATTCTAAATTATGACTATTTCCTGGCTTGTAAACGATGCCTTTATTTATCTATAGTCCCTTTCAAGTAACGCATTATCCTCTTGATATTGATGATGTTCTCCCTTGTAGGTTTATCTAAATTTCGAGATACAACACTGACAGCAAAGGCTATGTCAGGCCTCGTGCTTGTCATCAAATAAGCTAATGATCCAACAGCTTCACGGTACGGGAAACTCATTTAAAGTTCATTAACTTCTTGAGCATTATTTGCTTTTAAAATCGGTGTTGGCACTTGCTTGCATTTCTCCATGCCAAACCTTTGCAATATGCGAGCGATGTACGATTTCTGATGCAGTAAAATAGAACCATCAGAGTACATTTCTATCTCCATTCCAAGAAAATAGCTTGCTGGTTTCTCTGTTATTTTGAAATGTGCCCTCATTTCTTCTAGGAAGCAGTTAGCTAGTTTCTCGCTTGAGTAAGTAATAAGACCATCATCGACGTACAGGGCGAGAACAATTTTCTCCTTCCCATTTTTCCTCACAAACAAACAAGGATCGGACTGGCTTTGTTTGAAACCTGTCTTTACGATATAATCTGTGATACATCTATTCCAACAGAGTGGGGCTTGCTTTAAACCATACAGGCTTTTCTTTAATTTAAACACATACCTCTCTTCAGTATAACCGTCAGGCAGTTTCATGTATATTTCTTCGTCTAAAGTGCCATAAAGGAAGGCTGTGGACACGTCAAACAGTGCTAATCTCAGATTTTCTTTAGCAGCAACACTCAGAACAGCTCTTATTGTGCTACTCCTCGCAACAGGACTAAACGTTTCATGAAAGTCTACATCTTTCTTCTGAGAATGTCCTTTTATAACTAGTCGAGCCTTATATTTGCCAACGGAGCCATCAGGATGAGTCTTTATTTTGAATATCCATTTACATGGAATGGCTTTCCGACCTTTTGGTAGTTCGACTAGTTCCCACGTCTGGTTTTCTTTTAGCGAGTTCATTTCGCTTTCGATAGCCTTTTTCCATTCTTCTTTAGCCTTACATGACATTGCCTGTTTGAAGGTTTTCGGTTCAAACAAATTTTCAGCTTCTAATGACATAATATAGTCATTGAACCGTACATGAGGTCTAAGGTTTGCTCTATCTCTGAGAATCATTCGACTTCCTTGTCTTTCATCGTCGTCATCAGATAGATCAGGATAATCGGCTTCGTTACCTTCACCATTTTCTTCTTCAGAGTGAACGGATTCAAACATTGATTCATCTAGATCATCATCTATCTCTTTATTGGCTTCGTGACGTGCCCTTGATGAAGTAGGTTCTTCAATAACTTCAAATCTGAACTCTGTAATATTCCGCTCTCCAATCTCTCTAATATCGTTGGTTTCGAATTAATTTTGTAGACTTGGAAAATTATGGAATAAGTTTTTCTGGAGATTTTTCGGCTCTTCTGATTTAGGCTCAACATCTTTAGATTTTCCCAGTAATGGTACCTCTTCAAATAGCACGTCTCTGGATCTAATCAATTTGAGTGATTCCTTATTCCAGATTCTATAACCTTCGTCTCCTTCATAACCAATAAGAATCCCTTTTATAGCTTTCCCTTGCAGCTTCTTGCGGTTAGCTTTAGGAACATGGAGACACACCTGATATTTCACAGGAAGTGTCTCAAGTAGACCAGCCTGAGACTGCTACCTTTGCATCTAGTAATAGTAATCATGGGTCTCATTCGGTTATGTTTGCAGATGGTGTTGGAAGAGGTTTAGGTAAATTATTAAATAGCAATCAGAGTTATTCGACTATTAATTATTGTATGCCTGGGTCATCTTACAAGCATATCATGGAATCTGTAACAAACAATGTATATAAATCAGACACCAATGTAACTGTCTTTATAGGTAACAGTTTAGATGTAAAAAAAGACGACATCGCTGAGTGTGTAACAAAGTTACTAAAATTAAATTGTAATAAAATAATATTGTGTGCTTTTCCATATTTGGAAAAATTGTCTAGTAGACAAAATAATTATATTCACATGCTGAATAAACATGTTCATTTCCTTGTCAGCCATTACAGTGACAAATTAGTTTTTTTTGACATCAACATTTTTGTTGATAAATTAAAGTCGACAGGCAATACAGTGTATCTGCCTATTAGGGTAAGACGTCAAATAGCGAGGCTATTATCTTTTAGTTTAAACTCAGACATAAATAGTATGTCGAAGTCATGTACTGTAGTTGATATTAGTAGTAATACTAATTTACAGGTATCCAATAACATTAATAACGTTAGCAATTCTGCTATTAATATTTATAGTTTAAACTAGTTTGTAGGACAAGGGAGGGTACCAATAACCAAATAGTTAGGAGTACATCCACCAACAAGAAGGTACCTTCTTGCTCTCACATAGTTAATTTAAAAAAAGGGGCTAAGCAGAATTCTTTAAAATTATTCCATCAAAACATTCAAGGTTTTTCTGCAAAGCAATTGGAAATAGAACTGTTTTTAGAAAAGACAATGTTTGAAATTATTTGTTTTACTGAGCATTGGCTGAAAGAACATTCAATGCTTATTAATTATAAAAATTATACTGTGGGCAGCTGTTTTAACAGAAATGTTATGTTACGTGGAGGTTCACTTATTTTAATCAAAAATGGTATTAAATCAAAATCTCGTAAAGATATTGTAGATCTATCAGTTGAACATAGTGTTGAACTGTCCTGTGTTGAGCTGGATAAGCATATTATAGTGTGCGTTTACAGACCCCCCAATTATAAAAACTACTGTATATTTGAGTCAGTGATGGAAGATGTTTTGGCAAAACTTACAACTGGTAATAAACTAGTCATAATCTGTGGTGACTTTAATATAAATATTTTAGAAAATAATTCAGATAGCAGTAGACTGTTAAATCTCTTCAAATCATTTAATTTGTCGCATGTGTTTGAGGAACCAACCCGAACAACTGTGACTACTGCTACATGTATTGATAATATTTTTTGTTGCTGCGACTACTTAAACAAAGCCATTATGAATTGTCTGCCTTCAGATCTTAGTGGGCTACTGGTAACATTTGAGTCTAGCATACCAATACAGCAAGTGCAGATTCAATCCAGACCAATAACATCCGGCAAATTAAATAAATTTAACAGCACTTTAATTGGTAAGTTGAGTTGTCAGGACCTCACAGTGAACGATGGTAATATTTTATACAAAAAAGTTTTCTCAGTTGTTCAAACAGAATTCAATAACACTTTTAAGAAGAAAACTAAAACTATATGCCCTAAGTTTTTATTCAGTGACTGGGCGACTAAAGGAATCAGGAAAAGTAGGGAAAGACTTTACGAGCTGTATGGCCTTAAGCCTTATATAAACACTGAAACTTTTAATAAGTATGTTGCTACTTACTCAAATTTTTTTAAAAATTAATGTAAACTAGCTAAGGCTTTATACATTAGCAATAAGGTTAAATGCGCAGAAAATAAAATTGGGACGGTTTGGAAAATTATTAACAATGAAACAAACAGGAACAAAAGAAATAATACTGATTACACGCTTGAGACTACACATGGACTTATTAGAGATAACAAAGAAGTTGCTCAAGAATTTGTAAATTTCTTTACCAACATCCCAATTAAAACTACTGAAACCTTAAATTCTTCGCCGTCGCTCGCTTATGGTTTATTACGCGCTAACGTTTCAGCATGCCCGACTGAATTTAACTTTTCACATATAAACCCAATAACAGTGATAAAAGCTTTTAAGAAAATAAAGATAAAACTGACAGAAGATTTATGGGGAATGTCCATCAAAGTTTGTACCTCCATTAAGAATTTAACTTTTCACATATAAACCCAATAACAGTGATAAAAGCTTTTAAGCAAATAAAGATAAAACTGACAGAAGATTTATGGGGAATGTCCATCAAAGTTTGTACCTCCATTATTCAGACTATAGCGCCGTACTTAGCTTTAATTTTTAATTTGTGTATAGATCAAGGAGTCTTTCCGGATCTAATGAAACATAGTAAGGTTATACCACTTTTTAAATCCGGGGACAGTAAAGACACAAATAATTATAGACCAGTATCCGTGTTGTCGGTTTTCAGCAAGGTATTTGCAAAGATAATGCTAAATCAAATGCTCATTTATTTTAATACGAAAAACATTCTACACGAGAAACAATATGGTTTCACCAAAGGACGTTGTACAACCGACGCTGGTGTCACCTTAATAAAACACATCTTTGATGCGTGGGAGGAGGGACAAGATGCCATAGGTATCTTCTGGGACCTGTCGAAGGCGTTTGATTGCGTTGATCATGAAACATTGCTTTTGAAACTTGAGCATTACGGGCTAGGCCAATCAGCATTAAATTTAGTAAAATCCTATTTGAATGATAGACAGCAATTAGTTCAAATAAACGGTGTCAATTCGTCGGGGTTGGTACCCCAGGGCTCAATTTTAGGTCCTTTCTTATTTTTAGTATACATTAACGATTTACCCCATCTATTGAAAAACAAACTGAACATGGTGTTATTTGCTGATGACACTTCTTTGATTTTTAACATAAATAGACGTACGAGTAACGTTGCCGACGTAAATAATGCATTGCAGCAAGTTCTAAATTGGTTCACTGCTAATAATTTAGTTTTGAATGCTAAAAAAACTGAGTGTGTAAAATTTGCCTTGCCGAATGTCAAAAGTTATGATTGTGACATTATATTAAACAACGAGAAGCTAGAATTCGTCGACAAAACGGTTTTCCTGGGTATCACGCTAGACTCAAGGTTACAATGGGGTCCTCATTTTATATCACTTGCGGGGCGGTTGAGTTCGGCGGCTTATGCTGTTAGAAAAATTCGTCAATTTACTGATGTAGATACCGCGAGGCTGGTCTATTTTAGTTACTTTCACAGTATAATGTCTTACGTCATATTACTATGGGGAAGGGCTGCAGACATTCAGTCAATTTTTGTTCTGCAAAAACGAGCCATCAGAGCGATATACAATCTTCGCCGGCGCGATTCTCTAAGGGAACTGTTTAAGGACATTAACATCATGACGGTACCTTGTCAGTATATTTGCGAAAACATCATGTACGTTAGAAAGAATTTACATCTTTTTAGTAAAAACAGCGATAGACATAGTTATGTTACTAGAAATAGGGACCAATTAATTCAACCAGGTTTCAGGCTGGCTAAAGTAGCGTCATCTTTTAGGGGGTACTGTATAAAATGTTACAATAAAATACCGCCACACATTCTAGAATTGAATGAGACGAAATTTAAAACTTGTATAAAACGCACACTATGCAGGCAGGCATATTATAGGTTGGGGGATTACATCGCTGATAAAAATGCTTGGCCCAACGCTATTCCAGCTCCACAGCCACTAGGGCACAAAAACAAGTGATAAGCAGAAAAGTTCTGAAGTATTGTTGGACCTGCTGAAGACTGTACGAATAATTATAATGTATATTTGTGTTGTATAAACTCAATTTATTTTTTGGATTATATAACTGCACAGCACATATGTGAGTACTATGTACCAACTGTAAATCTACCATTTACTGTACCTATGTGTCGTTCGTTGACTTCAGTGTGCCCTGGCAGTTGAGTGTGTCATGCTCTCTCTAATGTCTCTCTGATGGTGGCACATGTGTTGGATCATTCGGTTCCCTTCATGATGGTTGAACTGAGTGGTGCCGATCCATGTGTCATGTTCGTGAACGGGCGCCGTCAGTTGGGATTGGTCATATCTTAGCTGCCTCCGCCTGTTTTTAATTACCTATTTATTGTATTTTTAATTGTTTTACTCTAGACGATTTTAAGTGCGTTTTTTTTTTTACGTCGTTCTCACATATATGTATTTTTCCTACAAGATTAGTGTAACCAAATACTTGTAAAACACATTTTTTTTTTTTTTAAAGAGTAAGTTTGGAGTTTCTTGTCCGTTCTTCTCCATAACAAGCTACATTTCCGAATGGACGGTAGAATCAATTATTATTACATTTAATTTTTATTTTTGACGTTCGAAAGTGCCGCTTAATGGCCTAATTGAATAAAGAAATTTTGATTTTTGATTTTGAATGGGCATAGCACGTGCAACCTAGGATTCTTAGATGTTTAATCGCTGGCTTCTTTCCGTACCACAGTTCATAAGGTGACTTGCATGGCACGCTAGATGGCCCTGTTCGATTCAACACGTAGACTGTTGCGATTACTATCTCTGCCCATAAGCCATCAGGAATCTTCTCGTGTGCATGCATGATGGCGCGCGCGGCTTCTACCACCGTCCTATTTTCTCTTTCTACGCAACCTGCTTGCTTCGGGGTGTGGGGCATCGTAAACTTTTGCTTGATGCCGTTGTCAGTTAAGATATTTTTGAATTTTTCGCTGATAAATTCTCCACCATTATCGCTTAATATTTCTTTGATAACCTGTTCCGCAACTTTAGCTTCTTTTAAGAAAATATCAAGCTTTGAAGCTGCTTCAGACTTTTCTCGAAGAAAATAGATGCAACGATGGCGTGTAAAGTCGTCCTTAAACAGGACATAATATCGTAACTTTGAAATTGAATATGGAAACGGTCCACAAATATCGGTATGGATTAGTTCTCCGGCTTTAGAGGCTCTAACCCTTGTACCAAAAGGTTGCCTGTGAGCCTTTCCATAAACGCATCCTTCGCAGATGTCCGATGTGCTCATGATCGTGCACAGAAAGAACAGAGAATAAGTTTCTTTAGATTTTTGGAACATAGCAAACGTCCTTCAATAGTACATGTTCTACGTTTCCATTAACCTTGGCTTCAGCTCGAATGTTGCCCATTCCAATGGCTTCAATGATTTGCCCATTCGCTGTAGTAACCGTATGTGAACTCTTAAAGTGTTCGAAGCTTTCGAAGAAGTCGCCTGAATTCGTGACATGGCTTGTCGCTCCGTTGTCAACGTACCAGTAATTTTTATCTATTGGCTTTCCATCATCGCAAGCTAACACTGTCAGGTTAACATTTGAGGTTTTACTGTCATTTGACGGCTTTCGTGGACGTCCATCATTTATCCATTTTTGGCATTTTCGTACAAAGTGTCCAACTTCTGCACAATAATTGCATTTAAATTTCTTCTTTTATTTTTCTTCTTCTGTGTCTTCACGATTAATACTTCTTCAGTTTTCTCTGTCTCATCTTTAGTACATAACGCTTTTTCATATGCACTAAGCTGCGAAGTTAAGTTCTCTACTGTCCGATCCTTTTTTGTTATAAGGAGCCAACTTGACTTGAAAGCAAAATAATCTTTTGGTAAAGTTCCAAGTATTTTACAGATTAGTAATATCTCGGGCAAAGTAGCATCAATTTGGCTGTTCAATTCATGCCAAATGTTTTTTAACGCAGATATATGCTTTCTTATGTCATGTTCAGGATCTTTTTTATAATCAAAGAATTTTAAACAGAAATCATAGCTTTTGTCTTCGCTACTTGCATTGTAGAGGCGTTCTAGCTCGTCCCATACTTCTTTAGCGGTTTTGTACCGCATGACTTGTCCCAGTATCTCATCAGTCATATTTGACGTCATCAGAGTCAAAAGTATACAGTCAATTTTCTGGAAATCTTTTAAATCCGATTCGTATTTTATTTTTGCAGATTAATAATAATAATAATAATAATAAGCCCCCTAAACAACCACACGTCCTGATTGACCATCTAATCACGTGGGGGGCGGACACACGATTGAGAAATTACTGGCGTGGCTAACGTGGCTCTGGAAACCCATTCAACATGGAGACACGTTCAAAAAGAAAACGTATAGGACCGCTGCCCGGGGGCGATCGCCGGGGCGCACCTGGAGCTGACGCTGGGTGTCACAGCATGCGAACCGTCAGCGGTCAGGAGTTGAACAGGCGGGCTCCCACCGACAAAGATACTACAGCCGAAATCAATGACGATGGTGACAGACTGACTAACAGGACAGACACCCCTGTACAACCGTATAGTCCAAGCACAGTTTCGTACACACCTTCAAGAACATCATCACCATCTATATCATCGTCACCATCTTTACCATCTTCACCCCCCATTAGTATTTTAAATACAGTTCCACCCACGCCAGCCTTGAATGTTGCGCGGGAAGTATCTAACTTCTTACCCGCGTCCACCAAGACTGGTAAAGCAAGAGTTCGCATGAGATGGAGTAAAGAAGTAAACCTTTTTATCATGCGAACCTACCTATACATTACTAAATTAGAGACCGATATGACCACGTACAGACAACAACTGCACTCACTCTTTACACGAAAATATCCAGAAATCACGGTTACAGAGCAGAGAATATCAGATCAAAGAAGAGCTATAGTTAGGAATAAACTTCTATCTCAAGCAGTTATAGAACAACTAACAGAAGAAGTACGAACACAAATACTACAAGAATCAGTAAATTGTTCAGACAATAACACCATCAGTCAAAACATGAGCGAAAGTACTCTTGACGAACTGCCACAAGTGCTCGTTCAATTACAACCTATTAATCCTATTGATTTTCAATCTCAACCACACAACCAATCGCAACCTTACACGCAAACGTCACATATATCCACACAAACTGAATATTTAACTCATACGCTAGAAAATGATGTTGAAACTTTAGTCGCCGCAGATGAAAACCTAATAACAGATAGTTTTATTCAAGAAATATACGATAAATTTAGAACAACTCTAGCTCAATATTCTGGTATGGACCCATTAGTTCGTCCAAAATTGCCAAAACTTCGATACAGTCCTAATCTTTTTCGTTTAGTAAATTTATTTAATGAAAACATACTAAGTCAATTTATTTCTGATGACACCAAACTTTTAGATATTCACACTGTTATATATTGCACGGCGGTGGTCATATCTGAAGAGCTTAAATTTAAAATCACGCAACACACAAGAAACACTAGTCCAAAACAGAATGTCAAACCAGCATGGCAACAGAGGTTAGAAAAAGATATAGAAAAACTTAGAGCAGATTGCGGTAGACTTACACAATACATCAATAATAACAGATCAAACAAAGTAGTAAAGAGAGTTGAGGTCATACTTAGAAGCAGTTATACACACACTAGGCATGAAGACATTAACAGAAAACCTGAAGAATTTTTAGACACATTAAAACAAAAACTAGCCCTTAAAGTTCATAGACTCAGAAGATACAAGAAAGCACAACAGCGTAAAGCCGATAACGCTATATTTGCCACAAATGAAAAGATATTTTACAGAAACCTACACAAACCAGAAACCGATGCAAGTGAAGAGAATAAAACAGACACAGTTGAATTACCTACAAAAGAACAACTAGAAACATACTGGTCTAGTATTTGGGAAGAACCTATACAACACAACGACAAGGCTACATGGATAATGGAAGAAGAAACAAAATGGAGAGCAATAGAAGAAATGGAATTCGTAGAGATCACAGAGTCTGATATTACACACATAACAGGCAGATTACATAACTGGAAATCTCCTGGTATAGATAAAATACACAATTTTTGGTACAAAAAATTAACTTTATTATACAAACCCTTAGCAAAAAATTTAACAGAAATCATTTTAGGACAACAAAGTATACCGGCATTTATTGCAACAGGCATAACTTACATGCTACCTAAAACTAAAAATTCACCGCAACCTTCTCAATATAGGCCAATCACGTGCCTACCCACGATATATAAAATATTAACATCATCGATTACAACAAAGATCAACTCACACATTGAACGACACAACATATTGGCAGAAGAGCAGAAGGGATGCAGGCGGGGCCACATGGGATGCAAAGAGCAATTAATTATTGATTCTACAATTCATAAACACGCCACCACTAAAAATAGAAATCTTCATTGTACTTACATCGACTATAAAAAAGCTTTTGACAGTGTTCCACATTCTTGGTTGATGAAAATACTAGATGTACGCGCCTGCTCATATTTTGAGAGCAATTCATAATTGTGTGTTTTGCGTCGCAGGCATTTTATTTTTTTTATATAAAATAATTTGGCGGTAGATGGTTGGCCAGAGAAAAATTGGCACTCATCATTTCGGCTCCAAAAAAGAAAGTTGTAATTAATCAAAATTATACGTATTCAAGTTATCCATGAGTTTTTCTTAAAGAAATTCCAATCTTGTGCGTAAACAAGAAATTTGGCGACCGTGACAGGACAATTATTTCAAAAATTCAGTACCAGTAACGTAGTAAACGAGTTGCATCATACTCGGCGTTATAAGAAGACCGAAAATTGGAAGTTACTACAGTAACAGCAGCCAGGCTGGTTTTCCGTGCCAACGAATCAGCTAAAGATCGTGCCGGAGTTCCATCGAGTCATCATATCACGAAGTTAAGTGCCTTCCTTTGTTCCGTTATATCCACCAAAGTACAACCAATTTCCAAATTCCACACATAATCCGTTCCTAAAACACCTCTAGTCCAATTGTTTGACCTTTACTTGTGCTTAATTCTTAAATTTATAGGTTTTATCGTGCTAAATAAGTGTATGGGTAAAGGTACCCACATAGACCGTTCCACTATAAAATTGTTGAATTTATTTTTCCAAATTCATGTCTTGTTCATTAAATTTATTGTCAAATAGCGTATTGCTAAGTAAATAAATCATAATCCTAATTGTCATACTCCTACCTCGATATATTCGGTATTTTCCCTATATTTAAGCCGATTTGCCGAAATTTTCAGGCGTTATCCTGAGGCCCAATTCGCTTGATTGAGACTGCAGCCATCATTGCCCGCTAGCTGAGTGAGGCACTGCAGCCAGCCGAGACCAGTTTCCCAGGGATTCGCCACCGAAAGGAGGAGCGTGAGAATATCATTGTTTTATTCCTTTCTCGGATCGTTTGAACATTGTCGATATATTCAATTCCGTTAGTTAGTGAAGTAGGTATAATACTAAAGTTATACGCTTGATTTATTTGATTTACATTCCAGAATGACGCATGAGGGTGGCGATAAATCCTCTGCCAAGGGGTCTTTAAAGGAATTACTAGTAAAACGTAGTTCAATTAAAGGACAAATTACAAAATTTAAAAACTATTTAGATAAAATTAGTAAACTACCTGATTTATCGAATATAGAACTTGCGGAATTGAGTCTTAGATTAAATAAGCTTCAAGGATTGTCGACAAGGTTTGATGATTTGCAAACAGAGATTGAAGTTCTAAATGCTCCAAATATTCTAGTAGAACTTGATGAGCGAGAACGCATTGAACAAGATATAGTTCAAAATATAGCTATAGCCAAAACAGAACTACAACAATATAGTAGTGATGATGATGGTAAGCGCCGTCAATCTATTCTTGTAAATGCGGACTCGGAGCATCAAAACGTGGGTTTTAGATTACCTCAAATACAAATTTCTAAGTTTGATGGATCACACTTCCGCTGGCTCGAATTTCGGGACACATTTCTTAGTTTGATTCATAAAAATGAGCGCATTCAAGATATACATAAGTTTCATTATTTGGTTTCTTATCTGGATGGTGACGCTGCGCGTGTTATATCAAATCTCGAAGTATCTTCGGCTAATTACCAGGAGGCTTGGAAACAGGTTTGCGAGCGTTACGATAACAAAAGAATTCTCATAAATCATCACTTAGATTCTTTAATCAACATTCAACTAATCACGCGTGAATCAGACAGTTCTCTTCGATGTTTTGTTGATAACGTCACTAAAAATCTAAGAGCTTTAAAGAGTTTAGGTCTACCTACAGATCACTGGGACATGTTGCTGATATTTATTTTCTTGCTTAAATTGGATAGTCGTACCATATTGAAATGGGAAGAATATCGCAACACGATAGATTGCGTAAATGACGTGCCCACTTTGGAGCAATTTCATAGATTCTTAATTGATCGCGCTAATGTACTAGAATCATTTAATCAGAATAAATCTATAAACAATAACAATAATTCTAAATCACAACAAAACCCACGTGTCTCGTCGAATCAATCTCAACCAAATATTAATAAATATTCTTCTTCTAAATCAAACCGTAACCAAAATACCAATGTCTTTACATCTACTTCACAAGCTCGTAATAATTCTTCAACAGTTTATCTGTGTGTAGTATGCAATGGAAATCATAGGATTTATGATTGTCCAACTTTTAAATCAAAATCCTTTCAAGAGAAAATGTCATGCATATCCCAATATAAATTGTGTACAAATTGTCTGCGCCAAGGTCATCCTGCGTCTGGGTGCAGCATGGGTTCGTGTCGGCATTGCAACCAAAGGCATAATACTCTTCTCCACGATCCTAGCGTATCAGCTAACTGTAACACAAAAAATGCTAATAACGATGGTAAAGGGGAGACTGTAGTGGTTTTCTCTCAACAAGGTAATAATGGTCATGTATTTTTGTCTACGGCTATTATAGAAGTTCACAATCCTCTAAATAACAAAACCGAAAGGGTTCGCGCGCTGTTAGATAGTGGCAGTCAATCCACTTTCATTACAAAATCTCTGCAACAAAAATTAGGTTTAATGTGCAATCCGTTAAATGCATTAAATGTTATAGGAATAGGAAATAATCAATGTGACACAATATCAGAAAGTTGTGTTACTCACCTAAAATCAATCCATGGCACTTACCAAGTTAAGTTGTCTTGCTATGTTCTAAACCAACTTACCGGAGATATTCCAAAGATTTCCGTCGATATACATCATCTGAAAATACCAAAGGGTATTATATTAGCTGATCCTAAATTCAATGAACCTGCCTCCATTGAGATACTCATTGGTGCAGATATCTTCTGGGATATACTGGCTTGCGGACAACGCTCGCTAGGCCCGAATAATCCTAAATTACAAAATTCTAAATTAGGTTGGCTTATAGCCGGCCCTATTAATGCACAAAAATACACTCAAAATATTCAATGCAATCATGCAATTGTTCCAAACAACAATTTGGATGAAATGCTCACTAAATTCTGGGAACTCGAGAGTCTTCCTCAAAGAAGGATTCTCAGTCCCAACGAAATAACATGTGAAAAACACTTTCACCAAACCACAACTCGTTTGAGTAATGGCAGATTCAGAGTGAAGTTACCACTAAAGGCCTCACCCGACTGCCTCGGTGATTCTTATAATCAAGCTAAAAAACGTTTCAAAAATCTTGAAAAAAGATTTAGCAAAAACCCGACACTAAAGTCGCATTACGTAGAATTTATACGTGAATATTCAAATCTAGGACATCTCTCAGAGTCACCTGTTGCAATATCCAATCCTTCATATTTTTTATGCCATCATGCTGTATTTAAAGAGGACAGTGAGTCCACTAAGATTCGAGTAGTATTTGACGGCTCAACTCCTACAACCTCGGGCTACTCTCTAAATGACATCTTAATGGTTGGGCCCAATCTGCAAAATTCTCTATTCTCCATTCTAATAAGAGCACGTCAATATAAGTACATTTTGACTGGAGACATAGCTAAAATGTATAGACAAATTGCTATGGATCCAATTGATTGCGATCTTCAATTAATATTATGGAGAGAAGATGAGTCGCATCCCATCCAAACGTTGCGATTAGATACTGTCACTTACGGTACTGCAAGTGCCAGCTATCTTAGCACTAAATGTCTGTGGCAGGTAGGAGAAGAGTGTGATGACGAATTAATTAAATCCATAATACAAAATGACTTCTTCGTTGATGATGTCATTACAGGGTCAGACAATGAAGATCAATTAATATACATACAAAAGGCACTCTCTACTGCTCTAAATGCAGCTTGTTTTCCCTTACGAAAATACAAAACTAATTTACCTAAACTATTCAATAACATAGAAATTAATACAAAAGAAAAACTTACCTTGAGTGAATCCTCCAGTACTCTTGGTCTAGGGTGGCATCCAAGTGATGACACGTTCAGTTTTCCTGTAAAAAATAATTATATAAACAATCCAATAATTACAAAAAGATTTATAATGTCGCAATCACTTCGTACTTTTGATCCACTTGGATTAATAAGCCCCTGCATAATTCAATCTAAAATATTGATTCAAAGGTTGTGGATCAAGGGAATTGATTGGGATCAACCTGTACCTGAAGATATACAGAAAAACTGGAATGAAATTTCAAAAAACTTACCATTACTTGCAGATCTTCATATTCCACGTCGAGTAATCGGTGACTCACCAAAGTCCATAGAACTGCATTCATTCAGCGACGCCTCACAAGTTGCCTATGGAGCTTGTATCTACATGCGAACGCTGAACGAAAACGATGAGGTGACTGTGAGGTTATTATGTTCGAAATCCAAGGTGGCTCCTATAAAGCCCACCACCATACCTCGCCTCGAACTTTGCGCAGCGTTGTTATCAGCTAATTTGTGTCAGTCAGTTACTGAGTCTTTAAGACTTAGAACTACAAAAATTACGCATTGGTGCGATTCTAATATCGTACTATGCTGGATAAACAATGACCCAAGTAAACTAAAAACTTTTGTGGCGAATAGAATAGCTGAGATTTTAGATCTTACTAATCGCAAGGATTGGCGTCATGTTCCCACTGACGTTAATCCCGCTGACCTAATTTCTCGAGGTGTAAATGCTCATCAGCTTCGCGACAATTTGATGTGGTGGCAAGGCCCGTCATTCTTGCACAACGATGAAACAAAATGGCCTAAACTGCATCAAAATGAAAGCATTGATTTACCTGAAATAAAGGTTCATTATATTAATTTACCTGAATCTACATTCGATTTCAAGGTATTTTCAAAATTTTCTAAATTACAAAGAATCTTTGCGTATGTTCTACGCTTTTTACACAATTCAAAACGATCAAATAGGCTTAATCGATTATCTGGCTCTTTAACAGTCCATGAATTAAGTAATTCCTTTGTTTTTATTTGTCGAGTTTCACAGAAACAATCGTTTCCTCTTGAATATAAAAGAATTCAATCAAAATTATCAATATTGCCTAAATCTAAATTATTATGCTTGTCTCCATTTTTTGAACCCACAACTAATCTAATAAGAGTTGGGGGAAGACTACATAATTCTAATTATTCATTTAATAAAAAACATCCAATACTCTTGGATTCTTCTCATTATGTAACAAAACTTTATTTTGTACACGAACATTTACGAAACGTACATGCTGGTCCACAGCTATTGCTAGCAACGGTCAGAGAATCTGTATGGCCCATAAACGGAAGAAGATTAGCTAGAAGCGTTGTAAGGCAATGTGTTACTTGTGTGCGTGTTCGTGGGCAAACCATAGCCCCAAAAATGGGCAACTTACCAACAAATCGTGTTTCCGTTGACTTTCCTTTCAAATCTGTTGGAATTGACTACGCCGGTCCATTTTTAATATTAAATCGCAAAGGACGTGGTGCTAGGCTAGTAAAATGCTACTTATGTCTATTTATTTGTTTACGTTTCAAATGCGTTCATTTAGAACCCGTCACTGACATGACAAAAGAAGCTTTTATTATGACATTTCGACGATTCGTTGCCCGCCGTGGCAGACCAGCGGAGGTTTACTCTGACAACGGACGAAATTTCGTTGCCGCTGCTAAGGAAATTAGCAATTTTCTAAAATTAAACAGTGAATCTCTTTCTCAGTTTGCAGCAGAGGAAGGAATAAAATTTTCATTTATACCTGCTTATAGCCCTCATTTCGGTGGAATTTGGGAAGCTGGAATAAAGGCTGCTAAATATCATGTCAAAAGAGTTTTGGGAAATTCCCATCTTTCGTTCGAAGAAATATGTACTTTATTCGCACAAGTAGAGGCAGTTTTAAATAGTCGCCCCTTGTGTCCAATGTCTTCATCCCCTGACGATTTCCTGTCCTTATCCCCAGGGCACTTCCTGATTGGCAGACCACTGAATGCGCTGCCAACTCCAGTAATTCAAGAAGACTGCAACACAACCCATCATAACCGGTACGTTCGCCTTGAGCAAATAAGGCAAAACTTCTGGAGGCGCTGGCAAAAGGAATATATTTCCGAACTTCAGCAACGCACCAAATGGAAAATTGATGATAAGAAGCTAAACATCGGAGACCTTGTCATTGTACAAGAGGACAATACACCACCACTAAATTGGCGTCTCGGACGTGTTACCAGACTTTTTCCTGGACCAGACGGCATATCCCGAGTCGCAGACATCAACACCACCAAGGGCAGCGTGCGTCGATCTCTAGTTCGTCTGTGTCCTCTACCTACGTGTGAAGATTTTCAAGGTTGAAGATCTACGTTCTTCAACGGGGGGAGCTTATGTACGCGCCTGCTCATATTTTGAGAGCAATTCATAATTGTGTGTTTTGCGTCGCAGGCATTTTATTTTTTTTATATAAAATAATTTGGCGGTAGATGGTTGGCCAGAGAAAAATTGGCACTCATCATTTCGGCTCCAAAAAAGAAAGTTGTAATTAATCAAAATTATACGTATTCAAGTTATCCATGAGTTTTTCTTAAAGAAATTCCAATCTTGTGCGTAAACACTAGAAATTTACAAAATTAATCCGAAAATAATACACTTCCTACGCAAAATAATGCCACAGTGGAAAACCACACTTCAACTATATAGCAATAACAATAGTGTTACAACGCGACAAATATCTATCAAGAAGGGTATATACCAAGGTGATTCACTGAGTCCCCTGTGGTTCTGCCTCGCACTAAATCCTCTATCTCATCTGCTGCAAAGCTGTCGGGCCGGATATTGTTTCAAACACACTGCAGACCAAACAATAATTTCACATCTCATTTATATGGACGATATTAAATTATATGCACAAACCGAAAAAGATATGAAGAAACTAGTAGAAGCCACAGCAGATTTTAGCCAAGATATTAACATGCAATTTGGTCTGGATAAATGTAAAACACTTCACATCATACGAGGCAAGATACGACCCGGCAGCTATGTAGTAAATAACACAGACACCATAACAGCAATGGAAGCGACTGATTTATACAAATATTTAGGGTATACACAACTTAAAGGATTAGATCATGTTAGAATTAAAGGTACACTTACGACAGAGTTTAAGAAGAGACTTAACGCTCTTTGTAAAACTCAGCTTTCGGGTAAACATCTCATCAAGGCCCTAAATACATTTGCAATCCCCATATTAACGTACTCGTTCGGTGTTATTAAATGGACAAAAACAGATACAGAACAATTAGAGCGAACCACCCGCACCACACTTACAAAACATAACAACTTACACCCTAAATCTGCAATAGAAAGACTTACGATCAAAAGACAAAACGGAGGGAGAGGCCTAATAGATATCCAGCATCTGTGGCGAAAACAAATCTGTAGACTTAAAACATTCCTTCACTCAAAATCTCGTACCAGCAATATTCATATAACTATAGCCCTAAATGATTTCAACTACACTCCACTTAACTTAATTGAACAGTCAGATCCACTAGATAGCACTAACATTAACCCACAGATACAAAAAATTGAAAACTGGAAGAAAAAAGTACTTCATGGCCGACATCCTCACGATTTGGAACAATCCCATATAAATAAAGTCGCGTCAAACAAATGGCTTAAGATAGGTAGTTTGTTCCCTGAAACTGAAGGATTTATAATTGCGATACAAGACCAAATAATTAACACAAAAAATTACCGAAAATATATTATCAAGGATCCTTCAGTTACAAACGATAAATGTCGTAGGTGCCACTTACAGCCAGAAACGATCCAGCACATAACTGGGGCGTGCACAACTCTCACGCAGACAGACTACACACACAGACACAATCAGGTGGCAAACGTAATTCATCAAAAATTAGCCGTTAAATACACACTTATACAGGACGCAAACACCCCTTATTATAATTATACACCACAAACCATATTAGAAAACGACACTCATAAACTTTACTATGACCGCGCCATTCTCACTGATAGGACAATTCATTACAATAGACCGGATATCACTTTGCAGGATAAAATAAATAAAATTACCTACCTAATAGATATCGCTGTTCCCAACACACATAACATACATAAAACAATAACCGAAAAAATCAGTAAATACGCAGACTTGAAGGATGAGGTAACTAGAATATGGCGTCAAGAAAAAGTTTATGTTGTGCCTATAGTCCTCTCCACAACAGGCGTTATCCCAAATCATCTTCTTCACAGTTTAAAATTGCTAAATCTAAATGAAACCCTCTATATTACTTTACAAAAAGCTGCCATCTTAAATACATGTCGTATAGTTAGAAAGTTCTTGCAAATAGAAGAAAACGAAGTAGGTCCACATCAAAACACACCCTCCTCATAACACGCCACACGCTGCATTTACTTGGTTTTGGCCCGTAAATGTAGCTTAAACCAGCCTAAGAGCTGAGTAATTAAAAAACTTTACAAATAATAATAAAAAAAAATATAAAAATTTATTGTTTTCTCTCCACAAAGGTGACTTACAATCTACATAATAATAATAATAATAATAGCCTTTATTCAGACATCTTATACAAAAAGTTTACAAATTCATTTATTAAAACATTGTTCTATTACACCTGCCTGTGTGCCTTTATGGGCAAAGGCCTCCTCCAACTGTTTCCATTTTCCTCTATCTTTAGCAACTGTTGTCCATCCACCTCCAGCTACGATCTTTAATTCATCCACCCATCTTCTTGGTGGCCTTCCTCGTTTTCGCTTAATATGCCTTGTGAACCAGTTTATTATTGATTTAGACCATTTCTCTTTTCCTCTGATTGTGTGTCCTGTCCATCTCCATTTCAACTTTCTGATAGTTACTGTGACATCTTTTGTTCTTGTACAATTCTTTATGATGGTGGTTCTTACTCTATCAGAAAGTCTCTTCCCCATCATGCTTCTTTCCATTGCGTTTTGGCATGTTTCAAGTTTATGGATATGAGTTTTATTCAACGCCCAGGTTTGGCAGCCATATGTAAGGACAGGCAGTACGCAAGTATCGAAAAGTTTACGTTTGACATTCATGCTCATTTCAGGGTTTTTCATAACTTCTTTTAAACTCCAGTATTGTTTCCATGCATTACCTATACGCCTGTTGATTTCCTTAGAGGTAAGGTCCATTGGCGAGATTGTTTGACCGAGATAGGTGTATTCATCTACATAATCAATTGTGTTGTTGTTCACGTGGATTGGTTCTTGGTTCCCGTTTGTCATGGCCTTGGTTTTTTCTGTATTCATGATTAATCCCACTTTCCGACTTTCTCTATCCAGATCATTCAGCATAGCTCTTAACTCTGCGCTTGATTGAGAGATGATGATCAAATCATCTGCGAATCGCAAATGCGACAGGTATTCGCCATTAATAATCAGTCCACATTTCTCCCAATCCAATTGCCGGAACACCTCTTCCAGGACAGCAGTGAACAGTTTAGGTGATACTGGGTCGCCCTGACGTACACCTCTTTCTATTCTTATTTCCTTACCTTGCTTTTCTAGCTTGATTCTGGCTTTGCTGTTTTCATAGATGTGTTTGAGAATTCTGATGTATTTACATTCTACACCTTGGTTTCTGAGTGCTTGCCAAATCGCTTCATGTTCTAATGAGTCAAAGGCTTTGCTGTAATCCACAAAGCAGCAGAAGAATGTTAAGTTGAACTCTCTGCCCTTTTCAAATAATTGTTTTACTACGTGGATGTGGTCCAATGTTGAGTACCCACTCCTGAATCCGGCCTGTTCTCTCGGTTGGTTGTCATCTAAAGTCCGGGTTATTCTATTGAGAAGTATCTTAGCGAATACCTTGTAAATATTCGACATTAGACTAATAGGTCTGTAGTTGTTTATGTTGTTTTTGTCTCCCTTTTTGTGTAGTAGTGTTATGGTTGATGTTGACCATTGCTCGGGTATAGTTTCACTGTGCAAAACTTCGTTGAAAATGTCCGTAAGGGTTGGTACAAGGTGTTCTATGTTTGCTATGAGGAATTCGTTATTGATACCGTCTGACCCGGGAGCTCTGTCTTTCTTTTGAGATATAATAGCTTTTTCCACCTCTGCATTTATTATGTCTGGTACTTCTTCTTCCCCTGCTAATATGTTCGGTTTACTATAGTTTTTCTTTGAGTATAAGTTCCGGGAAAAAGTTAGTGGCTATTGACATAATTTCAGGGCGTCTTGTTTTATGTTTCATATTTTTGTCGTAGAGATTAGGTATCCAGTCTGTTTTTTCTTTTAGTTGTTTAATTGCTCTTTTGGTGCCTCCAGTTTTCTGAATACATCTTTCCAGTATTTCAAGTCTGTATCTTTGCCGGTCCTTTCTCATGTTTAATTTTATACTTTTGCTTATTTCCCTTATTTTTGTTCTAGTTATCCTTGTCTTTCCAGTCGTAGAAATTAGTTCATCTCTGGTTTTTAACATTTCTTTCGTATCGTCTGTTAGCCATTTTACTGTTTTCTTTTCCTTTGCTGTTCCCGTTGTTTTCTTTGTTTTCATTAGCTCTTCAAACATGTTATATTTGTGTTGGATATTTAGTTCTTTTGTATTTTCTATAAAGTTTATTAGTTCCTTTTCTAATCTGTTAGTGGCTTCAGGTATTATAGTTTTAGTTGATTTTACCTTAAATGGTCTAGTTTTCTTTGTTGAATCGGTGTGTAGTAATTTGGCTCTAACCATTCTGTGGTTGCTGTTGAAGTTGAGATTGTTAACAACTCCGCAATCCTGAAAAAGCTTGCTTTTGTTGGTGAGGATGTAGTCTATTTCATTTTTGTAACGCCCGTCGGGGGATATCCATGTCCATCTTTTGTTGTCACGCCTTTTGTACATACTATTAAGTATTTTTAAGTTGTTCTCGTATGCCATTTGTATAAATTTTTCGCCATTTCTTGTCCTTTTTCCTGAACAGTATGGACCCAATATCATCGCTTCTCCGTCTTCTCTACATCCCGTTCTTGCATTAAAATCACCCATCACTATTAGGTTATTGTAGGTATGTTCTTTGATTGCGCCTGTTAACATAGCATAGAAAGTGTCAATTTCTGCATTACTGGATTGCTCAGTTGGAGAGTAAATTTGTATAATCGACCACATTTCCCTTCTGTGTAGTTTCAGGTTAAGTATGACAATACGTTCAGATATGCCAATAAATTCATCGATGTGTGTGCTCAATTCTTTCTTGACCAAGAACCCTGTTCCGAATTGTCCAGGTGTATCTCCTTTGTAGTAGAAAATAAAGTCTCCATGATCTTCTATGTTCTCGCCTAGGCGTCGAACTTCGCTTAATCCAATTATTGACCAATTTATTCTTTCCAATGCCATAATCAACTCTGACAAGCTTTCTGTGCTTTTCAGGGTAAGCGCATTAAAGGTAGCAATATGTAATATGTTGTTATGTTGGCGATTTGTTGTCTGGAACACTTGTGTTTGTTTCTGGGGTAAATATTTTGGAGGGTAACGGTCTTCTTCCCCCACGGTGACCAGCCGGCTTGGGGTGCTGATTGTTTTTATATTATTTTGTTGTGTTGTTTGATTTGTCTTATCCGGATTCCAGTTGAGGGAGGCAGTTTTTAGTTTTTTAAGGTTTTTGGCTCAGACACCGATGATGCTCTACCTCGTGCCACGTAATTGAGTATGCTTGGTTTTACTATTCCTTGTGTATTGTTTGAAGATGGCTTATCAATACGTTTGTCGGTAATCTGTTTCTTCCTGGTGTTTGTTGAAATTGTTTCTGGTGATTCTACCTTGTCTATTTTCCTTTTCTCTCGGTTAGAATCTTTTGAGTTTTTTACTACTAACTTATCGTATTTCAGATATGCTAAATTTCCCTTCTTTCTTTCTTCTTCCAGCATTGGTTGTAGTTTTTTGCGGGTTTCTAGAACCTCTTTTGGAAAGTCTTCTTTAAGATAGATGCCTTGGGGCAGGTTTGATTTGTTCTTCTGAATAAGATGTTTCTTCCATGTTGTTGTCAATGAGACCACTACCGGTCGATTTTTATTTGAGCGCTGCCCAATTCTATAAATTTTGGCTATCTCTTGACTGTCCAGGTGTACGCCCGTATCCACTATTATTTCTTTCAAATAGTCTACTAATTCACATTCTGTTTTCTGTTTCTCTTCTACACCGAAAAATACTAGGTTGTTCTTTCTCTTTTCCTTTTCCATAAATTCTATTTTCTGTTCAAGGTTTGTTATTTTCGTTTTTAAGGTTTTGTTTTCTTCCAAAATTGTTTTAATTTTCTCGTCGAGTGCTTGCATGACGTTATTGGTGACATTGGTGGTTATTGTCAAAGTTTGTTGGTTCAGCTTCTCGTCCAGTTTAGTTAGCAGCAATTCCATATTTTGATCCATATTTTGGTAGAATTTATAATGTTTTTACTGGCAACACTAGAACAAGAACTGTCAAAATACAAGTTCTTTCATTCACTCATTCAATGTAATTATGTTGGCACTATTTTTGTGACAGATGGACGCACTTTTTTGTAGGTTAACTTTAAAGAAATGTTCTTGATTTCACTATATACACTATTTTCTGTTGAGATTACTTCGTAATTTGAAGCTATAGTGGGTTTCTTCAGATGTTTTCACAGTTTAATGGTTATATAACTGGTTTTACTAGCAATTGTGATTTATTTTGTCGGAGCTGATTCGTATACGTGTTTATGTCCACAATACCGGATCCGGAAATCTAAATAAAACTATGTAATTACACATGATAGAAGCTCCTTTGCGGGAGACTGGAGTCCGTACTAGGGAAACCCTGTGTTACGGAACATCTACAGGTTCAACAGGTCTACAGATCTTCCCTTCCAAAATATCTTCAGCACCGGGAATTGCTCTACACACTGTACCGATCCTATACTTGCAATGCTTAAAGTGCTTTCCATCAAGGTGCATTATTTGTACCTTTGAGGCCTCTGCAATCGCCTTATCCATGGTGACGTCAGACCGGGTACAGATTCTTGCAAGAATTTTTCACAACTCTTTCCAAGACGTATACTTTTACGCATCAACTACTATTTTGTAATTCAATCAATTGAACCAGGCTCTGCTACCATGTTAAAGTAGATATAAGTATTGTGGGATCGAATAAAAACCAGTTACTATAAATATACGAATATTATTGACGTAAACTGTAAAACATATTTTAGTCAAGTACAGATGACAGTTAACAACCTTTTTGCTTGCTATGGTAACGGAGTAAGGAATGGCCGGGCGCATACATACTGATTCCTGATCAGAAATCCTGATCAGGTTTTCTAATTAAGAATTCCGTGTGGAGAGCGCACACATTCTGTTTTTTGCATTCGGAATTTAAACGATCAGTTCGATCATAGACGCTTCTGATAACGCACGAGTATGGACGACGAAGACGAATTGGTGCTCATTGCTCTTTTATTGGCGCTAGACAAAAAGGACATAAAACGTCGTTATTGGGTGCATCCACTGAATACCCAAAGATTAACTGAGAGTCAATTCTATGTCAAAAGAGCAAAGTTACGTTACCCAGAAGAATTCTTCAAATATTACAGGATGTCAATGAAATCCTTTGATGAGCTTCATAATAGCATACGAGATAAAA
Organism: Orthosia cruda; assembly: GCA_964057195.1. Classification (NCBI taxonomy): domain Eukaryota; kingdom Metazoa; phylum Arthropoda; class Insecta; order Lepidoptera; family Noctuidae; genus Orthosia; species Orthosia cruda. The sequence goes on along the minus strand of OZ059835.1, from coordinate 1,282,514 downwards.
TAAAAAAGTAAAATACGCACATGAGATTGTGTTTGGATACAGAAGAAAAATTGACCATAACATTAAGGTATGTAGTTACGTATTTATTGTAATAAAAATTAAGATATTGTACAAACGTTACGCTTTAAATTTACTTAAAGTTTAAGAATTCTTGCATTGTTCCCTCCTGTGAATCTTGAGGCTGGAGAACTATAAACTGTGTAGCCTCATTGTCTTCAACACTAGTATTTGGTAAAGATATCTCAACAGGATAATTGTTCGAGAGTATGAGGTGCAGCAGATTAATCATAAACCACGGTTGGGCAGAATATCCTTTTATTGATGTTTTACTCAATTACATGAAAAATATAGACGAGGCACGGTTAGAGGTGACGACAGAAAAGAGAAGAGTTACGTACTTAAAACTATCTACATCACTTTTTAATAATAAAAAATGTTGCCAGATATGGAGTGTACCTATTTACATTATTTCAACACTTCCCCTTACACTACATAAACATATTGCTCATAAACACAAATATTATCAGACTCAACACAAACAAAGTTTAGAATTTTCTACATCAGAATTCTCACATTCAACTGACTCATAAAATTCCTATGTTTAGTACCTGACAAAGGTTTCGTTAAAACGTCCGCTACCATCACATCCGTAGGAAGATAAGTCACATTAATATAATTTTTATTCATTAAATCTTTAATGAAATGGTATCGCACGTCTATGTGTTTTGTTCGTTTATGACAACACTTAGTTGTTAATATTTTGTAACAAATATATTTCCGTAACGACTTACAGCGACATCTGACAGAGTTGCACTAGAAGCAATGACAATTATGAGAGAAAGCTAGTAAGAGATTCACGACTTTGGTGCTAGATGGCGTTAAGGTCGGGGCGGAATTATTATAAATTCTTTACAAAACCTGTTAGATATTGTGTGTATTAATATAATTCAACAAGCACACAATCTCCTACATATCTAGGCTATTAATTTCTGGTATACTTAATTACTTAAAGAAAATATAGACATGACATCTCTATGGGTCAATAAAATGCTCAATGTCTATGGCCGATGAGAGTGACATTTCTTTTTCATTACGAATTGATACGCAGGAGTCCAATAAATAAAATCCTAGTGAAGAAAACAGAATAAAGTAATTAAAATGACTCGCAGGAGACAGGGAAACAGCCCTAAATTTAAAATAATTATGTGCCAGCAAGCGCTGTGAGTATTCGTGGAATTGAACTATATTTTCATGTTTGTGAGACATGTGCTTGTACGACGCTTATCTTGCATTTTTCCCATCGACAGGGTTTCTTAGGATTAATTTTAATAATAATAAAATAGAATAAAACATGGTCAATGAAATTATATAAGAACAGCAACACCGCATTCAACAACAGGCTCCGAACACCCATGATACTTCGGCTGGTGAGATACTTGAATGCAATCAGCACAAAAGGAACGATGCTGGTTGTGATATCATACATCTGATGCTAAGTTTAAAGGGTAGTTTATATACCATCCACAAGTAAGTGATATACCTTTAAAATTGTGATGCAGTAGTGATGCCTGTGTATTATTAAAATAGTTGACCAAATATATAGACTTTTACTTCTGTCGACCCTCATGCGAAATCATCCCTGCAATTGACTCATCCAGAATATCTACCCCTGAGCTGGCCGGTGAGTAAGGAAAGTTGTCTTACAATTGGCGCCCAACGTGGGGCTGTGGTGCTTGTTGAATTATATTAATACACACAATATCTAACAGGTTTTGTAAAGAATTTATAATAATTCCGCCCCGACATTAACGCCATCTAGCACCAAAGTAGTGAATCTCTTACTAGCTTTCTCTCATAATTGTCATTGCTTCTAGTGCAACTCTGTCAGATGTCGCTGTAAGTCGTTACGGAAATATATTTGTTACAGTACATCTCACCCCGGTTAAAAAAATTGATATACAATTATTTTTTTGAATTTACCATATTTCCATGCATATTGTGAATCTAGTTTGCTCCCTAACAGAAATTGAGGCAGTCCAAGAAAATCTAATTCATATGAGAACTACCTACATTAAGTTTTATAAAAAAATAACTAATAGTTTAAAAAAATAAAGTTCAAAACTTATTTTTCAAGTTTTTAAGTTTCTTATTATGTACAAAATGTACTAAATATTAGAACATTAGTAATAGTCCAATAACTAGCAAATAAAAACTTTGATTGTTCTCATCTAAGACTAATACGACATACTCAGTGATTGTCCCAAAACAGACAGCAATGAAAAGCATCCATATATCAGAACACAATTAACTAATTTTATTTAAGTTAATGTTTGATTCATCAAACATTTAAGTATGTTAAATGTTTAAGAGTCAGGTTATACTCAAAAGAGATTTAACCTTTTATTATTTTTAAGTTTAGACCAATAACTGATCAAGTTAAGTTTTATAAACAACAGAAACACTGCTTTTTTAAATCGGCAAGTGTTATAAGTATCAAGTTGTTCAAATGTATATAAGTAAATGTAGACAAGTACTAAATCAAGTTAAGATTCGCAACAGAAAGTAACATTGCCTTTTAAATCAGCAAATGTTCCATTAAGTACCCATCCATTGTATAGATATAGGATAATACCTAAATCAAGTTAAGATTCGCAACGAAAAGTAAACCCGCCTTTTTAAATCAGCAAGGGTTACAGTGAGCACCTATCCGTTGTATAGATGTAGGTAAATGTCTACTTTAGTTAAGTTTTATAATTCAGAATACTACTAAGTTTTTGCATCATTGTGTTTCCTTTCATCCATCCATATACATACCCAGTTATTAAATTAACGCTAACGTATTATTCTTAAAAAAAAATCCTTATACCCTACCAGCATTCATTCATTCCTTTCTTAATTAAATACTTGCACCTCCATTATTGAATTCCGTGCAAATATTTTAACACAACAATGATTTTAACTAGAGAATCTTCATATTTTTACATTAATGTATTTAAATCAATTGAGGACCATTGTTAACATGGACACTTATAGGCTTTCTGTGTACAAGAAACACTATTCACGATAGCATTGTTTGTTGTAATCCGTATAGGAAACAACATAACATATCTACCATAGTGATCAGAGTATAATAAATACCACATTGTGTTTCTTTTAGTTGCCACAGGAAAAAAAAAGACCTAATAAGTTTAAGTATTGTTCACATGTACAAATTTAGGTAATGTTGTGTACAAGAACCACTAGTAATTCAATCAAAGTACTGCTTGTTGCATTCCGTATAGGAATAAATCAACATAATTATTACATATTAATTACTTCTGTCGACCCTCATGCGAAATCATCCCTGCAATTGTCTCATCCAGAATATCTACCCCTGAGCTGGCTGGTGAGTAAGGGAAGTTATCTTACAATTGGCGCCCAACGTGGGGCATGAAGCTTGATAGAAGTACTTAACAAACTTGCAATTTGTACGACCAATGTGACGCATGTAGTTTGATTGTAATACTTGATTACTTATTTTGTGTCTAGTAGTTATAACTTGAAAACTTAAGAACTTAACCAAACTATAGGTTAACTTCATGATTGCTTAATTTAAAACTTGAAATAACAAAACATTAACTTTATATAAAATTTAAAAGTGCGGTTATAGTCACATGTTTTATTTAAAAACTATAAACCATTTCACTGATAAATGTTTTGTTAAATTGAATATAAAACACTCTAATTTAACATAGTTATTATAACTGTTAATTAGGTTTAAATATATAAATGGAACAAACAATTTGTTTTTGTTCAACATACATAAAGCATTACTTAAAACTAAACTAAAAAAACAAAACTTTAACATTATATATAAATTTAAAAGTGGGGTTATAGTCACATGTTTATTTAAACTATATACCTTTCCACCAGTGAATGTTTTGTTTAACTGATAATTGGTTTTGAATATTTAGAACGAAAAGTGTTTTTGTTCAACATGCTTATAGCAATTTTATTTGACTATCTTCATAAAGAAGAATTGGTTCATATACTTAAATGTTATTATATTTCAACAGATCATAAAGCAACTGTTGATGTGGTCTGCAAGCGGTATCGTTCCCTGTGTAGTTGAATCATAGTGGAAGCATCAAGGAGATGGATTATCCCGCACATATGTTGTTATCTGAAGAGGTACACTGGTGTTCGGAAACCTGTTGCTGAGCTGTTCATTTAAAATAAAGAGTTAATTCAGGAGGTACTTTTACAATTATATGTATTGTAGCTCGCTTTAAACATTACTTAATGAGAATTTCTCTAATAATTATTTTCATACTTAATAATTTATACTAAAAATAAATATAACTTAATTGTTAAATTCTTTTGGAAGATATTAATGCCAAAAGAAAATGTGGGACATCTATAATAACTATTTAATTATGATCCCACTGGCGCCCAATCTTAAAATAAATAAAATAAACAATTTGTAGTGACTTATTAGGATGTTTTTACTGTGTCAACTAGAATAAGCACAATTTTATAGTATATTCTAATTGTTATGTTGATTTATTCCTATACGGAATGCAACAAGCAGTACTTTGATTGAATTACTAGTGGTTCTTGTACACAACATTACCTAAATTTGTACATGTGAACAATACTTAAACTTATTAGGTCTTTTTTTTTCCTGTGGCAACTAAAAGAAACACAATGTGGTATTTATTATACTCTGATCACTATGGTAGATATGTTATGTTGTTTCCTATACGGATTACAACAAACAATGCTATCGTGAATAGTGTTTCTTGTACACAGAAAGCCTATAAGTGTCCATGTTAACAATGGTCCTCAATTGATTTAAATACATTAATGTAAAAATATGAAGATTCTCTAGTTAAAATCATTGTTGTGTTAAAATATTTGCACGGAATTCAATAATGGAGGTGCAAGTATTTAATTAAGAAAGGAATGAATGAATGCTGGTAGGGTATAAGGATTTTTTTTTAAGAATAATACGTTAGCGTTAATTTAATAACTGGGTATGTATATGGATGGATGAAAGGAAACACAATGATGCAAAAACTTAGTAGTATTCTGAATTATAAAACTTAACTAAAGTAGACATTTACCTACATCTATACAACGGATAGGTGCTCACTGTAACCCTTGCTGATTTAAAAAGGCGGGTTTACTTTTCGTTGCGAATCTTAACTTGATTTAGGTATTATCCTATATCTATACAATGGATGGGTACTTAATGGAACATTTGCTGATTTAAAAGGCAATGTTACTTTCTGTTGCGAATCTTAACTTGATTTAGTACTTGTCTACATTTACTTATATACATTTGAACAACTTGATACTTATAACACTTGCCGATTTAAAAAAGCAGTGTTTCTGTTGTTTATAAAACTTAACTTGATCAGTTATTGGTCTAAACTTAAAAATAATAAAAGGTTAAATCTCTTTTGAGTATAACCTGACTCTTAAACATTTAACATACTTAAATGTTTGATGAATCAAACATTAACTTAAATAAAATTAGTTAATTGTGTTCTGATATATGGATGCTTTTCATTGCTGTCTGTTTTGGGACAATCACTGAGTATGTCGTCTTAGTCTTAGATGAGAACAATCAAAGTTTTTATTTGCTAGTTATTGGACTATTACTAATGTTCTAATATTTAGTACATTTTGTACATAATAAGAAACTTAAAAACTTGAAAAATAAGTTTTGAACTTTATTTTTTTAAACTATTAGTTATTTTTTTATAAAACTTAATGTAGGTAGTTCTCATATGAATTAGATTTTCTTGGACTGCCTCAATTTCTGTTAGGGAGCAAACTAGATTCACAATATGCATGGAAATATGGTAAATTCAAAAAAATAATTGTATATCAATTTTTTTAACCGGGGTGAGATGTACTGTAACAAATATATTTCCGTAACGACTTACAGCGACATCTGACAGAGTTGCACTAGAAGCAATGACAATTATGAGAGAAAGCTAGTAAGAGATTCACTACTTTGGTGCTAGATGGCGTTAATGTCGGGGCGGAATTATTATAAATTCTTTACAAAACCTGTTAGATATTGTGTGTATTAATATAATTCAACAAGCACCACAGCCCCACGTTGGGCGCCAATTGTAAGACAACTTTCCTTACTCACCGGCCAGCTCAGGGGTAGATATTCTGGATGAGTCAATTGCAGGGATGATTTCGCATGAGGGTCGACAGAAGTAAAAGTCTATATATTTGGTCAACTATTTTAATAATACACAGGCATCACTACTGCATCACAATTTTAAAGGTATATCACTTACTTGTGGATGGTATATAAACTACCCTTTAAACTTAGCATCAGATGTATGATATCACAACCAGCATCGTTCCTTTTGTGCTGATTGCATTCAAGTATCTCACCAGCCGAAGTATCATGGGTGTTCGGAGCCTGTTGTTGAATGCGGTGTTGCTGATCTTATATAATTTCATTGACCATGTTTTATTCTATTTTATTATTATTAAAATTAATCCTAAGAAACCCTGTCGATGGGAAAAATGCAAGATAAGCGTCGTACAAGCACATGTCTCACAAACATGAAAATATAGTTCAATTCCACGAATACTCACAGCGCTTGCTGGCACATAATTATTTTAAATTTAGGGCTGTTTCCCTGTCTCCTGCGAGTCATTTTAATTACTTTATTCTGTTTTCTTCACTAGGATTTTATTTATTGGACTCCTGCGTATCAATTCGTAATGAAAAAGAAATGTCACTCTCATCGGCCATAGACATTGAGCATTTTATTGACCCATAGAGATGTCATGTCTATATTTTCTTTAAGTAATTAAGTATACCAGAAATTAATAGCCTAGATATGTAGGAGATTGTGTGCTTGTTGAATTATATTAATACACACAATATCTAACAGGTTTTGTAAAGAATTTATAATAATTCCGCCCCGACCTTAACGCCATCTAGCACCAAAGTCGTGAATCTCTTACTAGCTTTCTCTCATAATTGTCATTGCTTCTAGTGCAACTCTGTCAGATGTCGCTGTAAGTCGTTACGGAAATATATTTGTTACAAAATATTAACAACTAAGTGTTGTCATAAACGAACAAAACACATAGACGTGCGATACCATTTCATTAAAGATTTAATGAATAAAAATTATATTAATGTGACTTATCTTCCTACGGATGTGATGGTAGCGGACGTTTTAACGAAACCTTTGTCAGGTACTAAACATAGGAATTTTATGAGTCAGTTGAATGTGAGAATTCTGATGTAGAAAATTCTAAACTTTGTTTGTGTTGAGTCTGATAATATTTGTGTTTATGAGCAATATGTTTATGTAGTGTAAGGGGAAGTGTTGAAATAATGTAAATAGGTACACTCCATATCTGGCAACATTTTTTATTATTAAAAAGTGATGTAGATAGTTTTAAGTACGTAACTCTTCTCTTTTCTGTCGTCACCTCTAACCGTGCCTCGTCTATATTTTTCATGTAATTGAGTAAAACATCAATAAAAGGATATTCTGCCCAACCGTGGTTTATGATTAATCTGCTGCACCTCATACTCTCGAACAATTATCCTGTTGAGATATCTTTACCAAATACTAGTGTTGAAGACAATGAGGCTACACAGTTTATAGTTCTCCAGCCTCAAGATTCACAGGAGGGAACAATGCAAGAATTCTTAAACTTTAAGTAAATTTAAAGCGTAACGTTTGTACAATATCTTAATTTTTATTACAATAAATACGTAACTACATACCTTAATGTTATGGTCAATTTTTCTTCTGTATCCAAACACAATCTCATGTGCGTATTTTACTTTTTTATTTTATCTCGTATGCTATTATGAAGCTCATCAAAGGATTTCATTGACATCCTGTAATATTTGAAGAATTCTTCTGGGTAACGTAACTTTGCTCTTTTGACATAGAATTGACTCTCAGTTAATCTTTGGGTATTCAGTGGATGCACCCAATAACGACGTTTTATGTCCTTTTTGTCTAGCGCCAATAAAAGAGCAATGAGCACCAATTCGTCTTCGTCGTCCATACTCGTGCGTTATCAGAAGCGTCTATGATCGAACTGATCGTTTAAATTCCGAATGCAAAAAACAGAATGTGTGCGCTCTCCACACGGAATTCTTAATTAGAAAACCTGATCAGGATTTCTGATCAGGAATCAGTATGTATGCGCCCGGCCATTTTCGTCTTCTCTTTTGTCGGCTCTAATCGTTTAAAGAATCAGTAGTACTATCAGAAAAACTGGATAATACTGTTAAATCACTAAACCTAGTCTCAGTTAAATCATCAATAACTGCGTGTATATTAAAAGCTAACAATGTAGCTAATAAATGTCGACTATTTTTGGGAAGAAACATACGGTTCCCAATCAAAACAAAATCACTAACAAAATTGTTGGTGTCAAAAAACAACAAACGGTCACTATGACGACAAGATAAAATATGCATCAAGTTATTTAAACTAGAAATGTATTCATTTTCATGAACAAGTAACTTACCAGAATAGGGCAATGCACATAATATTAATTTGCCTAATCTTAACTTAAGTAGAGTGTCAATACCATTAACTATGTCCCTTTTTATTACACTAAGGTTATTTCCAATAAGAAGTACTACAGTAGTTTGCTCATTCAATTGTGTCTGTTGAATTTTATGAATAAGCTCATTAAATTGCAGTTTATAATAACAATGGTTCACTATTGTATGTTTAGAACGGTTATTTAACAGAGATCCAAAATCTGTTCCCAATCTATCAGAATATACTAAGACATTACTTTTGGTGGGGCTCAAAGTTGTTGCAGTATGATCGATGGGTAAAGTTGTAGGAGCAACATGTTGTGACATGAGAGGTGGTGGAGCGGCAGCACAACTACGGGTGAAGTTGTTAGTCAATGATTCATACCTCTCTGCATTATAATTCACCAGGTCCACCAACTCACAGGCCTCCTGTATGCGTTCACTTAGCATCTGTTGACTACATTCATATTTACAAAATATTTCCGTAAGTGTATTTTCCCTAATCAATAATTCCCTTTGAAGGTTTTGAATTTCAACATCATACATTTGTGTACTAGTTTCTAACTTACTATTACATATATTTAACTGATTTTTCAAGTTTCTTAAATCTTTTCTAAGGTTATCATTATATTTGTAAACACTTTCAGTTTTTAAAAGTTTCTTATATTTCTTAATACTTTTATTGATTTTAATATATTTCTTAATTTTATTATGACTACTTAGAATTGGACATTTAGCAATGGTATCATCCCCTGTAAGGTCTGTGGTAATGGTGGGCCGCTCACACTCCAGTTTGGATACATTATCCATCAGCTCATTGTACAGGTTACTGGTGTTAGAAACCTCTTCGCTGACCTTCAGCGAGTCGATGGAGGTAATGGTGTTTTGAGCCTTGCACAATTCTGCTTCTAGTACAGATATACGCTTCAGTGCCTGGTCATGGGTGTCATGGCACTACTGATAATCTGACACCAGTTGACGGACATGGTGATGCTGGTCCATATGCTGGGAGTGTAGTTGTGCAAGCTGGTTCTTGAGTTGAGTGTTTTTGTTTACTATTAACTCAATTTCAACTTCACTTTCTTCTCGTTCCCGCAGTAGCTTGCTGCACTCATTTCTAGATGAATCCAGCTCCCTCAGCACTGCTTTCAGTTTGTCACTTATGTCACGAACGGTAGCTGCCCGGGTCATCATATTGACCGTTCCTTAAGCGACACCTGTAACGTGACAGGAAACAGCTGAGTATGTGAAGAGAATACTATGTTAGTTGAAAACTTGAGAAAGTAGGTGGGGTTTTAAAGTTAAAAAGAAGTAAAATGTTTGAAAACAATAGAAAAGTTTCAAAAAAGAAGACAAAGAAAAAAGATTATAAAAATATATGAAGGTATATGAGAAAAAGAAAAAAAACTAAGAACAAAGAAAAGTTATTTTAATTAATATTCTCAGACTGGTAATACTTTAAGGAAAGGCTTTATTAAACATTGGTGTTTATTGCTCGATTAGATTTTTGTATAATCCTTATAGGAACATTATTTTTAGTGGGAACAAAGTCTATTTACAATGCTTATGAACTATGGGGTTTACCTATAATATTTACACTATATTAAAGATATATTATGTGTGAAGTACGGTTTGGAGTTAATGTTTTGTCTGGGGTAAGAGTTTTCGTCCTCGATTTTGCTTCCAAAATTTGTCAAACAAAATGAGACATAAACGTAGCCGGTGTGTACTGGACGTCACTAAGAGCCCTGAGCAGTGTATGAGTGGTGTATAGTATGTAAATAATACAGCAATGAATACGCAAATCAAAACAAAATACTCCCCCTTAGATACAGCAACCCCGGTTATGCCGAAAGGACGCAGAGGAAGACCGCGCTACCGTAAATTAAGTCCCAAGTTGGACTCGGGACGCGATCCTAACTTGGAGGGGGAGTGTGTAACGCGCGATTTTCAAATCTCGGGACGCCGCGTGTGTGAACCCCGCAGCATCCATTGGTAACACTGAGAGAAGGAACGCACGCCACACGAGGTGACGTTCAACTCGTCTCAGAGATTAAGCGCTGTAACAAGGAAAATTTCAAAATTTAAAAAAACCCCGGCACATTTATCTTGCAAAAACACCC